>CM036905.1:49576551-50826551 GCA_020800305.1 Porphyrio hochstetteri
TTATCTTCTCTTAAACTGCGTATAACATCTCCAACAGAAGTGGAAACACCTCTGTCATATATTTGATGAGAATAAGCTTTTGCTATAGGTACAGGCAAGAATTCAACTTGACTTAAAATTCAAGAACAGGAAAAACATTATAGTGTAATTATACTCCTGTGTAAAAAATAGGAGGGAAATTCTCTCTGTGTGAGTGTGTGTGTAAAGAAAAATAAGCTGTATGTTCATCTCAGAAGAGGATTACAGACCCTGGCCATAGACGCCAGGCTGTGGGGTCCGAGATGAAGTTAGTAAAGGCAGTTTTGGTCTGTTGGCACAATTAGGGACCTGATACCTGGTAAACCAGTGGAAAAAACAACAGTGGATAAGCTTACCAGTGGGAAAAAAAAAAAGGTGAAATGCTTCCTCATCAGCAGGCAGTTGCTTCAATACATATGGTGGTAGCCAGAACAGAGTGAACCTCACTAAAACCGTTTCTTTGTAGGTACCCTTGCTTCTAAGCTTGACCTGGCTTAAGAGTACCGACATGGATACATTTGCCTTCTATGCCCAAGCTGGGCATATACAGGAAATGGGAAAATTATTTTAATAACTTAGAGCAGGTTTTTAAAAAATATTTTTAAAAACCCCAGCAATTTGAAGTCTCAACCACACTTTCTGATGGTAATGGAAACCCTGATATAAAAAAATATATATACAGACACACGCAGATCCCTTTTGACTGCAGTCAGCTTTGAATGTGACCTGTATCCCGCAGACAGAAATATTTCACAAAGTATCAGCTCCAGCAATTTGAAAATAAATAAAATATTTTCACAGAAAGTACTTTCTATGAACTGTAATAATCAAAAGGTTTCTTCGGACTTGCTATGTAATGAATTGTTCTATCTCAAAACAAAATTGAAATTTAACTCAAGAATTGGCTGTATTAAACATGGATTCCTTTTCCCCTCTTTGTCTTAAAGCACGAGCCCACATTCTAAGATTGCTTTCATACAGTATTAAGAGTTTACCTAGAATAGCTTAAAAATAGGAAATAAATAAGTTTCCAGAAATGCTGTTATTGCAGCTATGTTATATCAACACAGGATTTTCTTGTTCCTTGTCAATAAATCTGTTTCTTTTAATGTTATTATTCAGGCTATGTACATATATATTCCAGGCCAGCAGTTATTGTCACATTATGCTTATATTAGAAAATATCAAAGCTAAATGCAAAAGCCAAGGGTTTCTTTCTGTTCAAATGTCTGCATTTCACAGCAACATGTAAATTTTAGAGACACAAGCTTAGCTCTGATTTAGCTTTATTTTAATCCCATCTCCACATACTCCCCAAACCCTCCAATGGTGATTAGTTTGCTCTTTCAGGACACATACCCCTTCAAATCCTAGAAAAGTCATTGCCAGCCTTTGGAGGTCATTTTCACTTCTCTTGGAATTACAGCATGTGGCTGTGTCAAAGTGAAGCCTTAAACAAAATAACAAGCAGCAATGGTAGTATCTGTTTGATTACATTTACTCTCCTTTGTGTCCTTGATGTTATGTAGAAGTGCCAGTTACCTATGTGAGAAGGTGAACATTTTGGTATTGAAGGGCGATACAAGTTGCCCTTGCTCACCCTTGGTCATGGAGGAACACATATATTACAGATTTGCCTGCCAGAAATTGTAGTCTCATAAAAACTCAAACAAAACAGAACAAAACAAACTGAAGTGGTTAATATCATGGTTGTTTTCAGGGATCTAGAGTTTCCTTTGCTGATTAAGAAACTTCTATAGAACTGGCCAGTACTGCAGACTCATTTTTCTACAAACCCTAGTCCAGTGAGTTGCTGAGTGTGTTCAGTTACTGCTGAATTCATTATTACTTAGGAGTGCTGAGCAAGTCCCTGGCTGCACTTGCAGCCACGAATCACTTGGGAAATATCCTTCTGAATGGCCAACAGTTCTCCTTAATTTACCAGAACCACCTGGACACCCTGTTAATTTTATTTCACACTCATTGGTAGCGCAAGGAAAATTACTGGCTTCTGTCAGTTGCTCAAGATATAACATTGATGTGTTATCCAAACTGTGTTCATTTATCTTGTTTAGCCACTGCATTTCAATGAATGGACTCCTTAGTTCTTGGATCTTTATTCTTTAGAAAGATTCTGGGATCTTTCTTCCAAAATAAGGGAAGGTTTTATTGCCCTGTTTCCGGTTTCTCAGTTTTCTACTTCCTCAGTCTCCTTCCTTTTCCCTTCCTTTTAAAATTTTATTCAGTTTTATATACTTAACACCTCCTCTTTACTTCTGACATATCCACATAGTCCTGCATTTGCTCATCGAGCCACATTTTAATGCAGTTAATCTTTTTGCCACTCTAAATCTAAAGACTCTCACTGTCCTGCTATCTTTTTTTATTGCACATGCCCTGAGATTCAGTCCAGTAGCAAGATAACCTACAGAATTATTGCTATAAAGGTACAAATAGAAAAACAAAACAACAACAAAAACCTGCAGAAAACCAAAACCCCAAAGAACTCAGCCTGACGGGTTTTGCACTATGTCAGGGTCCCATCCTGTTGCCATTAACATCCTGTTCTCATCATGTTAGATGGCCAGTATTATAGAAACTTCTACAAGCACTGAAAAGAAGGACTAATTAGACTAAATAATTGATTACAATATAATTTTGACAATTGGCAAATCCAAAATAGAAACTCCTACTTGTCTGCATGATGTAAGACAGTTCTCAAGGTTAACGTGATGCTGTATAGAGTGAATCTCCCTGGGAATATTTTTTCAGAGAAAATGCTCTTTCTGGTGAATTTTAAAATCAGTCATACTTTCTTGGATCTTGGTTCAAAATATTTCTGTTTCTAGCTCCAACAAAGGAAACTGCTGAATAGGGTGGTTTCTTACACCGCTACAAATAGGAATGGATACATTCTTTTTGTAAAGGAAGGGAAACATTTCCCCTATATGTGCCATTCAAGGGGTCATTTTCTTGCACTGGATTGCGTGTTATCCAGTTATGGATGGTACGGGAGGACCTGCTTGGACCATGTTGTGCCTTGCCACCCTGCTCTAGAGGTAGCACAATTAACATTCCAAAAGTGAAGTCTGATGGTCCTTTTTGTTTGAGATTTGGTGTCAGGGAGTAAGAAAGGGTCAGCAGTGCTCCTTTAGAAATATAATTGACATCAATATGATGGGAGGGCAGGGTAAAATGTGGAATGATGAAGGAAAGGAAGAAAGCTAAATTGCTTTTTGTCCCTTATATTCACACCAGAACAATAATCTCCTTAACCAATGCTTTATCTAAAACTACTTACTAAAGGAAGAAGTCTACTAAGCTGTCTTTACATACATCTCATATTGACCTAATATCGCTGGTGGTCTGAGAAAGTATTTTCTTGTTCAGTCTCAATCCACAGTAATGGTTCTAGATATTTCATAATTCTCCTTGGGTTTTTTTTGGCAGGAAAAATGAAAGGATGGGTGCTCACAGCTGTAGGATTTTCTATAGACTCCCATGCACACGAAGAAAGAGAGCATATTTACACAAGACATGCCAGTGCCATTTAAAGATACTTCTTCAAATGATATTCCTCAGGAATAAGAAGCTTTGTAAACATGTTAGGCTGATTTGGAGCACAGGCTAATGGGGCCCCATTTCTATTGCCTAGATTCTTTTCTGTAACTAACTCTAAGGCTATAGTATGCTGTTCTCTATTCACAGAAGGGGTTCTAGAGCTGAATACACTAGGGATTTTGAAGGTCTTGGTTGTTTTCCAGAAGATGCCAGGTGAGTGCTGAGGAAAAATGAGGTTATGTTCTTTTATTTATGTTTGGAATCTTTAGAAAGATTTAAATGGCAGAAAAGTCCAGTATGGTATGAGCTTCGTAAGCACTTCATAGGATATTAGAACATAGACTATTTAGATGATATATGTGAGTAAAGAGAAACTGTTTTGTGTACTGAGCTCTCTGCAATTCCTGTATGGATATAGGATTTCCTTTTTTCAGAAACACTCACTGTTTCTGGTTATTTCATAAGCTTGTAGGGATGTGTCTTCTGTGACCTGATTTGCGTCCTTGCTATAAATTGCAGTCAAGCAGCATCACCTCAGCGGAGAATAGGGAATGGCATTTTATCACCTCTAGAGTTGTGTATCATCAGGTCAAAGTTGAAGTGTGCCAGGGGGAAAATGAATTTGACTGCTGCTTGCAATTTCTTTTCTTTGTGACTACATAAAAGGACTTCAGTCTCCAGATATATAATTACAGCAGCTTTCACAGACACTAAATCTGTGCACACAGAGTTGGTATACTGAAGAAAAAGCTATGGAGAACAAGGCAAACCTTGGGACTTTGGTTTGATTTCTTGACCCTAGTGATTTTGGTTTGATTTCTTGACCTCCCATTCTCCAAGGCTGGGAAAGAAATTCAGGCTCTGTACACCTTTCAGCTTTGTCAACCATAATTGACATTTGGAATGATAGATGGCATTGTAGTTAGAAACCATTTGTGCAATAATGCATAAGTGCATTTATAACCAAAACTTAAACCATGCAGGTCAACAGTTGATCTCTACCAAAAAGTAGCATACTAGAATTTGAAGCCTGTAGCTGAAGTGTGAATCCTCCCTTTTAAATTTCCCAGGACTTCCCCACTCTGTGTAATATATTTAACTAATATAAAGGTTTTTTTAAATGAACACCATAACATTTTAGCAAGCTAAAAGCTTTTTTCCAACTGTCTGAAATATTAAATGAAGAAAACTTCATTGATAAATATGACTTCCACATCTGAAGTGTTACTAAAACAAACAAAAAAACCCCCCCAAAAAAAGCACCAGTGTACATTCACATCACTGTAATAAATGTACAACCAATTAAAAGACAACACAGCTCATTGAGAAACAGGCAGATGCCATTTTACATGCTTTGAACAATGACAATATGATTCCAGGACTTTTAGCAACTTGAAGACAATGGGCAATCTACTGTGTAATGCCAATGATGAAATGCCATATTCATTACTGTACGTTTCACCATGACAAAGCTTTCAGAACAAAGACTTCCAGCTAAGAAAAAACAAATCCTCTCCCTGGAGAGATGATATGGCCTTTTATGTTAGGATTAGTATTATCTTTAAGAGGCAAATAACATTACAGAGGATCAGCTTTTGATACATGATCCATTGTACATTTTAAAGAACTCATATTCATTATTTGGGGGTTTTATTCTGCTGATGAGGAATATAATTATGTGAGATGTTGCATAATTAGTTACAACTCTCTGCTTTCTTAATGTTGTCTGTAATTGTAAAACATACATATTTGTGGAAAAAATTAGTTAACTGAAAAGTGTCCCACTGCTGGAATGATCAGCAATAAGAATTAAAACCATTCTAAACTTTTCAAAAGCTGGGTGACCTGCTATTTTCATAGGTGAGAGAGCTGTGGTGGCTCTCTTGTGCTAAGTTACTTTAAATAAATAAAAACTAGGCACGCTAAAATAGATCCTGTGAATGTCATATTGAATATGCTCTGTGGATTACCCAATTATAGTGTTCTGCCTTCATCAGCAGAGACTACCAGATACAAAAAATACTATAAACAGATAATTACCAAAAAAATTATGTTTAGAAGGACATTGCCTTCATATAATATTTAATTAGTCATCAGCTTATGCCCTGAGGTATGAAGTCTTAAATTCCTATTATTTTATCCTTCTTAATATTCACAGCTGTCAATGTTCTCAGTCTACGTATCAAATCGTACCATTCTAGTATTTTACTAATATGCATATTTAGCCATCTGCCTTGTGTTGATTATTAACTTTCAAGAATGAGTACTATTGCTGGATTATGCACACTATAACAAAGCATTTTCATTTAGTGTTTTTAGATATGGTTTTATTTTAACGGGATATCCCTTTTTCTGAAATTAAGAAAGGACACAGACAAAGCCAACCTTACTTTAGTACCTTTATGAAGTTCCTTCTTGTTAATTTGCACCTATGCCTGACCACAGTAGATTTTAACTTTTTTCCTTTGGTGGAAATTCCCTTGGATTTTAAATTTTCTCCTATTTAAGCCTTTCCATCAGATAGACTTTCAGGTATTCTTACCTTTTCCATGCCTGCCACATTTTTTTCTGAAACCATATTAGAACAGAGTATTCTGCAGATGGGTATTCTCTGATTTATTCTGTGGTGTAATAAATTTTTAAATATATTTTTAAAAATATTAGACCTTTTAAAAGATAACATTCCAGTTTTGTATTTCCAATGTGTTTGTTTTTATCACTGGTAAGAGCTGATGAATCCTGCAGCCTGAAAGAGGTGAGGCTGCTGCAGCTCCATTCACCAAGGTCCAACCAGTAGCAAGGCTGAACTGCCATTCCTAATGGCACACATGCACGTACACAGTAATTAGAACACTTCTACATACAAACACAACTGGCCATATAGATCAAGCCAGACAGAAAACGCTCAGCACTCACACAAAGACCAAACAACACAAAAAGACTCATCCTGGTCCCATCTCCAGCTGATTAGAATGAAGGTTTTCTAGCAGGAAATATAAGTGCCTGGATCCCTGCTCTCCCCAGTTGTCTCAGATACAAATGCACATGTCCAAATGGGTCTCCCTGCTCATCCCCCAAACCTCGAAATCCCCAGCATTTGGTCTGGACAAACCCTGATCCTGCCAGTACTGAACTCCTGCTGTCTTTCTCCAAGTGACGCCTTTCTGGCTCCCAGGTCACTTCCCTACTCTCCGGATAGCCCAGCCTGGCTTCTGCTAGTGCACACTCTGGTGCACACACCGTTGCTCCAGTTGCTGGCATCACAGACACATGGGCCCTATGATGCATGATCTGACTCCAGGTGCTGGCACTCTGACCTCCATGCACATAAACACCAGCAGAAAGAGTCCCTAACCTCAGAATGGTTAAAAATGGAGTTTAATGGACAGGGAAGGCTGCTGATCAAGTGCAGGGCATGGCCAGATGAGAAGACTGATGAGGAACTGTTTGACAAGCCCCTTTTATCCCTCTATATTCCTGTGCTTGTTCATACCCAAACTGCCTAGATACCTCCCTTTCTCCCCCTTTGCTTCATCCCTCAAACAACCTATAATAGTTCTTGTACCTGAATAGCTACCCTGAATTGTGTGAGAGCACCTTCCACTGGGTTGTAGTGATTCCTCATGACCTGTGGGGCTGAGGGTCTTCTGGGAGAGCCCTGTGGGGGGAGAGAGAGAACAGATTTGTCTAACTGGGATACTGGTGTGCCTGCTGCCTCTGTTCTTGTGGAAACAGGCCTTTGATGGGCTGATGTCTCCTGTAATGGGCTTGCAAGTAGATGGGGGAAGGGTATTTTCTAGGTTCCCCCATCTGCTCCTTTGTGTGCATGAAGGTGAACTTTATGTTGCATAACTAACTAATCACTACTTCATATTGACCATGTGCTTTCATGGAGTTGTTAGCAATGATGCTAAAGTGTCTTTCCTAGGTTCTTTCCATTATTTACAGGACAGTAGTGAGCATAAATAAAGTAATCCATTTCTGAAAATCTGCCAATCAGAAATTTCATTACTAATCAGGTAACAGTATCAAACAAGTTTTTCCACATTTTGTCTTGTCTTAATATTACAATAATTGCCTGATGCAATTTTTTCTGACAATTTTATATTTGTTTCAGGTAAATTTTACATTTGTCGTTTAACATTTGTTTGGGATTAATAAATATTTTGAACATATAAAGCAGTAGTTGACCTTAATTCATGAAACTATGGTGGTCCAGATCTTTAATTGACAATCATTATACCCTTCTTGTAACAAAAGTTATATTGCAAAGTTTGGAAAATCTGTAAGTGCATGAAAATTAATTAAAAAGGAAGTAGAATTTGTAAAAAAAAAAATATCTTTTTTTGTTTGTTTAAATCCTAAGCACAGACAGATCCTTGATTGTTGCACTTAATGTACTGCAGGTATCAGGTACCACACAATAGCCACTGAGTAGCTTAGCTTTTTTTAGGTTGATGGTTAGTGCTGTCATAGCTGACTAGTTTTATAAAATGATGGGATTGTCAGAGTCTAAATTTAATTTTCCATGACCTTGAGAGTGAATAGCTGTAAGATTGTGAAAAGAAATAGAAAACCCTACTCATAGCCTGTGAAAGTTTCACTTTTGTGAAATTAAGAGATTGTTTTCTGGGGAAAAAAAAAAATTTAAAATGTTTTTTGGTGTTAGCCAGAAATGCGACTGTCATGGTTTAACCTGGCTGGCAGGTAGAATAACTGAACAGTTGCACCAGTGGAAAAAGAGAGGAGAATTGGAAAGGAAAGCGTAAAACTCATGGGTTGAGATAAAGATTATTTAATAAGACAGAAAAGGAAGATGATGATGATGATGATGATGATGATGGTGGTGGTGATGATAGGAGATACAAAACAAGTGATGCACAGTACAATTGCAGGACAATGACTCTTCCTACAGCATTTCTTTTAAGCATCTTCCTGTAATTCATCAGTTAGTACATAATGTTTCAATTTTACTCTTGATTGTGGCTTATGGTCATTTTATAAATTCATCAGCCTGGGAGGATTCCACTTTGAGGTGCAGTTATTGGCTCAAAGCTAGAGATACCACAATGTAATATTTTTAGATAACCATTTTTTCATTCCTAGGACTTGCAGTATGACAGTGTCCACAGTAGGCATTTTATTACTTTTCTATTTATTGCTCTTTTCATAAGCATGTGTAACTGTAGTAAAGTTGTAGTGCCAACAATTTTTATGTTGGATGTTCTTTAAAGACTATAGGGCCTTCTCTTTAAAAAGTCATGAATAGAAAATTGCAGTGATCAGCATAAGGAGGAGTTTTTACAATGGACATCAACAGACCATCCAATTTGAACTTTTAAATGTATTTTTTGAAAAAGCCTTTTTCCTAGATTCTATTTATTATTAGTACAGAGATCTAGTACTTGCTTGATGTCAGAGCACAGCAGTTTATCAAGATTTGTTATCGAGAGAACCTGTCATGTGTTCTCCTAAATCTCTTCTCTATTCCATGACAAATTCAGTCTCCTTCAGGATAATTGTCAGTCTTGTATATTTCCAAATGTAACAGAAGTATGATTTTTTTTGTCTTGTTCTCTTGTCTGTCACTAATTTTAAACAGGTTGTTGTTTGCCTTCGCTCATCACTCGCTATAGAACATACCTCAGAGTGATTCTGTAACAGATTGTTTCACTGAAGTATGTGACTGACTTTCTTAGCTACTAGTATGTAAGTTTTGATGAAGAGAGAGGGGTACCACACTAGAGTTTAAAATTCCTCAAACTGAAACCTTCAAATGTCATCCACATATGAAAAATGACTGAAACCAATGATGCAAACAAGTTGATTATCATATTTAGTGACACATTTTTGGATCTATCTATTAATTTTCTTTGCCAAACATATTTTAAAAAATAATACAGCTAAACAGACAACAAGCTAGATCATCTCAGATGTTCCTTAGTCTTCCTAACATCATCTGTTGTGCTGTTAAAAGAGGTTTGTTTGCTCAAGCTTAGAAGACATTATTTGTACAGTTAATGTCAAAGCAAATAAGCTGGAAGAAATACAGTGTCTGAAGAGTACTTGAGTGTGTTATCTCATCTTTTTCTTCTGCTTTGAAACAGTTGTATGTACCAAGTGTGTTTATTTTCCGTGCTCTGATTTGTCAGATGATGTATTCATTTGTCAGAGATGCTGAAAGAAATGAAATAAAACCTAAAAAGATATGCTAACAGATCAATGGCGATAATCAAGATGATGACAGCAGCAAAGAAAAAGGATTTTTCTGCTATATTATACTTTTATATTGTTTAGACATTTTTTTTTACTGAGGTTGATCTTTTTACCACTGAATTCCATAGAAAGTGTTCAGTTGATCTCATTGGGAGAAAAGCAAGCCCTGAGCTGCTCAGAACAATACCTCTGTGGTAGAGCTCTAGTGATATTTTTTAACACTGTTTTGGAATTTGACAGAGTTTAAGGAACAAACATACAATTATTTTGTAGTAAAAAATAACAGTGACAAGTTTGGAAGAGATGTTTGCAGCATTTCAATAAGAGACTCAAGCTGGAGCAAGGAGTCTGTCTGAGGTCTGGTTAGAGTTTTGTTGGGAACAGCTTTGTGCATCTATATGGAAAAGTGAGACAATTATTCAATAGGAACCTTACAAGAATAAGAAGAAGAGTGCCTGAAGAACTAAAGACTGTTATCAGAGTGATGTCACAGGTAGGAGAGTAAAATAACGAAAGAATGAGAAAAGAAAGAGAAGTGAGGATATAGCTATTAAAGGGTAAACAAGCATTAGCTATGCAGGAAGCAAATGAAGAGACGGTAGAAAAGACAAAACCCATGACAGAATGGAATAAAAGAAGTGCAGGATATCAGCTGTACTGAGTCACGTGACAGGTAGACATCCTGAGGTGTTCTGGAGGAGCATGACTCACAGATACCGTCTGCTTTGTGGAAGACTGCACTGTGTAAGGGGGTTAAAGAACACCCTAGGTGCGATGCAGAAGCTTTTCTTCTGCCTCAGATGCCAGATCATGACTGGCATATGAAGTCCAGACCAGGAAGGCAGCTGCAGTCGTACCATGGCAGTGTGTGAGACAGAGGCACCATGGCAGGAGAATGTGAAACATGGACCAAGGGGGAATTTCATGCTTTGGACCTGGGAAGGTGTGCACACTTATGTTGTTAAATACTTCTCTGATAAAGAAATTCCGCACCATATTCAAACTGCTCATACTTAAGAGTTCAAGATAACCCTCCAGTAAGGCAGCTTGGATCTTTTATATCAGATCCTTTCATAGGTCAGAGTACCGGACAGTGTCTCCACTGCCTGACTTCAGGCACTGTGATGAGGAGGCCTGCGGTTATTCCGTGGCTATGTTCTCCAGATGGGTGGCTAACACTAAACTGCCTGTTGGAAATGCTCTGGTGCCAGGAACTCTCAGGAGAGGGTGTCCTGGTTTCAGCTATGATGGAGTTAAACTTTTTTTAGCAGTGGATGGAATGCCATGTTTGGGTGTTAGCATGAGAATAGTGCTGATAGCACCCTGATGTTTTCCGATTTGTTGCCGGGCAATCAAGGACCTTTCTCAGCTCTGCATACTTCCTTACTAGTGAGAAAGGAGGGGACGCAGCCAGGACAGGTGATCCGAATTGGCCAAAGAGGATATTCCATACCAGTTACGTCATGTTCGGTATAAGGGGGGACTGGGGGGAAGAGGGGGAGACAACGCCAGGACGTGCAGTTTCTGGGGCGGTCGGGTTGTCCGGGACGGGCTCTAAGCTGTGCGGCCTGAGTTGTGTGGTTTGGTGAGAAATTGCATTGTGTATCACCAGTTTCATCTATTTTGTGCTTTAAACTTCTGTTATTGTTATATCTAGTTTTCTGTTATTGTTTAGTAAACTATCCTTATCCCAACCTGCGTGGTTCTGGTTTCTAGGTTGTGGTTTCTTTTCCTCCTTTCTTCCTTCCCTTTTCCCCCTCCCCCAACTCTCCTTCCCCCTTCCTTTTAAAAGTACAAGCGACTGTGTGGGGTGCGGCCCTTGGCTGGGGCAAAACCACGACAGAGGGCCAGTTGGCATGAGCAGTGCAGAGATTATGTTAACATTTAAGATAATTGTAGGACCGTGCCCAGGCTCTGGCACTGTTTTGTTTACTTGGGCAGGTCTCTGATACCAAGTTTGTTCCAAGCTAGAGCAGGAACAACGGTTACAGCACATCAGAAACCCACCTATCAGTTCTGGCAGCAATATTAATATACCACTTGTTTAGAGGTTATTTGTTTGTGATTTTTAAATCTTTGTTTTCAAGTACAGTTGGCTTTATTTCACCTTGAATTGTAAATGCAAGGATTTTTAGGGAAGATACAGATTTGTCAGGGAAGAAAATGATGCTGAAGCCCAAGGGAGCACAATGAAATCGGGACACTGTGCCAGAAGGATCTGACCAGACAAGAGGGAGCATCAGTCCAAGAGAAAGTGCTCTGGGAGCCTGGGCTGCCACTTTGTTAATACCTCAGAGAAATCTAGACCAATGTTTTGTTTCTTAGCAGTTTTACTCCAACAACTCTTTCTTTCTTTGACTTAGAAAGGCTGGTGGTACTGAAAATCATTAGCACTCAACTAAGTCAGCTCCTATGTTGCAGTATGCTGTGCATAGTGTGCCTATGAAAAATGCAGAACATGCTGAAACATAAATGCTTTATTAAAGATGTGTTCTTAGCTCTTATAAAAGCTGGGAAATTTACCCAGTAAAAAATGTAAGGGACTTGAGAGCACCCTGGCCGGGCTGGGATAGACCCTGGCTGCCAGGTCTCCTGGGACCCCCAGCATCTCTGGCACCCTGACCCCAGGGAGCAGCTGGCCTTTACGGTGCCCTTACAGTAAGACTGACATTTCACAAACGTGTTGATGTGGGCAGTTGTTTTCACTGCCACATCTCTCCTAGTGTTATAGTGCGATGCCTTGAACAGGTTTGTGAACAGCCAGTTGCGTACTTCAGGAAATCCCATGTGAGAAGCTTTCCTGAGAGAAGGTCACACGCTCTGCTGTCCTTCTAGCACATGTGCAGTTTCAGAGGCCTCTCCTAGTTTCAGTTGTGAACAGTTCTTTCTTTTTCATTTTTTGTGACCCAGAAAGGCAGTTTTCAGAAATAAAATTTAAATTTTAAAAGTCCCCTGAGAGGAATCGGCTTTAAGAACATATGATCCTGAGTCCAGTGGGATGTTTCTTCTCTATCTAAATATTGTTCAAGTTTAAACTTCTTCAAACACAAGCAAAAAAGAGAATTAGGGGTGCTGCTTGTGGGTTCGTGACCTACGTATGTACATGAAACCATTTCTGGAACCTGAAAGGTGAAAAGGTTTATAGAAGCTGAGATATTTTTATCACAATACCAAAAACGTAACCTTTTCACTGTTTCTCAGTTTGGTTTAATGTGATATTTTCCCTTTCATAATGAATAAATGTAAGAAATGACCTTTAGATTTAACTTGATTAACTTGATTATTCATCATTAAAATGTTGTTTGTCACCCTCCATATGGAAAGTATGTAAATTTACCCAGAGAGTGGGGATGTGCTATTTATGTTAAAACAGATAACATTTATATTATTATTGTGTTATTTCCAAATTTACCCCTACATTCGTTATGCAAGAAATTTTATTTAGGAATATTATAATAACATTTTGCAAATCAGTAATTAAAGGTTTCATACTGAAATTTACAATCTCTGAAATTTTTTGAAGAGGTTATTGAGCTCACTGGAAGCTAAATGCATGCATAAATACAAGCTAAAATATAGCTTGATGCTTTAGATTTGCTAAGCATTCATGATTTCTCATCCATGTCATACTTTGTTCTTACAGCACTTGACCTATGGATAGTTATTCCATTAAATTTTTATACAGCAACTAATAAACTTGAGCAATTTACCTTTAGCCAGGAAAATTCTCATCAGCTATATACAGTTCCTGACAACACTTCTAAGGTTTTAAAGTTCATCTTTAATAATTCTAGAAATATTACCCTGGATTTTATTGTTTGGACTGATTCATGACATTTTGAAATTGGAGACATCCTTAATATGTTAACAGACTAGTAATAAATAATGGAGGAATATAGCTACACTTTTGAAGTTCAGTGGAAAACCAGTTAAATTTAATGAGGAATAAGTTTTCCATTGTCAGAAATACAGGGATCCCAGCAAAGAATGGCCTCCTGCCTTTCTACTTCTGAAATAAAACCCAGCAAAAAGAGCAGGTCTTCCATCAGGTCATAAAGTGACCGTGTAACTAAAACTCAGTGGTAGTTTCTATGCCCAGGTACCGTTGGTAACGCTGTTATTCTTGCACAGCTTTGAAGGCCAAATCACTAGAGAACTGATACCCATTTCAATGGGCACTTGGCTGCCCTTCCACCTGTCCCCCAGACAATTTGATCAGAGGTGTGGCCCTACAGGTTCTGGCACATCCCTCCTCAGAGCACACATCTGGAAGTTAGGGGTACAGTAAGCCCTTCCCCATGTTTTAGGGTGGAATGAGTTGATGTGTCTCTGTGTTGATCATAGAGGAAATCTGAATGTTGAGATGTTTAACTCTGTGTGCTTTGCTGATAATGTAAGTAGCTGTAAAAGGATGGATAGGAGTGTAATTAAGACTACTGGGTTTGCACATCCACTGTCTTGAAGTTAGACAGGAAATTATTACTTTGTGGTAACAATTGACTTCAGTAATCTTTCTTCAAGGTAATTTCTCTAAACAGTAGTGAGGTCATTAGACTGTGTTAATAAAATGCTGATAAAACTTCAGATATCTTTTGGAGAATGTGCCTAGTCTGGGTAATCTAAATAGCAGCAGACCTCAGTTTAATATGCTTATTCACCAGTAGCTAATCTGCGATGCTTTTAGTGGTGTACATGCAGAGACATGATTGTATTTCTTTCATAAGGAATAGCAGACTGTTTCAGATCAGGTTAAAGTCATTATTAGTAATCTGATACATTTTGCCATCAGTAGGTGGTGTATAAACCTGTTGCATGCTAGGAGTAACTCTGATTAAATTGAGTCCTACCAAGCACAGCAGTTTAGAAAGAAAGACTCAGTCTAAGACAACATATCATACTGCAGAGCAACAATTTAAAATAAATATTTAAAAATAATTCTAGCTAGCGGTGTATTTGTATGGCTTTGCAAACTGAGCATATGTATAGTTGAACAGTTCCCCTTCCCACTGAAAGAAGTGAATTCTCTAAAGCAGGTCTTGCTAGTTACAAGATGTCTCAGAGGATAGAAATATACATACATAACTTCATGTAACACAGTGTTTATAGGCTGTGGGGTTTTCTTAACTTTCTATTCTCCTTCATTTTGCTTTTTTCATCAGGCTGAATAAGCCTGAACTATTTAACTTCTATGTCTGATGAGTCTGTGGTCCCCTAAAATATGATACATGAGAACACAGTTATTGAAGTGGCTGCCAGTTTCTAATGTTTCTTCATGTTGTATTGTTTAAAATATTGCTCCAAATATTTGTGGGAACCGGGATGAATGGTTTGTCTCAATCTGTCTTGCAAGATAACAGAACCTGGAGGCAGGATAACATTTTGTGGACTGAGTCTCGCCTCACATGGGGCTTGATCCTGAAAGCATCTGTGAGGCATTGGACTCAGGCCTCCATCCTCCCAAGGCTGGAAGGGCCTGTAGACTCTTGATCTCAAAGCAGCTGCTCTGACAAACTGGACATTGCATTTCCTCATTTGATAAACCATCTGGACACTGTCCTTGAAAGGGCAGCCCCTCACTCAGTAGCCACCCTGGTAAACAGGGTACTGACCTTATCTGATAAGGAACAGTGACAGGCAAGCGGGGCCCTGCGGAGGCAGAGCACCTTCTTACTAAAATGGTGGCGTAAGGCCACTCACTGGGGTCATTGCTCCATTAGCTCAGTTGTGGGGGTCAAATGGCCTTTTGGGACCCCCATTCCCCACAGACTCATTTCCAAAACGTTCTGCAACTCAACACTGAGTCTGTGCAAAAGTTGCTCAGCCTCCCTGAAGGGTGGGGTCAGGGACCATAAAAGATGCAGATTTGAGACATTTGGCACACACCCACCATCCAAGGACTACAGCTTCATGACAATCTACGCTGGAACCCTGGGTGGTGATATCTTCTTATTGTTTCTCTTTAAATCTCTCTCTCTATCTCTCTTTCTCTCTCTCACCTTCTAACCTTATTCTCGGCACACAATAGTAGCAGCATTTCCAGTTTTGCTAAGTTCTACCAATTGTAATACGCTGCCCTGAATATATAGTGTAGTGTGGTTTTGTTTACAAGCTTTATAATTCTACTGGTTTTTAAGTAAGGCTGTGCTTTGCTTGGACTCCCTGAGTAGTTGTTAGTACCCCCGAGTACCACGCAGAGGGTTACAGGAGCTAATCTCGCTGGTGTGGTTGTTAAAAGAGACTAGCTAAAAGAGGACTAACCTGGCCCTTGCAGCAGATAGAAAAGGTTAACTTTACATGTACCTGTGTGTTGGGACAGGACAGACAGGTCTGAATCTCCCTGCTTTGCCTGCCTGGTGGGATGTGACACATGTCTGCTGGTAGCTATATTCAGATGACTCTGGTCTTAACCATTGTTTTAAACTAAAATATAAGTAACTGTAATAGCAAAATTGTAGTCTGTAAAGCAATAGCATATTTTTTCTTAACTGTTAATTGCTTTATTTGTTTGTCTTCCCCTCTTCTTTCCAGGCAGCTTTTTCATTGGCATGAATGATGGATTATAAGATTTTTAAGGTTCAAACAGATTTTCAAAAAAGACTTTCAAATAGACATAAATCAGGAAATCGAGTTATTCTCCAAGTGGCACTTTTCTTTGAGATTTGGAGAAGAAAGACGAAATTTTTGCTCAATTCTCCCCTGTAGCTGCATTGCTTTCAGATTACCTGTAAAACAAAGGAATCAATTCCTTGCAGGAGAGGATGCCCAAGATAAAATAACTGGACAAGCACATATGCTTTTTCCCTGAAATGCTTCCCAGCTTTCAGCTATGTTCAGGTCAGAGTAATTCATAAGCCTGATGTGATTTGTCTGTTTACTAACTTTTCAGCTGATCCTTCTTTCAAGCTCTTGTTCAGTCTCTCCTTGAATCTATGTAAGTTTCTTGCACTTAGCATAGATTTTGGCACACTGTTCCTCTGGTCTGATACCCATTCAGAGAACAACCACTTACTTTTGTTTGTTTTGAATTTGGTTCTTGCTAGCTTCATATAATGCCCTATAATTCTTTTGCTGGAAGAGACAGTGAGTTGTAGATCCCTATCCACCTTCTTTACAGCACTCCTGATTTTGTAGACCTCTATTACGTCCCTGTAAGCCACCCCTTTCCCAGGTTGCAGGGTCTCAGCCTAACCCATTTTTCATATGGAATTGTCTGCTCATATGGGAGTTGAGCACACCTTTGATATTCCTTGCTGCCTTTCTCTGAAACTTTTCTAGTTCTAAAATAACATCCCTCTGCTCCTTGCTTCCCTATCCATCATTTCAGAGTTCTGTTGCCAATTGTTTAATACTATGCTCTGTTAATGTTTTCATTACACGGGTTTTGCATCCTTCAACCTTGGTTGATTTGATCAGCCCTGATTTATGTGAGGAAGCAGGTGACAGCAATGGAAATGTGACTCTCTAGAAGGAGGCAGCAAGTATGCCACACATGAAAGATTTCCATGGGGCATTTAGCCTCATAGTTGAAAAAGACGATAACAGATAACAAAGCATATTTTCTCATAAGAATTAATGTATTTGAGGGGAGATGAATGCAGGGAACTTAAATACAAGTTTAAATACTTAGACAGTATAAATGATGTGGAGGATGGTGTGGCAGAAGGAAGATGACAGCTGAAGATGGCATTTCATTCTGTAGAAGTGGTTACTGTTCTAGAAGATCTCAGCCCCTTCAGACAGAAAAAATGCAGTGGTGGTTAAATGTTCAGTCTCACAGAATAAGAAGTTGAAAAAAAAAAAGAGCATCTACTCAAGTTGACAATCCTGATTATTTTGCTTCTGTCTCTACATCCTACACATGGCATTTGCAGACAGGATAATTAAATTCTGTGCATGTCTTTAGTCCTTGAGAACACCTCCCACCTCTTACTGAAATATTGTTATAAAAAGTGATTTTCCTTTTATCGATTTACTAACTTTCACCCTCTTCATGAACATGTAGGACGTGAGAAGGTCAGAATGCACACAAGCTCAGTGTGTGAACCGTACCATAGATTTGTGCAAAAGCATAATGATATTTTGTGTTTGTTCATAGAATTACAAAATCACAGAATGGTTGATGTTGTCAGGGATGTCTGGAGGTCATGGGGTCCAATCCATCTCAATCAGAATCATTTAGAGCTGGTTACCCATGATTATGCCCAATCAACTTCTGATTATCTCCAAGGATGAAGATTCCACAACCCCTCTGGGCAACCAGTGTCAGTGCACAGTCACCCTCTGAGTTGACTCACTCAGTCACCCTTTCTCAGTTACAATATAAGAGTGTTCCCTGATATTTAGATGAAACCTCCTGTGTTTCAGTTGAGAAGAGAAGGGGGAAGGGGGAAGGAAGGGGGAAGGGGGGGGAAGGGAAGGGAAGGGAAGGGAAGGGAAGGGAAGGGAAGGCAAGGCAAGGCAAGGCAAGGCAAGGCAAGGCAAGGAAAGGAAAGGCAAGGAAAGGCAAGGAAAGGCAAGGAAAGGAAAGAAGAAGAGGAGAGTTGGTGCCCACTGAAGAGAGCCTGGATTCATCTTCTTTGCACCCTCCATTCAGGTATTTCTGCGTATTAAGATCTCTTCTGAGCCTTTTCTTCTCTAGGCAAACAGCGACATTTCTCTCAGCCTTTCCTCATAGAAAAGCTGCTCCAGTCCCTTCATCATTGTGGCCTTTCCTTGGATTCTCTCCAGTATGTCCATACCTCTCATGTACTGGAGAATCCAGACCTGGACACAATACTCCAGGTGTGACCTCGCCAGCACTGAACAAAGGCATGGGATCACCTCCCTCAATCTACTGACAACACTTCTCCTGATGCAGCTCAGGATACCACTATCCTGCTTTGCAGCAAGAGCATGTTGCTGGCACATGTTCAATAAGGTGTCCACCGAACACCCAGGTCCTTCTCTGCCACACTGCTTTCCAGTTTACTGGCCCCCAACATATATTGGTGCATGAGGTTGTTCCTCCTAAGCAAAAGGCTTTACGCTTGACTTTGTTGAACTTCATGAGGTGTTACTGTCAGTCCATTCATCTGACCTGTTGAGCTCCCTCTGGATAGCAGATGAATCCTTCGTGTATGACCCACTCCTCCCAGTTAAGTGTCATCTGCAAACTTGCTGAGGGTGCACTCTGTGTCAGCATTCAGATAATTTATGACCATGTTAAATAGGACTGGGCCTAGTATTGAACTCTAAGGTACACTGCTAGTTATTGGTCTCCAACTAGACTTTATGCCACTCATCACCCCGCTCTGGATCTGGTGGAGTGATCAGTGGCCTGTGCAGACAATTTTCAATTTACCTCCATGTCTGCTGATTCAGCAGGCATTACTGAAATCAACGTAGGCACCATCCATTTATCTCCTCTCATCTACCAAGCCATAGGAGCTTATGAAGTCGGTCAAGCATTACTTCCTATTGGTTAATTCATACTGGCTACACCTGATAAATTTTTGTCTTTCATGTGTCTGAAATGTTCTTTAGTTCTTTCCCAATTGCAATATTTGGTTTGGTTTTTGGCTTTAATCAAACACTGAGATAGCATTTTCAAGGAGTCACCTAGAACATCACCTATAGCACATTGAAAGGCTGCTAATCACTCCTTTGGCTCCTCCACTTGCCCAGACCTGCCTTGATCCCTGAATGGGTGGATGGGACAGACAGCTGGTGAGGTTCCTGTTTTGACAGATCCCCTGTGGCTACAGATGCCTGGCCCCAGGCAGCTGCTGGCCCTTGCTGAGCCAGGATACAACCCTTCTTGATGGTTCTACAAGACTCTCTGGAGGGCTTTTTGCTGCTGTGATTTTAGATGAAAGCTTTATTGCTAGTTTTGATTCTTTTTGCTGTTTGCAAAAGGACTCTTCCTTGGCCTGCATAGTTGCACTTTTTATACCCAAACTGTCAAAATTTATGAGGCTTTTCTATTTTTTCTTTTATTTGTGTACAAAAACATTTTGAAAAATACTTTCTGGTTTGTAATACTATCATTTACTTTGCTGAATAGCCACAATGGCTTTATTTTTTCCCCTTTTAAATCTTGTTTAGTAGGTGATATGCACTGTTGCTGTGTTTGCTGCTGGGAAGGGTTTAATTCTCTTAGCTATATCTTCTGGTTGCATTTTAAGACAGTCCCTCATTTTTACATAGCTTTCTTCTCAACATGGTGTGTTGAGCACAATGGTAGTACATGTTTTGGTCTTTGTTGATCCTGTTGTGACGTTGAAGCTAAATATATTCAGATCAGTTTTACACAGTGATACTTCTGCTATAAGATTTCATAAGCTTTGCCCTGTAAGATTTTGAACTACATTCTGCACATTACTCACTAACAAGATTATTACAGCTTTCAGTTCTTACTTTAATACTTTGGGGAAATAGCATGCTAGTTTGAATACCCTTAGGTTGAAAACTAAACACTCCAGAGAATGAAAGAAATTTCTAACAATCAAGCTGTTGTATAAAGACAAATTCCCTCTCTGGATGTCTATAAAATGAAAAGAATTATCTGTGTTGCATCCTTTTGAAAAAAGAAAAGGAAAAAAGAAAAAAGAATATGGGACATCCCTTCCAGGAAAGCATCATGTGTGGAGTGTATGGGGAAAAGGATGCTTTTGTGAAGCCCTGACCTACCATCCTAAGTGTGAATTCGCACACATCTGTGTGCTCATTGTTTCCTCCGGGGTTGCTTTAAGTGGCTTCTTGCTTGTTGCAGTAGCTACTTCAAACAGCCTTACAGGTAGCAATTTGAGTAGCCAGTAGTCACTTCAGAGAGCTGTTCCTGCCTTTCTCGTACACTGAACAGCGATTTTAATGCAGACATTGAGTTGAGCTCTGGGTTCGGGGTTCTGTGAAGAGGCACAGACACCTAAAAATCAAGCATTTCCACGTATGGGTTTTAAATGTTAAGTCTTATGAGGTTTAGCTTTTACCTTTAAACTCCAGTTTAGCCAAGCAGCAATGAAGGATATTCTTGTTCCCCAGGCAAAGGTAAATCAGCTCCATTAAGAACATTTTAGACAAGTTTTCACACTTAGATGTTTTCGTTTGTGGAATGTAACTGCTATAATACTTATATCAGAATGGTGACAAGTCAATTAGCGGAGCTGCTCCACAGATGCTACCAGCCCACTGAGGCCATAGCCTTTCTAAGAATTTCAATGATCCTTATGCCCTTAGTTTGTTAATAACTAGAATATCCTTCTTCTTTCTGACTTCTCTCAAATAAACTGTCCTTTTAGCAGCTTGCTTTATTGTAGCTTTAACCACCAAAGTCCCCTTCCACCTGCTACAGTTTCTTGGTAGCACCTATAGTTCTTTATCGAGTAAATATGTCAACACTAGGAAAGCCCCAAAAGACTGTAAAAGTAACACCTGGGCCATTCAAGGAATTTTGGCCATCCAAATATATCTCTAAATATCAGTTGAATATCCATACTGTTCACCTCATTCTTGATACTAAGGAGTTCCTAACCAAAGATACCACTTCTCTACCAATATAATGAATTCTCTCTCTCTATGACTATATTCTTTCAAAACTGTTTACTGTCTTCAAGAGGAAAACATTATGAAAGGAAGAAGTTGGAAGACAGAATTTCTCAATAGCTGGCCCATGGCTGAAGTTTAGTTTTGCAGGAGAAAGTGATGTCTGTGAATGTCCTCCTTGTTAGTGTTCTTTCGAATTCACTGAAGTAAAAAGTCATACTACATACCCTTCAAAAGCAACACAAAAATACAAAATAACTGTGCAGTGTGCAAGGCAGAAGAGACTGGGCACACTTTTAAATATCAATTAAGAACTTCAAACGATTCTGATTCAGTAATACTCATTTTATGATTACGCAACAGTGAAATAGATGTTGCAAATTTGCCAAATGCAGGAAATTGACAGTAATGAAATGGCATCTTTTCCAGTCAAATCTGTCAAATATGTTCTCACTATCACTCTGGTATTTCCTTCGCTGTAACAGTGGTTATCAAGGGGGTTATAAAATTCTGTGATCAGTATGTAATAAGCATTTATTTTCTTATAAGCATAGATTAAAATTTAGCTGGAAGATGGCTGGAATTTAATAATCGAGTGATGGGAACCTTACACAGCTCAGGCAGGAAAAGTGGCTGACAAGGAAGAGGGTTATTTTGCCTGCAGAAAGGAATGACACGTAGCTGAGCTGCTACCATCAAGACAGCTTTGAGCACAGTGAAAGATACAGGAAAGGTATAATCAGAGAAAAGAACTATAATTTTCCAGAACTAGATGGGGAGATTGAAAACGGACTATTTAACAAGACAAAGGAACACTCCTTTTCATTGCCTGTCTCGCACCTTCACGCACAATGCATTGCCTCCTTCAGAGAGGGATCCTCCTGGCAGATGGGTAAAGGAAGGAACCCTCCTGTGACAGACCAGACTAGCAGTTCCCATGACACCACACTGCAGCTTTGGGCAATGCCCATGCTCAGGGGAGCACACCCATTGCTTGTTTCCTCACTTCTTCTCGACGCCCCTTCCCTCTGAAACAGAATCTTCCCATCATGTCAGCACAAGGTCTCATTGTCTCTCTCCCCAGCAGACTATGATTCTTCTCTGTGCTGCCAAGCTATACGCAGCACTGCTGAGGCTCTTGAGCCCAGAAATACCTACCATGCCTGGCCCATCTTCCTACTGGCCACCTACTTGCTCTCTTTTTCACTCTGGTGTTTTCCATGCTGCCTGAAGAGGTGGGCTGCTGCACCCTTTGCTTCCCACAGTGTGAAGATATGTATAGATGGTGATTTTAAGGAAGTCAATGTGATTATATAGAGGTTTATCGAGATTCTCCTTCAGAGTCCTCTAAGCGTACCATTAAATTTACTGAGTGCCAGCCTAGTGAGGTGGTTTGTCAGCTTCATTCTGATGCTGCTTTTCTCCAAACAGGACTAACAAGAGGATTAAGTATGTCTTGTATTTTTTAGTAAACTGTAAAGGAACAGAAATGCACACATGATGACAGACCCTATGGAGCACAGATTAAATAGAGTTTCCAACACTGATCCTCACTATTGCAATAGTGATACAATTATAGGGGAGTTAGTGTTTATGAAACTCACTACCAAACCATAGCTCTTTGCCTTTATGTGGTGGCTCCTAATATAAATAAGAATAGCAAAAATGGATATGGAAGATGAGGCAAAAAGTGCTAGATTAGAGGTGTTCTGTGAATGTTCTTAGATGGGCAAAATTCATTATTTTTCATAGTGAGGTAATATTCAGCTAGCAAAATGCAGTGGATTTTCAGACAGCAGGTCAGTTCTAGGGCTCTGAAATGCACATTTGAAAAAGCAGATCCACATTTAATTGTACAGAGTGGTCCTGTACAAGATCTTTTTCAACAAAGGGGAGGAATGCAGACTAAAGGAGATGGAAACTTAAGTCAATTGAATTCCAACAGTTTATGAGCTTGTCCTGTCTTACCTCATTCTATGAATGTATGGGTCTCATTGTATCTAAAAAGTAGATCATACCTGTGACTGTAAGGTAATGTTTTCTGTTTTGCAGTGTGGGTAAGCAAAAAAAATAGCAAAGTGGTCTCTTAGTGTGACTCCTGGAATGTGATGAATTTGTTGAAATATCTTTCCTGTTTGTCAGTCTGTAACCAAGGATTTCTGTGTTCAAAATGTGTCCTCTGTTTTGCTTTGACAATATTATATTTTTCTCCTCTCAAGGTTTATTACTGTCATACTTTCTTAATCCTAGGTTGGAATGATTGTTATATAATATTCCAGTTTCTCAGTCTGGTTGTGTGTCAGCACAACTATTCTGATTTCTTTTTTTCACATTTGTCAGAAAGAAAAAAAAATCTTGATCAACTGTATTCCATATTCCTTATGAACACACTCTTTTGCATTTCCCCCTCGTCATAACACCAAAATATTTCCCTGTAAAATTACATAACCAGGAATATCTAATTAAATCTAGATCATAAGAGATAAAATTCAGCATTTTTTCTTGGTAGTGTCACTCCATAAGGCTCTCATTTTTCACACCTTACTCTGGTATCAGGAGTAGATTGTTCCCCTTAAATATATTTAGATTTCAAAAAATCTGTTGGAACAACATGGCTGGTGACAATCCACTTCAATATTTATTTAATGCTCTCTATGCTATAGTGAATTTTACAAATGCAATCTTTAGAAGGCCCAGATGAATCATACTGGGAAAAGGCATATTGAATTGATCTGTTATAAAAATGAAACATCCAGTACTGTGAGCACAGTGCACCACAAATAGCTGCCTCCCAAAAATAACCATTAAGCCTTCAGTGAGCAGACTGTTCTTACGCGCCCGTTCCTGTCCTTTCACTACTTGTGCTTGTTAGGAGTACAGCTGTGATTGAAAGTTGGAAGCAGGAGGATGAGGGCAATACGAAAAGCTGGAGCAATAACAATTTTGAAGAGAAAGAATATTGATACACTGTACTGTGCTGTGATCTTCTCATACAAAATTAAAAACTGTCCTAGCAGTTTAGGCTGAGAGGCAGAGGTTAGGTTCTGGCAGACCCAGCCCTCTGCTCTCCAGCTGCCCCTTTTAGATGCCCCCCAACAAGCAATCCCCTCCCGAATCATTCCACCACTGTTCCACCTGGCCCTTACCTGCAGTATCCTCGAACTATCAGATGTGGCAATAAACAACGTTTTCCTTCGCTGAAATTTTCCACTATGCCCTGAATCTAACCCATGCACCCCTCAAGCCTGGACACCTTCACTCCTTTACCCAGCATTGAAAGATGCTTTATTCCTTCAGTGAAACCTTTCCTGCTGCACTGCAATCACTCTTTGACCTGCCTGTGTCAGACAGCCATCTATCTGGCTTCCCTAGAGGAGGCTGAAAATCTCTTCTCTCCCTCAGGTTACACTCTCTGCTTAGCTCATTGACACTGTATTTATTGCAAGGTCAGAAACAGCAGAACAACCTGGAAAAGGCAGCAACTTGCAGGGAACTCCGTATTCAGCTTCTCTGGGATTAATGAAAAGGTGTTCCATTGAAGCCACCTCCTCCTTGCCACAGTCTACATGCCTGGGAGAAGAAATGTGTGGAGGCAGTGAAGTATTCTGAGGCTGGTCTGGTAAAATCATACCAAATCCCTTGCTGGCACAGGTGATCCTTCAGGTCATTGTACATCAGTCACAGTGTCTTGTGTTTGCAGTGCTGTGAATAACACCCATACTCAGCTACTGCTTTCGTTGTGCTCAGCCTTTCCATTTAATTGTTGGTGATCATATCAAATGATCTAATTTTTGTTATTATTATTATTTTTTAAATCTGATGGACTAAACAGCTGTCAGTCTTTTCCTGCTGGAGGCTAGCAATGGATTTATACCTTTCCTTGCCTTGTGTTATCCCACATGGCACAGTGTCCTCAAAGGACGTGCAAATGCAAAATCTGGGGCATGATGCAAAGCAAGTATTCTATCATTAAATTAAAAAAATATGGATGAGTGATAAAACTCTGGGCAAATGTAATTCAAATTCAAATGTAGACTTGAGATTTCTGTTCTTATCTAGAAAGTCAAGGAATTAATTTTATTCTGCAAGGTAGCTATTTTTTTTTTTAAAATGGCCCAAATGAATCTTTAATGTAATATGGATTCTGTTGAATTTAATCCCACAGGCTTTCCCATTTGTTTAGAAGGAAATAGTCTCATGATCAGAATTACTTTAGGAATGCTATTGTTCTTCCAGAACTGACTGCTGTCTAAAGAGTAATTGCACTGGTAAGATACAACTTTTTTCCTGGTACTCACATTTTTGTAGCTCATGCTCTGGTATGTCTCTCTTGCACAATACAGGTTTGTAGTGTAAGCTTAAGACTGTATTTACCATAATTTCTTGGCATGACTTAAAATCTTGTTTCCAAATACAGTGTTTCCTCGTCTCACTGATTATTCTGATCAAGTGTGAGGTTAGATTCCTCATTCATCTTGATGAACACTTACTCATGTGGGCGTTCTCTCACTTATTCACCGCCACCAGCCTAAGGGCATACAAATTGCAAGATGCTGAATGTTTTTAGGGATTAATGTTCTAATAATAATTTTTAAAATTATCTTTTTCTTAAAAGCATTTTCTAGCTATGAAATTGATAATTAACTTTATGATGATTTATAAATAAGGCTCTAAGTAGCTGAGGATACAGTTCATACCTGCAAAAAGGCACTGTAGACATCAGCCAAGCCAAATATACTCACAATTACTATACATGGAGAAAAAGTGAGCTACATCAGTACAGTTTGTCCTGTACATAGTTAGGAAATCATGTTATATTTATATAATTTCCCACTCCCATCTCTTCCCAGCTTTTAATACTATATAGGAGAGTGTCTTTAAAATTTTATCTATTAGAAACCGGAGTTTCACTGAAATCAAAGTATTTTGGAAATTAAGAGTTTTTAATCACTTTCAAAACATTTATGGTCAGATTGTATCTAATTGTACATATTTTAAAGAGTGTCTACACAGACATAGCTCTTGCTGTGGTCAATGGAGAGAAAAGCAGACCTTCATTGCAACGTAGCCATCTAACGGACAGCAGAATCGTTGTGTCCTAAATGCGCCTGTTTCTCTCAGGTGATAATAAATAGTGCAGAGGGACTCAGTTTCTTGGGCACAGGCAGCTAGCACCATTTTAGATACCTTAGGTGTAGCTGACCTCCACCTGCTGTTCCAAAGGGCATGGACCTCTGTAAGGGCATCTTAGTTACCACTCAGTGTCTAAAATGGCACTACATATCTCTTCTTAGGTAGCTGAATATCTCTGAAAGTTTACTATCATCTCACTTAATTTCATTTTCACTTTGAGCCTTGTTGCATTCTGTCTTGATGGGCTCAGGGTTCCAGTTTTCTTTCCATCACCTTGGTAAATACCAGAGGAAATTCTTAATAGTCACTGGCTACTGGAAACCTCTTCTTTCTCTACTATATGTTGCAAAAGCTGTTCTTAAGTTACTCTATGCTGCTTCTGCGGAAAAATAGCATCCGCAATATCGTGAAACAGTAATACGTTGGGACATTGCATATTCCACCATGTAGTTTTTAAGGATCTCTAATAAGGATAGCATGCCTGTTGCTTGTCAAATCAGCTAAAGCCAGTTTTATCACTAGTTTTAGATGTGTAATAATGCATTTATTTAAAGCTAGCAGCTGTATATTTGTAACATTAGAAAACAGCTGAAAAATATACACTTACTGTTATACTTCATGTAATACCTTTCTCAGTTACTTCAGCATCTCATGTCTCTTCTATCTCTTTTTTATAGGCAAAACTGCAATACCATATTGATTTTCTGGGATGGTTAAGTTTCTGTTACATAAGATGACTGTTATGATCTCCTTCCCCATAGTGCTCAATAGAAGGTGAGTGTCTCAGACCAAAAGCTATGACCTTCTACATTATGTCAGGTTAGAATGCTCTTATCTTACATAATTCCTTCTTATGAAAGCTTCCACCTGCTTTTACTGTGTTTGGGTAATGAGACATCACACATTGTTGCAAAGAATGAACCTTTTCTTAAGATTTTTTGGTAAGATTTTGATTGTATATCATACAGGAATATTCCTGCCTAAACCTCTCTTCATACCTATTTGTCTGCTAAAGATATTTTGGAGGTAGCATTGGTAAAATTAATTACATTGTTATGAAAAATGTAGGATACATAGTCTTCCCACTAGGGACCTGAGGGGTCCTTATATATAAACATAATGTAAAGATTGTACACGATTCCACATAGAATATAACTGAGAGGAAAGTGCTGAAAGTGAATACCATTCTTCACTCACTGTACCCAAGCCTGTGGTGCTCTCTTATCATTAAGTTTAACCCTTTATATTATATTGCAGTACTTGAGCATTATTGAAATCAAATTTCCAAAGGAAGATAATTCCTTTTCTGAAGTATCTTTCTGGGATGTGAGGAGATACTTTAAATTTGGTCTGGAATTAAACTGAAAAGTTATTACTAGTAAAGCTTATTATTACCCATATTATCAAACTTGAATTATTTGAGACTGAAGGTTGTGGAAGGGAATCCAAGCATACAGTAAAAAACTCACCTGACCTATTTGTACTTTTAGAGGAAATTATTTGGAAGGCTTTTCAGGGTTCATTTACAAAGTTCCACAAGAAAAGTTGGAAATTCTCTTTTGTGTACATAGAAAATAAGTGGCTGCCACTTTTATCTTTCTGTCACTTAGTTGCACATCAGCAATCAGCTCTCTTGCTTGGTGTTAATTTTTGGTGCCAAGAAATAAGGGAACTGTTTTTCAAAGAGTTTGTAATTACTTCTCAATCACTACATCCATGAATGCAAAGGGCATTTTTCGTCTATGCTTCAAAAATAGGGAGGATTCAGAGAAGGTATTCAGATTTTTTTTTCCTGAACTGATTCACCAATTTTAGTTCGTATGTCTTCTCATTGATAGAGGCTCTGCTGTGATAGCTCTCAGTTTACGTTCCATTAGAGTAAGTCTTGTCATCTAGTAGAAAGTTTACTAAAAGCTTGACTTTGAGATTAGTTCAAATGTGGTATTCATTGAACACACTTAATCTTCTAAATTCTCTGATATTGATCTGCAGAAAGAGAAGCTTATGCCTTTTGACGGAGGTTTATTTCTTTAGTCCAAATTGATGATGACCCTCATCTTATCATACTGCTGACCAATCTTCCCCTTTATTTTCAGTGGCAGCACAACATCTTGATAAATTTTGCGTTATTAAGCTTCAAAATGAATGTTACCATTGTAAAGAACTGCTTCTTGCTAAGATGGCAGCACCTGTACCTTCCAGTCTAAAAATAAATAAAAAAACCCAACAGAAAACCGAATATATGAGCTGTTTCTCTTCAAAAACTAAGATTTAATCGTGTTTTCAGAAGATTCTAATATATCTTTTGATAAATATTTACCTACTACGAACCACTTCACTTTGCCCGCTGGAACACAACGTTTCCTTCTAGTCAAAAAACACAAGGGGGCAGTTTAGGATAACAAACCAACAATAGCGTGGATAAAAGATACCAAAAAAATTCATTTTTAGAAAAGGAGCTTTTCTGAATCTTAAAATTAGGGTTGCATAGATGCAGAGATTACCCTTAGCACCCAAAGGCTCCTGATCCAGACTTACAGACAAGAAATATAATAACACAGAATGTGTTTTAATAAAGAACATTCAGTAAAGGGAAAAGAGAGAAGAAACAGTTTGTACCAGCTGGGCGTCTTGGAAGAATCTTTCTCAAATATGTTTTCCTTTTGTTCACGATTTTACATGTATTCAGAGAACAGATTAGACAGTGTTTCTGTTCACAGCTTTAGTGTGATAAGCATTAGTGCAGGCAGCTGTACCATAGAGTTAAACTGGATTTCCTTATAATTTACCTTGTTTCCTGTAGAGAATCTAAACCAGGCTTTTGCAACATAGACTAAACTGCTGCACTGAAGGAGCATCCTGGTTAAAGGCTGCAAAAACTGTGACTAGATGTGCCAGCTGAAACTTTTATCTCTCCATGAATATGATGCAAACAACTTCACCTTTACTTTGGAAAGTTCTTAACCTTTTTATTGCTGTAACTACATACAATATCAATGTCCATAACACTGCTTAGCCAGCAGCAGCCCAGAATGATTCACAATCCAGTAAAAGCTTGCAGACAGCTTGAGGTGTGCTTTTGTTTCGTGTTCATTTCAAGGGTGCAGGAAAGGTAAAACTACAGGGAGGCAAGGGTTTTCTTCATGATAGAAAGACTCTTGGGGAATTGAGACAGGAGTTGGGAAAGTTAACAATTCGAAGTATGTCCCCCACATCTGCCTTCTGTCCATCTCACCTGCCAGTGCGCTGGAAGAATTAAAGGAAGCAAAAATCCCCAGGAGTCTGGACTATCTTGATCACTATTCCTTTATCATCTCCTGTTACAGCACTAAAGCAGAAGGTGGCTATTGCACCACAAGAGAACCTACAGAACTTTAGTCATCCCAGGCCAGGTTGGTTTCAGCTCTATGGTCTCATGAATACTTCTCTTGAGGTGTTCTCTACTGACAGCCACTGGTCAGAAGACGGGGCAGAGGCAGAGCTTGGAGCCTGAAGTATTTGTTTAATGGGTGGCTCTTGCATGGTGGGGAACAGGGAAGGAGAAATACTTGACTAAATTCAGGCATGATGGAGCGCTATCAAGCTAAGAGATTGACTGAAGGTGAAAACCCCAAATATTACACTCTTTCCAGTGGTATGAAAAATGGTTGACTGGATTATCATTTTGTGATTCTGTGATTTTGTAGTGGGAAGCTTCTCCTGCTTTCTGAGGAGGGTTGCCCTAAATACATTGGGGTTTGCATGAGGCAGTGAAGCTGGTAGTACTCAAAGGTAGCTCTCTGCTTGAACTCACCACAGTGAGACTGCATTGTTTGGAATATTTTCTGCTGTTGTCTGATAGCTTTTAGAGCTACTTAGAAACCACTTTTTTAACCATGGGATTTTACTGACTATTTTCCTGTGTTGATTATAGAATGTGTAGAGCACTGTGCACCTACGCAGAATGAACCACTCCTATTCTTAGAAACCTTTGTTGAATCAGAGGTGACACTAGATAGAATCAATCCATGATTCTTCCTCTACAGTTTTGCAATCTAGGTTGCTGCCTAACGACTTAGTAAAGCACTTATTTAATAGGAATCCATGGAGCACTGTCACTATTGTGCAATAAAAGCTCTTAAAATGAACCCTCAGATTGGTGTTAGATTCAGACTAGATTTGAATATTCAGCAGCAATATATAGGGATACTGTTTAGATAACTATGATCTTCTGTCAACCTTAATGGTCACAGGGTCCTCAATCTCTCATATTAATTTCCTGCAGACAATTTAGTCTAATCAGCTTTTCCTTTTGGAAAGCTGAATTTTCTCTGTATGGTTTCTTGCAAAACAGGGTAAGTACCTGTCAAATGAATGAATAAAACAAAAATATAAAGAACATGATATCCAGGAGCAGTTGGCAATTGTTGTCAATGACAGGGTACTTTCACCACACTTGGATTATTTTATTTTATACCTAAGAAAGGGAGGAATATTAAAAAGATTCAGTTTGGCAGTTTTTAGATTTCTTCCAAAGCATAAAGTCCTCTTCTCATTTGCTACCGCCTACTCGTGGCTTATTCCCTATCTGACACTTGAGTAATTGTTATAAACCATTTCCATCTGTGATTTACTTTGTGTATCCTATTGCAGGTGACAGTTAATGTATCTTGTCTGCTGCTATGAAATTAAAAAAAATGGTCTGAAAATGCTAAGAACAAACACTTGCAAAGATGGGGGCAGGAAAAAAATACCCCTTTTATATTTTCAAAATTCATGTGCTTTGAAAATCTCTCAGCCCACATTGCAATCAGTGTTAGGATGCCTAAAGTATCTTCTTTCAAAATAAATTCAAGTGAGGATAGGATAACACTACTTAAGAATTTATATTTCCAAGGTAAATTCCTTCAGCTACAAAAGTGATGTACTGTAGACAGAAAGCAAAGGTTTGGTGTTAGACATTTCCACAGGCTTCCTAAGTTTATTGTGTGTTTTGCTCCAGACTTCTTCCAACGGAAATTTACTGACATCAGGAGAGTTATGCCATAAGTAAGTTGTTTCACCTAAGGTGAACAGCAGAACCTGAAACTGATAAAACTTGATCACCACTGGAAGGACAAAGATATAACAAGCAAGGCTAGGGTAGGTAGTGGTAATTCTGAAGAAATCTGTTGACTAGAACTTTGCATCTGGAAGTGATACAGATCAGGAGGTCATATGCCTAGCTCAGAGAGAGAGAAGATAGCGAGCAACCACACTATCTCTGAGAAAATTGCATGCTCTTGGCTAAATTTTATGCCTATCATAAAATATGCAAGTGCCATTTTAATTTCCAAATATGCTGTCTTTGAAAGAGGATAAAATATCTATGCAACTGTTTCGATTTCCAAATGCTGACAATGAGCTGCCCCTCAGCTCATTGATTAGATGCATTTCCTAGTGTAAAGGACCATTTTAGTTTCACCATGATGGCTTCAAATGCACAGAAAAATGTATAGCTCACTCATAGTGAGGTACACCCATAATCACTGCAGTCCAAATCAGTGATTGGCAAACCATGGGGTACAAAAGAAAAAAAAACCACAGTGACTGCAGTTCTGACAGATAATGTCAAAATGAAACTCTGTGGTAAGAATATTCAGAGGGAATGTCTCATGTACACGCAGATGCCAGGAGTGTACACAGGAATTGCTAGTTTAAACTGATCCATAGTACACTATTTATTGTATCAATATCAAGCTTTTAGATGCTTCCAGGCTTAATCACCTGTCTTAATATCTTATGAAGAGTATTTTTGGTGGAAAGTCCTTAGCTCTGTACACTTGAAATAGCTTTTTAATGCACTTGAAAACTGCAGCTTGCAATAAATTATCTTCTCTTCAGCAACAAGTATATAATTTGCAACGTTGCCAAGCTCATGCTGTTCTTCTTGAGTAATTTTAAAAATTCTTTCTTTTTTTATCCATTTATATATATTACAAACAATTTTAGACTATTCTGTAGATTATCGTAGATTAGCAGTTGAGTGGTTTAATCCTGTTTTTGCAAGGGAGACTGATAACTTTGTCAAGTCAAACATGAGTGGAAAGTCTGTGAAAAAGGCTGATGAAGAAGTGAGAAGACTATGCACATAGCTCACTAGGCATAAAGTGTCTTTGTGTTCTAGGATTTTATCCTTTTAGATACAGCTGGACATTTTGCATAGACATTGAAAGGAATTTTAGGGTGTTCAGCATATCACAGTAGATCCGTAAAATCTGCCTACCTTCTGCCCTAACTTTCAGGTTTTGATGACATGCTTAGACTTAACATTTGCTCATCATTTCATCCCTTCCATCTCAGATTTTCAGCATTCCTCTAAATAAAGCCTCAGTTTGATGAATAACTCAATTTCTGCCAACCTGAACATGTAGTAATAAATAAAACTGCCCAAATTCTTTCATGGCACTTTATCTCTGGAATTCAGAATGTTCTGGTATTGTCCAGATGTCCTTTAAACAAGATAAAATTTACTGTGCAACCTTCTATATCTTGGATTTACCATTATGTCTTCAGCAGTTTGAGTTCTCTGTGCTTTTCTTTAATACCTTCTGTAAACATCTATACATGAGAAGAGTGAAAATGACAAACTCCAATAAGACTGAAAACTGCTGCCCTGATTCTCATTTTATAAGATTTGGTACGTTAAAATAATTTTGGAAAAAAATAAAGCAGCATTTATCCCAGTGTTTGTTTCATTTCAGAACAATGTCAGAATGGGACAAATGCACATTATATAAATATTTCTTTGTCTTTTCCTATCATCTTTGCTCAGTACATTTATGCTATTTATTTTGTAAGTAGCTTTAAAGAAGTGTGTTGCTTTCTTTGGGGGTTTGGCCTTGTAAACCATAGCAATTTTGAAGGGTTTATGCAAAAGGTGGAGCAGGGCTGCTTTCCCTGAGTATGTTTCAACCAATATTTAAAAATTATAGTACAGAGTATTATACCTTCGAGATATCCAAAACAAGTAGCTGCTCAGTCACTAGAATGACAAAGTGATTGTGCTTTAGCTGAGATGCTCTCCAGCCTGCAGCTAAAGAGTCATAAAACAGAGTTCTTTTAAGTACCATATTCACACACAGTTATAGAAAGAGGGGAGCTTACAGAATTTATTGAAAAACAGAAGCAAAATTAGGACACAGCATTGGTTACATACTACTTGCCATTAAAAAAGATCCTTCAATTGTTCAGCATTATGCAAATTACAGCATACACTGCACTTTGATAACTTTAAAGTCTCATTTAAGTAAGCCCCCATCACTGTGCTGCAGTATGCCTGTGTTAGAAGTGCCAATGGCCCTAAGAAAGGACTCGCAGTAGACATATTAGTGAAGCAGCAATTTATTACATGTTCTTGCAGGAGCTGGTGTCCTAGTGAAGCAGGCAGACCTGCGGTCAATTTTCAGCATTTTATACCCTGTTCCCTTCAGAAATCCCTCCCTTGTTTACCTATGAATTAGGTACTTCCAAGGTTAGGGGCCTTCTTCAAGACAGTACATAACACAATACACATTGCAACATTGTATGTCTGGCACGTTCCTGCTTCCCCTTGGCGAAGAAGATAATATTCATGAGCTTCCTGAGCAAAATGCAGCATTTTTTCAAGTTACTGTTGTTCATCTTACATAGTCCTTAACTGTTGCACATCTTTGTAACGTTTGGGCCCATTGAAGCCAAATGGGGACCCTCTGGCTTGCCTTTATCTTACTGCTGGGCAGCTGAGCAGTGTTTTCTCTTATCTTGTACCCTATCTGTCGCATATCCTGATTGACAATTGTTCTGAAAGACTTAGCTTTAGGCCCAGCCTCCTGCAAGACCACCTAAGTCCCCTGATAAGACTTGTCAGATTCCTGATGAGGCAGCCTGAGTCCTCTACTCCCCAAGTCAGCACAGAAAAATACCACACCCATTCCAGTTGCCAAAAACAACATTCCCCAGCATTTTCCACAATTCCACCCTTATTTTCTTTACACTCACTGTTGCTTTTTGCATCTTTTCAAGGTCTTGTTCCATATGAGGCTTCTAACCTGGCCAGCATTTTTTCATATACTTTTTCGTGCAACTCTCTATCATTGTCTGTTTCTTGTTCCTCTAGAAGCATAAGGTGGTGGTTCTAGAGGCAACTTCTTCGTTATTGCAGTTTCTACCAATCTCTGTATCAGACACCTAACACAAGGGGTTATACAACATCCTATGGCCACTAATAGCCCTGCTACCACTATTAAAGAGAAAATCAATACCACCATTCCCTTCCATTTTCCAAACCAAGATTCCAACCACCCAGTAAGAGAAGTATCTATTCCTGAATTCTCTGCTAGTTCATCAGCCAAAGTCGTAAGGCCTTGTAAAGCTCTGGTAATCATTCCATCAGGTGCAGTATTATTTGGTATAAATGTGCAACACTGTTCCCCTAACATAACACACACTCCTCCTTTCTCTGCTAACATCATATCTAGGACCATTCGATTTTCCCATGTCATTCTGCTATTGACATCCAATTGTTCTGCTATTCCTTTAACTGCATCCCTGGTATAATTTATGAATCTTTGTTGATTATAATAGATATAATTGATCCAATCTACATTTTTATTTACTGTAACCCACGAAAAAAGAAATGATTCAAAACCCGAAGTAATCTGATTCCTAGCCTTAAATTCATCAGGAATTCCCTGAGGAACTTCATTCGAGTCTATATTCATTCTGTCATCAAAGGAAGTTCCTAATATACTTCTTTTGACCCTGATTTCTTTCCCTCTAGAAGCCTTATCCTCTCGGAATGCCAGGGTGAATGGGATAGCCAATTGTACAATAGCACAAGTACCTTTCCAGTTGGATGGGAGAGTATTCCTCAAAACTCTTCCTCCACAATACCACAAGTCAGCTCTTGGAACCTGTAATGATGAATAGTTCCCACCTTTATCATTTGTCACATTCAATGTTCTCTTACGTCCTGAGAACTCCCCCAGAAATTGTGCAGCCACTCCGCCCTGTTGTGAGAGACAAGCTGTGTGATCTTCCAGCTACACCTCTGAGAATGGGGGTGTTTGAATATCCTTCTTCAGCAAGGCTGGGAACAGAAGTGAGAGTGTTTTACACGTATCATTTCCACAGGCTGTTCTTTCCTGATACAGTGTAATAATGTACTCCATTCCTGTGCGGTCATTGGACCACCCTAGGGGAAAAGGTACCACTTGTGGTTTAGGTCGACCTGAGGCACACACATAGCAATCACTCTTGTTTAAACTTTTCACAGTGTATTTTACCCATTCCACCCAGACATTTGTGTCTCCATATCCTGTTTCTACTTCAAATGTCTGTCTCAAATCCTCAATTCTTGCTACTTTTACTATTGTAGGATCATTTAAAAGTCCTCCTACCTCTGTCCTAGGTTTCTGTGTACTTTTCCACTCTTCATCTTTGTCTGAACTCCTATTTTCAAATTTTTCTACCATTATTCTGAATTGCCCTAATGGATCTTTCCCCGTGACTTCTATCCCTAGGCCATAGGGTCGAGTGACAGTATTATTAGCATCATTTATAGTAATTATTATAGGATTACACCCCCCTTCTTGACAATTGTGGGTAGTGTGTCCTTTTGAGATTGTAATCATCTCTTTTAGAGGTTTCCAATACCAGCTTTCTTGATTCACATCTGCAGTCCATCCATTAACCAGAGTAGTCCTGTCCTGGTTTCAGCTATGATGGAGTTAAACTTTTTTTTAGCAGTGAATGGAATGCCATGTTTGGGTGTTAGCATGAGAATAGTGCTGATAGCACCCTGATGTCTCCGATTTGTTGCCGGGCAATCAAGTACCTTTCTCAGCTCTGCATACTTCCTTACTAGTGAGAAAGGAGGGGACGCAGCCAGGACAGGTGACCCGAATTGGCCAAAGAGGATATTCCATACCAGTTACGTCATGTTCAGTATAAGGGGGGACTGGGGGGAAGAGGGGGAGACAACGCCAGGACGTGCAGTTTCTGGGGACGGTTGGGTTGTCCGGGACGGGCTCTAAGCTGTGCGGCCTGAGTTGTGTGGTTTGGTGAGAAATTGCATTGTGTATCGCCAGTTTCATCTATTTTGTGCTTTAAACTTCTGTTATTGTTATATCTAGTTTTCTGTTATTGTTTAGTAAACTATCCTTATCCCAACCTGCGTGGTTCTGGTTTCTAGGTTGTGGTTTCTTTTCCTCCTTTCTTCCTTCCCTTTTTCCCCCTCCCCCAACTTTCCTTCCCCCTTCCTTTTAAAAGTACAAGCGACTGTGTGGGGTGCGGCCCCCAGCTGGGGCAAAACCACGACAGTTATTTTGGCGCCCAACGTGGGGCCACGAACGGTTGGGATAACGGTAGATCTGACCCTAATTATCGCAATTAAGATAAACACTGTTGTTTAAGCAATATCTGATCACGATGATGTGGTATTTATTCACAAGGCTGTGGCAGCAAAACCACCGCATGCTGTATACAATCCTGGCAGGATTCTTTACTCTCTCAGGTCTGCTGCTCCCGTATTTGTTCCCATACTTCATTATAGTGTATTTTATGATATCGGTCTATGATACAATAATATCGATGATCATGAGCTTAAGCTGGTACTTGTATGAGGTTTTGCTGTCCTGTCCATTCTTTGGACAGGGAGGGGTTAATAACAGCAGCCGGTATGGTGGGGGCACTGCTTTCTTTTCCTTTGGGCTAAATACAACAGCTCTTAGGGCAGTTTTTGAAAATCTTCAATATCTCTGGGATATTCAAACTAGCATTTTGCTATTGGTAGGTTTGGTGCAGATGGTTCAGTTTTTGTTATATATCAAGCATAGGTTTATGAATACCACTGAAGAGCTTTCTCCGAGACAGAATAATCACGAGTGGCAGGGCATGTGGCAAAGTATGGGCGAGTACCTAGGTAATTTCTCACGCCCGATGGTTTGGAACTTCACTCCTGAACAGTTACAAGACCCCGATCAAGTGACTGCATACCTAAGGAAAAATTGCTGTAGGTTTCCCAGAGACGGACACCTTACTGCACTGTGCTGGGCTCTGGCCACTATTTATCAAACACTGCTTGATAGCAGGCAGCACTGTCAGCACTGTCAGCACTGTCAGGGAGAAGGGAAAGGAAACAGACTGGCAGATACTGTAGCTGCTGCAACCACTGGGGCTGACACTGCAGCTACTGCAACCCCTGTGACCGACACTGCAGCTACTGTAATCTCTACAGCAGACACTGCAGATGATCCGAAAAACCAATCCACACCAGTGTCTGTTGCTCCCGTACAAAAGAGGAAATGCACAAAGAAATCAGTTCGCATAGTGACGGATAAGGATGATGATCAACCGGGATCATCTCGAGGATATCAGGATGAGGCAGAACCAGAGATTGTTACCCGATCCCTGACTCTGAGTGAGCTGCGTGAGGTTCGAAAAGATTTCACCCGCCACCCAAGTGAGCACATTATCACTTGGTTGCTCCGATGTTGGGATCACGGGGCCAGTAGTTTGGAATTAGAAGGCAGAGAGGCCAAGCAGTTGGGATCCCTAGCTAGAGAAGGAGGAATTGACAAAGCAATTGGGAGGAGGCCGGAAATCCTCAGCCTCTGGAGGCGACTACTATCAAGTGTGCAGGAAAGATATCCCATAAAGGAATATATTACATGCCAGACACCCAAGTGTAACAGCGTAGAGACATCTGTCCAGCACCTGAGAGAATTAGCTGTACGGGAGATAATTTATTATGATCTGGACAATTCACGGCTTCCCGCTGATCCCGATGAAGTCCTATGCACTCCAGATATGTGGCGTAAGGTTGTACGAAGTGCACCCTCAGGGTACACCCATTCACTGGCAGCAATTGACTGGGATGATATGGATCCGCCAACCATAAATGAGGTGGCCTGCCGACTCAGGAAATACCAAGACAACGTTTCCCTCTCCGTCATTGCAGCAGTAGAGAAACTGGTTCAACGACTTGACAACAATGTGTCCAACTCCCAACCCGTATGGAGCAATGTTGCAGCTACTGGGAGAAAGTGTCCATTGTTCCAAGAGGGAGAATACACACCACGACGTACATTGTGGTTTTACCTGCTTGATCATGGAGAGGACATGAGGAAATGGGATATGCAGCCCACCTCAGCCCTTTGAGCACGAGTAAATGAGCTGCGGGGTAAAACATTCGCACAACGAGATTCTGCCAGGAAGAAGGCTGCACCAGTTTCTACTGGGCAGTTCCCTAGACCAACTGGAAGGCCTACCTGTATGTCTGATGTGCCTGATCCTTTTGAAGGGACCTCTAAGTCCTTTATGCAACCAGTGGAAAACAAATATGATCAGCAGCAATAGAGGGGCCCTGCCTTCAGCCAGGTGGAGGAGAGGGATAATCGGGTTTATTGGACTGTGTGGATCCGATGGCCTGGCACGTCAGACCCACAAGAGTACAAAGCTCTGGTGGATACTGGTGCCCAGTGTACTCTAATGCCATCGAATCATGAAGGGGTAGAACCCGTTTGTATTTCTGGAGTGACAGGGGGATCCCAACAACTAACTGTGCTAGAGGCTGAGGTGAGCCTAACTGGGAAGGACTGGGAAAAACACCCCATTGTGACTGGTCCAGAAGCTCCGTGCATTTTAGGTATAGATTATCTACGTAGAGGGTATTTTAAAGACCCAAAAGGGTACCGATGGGCTTTTGGAATAGCTGCTTTGGAAACAGAAGAAATTGAACAATTGTGTGCCTTGCCTGGACTCTCGGAGGATTCTGCTGTTGTGGGGTTGTTGAAGGGTGAAGAACAGCAAGTGCCAGTTGCTACGACGACGGTGAACAGACGACAATACCGTACTAACCGAGATTCCCTGATTCCCATCCATAAGCTGATTCGTCAACTGGAGGATCAGGGAGTGATCAGCCGAACCCACTCACCCTTTAATAGTCCCATATGGCCAGTGAGGAAGTCCAATGGAGAGTGGAGGCTGACAGTAGATTATCGTGGCCTAAATGAAGTCACTCCAGGTATGAGTGCTGCTGTGCCAGACATGTTAGAGCTCCAGTATGAATTGGAATCAAAGGCAGCCAAGTGGTACGCCACAATCGACATTGCGAATGCTTTCTTCTCGATCCCACTGGCGCCAGAGTGCAGGCCACAGTTTGCTTTCACTTGGAGAGGCATCCAATACACGTGGAATCGTCTGCCCCAGGGGTGGAAACATAGCCCCACCATCTGCCATGGACTAATCCAGAATACACTGGAAAAGGGTGATGCACCAGAGCACCTGCAGTATATCGATGACATCATTGTATGGGGCAACACAGCAGAGGAAGTTTTTGAAAAAGGAAACAGGGTAATTAAAATCCTTTTAGAAGCCGGTTTTGCTATAAAACGAAGTAAAGTCAAGGGGCCTACGCGAGAAATCCAGTTTTTAGGAATAAAATGGCAGGATGGGCGTCGTCACATCCCAATGGACATTATTAATAAAATAGCAGCTATGTCTCCACCAAGCAACAAAAAGGAAACACAAGCTTTCTTAGGTGTTATAGGTTTTTGGCGAATGCATGTCCCAAACTACAGTCTCATTGTGAGCCCACTCTACCATGTAACTCGAAAGAAGAATGATTTCCAATGGGGCCCTGAGCAACAGCAAGCCTTTGAGCAGATCAAACGCGAGATAGTCCATGCAGTGGCCCTTGGGCCTGTCCGGACAGGGACAGATATTAAAAATGTGCTCTACACTGCAGCTGGGGAGAACGGCCCGACCTGGAGTCTCTGGCAGAAAGGACAAGGGGAGACTCGAGGTCGACCGCTGGGGTTTTGGAGTCGGGCCTACAAAGGATCTGAGGCCAATTATACTCCAACAGAAAAGGAAATACTGGCCGCCTATGAAGGGGTTCGAGCCGCCTCAGAAGTGATTGGAACTGAAGCCCAGCTCCTCCTGGCACCCCGACTGCCGGTGCTGGGCTGGATGTTCAAAGGGAAGGTTCCTTCTACACACCATGCCACTGATGCTACGTGGAGCAAGTGGGTTGCACTAATTACACAGCGGGCTCGAATAGGAAACCCCAATCGCCCAGGAATCGTGGAGGTGATCACAGACTGGCCAGAAGGCAAAGATTTTGGGATGTCACCAGAGGATGAGGAGGTAACACGCGCTGAAGAAGCCCCACCCTACAACGAACTGCCAGAGAATGAGAAGCGATATGCCCTGTTCACTGATGGGTCTTGTCGCATTGTGGGTAAGCATCGGAGATGGAAAGCTGCTGTATGGAGCCCTATAAGAAGAGTAGCAGAAGCCACTGAAGGAAAAGGTGAATCAAGCCAGTTCGCCGAGGTGAAGGCCATCCAGTTAGCCCTGGACATTGCTGAGAGAGAAAAGTGGCCAAGGCTCTACCTTTATACTGATTCATGGATGGTGGCGAATGCCCTGTGGGGGTGGTTGCAGCCGTGGAAAAAGAACAACTGGCAGCGTAGAGGCAAACCTATATGGGCTGATGACTTATGGCAAGATATCTCTGCTCCGTTAGAGAAACTTGTTGTAAAGGTACGTCATGTCGACGCCCATGTACCTAAGAGTCGGGCCATGGAGGAACATGAAAACAACCATCAGGTAGATAAGGCTGCTAGGATTAAAGTGGCTCAGGTAGATCTAGACTGGCAACGTAAGGGTGAATTATTCATAGCTCGATGGGCTCATGATACCTCGGGTCATCAAGGGAGAGATGCAACATATAGATGGGCTCGGGATCGAGGGGTGGACTTGACCATGGACGCCATCGCACAAGTTGTCCACGAATGTGAGACATGTGCTGCAATCAAGCAAGCTAAGCGGTTAAAGCCCCTTTGGTATGGAGGACGGTGGATGAAATACAAATATGGGGAGGCTTGGCAGATTGATTACATCACCCTCCCACAAACCCGCCATGGCAAACGCTATGTGCTTACAATGGTGGAGGCAACTACCGGCTGGCTAGAAACATATCCCGTACCCCATGCCACTGCTCAAAATACAATTCTGGGCCTTGAGAGGCAAGTCCTCTGGCGACATGGTACTCCAGAAAGAATCGAGTCGGACAATGGGACTCATTTCCGAAACACTCTTATAGACACCTGGGCCAAAGAGCATGGCATTGAGTGGGTGTACCACATTCCTTACCATGCACCGGCCTCTGGGAAAATTGAACGATATAATGGACTTTTAAAAACTACACTGAAAGCAATGTGTGGTGGGACATTCAAGCATTGGGATACACATTTGGCCAAAGCCACGTGGTTAGTTAACTCTAGGGGATCTACCAATCGGGCTGGCCCTGCCCAGGCAAAAGTTCCACGTACTGTAGAGGGAGACAGAGTGCCAGTAGTGCATATGAAGAGTGTATTGGGAAAGAGAGTTTGGGTCATCCCTGCTTCAGGCAAAGGTAAACCCATGTCTGGAATTGTTTTTGCTCAAGGACCTGACTGTACTTGGTGGGTAATGCAGAGGGATGGAGAAGTTCGATGTGTACCTCAAGGGGATTTGATTTTGGGTGAGAATAGCCAATATAATTAATAAAGTAGAAATTATAATAATTGCCAAATAACCCATTATTGTATATTCATTATTGTTATGATTGCTGTATGTTGTACCATAGCATTATAGCTGGAGTCATACAAGTTAATGAAGAAGGAGTGCCATGATGATGGAACTAAAGCCTGGCCTCTCAAGAACTTTTTTCTCCCTTTGAAAATAAACTCTGACCCACAGACTATGAGCATGGACCATGCCAGGTGTATCAGTCAAGAGCCTGAGATGCAGCATGCAACGAGCCAATGGAACATACAATTATCCTGAGAAACTGTTACGACAAATGGAGCCTGAAAATCATGGACTAAGTGAACTCAACAACTTCAGAGGGATGATTCACAGACTGAGGGAATAAGATCTGTATGCACGTATGTGTGCATATATGTGTACATACATATATGGGTGTGTGAAACACGAAACTGGTTGTACCCAAAGAAAATTGTTGGATCTGGTCATGACGTAAATGGTATGGAATAAGGGGTGGATAATGTCCTGGTTTCAGCTATGATGGAGTTAAACTTTTTTTTAGCAGTGAATGGAATGCCATGTTTGGGTGTTAGCATGAGAATAGTGCTGATAGCACCCTGATGTTTTCCGATTTGTTGCCGGGCAATCAAGGACCTTTCTCAGCTCTGCATACTTCCTTACTAGTGAGAAAGGAGGGGACGCAGCCAGGACAGGTGACCCGAATTGGCCAAAGAGGATATTCCATACCAGTTACGTCATGTTCAGTATAAGGGGGGACTGGGGGGAAGAGGGGGAGACAACGCCAGGACGTGCAGTTTCTGGGGACGGTTGGGTTGTCCGGGACGGGCTCTAAGCTGTGCGGCCTGAGTTGTGTGGTTTGGTGAGAAATTGCATTGTGTATCACCAGTTTCATCTATTTTGTGCTTTAAACTTCTGTTATTGTTATATCTAGTTTTCTGTTATTGTTTAGTAAACTATCCTTATCCCAACCTGCGTGGTTCTGGTTTCTAGGTTGTGGTTTCTTTTCCTCCTTTCTTCCTTCCCTTTTCCCCCTCCCCCAACTTTCCTTCCTCCTTCCTTTTAAAAGTACAAGCGACTGTGTGGGGTGCGGCCCCCGGCTGGGGCAAAACCACGACAAGTCCACCAAACATTGCTCTAAAAGGGGCAAGGAGGACCCTCCCCATGAAGTGTCCAACCTTGTACTGGTTCAGGACACATGTACTTTTCTGCACTGCTCAGTGCCCTTTGGCTCTCTAGACCCCCGCAATCTAAAATCTGGCAAACATTAAACATGATGCTCTGGAGCCCAGTCCCTCATGGAATGCTGAATTGTAAGTTCATTTGATTATTAAGTGTTTTTTGGGCATGAGCTGGCACTCCTGCTTTCATGATAGTGAAGTATAAGCAACATATTAACATTATTTTGAACATTTTCATCATTTTACAACCCCAAACATGATAGATAAATACTAGTGCAACAAAAACTACAAACAAAATCTCTACTACTAAAACAATATTTCAGACAGTTCTTAAATTATTGCTTCTTCAGTTTGATAAGCAGAGGATTCTTTGTGGGCTGTATGTACCAACATTTGTCCTCAGAGCCAGGTGTAATGAGTCCAACCTTTCTCAGCAGTCTTCACTGCAGTTTCAGTTGTCAGTAGAACCCCTAAAGGAACGTCCCACTCGAGCTGCAGCTTGGATTCCTTCAATGACTTAATCAGCACCCATTCCCTAGGTTGGATGGTATGGACTGCAAAATCCAATGGCGGCGTTCGTGCAAGGAGTCCTTTATTCCTGAGGAAGGATAAAGAGGCCAGCCTCAGTATATAGTTCTTAAGAAAAGTATCTTTGGTTTCAAACCTTGGGATTTTTCCTATTCCACACATAAAAGGTAAGCCAAACAACATTTCATAGGGAGATACATCTAAGTCTTTCCTAGGTGCAGTTTGAATTCTCAGTAAGGCAACAAGCAAGCATTTATAATTTAGTTTCTAAAATTAACTTTGATAATTGTTTCTTTGGGGTCTGATTCATCCGTTTAACCCTACCAGAGGGGATGGGTGGATGCCAGGGAGTATTAAAGTCCCAGGATATTCCCAATCCTTCCATAGTCCCTTGAAGCACTCTGGTTGTAAAGTGACTTCCTTGTTCTGAATCCACATTTTCAGCTATTCCATACCTGGGAATAATTTGTTCTAGAAGGATTTTAATTACCCCTGCAGCTGTGGCTGTAGCTATTGGATATGCTTCTACCCATGCTGTTAGATGGCCAACTAATACCAGGATATGTTTCAACCTTCCTATAGGTGGCAGTTCTGTAAAATCCACTTGGATACTTTGAAGAGGTTTTAAACTGGGTTCTCTTCCTCCTTGAAGTTGTTTCATGAGAACCTTTTTATTTATCTTTTTACAAACAATGCACCTTTCACAAATTTGTTTAGCTATAGTATAAATTCCTATGCATCCATATTTCTTTAAGATTAAATTACACATTGCTTGTACCCCCCAATGACTCCCTTGGTATAAATTGGCCATTAATTCCCTCATAATTTATTTATTTAGTATTTCTCACCCCTCTGGGAGAATCCACTTCCCTTTTGTTTCAATAGTTCCTAATTCCTTAAATTCCTTTTTCTCTCCTGCAGTAAAAGTTGGAATCCCTTTTGGTTCAGACACACAAGGAGTAAGATTACACATCCTAATTGTATTACTGAATCTCTTAAATTACTTCCGGCACCAGGGATATAAAAATGTTGCCCGTGAATTATCTCATCACTTAATTTTAAGGTGGTATTTTCAAACATGGGGATTTGGAATCCTTCCCCTTTTACCCCTGAGACTGTTATACTTTGACCTGATAGTTTCAGCCCTTGAGGTGTAAAAGTTCTAGAAGCTCTAGTGTCACCCAGGAAGACAAAGTCCTCCTCCTGGGGTCTCACCTTCAATTTTACCAAGGGTTCTTGGTAGGACCTTAAATTAAGAAACCCCTGACTTCCCTACTCATCTTCAGAGGCCATTAAGGGAATTACTCTTTCTTCTTTTCTTAGCTCAGGGCATTCTCAGGTAAGATGTGCCTATTTGCCCCACACTGATAACATCCCGATGAGAGAAAACTGACCTGTGGTGACTGCCAAGGTTTTTAGTAGCCTCAGCCAATTCCTCCTCTATTTACATTTCTCACACCACTCCCTCTTCCTTTTGTCCAACTTTCCCCTCTACCTCTCGGGGAGACTGGCTCTATTCTTCATTACCTGATCCACAGCAGATACCATAATTTTTGCTTTCTGCTTCTGTTTTTCTTCTTCCCTTTCCCCAAATACTTTCTGGGCCTCCCTCAGTAAATGTTCCAAAGATCCTTCACTCCAACTTTTCCATTTTATGTACCTTCCTCCTAGTATCAGGCCATGCTTTGGTCACAAAACGGACCTTCAGAAGACCTTGTGCTACAGGATCTTCAGGATTCATACCTGAATATTTCTTCATTTGGTGTCTCAGACGTTGTAAAAATGCTGAGGGCGTCTCATCTTTTTCCTGCTCGGTCTCAAAGGCTTTAGTAAAGTTCTGAGACTTAGGAGCAGCCTCCTTTATACCTTCTATTATTAGGTCTCTCAAATCGGTCATGGTAGCCTGATGTACTGGATCATTATTATTCCAGTTAGGGTCCACATTAGGAAATTTTTGATCGGCCGGGATGACTCCCTGGCCCGGTGGGGGTTTTCTTTTTTTCCCATTCCTGTGTGGCTGCCCACCTAATCATTCCTTTTTCTTCCCCAGTAAATAAAATATCCATTATGGAGATCATCTCCCGCTAGGAGTAAAAATTAGGTCCCAGGAATCGATCCCTCTGTTCAGCTAATCCCATGGGATTCTCAATTAAAGGTTTGATTTCCTTTTTAAAATTCCTTACTTCTGTACTTGTCAACAGGGAACAAACGTATCCCACTTGTCCTATTCCGAGGGGAACTTCTCGGGGAGGATATAGTTCCTCAGGTATTCTCCTTCTAGTGGCAGGTTTCTTTCCCGAGGGCACAAGGTATTTCAAAATATCTTCCTCGCATTGTTCCAATTCTTGGTTAAGCCCAGAGTAAACGGGCTGAGCAGGAGCACTGGACGTAGTGTCCTCGGGAATCTGTTTTTCTAGGGGCAGCAGAGAGTCTAGTAAGGAGCGTGCCTCGCTGTCTGCAAGGGAGGGTTAGGTTCCACAGGGGGGTAGATTATAGGAGGAGGGATTTAAACATTTTAAGGGATCGTACATTTTGGTAACCTAAGTCTTTTACCTAGAATCTCTCTCCGTTGTTCTTAATGGAAACAACCGTGCAACAGACCCCCATTTCCAGCAGGAGGCATAGTCTGTTTTTTCTTGAGAAAGGGGCTTTTTCTTATTAACGTACAAATTTAAGGACTGACACATACAATCTTCCTCCGCCCCACATTTCGGCCAAAAGACAGCCGGGGGCTTTAATACTTTCCTTGGCCCAAGTAACACAACAATACTGTACCATCTTTTTCTTATCCTTAGTCCTAGTACAAGGCATGTCTTTCCAATTTGTCAACATCCTCCCTAAGGGACTGTCTGGAGGAATGTTCCCGGGGCTTCTCTCTCTGCTCCCCCCCACTTCCCCCCCATCCCCCCCCCCCCCCCCCCCATTTTCTTTTTAAGCCGGCTATCTTTATTTCCCATTCGGTCCCTCGGAGACTTTTGAACAACAAATCCACCTTTTGCTTTGCCCTTTCTCGGACGCTTCCCTCTCTGAAAGACGGAACCGCGGATCCAGGGGACAGGGACAGGGACGGGGACACACACACACCCCGCCCCCCCTCCCCCCGAACGTCCCAAACACCAAGGCAATACTCTTCGGCAGCAAGAGCCCCTCACGGCGATGAGGCCGATCCCGGACGAGCCCTCAAGCTGTTGGAAATGCCAATAGTCCTAAGAAAGGACTCACAGTAGACCTACTAATGAAGCAATAGTGTCCTAGTGAAAGCAGGTACACCTGTGGTCAGCTTTCAGCATCTTATACCCTGTTCCCGTCCGAAATCCCTCCCTTGTTTACCTGGATGAGGCACTTCCAAGGTTTACAGGATCATCCAAGGCGCCTTCTTCACGCCAGTACATAACACAATCCACATTACCTGTCTGGCACGTTCCTGCTTCCCCTTGGGGAAGAAGATAATATTCATGAGCTTCCTGAGCAAAATGCAGCATCTTTACAAGTTTCTGTTGTTCATCTTACATAGCCCTTAACTGCTGTGCATCTTTGTAATGTCTGGGCCCATTGAAGCCAAATGGGGACCCTCTGGCTCGCCTTTCTCTTACTGCTGGGCAGCTGAGCAGTGTTCCCCCTTATCTTGTGCTCTATCTGTTGCATATCCTGATTGACAATTGTTCTGAAAGACTTAGCTTTAGGCCTCAGCCTCCTGCAAGACCACCCAAGTCCCCGACAAACGATCCCTGATGAGGCAGCCCTAGTCCGCCACTCAAGTCAGCATAGAAAAATACCACACCCATTCCAGTTTGCAAAAGCAACATTCATTCCCCAGCATTTTCTACACCTATTTGCAAAATAAGACATTAGTTGTAAAGAGGTAACTTCCAGTTAAGTACTAACAAAGAGGCAGGATTTCTAAGTCCCCATTAGATATGCCTATCTGCCCTGTCTATATTACGTTCTGTCATTATTTCCATTTTGCCGAAGCATAGTATAAGTTAGGAGATGCAGTGATTTGCCCAGCGTAACAGATACCACTGCTGTGAATAACCAGTTTGAACAACTGAAGTATTTTCAAGTCACTAGAAAATGATCTGTCTTTGTCAATGCCTTAAAACTGCAACATTACAAGGTATTAGCCACACAGCTCCTTCTTACCTCATTGATAATTCATGGACAAAGTGAAGTATAGCTGAAATGGAAATATAAAACATAAAAACTACCGTGCTTTAACAGCCCAGTGGTCCACATAATTTGGTGTCCTGTTTCCAGCAACTACCCGGTGTTTAGAGGAAGCGGTGCTATCAGCTCTGTATGTTGATTACTGTGAGGTAACATACCCGTAGGATTTTTTTCAAAAAGCCCATTAAGCCAAGATTGGTTTCAAAGCGGGGAACATGATTAGTTGGTCAGCAACTAACCATATGAAGGATGTGCAAAGTTCTGCCTAAAGGACCGCAGTGTTAGCACATTGTGTGCACTGTGATGCCTCGGGAGAAACAACTCATGTCTGAGAAGGAGTGATAAAGAGGAAGAGGGAAAAAGAACAGGAGGGCGCCTCAAGTCTGCAGAACCTGCTCAGTGACTTTGTTAGCAAGACAAAAGCTCAAGAAAAGAACCTGTAATGAAGAGGAGTAAATGAAGTAAAGGACCATCAAGTGTCTTTGAAGCCCACTAAGGGATTGTATGGGTGAGGTAGCTGGGTGGGTGATAATGAGCTCTCATAATGGAAAAACTAACCATTCCTTGGAAACCCTAGGAATATGGATATTTTATGAATACACATATATATCTTGTATAACAGCTGTGTAACTGACGCTTTCCGGCATACACATGAGGAGGAGAGATCCCCTGTGCTGCCCAATACATGCTCAGCAGTCACCAAGGCTATTAGAGTTTTGATTCTGGCTTTTCACGGCATCAGTCTACAGTCTGAAGCACTGGACTTCAGAGCTCTGCTTTTCAGATCTATGCAAGCCAGCTGAAAGGGCTGCCTTTAGTGAATTTTGGAAGATCCATTTAATCCGTTTCACGGGTCTCTGTTCCCAGCTGTTTAGTTCAGTAGCTTTCACCGGTGTGAGCTGGGGGTCAAAAGCCCCCAAGGAAAGGAGCCTTAGTCTTCTAAACAGCATTGGCTCCTGTCTTGCTGACAGACCATCCAGCACAGAAAACTTGGACACACTTTTCTTAATTTAAACAAAGCTAAACGCAGCCATGATGTAGAACAGAAAGGAGTCCTTCATTCCTAATTTAGACCCCTAAATCTATGTCCTAGAAGTTAGATAGGATAAATCTTCTGCCCTGTATGGCATGTGCCAAACACTTTCCCTATTATACAGATATAATCTGGTTTTTGTCAAAGCAAATTTCTTGATGATGTTACATTAAGTGCTAAAATTAGGAGGCATGAATCCTTATCAGAAGTGTAATTGTTCTAATTATCCTGAAATAATACCCTTGAGGTAATTTTCTTTATTCTGTTTCTAGACTGAATCCCTCGTTTGTATATAGCGGTGAAGACACATTAATAATAAAATTTCCCTTCAAGTAAGGCTGAGCAAGCTGTGTAAACATTACTCCTTAAAAACGAGGGAGTCCTCCTAAAGTGCAAAGCTTATGAAGCTGATCCTCCATCTCAGTTCTGACTGTTGAAGGATTTAGCCCTTAACAAAGTTATCTATCTATTAATTGATCCTTAGTCCACAAAGCAATGCACATAAGCTATAATGAAAAATATCCTCTGCACTGGCGTTTACGAGACAATGTATTTAAAAGTAAGGAAATATTCTGGCAATGACTAAGAGATATTTGTTCAGCAGTGCCTCAAACCAACATCAGAAAATAATATAAAAGCAAACACAAGGTAAGCACAGAGCATGGGAAGAATATGCTGGTTAAAAACTCCAAAATTTTATAGCAGCTTGGCATCTGCAAACCAAAAGTGAAACTGAAGAGAAGACAAAATGTCAAAGGATCAAAGGGAATGGGAAACTATTAATTGAACGTGATACCTGCAACGTGTGAGTAGAACAATTAACATATTTAGTGATGATTAAAGGCATCATTGCTGTAGCAGTAGCAGATTAACACTGCATGGCTCAAACAAAATGAAAGGATATCTCTCAAGGGTTACGTGCAGCCTTAGTGAATTGCAGCGTTTAACCACAGTTTATCTGTTTTCCTGTCACTCTAAGGCAACAGCTGAAAGAGAAAAGGTTGGGCAAGGAAAGGAGGGTGAAACTCTGGTCCTTGTGGAGAGCTAAAACTCCTCATAGTGTAAGAAAAGTTAGCCTCATTGTCATTATAATTGGTTGTCTTGAGGAAGACAGGGTTTTCCTCCCTCCAGAGACAGCGATAATCAGTTCTACCAATAAGTCCAGAAAACTTGACTTTGAGTGTGCTCATGTAATTCTTATACAAGAGGGTCAGGAGTTACAAAACAAAGCTTTTCCCTCCGATATTCTTCCTGTAATTCTCAGTTCCTCACTTGCAATCTTTGTGGAGCAAAACAATGAAACAAACAAACAAATTTCAAATAATGACTTGTTACAGCTAAAAGATACCACTTTTGGCTCAAATCAGCATCTGTGAAAAGACAACACACCTCTCACTGATGTTTTCTCATGAGTATTTCGAAGTTTCTTGTGTATATGTGGAGAAATTATCTTGAACAGACTCAATAGTATTTTTTCAGGTGTCTTATCAATGGAGGGGGCTGAAAACTTAACATCTGTGATTCTTATCAGCCTTTGTGCTGTACTTTTATTTCCCAAAAGCTACAGCATTTAGCTTACTTCATGACTGAAGCATCTAACAGAATGTCAGGCAGATGATACTTTTATGTCTTAGCAGCCGTGAAAGGAGTTAATTAGGATTTGGTTATGATGTCTCTTATATGGGTCATAGTATCATCAGATGTAACTTTCACTGCTAATAAGGACTTGCAGCTCTGGTACCATGATGGCTCACACATTATTTTTTCTCTTAACTGTGTGGTGTCAACGCTTTATGTCCAGGAGTGCTTCAAAGGTTATATGTAATATATATCTGGGGAATATGGTCTCATCCCACAGAGCAGGACATTGCACTCTGTGATATATGTCCATCTGATTCGTGTTAATATGGAACAATGTTGGGGGTGCATAATGACATACCCTTCTATGGCTACGGGCCTGGGAGGGACAGTTTAAGGTTTTTGCATGAATGAAATATATTGAAGCAGCAACAAACTCTATAAAGGATGTGCAAAGCTTTGCCTAAAGGACCACAATGTTAGCATTGTGATACCTCAGAAGAAACATCTCTTCTCAGAAGGAGGTGATAAAGAAGAAGAAGGAAAGAAGAACAGGGAGGCGCCTCAAGTCTGCAGAACCAGCTGCCTGACTTCGTTAGCAAGACAAAAGCTAAAGCTCACCTACAGGATGGCTTGTGGGTGGGCGTCGCCTGATGGGCACTCCAGCATGTCATATATGATTGTTCAGTTTAAACTGGAGGGCGATGCTATCCCTGGAAGGTATATAAGCCAGGGACTGGAAGTGTATGGGGTGTGTTTTGGTGGAGCGGGGACTCCCTGTGCACCCGGTGTTGCCTGTGCACCCCAGCACTGTTTGCTTGCCTTTATTCGTTTAATAAATTGTTCAATTTGGTTAAAAATCCTGTTTGGGACCAAGTCATTTATAACACACTCCTAAACACCTAAGCATCACAACAATCATGTCTTGCCCCAGATGTTCTCCTACACCCAGGCATTTGATACCTACTTGAGTTCACGGGCATGATAATGGTCTTGTCCCACCTCCTCATGACCTATACTTTATGATACCTAATCACGCTGTATACTGCATTGTTATTGAACATCACTGAGATAGCTACTTTAAAAGTAAGAAACTTATGATTGGTTTTCCTATATCCTCTTGTTAGAAACTATTAGTGAATGACATTTCTGCTTTTTCAGGTCATAGTTTATTTATGAGAACAATTGATTTAGCAATACATAGAAGCATCAAAGTTTAAATAGATTACACGGTTCATGCTTCATAAATCACATTGGTCACACATTCTTAACTTTTACAGAAAGCTCAACTGTTCTAGTATTTTCCACTAATGACAGTGGATACCCCTCTAATAATTACATTAAAAACCAATTACTTATTTTTTGTAGATTATCTATAGACAGATTTTAAATGTGAATATGTATTTAGAAATTTTTTTTCCCTAAACACTCTTGAAATGAATTGTATCAGAAGCATTTCACACTAGAAAACGGAACTATTTTTACAGCAGTATTACTTTCACAACAGTACTGTGTATTCTGCAAAGTGTTTGTGTTCTTCACATATTATCTGTTGTGAATGATGTACCGAAAGTGATATGTTATATATTTATTCACACTTCATTTTGAGGCTGACAATTGTAGCATATACTTCCCTTCTCATACTTCACCAATTACCTTAACCCTGACCTGCATGAATGTAATTTTCTGCATTAATGAGAAGTAGCTGTCTCTGTGAAGAGCCTGAAATGAGTAAACACTGTCAGCTGTGTCAAATGGTGGTGATAAACAGCTTTCACTACTTATTTATGGCTGCTGGCGCTGATATTCACACCTATTCCAATGTCTCTGTATTTGTAAGCAAAGGACTACTGTGAAGCCCTAAAGACTGATGGAGCCTGATTCTAAAAGAAGTTTCAGGTTTGGGTTATGCTGTGATGTAGTCCTGTGATTTTTGTATTGTGGGAAGTTTGCAGCTGTTATGCTGGAGTTTCTGTTTCTGAATGGGCCCTGTAGAACAATAACAAATTTAGAAGTCCAGATCTGAGCTTGACAAGCATCTGAAGTTGTACTTAATTCAGGAATTAGAGCTAGTTAGTACTCAACATTTCTGTACCAATTCTGTTACCAAAATTTACATTGAAAACCCAAAAATGTTTAGAACTCATCATAGAACATGAATTCTGATACTTTTTCCTATTTATAGGTGTTTAAATTTTGAGAAGATTAGTCGCTGAAGGAAAAAGAGACATTGCCTGTGATGAGCCCCAAGGCCTTCTCCATGCTTCTGCAGACTCCTGGGAGCAATCTGGTACCAAATGTGCACATGACCTGTGTGAGAACCAGGGAGGTCAAGTTAAAACAGGAAAAAAAAAAAGTGCTTCGCTGCCGGTTAATTTATGGAGCATGATGTGAAGGCAGACAGCATTAGATGCATCTAATAAGGATGTAATATTAGCATGAAGAACATAGGGAATGGAGCAAAGAAATTGGTCAACATCATGTGCCGTCCCTGAGTATCCAGTCCTACTGACACTTTCAAAACCCCAATGCTAGTCTAGGTGGACCATCAGTATTCAACAGGGCATTTCTTGATGCAGTTGATAATAACATGGAATTAGATCTATCAGTTCCTTATTTTGAGGACTGAGGGTTTTATAAAATACTAAACTGATAGGCATTATATGTATTCAAGGATAAAAAGGAAGGGAAAAATAAAAGTTTGAACATTGCTTGAAATGACCTGAGAACCAAGATTCGACTTGATGGTGAATGCACCCATACACAACTGCAGAAAAATAACTGAGACCTGAAATACTGATTTATGACATGGATGCTATATTGGGCAAAAGCGTTTTTTTATGTAGTATTTATCTGTCCATATTACTTTATGTTGAGCAGTGTTCAACTCCAGAAGTCTATGTAGAAATTTCTTTGTTGTACTTGCAAATTAAGGTTGCTAGCCAGTGTAAGATTTGTCCAAAGTCTACGGAAATACTTTGAAATTCTCCTATTGATCAGGCCTCATACAGAAGAGTTAAATTGCTTGCTAGAAAAAAAGGCCAAGTCAAACTTGGGCAGCCTGTGTACTGGAGTATTGGAACTGCTCTCTCATACATGTTGCTATGCAAACAATTTCCAGGAAAATATTGATTAAAAAGAAGCTGTTCTGAGAAATCAACAAAAAATAGTCCAATGATTTGGCTCAAAAGGCAAAACAAAATTTGTCCAGCCTGACTAAACAGCTTAAATATTTCTGTATTTTTTTTCCAAACACCTGGAGAAAATATATAAAAGAATCAGCAATTGGAGATTTAAAGTAGAGTGGTTTTCCTTTTAGCCTCCTGTTCCCACTACTTGATTAAAAATTCAGCTTCAAAACTTCCCTATTACTCTCTTCATTTGGATGCAGATAGACAGCTTCAGTGGAAAAGGTGGGAGTTTCTCACAGCCAGGATACTTTGACCACGACGATGTCACCTCTGCTTGGGAAGTGGGAGCTGTGACTTTGAATTTCTCTAGTCCAAAGTGGGAATTGACCCAAGACATTTTTTTAATTTCTTTGACATTCTACGGTAAGTCATAGAAAGACACAGCAGCTCCATCTCAGTATTGACTGATACTGGCATTATCAAAATATCAAATTATGAGGTTCCTGAAGGTGGCAGAAACACTTATGCAGCAGGAAGGAGTACAATTTTGGATCTGTTATGGTGCTGAGTGTTTTTATTGCTATCTCTTTGTGCCCTTTGATTTGTGATTAAAACTCTGACCTGCCTCTGGGAATCCTCCCACTCACTCATGACTTGATGGACTAGGGTTGCTGTGCAGCCTTTCTGGGGGTGTATTAACAGAAGAAGGGAAGCTGGATGATGCTAAGCAAGAGGATTATCTTTAAAAATCAAGCTTTTAAATTCCTCATTCTTTCAGACATCCTGAAGTTAGTTAGTTAGTTAATATTTAAGGGATTTGCCTTTGCACATCAGTTAGATAGATATATATATAGCTCTCACTGTAGCCAGTGGTGATTCTGTAGCTGAAATGCTTATGACTCACAATTCATGAAAATCTGGTGGGTTGCCTGTTTAGCTTGTATGACTAAAGAAGAATGCATATTATACTAGCATTCAAAACCCTTGGAAATCTTTTTTAAAAAATGTATAATTATTGTTAGCTTTGGCTCTAATAATTTTGCTCCTGTTAAGGTTCTGAAATACCTTGACTTAGACTTGGTTACTTAACGAATCTAAAGCAGCAGGCAGATGCCTTTTCTTCTTTTGTTAAATTTAAAGCACTTACTAGTGCTAATTATTTTGAAATGGATTCCTATGGTATTATGCATTATTTCAATGAATAATGCAGGACTGGCAATTTATTGGCAGAACATTCACAGGAGTGCCATAAATCTAGAAATAACATAAAAGCAGAGTGGATACATATTTTAAAAGCACAGCTTGGGGAATCACATTAGTGCAACTCTACAAACCTTCTTATAAGTGTGCATATTTTTAAATATGATCAAATCAAGAGATTTTCAAAGAGAGGCTGAGGTTTATTTTGCATATTATCATGACAGCTGGTTCTTGAAATAGAAACGTGGCCAGTTCAGGAGAGAAAAAAAAGACGATCTGGTTTCTCGTGACCTTGCAAACCAAATATAACGCCAATGAGGCACCTTGATATAGTCGCCCACTGGTGGGAAAGTGAGCAATAACAAGAAGACATGGACAGCTAATGTCTTAGGCTGTATTCTCTGTGTAGCAACAGCTTGCATTTTTTCCGTAAGCATCTCTTCAAAGGAGGTTGTACGAATAAAAATGGCAACAGCTAATGAAACATCTTTGCACTTCTTTAAAGCAAGGCTTTCCAAACTTGAAGAGCAGTTAAAGAATTGCATAACAGAGAAGTCCCCTACTAAATGCAAAGAGACTGTAAAATTTAAAAAGTTCTTTTGTTATTTTATGTATAATAAAGTATGGTTTTATAAAAGACATTTCCGTGTAGGGATGCTGACACATGAAAATACAGTTGCATAGTTTGTTTGAGTTTAAACCTCTGGCAAATTAAAGCAGCTTCAGTTCTACCTCATATGCACTACAATTGGTTGCATTGTAAGGCACAGGGATTTAGACAGTTATTTTTATAGTTGTAATAACATTTACAGACATTTAAGTTATCCAATAATGGCCACTACTGGAGACAGGGTACTAACCCTGGCAAACCTTTACTGTGCCACAGCATGACTACTTCTGTGTCCCTGCCATTAGATTAGCCTGTAGTATTGATATAGATCTTTTAGGACTGATTCTTGACAATCTTAATCTAAGTCAAATCCTGTAACACAACAGGAAATATATGCAATGGGAAGTACTTCTTAAAATGACGATGCTCTAGAGCAAACAAAAATGGTTAGATAACAAAGAAATTCTTGATTTGTATAACAAAGAAATTAGGTGAGTTGTAGTTGTAGAAATGTACTGAAAGATATGGACAATAAATTGAATATTCTATAGTTAACTTAAGGAAGTGAGCCACTGCATTTTTTTGAGACTACTGATTACTATTTGTATCCTAGAGAGATTCAGTGTAAGGCTCACAGTAGCTTTTAGCACTAGAATTTACCATGAATATGTAAACCACGTAAAAATGCAATGTATTGTAGCAGCTCCATCAGATTCATGATTTATAAATCAAAGAGTGTGCAAGTAGGACTTTACATTGTGGACTTTTTTGTGAAACCAATACTAACGGAAAAGTAAATAATGAGCATTTAAAATATACTGGCATATATGAGCTCAATACGTTATAGCACATAATTTGAAGTACGTGAGTAGTATATAGTAGATATAAATCAGAAGCAGTGGAAAATTTAATATATGTGCAATTATTTGCTGTTATGGCTTTGTGAACAATTCTATATAATAGAGGTTTATATTCTTATGAACAAAACCTTTATTTTTTAATTACATTACAAATGTACTGATAAATCAAATTGAGAGAGCAGCCCAATCCTTACTGCCTTGCAGAAATATATACATTTATAGAAATGAAGTAAATACAAGAAATCATGTACCTAAGGTCCCTTTGTGGAGAGGCTGTCAACTTAGTATTAGGAGACTCTTAAATGAACATTTGATAATAAAAAACCCACTAACATTTTTTTTTTCATTATCTTTGTACATCTTGTAGTGTAAAGGATCTTTTGCACTTGTGTTTATGGGCCTCAGCCAAGAACATGGGGCAGTGTCAGAAGCAGTTTGAGTTTTATGCGTATAAGCTTCTTTGGTAAAGCAATTGAAATATATAGGCAAAAGGTTTTAGAAGATAAGCAGTGTTAGTGCTTCCACCTTAAGCAGATCAAGGGAACTATGTTCAAATTTTAGAATACATTAAGACTCCTAAATACATTTTTAAACAGTCAAATAAGTAGACTCTTTTTTAAATATAACTGATTCGATGTAATTGTCTTTCTAGGAGAAGTAATTGTAGCTCTGCTTGCAGAGATACTCAAACTAACATGATAACTTGCCTGACATATGCAGGTACTCAAAATGACTACAGAATGTATTTTGGGTATTAGTTCTTTACATGAAGAGTATGTCTTTTTTTATTATAGTGATAAATTTAAACTATAAAAGTTCTTAGACAATAGACAAGAATCTCAGCAGCGTAACCAATTGAAATCAGTGTACTGAAAGATATAATTTGAAGTATATGAAATTTTCCACACAAGAACATGATGCCTATGGCCTCTCCAAGGAATAAACCAGTAATTAGTGAGGCAGAATTTTATCAAAGTAGCAGCAATGAATATATGGCATTATAAAGTTATTTTATTTTTATTATTAAAGTGTTAATGCATAGTTGATAGGGATATGGTTTAGCTTAGGATGGGATTGGTTGGATTTGATGACCTTCAAAGGTCTTTTCCAACCTTGTAATTCTGTGATTCTGTGATTCATTTTACAGAATGCAGATAGTTGACCATTCAGTACATTTCATTTTATTTCACAGAACTATACAGTATGCACACTAGTAAATGGAAACTGGCTGAAAAAATATTTGATAGAGTTTTGTCTGTGCATTTTCGTAAGTTTCTGTCAATTTTGCTTTTCTGTATGTAACTTCCCATACTACACTTCAGAATGGAGTATTTTTAATCAGTTTTTATATTCAGTACTATTACTTTGCAGTGATCTACTTAGATATTTATGTAGAGATGCATAGAAAAGATACTATTAGGAAAAGCTATCATGATCACATACCCTGAGTTTTCCTAGTGTCTAGCAAGCCTGAGGGTTTTTTTGAGTGATAGTTGCAAATATTTCAAAAGTAGTTTTGAGATTGACAGACATAAGCCTTTGTTTGTTATTATATTTGGGCAACTCCTTCCAGCTGATAAAGGAATGATTTTTGCAGGGCTGCTGCATTTGTCTTCAGAAGGAAGATGAGGGAGAATTTGCACTAGAGTAGGTTAGATTGTGTAATGATGACTCAGTCATCCACTTATAAAGAGCTAAATGTTTAATCCCAGTGTCAGTTGCACTTCCAAATTAACGACATCCACTCTGAAGCAATTACAGCGTGAAATGAATTTTGAGCTCTCTTGATCAATAATATATAATTATTTTTGTTGCTCTCCTGAATATGTATATGGATAGACAAGACTTCTTATAATAGAAATAAAAAGATCTGACTGAATTCTTTGGCATTTGTATTTATATAACTATCCCTGAAACTCACTTTTACTCTAGAGCTTTTTCTCTTCTGTTTTCTTTTCAGTTGAGTGTCTTTTTAGGCCTGACAGTCTAAAGCCTCTTGCAAAGCCTGCTGTGCTCTGCAGGTACTCATTCAGCACACAGGATAGTGATGGGCATGACCATGATTATAATAAGATAAACAGTGTCCCTGGCAGCATACTGACACAATCCTCTTTGGAGTTGTCACTAGCCTCTGGAGGTGCTGCCTAATCTAGGCACATGGATATATAAAATTCAAATATAAAAGAATTGGCAGTTTAGATTATATGAGTAATCACAATGCTGAAGTAAAGTGTTGGTAGTAGGATTTTTCCACTTGAGCTGAAAAGCAAAGTTCAGTAGCTGTCAACTGCACCTCATCCATGTCCCCAGCAGGTTGGACCCCTTTTTTCAGTAGCACTGGGAAATGGAAAACTGTTGGAACTGAAACTGTCTCAAAACTTTCAGTGAAATTCCAAGAGCCAAGAAGAGCTTGGACAGAGTTCCAAGATGGCAAGCCTGCCCCCAGGCTGACATAAATTCTTGGTTTCTCAGCATCCTAGATTTACATGGACAGAACCCCCAATATTTCAGATAGCACACAGTATCGTTTCAGCTCCTCAGGTCCCCAAAAACCTGCAAGCAGTTTGCTGAGGTGCCAATGCTATTTTATTCTCAGAAGCTCACCAGATGGTGAAACCAAAGTACCATATACTTTCTGCTTCTTTGGAAGCTGTCTGGCAACTTTGGCTTGTGCTTTCATTACCAGTTCATATCTAATTGCCACTTCGCTTTTTATTAATATATATATATACACACACAAAGTCAATATAGAGAATTCCACTTTTTATACAACAAATAGCTTAACAATCTATTTATATGCTTCTTGTTAGCACTGCATAAAGTGCATTTTTTAATAGGCATTCGCTGCTAGGACCAAGTGTCCTATGCATTTCATTTAACTTCATGGAATAGTTCTGTATGAAGCCAGTGTAATTTGGGGCTGAGATGGAAGCTCATTTGTAATCGTAATTGTGAGAACCTTATTAATATCTTTTTTTCCATTAGTTCTTGGAAATTTTTCCCCTTTAATTCCTGGAATGTATCTATATATCTAAAGTTATTTCTTTCATTTAAACTGAAACAAAGCTGTTAGCTCAGAGAATGAATTAAAAAAAATAGTTCATAGAAAACAAAGTTTTTATCAATTTCCCCTTCCACCTTTGCTTCAAGTTTTTCTGCATTAAGAAAAACAAACAAACAAGTCTTGCTATGGAAATGACCTGAAAGGCATTTGCTATCATTTTCTTTCTAACAAAGAGCTTTGCTATGTCTATTTCTTAAATTTATTATATTTTCTCTCTATTTATGCAAATTCTGAGAATCTGTAGCCAAAAGTGATTCTGCTGTAACAATGCCTTAATTTCAGCCTTGTGGATATTGCTGAGAAATAAAACAAATTAGATTATCGCTGAATTTGAACACAGGGAATATTCTTCAATTAGAAAGGAATGGAAACATTTTTAATTTTGTCTAATCATCTGCAAATCCAGACACAACAGGCAGAAATAACCTTTAAAGCTCATATTTATCTCATCATGATCTTTATTAATACATCTTACGTATTTCTTCTCAGCAATTATATCTATTGAGCACTGGAAAAGTTTAGTGCACATGGAGCATAATGTACTAAGGGTGTGATAGGCTGAGAGCAGGAGCAGACCCTTTTATCTGTTAAGGCACAAAACCAAATACAAAAATCCAGGCACTTTACAACAAGGTTCCTGAATTTGAATTTGGGCATAATGTGGAGACCATGTTTTTCAGACAAGCTTTTTTCCTTCCCGTTTACACCAGAAATAACTACTCATGTGTAAGTATTTACAGAAACAAGTAATGCAATTTACAAAGAAGTGTGTTAATAATTTGGGCAGGACTGCTAAATGAAGCCCATGTTTCAATGTATGGTAAGCAATGTATCACTATGATTAAATCATTTTTGTTAACAAACACTATATGCTAGTTAGTAATGGTATGATGTTAAGAAATGTGTATATTTTTGTCATTTAGAGCTGTAATGAGCTATACTCAGTGGAATGGCATAATTGTCCTCATTATACAGTTATTGAGGAAAATATATGTCTGTTTTTGTTGCTGGGATTTGGAATCTGATCTTGCATTCATCGAAACTGATGGTAAAAGTTCTCATGATTCAGAGATGGAAGGACAGCCCCTCAGTGGAGATGCATAAGTGGCTCCTGGAAGCAGATGGTCCTGCATTTAAATGCACTTTGCATATTTTTTCCTTTCTTTTTTGTACTCTTCTGAATCTGTTATTTGATCATTTCAAACAGAAGGAGGGAGAAAAAAATGCAACAAATCATATCTGATTTCTCTTCACCATTTTGTATTGAAAATCTGAAGTATGGCTTGTGGGGTTTTTGTTTTTGTTTCTAAGTTACTGGAAGAGAAGAAAAAAGAAAATATGAAATAACTTGCAAGTGTAAGACTGAATTTGGGATCTCTCTGGATCCACAGGATATACCTCTGTTCTTTTAAATTTTGCTTCATTAACAAAGTTTAATCCTAAATTACATTAGGATTTGAGATGATCAAATTCAGAGTTGTTTCTGCAACCCAAATAATGACTCCCTATAGGCTGCAAAACCCGTGTTCATTATAATGAAGTTATTTGTTCAGACTAAATCCCAAAATAAACATAGAGAGCCAAATTCATGTCTCTGCAAATGATAGACTGACCATGTTGGCACAACTGTCTGGCCGCAGTGAAACTGTGAACTGTCTTGCCCTGTATTCTGCAGTTACAAATACGAAAGCACAACGGTGGACTTAAGCCTAAATGTTAATAGGCTGTTCCAGAGAATGCAAACCCCAGACCTCAACAAGGACACTGGGATGATGCTACTGTGTGTTTGCCCAGTGCACATGATGAAATGCTTTTCAGTAGACTTGACTCAAGCCATTTTGACACCTTCTTTTCAGATGGTCCACTATCTTTTCTGGAGGAGGGAAGAGAAGTAATTACAGTTAGACTTTAGAATTATTTATTGAAAGCCAACTTGTACATCATCAACCAATATTCATTATTCTTTACCACTGTAGTGAGCCTTGATCTTAATCACATGTGAATTTAGCCATTAACTCATGTTGGTGTTCAGAGAAGCTGACAGCTTACTTTCTGTGTAGGACTAAATCCTTGAGATCTTTCAAATGAGTGTGCACAAGCTGCTATTTAAAAAAAAAATTAGTATGTGCTGGATAATGTACTTATTTAATGAAAAATCCTAAAAATCTCTTTGAGGTGATACAGGCGCAGAAAAGAGTGAATAATAATTTTTGAAAACTAAATTAACAACATAGTTCCAAAAAAAAAAGGATAGTTCTCCTAGTGCATACATAGTTGTCCTCCTGAGTGTAATCTGATTGTTTTCATGAGCTATTATAACCTGATCTGGATTGAATTATTTTTTTCCCAAAAGCAAGCTTGAGTATAGATATAAGCATATGTGCACACACATCCACACCCCTGGACGTAATAGATTATGCAATTTCACTTGCTCTCAAGTAAATTTCTTTACCTATTTTACTTCACATAGAAAAACTAAGTGTTGTGCTTCCATGTGAAGCAAGAGGGTATGACTAATGGCTCCTCCTCTTTCCCAGGTAATTCAGTTTCATCTAGAATCACATCCGCTTAGCAGTGTAGAAAAAACTACCAACCTTTATGTGCATGCATTCCTCCAAAGAAGTAATGTCAGGGACATGGTAATTTTTAATGACATATTTTATTTTTTATGACTAGGAATTCTGATTTTATGTAATGAACAGCAATTCTATAATAGTAGCCACACAATGAAATAGCTGTGTTCACAGACAATTTAACTGTGAATAACTTGTGCTCCTCTGGTGCTAGTCATTCTGTCAGATCTCAACAAGTTCCAAATTTTAGATGTGGAAAAAGTTCTTTTGAAATGTTGCTTATCATGAAAGAGAATTTTATAAGAAAGTGTTGGAAGAAAACGTGTTTAGAAACTGGAATATCAAAGGTAAAAGTTCTGTTTTTTCCTTGGTGACAAATAGGCTGTATTTTCTTACTTTGTTTAACTGATATTTGTGATAGGAAGGAGAGAAATGAGGAGCTACACTTATCTGCATGAAATTAATTTGGTGGCCACTGTCTCTGGGTCAACATATGAGACATTACTGACTGAAGTGAGGGAAATTTCCTTGTTATTCAGCTAAATTGCAGTAACTTGGGTTTTTTAAGGTAATAGGTAGATGTGTAGATAGTTATGGAGGCACTGCTGATTGCTAACGTGTTCAGTGGAGGTAACTTGAAAGAAAAAAGGATCTGTATGCAATTCTTTCCCTTTTTGATTTTTTTTTCTTTTTCTTTTTCCTATATGGTGGTACTCTTGTTTGACACCAGCAAACCCACTCTTATCACTCCTCAACCTCACCTGGACAGGGAAGAGAAGATACAACAAAAGGCTTGTGGCTTGACATGAGGACAGGGAAACATCACTCACTAAAAAATATCATCAATGCAAATCAGAATAGGATAATGAGAATTAAAATTAAATCTTAATGCACCTCACCCACACCCCTCCCTTCTTCCTGGGTTTAACTTTACTCCTGAATTCTCTGCCTACTCCCCCTGAGCAGCACAGTGGAACAGGAAATGTGGGTTGAAATCAGTTCATCACATATTTTCTCTGCTGCTCCTTCCTCTTCAGGGGGAAGACTCCTCACACTCTTGCCCTGCTCCAGTGTGGGATCCCTCTCATGTGAGACAGTCCTCCAGGAACTTCCCAAATATGAGTCCTTCCCATGGGCTGCAGCTCTTAACAAACTGCTCCAGCATGAGTCCTTTCATGGGGTGAAGACCTTCAGGAACAGATTGCTCCAGTGTGGGCTTCCCATGGAGTCACAGCATCCTTCAGGAGTCTCCACCTGCTCCAGTGTGGGGTCTTCCATGGGGTTCAGGTGGAATCTCTGCTCCCCATCATCCTCCACGGGCAGTAAGGGGACAGCCTGCTTCACCATGGTCCTCTCCATGGACTGCAGGGGAATCTTTGCTCCGGTGCCTGGAGAATACTTCACTGACTTTGGTGTCTGCAGTTTTTCACATCTCACTCCTCTCTCCTGTGGAAAGAAAAGCTGGTGCTATTTTTTTCTTCCTTCTTAAATGTCTTATCACAGAAGTGCTACTATTGTTGCTGATTGGCTTTTCCGTGGCCAGCAGAGGGTCCATCATGGAGCTGGTTTGTATTGGTATTGTTGGACACAGGGGAAGCTTCTAGCAGTTTCTTGCAAAAGCCACCCATACAGCACCCCTGCTACCAAAACCTGACCATGCGAACACAGAACCTATATGGTCTTTTCATTAAGAATTTTTTTCTTGATATTCAAAGACACATTATTTACAAAGTGGATTTATTTCCTGCTGTCTGCATAGTCCTGGAGGGCATTAATGAATCAACTCTGTTTCTTTGTATTTATTTTGCATTCATAACAAGCTTAAAATCACCCTATTATCAAAGCTTCAGGAAATAAATTAAATTCATATCAATATTGTCTACATAATTCTGTTTTTTAGTTTTAACTTTTTTTTCCCCCAAGGTTCTAACAAAACATTTTTTACCATTAAATTCTATTTTATAATTCTGCCTTTGAACAGTATATATAAAATGTAGATAAATATTAGTAGGTATTTTAATACTGTTTATATGATGACTGGAAAGGATAGTTATTGATACATGTGGCTTACAGATTAGTCTGCACTCGGGGGAGTAGTGGAAACGTATCTCAAAATATCCACCGCGCATCTGGTAGTATTTTTTTTACTATTTATAAATTATATGCGAATCCAAATGTGATCTGGATCTTTCCATCTTTTTATACTTAACTTTGAGACAGGTTGTGCAGAATTGGGACTAGATATATATTTATGTTTGTGTCTTAAGATGCTGAACAACTTATGGAAGAACATTGCATTTAGTGAGTAGTTACAGAACTAGCGAGTTTGAATTGGTCCAATGTCTTGGCCTCCAGTAGATTGCTTTCACCAAGCTTATAAAACTTTAACTTTTTTCATTTTTTTCCTCAGATGACCTTTCTGCTTCCAGTGGTACTTTTGCAGTTCTGGAAAGATGACTTAGGCTAGAGGTTGCTGGCAGCACTGCCAGCAATAGATAGCACTGAGCAATTCCATTAAGTTTTCTAGTTCTTGTGTCATCACAAGGCATAAAAACCTTACTTAATTTTATTTCATAGCTTAAACTTGTTGACAGAGCTCAGTCTTCCATCTCCAAATTATAACCTCAAGTGTTAAAAATCCTCTGTGATTTATTGTATAATGTACATATATATGCACCCACACAATGGCAGTAACAGGTAGGAAAAAATATTTCAAGTTTTTTTTCTGTAAAGATGGAGATGGAAGATTTGCTTATAATTGAATAAAGTCTCTGTACAATCATCTTTTACTAGGAGAGGAACATATAAGCAAAATATTATGAGATTCAAGACTAAGTCAGTGAGCTCTAAAGAAGGAAAAAGTGATAAAATGGGTGCGGATTTGTGGATAGATTTCAAATAAGCGGAAGAAAGCTTAAGGTTGATATATAGGATTAAGAAATGTGTCTTATCAAAGAAGCTGGATAATCATGACCAAAATAACCGTCAGTGGAAGGAAAGCAGTACGTTTATGTGGTTTACATGATGAAATGCAATCTGCAAATAAATATACCGTAAACCAGCATCTCATAAGTCTTCTCACATAACTACAACTACCTAAGAGATATTTAGTCAAAACCAATGATCTGAGGTCCCTCAGTAATCACCATAAAAAGAAGAGATGCTTAAAAAAAAAGTAATTTATCATGTTTATCTTGGGCATCTGTCTTACGATGGGATGAACAACACTGTAAAAGTATTCATCTCCTTCTGTTGAGGACAAAGCTATCCTCCATGACTGGATAACAACATACAAATGAGCTTTAGGTGTGTAAAACCAGGCAAACTCACACTCAAATATTCATCTCACTTCAAAATTTTCCACCTTTAGAAATACCTACTGCTCTAGTTACTTACTGAAGCACGGACAGTCCATCTTTCCACATATTCAGAAATTAAGGAGTACAAGTCCAAAATATGGAATGTGAGACCTGAAGGATCCTTGTTAAACTGTGGAGGGTAGAGGCAGGGAAAAGGCAAAGGCTGACTTCCTATTTATAATGACAGGCAAAATAATGAATTTTAAAAATCCATCAACTTTTATTGCCAAATAAGTTTGTAGAGTTGTTGCTGCCACAGCTGTGGAAATGGTTAATAATTGGTCCTGTGTTATCTATAAGCGGGATAAAATTTCTCTTAGGAAAAATATTACTGTAAATGAAATACTGAGCTATGAAACAATGTTTTAGAGATTCATTATTATTTCAGGAAAGCATCCAGGCTTCAGTTAGTTATAAACTCTAATTTCATTCAATCAGTCCATTTGCCTTTAAGTTCAATGAACACTGTAATGTAGCTAGTTCTAAATGTGATATTAATGTCTATAGTTTCTGTTAAAACAAGGGTTGTACTCTATATACCTAAGCACAGTTTCAAAAATGAATTTTCTTGAGTAAGTTTGTTTTGTTAACTACAGCTGAGGAAGTATTATGTGCTGGCAGTTGAAAAATAATCTTAAAGTAAAATAACATAATTTCTCAAACATCATATTCTCTCATAAAACAAGAAAATCTCCTGCTCTGCATGGTGCAGGTTGATCAAAAGAGGAAAAAGTAATATTATTGCAAAGACCTGAAAACATCAGAGAAATGTGAACAGAGAGAACAGTACCATACTGATTTCAGACTATTCTGTTCATTCAAATATATATATATATATAGTCCATTTCGTAGAGTTAATTTCTACACTGGTGAAAGCATGGGTGCCTTTGAAGGAAGGGAAATGCTTTAAAATATTATTTTAAATTGTATTCTTTGCCAGCTATGTGAAGGTAAAAACGTTCTGTGTTTATAATGACTTCTGGTGATGAGTCTTTAAGTCAGCGGGTTGCTCATTGGTACCTTCCATCAGGTAACATGATCTTGTTACGCAGCCACCAAGAATAAATGCATTCTCATGTTGAAAATAAATTCCACAGACAATTTGTAAACGCATAATTCTTTTCCTAATGGCCACATCTGTGTGTGTGGGACTGAAGCAGTATGTAGATGACAGGTTGTCACTGTAAGGCTGGTATTTCTTTGTCTGGTGTTCTTTCCTACGAGTCGGTATAAATATAAATGCATGTCTAGAGATAGAGGGTAGAGGGTACTGGAACTTGTACTGCACTCCAGGCAAGAAAAAATTAGATAGTGAGCAGTGTACTGCACAGAGAGACCTGTGGAGATACATGCTGAGTTCCTGCAATTGCTGGATGACTCCAAGCAAGACATTGTGCTTCTGCTAGTTATCTGTAAAATAGAGGTGATGTTTTAGTAACTTCTAGGGGAAAGTCCTACATAAAATAAATCTGCTGCTCTAAAAAAATTAAGATAAAGTCCTGAAACCTTGCCATGTACAATTTCATAGCAATTTTTAAAGAAATGCTGAACATAGCATCCTGGTCAATTTTCTAGTCTTTCAACTACTTGCATCCTTTCAGAATTTTTTGCTTCAGTTTTCCTGAAGTCATTTCACATTTCAGTGTGCTGTTTGGTGGTGCTGTGTTGTTCAGAACTTCAGACAGCTGCTGTACTCTTCCCTAAAGGTGGTTGCATTTCAGTTGCCATATATATTCCAAATTGAATTCAGAGGTGAGCTGTGAAATTTGAAAGTTCCTTAGTGCCCTTCTCAGTAGCAAAAGACAATTTAGGAGAAAATAGGAGGGAGAACATACACAATAACATGCATTAAGTACTAGTCCTTTTAAATCTATCTTTCCCACAAAAGATTTTAACTGATATTTAACAAATTCAACCTGAATACTTACAAAAACCTCTCCCTTGCCCACTGAGAGTTAACCCTGTTACACAGATATTAAATAGATAGGTCACATAATCTTTTCTCAGAACTTTCCTCTGTTGCTTGTGCACATTTAATCTAATTTGCTGTGAGTGGATCCATTAACATTAGCTTTACTTTACAATTATAAAGCTTCCTTACATGTTTCTTGTGAGAGACTGTAAAGTCTTCTCTAAGGTAAGCACTCGGCCCAGCATGTCATCTCGCAAGTGTACTAGCATTATTACCATGAAAACTACATTTACTGTACATTAATGGAGACAGCTGTCCTCAAATATGGATTTAAAATTTGAGTAAAGCAACCGCATAAACCAAATGATATTATGATATCAAGGGTCCTAGTGATGAAAATCATACTGATGCATAAATCTGTGCATAAAATTCTGAATATGGTACCTGTGCTGATAGCTAAGGTCAGTAGCTAATGTCCTTTCTGTATAATGTATGTATTATCATTACTGTGTAAATTGCAGTAAAACACTGAATGGGCTGAGCACATTCCAAATGAAGTAGAAGACAGAATCTTGGCCCCAAATAAAGTAATCACAAGCTTTCTTGAGAATTTCAAAGCAGCATCAAAAATACAAGAGTATTTTTATATAGAGGCCTGGCAGCTGCATATGCCTAGCTACAATCTTTTTGGGAGTTTGCAGCCTGCTGCTCATTTTCATCTCCATGTTTTCATACGAATGCTTCATCATACAATGACCAGCTATCAGGAGCAAAGAAGTACAATTATTTCAAAAAAACACTGAAGTGCAACATATTATTGATGCTGTGTGAACAGCAAACTTGAGGCTTGGCACCGTACAGACACAGAACATCGTCCATTATACCTGCTGCTAGGTGTTGGTTTGACCAAGTTTATTAAATAGAGGGAAATCTATTCTGCAGCCCGTACTCACTCAGACATTCTTCAGTTAATCAGTAAAGGTTATGTCTCTTTTTCATTATCTATAAGAGAACAGTTTTAATTTTATTGGTTTTTTTTCTAGAAAAGAAAAAGAAATCCCCAGAATTTCCCTTGGAGTAATATTATATACAACTAAATGTCATATTTTACTCAAATAGACTTAAATCTGTTAGCCTGTAAGTTTGGGGGCCCAAGTAAAGGATGCTGATTTTTATGTCCAAAGGGGAAATTTCCTTAGTTTTGAGAAGTCTGTTCTCTTGACTGTTGATTAACTCATGGAATGAGAATTCTTTAAATTACTTTCCATGGGAACAATAGGACATGAGAAAGATTTTCTAGTTCCCCTCCCCAGGCCACAAAATACCTCTCTTCCTGTCTAAAATAGAAAGACCATGCAGTTTATCATCTACTGCCTTGCTCAAAATGCATATTCATGATTATTTTTCAGGCAAGTTTAGGTCCCTGTGTCCCTTATATACCGAGTAACAGAATAAAATGCCAGCTGTTTAGCTTGGATTCTTAATTCCCTTGATGATTTTGACAGGCAACTAAATTGCAAAGTTTAATTCTGGAAAATGAACTGAACAGCTCTAGAACTCAGTATTTGCATTTGATGATCTGATAAAAGCCACTGAAAGTCCTATGAAAAACTTGGATAATAGAGATGCCGAAGATGCTGATTTCAGAAAAATCAGCAATTTTCTGTATAGTATCTCAATATAAACATATACATACTTAGGTTATTAGATTTTAATTATATTATTAATTTTAAATAGAAGTTAAACTACTACCTGAAAATTGAAAACGAAAGGTTGAAAACAGGAAAAAAGCTTATTAAATGGGTTCTCCCAGTGTATTTGAATAAAATATTCAAATTCTGCTTATTAGACTTTGGTGTGCTGTTTTGTTATTAAAATTTTTTAAAGTTAGAATATTAATTGTAGAAACAGAGCTTATGTTTCTAAGCTTATGCTATTCATCAACATTGTACTGTACCTCTACAGAACAAAAATGAAAATAAAAATATAATTCTGCTTTTGCATATTAAAGTTAGGATAAAATATTGGGGCATAACTTGAGATGGCCAAAATTATAATAATTCAATACTTTTTTCAAAATGATATATATTTTCTATTAATTCTAAACTCTTATTGTGGTAAACAAATAAGATAAATGGTGAAAACCTTCATTTAATAAAACCAGGAAGAGGAGGTGGATGTAACCTTTCACTTTAATATCTTCACAAATACAGATTGTGAGTTCATTGATGGCACAAACTATTCCTCATAAAAAGTGAATGGAGATGAATCACATTAACATAGTGTATTATTTTCTGATAAAGTAAATTCTAGCAGTCTACCCCGTCTTGGAGAGCTCAAATGAGTGACTATGTTTTTGGTAAAGTTAATTACTTCACCAATTGTACACCACTAAGTTAAAGTAAGAAACCCACTAGTTTCCTTGCTAGATGGATATGAATCAAGAAAATGGCTTGATGTATTTTATGAAGATCAGGATAATCCAGAGGTACTATATTCTAGCTTATTGAAAACATGAATATGATTATGTCTAATAAACTGAGGTCAATATAAGCTGAGACACCTACAGATAATAAATCTAGGATAATCTATTCAAGCTAAACAAATGATATCCATCAAAAGTAAATTTTCATAGAAGTATTAAAGAATGCTCCAACAGCTGAAAACTATGGGAAAATCTTAAATCCTTTCTTTATATAACATTTGTCTCTGTAGGAACAAAAGAGGGTCGCTGAGAAATCAGAGAAAACAGAAGTCTTCTACGCATCGTAAGTGCTCAGCGAGTTTAGTCGGCCCGGTTTTGGAGTCCATTGTAAATTCATAAAAATGTAACATTTTTTGTATGGAGGCAATTGGTAAACTGAGACAAAAACCCCATCTAATAGCTTCCAATTAGCTCTAGTCTTTCTGCTTTTCCTAAAGCTATATTAACAGCTGATAGTTCTTAGTCTTCACATCTTTATCACATTCAATAGCTGCCAGAAAAAAAATGATTGTGGTTGTTTGGGGTTTTGTGGGTTTTTTTTCCTCTCTATAGTTATGGAATATTTCACAGTAGAGATTTTAGAGGTGGACGTCATAGCCAAGATGCATACCCAAACAATCTGTATGCTTATGTGAACCAACTATGTCAAATCCAGTTTGTATTCTTTGCACTGAGTTCAAAGGGCTTAACGATAGAAAAAAAATCTATATGTGCATTATATGAAGAACTGGTGGAATTCGTCAGCTTACTGGTCCAGGTATGGCTAATGTGGCCAGAAGCAATGTAAAACTATAACTAGATTGGAAGAAAATAAAAAATACTGGGAAAACCAAAAGTACTTTTACTAAATCTTCTGTTCCTTTCCTTTCATGTGGCTCTTGCAGTATCTGGAATTCTTTCTTCCCATTACAGCTTTTTTGGGTGTTATTTTAGTCCTTGGGGGTTTTTTAGTTTTGTCTTGGTTTGGTTGTTTTGGTTGGTTTTAATATTTTTTATTCCATTTTGCATGCTTTTCTCCTTAAAAAACCTTCTTTCAACCACAGGTTCTAACAGAGAGAAATAATTTGGAAAATCTAAGTATTTTTCTTCACGACAATATTAACCCTATTCAGTCAGAGTCACAGTGTTTTGTGAAATTTTTGTTCTGTTTTCCATTTCCTCACTTTCCTTTTTAAGCTTTGCACATTAGGGCTCACTTGATTGAGATACATAATGCTGTCTCCCTATTATCAATCTTCTAGTTGCCCCACGGATTGGAAATGCAACTTACACCAGAACTGGTCTTTCCATAGAGAGTTTTGATTATAATGAAACACTATTTTCAGATGGGTAATATTTTGTTTGAAGTACATAACAAACCTTAACGGCAGGCTTGCAAAAGTGTACTGAAAATGTCTCTAGCAGTGCACTGTCACAGAACTCTAAATAATTTCTCTTTCTAGGACAATTGCCGTGGTCTCTCTGGTGGTTATTTAAAACTTTGGAGTTCAGACTAATATAAAAATTAGAAATAACTGGTCTAGATTATAATATATAATATTTTAATATTATAATATATAATATATTGCCACACAGGTACTAAAACAATTAAAAAAGCAAATTCTGCATTTAGATCTAGGGACATGAAATCCTTGCTAAAGTCAGTGGAATTTATATTAATGTAATTCAAAATAGAATCATAGAATCCTGGAATGGTTTGGGTTGGAAGGGACCTTGATGATCACCAAGTTCCAACCCCCCTGCAATGGTCAGGGACACCTCTCACTAGACCAGGCTGCTCAAGGCCCCATCCAACCTGGCCTTGAACACTGCCAGGGAGGGGCCATCCACCACTTCCCTAGGCAACCTGTTCCAGTGTCTCACCACTCGCATAGCAAAGATTTTTCTCCTACTATCCAATTTAAATCTACCCCCTTCCAATTTAAAACCATTTCCCCTCATCCTAGATGTATGTCCTTAATGTCTTGATACATGGGATAGCACTGAATGGTTATAAAGGACCTCTGGAAGCCACCTGGTCAAACTTTCTAGCTCAAGCAGGGCACCTATAGCCAGTTGCCCAACACTATGACTAAATGGCTTTTGATAGGAGATGTTTGGTCCCACTGCTTAGACACAGCTAGGATGTCTTGGGAATAATGCATGTTAAAAAAATCCAGTGAATTTTTAATTCCAACTGGTACTTTTTAATGTTTAGGTCTTATTTTGCACAGTATAAGTGCAACATTTAATATATATGACATAGAGGAATGTAGCACTGACACAGCTAAGCAACATTCCTAAGGATACCTGTTGTATTTTATTAATCTTAAACAGTTACGGGATTTCAGATGGAAGGCCTATATCTGGCAGTCTTAAGTCTCATTTCAAGAGGTCATATGGAGATTCAAAGATTTAATTATACAGAATTAAGAAAGAAAAAATTTGATAAAGAGAAAAAAGAAAGAAACCAGCCTCCACTTGGCAAAATGTATAAGAGAAATATTCAAGATTGTGAGAAGGGATTAGGATGATAGAAAAGGGAATTTTTTTAATACATCAAGGAATGGGATATGGAGCATGGAGGAAGAAAATGAGAGGGGAACTACTTAAAGGAATTGCTACAAGTAAGGTCAGAAAGAAGAATTAAATCCAAAAAGTAAAGTGATGTAAAGAAGTATTTAAAGATGAGAACAAGAAACGTGCACTGAATATGTAATGCAAGGGAAAATTAATGAACAGATTCAGATAGGTGACTCCTATAAAATAGAGTACAGGGTGAGATGCTGTTTTTGCTACAGTTTTTTTGGGTGATTAGATGGAGTGAATTAAATGAAGTGCTAGTGCTCCATTTCAGCCTCTGAAGGTATTTAATTTTCTGTTACTCATCTAAAATTGTTCTTAAACACCTTTGGCCTATGAAATTTCGGAAATGTGTCAAATTCTTAAACACAGATCATTAAAAACTGTTTTCTGGCAAACATTTTTTTTAATACCTTGTCATTGAAGTGTAACTAATATGAATGCCATGATGCCCTTACTCATGTTATTCTGTGTGATAAATAGAATCGGGTTGCGTTTATGTATACTGCAGTCACATTTATTTTATATTTTTAATTTCTTCTTCCTATTTAGATGAAATTCTGATCTTGGCTACATCAAAAGAGCTTCAGAGAAATCAGTGAATATTTCCAGTGGTAGAAATGTTTAACAATAATTAAGATGAGAATGTTACCCTCTCTCTTCCTAGCTATTTACACAACATATGTATTTTCACATATTGTTATTCTAGCACTGGTTGAAATGAAGAGAAATTAGATATAAATAGTACATCAGATGCCATGAAGAGAAATTAGATATAAATAGTACATCAGATGCCAACTCCCACAGAAACAATCTTCATTAGAATGTTTAGCAATGGCTTTTTTTGCTCTGTGGATTGAAAATATTAACTCAACTGTAGGTAGCCAAATGTTAGGTATTTTTTAGGGAAAAAATGCAGTTTCATTTATCTACAGCAATTTCAGAGATACTGAAATTCTTTTTGTTGAAGTAAGCTTAGATATGTTAAATACATATATTTTCATCCTGACATTGAAATAAAAGAACAAATTAACAAAATTATATTTCTCTAATATATAAAGTGTTCTCTAATATTTTACATAAAACTATTCTAACATTGTCAGTGACTACACCCTCCAAAATAATTGCTGGATTTGGTTCCTTGTGTAAGTGAAGGTAAAATGTGAACAGATACCTTTCACCTAATGTGCACGTTCTGTCTGCAGTACCCCATTAAACTCTACCTAGAAGCATTTGCAGAGGAAGGTTTCTCTAGCTGTAGATGGTCAACATAATTTCAGTGAAAGTTTAAGGAACTCTTTCTGCCCTTCTAGTATTTTCTTCTAGTCCTGAACTAAAGGTGAAAGAAATTACATAAAATAATTATTTAACCATGAAGACTAGAGATAGAATTTTATACTGCTACAATTTGCAATCATTTCTGAAGTATTTCCAGAATGAAAGTCAGAGTCAGAGAAGACCTGAGAAATACAGCATGCATTTCTACTGTTCATGTCACTTCAATGTCAGTTCAGTTCTCCTTTCAGGGGTATGAATGCAACTTCTGTTGCAACTAAAAGGACTATTTGCAGTGGTAAAAACAGTGCTCTAGAAAGAGATGAAAATTAGTCATTATAGAGGTTAAATCCTGCTAAGTTTTACCTTGTTATCCATGTTTCATCATCTCTTTTATGTCTGTGGAATTGATAGATTCTAGACTACTTGGCACTGTTCTAGTATCCATTTTCAACATCAGGTTCAAACTAAGAATGATTTCATGGGCACAGTCAAAAGTAAGGAATGTAAGGGTCAGAAAACAGTGCATCCCACTGAGGACTTCACTGTAAGTAGTGTCTCCAAAGTAAGAATATTTTACAATGTGAAAAAGTTATTTAGCTAATATGAGCCAGCAATGTGCCCATCTGTCCAAGAAGGCCAATGGTATCCAGGGATGTATTAAGAAGAGCATAGCCAGCAGGCTGAGGAAGATTGTCCTCCCCGTCTGTGCCACACCTGGAATATTGTGGGCAGTTCTGGGCTCCCCAGTTCAAGGACAGTGAATGACTCAAGAGAGTCCAGCGGAGGGCTACAAAAATGATTAGGGGCCTGGAGCATCTCTTGCATGAGGAAAGGCCGTGTCTGTTTAGCTTAGGGATGAGACCTCTGAGAGGGGATTTTACAAATGCTTATAAATACCTAAAGGGTGGCTGTCAAGATGATGTGGCCAGACTGTTTTCAGTGCTGCCCAGTGACAGGACAAGGGACAACAGGCACAAACGGGAACACAGGAAGTTCCATCGCAATATAAGGAAAAACTTCTTCTGTCTGAGGGTGACAGAGCACTGGGACAGGCTGTCCAGAGAGGTTGTGGAGTCTCCTTCCCTGGAGATATTCAAAAGCTGCCTGGATGTGATCTTGTGCAACATTGCTCTAGGTAACGCTGCTTTAGCAGGTGAGTTGAACTAGGTGATCTCCAGAGGTCCCTTCCAACCACTACCACACTGTGATTGTGTGATTTTGCAAAGCACCTTGTAGAGCCTTTCCTTAAAAAAAGGGTTTTTTTGAACATTAATATTATTTTACTAGAACTATTTGATTATTTAAAATTTCTGTTTTAATCATTAGCCATAAAATATGAAGGATACCATTTTATCCATAGAATGGAGGGCATTATTTTATAATATCATTAAAGTTGCTTATCCTGTAACGTAATAGCAAATTTTTAAAAATTTGCACACAGTAGCTGTTTCTATTTCTTCTTCTGCACTATTGTTAGCAAAAAATGTTTTCCATATACAAGAAATTAATAATAAGCCATATAATTTTCAAACTTCTGAAAATCAATTATAGAATAAAAAACTATATTGTTTAGAGGCTCAAGTTCTTTATTTTAAAAGAAGAGTGCATGACTATGCAGAAAAAAAAAATAGAAAAAAGATACCAATTGAGAAAGTACAGAGAGAATAAAGTTCTTCCCAGTTCATCTTTTAGGAGGAGGCAACAAAATAATTTCTCATTGGGAAAGGGTAAATGTTCAGTTAAGGTTGTGAATGTCCTTTGTTTCTGATTTCCTTTCCGTGCTGCTGCTTAACAGATGAATTGTATTGCAGTTTGACAAGTGACCATGTTGAGTCTACAAATTATTTGTGGTCTCCCAAAACAAGGGGAAAAAACCCACAATCCTATATTTGTTCATGTAGGCTCAATATACAGTCATTTTTCATGTCATGACTGTTTTGTAAGGGTAACATTAGTACTTGAAAATCCGGAAAAAAATCAAAGGTTGGATCTTTGGCCTGCCTTTCTGCATCTCTGAAAACAATGCTTGATTTCCAATGGAGATTTTAGAGACAACAGCAGAATTTGAGACTAAAAGTTACCTTTTAGAAGTGATTTTTGGTGGAAAGTCCTCATAAATAATGACAACATGCAAGAACATTAATTTCTTTATGGGTGCATTATTAAATATTAATAATTTTAAATTAGCATTTTCTGTTGTGTTTCCTTGGTTCTCCATCTTATTTGCACTTTTAAAATAATTTTATTTCTTCATATAAGTGTATTTTAATTATATAATTCCTTATTTAAACTAAGCCTTAGCCAACACCACCTAATTTTAATAAGAATCTTCCTACCAACCATTGAGAATTCATTTAGAAGCACCTTCTGCTGTTCTGATGCTGAAAAATAATATAATATGGCAAACTGACAGAAGATTACTTCCCTTGCAGTACTTAAATTAATGATGATAAAATTACCTTCTTTATGCTGGAATCTTTTGGATTGCTTTAAACAGATATAAAGTATTTTCAAACTTGGAAACTTTTTGTTGAAATTCAGTGGCACAAATAAAAACTAATGGCTTAAAAAATTAATTAGGTAAAATGTTGACATAATAAATTGTATTCTTTCTAGACCCACACGTGGAGACACCAGCAAGCACATGCTTGGTGTAATGCAGCATAATTGTCCTGAGTTATGACTATGCATTAGGTCAATGCACAACATGAAGCTGTTAAAAAGTTAATATGGATAAACCCACTAATCCAGGATATGTGGAGAAAACCTGCAAGGGCAAGGCTGCTAATTCTTAAATGTTAACTTGAATATTATGCTGGGAAAATGTCATTAAAAAAATAAATAGGGCTAGACAGTGCAAGCATGTCAATGCATACTGTTGTTTGCTCATATAAATACTATTTTTTATATCATAATGTCATAACCAGAGCAACAGCAAGCAGTTCTGGAGCAAAAGTGTTGTATAAGATAAATATTAAAATAAATAGTCTTTGACTTGATTTTGAAATCAAATTTCCACTGTAGCAATGTGCTCAGCAAAATGCTAATAGTGGCAGGGTTCTATTCATTTTTTGGGGCACTCCGGTTTATTTTTATGCAACCTCCCCCCCTAATTCACAATGTGTTGGCACAGAAAGAAAATATCTGAGGGTTGCATAAGTCACATAATGGACAAAGTCTTTTTTTTGCAGTATTGACAATGGTATGGGTAAGAAGTTAATTCTGTCTTGTATCAACTTATTCATGAGGCATTTAAGGAAGGCTAGTTATCTAGATAGCTCATTTTCAGTTCAGCAGTAAGACTTTCCTAGATTTCAATTCCATGGGATGTAGAAGTTCTATCAAGGATTTCTGTTAAAGAGAACAAGCTTATTAAATAAAAATAAGTAAATAATTCTTTAAAAGGAAAAGACTTCCACAAAAGAATATGTAGTATAAGGGAATGATTGTAAGGAGTCAGCCGAGGCTTTAAGCACTTCTGTTATCCCTGAACCGAATAACACATCAGAGCCTTTCATCCCTAACATAGTCAGTGTGTCAAGATGGAAAATAATGCTTAGTAATACAGAATATTGACTTTCCCTGAAACACAGGCTGGTATTTCCAAAATCAGAAATAAGGGACCCCTGAAAACTTAAAATTCTGACCTAGAAATACTTTAAAAATTATTATTATTTATGTAGCATACCATGGTTGAATGAATAGTGGTGTAACAAAAAGGTAATCCAGACCTCTGTTATTACTGTACTCCTGAATGATGCTCTACTCAAAAGCAAGTGTGAGAAATATACCAGAAATACATGAGAAGAAACAACGCCTAGTTCCTCTACTCATGGGTAGTTTACATTAATGGGGCATTTTGTCAGAGATGTATATAACTGAATGCTTTACACTTAAAATCTCATCCAGTCATATTTTTTACAGATTCTATGTTATTGAGGAAGGATGTTGGGAAAAGTTAATCTCAGCACATGATCCTGTGAATGTAAGTACCCATCTGAATATTCGTTGTTCTCACTGAAGTCAGTGGGAACGTGACCATAACGTAAGACACACGTATATAGAGCAAGACTCAGAAAGGAATTAAATATATTTGTGTCCAGTATGCTGATCTTCAAAATATTGCACTTCATACAAGTTAGAATGATTGGGTTGATACTTGCTAATTTGTAGCATCTCATGTTAAAGTACAAAGAGAAGAAAACCACTCACTTCCTTGGATGATGAAGACAGACGGCAGGTGCCAAGGTCGTAAAGCACAGCTGTAGGCTATGAATAGGATGAGGGTGGACCCAGGAAGCTTCCTAAATCCAGGAGATTGTAAAGATTTTAAACACTCCTTTCCCAATTCATCCTGTAGATTCATTTCAGTCTACCCTGCTCAGGTGAATGTGGTTTTCCATACTTCCTGTAGAAAACTGGGTGAAACGGATTTGCTGGGTGCAATATGCAGATACTTGCCTGGAACTTAGACCTTAACTGTGGTGGCCCTAAAGCTTTTAAGCTGCTGAGTGCCCTCCCCTCTGAACAAAGGCCACTGTGCAGGGGTGCCAGTCAACATTTCATTTACCTATATGCTATGTTGCTGACATATGCACCACTCACATTCACACTTATTGAGAAGAAAATAGGATAGAAAATCTTTCCTTAGGTGACTCTTGGCAAAGGCCTGATGGGAAAAGACTCCATTGTCCCCCACGGAAGTCACCCTGGCCCCTAGAGTACAGTGCATGGTAGAACCTAGGGATTTCCAAAGGTCTGGGTGTAAATAAGCACCCCAAGAATACCTGCAGTGGTGATCATATCAAACCAGATATTGTGTCTAGTAGGTTGCAATCTACATCTCTTGTTCTTCATGTCAGTTACATCCTCTGTATAACAAAATTCTTATTGACTTTCCTGATGGACTAATCTGTGCAGTGACTTCAGAAACACTGTGTTCCCATTCCTAAGTCTGCACTTGCATCATTTTGTTCTAAAAACATATTATGGGTTCCAAACTCCCTGGAAAGTGCTTATTGTTGAAAATATCTCTGTTCTGCTCAGACATTTTAGATTTTAGTTGTGCAATCTCAGATAATTTTGTGGGATTACTTGCCATTTTAAAATCAATTTTAGACAGTAAGAGAAAACAGTGCTATTCCACCTAATTTCAGTAATAGGAGTAATAGTCCCCTAGTGGATGATACAAGTTTAATGGCTTAAAAGGTGCATTTTTTGATTGTGTAATTGTGTCAGATCAACAGTTACAGGAATGAGCAACAGTCATGCTTATGAAAGCCTATGGGCAGGAAAATGCATTCATTATCTTCTCTCTGAGTGTAGTACTACTTTACATGAAGTTTTCTGTAGAAAGCATTTGTGTAAGAGACAAAAGAGCACTTAGAAGGGGAAAAATCAATGTGTGTTAGAATATTTCTCCATTCAATGTATGACAAATAACATGTAGAGAGTGCAATAACAATATGAAATATACCAAACCTAAAATCATTGACCACACATACCACTTGTGTAAAATGTTCATAAATCCATGATCATAATGAGCTACACTGGTATCATGGCAGTTTAATGCCAATGGTGCATACTGATGAATCAATATGACCACATATTTTACTGTAATTATTTTACATACCTATTTTGTTAACAGCTCACTTTCTTAAGTTTGTCTTGTTGTGCTTGAAGCTGTGAAAATGGAAATCATATTTGACCTTTTTTTGCCATTTTCATCTTACTTGTTCAGTTGCATGAGTCTCTCATCAGTTCACTCATGCAATGTTTGAATGTCTGTAAGTCCTTGCAGGTCTTCAAGGAGCAGAATTGGATGCTGAGAAGTGCTTCTGCTTCTTCATAGATATAGTGGGCATTATTAAAATTCAGTATTTGCAAACCAGGCAACCGAATCCCCTGCTCTGAATGAAAAAATACAAAAAGCCTCCAACACTTAAGAAAACATGAAAGATCTGCCTGTGTTTGGAAATTTAAACCCACCTGTTAATTATTGACACATGTGGATGGGAAGGAATAGAGGATCTGGTATGGTTCTCTGACAAACACACTTTGAGGGCTGCAGATGTTATCCTTCAGTATAAGGTAAGATTAAATCCCCGAATTAAATCCTGTATCGTGTAATGCTGCATTTGATTCTGGGTCCCATAATTTGACGTGCTAAAAATTAATTACATACCTGAATGCTGTGTATCAACAGAATCATTAAATAACAGAATGGCTGAAGTTGGAAGGCACATCTAGAGATCATCTAGTCCAACCCCCCAGCTCATAGCAGGGTCACCTAGAACATGTTGTCCAGGACCATGTCCAGCTGGGTCCTGAATACCTCCATGGGTGAAGATTCCCAGAGGCTCTGGGCAACCTGTTGCAGTGTTTGACCACTGTCACAGTAAAAAAAATAAATTCTTCTGTTTACTTTTAACACTGCTGATGGATAGAAAACACAATTGAGTAATAACATCTTGAAGCTTTTGTTTTCTGTGTTTCTCTTGTTCTTGAGTTGGCTGGTGTTTGCTCTGTCGGGCCTGCAGAGAACTTCTGGATGCTTCTTGCAGAAGTCATCCCTGCATCCCCACCTTCTCCACGAGAACCTAGCCACGTAAAACTACACCATCTTGTCAAGACAGATTACTTAAAGGTTACTTAAAGGGTTACTCAAAGGTCTCTGAGGCACGTTCTGAAGCAAACAGCTGCGGTATATAAGGCACTGCAGCATCTAGTTGCTTGCTCTGCCCCTTTGCTGAAGGTTACTCTGTCATAGAAAAAGCTGACAGAAGTGAATCTGCACTCATATTTCAACAGTTGCTGTTCATGGGTTGATTTATGAGGGCAAACTCTACAACTGAGGTATGGATTGACACATTGAGTGGCTGAGGTATTGACTGTTGGGATCAGCAACACCTTAAACCATTGCAGCTAAATCCAGGAGTGACTTAACTTCATAAAGCTTAAAGCTATTATTTCCAAATTTATTACACACTATGCCCCTGAAATTGTCTTATGAAACTAGAATAATGTGAAACTAGGCAGTCACACAATGTCAGGTTTCCAAATTAAAAGGATTTCAACTTTTTAAATTAATCATCTTGATATTGTATTACTATAAAATGGTGCTTGTAAGAGAAATTGCAGAAAAGAACAAGAAGAATGGGCAGAGTTCTTGAAAACACGACCTCTGAAAAAAGGATAGGGTTTGAAGGAAAAAAATGACTGGAAGGGATATAAAATAGCACTCTTTGATATGCAAAAGGTAGTTACAAAGAGGAAAGGAATAATCTGTTCTCTGTGTCAGCCTTGGATAGAACAAGAAGTAATGGTCTTAAATTAGAGCAAAGGAAATTTAGATTATGTATTAGAAAAAGGTTTTCAACCATAAATCATAGAAAAGGACTGTCTAGGGAGACTATGGAATTATCATTACTGGAAGTTTTGAGACTGGGTAGACAACTTTCAAGGCTGAATAAGGTGGAGGTGATCCTGTCCTGGGAAAGAAACATGACCTCTTGAAGTACTTTTTGAGATCTATTTTCTTTGATGCTGGAACATCTAATATGTCACATGAACTTAAGAACAATTTAATTGAAAAAACCCAAACCAGTGGCCAGACAGTGTGAAGAATGAAGGACATACTGGTTTACTGACTAACAGATTATACTAGGACTGATTTACTACTGTGCTGTGAAATGAATGACATATTAATAGCTTTTACTTATCCAGCTGGGGAACACATGGAATGATTCAGAAAGGACCAAAGTGCCTTCCTTTCTTCTCTTCTTTTACCTTTAAAGCTATTTTAACTCTTTTCTGCATTGAGTGGATTGTGATAGCTAATGGAAGAAAATGATATCCCCACTCCCCTTTGTTCTCAGGCCGTCGGTATCAGCAGCCTGTACAGCTTACATACAAGGGGTTCCACCACTTTGGTTATCTGAGTAATACTTGATTGGCATGCAACTACTACCTGAACTGACCAAAATGTCCTCTTAGGTATATGAGATATCGAGCATGGACCTAGGATATGTGCTGATGCTACTTAAGCAAATTAAGATTGGGAATTTGTGGTTTCAGCCACAAACTAAAACTGGTGATGATATATCTGTGGTCAGCAATAAAAGCTGCCCTTTGCAAGGTATTCTAGGAGAGTGTCTCACTGTGCTAATACTTAAGACTGAACAATTCACAATGAGGTTATAAAGATAACTGAAATACCTTTACCATAATTTAGCTCAAATATTTTAAAGGTTAATAGTTTATTAGAATAATGAGCTCCACAAAAGGTCATATCAGGTAAACTCATAAAAGCAAACATCTTGAAATGGAATTATAGAATCATAGAAACATTGAGGTCAGAAGAAATCTCTGATATTCACCCAGTCCAGCCCCCTTTCTCAAAGCAAGGTCAGCTAGAACAAGCGGTCCATTTGGGGTTTAAATATCTCTAAGGTTAGAGGCTCCAAAATCACTGTGGGCAACTATTCCCATACTGTGTGTTCAGCCACACCATAAATAAGTTTTTGCTTATGATGACTAAGTGGAATTTTCTGTATTTAGATTTGTGCCTGTTGCTTCTTGTCCTTTCACTGATTAACACTGAGAAGATTCTAGATCTACTTTCCCCAGTGGGTACCGATGCATAAGATTCCCCCTCAACTTTCTATTTTCCAGGCTGAACAGTCCCAGCTCTCTGAAAATATTTAAAAGGATAGCATTGGAGAAAAGGCCTAAGTGACTCATAGTCTGTTGTTGTTCTGTGTGGCAAGGTTCTGGTGGAGGAGGGGGGCTGCAGGGGTGGCTTCTGCAAGAAGCAGCTAGAAGCTTTCCCTAGACCTGACAGCTGGGCTCAAGCACAGATTTGCTGCTGACCAAGGCCGAGCCCATCAGCGACAGTCACAGCACTTCTGTGAACCACATATAGGAGAAAAAAAATCGTCAAACAGACACTTTTTTCCACCAGAGAAGGGAGTGAGAAGATGTAAGAAACTGTGCAGACATCAAGGTCAGTGAAGAAGGGGGGCGAGGAGACGCTCCAGGTGCCGGAGAGTGAGATTCCCCTGCAGTGTGTGGAGAAGACCATTGTGGAGCGGGTGTGCCCCTGCAGATCTGAATAAGAATTGCTCTGTAGCAACAAAAACATCCCTGTGTTATCAACACTGTCTGCAGCACAAATGCAAAGCACAGCCCCATACAAGATACTCTGAAGAAATTTAATTATTCCAGCCAAAGCCAGCACATACACACCTTTTTTTTTTTAATAAAAAATGAAGAAAAAGATTTTTAGTGGTTTGAGATACTTTCATACCAACTTCAAGATAGCCTTTTATATGAGATACATCTACTTTCTCATTTACTTTGCTATTATGGCTGATATTCTTGGAGTCCTAGTTGGAAAAAAGTGAGCAGATAGGAGGAAGTATATGAGTGCCAAGTAGAGGAAAAGGTTATCAATCCCTATCAAGGATATGGATATTTTGGGTATTTGGCAGAAAAGGAAAGGTCAAGAAACATTTAAAGTAGAATAGAAGGAAATGAAACTAAAAATATATTGTCAGATACTCAAAGAAAAAAAAATAATTCAGTGTTATCACACTAGCTCTTTGTGAGTCTAGTTCGATCTCTTGGAAAGGTTAGCAGGAGTTATATGTCTTCAAAACTGTCCCTTGGCTTGTCAGAGCTAATCCACATGGAGATTTTAAGTGTCACTATGATATTCAAAACCACCATGCAGATGCAGCAAATCTGCTAAACAGATCTCCCGTACTGCGTCTAGTTCTGGGCTCCCCAGCACAGGAGAGACATGGAGGTATTGGTGACAGCCCAGGAAGTGGCTACAAATAAGATGAAGAGACTGAAGACTTTCCTTTTATGAGGAAAGGCTGAAAGAACTGGGACTGTTTAACCCAGAGAAGGAACGGTTGATGTATGTAAACACCCAATGGGAGTGTGCAAAGAAGATAGAGACAGGGTCTTTTCAGTGCTGCCCAGTGACAGGACCAGAGGCAATGGGCACAACCTGAAACACAGGAGGATCCCTCCTAAAACCAGGAAATACCTTTTATGCTGCCAGGATGACTGAGCACTGACACAGTCTCCTGGGTTTGGGTAGGATAAAATTAATTTTCACAAGGAGCCAGCACACGTGAGCCAAACTGGTCAAGGGGGTTTTCCATACCATGTGACATCATGCTCCCCATAAAAGGGTGTTAGTGGTGGAGGGGTGGGTCTGCACACCTCCAGGAGCTACTGAGTGTGAGCTGAGCCTCTGGTTGGTTGTCAGGTCAGTAAAGTGCCTTGTGTTATCACCACGGTGTATATTCTGTTTCAAAACCTGCTCTTTCCCTCACCCTATGCTGTGTCAGCAAACTGCCCTTACCCCACCCCGCAGTTTGTCTTTGCCCATTCTCCTCACTGTTCAGCCAGGGAAGGGGTGGGTGAGCAGTGTGTGGTACTTAGGTGCCAGCTGAATCTGAACTATGACATACAGGTTACCCATGGAGATTGTGACGTGTCTGTATTAACAGTCTGTACATGGTTCTGTGCAGCTGTGTCTAGGTGGCTTTGACTGAGTAGGGTGTCCCTTCCAACCTCCACCATTACAGAGTAACAGAATCACAGAATGATAGGGATTAGAAGGGACATCTGCAGATCATCTAGCCCAACCCCCCCTACCAGAGCAGGATTACCTACAGCAGGTTGCACAGGATCATGTCCAAGAGTATTTTGACTATCTACAGAGGAGGAGAGTCTACAACCTCTCTGGGCAGCCTGTTCCAGTGCTCTGTCATCCTCACAGTAAAGCAGTTCCTCCTCATGTTTAGGTGGAACTTCCTATATTCAAGTTTATGCCCATTGCCTTTTGTCCTGTCACTGGGCACCACTGAAAAAAGACTGACCCCATCCTCCTGACACCAACCCCTCAAGTATTTATATGTATTGGTAAGTTCCCCCCTCAGTGTTCTCTTCTCTAGGTTAAAAAGTCCCAAGTCCCTCAGCCTCTCTTCATAAAAAAGATGTTCTAGTCCCCTAATCATCTTCATAGCCCTTTTTTGTACCCTTTCAGTAGCTCTCCATCCCAAAGTTTTAGATGTAATCATGTAATGTTCTTTGCCAGGATTGCAAATAAGGAACTTGTTATCTCTCTCCAAATAAGAGAGAAGTTTTGAACATCAGATAGAGTTCAGATTCTGGAATTTTGGCATTTCAGAAAGCTCACTTAACCTTTATCAACATGATTTTGCCAAATGCTGGAACAGCTTTCATTACCGTTTCAATACAGGCAGCGGACCTTTGAAAGAAATGTCAAACATTAAAAACATGTCTGGTAGGGTCTGTATTTTATGTAGCCCATTTCCTATTGGTGTTAAAAAACTTACTCATGTACAAATTCATTGTTCTAATGAAGAGCAGATAGTGAGTCAGCTTAGACTGTTGGTGTGAATTGTTCCCTTTTCTTCTTACTATGAAAACAGTAGCCTTCTACAAGGCTTCTACAGAGGCCTTTGAACAAATACAATTATTTTTTTCTCCATAGCAGGACTGTGAAGTGCCACTTAATTTGACATAGAACTTGGAATTCCCATTCTTTTTAAAATTTAAAAGGAGAGAAAAAATACTTCTAAGATGATTAGAATACTGTGTGTTGTAATCTTAATGTGTTTACCCAAGTTTATTTGTCTGAATCTTAGGCACCATGTTAGGCATTGGGCAAATTAGCAATTTTGACACCTTTTCTAATCACTGAGGAGAGACAGGTTCCCATTTACAAACTTTGAAGACAGTTCACTTGATCTAGTTTAGGTGTTTAGCTTAGGATAAATTTGTTTTGCTTCTGGAATGGTGAGTCTCTTTTCCTTTGTAGTAGACCAAGCTACGTTTCTTGGTCGTTAAAGTTAAGTAAATAGAATCCATCCAAAGGATTATTCAGAACAAGTTCATTTTGCCCAACTCCTGGTTTAGCCAACTCTGATATACCTTAGGTCTAGGAAATGCTTCCAGGTGCCTACTTTCAGGTTCTACCTAGCTTTTGGATCTGCCTCAAACCAGCCACCACTGCTTTGTCCCCTGCTGGGTTCTCCAAGTATCCTGCTTAGATAAAAACTATTTGAAAATATATTTACACAGTACCAGGACCCAGTAGACCTAGCTCTGCAAAAAGTGACATTCTTGCCAAAACAGAGAAGCCCTTTGAACTTACTGTTTCCCTCTGCAGTTACTTGGGTTTTAGACCTATGGCTTCACAGTGGTTCAGTTTTATTAAAGAGAATGGCAAATATCTCATTTCCAAAGTGTTCTGTAACCTGGTGTTGACAGTACACTCTCTTGGAAAGCAGGCAATGAAAGTTCAGATATCTTCTAGTTGCTCTGAACATGGTTTCTTTTAAAAAAACAACCAACCTACCAACCAACCCACCAACCAAAAAACCCCACAGTGGCTTGTATTAGCTTTACTATCAAAGCCAGGCATCTCATTAGAGAGCTTAATCTCAGAAGTGAGCTGAAAATCGCTATAACAGCTATTGTCTGCTAGACCCTGCATCAGCAGGGCTGCTGCCAGGAATTGCTGCAGATAGTGCTTGGGAAAATAAAGGGCAAACAGGAGAGTCAGCTTTGGAATTTGGATGACTGATATGGGTGACTGACTTGGCCTAAGGACATAATGCCAGAGGCTTTTTTAGCTGTTGATTTTGAAGGCAGAAAGGCAAGCCTCACTCTCCAATCTAAGCTCCCCTTTTTCTCTCACAGTCCTTGTAAGTTCTGGATAATTTAAGCAGCTTCCCACTCAGATCCTCTATCAGCTAATGAAAAGTTTTTCCTCTACCATCTGCACTGTAGAGGAAGATGGAAATCTGATGGAAAATCCCCCTGAATGTCAAGCTGTGTACAGAGCCTGCTTTGCAGGGCTTATCTGGGCCATGCACAGACATTTCTGAGGATAGAGGCCCTCAAGGCTGTTGTATATGCCACCTTCTGTACTCTTTTCACTTGCATCTACAAATATCTCTCATGCAAAGATTTGTCTCTTCCCTTCCTCTCCCCTCATCTCCACCACACATTTTAATGTCAGTATCAGCAGGTGACATAATTTTTTGTTTCTCATTAGTGACCGTTGAACTGCAAATGGCTTTCTGTCACCTGCACCCACAGTTGCATGAGCTAGAAACATCTGTGGGCAGGTAAGAGCAAATGTAAAGCTGCTCAAGGGCAGACAGGAGACAGGCTATGGAGTTCCAGCCCTGGGTGTTTTCTACATAGTACATTCAGCCTTGGCTCACCATTGGGCTTGCTGCAGTGCAAACAATAAATAGATAAACAAATAAAAATACCTAATTAAGTGGATCTTCATGGCTTTGGTGTGAAATACAACAGAGTCTCTGCAACTAATTGAATTGCTATGGTAATATCTCATTGCTCCTACTGTCTCTGTATTAGCATTACCTTTTTTTTTTTTTTGTGGCTGTAATCCAGACTCTGTCGTGTTCTCTAAACATAAGGAAAAATGCTCATGTGAATTATTTTTGCCCGAAAAGCAGCTATTGTACGTAAGCAATCATGTAAAAAAAATCGCAAGGAACCTAGTGTATGGATTTAGTGTTTATATGGCAGCACAATGACATGATAGATTGTAATGGTTCTATGGTAAATAATACAGATTAAAATTAGACTTTAAAAACAATGTAGCTGTCTCAGTTCACTGAGTGTTTAAAATTATCTCATCTCTCATTTACTTCCATCAAATGTATTTTTCTTCTTTTAAATTCAGCATTCAGAGGCAAGGAAATCCAGAATTATTTCACAGTAAAATAACATAAGGAGTCTTTATTAAAGTGACACATCAATCTATTTGTATCCTGCTCATCAATATGATTCCTGATCCCTTAATAGTAAGTACGTAAATTCACCAAGAAGTCTAGCCTGAAGTTTGCTGTTGATGTTTTCCTTACTAATAGAAAACAATCTTAAGTCACTAGTTGTTGCATTTCATCCACAGGGACAAAATTATTGTGGGTGCCTGTGATTTCACAGCAGAAGACAATTGGAAAGAAGGATGCTTGGCTCTGTATAAATTTTCAGTACCCTTGCATACTTTGTATGGCCAAACACCTGCTGCTATTACTGACTTTCCTCTGGAATATATCGTTTTAAAATGGTTCCCTTGTCAATAAGAATAACTGGTATTTCAAAAAAGACACCAATGTCATGAATATTAGCATGCTAAAGTGTGAAAATGTGGAAAAAAGTATACAGGAACTTTCTATTAAAAAAAAAATCAAAAAACAAAACTTATCTCTGTTTAGCATATTGTGATTCCAATGAGACCAGCTCTATATATTGGACAGACTTAATCTACTTATGGACACCCCAAGAGAAAAACAGTACAGGAAGTCACACCACACATTGAAATTTTGAAAATGTTCCATAAATAATTGTGGCCCATTACTTCTTGACTCCCAGTGATGAGTCATTTCCACATCTGTTTGTACAGCTGATGGGATGGGTCTGTTTATGGTGCCATTCAGTGAACATGTTGACGTGTCCCACAAGACTGCAGCATGGTACTTCTTAGGGTGTCTGGGCCCCCTGAACTGGAAGACAGGGATAGGGAGGAAGGAAGCCCCCGTAATCCAAGGAGGGTTAGCAACCTACCACACCACTTAGACACATACAAGTCTATGAGGCCAGATGGGATTCATCCAAGGTTGCTCAGGGAGCTGGTAGAGGAGCTCACCAAGCCACTTGAATGGAGTTAAATCCAATTGGCGGCTGGTGGAAGTGGTATTCCCCCGGGTTCTGTACTGGGGCCAGTTCTCTTTAATATCTTTATCAATGCGATGGACAAGGAGGTTGAGTGCCCTCTCAGTAAGTTTGCAGATGACACTAAGTTGGGTGAGAGTGTTGATCTGCTTGGTAGTAGGAAGTGCTTAACAGAGGGGTCTAGACAGGCTGGATCAATGGGCCAAGGCAAATTGCATGGCGTTCAAGAAGGTTCAGTCCTGAGTCCTGCACTTGAGTCACAACAACCCCATGCAACACTACAGGCTTGGGAAAGAGTGACTGGAAAGGTGCCTGGTGGAAAAAGACCTGGAGGTATTGGTCAATAGCTGGCTGGGTATGAGTCAGCAGTGTGCCCAGGTGGCCAAGGCCAACAACATCTTGGCTTGTGTGGCCAGCAGGACTAGGGAAGGGATTGTTCGCTATACTTGGCACTGGTGAGGTTATACCTCAAGTAGTGTGTTCAGTTTTGGGCCCCTCATTACAATGAAATTGTGAATTCAGAGAAGGCCGATGAAGCTGGTGAAGGGTACAGAGTGCAAGTCTTATGAGGAGAGGCAGAGGAAATTGGGGTTGTCTAGCATGGAGAAAAGGAGTCTGAGGTGAGGAGACCTTGTTGCTTGCTGTAACTACCTGAAAGGAGGGAATAGTGAGGAGTGCGTCAGTCTCTTTTCCCAAGTAACAAGAGATAGGGTGAGATGAAACATCCTCAAGTACCTCCAGGGAAGGTTTAGATTGGATATTAGGAAAAAAATCATTCACTAAAAGACTATCAAGCACTGGAACAGGCTTCCCAGGAACATGGCTGAGTCACCATCCCTAGAGATATTTAAAAGTCATGTAAATGTTTAGGGATATGGTTTATCGGTGGACTTGGCTAAGTTAGGTTTACAGTTGGTCTCAATGAAATTAAGGGTCTTTTCCAATCTCAATTATTCTATGATTCTATGAGATCTCAGGAGATATGGAAATATTCCTTATCGCAAGCAAGTGAAGTTATAATTGTAAATGAAGATATTCACAGAGTTCCAAAATGGTGTGGTTTTTTTTTTTTTGTTCTGTTTTATTTGGCTTTGTTTGAGGGTTTTTTTGCTACTTGCAAGAGTTGCTAAGTACAGATCTCTCTCTGTGAATTACAAGCAATTTTGGTACTCGGACACAAAATGAGTATTTACTGGTTTGATTAGACTTTTTGAAATAGAATTCTAGTAAAGTTACCTTTTTGTGTTACAGAGTTAAAAAAAATAGGTTGTAATGTTGTTCAAGGGTAAAATGTGAGGTAATTGTACAGGTTTTATTTTCTAATATTTTTTTTCATAGATATTTAACACTCTTGCTCATTAGAAGTTGTTTATGTTTTAAACCAACCGCATTTCCACAAGACTAATTCAAGCAATAAAACCAGCCTCTACTTTTATGGTAAATCAATGCTTCCAATAGTAAATAAAAACAATTCACTTGCCATAATAATGCCTGTCCTTCCAGCAATACATTCTACCTCTCCATCATGATTCTTTAGAATTAAACCCTTTCTTATTTGTTTAATATTTACATTCACAGTCAATTTATTTTGCTTTTACAGTCTTCATTTTTACCTTTTGTATTATGAATAAAGAGGTGTACAAGCCCACCACATTCACCAGCGAGAAACGCTTTGAGTTCAAAGTACTCTATTAGTGTAAAACTGCTGCAATAAATATATTTCATAGTACCATGATGTATTTATTATTGGTATACTCTCAGGTGCTACTATACACTGGTCTCTGCGATAATTTCAGTAACAAACATAGCTTTTCAAGGTGTTGTAACTTAGCTGTAATACTATGTTCTGCTCTAAAATTTGGCATAAAAATCATAAACTAATTCCATCTTAGAAAAAAAATTGATGTAAAAAATCTTAGGCCAATGCCATCTTAAAAAAACCTTCATGGTGTGTTTGGTTTGGGAGTCTTTTTGTTTGGAAGGCAAAAAAACCTGTGCAATCAGAAAAATATTCATGGTGAAAAAACATTTGTCTTCTTCAAAGCATTAAAAGAAGATTACCATGAACAAATGGAACTTTGCATTGTTTAGGTTCCTATTAGAGACAAGTAATCGTTAATGTGGAAGGGTGATTTGTAATCTGTAAGTTAATTTCTCAGTCATAGCTTCATGGTCTGTTATCACATGCTCCCATTTATCAAACAATATGCAAGGCTAAAGACAAACTTTTTCTACAGCATCTTGCTCATTTCTTGGCTACATTGGAACAACACTGTCATCCTCATGAGCCAATTTCTAATGCTATCACATTACATGTCGTGCAGCCTCTGTAATGGGACACTGCATAAAGCACGGTAAAATGTCTACTCAAATATGGTACACTGACCAAGTACTGGGGTATTATTGGCACTTTTGGGAACAATTGCTTAGAATATTGATTTGCCCTAAAACCTGTGCCAGTAAAATCTAAACCTGTGACTGTAAATTGTGGTTGCTGCTCTTATGTTCTGTTTTTGAGAAATATATAAAGCCTTTCTGACTTATTTCTCATCTAGTGCTTCTTTGATCCTAGTTTTAGTTTGCAATCTGATGTGGTTTTTCTGTGGGTTTTTTTTTTTTCTTTCTTTTTTCCCCTCTGGCCTATGCCTCTTTGTTTTTTAAATCTTTAAATACTCTATTGACTCCTTAGAATTGTAGAATCATAGAATGATTTAGGTTAGAACTTTAAGATCATTGAGACCAGCTGTAAGCCTAACACTGCCAAATCTACCACCAAACCACGTCGCTGTGCGCTCTGAGCAGCCTGATTTAAAAGTGTTCTTGCTTTTTGTAGGGAGGTTGGACTAGATGGCCTTTAAAGATCCCGTCCAGCCCAAACTATTCTATGATTCTATACAGAAACTTTCTTCTTAAAAGTAGAATGTAAAATCTTAAGTACATCAAGGGCCATTTTTTTTTCTTTTAAAAATGTTTCTTCATATTCTGAGTTTTTTTCTGTTTCTTCTAGGATTTGAGGAGGAGAAAATCCATAACAAATAATTTGGTTTTCTGATTATGCTGTGACTATGCTTCCTGTTATTCTGCACTTTTCATCCATTTGCTTTTTAAAATTTTCCCAGTTCCTTGTGATTCACTGTCTTTTCTGTAGCACTGCTGACAGCAGGCTAGTAAAAACTACTGCCTGACCTGCTAACTAGCACACAACTTTTGTTTGGGATTTGCTGTCAGTTTGGTCTATTTATTTATCCTTGAGACCTGCTTCTCTCACAGAATCCCTTCACAGTAGCGAAATTTCCTTTGATACTCAGTTAACAAGTGATGGGAAGCTGCTGTTTTCTTTTTCTTACGAACTGGGGATGGTTCCCTTTCCCTCTGGACAGTGAGGTGACACCTCTTGTTTAGAAACATCATGACAAAGATTGCAGCAGAATATGCTGGGCAGACAAGTGCTCAGATGCTTAACTGCTGGAAAACTCCTGTTCTTTCCACACACTCACTTCTCCCAAAATTTTGGACACAAAGTTTTATTTTAAACATATATAAGAAAAGTGGGTGCATGTGTGTGTTTGCAAGGAAAACATACCTTGAAATAAGTTGAAGAGTTAATATATTTGTCTAGGGTTCTTTTTTCCTGATCTTATTTAATGCCATTGAGAGACCTGTTTTATTGATGATCTTTCATACCAACAAAACTTTATGGTTAAATAAGAAGAGCAGTATAAATTATTATAAGATTGCACACGTAAAGGTTGAATGGTGGACTCTGAACGTGTCAGATATTGTAAAGCTCTCAGGATAAATACCTGTTTGACAGGTTATTCATCAAATTAGTTTATATACAGAGGAGGATCGAATGGAGGTTCTTCAAGATACCACCACAGATTTTTTTCTATTAATAAAATGATGCAAAATAAAAGAGAAATTCCAGAATAATTTTTGAGAAAATAGTAGCATGTTTGAGTAAATAGTAGCCTTTTTGTTTTCAATAGGCTTTCATAAAATGAATCAAGCTAGTATGTATTTAAAAATAGTGTGTCTTTGGCATTTTTTAGTCCATGAAACTGAATGGAAAAGTATATTAGACATTATAAGTAATAGTGACTGGATAACCAAACTTGAAAATTTCTGCAGAATACAGAACTAGAGATGTATAAATGAAAGAGAAGGTATTAATCAATGTCTAAAAGTCAGATTTTTTTTTCTCCTATGGACTCTCAGTGAAATTTAAGGGAATATATTTACATAGAAAAAGAACCATTACAAAAATAATTATTTTTTTATATTCTCTCTCTTTGCTGAGATAATTACAATGACAGTTTAGCAGGCTTCAATTTATGGAAATGAATAAATCAGAACATTAGATGACATCCAAAAATATTTACCAGCACTTCATTGTAATTAGCTCCATCTTTGATAAACCATGCTGGGGTTTTTAGCACCTTGCTCTGGGGATCAGTCACTGACCAGAGTGAAAGAAAGATTCTGGATGTGCTGGGGTCTGATCAGCATATGCCAAAGTGTAAATTTCATGGCTTTGAACACTGATGGGTGGGGAAAACCATGGCTGGGATGTGTGGAAAAAAAGAGCTTGACTAGAATTTAGGCAGTCAAAGTGCAAACCAGTGTGCAGAACTGATATGCGCAGTAGCTAGGTAGAATATTCTCATTTGATGCTGCTACCAGCTAAAAGCAGTCACTCATTCAAGTGTACTTGAGAAGTGCGTTTAGAAAAAATTGAGAAGGGAGGAATACCTGAATCCCAGCTACATACTGAACAGATTTAGAAGGTTCCCATAAAATATTAACTCTCACATCCAACAGTTCAGCCTCACAATACACAATCAGCTCACTGTTATCTGTTGCAGGAGCTAATCCACTCACCTTTCTAGACCATGCTTAACAACATGGTTTCTTCAGTAGCCTGCTGTTAGCTCTGTTCTCACTGCAGTTTTTCACACTTCTATGAAACTGAACTGCTAAAATAGCTTCTTCCAGCAGGAAAAGTATTTTTGTTGGTACTACTATCATACATTTAATAAAAAAATTTTCACTGCATTTTGTAAAGATCTGTCTCTTGGCCAAATGCATTCATGGTCTAACTAGCTTTCACCATCTGGGTCCAATTTGAAAAAAATATTTAACATATACTATTGTGGTAAAATAAGTAAACTGCTCTGCAGAAAGTGACCATATTGACAGAGGTGAAGATGTAGAGGTCTGTAAATGTGGCACCAGACAGTTGGGGAGGAGAACAGGCAGACAAAGGCAAACCACGGGGTGGGGTAAGGGCAGTTTGCTGAGACAGCAAAGGGAGAGGGAAATAACAGCATTTATAGTGGAATATACAGAAATGGTGATAACACAAAGCACACTACTGACCTGATGACCAATTAAATGCTAAGCCTGCACATAGCCCCTTCTAGAGCTGTGGGGAGCCCCCTCTCTGACTAGCCCCCTTTTATGGGGAGCATGATGTCACAGGGTATGGAAAACACCCTTGGCCAGCTTGTCTCACCTGTGCTAGCTCCTTGTGGAAATTAACTCCATCCTAGCCAAAGCTAGGACAGTAAGTGACTAAACTCTTTTGAGTACTGTTAATATAGGAGTATCTTTTAATTTATATTCATCAGTTCATGAAGTTTAGCTGAAGACTTGCGAACCCAATTAAAAGTAGATAAATAAAACCTCCTGGTGAGATTTTTCGGTGACAGCTTTTACTCAGAGGATGGCAATTCCCAAGGGGTGACCTTAATCACATGACAGTGATGTACTGTATCATGTTCAGTTGATTACTTATCTGTTTCTGAAACTGATGGATCAGATACAGGAGCTTGTTTATCATGTTCAACTCCTTGTCTGTTTGATTCAGTAAAAGTTTTATCAGATTTAACATGCTATGTATTTATCAGGTGATATGTGTGTTTAATGTGCAATGCAATAGATAACGATAGTGCTGCGAGGGCAGGGAATCTATCAGTGTTTCCATTATAAACCCCATTTGCCAGGGTTTATCACTGAGCTACAGCTCACCAGTTGTCAGCTCAAATGCACTTTTAAAAATAAAATCATATTTATATTGGGTTGACTTTTTTTGTATTGAGAAAGCTGGTCTTAGGCATGCCTATTATTTCAGAGGCTTTGCACTTAATATAGAAAAAAATGACTTCCAAAAGCAAGCAGAAGTGTTTTGTTCCACACTTTTATGCACCGAACTCACATTATCATTAATGTATGTTACGTCTATTTCTCATTTGATAGATCTACATCTCTATATCTTCCCTAATGGGCAAAGCAGCTATTTTAGCTTAAACATAAATAAACAAAATGCTTTTGAGATATTTCATGCTTCTAGAGTATTCTGAGCCTCAAATAAAAAAAAAATAAAATAAATTATGCTGTATTTAAATTAGGTGAATAGGTTCTTTTCAGCAAAATTTCTGCTAATGTAGTGACAGTTTTTCTGGTTGGAAAAGAGCTGTCAGGAAATTTGTAGAGTGAAAAAGAAGTGCTTGTGTCTGCTAACCTACATTCCTGCATGGCGTGTGACTGCTTGTGGCTGCTTGCCTCAACTTCCTCAAGAAGCTACTATTCCCACGTATTTGAACCTTGCTTTAGTAGGAACATGAGTTTCTCCAGAATCTGTTCTCTAGAGCAACTTCTAGCTAGCAGGTGCCAAAGGAGACAAGATATCCCCCTGTGTGAGTCCATGTGAGACTGATGAATATACCAGGCTCATGCAGAAGCAGGAGGCATCCTGGACTCACTCAATATTGATGAAGGGTGAAATTTTACCTGTAAGTCAACTATGCTTTTTATACATATATACTTATATAAGGGGATTCAAAGGGTTATATATGCATTGAAGAGCAACAAAGAACACATATCAGTGTGAGAATTACCAACTGCAAGATGATGGTTCAGAATGTTTGTTAAAAATATTTTAGCAAACAGTCAGAATATACAAAATATACCAGCAGCAGAACGAATGGGTTAGTTTCTCACCATACCCATGGCTGAAGGTGTGGAGTGTCATCCCCAGCAGCAGAATATGAGCACTGGCACTAGTGAGTGCATTTCCTGCCCTGTGAAAAAAGGCACATGGCAGGTTTAATGTACAATATTCCCAAGCCTTGTTGCATGAAACTTCAGGCTGAGCATAGTAATATCATTCATGGAGTGGAAGGAAGAGTGCAGTTGCAGCCTAACTTCTCCTTCTGAACTGCAGAGTGTTTTTTGAAATAGGCAGAAAAATGGATATAGCCCTTAGTTCAGGGCCCTGGGTTTCAAGCTTGGAAAAGAGATCTGGCATTGTAGAATAGGTCTTTCCATAATTCAGGAGTGTTTGGAGTCTGGACTCCTTGCATCAGCCAGACCTTTTGTATTTCACTTTATCTCAGTTTCCCAGATGTAAAAGTCATGTTGGCATCAATCTTTCATCTTTCTGAAGCTTGGCTAAGGTGATCCTGTAAGTTTTGCAGTGCAGGCTCACATCACCATACTCACAGATCTGTGTGCATTAGGTTGGAGAGAGTCAACTGACCTAAGTACAGCTGTGGTTTCTGCCACCTGCCTAGTGCGTCAGTGCCATGCTAACTTTGAATTTTATGCCTACAAGGATATTGTGAGGAAGCAATTGTTGGGGTTTTGTTCTTCTCATTGCAAAAATGAGATCTGTCATATTCTCTTCACAGAAGTGAGAATAGATCCTCATCAAACATCCTCTCTTATATACTAGGTTAAAAACTGTAAATCTTTTAAGCTGCTCACTGACCTGTACAGTGTCTATGTTTGTAAAATGAGTTGTGCTTCTAAAGACCCCTTTTTCTCCATGAAACAGCCTCTCCTTTGCCCTGTGTCATGTGACAGTTTATGTATTTGTAAATATTCCTGTTGTAACATGGTAGCCTGTCTGGCATGGCATGAATTACTGTACAAAGTTCACAGTGGTGGAGAATCAGGCCATTTAAGTGAAAACTGTTGCTGCATTTTAACATGCTTTCACTAAACGGAGGGCTTTACCACAACTTCAATGCTCTGATGACAGTTCTTTTTTACAGTTAATGTCCGTGCCATTTCATACAGTGTTATAAATATTTATTGTGAGCAAAACATCTCTTCAGCATTCTCAGCAAGTATTCACAAACAACATCCATATGGTATTTTCAATATTTTATGTTAATATTTGAGTTAGTGTTATAATGTCAGCAGGAGCTCTGAGGCTGGTATGATGGAAATCGAAAACTGCTATCAACATTAACACTGCATTCCTGCTGTCTCTTCAATAGCTCATGACAAATGTCAATGCTAATCTTACCCTGCTGATATGAAAAATGCCCCCAAAACAAACTGTTATACAGAAGCCATTCAAAACCAGAAATAAAATGGTAGCAGTCTTGAGTATTTAAACGAAAGCAGAAGCGCATACTCATGAATAATGCCATTTCAAAGGAAGGTAGAGTACCTTATGTCTGCGTAGTCATTGGATGCCAGGAAAGAAAACAATAAACAAAAAAAATTCTGTTTCTGTTGCTGGTTTAATCAGTTATTAGTTGGAATGTTTTGGAAATATTTTTCATGTAATTGAGAATGCGAAGAGAATGGAAATGAGAGTCCTTGCTCTGGAAAAAAATTAAAAAATGCTTGATGGGAAATCTTAAGTCAGTGCAAAAAGATTGCATTCTTGGTGACAGGAAATGTACTCTTTCAAAGAGGTATATAAGGGGAATTTTTTGGCTATCTTCACAAGAATCTACTTACCAGATGGGAAACACAGTGCTTTGATGAATCAGTCTTCCTGAAAAAGTTAAACTTACATTTTCCTAAAGCTGCCTGCATCTTTTCAGATATAAATAAACCAGGCTAAATTACATTCTCCATCGTTGTACTCTGTGCTTGACTGTGAGAGCAGGTACAGCAGAGCAAAATCAAACAGACTGCATAGACTACAGAATAGCTTCAAAGAAACTGAATGGCACTATTATAGTATTTGGATAATTGTCAAGTTAGACCACTTAATGATGAAAATCAAATCTCACAGCAGGAGGTAGCTGCTGCAGGTAATATATATGACTGCATGAAGTTTGGATGATAAGGGATTCCAACCAATCTCTGGAGCCCAGAGTTGGCAGGACTGACTTGGTGCAGAGCATGGCCAGGGGCCTTGTCTGTCCTGGCACTACAGCTTCTTCGTGAGATTGCTTTGGACTCCAAAGTTCGTATTTGGTATAAATCAGATTGTGTTTGTGTTGGGAAATCAGGCAAGACTTAAAAAAGGTATGTGTCTAGTGCTGACAACATCTACTTTAGAGTAATTCCTGGTCCTGTGCCATATGGTGCAAATGAAATCGTCCCTCAGTCACGAGGACTGGCTCCCTCTGGAGCTGACTGGCCACATCCATACAGCATAATTTGAATGTGGTGGGTCTTTTTAGGAAATGCTGGTTGTCAAGTTTAGCATAAGTTTTGGCATAATTAGCTTAGCATAAGTAGATAAATTTGCTGAAACTTTAGGTCACGAGCTGTGAACTTTCACCTAGATATGTTGAACTTTTGCCTAGTTAAGTAAAAAATGTCTCCAGAGCCAGTTCAAGCCAGAAAATAAGGAAGCTACAACTATCAGCAGAAGCTACAACATCTGAGATAAGAAAAGGAATAGCCCACCTAGATACAATGAAAGGACTTAATGAAGAATGGGAAGACCCCAGACCCTAATATTACTTTAGGTCTGAACTGTTGTGTGAGGCATGGTGTACTTAGACTGTAAAGGCATAATTGCCCAGGGATTACTTTGTTCAGGGTCCCTCTGTGGAGGCACCCAGCTTGAGCTGTTTTTGACCACTGAACAACTCAAAGAAATTACCTCATGAGACATCAAACCTGAGACCCTGATGTGAGAAACCTGGGATGAAGAAACTCTTTAACAGTTCTATGATATAATTCATGCTTTTTTGTGTAATTGTTGTCTTCAAGTACCTGCAAAATTAAGAAGTCTATGCTGCAGCTCACAGTAGTAGTAGTGTACAGCATTTGTTGCATACCTTGCTATGTGGCACAATGGTTTGTGTGAGAAGGAGGATATTGATGAACTGCAGAGAACAGTGTGAGCTAGGCATAGTGTGATTTTATCCATACTTCTTAATGTAAAAAGTATCTGGAGTGACTTATATCCCTAGAGCCACATCCATTTTGTCTTGTAGGAGTAAATCTGGGAAAGAAAAATTTTACAGTGTAGGCAAATAGCCAATTTCACCATGTAGAAAAAGCCACACCACACCAACATGATTGACGTCTTTTTCTAGGTTGCCTGGTCAATACCAGTAACTAATACAACCCAAATCTTAAAGAATGGAAAATCTGATATATGTATGGGCATGTTTTCCTCTCTTTATACACTGACAAGTTCAGCTGAGGGAGAAAATGAGCATAAGACTTGTTCTGGATAAAGAGGAGAATAAGAAAATTGTTTCTTCTTGAGAATTTGTCTTCAGTGTTATTCCAAGGTTACATAATTCCTCTTTGGAATGAGCACAGGCTTTAACACCAAATTTTGCAATCTAAACTCTGTGAAAAGTAGTCCCAGATCTACATATTTCAGAGACACAACTTTTCAGTGATGATGGTAACAATTTTGCTGTTCCTAGTGGAAGGCCACAGGCATTCCACTTGACTCTGTATATATGGCATGTTCCTTTTTTCTTATAACAAGATTTTGAGTGTGACAGACCTAAGGAAAAAAAGGACTGAACTAGGGTCTCTGAGTAGACTTTTTCCCTCTCTGAGACATCTTCCCTTCATAATAGCTAGATCAGTCGCAGTGAACCTTGTCCAAGAAATACCCCCAAAAAATTCACTATTGCTATCTTTTGAGTAGGTATTTACTTCAGAGTTAGCCTGCATTCATTTTTAGCAATTACTTCTTGTTGCTGTCTTGTTTGAAATGGTTCATTGTGACTCAAGTGCTACCTGACATGTCTAAGACTGGATTAAAACCTGTGTGTTGTTTCAATCAGATGAAACTCACATTGCGATTAAACCCTAATACTCAGAGTAAAGTCTCAGACTGAATTGTTCAGGTGCAGATGGTCCTGACAAGATTTCTAGTACTGTATCATGAGGAGGAAGACAGATACATTGCTTTACAATGAATGGAGAAAGTGATAGAAGAACGGAGCTTGTTCAGTTAAGAAACCCCTAAGGATTTTCAACATGTATGAACTGAACAACACAGATCAGGTATATGACTATAACCCAGTGAAACAGTACCTATAGGAGAGGTGACATGTCTAGACCCTGCTAATTTTCTAATCCTATAATTTTCTTGTTGACTATCTGGTAACAAATTACATGAGTGTGTCTGGCATTTAAGGAGTACTGTGGATACAGGAATGCTAGTGTTCTGGTCATGTTTGGGTCCATTATTGTAGGTTCATAAATTGGAGTGGACTTGAGTAAAGCCTGGGTCAACTCTCAATAAATATCTGTATCTATACCTAGGCACTGAGAAGGCTTTGCTGTATGCCTGATGGCATTTCTAAGTGATCATAGTTGTTGCATTTTGTAGTAAATGCACATCTAGAGGGATTATGGCCTTTAAAATATGTTTGCCTCCCTCCACTAATGATCTGGGCATCAAGGTATTCAGAGTTACCTGTAATGAATACTTATATCCATGTAGAACTGTTTGTTTTTTCTCTCAATTCCTCAGCTATATGCTTTATGTAGGAAGAAGATGACTTCCATCTAAACCCAGTAATTAAACTTTTGTATTTTAATTCCAAGATAGACATTTCCATTCGTAGTGTTTGCAGGAACTCACTGTTAGCAGTGTGTCCTCTGAAGATATGCAAGCACAGTGGGGAAGGCGGGCTCCCAAATTATTGCATCCACTTTTAGCAAGATGGAAACTTTTGTCTTATTGCCCTCTTCTGGAACAAACATAGTTTATTGGATCATAGATCCTATGAAGTTTTCATCTTAGCAGAGGTTGGGCAGTTTTTCTTCTCAAAGAGGAAAAACTGGTCTTGCAATTTTGCTGACTGCTGGCTGAGCTCAGAACTTCTCTAGAGCTGCTGTAATGTGCTGGCACTAAAGAACCTGTTAGGTAGGAACCATACTCAGAGAACATATAGTATAGATCTGTTGTCCATATATCTGTAAGTTGGTTAGACTTCAGCGATTTGTTAAATTCCTGTTTTCCCCTAACCAGTGGTTTCTGGTTATCATCACAATATTCCTCTTAAAAACTCAAATTTCCTTGAATTCAGCTTGTAAAACGTGTTCTACCTCTTTTAAAAGTCATGTTACTTCTGTTAGCTTGTAGCTTGATTAGGATCCCCATTCCTACTATGCTTGGAACCACACTCCCACTTTTCCTTTCCATTTTGCATCATGTGCATGTGGGCAAGTATCATGTTTGTCTAGTTCTTTATAGGGTGGTTATGTCACACTCTTTTATTTCATTGTCATGATATAGCACCAAGACGAGATAAAAAAATAAAATAAAATAAAATAAAATGATGCAGTGTAGTGTCTCTGGCAATTGCTAAGCACTGATACTATGTTTTTGTATGTTTGGGAGACAGTTTCACCTCAATAAAATTTTTTATATGCTTATCTCTTCTTGTCAAGAAGCCAGTCTGTACTTGTAGATGTAACAATATATATTTCATTTACTGTGTTTGACATGGTTCAGAGTATGAATAACACTGAGCTTCATAAAAAGTGAGGATGTAAAAGCTATTTGTTTGTGAGGATCAATGTGTAGAAAAAAAATCATGAATTACTTGTTAGGAACAACATTTGCTTGAGAGATATCCATTCAAACTTCATATTTTTTCCTGCAGGCTAAAAATTAAAAGGAAAGTCTTTCCTGACATTTTACAGTTGAGAGTCACAGTTGTTTAGCTCCAGTTAAATGGAAATAGCGTCGAGAGCTTGAACTCATATAGTGTATCGAATAGGAGCTAATCCATTAGTGATAATGGATAGCATATCCTGGAAACTAGATGTTTATCAGCATTTTTATAAACAGTAATGGATTAAGCCTAATACCACCTCTGAGCTAGATAAGTATTATTAGCCCCTTTTCCAGGGTAGAGATTGAAAGGCTTGGAGAGGTGAAGTGATTTGCCCAAGGCCACACTTGAAATGGCAGGAGAATCCTGCATTATTAAATCCAAGAGCCTTTTAACTGCTTGTTGCAAAAGCAGTATAAATGAATGAGTTTAGTTCTTGCATTTAAGAAATGAAATATGAACAGTATCTAAATTTTATTTCTATTATGATTGAAAGTGAACAGACGTGTTCCATTGTCTTTTGTTAAAATATAATAACAGAAATAGAAATAATAGAAAAGGAGTGATTATTTACAGTCATCATGAAAATTTTAGATAAAACCTATCCCATCCACATAAAATTCCTACCAGAAATGTCACTACAATGAAGTATAGAGATTAACTTTAATCTGACCTCATCCAGAATTAAATAGTTTTATGTGAGTTTTGTGCCAGCACACACAATGCAAAATTTTAATACAGGAATACTGACGTAGTTTAATGGAAAGTGTTGAAAAGACAAGATCTGATTTTCTTCCTCTTTTTTGGGGGGAAGTGGTCTGGGTGTGAAAAGGAACAAAGAAGCTTTCAGATTTCCCTACCTATGGAATTCTCTAGTTATTGTATTTTTTTTTTTTTCTGGGTAAGGGATAATTAGCTGGGGAGGTGGAAGCAGTCATGAGCAACAGAAATAACACCACCTATTACAACTGTATCCACTGTGCTGCAATTTGCATTAACACTGTAAGTATATTAAAGTACTATTGTCAGGCACTTATTGCCAATGTAAATACATTCTATGGAATAGTCTTGGCATTTTTGACAGGTCTTTCCTTTAGTGAGCAGGGAGGGATTTTTTTAAACATTTTTAAGGATTTTAATCATCCTTTTTCTGGAAAACTTTCTGGTACTGTTTTCATGGAAAACATCATGTTCAACTTCAGGATTGCCATTATCACAAACCAAGATTTCCAAGCAGTTAGATTTCTCAGGTTCTATCCTCTTTTTATCTATCTATCTATCTATCTATCTATGTAATTTTTAAATGTTAGCTTATACAGGTGGAATATGAGTATGATTTTCTATTTATCCATATTTCAGGGCATCAGACAACCTTCATGTTCCTTCTGGGAGTCATTAGGTGACTTTCCTGTGTCCAAGTGAATTCCCAGCACTGTCAGTTTTACTGCTCACACATTGTACGGTTAGTTCACGCACACTAAATTTGACACAGGCCAAAGGCACTGGGTCTCTTATGTATGCAGTGCAGGCACACGTATTTTTCACCAGGGAATACTGGATAGATATAAGGTAGTTGTACAGTCACTACTTCCATATCTGGAATTTGCAGCTGGCATTTAATTATTTAGTAGATAATTCAAGGCTTTGAACTTCATTTGGTCATAACCTTGTAAGTGATTGTTCTCCTATGACAGTCGTCATAGAATAGTTTGTAAGACTCATTTGGCTGGGGAACAATAACTTTTCTGTTGCTGTAGGCTGCCTTTGTAATAGTTCACGGGAGATAGGACAGTTAATCTGATATGAAACTAAATTCATCAATTTTGGATTTTGTGAACTTGCTTTTGCAGGTGGCTCATTGTTATAAGGAGAATAGGAATACTTCCTTGTAGAGGAGATTTGAGCTGGACAATGTTGACAAAGGTTGGGCAACCTCTTCCAGTGTCTCACCACCCTAAGAGTGGAAGAAGTTTTTCCTAATATCTAATCTAAATCTGCACTTTTTCAGTTTAAACCAATTTACCCCTTGTCCTATCACTATGCTCCCTAATAAAGTGTTACTGGGCTGCACAAAAACCGGTGTGGCCAGCAGGTTGAGGGAAGTAATTCTGCCCTCCTACTCTACTCTCATGAGACCCTAACTGGAGTACTGTAGCTGGCTCTGGGGTCCCCAGCATAAGAAGGATATGGATCTGGTGGATCAGGATCTGGTTGGAGAACTGGAACACCCCTCCTATGAAGGGGTAATGGGTTTAAACTGAAAGATGTTAGAATTAGATTAGATATTAGGAAGGAATTTTTCCCTCTGAGATGGAAACAATAGTTTTTTCCTTCAAAAGCTTCCATAAAACACCACAGTGTAATCAGTAGCTTTAGAATATTTCTTGAATTAATGTCATGGCTTAACCTGGCAGGCACCTAAGACAATCACAAATCCCTTCACTCACTCTCTCACTCTCCCCCATTCTGTCAGGATGGGGGAGAAAATTGAAAAGAAAAAAAAACCAACAACTTGTTGGTTGAGATAAAGACAGTTTAATAGGACAGGAAAATAAGACAATCATCATCATCATATGCAAAACAAGTGATGCACAGCACAGCTACTCATTTCCTGAAGCCGATAATAAGCTAGTTCTTGAGCCAAACAGTCTCCTGGCCCACCCCCAATGTTATATATAGTCATATAGTATATATATATGTCATATAGTATGGAATATCCATTTGGCCAGTTTGGTTCAGCAGTCCTTTGTGTCCCCTCCCAACTTCTTGGGTGCCTCTGACCTTCTTCTTGGCAGGTGAGTGTGAGAAGCTGAAAAGTCCTTGAGTGCTTGGCAAGAACTTAAAACATCAGTGTGTTATCAGCATTATTCTCATTCTAAATCCAACATGCAGCACTATATCAGCTGCTAGAAAGAAAGTTAGCTCTATCCCTGCTGTAACTAGTTACATGCAGTTAAGTATAAGGAAACTCTTGAGATCTGGGCATCATTCTGTGGTGTCAGTAATTAAAAATTAAACATATTAAATGTGAGTCTTTATCCTTAGATTTTCTTAAGTGTACATTTTTTAAATATACATCCTTTTACTAACTATAATGATCAGAAAATTAATGGTAATATACCGTGAAATAAGATGTCCAACATGAATTTTTATTTTGAAACTCAGTCACAGGTGAGCTGTCCAACCATCCTATATGAAGATCAATAAAATCACATCACACTCTCATTAGCTCTGTGTAAGTTATGGAGAAACTAATTTTTTAATTGATTGTGATGATTTCATTTTAAACTTGTGAGATTATGCATCAAGTTTTACTGACTACACAGTTAATCTAAATCCCAGTCTTTATCTATTGTACATGTATAGCAATAATAATCCAGAGGATTTGCAACCTGAGTGCTCATACCACACTGAAAAACTGGACATTTTGATATTCAAAAAATATGAATAATATGAATGATTATGATAGAGAACTCTGTCATTTTTATCCTATGCTGCTCCATTCTAAAATTGTTATCACATGTTATCAGCCTTTAGTGCTTGTACCCTCTTCAAACGTCTGAAAATTTAACCAAAAAGGGCATAACCTCTGCAGGTTATATGTTCTACTTTTTTTTTTCCCTGCAAAAAGTCTTCAATTTGTTAATATTGCAACCTTTCCATCATAACCTGAATACTCTGAAGAGAATTCTATGAGACCTCTTCAAAAGTTTAGGGCTCTGTAAGGGGTGGAACTTTTAGAGAATAGTCATCTGTCACAGAAGTTGCACAGAATCATCTTGTGTCATATGAAGCTACAGAAATGTGTCAGAAACTTTCCTGAGTGCCATCAGTAGTTGGTCTAGACCACAGAGTCATAGAATATTCTGAGTTGGAAGGAACCCATAGGGATCATTGAGTCCAACTCCTGGCTCCACACAGGGCCAGACAAGTCAGAGTATGGGGCTGAGTGCATCGTCCAGATACTTCTTGAACTCAGCCAAGCTGGGTGCTGTGGCCACTTCCCTGGGGAGCCTGTTCCAGTGCCCAACCACCATCTCATATACTGGTATGCATTATTTCTGTTATCCCTTCTATTTTCCTGTATGGAGATAACCACATTTGAAAGCCCCGTTAAATGGCCTTGCATCCTGTGTTCATCACATGTGCTGTCTAGGCCAGGTTCCCTTCATTGCTTAGTTCAGCATGCTATTGATAGATGATCCTTTCCATTGTCTACTGCCATGTGGCCTGTTTCTAGTGAATGTACGCATCTAGAAAGGAGCATAATATAGTACAGAGCCCTAAGCTACCTTTATGTCTATTTGACACCAGGACTATTTGGTGATTATGGGGATGATCCAAATGCTTTTTAGCATGTTTTGTATGGAAATATGTTTAAGAAAAAGACTTTGATCAGTGATCAATGATCAATAAATCAGTGCTATGGATCTTCTTCAAAGCCAGCAAATAAGTAGGACCAGAGCAAGATCTGCTTTGAAGTTCAGCTCTGGAAGCACCCATTCACACAGAGCTGAAAAATTGCAGATTCAAGAGTGCTCAAATATATTTTAAAAAAAAATAATATGAAAACATGGGTGTGTTCCACATATCTTTTCAACTCATAGGAAGTTTAAAATTGTTTTATATCTTTCACAATGCCACATTCTCTAGGGTCTGGATAGAAAATTTAGACAAATTCCTTGAGCAGAGAGCCCCTGACGGGCATATATGCAATCTATATGCCTAGAGCAGTGGTGAATCTCAGCTCTTCAAGCAGATTCTCTCTGGATTTCTTGCTATGACCCTGAGGTGGATTACATAGCTCATTCATGTCTTTTGGCTCTGGGGTCCCTTCTGCCTCCTCAAGCAGACTCATCTGAAACTTGTTTTCAGAATTGGCAATGAAAAATCATACTTGCAACTCAGTAAGCAAATGCCTTTTTGCCTTTTTTTTTTTTTTTCTGTCATTTTTCATTGTCTGTTGAGATCTTGATGACAATCTGGGTATCTTTCCCTCCAGCTACAGCCATCCTTTGGTGCTTCCCTTTGAATGACTCTCAAGTATACTGTGCTTGAGAGATACAGATAACTAGCCTTAGGCCATGATACAGCTTTTGGGAGCAGTACTAGCTTATGAAGATACTGTTTCCTAAACCTGAATTTCCAGTTCCCATCGCTGCTTTTCATCTCTGTTGGCACAAACTGTTAGTGTGGTTGTGGAGTAGACAAGGTGAACCAGGGTTAATTGTTATAATAAAAGTTTATTAAGACACTGATGTTTAGAAATGTCCATTTTTTTCAAATGTATTCAATCAGCTGTGTTATGTCTTTGAGACATTGCAAAGGAAGACCGAAAGACCAAGAGAAGTGAGGAGAAAGGTTGATTATGAGGGGCCTACCATTGAAACACATGAAAATACTCTCCTAATTGCTGCTAACTGATTAAATATCGAGTGAAATAAGAATACACTTACCAATGTAATGGAAGTAAACAAATCTCTCAAGCTTCATATAGAAAAAATATCTATATTACCATTATATTCTTATGTGGGACTGAAAGGATTCTTTCAGAGGCTCCTCAGAAAAGGAGAAAAGTTTTTGGTCCTCAGGAACCAATAAACATTTAGTTTGAATTTGCATGGCAAGGTTTTGGCGATGGGGGAGAGGGCTACAAGTGTGGCTTCTGCAAGAAGCAACTAGAAGCATTCTGCAGGCCCGAGAGAAAATAAACACCAGCTGACTCAAGGCCAGAGTTGTTGCTGACCAAGGCCGAGTCCATCAGCAATGGTCACAGCGCCTCTGGGAATCACATTTACAAGAAAAAAAATGCAAGAGAGTGAGAAAATGTAAGAAATTGTGCAGACACCAAGGACAGTGAAGGAGGTGGTTGGGGGGTGGAGGTGCCCCAGGTACTGGAGAAAAAGATGCCCCTGCAGCCCGTGGAGAAACCCATGGTGGAGCGGGGGTCCTCCCCACCCCACAGCCCATGGAAAAGGCCGAGACGCCACCTGCAGCCCGTGGAGAGGCCCCACGCTGGAGCAGGTAGAGACATACAGAAGATGCTGTGATCCACATTGGAGCAAGCTTCTGCCAGCACTTTCAGTCCATGGAGAGAGACAGACACAGAGATGCGCGAGAGAGATCCACACTGAAGCAGGTTTGCTGGGGGGGAAAGCTTGTGACTCCGTGGAGGACCAGGCTCAAGCAGTCTGACCCTGAGAGACTGAGAGACATTCTATGATTTGTGACTGCACCCCACAGAAGTGACCCACACTGAGGCAGCTGGTGAAGAGCTGAAGCCCCAGAGGAAGGAGTCACATTGGAGAAGTACATGGAGGACACCAAAGCCAGTAACAAAGGAGGGAGAGGGGGTGTTCCAGGTATTGGAGCAGAGATTCCTTCGTACCTTGTAGTGAAGACAATGGTGAAGCAGACTGTCCCCCTGCAGCCCATGGAGCATGATAGGTAGCAGAGATTCTACCTGCAACCTGTAGAGAACCCCACAAAGCATGTGGAGACACCTGAAGAGGGCTGTGATCTGTTGGGAAGCCCATGCTGCAAAAAGCTCCTGACAGGAGCAGTGGCCCCATGAAGAGATGAGCTCAGGGTGGAGCTGGTTTGCTGGAGGTACTTCTAAATCTGTGGGAGACCCATTCTGGAGCAGTCTGGTCCTAAGGTCTGCAGCTCTTGAAATGGACCCACACTGGAGCAGTTTGTGAAGACCTGAAGCTCGTGGGAGGGACTCAGATTGGAGAAAGTTTTGGAGGACTGTCTCGAGAGAAAGACTCCGTGCTGGAGCAGGGGAGGAGTATAAGGAGTCCTCTCCCTGATGAAAAAGAAGCAGCAGAGACACCTTGCTATGAGCTGACTGCAACACTCTTTCCCAATCCCCCTGTGCTACTGGAGTAGGTAGAGAAATCAGGAGTAAAGTTTAATTCTGCTGGGTGGGGGGTGGGGAGATGTGTTTTAAGGTTTGCTTTTATTTCTCATTGCTCCACTCCACTTGGGTAACAAACTACATGATTTTTTTTGTTGTTGTTCAGTCTGTTTTGCCCATGATGGTAATTGGTGAGTGAGTTCTCTCTGTACTTACCTCAATCCATGAGCATTTCATCCACTTGAGGAGGGGTAGTGATAGAGAGATGATTTTGGTGGGCACCTGGCCTTTAGCCAGGGTCATTCCGCTACAGCATTATATTCTCGTGTGAATTTGCTTTTGACTAACTCTAATCCAGTCCAATATCCTTACCGCCCATTAGTATTTTAGATGCACTGCTGAAGTGTTTCTTCACATTCTAAGATTTCTCCAGAAAGCAAATCAAAATGTGCTAAGTGGAGCAATAAGATTTGCTGCCAAAGTACAGTCTGAATAGAACATCTATGAACTGTTTTAGCTAACTGCTAATATACCCAATGCCATCCCTACAGTCAAACTTCCCAGTATCTGTTTTTACTAATAACTGGATTTACTAATATCACATAATATGTAGATTTTGCAGTTCCATTCAGTCAACTGAAAGAAATAAAATTTGAGATATTACTTAACAGAATCAAGATATTGATACTAGAAGTCTTACCGCTCTCTCCTTTAACAGTATATGTCAGTCCATCTTTCTGATGAAAGTGATTATTGTATTAGTATGAAGTTATGAGAATCAGGCTCCAGGACTCACAGTTCCATGCTCAGTTTGCTGCAGGGATTTACGAGGTATACTTTTCACACTTGCATTTCTTAGGATCACTCACTTGTCCTTCAACTGGTGTTTCTGGGATCATAAATGACTGGACCTTGGCATCTACTTCACCATTGTATACTAGAGATAAATATTTGCCATATCTGGATCTATTTGTCTTGTGGGTGAGGACTTCAAGGTTGTAAGAAGCAGTGGGAAAACACAGCAGCAATTTGTACCTTCTGAAATAAATGGATGTTTTTCGGTTCATGGCTTTGAGCATGGCTTTGAGCCAGAGTGCCTGTAATATATTACTGGTCAACAGCAACCAAATCTCTGTGCTTTCAGTACTTTGACAAAATAGCATTAGTGGACCCAGACATGGGATGGTTTGACATGTTCTTTAGTCTTGCCAAATATATGCTATATAGAAGGAACCTGTGATAATGGACACAATCCTGCTTTCATTAATTTTGGAGATATTTTTCACATCTACCTTGCTGTGAAGATAAAAGACATCTTATGTGTGATAGTATTCTATCCATTAAGCTATCTTTAGCAAGGGCAATATCTGATTTTACAGCTGAGTTTTGGACTGAAGTAGAGCAGCTCCTCTGCTTCTTAATTTGTTTGCAAACCGGGCCAGCTGCCTAAAATAGCATTTAATGAGGTGAAAATGTCTTTAACCAAATCATCACACAATAAAAAAAGAACGATAAGTCATTTTCATTATCTGTGACTAACAATTTGTTGAAGTTGTTCATTGTTCATCTTACACAGTGTAACAAAAATATCTTATTAAATGCTTCGTAAAGGGGAAAAATCAATCTGCCCTGTAAACAAGGTGTGGGAGGAGAAAGAACATGTACTATGTGTTTGTAAGAGTGAAATCTAGAGGGTGAGCAGAATGAATGAACAGGGTTTCAACCTTTTTTTTTCTACTTTTCTTAAGCCACTCTGATGTTTGTTTCAGGCTATAGCACTATTGCAATCTAGTCAAGAGGAAAAAAGAAGGGGAAAAAAAAAGTAATTTTCTTGTGAATGGTACTCTCCATGACCAATAATATCAGTACCTGTAGTTTTCTCCAATAATTTTTCTTCCTTTTGGTTTTCCTGTGTATGGTACATCAATTTCAGCTTGAAATTTTAAAGCGTTGGGACTCAGTCAGACAAAGACTTTTTTTTCCATGGTCACTTAGACACAGGTACAGTAAGTGGATTTACTGTTTGTGTTGTTTGTCATTTTCTTTAGATAAGGAGGATGGACTATCTGTAGTTTAATAACTTGAAAGCCTGAAAATGAATACCTGAAAATATCATAGTAGTGTTCTCAGAGAAACACTAAAAAGGACCTTTTAGGACAAAAATAGTTTGAAAATACATAATCCAGAATGCTAATGGTTCTATTTGATGCTCACTTGAAAACACTTTAATGGCTTTTTCCAAGTAGTCCTGTTTCAGTCGTCTTTCATGTTTTTTTACTTTGGCTTGGTTCAGTACATTTATGTGATTTTTCCTTTGGCACAGCCCTGCTCAATACAGTGATTAGTGCCCTAAAGGAAAAGGGTGGCTGTCCAACATGCTAACAACTTCTACATCAGAAAAGCAGAAACTTATTTAGCTATAAAAAGAAGTGTATTTTTTTTCTAAAATAAAGATTAAAAATTAGACTTTTATATTTATACTCATGGATTTATATAGGTCCTGGTTATGAGGTTTTTTTGGATGCATGACACTCTGAAAAGCAGATCACTGACCAGCAGCCTAAGCAACCCAGAATGAGTCGAATTAAAACATCTCCTTTTGAAAATCTTGCATTCAATAAAAAAAACCCAAACCCACAACACTAGGTGAGAGATAAGTAGATAGGTGCAAATGATAGTAATCTTGGTTTTTTGACTTTTCTAACATAGGACTCTTCTGCTGTCTTGCTCTCCATCAATATGAGAACATTTGTAACTTCTGACAAAGAAAATTGTTAGTTAGGTTGCTTTACAGTAGTTTAAATTTACACCTCAGTATTCTCAAATAAAACCCTCTTAAAATATCAGAAGTAAGGATCATGACAGTCAAATACAAACAAAACCTGTTTTTTTCAACTAATTAGTGATTAATTATTGCAAAATTGAATTTATTGTGGAGATGATTTTGTTATCACCCAGATTTTATTGTGACAATTTATATTTCATTTCATTCTCATTTTGCCAACACACTTGGAAAAAAAATCCCTTTAATTTTCACTGATACTTTTGTTCCCTGCTTCTGTTCTACTTCAAAAATTATAATTCTAAAAACTAAAAGCCAAAACCAAATCTACCTTCATATTCGAACAGAATTTTATTGAAAATTATGACATGTTAGTTCTCTTCCATGTAACTGTCGTCTGCTTTTATTTGACAATGACAAGAAAAAAGGTTGTGTTATGACACATTCTTAGTTCTCAACCCTGACTTTCTGTATGAAAAAGTCAATAGGAGAAGATAGCACTTGGATTCTGAGTTGTCTGCAAGCTTCCTAATTAGTTCCAGGATTAATTTAAGATGCCAATGATAAATTTTAAAGCCTTGCATAGTTTTCTTGCTAGAATTCAGCATGACATTTCAAGCTCACTGAGTCATCCTGTGAATTTAAAACTAGCCTGGCACGACAGGCACAACGGTTTTTGGTTCTGCGGCCATCTGTCCTTGATTGACTCTGTACATCATCCATAATTTGAAATTAAAAACTCCTGTGAAACTATAACTTTATTTTCGGAGTATATTATTTATTATCTCTTTATTTAGGGAAATAAAGTTAATTATTTCTTTACAAACAACATTCTCTATGGGAAAGCACTTTCATACATACACACATGTATGTTTGCTTTTATACATATTATGACATCCACTCACAGTATGGCAGAGAAAACCAATATTTTCCTTTTCTTCACAATGCATACATTTTCTCCCTTCAAATAAAAGCAATTTCCTGTGCCAGTAAACAGTATCTGTAATAACTGTATGACATTTATTTCAGCAAATGGTATCATGCAAAAGTAGTCACATGAGTGGGCAGAGATGGATGAAATCAGAATAAAAAGTAAGTTGCTGGAAAAAGCTGGAAAGAACTATCATATCTGCAGTCTCTTAGGTAATTTTCCAACTGCAGTATTAGCAAGGTGCTGTCAACATTCCTACTGCAGATTTTTGCTTGTGTTGGACTATACATTTGTAATATTATTCATAGTTTTGAAGTTTAATTGTTTGCTGTGCTGTACATCAAAAGTAGTGAAAAAATAAAATGTTATCAAATCATGATGTGCTATGATGCAGTCTTAAAATTTCATGTCATTAGCAATTTAACTATTTTTTCTCTTCTCCTGTAAAATGTTACATAAATCAGGAAGCCATTTGTTTTTTCTTACATTTTCCATGATTTCAGGCTACTTTCATAGGCTTTTGACATCAACAGCATGAATGATGTTTTCTTCCCAAAGCCACCTAACTACCAGAGGGCTGTTTGACTGAATTATTCCAATTTTGCCCTTTATGAAAAGAGGTGGGGGTAGAATGAACCTTTAGAAAAGTAGTATCAGAAATAGAATCATTGATCATAGAATCGTAGAATGGTTAGGGGTGGAAGGGTCATTAAAGATCATCAAGTTCCAACTCCACCTGTCGTGGGCTGGAACACCTCTCACTAGACCAGGCTGCCTAAGACCCCATCCATCCTGCCCTTGAATCTTCCAGGGAGGGGGCAGCCACCACTTCCCTGGGCAACATGTTCCAGTGTCTTACCAAAAAGCAGTATCACAGTGCTTCACTTTGTAATTTGATTTGTGACAATCAGTGGGCTAGAGAGGATTTTCACACACCTTTTCAGTCTTTCATCTACATGCAAAAAAAAAAAACACAATTACATTTTTATATTTACCTTCCCTCACATATTGACTGTTCTCAGTTTACTAAAGGGTTTGCTTCAACTTGACATTAATATGATTGTTTCCTAAGACTTACAGAAATGGTTCTTAAATTCATGACAAAAAAAATCATTATTATTGTGGAGGTCTGCTCCTCCACTTCTGTCATTAGAAGAACTGCTAAGAGGCTTTCAAATATAAGGAAATTTTTTATGATGGATGACTTGTAAACCTAATTTTCTGCTTGAGTAAGCGTAGAGGACCAAATTTTTAAAGGAATAGACACCACTGATATGCTGAAATCAATATTGTCAGTCTCACTCATTTGAATATTACATATGATGTTGTTTATCTATAATCCCTATAGAAGTGTAAATTTAAGCTTAGGTTGTAGTCTACTCTTTATATTACTTCAGACTTCCTTGTTAAAGACACATCAGTTTGGCTTAAGATAAGGAAAGTGAGGAGGACATCAAGCCACCGTCATTCCCAGGAAGCATTAAGAAGTTAATCTTTTCTTTGAATTAAAGTTGTTTTGGTTTCTTTATAAAACAAGCTGTTATGAAGACTTTCAGCAGGGCCAAACCATCATGCTCAACTCATATGTCCACACAGTGCTGGTTCAGTGTTTCTATCCCATCATAGCTGTTCTTTTCTTTTTTCATATTGTGAACAGTTGGACTCCGATTCAGCCTATTCAATGCAAACTGAGGACCTGAATTAGTACCCTAATAACCCTCAGGTTTCTTTATAGTTGGGCAAATACCATTAATGTGTAATTCAGTTCCAAGATGAGCTAATTGCCCTCTGGAGGCATCTTCTGTCCTTAAATTCTATACAGGGAGCTCAATAAATGTGTTCCTAATTAAGACATCTTCTGGAGATGGCTAAGATTAGGTGGTGTGTACTGGTCAATGTGTCTTATCACATCCTCTCTTCCTTTCCCTCCAGCTAATTTGTTTATTTATATTTCTTACTGTGGCTTTCCTGGAATTGTTCTGGAGAATGGTAATGCTATACAGAACAATTTTTTAATTACTTCGGTAATAATCAAGTTAATCCCCTAGAAATCTTAGAACTAGATGAAAAATTTACTCAAAATCACAGAAGTCTATGGCCTACAGTTAAAATAATTCATGTGGAGCATCTGGGACAGATCCTCAATTAAAATAAATTAAAATAAATGTGGTGCAGTGATCTGCACATACCAATTAAATTTTTAGAATTTCAAAAGACAATAGAATTACAATAATGACCACAGTTCTGTTAGTTCTTTTAATTTTAATTAATGTCAATAAATATTATATCTGGAAACTCTCCCTATGCCTAATCTGAAAGAAATCCTATCAATCTTGTAAAATCTAAACTTAACATTTTAATAAGAATGTATATGGGGAAGTTCTTAGTCACCCATGCCTTTATTTTAAACTGTAATTTTTATGCAAACTTGTTATTTTAAAAATGTTATGAGCCACTGAGTTCCCTTAAAGAATTGTTAAAGATCAGTAAGTCTCCTGTGGAGCATGTATTTTATTACTTTTAAAGACAATTTATTTTTGTATAGTACTGTTTTGGTTTCAGGACTTGCATACATGAAGTATATAAAAATTGAACACAGCCATTTTTCCTAGTGCCATTTCCCCCCTTTTATGGGAAACGACATAAAATGAAATCAAATGTATCATTAAGCAATAACATTAAAATGCCATCTACCACTAGGAGCATATGGATCGTAACTTGTTTCATCATAACTTTGTGTGCTTCAACTTTGTCATTAGCTTCATAACTTTGGGAGCTTTGTTTAAGTTTTATCATTGCTAATCTACCACAAATTAAAAATATCCCATCTTGAATTTTTAATCACCCTCAGCTGCTCTTATAAGCCTGATTTTCTGGAGCTTCTTATCCATAAAATGAAGCTATATTTTTTCAGGAAGATAATTTTTTTCATTGTAGTTTTTGAATTGAGTTTACTTGACAAGGATCATCCTTCCTTTTACAAAAGTTTTCTAATTTTGTGTGAGTTCTGCTGGGTAAATTTGCAGAGATCCAATTATGAAGGAACAAGATAGCAGTTGCAGCTGACAGCAAGTCATTGTCATGACTGGGAACTGCTGCAGTGTGTTTCTGTTTTTAAGGGGCCAAAGGAGAGGTGAAAAACACAGAAATCCTTAGAAGAAAATACATGTCACAACTAGGATTCATCTTTCCTAAGAGTCTATCTAAACATCAACTTTGAGATCAACCGGAAGACTCCAGTAGAGAAGTAGGAACCTTTAGAGGGTGATTCATCATTTCTTAAAGTAGGGAAAAGATGAAGTCAGATGAATAATTTATGAAGATGCGTATTTTTTTTTCTCTTGAGACAGAAGAACTCTGATTAGCTCAGCATGCTTTGGATAGCATCTTCAGGGCCATAACAGAACACTGTGAATCTAAACTTTTTATCATCTTTTAGTTTATGTGATCAGCAAATAGCCCCCAAATACATTGGAGTAACTTTTTTTTTTTTTTTTCTCTGGATACGTGGATTTTTGCAATCAGGTAAAAACATTAATTTGCTTCTTGATCAAAATTATACTAAAAATTATTTTATTAACAAGGAAGAAATAATTTGAAAATCCAGGTATTTAATTTTGTTTGAACTTTGTAGATAGTCACTAAAGTCACAACATTTTCTCATCTATTAACCTATCCAAAATATCAGTATTTCATGCAATTATAGAAGCTTCCAAATCACATTTTTTTGCAAGAAAAAAAAATTCTGTGGATATTCAACAAATAAAATATAAAGCAATGCATATATATAGAAAAGCAAATTAAAAAAATTAAAACAGCAATACATGAAGGGACTGAGCTGAAGTACATATTCAAAATTGTCACATTTTTGCACATTGTTTTCACAGAATCACAGAATTCCTAGGTTGTAAAAGACCTTTGAGATCATTGAGTCCAATCAAACCTAAACCATATCCCTAAACACCTTGTCTACCCATCTTCTAAATACATCCAGGGATTGTGACTCAAATGTCTCTCTGGGCAGACTGTTCCAATGCCTGATAACCCTTTCTAATGTCTAATCTAAACCTGCCCTGGAGCATCTTGGGGCCATTCCCCCTTGTCCTATCACCTGTCACCTGGCTGAAGAGACCATCGCCCACCTCTCTGCAACCTCCTTTCAGGTAGTTGTAGGCAGTGATAAGGTCTCCCCTCAGCCTCCTCTTCTCCAGGCTAAACAGCCCCAGCTCCCTCATCTGTTCCTTATAAGATTTGCCCTCCAGCCCCTTCAGCAGCCTGGTTGCCCTTCTCTGGGCTCGTTCAAAGACCTCAATGTCCTTCTTGTGGTGAGGCAGCCCAAAACTGAACACAGTACTCAAGGTGTGGCTGAGTACAAGGGCACAATCACTTCCCTGGCCCTGCTGGTCCTTCCCCCTCTATATTTAAGTGTCTTTTGCTGTAATACATCAGAGAAACTGCGGCAGTGCAGTTATGAAAAATACTCTATTTTCTGAACAGCTACCTTTTGTCTTGCTTTAGTTTGTTTGACTTTCATTTTAATCATTTAAGCCTGGTATCTTGTAACATGTAACTGCTGTAGAACACTTAAAAATTCTTCTACTTGTTGATACATAATGAATGGCTGACATTTGATGCATATATTGAGCGAATCTGTTAAAAATGCTTGTAAACTCCTCCACAGCTTGCAGTTATGAGAGTAATAAAAATCATATCTTTATACAATTCCAGTCCATGTGTGAATCAAATAGATTTATTTATCTGTTCAAGGGCAGTATATTACAGACTTTTTGTTGAACTTGAGGAGACCAAAATACTAAGCAATCAATAAAGACTGATTAATAGGAGTGACAGCAATCTAGACAAAGATAATCCTCTGAAATCCTTTTAGGCCTTTAAGATATATGGAAACAGCTCTGCAAGCAAAATTGTGATCTTCACCTTCTCTCTCCTTTTGTAGAGTGGCACTGCATTAGTTCACAGTTGTAGGGCCCGACTTGTTCAAATTCCTGATGTGAGTTTTAAATTTATCAAGAACAATGGCAAATTTAAGAAATGTATATGTATTATGTATGGTATATATACAAATACAGTTCTTTTAACCTCTGCCTTTACACTCTGTGATTTCTTTAGTTTACGTTTTGAAAACTGAGCAGCAGTCTGTTTTTAAGAACAGGAAAATAGGGAAGAGGCATTAGCTGAAAATCAGGTGAGGAACTTAAAGTGAGTTTCAGCTGTAGTTTACCCAGATTTGGGTTTATGTTTCTTAAATTTTTACACACTGATAGAATGATACACAATAAGAAAAGAAAGTGAGAATATCTTACATTTGGTCTATTTTGAGAAGTCTTGAAATTTAAAGAAAATTTTTAAAAAATTATGAGTAGTATGTTCTTGCGTTTAACTTTCTATCTTGGTACCACTACCTGTTTGTCAGCTGCTGAAGACTGAGCTGATGCTTTTTTCTTGCCAGATATACACCTTTGTTTACAGCCACAGCAAGAAAGAGGAAGGACACAACCAACTTATTTTGCTTGGCTCCATGCTATTATCATATAGCTTAATTGGAGGTTTATATTTAAATTCTGATTTTCTTGTAACTTACAAAAATGTTTTCTGAACAATGGAGAGCATGTTGTTTCTTAATTATGCACCCCGGGGAGAGAAAAAATTCAAAAGATGACTGAGGTTTTGAAGAAAGCATTTTTATTTTTGACCTCCAGCATGAAAAGAAGCTTTTTTTTAAAAAAAAAAATAAAAAAGTTGCTTTATTTACTACAGCTGCAGGGCATAAGTAACTTATACATCAATAGATTATTCAACATTTGATAATCTATTTCTTTTGCTTTGGCAGAACTTTTCATCTGCTCTGCTGTATTAATGGCAGTGGTTTTGAAGCAGTGTATTTGCAATGATTATTGAAGTCAAATGAAATCTGCCTGTTTTCTTCCTGTCTTCTGGTTCAGCTTCAGTATTTTCAATGTACAACAAGGCATTTTCTTGAGCTAATCATTTCTCACTGTAAATATGTCCATCTCTGTCTTCCTGGAGCTGGAAATATTTTTTGACCATATTTATTACCAGTAGGAAAAACAGGGTAGCTAGCTTGTCGCAGTGAGAGCTACTTTGCCTGTTCTAATTATTATTTCAATTCTATAACAGAATAAAAAATGGCATTTGCCTGCTTGAGGAGAGGATCAGTTAGCTGTATTCATTAATGGTATATGCTGAGGACAGGCAATATTTTTCTACTCAGTCTTGGACATGAACTTCAATAGTGCATTCTCAGAAAAGTCAGTTAGGCACAGGCTGGGTTTTGGAGCATTGGGGTATTCTAGAATGGTGGACGTGGCTCCTGGTGAAGCACTAGGCCTTTCCTAGAAGGTTCCCAAAGTGAGCAACCCATCAGTTGGCCTCATCAGGGGTACAATCGAGACAGAGTTTAACCCATTCTGAAAGCAGGTACGTAAGAAACTGTTCAGACTGCGGAGGCATAGTTTTGTCTATCATAGAATCACAAAATGCTTTGGGATGGAAGGGACTTTGAAGATCATCAAGTTCCAACTCCCCTGCCATGGTCAAGGACACCTCTCACTAGTCCAGGCTACTCAAGGCCCCATCCAACCTGGCCTTGGGCATTGGCAGGGAGGGAGCGTCCACCACTTCCTTGGGCAACCTGTTCCAGTGTCTCACCACCCTCATAGTGAAGAATTTTTTTCGTAATCCAATCTAAATCTACCCCTTTCCAATTTAAAACATTCCCCCTCATCCTATCACTACATACCCTTCTAAAAAGTCCCTCCCCAGCTTTCCTGTAAGCCTCCTTCAGGTACTGGAAGGCCAGATCTCCCTGGAACCTTATCTTCTCCAGGCTGAACAATCCTCACTCTCTCAGCCTGTCTTTGCAGGAGAATTACTCTAGCCCTCTAATAATTTTCTTAGCCATTCTCTGGACCCATTCCAACAGTTCCATGTCCTCCTTATGTTAGAGACTCCATAACTGGACGCAATACTCCAGGTGGGGTCTCACGAGAGGGGAGTAGAGGAGCAGAATCGACCTGCTGGCCATGGTCTTTTTGATGCAGCCCAGGATACAGTTGGCCTTCTGGGCTGCAAATGTGCATTACTGGCTCTCATCCACCAGCACCACTAAGTCTTTCTCTGGAGGGCTGCTCCCTATCACATCTATGATACATGTTTATTCAGTATTCAGACATGAATTACTTTGAGGGTCTTAAGAAAATTTAAATAGACACCATCTTCTGCCATTCTCTTACACTGAGGCACTCCAAGTTCTTCCACAATAAATAGAAGAAATATGGGCTGATCTAGTGGATGGCAATTATCAGGCAGATTTGTGCTCTTCATCACAGACACAGACATTAAAATATTTTATAAGTGCAAGTATCCTTTTCCTTCTATTAAAAGTGCACTCCTAGAGCTACTTGGCTATTATATTTTTAGTGGATATTATATCTACTGAAAAATCCAGTTTTACAGACTCTTCATATACTTGCAAACTTAGGTCAATTCTGGGAAAGTATCGTCAAAAAAAGAGAAGTTTTAATTTTGCATTTTCAAGTGGGAGGTATCTTTTTCAGGGTGATGTTTGCACAGAATTATTGAGGTTGAGAAGCATGTCCAGCAGTCATCTGGTCCAACCTCCTTGGTCAAGCAAGGTCATCTAGCATGTCTAGACAGCTTCAAAATAGTAAAGTGGATGGAGACTCCAACACCTTCCTGGGCAACCTGTGCCCAGTACCCTTCACAGTAAAAGGATGTTTCCTGATGTTTTACTTTGTGCCCATTGTCCCTGCTCCTTTTTTACCAGACACGATTGAAAAGAGCCTGTCTCCAGCTTCTTTGCAGTCATTTCAGGCACTCCTATACATCAGTGGGATTCCACTGAGTACTCTCTTTTCCACGTTGAACAGTCCTAGCTCTCTCAGGCTTTCCTCAAAGGAGAGATGCTCCAGTGCCTTCATCATCTTCCAGGCCCTTTACTGAACTCTCTCCAGTAGCTCCATATCTCTCCTGTACTGAGGGGTACAGAACTGGACACTACTCCAGGTGTGGCCTCACCAGTACTGAGTAATGGGGCAGGATCACCTTGCTTGTCCTGCTGGCAACACATCTCCTCATGCAGTCCAGGAGGCTGCTAGCTTTCTTTGTCACAAGGGCACATTCCTGACTCATGTTCTACCAGGTGTCCAACAGAACCCCCAGGTACTTTACTGCAAAGCTGCTTTCCAGCTAGTCTGACCACAAAAAGCATATATTGGTGCTTGGCATTGGTGCTCCCCAGGCGTGGAACTTTGCAGTCCCTTTTGTTGAACTAATTTTTTTTTAATTCTGACAATTATAACTTTAAAGCAGAGATTTAAAGCTTATTTAAAAAAAAAAAAAAAAGAAAGTAAATTGAACACTTCATTGGCTTTATCTTACCTCATTTTTTGTCTGCTTATTCATTTTGCCAAAAATCTAAAAAAGATTCAAAAAAAATTCTGTTGGGACTATTGTAGGGTGTTTCTCTTTTCACACCCTTCTTTCCTCTTGGATTTTTAGAGATTCCTATAACAAGTCAAATATCAAAAAATAATACAGCAATTTTAGAATATGAGACAGGAACTTTATTGACTTGCCAGTAGAGACAAATGAAAAAAAATATTTAGGTTTATGCAGCCTAACCCTTTGCAGTAGCATATAATTTTCCATAAACCTGATGAAGGGAACAGCTAATCCTCTATGATTGTGCTTAACTGGAGAACTGCGAACCATTGTATCTGCAGCAGGCTACATGTGATTGACATATTTCATTTAGAATTATCCTATATAGGTTTTATCTTCAGAACTTCATTTGGGAATGGATACCATACTGCTGGCATGGAGCTGTGCATTGATGTTCCCCAGGTGTGACTCTAAGAGAAGGTATAAAGTAAAACTATATTCAACAGCAAGATGTCTTTTTTCATATTTATTTGATGTTTGCAAAATCCACTTCAGAAAAAATACAACAACAACAAGAAGAAAAGATGGAGAGGATGGGAAATAAGTAAGGAAAGATAAACAAGAATTATAACAGTAATACATCAAATAACAAAAAGGACTTCTAAAGACTGAAAGACTGTCAGGTCTTTTGCTAAAATTAGAAATTTTATTATCAATATTTTTATCCCAGTTATTTCATAACTCTTTAAAATCAATCCTGATTTACACTAAAGGTTTTGAATAACCAACTTGTCCATCAAATTTCTTAATTTTGTAGACTAGCAAATTTCCATGTATGTATAATAAAAAAGTAGACAAAACTGTTTAGTATTCTGAAGATTATTGAGTTTTTTATGAAATGTGATATTTTATTTTTGAATATTTGGTATGTGAGAGGAGAAAACTATTTGAATCCCTCTCTGTATTGTTTCTTATTTATTTAAATGCTATTATTATAGCATTCCTTTACAAGCAAGGGGAATTATTTGTCTAAAGAGCTTTTCACCTCTGAATAAATTGAATATCTAATGACAATTTGGTTTGTGCTTTGAGTCCATGATTATCAAATAAAACAAAGTGCTGATCTTTTCTCTGAGTAGAAAGGAGACTGCTATTTATTATATATAAGATACCATTTTAAGGACAAAGGCACTGCACTTTTAATCTCTGAAACACATTCATTCTTTCCTGAAATTTTTAATGTTGCCTGGGTGAAGAAGACTTTCTTTCTTGTTTGGTGAAATTACCTTTGCTTAATAAAGTACCTGTATGTGAGGACAGGAGTTAAGCTGGAACTCTAAAGCAGTGATTGTGCTTTCTATGAACAATGAATTAACCAGTATTGCACATGTATCAGTTTTGTAGGCTCAGACATAGTTTCATGGTGATAGTTTCATGAGGTTCCTGTCTAATATAAATAAATATTGCTTGACCTTTCCTACTAATGAGGCAGGAATATACAATGGATGGCACTATAAAACAGCCAGCATTTTAAAGCTGCACAGGGATCTCTGTTTATGGATAAAATAATGGGCTTTTTTGTCTTCCTTTGAAGATTATAGATCGGGAGTAGATTAAATGAAGTCATTCAAGCTTCATTAACATAAAGTGAATGCAAATAAACTGACCATAATAGAAGACCATGTCAAAAACCATTTGAGTGTTTGGAGTTCAAATTACCATGGTGGGTTTTGCTGGAACTGGATGATCTTTGAGGTCCCTTCCAATGCAAACCATTCTGTTATGCTATGATTATGACCTTAAAAAATTATGTCAGCTAAAACTCATTTTTATCTCGGGGATGGAGTTTTCTCTCCAAAATGAAAACCTGGATTTAATATTTAATTCCTAATATTTAATTTTCTTGATCATTGGCTCAGCCTTAAATAATGAAAAGGGACCCAAAGGGAACAGCAGACCATTGTTACGGTTTCTCTTAGTTAATATTTTATTTCTGATACCAAGACAACAATCTGATTTTACACAAAGGACTCAAACCCTTGCATGGCCTGCTGATAAAGGTTTAATTTTCTTGGATGTTTATCCTGGACCTCTTAGTCTTAAGGCATTCCAAAGTCATCATAATTGAAGGGAGAATTTAAGCCAGCACAATCAAGGAAGGAATTGAATTGAGATATGACATATTTGAGTGAATAACCACAGTGCTGGGGACAAAATCAGAATCTTGACTCCTTCCCAGGAATAATTTTTACAATATCGACATAAAAGTTGACTGTTGATCTAGAATATACAGAAAATGTTGATTGAATTGGAAAATATATTTAAAAGAAGAAAAATGTTAGTGTTTATAGGATGAATAAATGTGTTTGGCTTTAGTAAAATCTGCTCCAACTAAGATTAAAATCAGGCTCCACGTTACAAAATTTGAAATTTTTAGCATAAATTTAGTTAATATTATTTGCTACCAGACCAGTCATTCATTTTTCAATCTACTGTACTGAAGATGTTGTTAGGTATGGAAGTGGATTGTTTTGTCGGGATTTTTTAATGTAGGTTTTATGCTGGACCAATCTTTTAATATTCTGTTCTATCATTCATTATATTCTCAAAGTTATAGGCAGAGTTCTCTGTTTTTGTATTTCTCATATTTAATGAGACTAATTTAAGGACTTGAGCATCTTTACTTCCTTTCTTCTGTCATATGACACATGCAGATTTCCCTTCTGCATCTTTTACTCTTTCTGTTCCCAGAAGCTTGACGATTAATCTTCAAATACTGTATCACACAGTTGTCTTTGGACCCTGATCAGTATTTAGGATATACTTACTGTGTGATTCCTAAAACTCAGATGTTGTCATTAGTATAACCTTGGAAATGTCATAACAACTTTTGAAAACAACCTTCATAATATTTTTGCTGTTGTACTTTGAATAATTTCTGAATTTAATCATAGAAGATATATTATCAACGTACCTTTAGAAATACTACAAAGAATTATAGGGAGAAAGTAAATAAATAAAATAAGTGTTTATTATAACTCTGACAATACAGGCTTTTTCTAAAGCACTATGTTGTCGAAAAATAAATATACAAGCAAAACAATAGTGACAGAAATTCCTCCACATTTTCTTTTCTTCTTATTTTTTTGCAGATTTAAGTGCATATCATTATAGTATTTTTACCCTATTTACAGACGGAAACTACATAAAGATGTAGAGACTTTCAAGGTATTTAATCTCAAGCTTTAAATTCTTCTTTGCAGAAAGTATTTGATCTATCAAGGAGATACTAGTAGCTCTGCCTTTACCTTCATATAATGAGTGATTCTACTGGAAGCAAATGACTATTAAATTGACTTTGTGTGCAAACAGACTACGCTTCGGCTTTCTGTAGGTAATGGCTTCTTGAAGAACAAAACTGATATGTTTAACCCTTGGCTATTCCCTGGAACCCACATCAAAATGTTGGAATAGAAGTGTTTTAGTGCAGAGTCTTGTGTTTGATTCAGATTGTTAGTACTTCCTAGAGACCACGGTCTCCTAGGTTAATAACAACTGAAACACGTTATAGATTACTGCAATTATATTGTGGTATGATTTTGATGTATATAATATTTTTAGTTCTGAAGTTTATTGACTAGCATGAACATACCAGTAATATCTAGGGTAAATACGTACTTTTAGAAACAAGAAGGGAGCTGTAATTCTGGGCATCTTAGCAAAATATTTTCCAACGTATCCTTTTCTTTCTTTAAATAACTGTATATAAGAATGTTATGTATTTGGAGTATACATTTGTGTTTGTGTGGTTTTGTATGTACATATACATATAATACATGCACAGCTATCAAAATAAGAATGTAAACAGTGCAACACGGACGGACAAAATGCATTTTTGAGAACATTCTGGACAACAGGAGTCCCACTATCTCCCAAATTCACTTTTGCTACCTCCATCTTTTGAGAAGAAAGTTACTACTGTCATTCTCATTATTTATCCTGATTAAATGAGCTACTGACTATCACTTTTGTACTAACATATCATACAAATCTTATGACTGTGGATGTAGAATGGGCTTACACATAACCTTCTTTACCTTTTAAAATTGTGGTAACAAAAGTTCCTCCTGATTCAAATTCACAGCTGCTAGTATATCCCTTCTAAGAGGGAAGGCAGTGTGACCACAAAAAAACACAAGTTCTTTTCATCATGCTCCTTAGCTGGTATTTTTAAACTTTTGGTGACTTCTGATAGAATAGAGGCAAAAACCCCACCAAGCTCTTATCCAAACTGTTGTAACATCGTCACCTTCAAAAAATATGGCAATCTTCAGAGTGTTAGCATGTTAACATGTATTATCACTAATTTAGGAATGAGAAGTTATGCCCTGCAAGAGTTTCAGATTTAATTATTTTAATAGGCTTGAAAAGAGATCAGTTCAGGAAATAATGTTTCCTTATCATTAAATAATTTTTGTGGAAAAGCAGATTTGGCTGAAAAAGATGTATCTGACTCTATAGTATATGTTTTTGTAGGCTCCCAAGGTCATCAGTGGAAATAGGCCTCTCCAGATGTGACTTGAAAGCAAAAGTCAACTTAGCCATTCTGAACTGCCTTCTGGAGAAATCACTCTTACACACTGACTACAGATGGAGTTTAGGTAAATTAAAGTCCCCAAGATAAGTAAACCTCCCTGAATATTCCCTAAGGCACACTTGAAAATGTTACCTCATGACTTTAATGTAATTTATCTTTCTTTCTTATACATACCTGAGTAATCTTTTGAAATGGTGCTGTGACAGGTAATTCTTTAGTGAACGTTTTCTGTATACTGTCTGGCTATAGCAGTTCTACGTCTGAATTTATTTACTGCTTCTTCACCCTGCTTTTTTGCTTGTTCCAAAGAGATCATTACAAAGTCTGGAGACCTCTGATGTCTTTGAATGTTTTCTGAGCCATGCTATCATGTATAATGTATCTTTCTAGTACCTTCATTGTAAGAGAAAAAGCAGTTTTTCTCTTCTAGGATCTCTGTAACAGCCCATTCAAAGACAATGTGCTTTGAAACAGGTGTTGTATGAAACTATAATAATGAATGAACTGTAATGGTGAATACAATGTTTTCCTAACCCAATGAAGATCTTCAAACTCCATTCAAATGGCTGTTCTGTATCTGGCACTGGCAACGGCAATTACAGAGTCACTGAAAAAGACACTTTAGTAGTACAGGAGTGATAACTACAAGGACCATCTCACACTATGTTCACCGGGAAGACACCTACTCTAAAATCTCTGCCTGTCTTAAGGCAGTGCTGGTAATTACTTTCTTTTATATTTAGAAGTTTATTCCTCTCTTGTCACATTTGAAACACTTTTTCTTCAGTAGCAGTGCTATGCTGCATGTTACTGATTTATGGAATTTATCAAGTCTTGGGAGTGAGGATTTACTAATTATTATTGATAATGCACTTTTGCAAAAATGTTTTCCTTTCATTCAAAATAACTAGCCAGGATTGATGGGTAACTGGCAATTTTTAATTGACAGGTTGTGTAAACAATACGAGCCTTGATTGTTTGGGACAAATTTCAGTTGCCCAGGAATGTTCCATTTCTACTTGTTCTCAAGTTGGTTTCTGGTGCTGAGTCAACAATTTCCCAGCAAACCTCTCTTAGATTTTTATTATATTTTACCTTTGAAGATATTTCATGTTAAAACATTTGAACAACCATCCTTAAGAACAGTTCCTAGGGCTGTCAGAAAGAAAAATAATTAAAATCCTTTCTTCACCCTCTTATCCTGAGATTTTCTCAAAAATAGTACATGAAGGTTAGAAGTATTCAGCAGAAAAACACAAAACCAAATGCCAGTTTATTGATTTATTTAACCTATAGCTTTTGAGGTATTTTGCCAACAGTCACCTGCCCATTGCAGGGTTCTCAGACAGATATATCTCCAAAGTACTTTTTGGCTAGAGATTTCCACAGTGCATCACAGTGGCTAATGGAGTGGGAAGATTTCAGGTGATATTACTTGGCATTATGAGTATTGTGGAGAGATGACATCTCATAGGAAGTCAGAGTCATTGTATAACTTATAATTGCATAGTTTCCACTTTATACTACCATCGTGCAAAAATTTCCAAAAACTTTATCTTTTCCTGAATTCCTCAGTACCTGGTGCATATGAGGTTATCTGGGATGAGCTAGAAGAAGCTGTTTTGGATAAATGAGTGGTGTTACCTTAATGTCTACTAATTTCCAATCTAGATCTTTCTGCTTTGCAACTGAAAATGTTATTGATCCTTATTTCTAAAGATATGAAAAATGGATAGCTACATTCATGAATATTGAAACAATTTGCAACACAGTCTGTTTAACAAATTATGGTGCTTACATAAAGTCTTTTTCAATAAGCTTAGTTCTTATGCTAGCAGATGCATAGTGGCATAATTAATTAAGAGTGCAATTCTTGGAGTGTTTAGGCTTTTGCATCAGTGATATTGGAAGTTGTGTATATCCTCTTTTGCGTGGAATTTAAGAAAAAAAAAAGGATTTCATATATCCTTCTATATGTGCAATATTACCTTTCTGTACTTGCAGTCCTAGCTTTCAGCCATTCAAAACTTAATGATCTATCTACCATTTTAGAAATGTTAATTATCAGTATAAAGGAAAATGTTTGCTTGAATAAGATGGGTGTCTTCCACAGACACTATACAGGCAGGAATTTTCAGTCAAATATAGCTTCATAGCACTGAGAGTGCTAAAAGAGTAATCTAAAATGGTGGCATTGAAAACCCCAGTTAATAGTGATAGACGTCTAAATTTATCTAATGTAGTGACAACAAAACTGAGAATTCACTGTTAACAGCGAAAATGAAAAATGCAAGTGATTTGTTCTTTTGACTGCATCCTTTCTAACAGTCTCTCATAATTCACCTGTAGGTTTTTTGAAATAGTTATTTAAGTGGAGGCTGTTTCATATATTCTTGTCAACGATCATATTAGATGACTATTCCTGTCAATGTTCTTGCTACATTTTTGAGTAAATTGTCTGCATGTACTAGGTAAACACACTCATGTTGATATATCTTGTGATATATAGCTGTTTCTCATTGAAATGAAAAGTTACTAATGCTCACTGACATACAGCTAGATATGTGTAGATATAGACACGAATTTAAGGAACAAATATTTTGTCAGGTAATGTGGGGTTGGCACAGAGCATGCAGGTGCTACTTGCACAAAACGATGCATAAACATAATACAGAAAACACAGTAAAACTTCAAAATATTTACTGCTAGAAAAGGCATATGGCAGTGTGGGTGTACCAGAGCAACAATTTCAGCTTGTTGATTTGGACTACTTGTTAAAGCCATGGACATTTCTTGGACCCCAAAATGACATTAATGTTAGCATTCCTGGTATGTCTGAATGTGTGTATTTAATAAATCCATGCTGATACCTGACATCAAGCATACCTCTTCAGGCATTTCACATTGGATCTTGTGCCATATTACATCTACTAATGAAAAAAATGTATGCATGATAACAGTTTCAGATGGTAGCACCAGTTTCCAAATAGCCTGTTTTAGACAGAACCAATTAAAAATTCTATAATAAACTCATCACAAAGCACAAATCTTTAAAAAAAAATGTTTATAATAATTCCATATTACAGAAAAAACAGGATCTAGAATTGCATGAAGACCACCAGTGTTAATTACACTAATATACAAAGGGAACTCATCTCCTTTTTAATCTTTTAGCCTTTCCATAGAAGAATAGCTATATATTCCATATAGAATAGCTATAATGAAATTAATTTAGACAGTAGATAAAAAAATAGCTTAATGTATGGTAGATCAGATCATTAGCTGAAGAAAATGTTAATCTTTTAATTGCTCTCTCTGGCAATGTATCTGACCCAAAGTAGATGAACTTGTAACAGATTCAAATATTAAAAAAATACTTAAGAACATTAAGTAATTTTATCTCCTGTGATAAATAATTTCAAAATGATTAAATGTGAGAAACATTTCCAGATACACAAGGAAACAGAATGTCTTGTCAGAAGGTCCAGGCTGAACAAATAGCATTGATCTCTTTCAGTGCTGGGATCTGACAGCAGCATAAATGTAGGTGATCAGCTGAAACCTTTCCAGGCTGAGATAAGGAAAGCTTAATTAGGAGTATGGTCTTACCTTTGATCTGTCTTTGTTTTTCAAATGATGAGGTTAAACTCTGGTCAAAAAATTGCATTCATTTAGGGTGAGGTGATTTTAATGCAGTTTGAAAAATATAGGATTCTGTCAGCCTCAGAAAGGTTAAATTTGCTGACAGAACAGTCAGCAAAGTGAATTGAATGGCCCTGGGGAATGTTTTAGATGTTATCTAGTGTTTAGTGTAATTGATAAAATAATTACATTTTTGCAATAACATCACATTTTCAAAAGCTACCTTTTTCTATGTTCCCATTTTTATAAATTTCTGAAGCAAATCAAATTGGACATACAGCATCAGTTACCTGAGCATGCCTTTCCTTTCTTCCTTTGATACCAGTGCAAAGTTGTGCCAGGTAAAATATGATGGACTGAACTCTGTTAAACAGTCAATAAAATGAGCGCTGTCCTGCATCTTCCAGTAGTGTAAGTGAACACAGGTTGCACCCAACACAAAGAACCTAAGTAGGTTGTGGACATTAAGAGTAGCAGAGTGTGTTGCACATACTGAAAAATTTTATTCCAAGAGTTTTATTTATAGTGAATAATATATTAAGACTAGATATTTTTATTAGGCAGAAGCAAGCAAGTTGCATGTCTATTAACATATATTCTTTTGATTGCTTAAAAGTTGGATATATTCTTTCCATGGTATCATCCATGGATGGTGAACTCTAAACTTCTTGAGGAAAAACATTGTTCTTTTTAGTCATAAGTATCATTAAGTAGAGCTTGATGAACATATATTTAAATTGCACTAAATGTTGATTTTAACAGTACATACTAAAATTATTTTATATCAGACTTTAAACAAAAAATACCTTTCTAGTTTTTCTGTTTGGCAGAGAATGAGAAAACAATTTGTTCTGAAAACAATATATTTTAGGGATGCTTTGAATTTCAAATCAGTTTTGCATATCAATGTATTTCTCTTGAATCCTGCCAGTTAAAAAAAAAAAAAGTTCAAATAAAGACAAAACAGATCAGCTACCCAGATCCAATTCCCACACTGGTGTCTATGGTGGCATCAAAGAATAATTTTCGCCATAATCTCATAGAATATCAGAGTATTTTTTAAAATTTTCATAAAATGATCCTAACCTGAAATCTAAATTCACCTGTGGAAAGTTAAGCTTTAACTCCCACATATGAAGGATTCAACCCAAAGTATTTGGGTGTTTTCTTTGTGTTTTTTTTGTTTGTTTGGGGTTTTTTTTTGTGTTTGTCATTGAATGGTGATCTAGTTGACTTCTGTAAAGGTGTGAAAAATACAAATAATGTTGTACAACCTCTCATGAGATACCTTGATCTGCTTTTTGAGATTTTATTTACTTAAAGGTAAAGGACAATCTGTCATCAAAAGTATAGACTGTAGGTCTGAAGAAGGGCTTGTGTGCCTAAAAGCTCATCTATGTCTTTTATTGATATCATTTGGTCTAAGATAATACAATTTCTCTCTGCAAAACCTGCCAAGTGAGCGCTAAACCCATGCATTCAAATCAAGCTAAAATTTGAAATGCCAAGAATTTCTTTAGAAATTAATTTTGGTTTTGTTCATTTAATGCAACTATATTTATTGAATGAGTATGTATCTTCAGCTTCCAGTCAGCTTCAGGATTTTGTGCATGAACATCTGCATTGCTAGCAATGGACACTGTGGATCCACTAACGTGGAAAGACCACTAGAATCTCAACTGGGGTAGACTCCAATCATGTGAATTGTCTTTTGTGAAAATTAGTTGACAGGAATAATTTACAACCACCCCTGTCACAGGCTTACTCACAATCTCTTTCCCAATACAATAACAGCATGATTTTGACAGCCTGTTAGACTTCATAGCACTTGAAAACTAACAGTGTTGAACAATTGACATTGGGTTACTGTGAGATGGAAAGAGCAGAAGTCAATGAAGATTATACAGTTTGACTGTTTGGTAAATGAACAGCTATGAGAACTGAAAATAATATAATTTTTATTGGCAGGCTAGTGTTACTTAAAAATGTGACATGAAGAGTGTGAAAAAGCATGGAGAAACATCTGTTATCAAGAACAAGACTACAGCATGAACAGTTCCACTGATTTAATTAGAATGGCCTTGTAAAATATAGATTGCTGATTATTAATTTGTACTTTGTGTGTCATTTCCTTTCTTTGCAGCATGTGAGGGGTGACAAATAGATCAGTTCAAGGCACAACTTGTTCTTGCACTCGTTTTTAGTAAATTCTGTTATAGTTGATTTTCCTCATATTAAAAAGTAGCTACCTTTGCACTATAGTAATTCAAGAGAACAGTAATATTAGAAGAAAAAATATAATGGGCATAATTGTAATCTGAGGTTAGAATTCGATGATCTTTAAGGCCTCTTCCAACCCAAACCACCCTATGATTTCCTTGGGAGAGTGAAGAAGCTGATGGCCAGACATTAACAGTGGTTTTTATTCTGTGAGATTTTGGAGAAATTATATGTGACAAACATTTGTGATATAAAGTAAATTATTATCAAGCTGTTTTTTAGGTTTTTCACTATTGTATAAAGGAATACATGTATTTAGTGAGCCATAACAAAGAAATACTCTGAATTCACATTTCTAATATTAACCATGAACAAACATACAAATAAACACTTATTTCTTCTCAGAATAAGTTCTCACCTTCAAGCTCTATGTATTTATACTCAGTAGAGATAAACTGTCATTCACATATACAGAGACTCAGCAAAATTTCTTTGTGTTAATAAAATGATGTTGTTAATGAGCTTAGAAAAAAAGAAGCTTACTTGGTTACATTGCTCCAGGGAGAAAGTGTGCACATCTGCATGTCACTATCTGTCAGAAATTTCTGGAAGTCTCTCATAGGCATAAAAGAGTGTTGTGTCTCTGGTCCTTTCCAGTTTTCCCCTTGAAACAGATCTGGGTTATATGACTGAAAGTGAATTTATTTGCTTTTATGAGTTACTATAGAGTCTAAGGTTTTAAAGCTGGATTAATAACAATTTTTAAGTAGGGATGGAATTCATGAAATGAATTAGTATCATGCTATCATGCATAATATTAGTATTATATTTCATTTCAGAGATAGCTATTTTTGAAAAAAAATCTGCCAATATCTCTGCTTTTGAGGATATAAACTGATTTTTATATATATAATAATAATTACTATTGATATTCATATATGCAGTAGTGAAAACTTCTTAAGGTATAATTTATAAACACTGAATACCCCAGTGCAGATTGAAAAGTAGCACAAAGTCTATTATTAGAGACACCCCAAGGAACTAGCTTTCTAGTATGCTTTGCCTCATACTGTGCTTCTAATGTATTTTACCTATCATATAACCTAGGCTTGGCATTAGTTGAAATTCAGGTCTCAGAGTCCTGTTTATTAAAACTCAAAGGTAGGCAAATGTTGATTTTCTATCAAAGATAGTCCTTCTGAAATTACATTGGTCTTGATTCAGTATTTACATATTTACCTACCTTGAAATGTGTTTAAATCTTTATTTGCTTAACTAAATCTGCTTTTATTTTTCCATTAAAAAAAAATATTTCTAATAAGTAATAGATATGAATCTTTCATCTTTAGGTTATTTAGTCAGATACATCTTCAGTGATAATGACTGATTGTTGTCACAATGTGATGGCAACTAAATGAACTGGTCTCATTGCAACTGTCAGGGATACATGCTCATACCAGAAAATATCTCCTCCATGGCCATATAAGCAGAAGGATCTGGTAGCTAAATACCTCTTTAGATTTTTTAGTATACAAAATCAGATTTATGTATCCTTAATCAAGCTAATCTGTAGCTTTTTGGCTTTTTTCACTTTGTAAGAATATAGGATGCAGCTTTAAAGGATCAAACCATGAACTTTCAGTCATCAATAACGTTAATATTTACTGCTGCCACTGATTGCCTCTGCTTCTGTAGGAGAACAAGTAGTGCAAAGGGGCTGCTGGCCATCTGTTTGAAGAACACTGATGGGACTGGTAGAGCAACCTGTTCATTACTGCCCAGTTTCCATATTTGCCTGGTATCTCTGGTTATATGAATTAATAGTATGATGTCTCCTGAGGTCCTGGTATGACTTCTCAAAAGAACTGCAAGTCTGATGCAAGGGTAGATTTAAATGCAAGGAGGGCTGTTTCTTTGGAAATTAGTGAGTAAAGAGTGACCTATAGTAATACGTATAGAATACATATAGAAATATTCTGTAAATACACTTGTTGCCAGGTCTGACCATAGCCTTTGAGTGTTTGGAATGACCACATGTAATCTGCTTTGATTATTCTAGGACAGAGAGATTTGCAGTAATGTTTTGGAGTGAAACTGTGCGAAAAATGTAATTATTGCTTTGCACAAAAATGAAATATTTTAAAACTCAGTCTCATACTTCTTTGAAATAACTTCCTCCTTTTTCTTCCCAAATCTCAAACTCCTCTGGAAAAGTTAAGCACTAGTGTCTCTGAATGTAGAACTGCCAGAGTGGCTTGCCACCTTTAAGTTGTAATCCTTGGAAAATTTATGGCTTAAAGCTGATTGAAAGCAATCATTGTCAAAATACATCTGACTGGCAGGATCCCGTGATAGTTCTACCTCCAGATTTCTACCTGTGCTGCTGGAGACTGAATTTCCTTTGTGATAAATTTTCATTTTAAAGAATAAGCATTCTTCAACGTAAAAAAGACAAGCAAACAAATTCTTTCAATAAATTTCCAAAATAAGTGGCCTGCAGTCATCCTACTTTTCATTTTAATGCAACAACTGAGAAACAAGGGCTTGATTAATGCATACAATATGCATTTTTTTTTTAGAACTTAATATGTGCACTTCCATACACACCATCAGATGAGGTCCCTTTCACAGGCCTCAAATCTTTATTAACAGCTAACCGAAGTATCCATGGGATCATAGGCAACAGGCACGTGGATTGCTGCATGGTTTGAGATGAGTTCTAAAGATAATTTTTTACCAATTCAGAGATCCATCCTTAAGATAAATTTTGCTAAAACTATAATGTACAGTTTTATACAGAAATTTCAAATTCTAATTTTTATTTGGCAGTAACCTGGCAACTGTTACAAAGAGGAGAGATCAGTTCCACTGAATGTGTTTGTGAAAGCTGTGTGGCTTTCAAAGTTAGTATTGCAAACAGACTAGTGAAATACTCTAGCCAAAAGACGATGACACCTGGAAGAAAGTGGCATGATTTCTTTGCCAATATTAAATGAAAAAATAGAGTTTTGAGAAGGCAATATCAGTGCTGAGTGTCATAAAACCTTGGCATTTTACACCATGTCCACAATGGCCAGACATATATGCACACCTGCAAACTGTTATGGACCCTGACAGATCTTTCAGCATCACCTCCATCACTTTAATTTGTAAGCCAAATTCAATTATTTTTCTCTTCCTATACTCTTTCTACCTGTCAAAAGAGAAGCAGAGAATGAGAATCAATGGTTATTCTAATTGAAAACCCCTGAACTTCTCAAAAGGAATGTCCAGATCCATCTTTATGATATGTGATGAGTTTATAAGCTTATGGATATGATGAAAATCGTGTGAACAGATAATTGCAAGACATGAAACTGATCACTGCGTTCCTAACAGTATAGGTTTGAAACATTCTTCAGAAACTCATCTTCAAATTCCCTGTGTAGTGCGTGCTACTTGCTTAGGTAGCCATGGAATGTTGGCATGCCATAAGGTGGGAGAGTTTCTGCTCCTCAGTACCAACTGTAATACTGGGCAGAACAAGTAACCTTTTGTATTCCTCGCTCCTGGAAACCACATTCTTAGAACACTGACATCCCTCACCTTAGCAGTTGCCCCATTAATTCCAACTGTTACATTGGAGATTGTATAACAGGTAATATTTGTCCTCGCAGATTTACCAGCTGAGTAAAGAATTACATATATATGGGCTAATGATGTGTTGAGACTACTGCTTGCTGACAGCTAACATTATGTCCTTTGGTGAGGTGGAGTTCACAGGTCTTTGTGTCTATAGCCACATCTCAATTATCAGTGCTCTGTAATCTGATCAATGGTCTGTTACCCCCATATTTTAGCAGTCAACACTGTGATTTTTAATTAAAGTTAGCCATTTGTGTGAAATGATTACTCTGTTCATTATCTTGACAATTTCATTACTGTATCAGGTAAAATAAAACATTTATAGCAAGGGGAAAATATATGAGCTATTGTAAGGTTCAAGGAGGTTCATCACGGCAGTTGGCTGAGGCTCTTATCATTAACATCAATGAAACAGGTCACAGTTCCTGGTGTGCCACATGCCAGTTATCTCCTTTTAAATGAATTATACATGTATTCATTAAAAGTCCCCAAGTACAGTGGGAACATGAACATTACAAGCATTTGTACCCTGCTTGCACATTCACAGCCGTGATATGTATGTGCACTGCAGGTTAGACAGATTTGGCTATGGAAGGCTCTGCATGCATAATGTTTCTTGGAGCTTTGTTGAGTGTTACAAATTCCATATGCAAAAGTGGTTTGTGTGACTTTGACCTCACACCTGCTGTGAATTCTAAAATTCAGCTTTGCCTTTTATTTTTTGGAAGTATACTTTACTTTTTTTGGAAAATTTTGGAAAAAAACCACATTTTTTTGGAAGTGACTTTACTTCCTAGAAGTATTGCCTGACACTTGGGATTCCCTGTACCTAGACCAGTTTACTTGCAATGAACAGTGCAGGAGGCTACATCGCTCAGCAAATCTTTTGGGTCTGCTACCCCTTCATGGATACTTTAAGTATCCCAAAGCGTCATAAAAATAATTAAGTGCCTGTGTTTAATAAATTCAGTTAAGTCCTCTCTCACTATTAGATTGCCTTATCAGGAGTCTTGTTTTTGTGATTGTGCATGTATGTAGGTCTTGAACCTAGACAGGGACACCCAGATGCCATTTTTGCTCAAATAACTGTTCAACCTGTAACATCAATTTAATGCAATTACAGAAGAGTCTAATACAGGATTAAGAATTTTTATGATTAGTCTGAACACTATGAAATACAGGTTTTTGTGGTGGTGCACTCCCCCTCTCTTGAGCTTCTTGGTACTTGGTGCAAAATCTTCCCCCTTTTCTGGGCCACATAACTGAGCAGCACACAAGGATATTAAGGCACCCCCTTAATGTGTTTGGTTCTGGCTTCCTTGGTAACGGTAACGGCCTGGTACATGTGTACTTGAACAGTGATGTTCCACATCCCTTATTTCTTGGGAACAATAATGATAATTGATCACCTCCTGACAACCTGGAACATGTGTACATGGGTTGTGACCCAAAAGTGGAAGATGCCAGAAAAGTTCCGAATCTGTGCACCTGGTGGAAAGTAGCAGAATATTTCATCACCCAAGCTGGGCCAAAGTGTAAAGGTACTGGACAAAAGTCAGTTATCTCAGACTCTATAAATGGTGATTCTATGCAAGACCCTTTGAGCTCTCCTGCATGGCAATGGGCTTTGACCAGCATCTCCCCTGAAATGGGACACCACTCAGACACAAACCTCTTGAGAATCATCTGCCAATGGATGACCAGGGCAAAACCAGCCTTCTTAAGTCTCAACAATCCTCCTTTGAGGAATGTCAATGTATTAGGAGTCTTTACTCCAAACTTGAAGGGGGAAATCTTAACTATAATCTAGCTTCCTTCATCCACCTCCCTACTTATATATGTGTTTAAATACAGCTATTTGCCTTTACTAGTGTGAGCGGCATATATCACTGAGCCCAAATATTTATCATTCCTATTATGTGTCTGTTTGTCTTTTTGAATTGACTAAATAATTACTATGTCAACTACATTCCTCCATGACAACGTCCAAGATCCCATCATAAGCAATAGAGAGGCTCAATTGAACTGTCCACTCTGAAAAATATGCATAGGTCTGGCAAACATGAAATAAGGCCTATAATGGACTCAAGCTCTTCTGGAGTAGCTGAGCCCAAGTGAGATAATGTAAATCATCATAGATGGCTCTACAAACCTATGCTTTGACCACTAAACAGAGTCCTAAGTGCCTTAATTTCAGGATATCACCTTCTGAAGCTGTCCTTAAGCTCCCATACATTTCTACATTATTAGAAGACAGAATTACATTATTAAATCACAGCTGATGACTTAAACTCACAATTCTTGTTTTGGTATATATCCATTTTTTTGCTTTCCTTAACTGTTCATGTTGAGGTTTGTTCTTCTATTTGTATCTCAACTTCTACTTTATTCCAAGATCAAAATAACTGTTTCTGTAATAAGGAAGAATGGTGCACAACAATTTTTTTGGGGGGGGAGGGTGGCACAGGAAAAATTTCTGGATAAATTACTTTTGTCACTGGGTTTACTGGACAAGGTTGATGTGACAGGATTTTCAGTATTCTTGCTTCTTTCACAAAAAATAGCAACAGTTCACCATTTAATAAAAATATATAAGCAAGAAAACCACGGGAAACAACAAAGCACAGTGTCACCAGATGCATCCCAAACAGGTTGTTCTTGGCTTTGTTTGCACTGGTGACAATGTGTGCAAAATTCACAAGGTGTGATCCAATGGTACTCTATAGCAGTTTGTAGACAACTGCACCAGAAATGTGTACTACACAGATACGAGATGGATCACCAAAAAATAAAATACTTTTCTTGGAGGAGGGGAGAAATTTTAGCAATGACACCAGGAATGCCATTTGGATTTAGAAAGTCTTGTAAAATAATAATAACTCCACAAATAGGTTTCTGCAAAGAACGCCTCTCACTGACATTATGTCAAGAAGGAAATAAACAATTCATGAGGGAAAATTGTTTGCCAGAGGAAAATTAGAACATGAAGCTCTCTATTCTATGTCTGTGTAATAGAGACTCATAATTTGTAATGATCAGTTGGAAAATATTTTAATGGCTTAAAAACATTACAGAAATGTAAATGGAAAAAAAACCCCAAACAACCCAACAAACCCAAACAACCAATAAAACAACCTCAACCCCAAAATCCAAGGAAAGTGACAGGACAGCACAGAAGAACAAAAATCAAACCTGAAATGAAAACAAATGTGAACTTACTCTTAGAAGCCTCATTTACAGTTTAGAAACAGGAAAAAACAAGGATATAGCATAAAGCTGGTTACAAGGAAATTACGTATTGGTTACTTAGCATTCTTCTTATCCTATAACTAAACCACTGGGAACAGAGTAAACACAGAAACATAAATTAAACCCACATAAATACTCCACTTTTCTTGTTCAGGGTTAAGTAGTTTTCAAAGAAAAAAAACAATAGTTATATAAATAATATCACAGAATCACAGAATCGTAGGGGTTGGAAGGGACCTCCAGAGATCATCGGGTCCAACCCCCCTGCCAAAGCAGCTCCCTAGCACATATTGCACAGATAGGCGTCCAGATGAGTCTTGAATATCTCCAGAGAAGGAGACTCCACCACCTCCCTGGGCAGCCTGTCCCAGGGCTCTGTCACCCTCACTGTGTAAAAGTTCTTCCACATGTTGGTGCGGAACTTCCTGTGCTCCAGTTTACAGCCATTGCCCCTTGTCCTGTCCCCACAGACTACTGAAAAGGGGTTGGCCAATTCCCCCTGCATCCCATACTTAAGATATTTATAAACATTAATTAGGTCCCCCCTCAGTCTTCTTTTCTCCAGGCTGAACAGTCCCAGCTCACTCAGCCTTTCCTCATACGGGAGCTGTTCCAGGCCCTTAATCATCTTCGTAGCCCTTCTCTGGACTCTCTCCAGGAGATCCCTGTCTTTTTTATACCAGGGAGCCCAGAACTGGACACAATACTCCAGGTGGGGCCTGACCAGGGCAGAGTAGAGGGGGAGGATCACCTCCTTCAATCTGCTGGCCACACTCTTCCTGATGCACCCCAGGATCCCATTGGCCCTCTTAGCCACCAGGGCACACTGCTGGCTCATATGACCTTTGTGGTGGAAGAGGTGATGGGAAGGAAAAAAAATTAAAGAAAAATAAAGGAAAAACATAGACCCTAATCCTTAGATTACTTTTCTCATGTCTAGATTTTACTTACTTTCTGAGGACACGAACTGAATACTAAAAAAAACCTGCTATCACTTTGAATAGTACTTGTAGAAACAAGGAATGGCATTACTCAGGCCTTCTGAACATTGAATCTATAGTCTTCTTCCAAAAACAAACTCTGGAGGAGGTAAATACAGATAGGGAAGAATCAGTACCAGAATTCTACCCAACCACAATACAGCTAAAGTCTCCCAAATAAGTCAGTGCATGGCTGTGTTTTGTGGCTGTATTTTTGTACTTTTACATAGAAGCTGGTTAAGGTGAGCTCTCCTCCTCATGACTGACCAACTGCATAGCCAGAGGTTGGAAGAAGTTATGAGGTTTCCCAATTATGGACTATATTTAACTCTTTGAACAAGACAGAAAACAGTAGGTCTGTGGAATACTGTTACTAAGTATATCAAAGCACTGAAAGGCAGAAACAACCAGGTCAGTGAAAAAGATTGTGAATTTGTTATAAGATATAAAAGAGAATTCTGGAGGTCAGATTTTTAGATTTAATGAACTCTGTGTTAAAAGGCAGTTTCTGAATAGAATTTGCATATATAGTTTGTAAATGTTATAGTCCCTGGACATTTTGAAATGGGAAATAGGTTCCATCTTAGAGTGATTGAATCTAATCTGTCAGGCTGGTATTTTTACACTCCTTAATGAAGCAAAGAGTGAATTAGCATCAAGTCTACACAGTACTTACTTACTGACCTTCAGTTTTATAAATCTTTTGTCATCCTGGAGAAAACATTGTGCTTCTGGGGGTTTTGAGAACATTTACCTTGTAAAGTAAAATTCTTTGATACTGTAGTGTGTTAAGACACAACAATTAAAAGCTATCAGAAACTACCTTGCTATGTTGAATCACCTGAGCAAGGTTTTTTTGTAGTTGAAAAGATTTTCCCTAAAACAAATCCCTGTGTAGACTGAAGGTCTCATATTGAATTATGCAAGAATGGATACAATGCAAAGCAAATAAGCATCTCTTCAGGAAGTACATGTCTCAAAACCAGAATATTCTGTTTTGTTGCTTTTAAAAACATAATAGAGAAATAATGAGAAAAAGAAGAGAATCCCAACTATCTAGCTATCAAGAGACACTATTTCTTCATGTCTCTTCATAGTGATATATGCTGTAGAAATGTTGGTGAATTTGATGGCAAAAAAGCAATGGACATATACTGAAATTTTGATGCAACCTGGGTCTTTTATGCACCTTAATATACTGGATGGAAGTTTTGCCCACTGCACGTTGGAATTTCAGGCAGTTTCCATGACGGGAATTTATGTATCAATGTTTGGGGGTTTTTTGGATGAGGTCACTGGCTCCTTGACTAAGCTAGAAGTCAAATGTTTTGTGAACAAGTCCCCTTCTAGGAAAAAGAGCCAAAGTGGGGTTTATAAGCTTTATACCATATTTGTTAAATGAAAATACAGAATGCAGTAGTAACTGAGGTTACAGAGATGCACCATATACATTTGGAACACTAGTAAATTTCATGTTGGAAATTGTATCAAATAATTAGCTGAAAAGGAAAGTAGCAAGGAAGAATCTGCTAACACATTCAGGTCTTTGTCAATAACATCCCAAATATTTAGAAAATTTAAATGGTCAAAGCTTGTTCTTAAGTTTAATATAAAAGCAGACACTACATTCATCTCTATAAAGCAGCAGCATGCTGGGGAATTTTTGTAAAGCACTTCTACAGCAGTGGATTATACATGTGGTCTGATTTCAATTTTGTCATTCCAGGTATCAGATAAAGCCCAGTTGAGCTTATAAAAGCTGACAGGATTGTAACCTGGATGATATATTACTCTTGGAAATATAGATAAATTATCACATATGATAGAGACTACATCATTACATAGATATAGTTCAAAGGAGTAAGGGAGAAACACGTCTCAAGAAAGTATTGAAAGGAAGTTCTCTCTTTCCATCCTGTACCAGTGAACCAGAAACAGGCATGTGTCTGTAGCCTTCTATACAGGGAGATATCCTTTTCTGTGAGTGAAAATAGGACTGAAAAAACACTGCTGAAGTTTCACTTTGATGGAAATTTTCCATGTCCACAATAGTCTAAGCATATGAACTATTTTTCTACATGACTACAATTTCTTCTTCTTTTTAATTAATTCAAATCTGAATTCAGAGTTGTGAAAATTTAGATTATTTTATTTGTAAAGGTTTCTTTTAAATTCCTGGCTTTAGAATTAAAAAAAAAAAGAAGAAAAAAAGAAAAAGGCTGTTTTAATACTGTGTAATTCTAGAATTTAAGTAATATGTCATCCACTGTTGGTCAGATTGTATTTTTTCTATTATTAGCTATTTAGGATTATCTTATTTGCCCACAGTAGTGAGTGATAGCTGTGATAGAGAAAATATTGATAAACAGTTTCTTAACAATGGAACATTTTCAAGTTTTCTTTGTAACAGTGTTAGAAATATATACTCTTATTTTTCAGTTTTGTAGGCATTAATTTATAGAAGATTTGAAGAGAAAATAGTAGGCTTTATTTATTTATTTTCCAAGCAATTTCATCAGACAGATACGGCACCATTATTTTTCAAGCATTGCTTTTGAATTAGACAGCTCCAAGTTATGTCTTAGTCTTGGCTGTATTCACCTTGAACATCTTAATGTTTAATCATTGTCTGTGTTTTTAAGACATAACTTATTCCAGTAATAATAATTGGACTTAGCTTTTACCTTCTTAAAGTGTTTGTCATTTAAATGTCAAAGATGGAAACTGAAATTAATACTTTGTTTATACAACATAGCTGGGATCTGTCTACTAGTGTGGAAATTGGCATGTATCTGTTGCTTCATTGTAAACTTGTCTTCTGGCTTAGGCTATATTGTCCTTCAGTCAGCCCTGATATGTAGTAGACTAGATAACAATAGGTCAAAATTTCAGAAAATAGGAATGATCAATGCATTTGTAAGGCTACTGGCTGCTGTAATACCTGTAATACCTGGAAGCAATGAGTGTAGTTTATTATGTCTTTGTAGACACCATGAAATTAAATGTGTTTGAGAAGATCTGAACACTGATGTATAAGTCCACCAACTGCCCATCTGTAAGTGAGCTACCTTCTAGGTTTGGCAACCAAAGCAAACCATGGCTTTAAATGGGACACCTCAAAGCTGTGGGACACCAAGTAGTCTAGTGAAAAGTTTCTTTAGAAATAAAGGAGTCTTTCTTTCTTATCCTTAAGTATTCCATCAAATACTCTTCCGGGTAGAAACTGGACGCTAAATAACATTATCCTCTTAAATATTTGAGCAATGGTCAAGATATTAATGCTAGATTGGTATTGCCCATTTGATACTTGGAGAGATAAAGCTGGTCAGTGACCAGAAAGTCAAGACAATACAGTGTGGAGAAGGTATGGCTTAAAGGTAGTGAATTGAAGAGATTAAAATAAAGGGAGAAGAATAATATACCATGGGAGAAAATGAGAAAGTGTAGAGCAACAAAATGATGTAAATATGAAAGAGAAAGAATGAAAGTGGTAATTCTTTTTAAACAGTTCAGTAAAACATCTTTGTTTTTCTTAGTATTGTGCAATTAATGTTCTTCTCATTTGCACTTTTATAACAATATTCTTTTTATTGGGAACATGGCAGGTGCTGTAGCACTGCTTCTTGAAAAAGGCTATCTGATAGGGTGGGTGGAATGTGTGTATGGTTTTTGATATCAATATAGCCCCTTCACCTCCCAGACAGTGAAGAATCACTGTCTTTATTGGGACTCCAGAAACACAGCTAGAGTCAGCAAGTTTATAACCAGGTCAAAATGAAGTAGAACTCTCTTAAAATTACAAAGACCTTTAAGTGTACACTTGATAAAATCTTATTTAAAATGTGGTAAATAAACCTTGTTTCTTTTGCTTGATTTTATAAATTTTATAATATACCTAAATCATATTTAGTGCACAAATGAAAGAGACTGTGTTAAAAGAGTTTGGTATACAGTGCCCTCCCTGCCAAGATGACATATGCCATAATATCTAGCAAGTGATCTTTTTCCAGAGCACATATGTTGGGTACATATGGATACCAGTAACCTGCAAGATGCCATTAAGTAAATTTTGAGGACTCCACCCTACATATTTGTAAATGCTGAGGAGTTTGAAGTTAAAAATATTCAAAATTATCTGAAGCATTGTGTCATAACAGTAATAGTAGTAGTAATAATAACAATAGTAACAATAACACTACTAATACTACTAAACCCTTTTTACATGTTTCCAAATCTCAACTTAATTTTGTTGTCTTAATCTTGTATGGCATTATGAAATTGCACTTTTTCATCATGTTTACACCTGCCATCCCTAATGCATTACCAGGTGTGAGATTTATGAGTGGAGCACATGAGACCTGCCACAGTTAATCACATTTGTAACCTTTCAGATACACTGAAGAATTTTTCCTGCTGTGAAACATGCTTTACCTTTTAATCTCTGCTGAGCATAGTTCTAACACAATATTGTAATTTTTTTTCTTCTGTATTTCAAGTTCAGTCATCAAATATTCTCTTAATTATTATTCTTCTTTCACATTTTCTATCTAAGAACTATTTGTATTTCAAGGAAATACCAAAGTATTCAGAGAGAGATAAGCATATATTAACCTTTTCTGGAATGAAAATACATGTAAATAGATGTGAATGAGGTTGTACTCTTACTATCATGCATCATAATACTTACAGATAATTTATATCATATTTTTAGACTAAGAAAGATTTAATTGAGACTTCAGAGATTTCCAACTTTGGGTGAAATCTCAAAAGATCATTTCAGAGTATTCTACAAATCATAGAGTCAGGTTAATGCAATGGGATTGTACATATGATTGAAGCTATTCATGTGCACATATGTGTCATTTAATGTAGGAAGAAAACTTGTATGCTTCTTGAAAATTCAGATTAAATATTTTTTACTTGAACTATGCTAACATCCTCTGTGTTGACAGCTATATCTATTTGTTGACTTTTTTATTGCACATTTGGGAATGTTGGTCTAAATTATATTATAAATCATTCTTAAGGAAATTTGGAATATTTTAACAGTTTAAACAAAGCTTCTTCTTTCTTACTTGCTGTCAAAGGAAGAATTTAGATAAGAAATGCAAATCATGCAATTACATCTATAGCTAGGATGGCTTTGTCATTCCTAGCAAAAGTCTACAGACTTTTCATTGACCTCAGAACACAGGCTCCCACGACTTGCCTGGGCTTGTTATGGCCCAAGCTGATTTTAGCTTTTTTAGCTGTGATAGCTATTGTCTAGCAGTCAGGTAGCTGCTGCCTAAATTAGTTTTAGCTTTTGTTTATCTTTGTGCAGTTGCATAGTGCAAGACCTCCTGCTAATTAAAATATTGCAATTATAAATAGTCATTCTGAGGAGAATGAAAATATGGCACAGAAGAGTGGCACAGGATGGTACTGGCAGCCCTAGATAGTGAACACTATGCAGTGAACATCATGATCTTCAATAACTGATGAGTTGTAACAGAGGATTGCATGAAAAGCAAGTTGTTAACTGCAATATATCCTGTTTAGAAAGGCATATACTACCTAGGACTACAAGCTTTCATCTCCAGGTTGATGTGATGTGAAGACTCGACCTAAGCTGACTCCTGCCTGCTGGGAACACCCTATAACAATGATAAAACAATAGGAGATCTGCCTTAAGAAACCAGGCATATATCCACAGCCAGACTGGCAAATGAACAGAATCCAGTAGAAGATCACTTCTGCACAGGGTGTTGTTTTAGAATAAAGAAATTTAACATACCACTGATCATACATGTACACCACCTGCATGGGACAAGCACTTACTGATTATCTGAGCAATATAACTTACTATCCACCCCTTATCACGAGTAATTTGCTTGGTCTACACAACTATATTATAACATTTATATACCCTACCTTCCTCTATATTGGTGTCCTCCATGCATTAGGCTGAGGCTCTGCTATGTGCATAGCTAATATGAGAGAATCATAGAGTGGTTATAGTTGGAAAAGACCTTCAAAGAACACACACCCTTGGAAATTTTATGCTAAATATCCTTGTCTCTTTCTGGTTGGCAAAGAACAGACTGTTCACATGCAACTTAATAAATCAGTGTGGTGGTTTGACCCTGGCTGGAGGCCAGATGCCCACCAAAGTCACTCTATCACTCCCCTTTTCAGCTGGACAGGGGAGAAAATATGTATTGAGGGGCTTAGGAGTCTAGATAAGGTCAGGGAGAGATCATTCTGCAATCAGTGTCATAGTCAGAACAGACTCAGCACAGAATAAAGGAAAGAAAACTCTAATTTATTACACTGCACTACACACCCAATGACACCAGAGATGGACAATGAGAAGTACAACCAGATCTTAAAGCACCTCCCCCCACCCCTCCCTTAGCAGACTTCACTTTAGTCATGATTTCTTTCCCTTCTTCCTCCCCCATGGCTCAGGGAGGAGCAGGCATGGGGGTTTTGGTCAGTTCCTGAGGAGTTGTTTTCCTTCTTAGCCAGGGGGCATTCCTCACACCCTTCCACTGCTGTACTGTGGGGTCCCACCCATGAGAGACAGTCCTCCACAAACTTCTCTGACATGAGTCCTTTCCCACAGGGCTTCATCTCTTCACCAGCTGCCCCAGCATGGGTCACTGCTATAGCGTGTAATCATAAAATCACAGAATGTCTCTCAGGCCCAGACTGCACCAGCCTGGTCCTCCATGGAGTCACAAGTTCCCCCCCTGCTGCAACATGGATCGATCTCTCATCTGTGTATCTGTCTCTCTCCATGGGCTACAACTGCTGGCAGAGGCTTGCTCACACGTGAGTCACAGTGTCTTCAGTATGTCTCCATCTGTTCCAGCATGGGGCTTCTCCATGGGCTGCAGGTGGGGTCTCTGCTCCCTGTCAACTTCCATGGGTTGCGGTGGGACACCTGCTCCACCATGGGTTTCTCCATGGGCTGCAGGGGCATCTTTCTCTCTGGTACCTGGGGCGACTCCTCTCCCTGTTCTTCACTGACCTTCTTACACCTTCTCACTCCCTTCTCTCGTGTCTGCTTGTGTTTCTTTTTCCCTAAATGTGATGCCCAGAGGTGCTGTGACTGTCGCTGATGGGCTTGGCCTTGGTTAGCAGTGGGTCCATCCTCGAGCCCAGTTGGTGTTTGTTGGGCCTGCAGAGAGCTTCTGGCTGCTTCTTGCAGAAGCCACCCCTGCAGCCTCCTCTCCTCTGCCAGAATCCAGCCACTCAAATCTACAACAATCGGTGAAACTGTTGCTAGTAGTAACAAATAAAAGAGAAAAAATGCCTAAGTCTTAATGCAAAACTGGGGATGAAGAAAGAACAAGGAAAAAGACTGTTAGAAAATAAATAGAAGTAACTCAAAATAGATTCACACCAAGGAAGAAGAAATCCTCCTATTAACACCTCCACCAGCTTCCCCTCTGGCAAAAACTTCCACTCATATCCAGAGATGGTGCAAATGACCCTGGGACCCAGCTGCACACGGGGAGTGGGAGCACACCATCACAATCTGGCAGTTGAGATTAGAGAGTTTGCATGCAATGCTGTAACTGTATTATTAATGAAGCTTTTTTTCTGTAATAATTAGAGTACTAGTCCAATTAATTTGGACTATAATTGCTGATATCAATGTAATGTTCCTAATATTGTGTGTGTGTTTGTGGGAGTGTTTTTTTAGATTGTAAAACATGAATGAGACTAACAGCAAACTTCTTAGGTCAACATATAAAAATGTATTCCTATTGTCTCATAGCAACATTTTCTGAGTTAAATACTGCAATGTCTTTTTTAATCTACAGAGTAATTCATTCTAATACAATACAAGTGATTCAGTGTACAGTTAGCCTTAATTTATACTTTAAAAATGTAAGGAGTATGTATAAGATTGCAAATGGATCCATCAAACTGCATACCTATATAATTTTTTTTTTTTAATGATTCACCTAACTTCTAGACAATTAGAATTATAATAGCTGATAAACCACCAAAAGCAATTGTAAAAGAACATTCATAAATTCAGCGACATAACAGCTGAGGGCTTGGCTGAGGTTGGAAATGCTTAGCTTGCTTATTATGGGGGAAAATATTTTTTCAGTGATTCCCTCCTTGATGATATATCGTACACAGAATCACACAGAATTATCAAGGTTGGAAAAGACCTAGAAGATCATCCAGTCCAACCATTCACCTATTACTACTAGCTCCCACTAAACCATATCCCTCAATACAACATCCAGTCTTTCCTTGAACACCCCCAGGGTTGGTGACTCCACCACCTCCCTGGGCAGTGCATTCCAGTGCCTGACTACCCTTTCTGAGAAGTAGTGCTTCCTAATGTCGAGCCTGAATCTCCCCTGGCGCAGCTTGCTACCATTCCCTCTAGTTCTGTCACTGCCTACACGGGAGAAGAGGCCGACCCCCAGCTCACTACAACCTCCCTTCAGGAAGTTATAGAGAGCTATAAGGTCTCCCCTAAGCCTCCTCTTCTCCAGGCTGAACAATCCCAGCTTCCTCAGACGCTCCTCGTAAGGCCTGTGTTCCAGACCCCTCACCAGCTTAGTAGCCCTCCTCTGAACGCGTTCCAGAGCCTCAATGTCTTTCCTGTAGTGAGGGGCCCAAAACTGAACACAGTACTCGAGATGCGGCCTCACAAGTGCTGAGTACAGGGGGACAATTACCTCCCTGCTCCTACTAGTAACACTATTTTTGATGCAAGCCAGGATGCCGTTGGCCTTCCTGGCCACCCGCGAACACTGTCGGCTCATGTTCAGCCGTGCATCAATCAGCACCCCCAGGTCCATTTCCTCCACACAGTCCTCCAGCCACTCCGCCCCAAGCCTATAGCGCTGCCTGGGGTTGTTGTGGCCAAAGTGCAGGACTCGGCATTTGCTCTTGTTGAACCTCATGCCATTGGCTTCAGCCCAGCTCTCCAGCCTGTCCAGATCCCTCTGTAGGGCCTCGCTACCCCCAGGCAGATCCACACTCCCAGCCAATTTAGTGTCATCTGCAAACTTACTGAGGGTGCACTCAATGCCCTCATCTAGGTCATCAATAAAGATATTGAAGAGGACAGGCCCCAGCACCGACCCCTGGGGAACACCACTCGTGACCGGTCGCCAGCTGGATTTAACTCCATTTACTACCACTCTCTGAGCCCGGCCCTCCAGCCAGCTCCTTACCCAGCCGAGGGTGTACCCATCCAAGCCACGGGCTGCCAGCTTCTGCAGGAGAATACTGTGGGAGACAGTGTCAAAGGCCTTGCTGAAGTCTAGGTAGACCACATCAACAGCCTTTCCCTCATCCAGCAGATGGGTCACTAGATCATAGAAGGAGATCAGGTTGGTCAAACAGGACCTGCCCTTCATGAACCCATGCTGGCTAGGCCTGATCCCCCGGCCATCCCGCACATACCGCATGATCTCCCTCAAGACTATCTGTTCCATAACCTTCCCTGGAACCGAGGTCAGGGTAACAGGCCTGTAGTTCCCCGGATCCTCCTTACAACCTTTCTTGTAAATGGGAGTCACATTGGCAAGCCTCCAGTCCTCTGGGACCTCACCAGTCAGCAAGGAGGACTGATAGATAATGGAAAGTGGCTCGGCTACCACCTCTGCCAGTTCCCTCAGTACTCTCGGGTGGATCTCATCCGGCCCCATGGACTTGTGGCAGTCCAGTTGGAGTAGGAAGTCTCTGACTGTTTCTTCCAGAATCACAGGGGAGTTAGCATGCTCCCCAGCTGAGACTACCAGGTCAGAGAGAGGGGTACCCTGAGGATCTGTTTGACCTTTAAAGACAGACGTAAAGAAGGCATTCAGAACCTCCGCCTTTTCCTTATCCTCAGTGATCACATTCCCAGCCTCATCCAGTAAAGAGTGGATATTCTCCTTTGTCCTCCTCTTACTGTTAATGTACTTATAAAAGAGTTTATTATTCTTTTTCACCCCAGCGGCCAGGTTAAATTCAAGCTGGGCTTTTGCCTTTCTGATTTCACCTCTACACATCCTGACAACTTCCTTGAATTCATTCTCAGTTATCCGTCCCTCCTTCCACAGGCGGTAGATTCTCTTTTTCTCACGGAGCCTCAAGAGTAACTCCCTATTCATCCACGCTGGTCTTCTTCCCCGCCGGTTCATTTTGCGGCTCAGGGGGACCGCCTGCTCCTGCGCCCTTAAGACTTCCTTTTTGAAGAGCAACCAGCTCTCTTGTACCCCTTTGTTCGCTAAGACTGAATGCCAAGGGACTCCCCCTACCAGTCTCTTGAACAAATCAAAGTCTGCCCTCTGAAAGTCCAAGGTAGCAGTTTTACTATTCCCCCTCCAAGCTCCACCATGAATTGAGAAATGTATCATTTCATGGTCACTCTGTCCAAGGCAGCCCCCAACCTTCACATCTCCTACCAGACCTTCCCTGTTCACGAACAGCAGGTCTAGCGGGGCAGTTCCTCTTGTGGGCTCTCTGACCAGCTGCATCAGGAATGCATCCTCTGTGCACTCCAAAAACCTCCTAGACTGCTTCTTCTGTGCTGTGCTGTACTCCCAGCATATGTCAGGGAAGTTGAAGTCCCCCATGAGCACAAGGGCTGATGACCGTGCAGCTCGTGCCAGCTGCTTGTAGAACACCTCATCTGTCTCTTCATCCTGGTTTGGCGGTCTATAACAGACGCCCACCAGGATGTCTGCCTTGTCAGCCCTTCCTCTGATCTTTACCCATAGGGATTCAATGTTATCATCCCTAGTCACAATCTCAGTGGCAGAAAAGGATTCCCTAACGTATAGAGCCACACCACCACCCCTCCTTCCTTGCCTGTCTCTCCTGAAGAGTTTGTAGCCATCCATTGCAGCACTCCAGTCATAGGAGCAATCCCACCATGTTTCTGTTATGGCAACCAGGTCATAGTTTGCCTGCCGCATTATGGCTTCCAACTCTTCTTGCTTGTTGCCCATGCTGCGTGCGTTAGTGTAGACGCACCTCAGCTGAGCCCCTTGCCTCTCTCCTAATCCCAATACCACTTCCCCAGGCCGATCTCTAGCAGACCTGGCTTTATCCCCTTCCCCCTTCCTATCTAGTTTAAAGCCCTTTCTACAAGTCCTGCCAGCTCCTGGGCAAGTATCTGTTTCCCTTTCGGAGACAGGCAATTCCCATCAGCTGTCCTCAGGCCAGGTGCCGAGTAGACCGCCCCGTGATCAAAGAATCCAAAATTTTTGTGTTTGCACCAGCCTCTCAGCCATGCATTTATAAGATGGCCTTTTCTGCTTATCTCAGTGTTTGCCCCTGCCACCAAAGGAATACTGGCAAACACAACTTGTATGCCCGCTCCATCGACTAACTTCCCCAGCCTCCTAAAATCATTTTTTATAATCCTCAGGCTTCTATCAGCAAACCCATCACTGCCAGTCTGAACTACCAATAAAGGGTAGTAATTGGAGGGGCGGATAAGGCTGAGGAGTTTTCTAGAAATATCCCTGATCCGTGCCCCGGGAAGGCAACACACCTCCCTATGGGTAGGGTCAGGCCGACATATTGGCATTAGCAGTAATGTAGTTTGCATTTTGATGTTATAGTATATTTACAATATAATACTATAAAATATTTACATAGTAATAAGGTAGACAAGACAATGGAATAAATTTTCACTGCAACTTAAATATATCAAATAATTGAGACTGTTTTCCATCAAGTTTTTCTTAAGAACTACTTCTATGAGAAATGAGCAAAGACATTTTCTCGTCTAATGAAATATTTATTTTTAATGCACAGTCAAAATAAACAAATAAACTTGAATTCAATATTCCTAAAAAAGCATCTTTCTGAAAAACATCATTATTTCAGCACTGTATCTAATGTAATATCTTTCTTATGAAACTGGATATTACATCTATGTGCTCTTCCTTTTTACAGCAGTATCTGTCTCACATTTGGCAATGTAGGATAACTAAAGAATAATGAAAAGTTAAGCAAACAATCTAAAAATATGTCTATTCTATGGATTTCGTAGATTCAGTTTTGGAAACTGAGCAACACAAAGTGTCTCTAAATTATTTAATGCCTCTATTATATGTATTTAAAGGACACTATTGCTGGTGTCACACAGGCCTGGAAAGTCGACACATGCAGGAAATTAATTCACTTAGAATTAATTGAACAAACAGATATTAATTGTAAATAATAATTTTATAAATGAAAGTTGAGTGGCTAGGTACTTTTTCATGGGTTAACCCTGGCTGGAGGCCAGATGCCCACCAATGTTGCTCTATTACTCACCTTCTCAGAAAATATACATTCTGTGGGGTGCAGACCTTCATGAACAGACTGCTCCAGCCTGGTCCTCCATGGGGTCACAAGCCTCCCAGCAAACCTGCTTTGTCATGGGCTTCTCTCTTCATGGGCTGGAGGTCCTGCCAGGAGCTTCCTCAAACGCAGGCTTCCCACTGGGTCACAGCATCCTTCAGGTGTCTCCACCTGCTCCACTGTAGTGTCTGCCACAAAATGCAGGTGGCATATCTACTCCCCATCATTGTCCACAGGCTGCAGAAGGACAGCCTGCTTCACCGTGGTTTTCTCCATGGGCTGCAAAGGAATGTCTCCTCCGGTGGCTTCTAGCAGCCTTTCAGTACCTGAAAAGTGCCTATATGAAAGCTGGGAAGAAACTGTTCAAAAGGGCATGTAGCAATAGGACAAGGGGTAGTGGTTTAACCTAGAAAAAAGATAGTTTAGGTTGGATATTGGGAAAAAGTTCTTCAATATGAGGGTGGTAGATCACTGGAACAGGTTTCCCAGGGCAGTAGTGGAGGTCTCATCCCTGGAGATATTCAAGGTCAGGCTTGATGGGACTCTGAGTGACCTGATCTAGTGAAGATGTCCCTGCTTATTGCAGGGAGGTTGGCCTAGATGACTATTAAAGGTACCTTCCAAACCTAACCATTCTATGATTCTATCATCTCTATTGACCTCTGGTCCCACATTTGTCTTACACCATTGATCCAAGGATTTTAAACACAAACATATATTATAATAATCTTATTTAAACCTATATTTCATCTTGCATTTTTAAAGCATTGTTCTTGATCAAAGTTCACTGTTCACATGCTTTCTATGAATTAAATTCTGGGTTCTCTATCCTTATCTATTGCATTTTATAAGGACCCCAGGTACTGAACATTCAGGTGTATCTAAAGTCTATAAGTATTGAACAAAAAATTTCATATTAACATTCCAAATTTGCCTCAATTCCTACGCCTGAGTAGTACGGAAACTTCTCTCATCTCATCAAAGCTGAGAAGCTTCAGAGCTGCATTATGTATAAGTCCTATCAAGATTCACAAACTATGCATTCCTTCATCTAATTCCCCTGAGGGACCCCATGCATCTGATCGTACCTACCAGATGGCTTGGTCTTTATGAAACAAAGAAATGGCAACTACTTTTAGTAAAAACACAGATGGGAAAGAATGAAAGCAGCATTCTTTCCTCTGCATAATAGCCTACAAGATAGAATTCTTACACAGTATGGAAAAATCAGGTCCAGTGCCCTTAACAGCCACTCTTCTATCTTCTGTGCCTAAAACATCAGGATATAGACTAATCTCCAAAGAAGGTGTTCCAGAGTGGAAAAGAGGCAAAATGAACATAATGCTGAAGTTAATCTAAAGCACTCACCTGAAATGCTGGAGACAATTATTTTCTCACTTGAAGAATTATCACTATTAAGTAGTCAGTCTGCGGATCATACACCTCACTAGAAGTCATGCTTCATTATGGCGACTGTAGGAATTCCATCAGACAGTTGCTCACAAGTTTCTTATCTCTTATTTCATATATCTTTGATTCCTTTTTGAATTGCATCAACTGAGTGATGCTCTGTTGCTCCTTATTAACAGTAAACATTACTTCTGTTAGCGGTCGCAATCACAAAGAACTCATCTACACAAAGAGGATAAGCAGGCACTTTGATTCCAGCGCTGGGTAACACAGGGAATAGCTCCTCCAAAGATGTGTTTTCCAACAGCTACAAAGCACAACATATTTATACATTTTTTTAACAAAGTCATTGCACAAAATGCTCACTTCTTAATTTGACCTTTGCAATGATTGGCTTTCAATTGCTTCACTTTATCTATATTCTTATTCTATAAAAATCATTAGTTAACTTTGCTGATTGTTTTAAATACAATGAGGGGAGGGTAATGATTAGGATATTTATGTTATTTCCTGGAAATCATTAACATATGTAAATGTCCTCTGTGCATGTGCAGTTCTCTTGAGCGGGGCATCAGCAGTCTTCCTCACTGTGTTCTCAAGTCAACCCCATCCTTGCTCATGCTTGTTTCATCTTTGGCTGATCTTTCGTAACCACAGCTATTTTCTTCTTATACCTATTGTTTTAACTCAAGGTCCATAACCAGTACCCATTGTTTTAATTCAGATTCCATAGCAATTTTCCATAGTGATCAAGGCACACACCTTCCTAGTTACCTATTCCTAAGGGCCTTAAAGCACTTTATGTTCTCATAGCTGCTATAACTCCTTAAAATCAAAATCATATTCTAAACTAAAACCAAAATAACCTAGAAGTTAAGCTATTTTATTAGGATGAATGTAACATTTTTCCCCTTTGAAAGTATTGCTAATTATACTCAATACATTCACATATTCAAATTGTGGCTTCATTGAATGTCAAATTGTCATATGATGGTGGATCTTTCTATGACTGGTCAGGTCTTGCTTCTGTTTGTATAATCATTTGATTAAATTTTGGGTTTTGAGTTAATTCATGTCTCAAACAATATGTCAGACTAAGCACTATGATCACTAATGTCAGGACAAGCAAAGTTTCAATTAATGACTTTCACATATTCCATGATTGTAACAATAGCATATCCAATGCCCTTCTATTTTATCATAGAATGGTATGAGTTGGAAGGGACCCCAAGGATCCAACCCCCCTGCCACAGGCAGGGCCACCAACCTCAGGCCTGGATCTACACTAGGTTGCCCAGGGCCCCATCCAGCCTGGCCTTGAACACTTCCAGGGACGGGGCATCCACTACCTCTCTGGGCAGCCTGGTCCAGCACCTCACCACTCTCTCTGTAAAAAACTTCCCCCTAATATCTAATCTAAACCTTCCTTCCTTTAGATTTAATCCATTCCCCCTTCTTGACGTAGCCTGCAACTGTAAATTCTTTTGACTGAATCACTTACATGTTTCGTTTGCCAGTCGTTCAACCTGTTCAGTCAATCAGTATAACCATTCTCTATTTCTATAGGACACCATAGGATGTAGGAGGGATTCCAGTGTCCAACCAATTATTACTTTCATTCTTGGATCATTTCAAGTATCATCACAATTGGACTTTGATCTTTTCACTTGCCAATCATTCAAGTTACAGGCTTGTATCTGAATACTATAAGTTACCTGTGCTTGGTTTGATGACAGTTTTCTTTTTATTCGTGTTTCTGCCATCATAGACCACAGAGCAAACAGAAAAACAAATTTGTTAATCATTTTTCAAAGTTAATTTTAAAGTCTCTGGATTTCCAACCACTTTCCAGTTAGTGGGTGGTGCCTTCTTCACTCTGGTATAGTGGATCCAAGCATCTGATTTATGTCACATAAATGTCCTAAGAATCTTTCCATTGTTAATTTATTATTGAAATAAATAGGAATTTAGAGGTTGAAATACAATTCAGAATCTAAATGCATTTTGTTGGATATGGAAACATCCACAACGATGGGTAGGAATTGAAATAGTCTGCAGCTGTGAATTTATAAGATAATTCACAGCATTGAGACTAGCTTTAAACACCTTGAAGAGCGGTATTTATAGAATTTAGTGAGTGGAATAGGTAGCCACATTAGCTAATCAGAATAAAATGGAGAAAAAGAAGTTGCAGGTATCCAAAATCAGGTGCAAGAGAAATCTCGATCAGAATGTTTGCTATGAGAATTTATTTTCAGATACAGCCAAAATTGCTGGGTTAAGAACATGAAGAAATTGTTAACATCTAGTTCTTCCATACTTCTGTCACAGAAGGACAAAAGCTCCCTTGCTTCTCACAAGTTATTAAAGGAAATTAAACTATATCACCCTGTCATGTTCAGTCCAAGAAAATCTTACATTCTTATTCTCAGTTTATAGCTGAGTGCAACATTTCAATGTGTGAATAGGCTATTAAGATTTGTACTTACAAGTGCAGGACGATACCCCTCCTCACCTTCTGTTGCGTACTCAAGTCCTCCCATCCCAAACCACCTTACTACCTTCAGCCCCAATTATTTCCCTACTCAAAGTCAAATTTCCCTGAATATAAACTGAAGTTCTATTCCACACTTCTGTAAGGTACACTGCCTCATTCCTCTCTGACTTTTGTCCTCACCTGGCCTGCAGGACCTGACACTAGTACTGTGTATCATGACCATGTACTCTGCAGGGGGGTGAAAGTCTTCTCATAGTATTAGCCATGGATCAAACAGGTCAGGCAAGTGCCTTGCAGACTAATGGCTCCCCATGGTCTGTATGCTGTAGATATGGAAACATCTTTGCCATCTGCATCAAATGTATGCAAGATGAAGAGGTATCGAGTTAACCAGCCTTATCACAGAGTATTAATTATCCTGGTGACTGGTAGGAGATCTCAGTGATTGCTTGTGGTGGTTCAGACCCAATGACTGGCTGAGCACTGCAGGCCACTCACTCACTCCAGAAGAAACAGACAGGCTCCATGGTTTGGGATAAGGACAGCTTACTGACAAAAACACCGTGAAAGTGGAACAATAACTACAAATTTCACTTACACCCAATGATAACACAGAGTACTGTGACCTGACACCCCGGCTGCATTCAGACTGCCCTAGAGGCACCTAGGAGCACCCCCTCCCCAGCCAGTCCCTCTTATGGGGGAGTGATGTCAGGTGGTGTGGAAAACAGCCCAGGCTAACTCAGCTCACCTGTGCTAACTCAGCTTACCTGGGCTGGCTGCTTGGGGAGGTTGACTCTGGCCTGGACAGAACCGGGGTACTGCTTCAAACCAGACAGAGTAGCATTTAGATGACAAACCCTAGTACATTTCCTATATGTGTGCCTTTAGCTACTAAAGGGACACTGGCACCATGCAATCTCCAAAAGTTTTGTATGTGACTGTCTCACGTGCAGTGCTTGATTTAGTGGTGTAAGCATGCTCTCATATCACTTACAGAGCTAAACTTTATTTTGAAAGAAATACACTGCCTGAAAGCCTTGCTGGAAGCTCAGTAGGTGTAAGTTAGCACTCCTGGTGTCTTGGTAGCCACAGGCCTTTTCAACTCTTCACACATCTGCTGTTAGAAATGTAGAATCCTGCAGAGTTAATTGGCAGCTCAGCAGGAGTTTGAAGGAGCTAGGGTGACATATCAGAGTATAGATTTATAAACAGGGTAAGACATATTGTGAATTTATGTTATGTTAGCCAATGCATAGTAAGTATGAGGTAATCTGAGATACTTGGGGAGAGAAGCTTTCCTACTTTACTACAGGATAATAGCGGGCGTATGGGCAATTACTGAAAGGCCTAAGGCCACACAGGAAATCCCTTAGCAAAGATTTTAGATCCATCTTGTGAAGTCCAGAAGCATACAATCACCTCTTCTTTTTTGCTTCTTTTTTTATTTAAATGTGGGTATTTCAGGAAAGTTATTCAGTCCTGCATTAATCAAGCAGCAGGTTTCGGCAAGTCTTGTAGTAGCTTCATGAACGGTGAGGTTGCAATGATTATCAGTATTCCCTACGCCTTATCTGCAAAGCAAGCCTTGATACACAGGCTGTAGGAAAACACCAGCGTGAAGTCAACTTCTGTTGATTTCGGTGGGAATTGCTCAGCCCCCCGCGGCTCCGTTTCAATGGGAGACAGCATGGGCTAACTGCATAAGATATGAATACTCTGTCAGCTTCCAAAATGGGTGACTTGTAAGAATGGAGTCAAAGCATTGCTTTGAGCTGCTGTAGCTGTGTATTTCTTCCTTTTTTACTTTTTTTTTGGCTTTTCCTTTACTTTGCCAATATTTTCTCCTTATTTTTCTAATTAAATTGGCTGTGGTTCAAGAGAAAAAGATCCCAGTCCGTATGTCACTGTGTTCATTGCAGGGGAATGTGGTAAAAATATACCAACCTCTTCTATGCTTTTTCAGTAGACTGCAAGCAAACTGTGTTTATCAGTTATGTGATTAAAGCAAAATCCAATTTTTGCTTTGTTTTAAAGCAAACCAAATCCCAGTCTCTTGAATATATAAGCATACTTCTTACACAAGTTGGAAAAAAAGAAAGTATATTTACAAGGTTTTTTCCTCTATCTTTCACAAATAAGGCTACACACCTGAATTTCATTCAGTCAATGAACTGTGAATAGATAAATGTCTGCTTCACTTCCATTCCCCACTGCATTTCTGATTAGATATATGCTGCTTTTCCAATAGATACAAGTTACCTAGGAGGAGATGTACTACCAATATTCTATTTCGGCCATCACTGGGACAAGCATGTGACATCTTAAAACTGGAGTGAAGAGAGCTGGCTTTAGATTTCCACAGCCAGACTACTGTGAAAAAATGGTGAGCAGGCGTGCTTCTATATTGCACCCACACTCCAGGGCAGCAACAAATGGCTGTAAACTGGAGCACAGGAAGTTCCACACCAACATGCAGAAGAACTTTTACACAGTGAGGGTGACAGAGCCCTGGGACAGGCTGCCCAGGGAGGTGGTGGAGTCTCCTTCTCTGGAGATATTCAAGACTCGTCTGGACGCCTATCTGTGCAATATGAGCTAGGGAGCTGCTTTGGCAGGGGGGTTGGACCCGATGATCTCTCGAGGTCCCTTCCAACCCCTACGATTCTGTGAATCTGTGAAATTCCTGTGGATTTGTAGGAAGGAAAATGTGACCATTCTACATAATAACAGCTCAACACTGGATTTCAAATGCAATCAGAATAAAGGAATATTTGTGCTCATGCATACTCATGTGTTTCCTCCTATGGAGGGGCTACCTCCTGTAATTGTACAATTTCATTGCTCAATGGAACTTGTATTCATGTTTTTAAAGTATGGTCTTGCTTCATGTTTATAGTATCCATACTTCAGGGGTTTTTCTATATCTGGAGTTCTAGTATTGACACTTAAGAAAATATATTGACATATGGATGTGCAAAAAACTACTTCCTGGATCTACTTGTTTTGGTTTATCTTTTCTGCTTTCCTTAGATAAGAGCACGGGAAAGGTCATACATACCTAAATTTACTCTTCTGGTTAGTAGTCTGTCTCTGACAATGGCCAACATAATAAGTGTAGGGGCACAGGGAGCCCTACAGTGTCAGTTCCCCCATTATAACCTCCTGAATTCTCGCAACGTGAATCAGGGATTATTAACACATTTTTCCCTTTAAGAATTTTGATGAACGTGTTTTCTTTGAGTATATCAACTTTCTTTTTAGACCTCATAAATCTTTGGGCTCCATATCATCCCATGGAACTAATTTTGAAGTTTACTTTTGGACAGCTTCCTGCTTCTCTGCCTATTTATTGAGACATGGGAAAAAAGGGAACCTGAACTGCACGTAATAGTCAAGACGTCAATTCACTATGGATTTAAGCAGGAGTATATTGATATTCTGTATTTTTCTCTCTACTTGTTTTTCAATAGTTCTTAACATCTTGTTTACCTTTTTTCTTGACACCTATTGAAAGCCTAGCTGATGTTTTGTAATGCCATCCAGAGAGCCTGGAATAACTCCTTCATGAACAGCAGCAGCTGATTTAGACACTCTAAAACAATAGATGCAATTTAGGTACTAAGAATGTAAAAGTTTTATTTTGTCTGGCCACAAATAAAGGTATTACTTGTATCTTGGTTAAAGATGACTGTATTTTTTTTCAATTATATTAATTAAATTGGAATTGTTATTAGTCTAATATCACATTTTCATATCATCTTGGCAGACTTCCCTCTTGCTCACTTTTTTCCCAGAGAATCTTGGATGTAAATCTCTCCCTAAGATGCCTCTGATTGTTATTTTGCTACAAATGCTATAAATAACTCATTAAACTTCCAGATCACCTAATCTGTTGCCAAATGGAAGCAAGTGGTATAAATTAACTAGCAATTGCCATGCAGAACTTCTGATGTACTTCAAGTGGTAATTGTTCATATGCTTTGCTATTTTATGCATTCTTAACCTGCAAATCATTCTGTTCTGATGACTTGAAATTGAGTCTGTCTTTGCACTCACAAGCTTCATTCCATACTTAGCAACTACCTATATTAGTACTTTTAATATTTTTAACCTTCTGCACATAGATAAATTCTACATTTTCCACTTCTGTTTGAATATGCAGTGTAGAAATGTAATTAAAATTTATTTGAGGAAAATATGGAGAGAATGAACCTGTATAAAACAATTGGACAGTATCTGAAATGGGGAAAGCAAAACAAAGTAAACTTTGCTTATTTCCCTCTGTCTTCTGTTGTTATCTACTTAAACCACATTATGGTAAGGTACAGTCTACATGGCTCCTTTTATGACTGTAATTTTTCTTTTATGACTGTAATTCTTCTTTAAATAGTTGGAATGTAGCCCATTGAAAATATCAGAAGATACCATCAGGAACAGGGTTGTGTAGTAATGACATGGCTGTTTAGCAGCTTGGATAGTTTATTTTGATTAAGTATCACACTACCTATAAGATGCAATTACAGTCCTGTTGAAATGAATGATTTTCTCATTAACCTCTAATGGTACAGGACATTTTACATCTTGTTTTACCATGGTCTCCATACAAGTGAATTGTCTCTTTTAGATTGTGTTTTCAAAATATAATAATGATATACTCTATGATAAACAACCATGAGTTTCAGCAAATCTAGATTCTCATAGAGTCCAGCCGGTTTAACTGTGTTTCTTTCAATACACTTGATCCCAATTTGAAATGATTTTGAATCACTGACATCATAATCAAATCTATTATGAGTATGTAAAAGTGATGGTAAATATGAGCAGAAGTGTAAAGAGTCATTCCAGCAAAAGTTCACCTCAGAATTTGGCATTAATTTCCTGGATCATTGATGCTAGTGTGGGTGTGTGGGTGTGTTAGGATCTCAAGATTTTTTAGTTTTGCAAAAGTCTGCAAATAGTATGGTGAGGGATCCAAGACGGTTCTGAGAAGCAGCCATGTGCAGCCTCAGAGCTTTTTTCCATTCTACCACCCACAGTCACTTCCAAGGGAGTGCTCCCTGCATTTGATAGCTCCAGACCTCTGTGGGACAGCAATATTCTTCCCTTCAGCATTGTCCCTGTAGTTTTGGGTAGGAATGATCTGAAGGGAGAGGAAGGCACATGTCAGGCTCTAAGGAAGTAGAACTGAGGAAGTGGAGTGGCTGCTGTATCAGCAGGAGTCCTATTATATGCTGATTCTGACCTTCAGACAGAAACATATTCCAGAACTAAGCATTTGTTTAACTCTTGGAAGGATTCAAAAGAGCGCTTATTTTTATCTGATCAGAAACACAAGCTACTTTGTTTCAAAAAAGATGCTGTCCTTTTTGCTTGAAATATATTTTTCCATTACAGCATATAGAAGACAAGGAAACTCTAAATATCAAGGACAAAGGATAAAAATCAGAATAGTTTCAGAGAAGTGATAAACTGTTGCATAGACAGCTGTAAAGTAAGTTCTATATATAGAAGAATTTATAAACAAAGGACCCGATCCTGGAAGATGTAACTGCATCAAGTTGCAAATTTTTAAGGGTTGCTAGATGCTTCTTCAGTAAATTTGAAGGCAAGACCTTAAGAAACACATATGTACACATATGCACAGGCATACACATGCCCTTTTCACTGTAATATGTATACTTTCTGTCAAGAAAGTAGAACAAAAAAAGGATCTTTTTCATAGACACTTCAGGCTGAGTGAGTTTTGGTCTTGATGCAGCTCAGTGAAAGACAGAGCTATTATTCTGTCTGTTTTGACTCATTATGCGTTATATTTATGAATGCCATTTTTGGAACTGTGTGAGCAAGCCACATTTCAATTAATGCTCCCTCTTTGGCAAGCCATGCCCAGTCACAAAGGCATGTCACGTTACATTTTGAAATATGTGCAACTTACATTATGAAATGCCAGTGCAACTTGGCATTATTCACCATACTAGGGAAAAAAAAAATCAGACTGATAAAATTCAAAAAGCATCCACTGGGTTGTGTGAGTAACTTGGCACTCTAGACAGGAAAACGATTAGAGATTATTGTAGGCTTATTCAGTATTTCTTATTTAGTATTTTTTTAGACTCCTGGGTACATGATGAAAATAGTTTGGATGTGCTCCCACAAATAAAGTATTCCCAAAAGATGCTCTTCCTACAGTCATGTTTCATATCATTAAACAGCTAGAGTCTAGATGGTTGAAACCCGTCTCTGGTGAAAGCAAACATCAACAGCACTGGTTTTAATTACCCATATTACTACAGTGTTTCAAAGCTCTTATTGTAGGCCAATAGATCCCTTCCAGAGGGATCTTGATGGGATGGAAGAATTAGCCTCTTAGGAATTTCATGGAATTCAGAAGTCCTGCACTTAGAGCAGAATGACCCTGTGAAAATGTCCAGGCTGAGCAACAGCTCTGCAGAGAGGCAACCTGAGTGTTCTGGTGAACAAAAAAATTGAACATGGGTCAGCGGTGTGTTCCTTTGAGATGGTGAAGCCTAACCATATGCTGGGCTACATCAGCAAAAGCACTGGTAGCAGGTTGAGGGAAGTGACTACTCCCTCTATGCCTCTGCATCAAGAAGGGTTCACTTTTGGAACAGAAATAGCAGAGGTGACTGTTAAGAGCACCACCAAGATGACTAGGGAATGGAACACAAGACACACAAGGAGTGACAGAAGGAATATAGTTTGGATCAGTGGTCTATTAATCTTTGGGTATCTAATGGTGTGAGGTTAAGAATTGGATGGAAACAGACTGTTCTTGAAAGTACACAACAACAACAAAAGGCAATGGTTACAACCTAAAACAGGGAAATTCTAACTGTATATGAGGAAAAAAAAACCCATGTTTTCATGACGAGACTGAATAAGAACAAGAACAGAGGGGCTGTGGAATCTTCATCTATGATGCTTTCCTAGCTTTTCTGAACTTTTGAAACTATCCCTGTGTTGAGGATGTCAAACTTGATCCCAGAAGTTCCTTCCAACCTTATTTTTATTGATGATGCTGTGATTTTTTTTCCCTAGGTCTGGCATACATTTTGGTCTTAAGTCTGAAATTTTAGGTTTAACATAAGTCACCAAGTTTGCTAGAAGATTCCTGAATAATTTTTCATGGCCAGAGATATGCAGAAAATCATCTTGTAACTAATAATCTTCTCTGGCCTAATTTCTAAAACAGCGTGAAGAGGAGTAATTATGTGAGACATAGCAGTGCCTAGTATTACTCTGTGTGTGTGTGTGTGTGTGTAAGACAGAAAAATAATCAGTTTATTGCTTATTTGCTTGAAATGGAAATTAAAACCAAGTCAGATGTTACTCTTATTGTATTCACTACATACAAAAAGAAACCAAAACAAACAGGTACAAAATGTTCATGAATTAAGGAGCTAGAGGAACTGTATGCCTAACTTAGATATGTCAAATAAGACAAAATTATTCCAAGTCTTCATTTCCAGATAGAAGGTCATATGAAAATAAACCTGTAATGAATAAGATAATATAATTATTTGTGTATATACAGTTTATCTTCTTCAGAGGAACAGTTGCCAGTTAATTACAGGCTGTGAACTCTGTATGCATCATGGAATGATCTGTGAGGGCATTTAGGGACAGACTGCGTGGCAAGGGGCAGGCAGTGAGATTCTCAGATGATGTAAATCAATCATTTTCCTTTTACTTCATGCATGATACACCAGTGTATTCCATCAGAAAACTTAGTGAACAGATACCAAATAATACAGCTTTTGTACAGCTAGAATATCACATATTTGTATTTATCTTTCAAATATTATAGTAAATTAAATTTAATTCTGCCAGTTAAACCAGTTCTACAGGTCTGCAGCATTATGTTTGGGATCTGGATTTTGTTTCCTATTGGTATTATCTCATTCTCCAAGTCTTTGCAAGTACAGCAACAACAACAACAACAAAAAAGGTAGCCTGAAGATATTCCACAACAAACTGTGATCTTGTCAGATCTTATCAGCTCAGAAAAGTTGGTCCCGCTCTGTAGCTGTGGAGACTCCGGTAGGAAAAAACGAGCTTAAGGGATGCCTGTATTTTTTGTTTCAGCCTGGTACTGCTACAGCAAACAGTTTCAACCTTGACTCTGTGTTTTCCCGCTGACTTTTTCCTGATTGGAATTGTTTCAGTTCATGTTCCTGCCTTCCCTGAGTTTAAGAAGATTGACTTCTAGTTTTCTCTCTGGTTAAGAAGGTAGGAAGAAAGGGTTCTTACTCTTCTTGTCTGCTACACACAGGAAATATGTCAGCCTTATATATTCCTATGGAACCATGTTATTCCCATGCAAATAATTTAGCAGATGGTCTACATTCAATCTTTGGAGAGAGCCTTTGGGTAACAAAGATGGACGTGAAAATAAAAGGAAGACTAGATGAGGGAAGGTTATATGCAGAGAAGAAATAAGGACAAAGTCAAAAAGGGAAATATATGAAGAAATATATCTGTATCCTGTTAATCTAAATTCTTTTTTGAAAATTCATGAAGAAAGGGGTTAAATCTTCTTTGTGTATTCTTGGCTTCATGACACACATGGTTTGTTGTTCAGTGAAGGACCTAATATAATAGAGCATGCTAGAGATTAAGAGGGAAGGAATGAAGTAACTTTACACATGATTGTTAATGTGGGAGGGAGGAAAAGTACACAGTAGATACAATCACAAAGAAAATAAAAGTGTTAAAAGAAGAAAAATAAACATGCCAAAGAAGGTGGAATAAAAGACAAAATAAAGAAGTAAATATTTGTAAAAGAATGAAACAAGACAACTGAATCTTATATTAGATGCAACTGTAATGTTAGCTAAGACAGCTAGCTCACACCTAGTAACCACAAACTAGCATCTAACCTCAAGTTTTTCAGTCTGAATCCCAGTTCAGGTGCTTAAAAACATCTGTAGCATGCATATTTTTTCTGTAGCAGGTGTCTACACACCTTTCCAGTTTATCTGCTCCCAAAGATTTCCTGACTTCTGGTCTTTTTCATGGCTCCTGTTTCTTCCATAAAAATAAAAAAAAAATCACTTAGCAGAATCAGACTGAATATACATCTAGCCCACCTCTTGGTTTTGGTAGCATCCAGAAGCTGGTAATTAAAGACCATTATAAAAACTCTCAATAAGGAAATATTTATTGAATTCCAAAATAATATGTTCACCAATGTACAGAACAGAGGAATAACCTGAGTTCTGTTCCTGTTCATTCCCTCCTAAGGAGAGCTGGGACAGTTTACTTTATGGGGCAGCTGAACGCTTCACTATGTAGCTCAGAGGGAAAAGCACTCCTCTTTGTACATTTCCATCATTCTGATGAAATGTGCTTCCTATGAAAGGCTGTAGGGACAGGAGCAATTTTTGTGATAGTGCTAGTTGTTGTCTTCAATAACAAAGTCTGCAATTCAGTCTGGCCTTTACTTTATCGAACATGTGTAGAATTAATCTGTGTAAGGATCAGACATAATGCACCCCTTTTCAGAATGCAGATAAGACAAAAGGACATGTTCAATTTATGTTTTATTTTCTCAGACCTGAAAAAAAATTCTTACTCAGATCCCTTATAGCAAGGAACATGTATAAAGACAGAAAGAGAGTGAGTGAGCGAGCAGTATGAGGGGGCTCCATCAAGTACAGAAATTATATCGCCTAGAAAAAAAGCATGTGTTTTCTGTAAGCAAATATCAGTAAAAACAATTCAATTTCAGATAATTCTCAACTACTGAGAGGGGTCTGAAAATCCTGGAAAAATAAACATTAAAGCATGTATGAAAAAAAAAATCTAGATACCTTTCCTCAGGACGTTCAAGAAGTGGTGTTGTGAGGGCTGTTCCAGCCCCACTCAATGTTGTAAGCTAGGATCCACAATAAACTTTATGAGTGGCTCCACAGAGAGGGGAGACCATGGCATAGATGCTCTTCCTAAGACAACACCACAGCTCCATTTTTTGTTACAGTACTGTTCTTTTAAAATTTATTTTTTGAAGGAGCTCATTGATTTCTGTTGAGATTTCTATTGGATAACAGGTAAGCTTATAAGGAGATGCATGAGAAAGACTGCTGTTACTATTTCATGACCTGAAGGGCCTTGTGCAGGTCTAGAAAGTAATGTCAATCAGAGTTCAGTATGTACTGTGATGTATGTAAACCCTTAAAAATGTGGTAGGAGTATCCTTGTAATTCTCATAAGTGTCTGTCATTAATGTTAACATATCTAATAGAATGGTGCTGCTGGATGCTCTGAGACTTCTTCATTGTTTGGAGTATTTGGCACATACATATCAAATCATAATACCTGCCAAGAAGTACTTTCCTTTGTGAGAGAAAAATGTATCACGCTTCCTTTAAGAGTTTGCCTCTCCGGTTAAGTCTTTAGTACAGCCATCATGAGGGATGGGAAAAAGGAATATCTCTTTCATTGTGGGAAAATTGAAGTTCCTTTGGTTTATTGCAACCACCTTCAAGTGCTACAGTATTGATTATTTAAATATCTGGTGCTGCTCCGAGTATTTCCGCGCTGAGTGACAGATCCCATTACTTTATCTGCCGAGGAATTCAAATTTGTTAAAGTTATGAAAAACAGCACTGTGTACCAATCATCAATCTCGCTCTGTTGTTAGCGCCGAGATGCTACGGAGACAGCTGGCATTTCCCTGACATCTCCTACCATGTCCCCAAAAATCTCTCGTCTTCCCAGGCTTGACAGAAAGAAAATTAATCGCGCAGACAGCGATTTGTCATTTTTTTGAGGATTATCCAGGCAGCCCGGTAATACTGGAAGCACTAAACACGCTTGGTCGCCATCGCACTATGTGCGCAAGACCCCGCCGCGGCCAGGCCGGGGGGACCGGAGCGGCGTTCGCTGGGGTTGCGCGGCGAGGTTAAGGGGGCTGCCCAAGCGGCGGGCGCGGCCGCCGGGAGCGCGGGCTGCGCAGCCCGTGCGCGCCGCTGGCCCTAAGGTGGCAGCAGAGCACTGCGCGACGGCAGCGGCACCGCCAGCGCCGCGGGACCCCCGCTCGGGGGCGGGCGGGGGGGATGAGCTCTGCGTAGGGACTTCTGGAGCAAGAGCAAGTTAAATAGCGACAGGAACTTTTCAATCTTAATTTTGTCTAAGGGTTTTTTTCGTTTTGATTTTTTTTGGTTTTTTTGGGGGGATTTCTTTGTGGTTTTTTTTTTTTTTTTCGTTTTTTCGAGGGTGGTTTTTTTTGTTTATTTATTTTTTTTTTTTTTTTAAGGAAATAGCTATTGTTAAGGTAAGGCAACCTACTATTTAAAAGCTGAGATACCCAACGAGACAGAAGGAATGATACCACAGAAGGGAATTGTAGATGGCATCTTCAATAGCTGCCTTGCACACTGGCTTCGTTCCCTGTTTCGTTCTTAAGTAGATGATACTCAAGGCTTAACACTACTCTTAATGTACCCGCCGCTTGATTTTTTAAAAATGGGTATTGTGGAATTAGAGTCCTACTAGTGCAGAAAGACCTGTATGTGTTCATTCATAACAGCAGGTCGGATCTTGCACTTGGGAAAAAAAATTAAAAATTGAAAATATTAAAAATAGAGCAAGTCAACTAACTTCACTCTCTGTGATTCACTAAAATGCTGGTGATGGGTTTGTCAAGTGTGCAAACAGAGCCTGGCTGTCTCTCCAGTAGTAGATACAAAACATGCGTGGGTCTCTTACACTGAGGATTTGTGAAATTTTATGAAGCCTTTTATATTACCAGCTCTTTTATGTGTTACGTTCTTCAGGGAGAACAAGCTTTTTGGTCCCAGTTCATATCCCTCCATCACAGTCCCAACAGGTTGTGGCACAGAAGTGCTGTGTGTCTGCATTTCTGTTTATTCCGAGAAGCAATCTGTGAACAACCACAAATCCAGTGGCTGCTCCTGGAGAAATGGAGAATTATTTCCTATTTCAAGTTCTTCAGTAAACCACAGTAGGTCCCACTGTATAATTTTAAAACAGGGACTGCAGCTGGTATTCTACCTCTAAAACTGGAAACTTGATGGGTCTCTGTCTGTCATCTACCATTAAAATCAGAGCTGCATCTGTTAGTTTCTTCAGATTTGACTATCTAAGAACAGGCAGAAAAATCAGATGTAAAACCTGGTGTTTGCTTTAATCTCAGATGCTTCAGGGGAGGATGAAAAGACCTATTATCCCTTTTAAGTTATTTACTTGTTAATTTAATCTGTGACATTCATCTCATTTATGTCAATTCTGAATAATGAAATCAGACTATTGATTTAATATTTCAATCTGTAATTTGCATGCTAGGGATTAAATCTGCCATTCTTAGATAATGAAATAGGAAGAGGCCTGAGCTATTCAGCAGTGATGCAGAGTACCGTGTAGATAAAAAAAAAACCCCATTTAAAATGGCAAAAATATTAACCAGAACGTTGTTTTTGTGTGCTTATTGGCTGACAAAGGCAAAAGAAGGTCTTAGGAGCTAAAACTGCAAATTACAACTCTGATTTTCTATAGAACTGTGCAAAGTCTGTGTCCTGAAATCTGTGAATTTCCTATTGCTGCCTTCTCTTCCAGCCCACTTTTTGAAAGAAAGCTATAGAAAACAGTGTGCAGCTAATTTCTTCTGTTATATTTCTCTCAAAGGAATATATGTTTGTTCATCCAGTATTGTGCACATTTTCCTGCAAATATAATGTATTCTTGATTTCGACAAACGACTGTCTCATCCCCTCTTTGACACTGAGTGCTGAGCACTCACATCCTGTCCTGCCTAGTAGTTATGAAGATAGGGATGTGGAGAAAAGGGTAGAGCTAGCCTGGCCTATGAAAAATCTAAGGTTATGCAGGGTTGTGGAAAAAGGCGGGAGCTATCTTGGCTTATGCAAAATCTCAGGTTACAGTTGATTACAGGATGGGCTGGGTCACAATTCTGTTCCTACTTTTGGCATTCATTGCACCTCACACCAAGCAACAAGGATGTTGAAAAATATTTTGTACAGGTTAGTTAATAAGCAGCCTACTAACTATTAGTGGTACTACTGGCTATTGCTGCTATTCAGGCTATGTAGCTAGAGCTCTAGCTGTCATTGCAGCTCATTTTTAAACTAGTTCAATGTGAATGATCATCGGAAGATCCTTCTCAAAAACACCCTGTCATGAGCATTTTTATTGGAAGTGGGACATATTAATTCAAACTCAACTGAGTAAGAGACAGTCCTAAACCAGGATGTCACATACCTGGGAGAAGCTAGGGTTACAATACACAAGGTAGGTGGAAAGTGGTTCTGTGAACCTACCTCTTTCTTTTCTTGCAAAAATCCCCAAATAAAACACATAACTCTGAGTCAGCTGAAAGGTGTTTGTAGAAAAAGAGACATTTTAATGTTGTTTTTCTTGATTCCTGTGAGGAGAAAAAACCAAATTTTTAAAATTTTAATTTTATTTCAGTTTCATAGTGTCTTTTTTTTTTTCCACCCTTTATTTATTTTTTTGCTTGTATTTTGCTTTTGATTAAGCTGTAGAGGCTATAACCTCACTAGATATTTTTAGAAACTGACTGCTTTTAGTACACCCAAAATGTACTCACTACTTCTGGAACTGGAGATAGTCAGATAATAGAGACTTCATAATATAAGACTTTTGCACTGAATCTTTATTTCTGTGTATAAACATTTTATCCCCTTAAATGAGTCTGGTTATCTGCTGAGTTAGTCCCTGCTTGTGTTTCTGAAATACAGAACGTTAAAGGATATTCTGTAAACCAATGCTTTATTTGTATCGATGAAATGATTACAAGCCACAGCTAAGTTTCCCAACATGGTTGTGTATATGAAGGATGTTTAAAATGTCTGTGTTAAAAAGGGAACCAAGCAGTGCAACATCAGTGCCTTAAATATTGGGAAATAAATATGTGGTAGGCATGGAAATTGCATTTATAGTTAATGAGACTACTGTAGAATAATTCAGATTGGTAACAGAATATTATATTCTAGGCATTGATTTAAATGAGTTAAAGCAAGAATATTCAGAAGTGCTAAAGCATGAATAGAACTGTGGATACTTTCAGTTGTTCTGCTATTTTGGCATTACAGTGCCACATCTAAATTACAAATAACCTCAAGGGCAGGGCACCAAACAAAAGACTGAATGCAATTTATGTGGGTTAAGAAACACCGCTTCTGTACAGAACTAAGGATTTATTGGTATACTAATTAAAATATTATCAGTCTAGTGAAGGAGATATTATTCTCAGTCACAATGAATTACTGTAACAGCTTGTAATGACAGACTTAAAACCGATAAAGACGAATGCTCTATTGTCAACTCTCTTTCCTGATGTTAGGCTTACCCCTGGAATCCACCCAGGGTCCTAAGGTCAAACGCATTCGTTTTCCTCAGGAAGAAGCCATGTAAGTATCGTGAATTATCTACATCCTGAGTCATTTGGCAGGAAGCGTCTGATGTTGATGGAGGGTTTCTTCCTTCTCACTCATCAAAGCTCTTGAAGAGCGAGTAGGAAGAAACCCTCCATCAACATTACAAACTCTATTTATGTGTTTGCTAACTGTCTGCTCACTTCATTTTTATTCACCAATTCCCGCTTCCATGGTATATTTGAGTTTTACTATACACGTGTTGTTTTATGTATGTTGCATATTTACTCTTTGCTTTTTTTTCCCCCCTCAAACCCCATTTTTCCCATGCATGCCTTTGGTGAATGGTAACTGAACATTTGTTACATATTTTTGTGGCCCTGGGGTGGCCATTGTCATGTGTATATATTTTCAAGGCCTACACCATGATCTTTACTCATGCTGTCAGGGTCTCTGTTTCAAGACCTTGGTTTTCTTCGATAGCCTTCAAGCTGTGGTTTCCTGATAACAACTAATAATTTTTTTTAGCACAAATTAATCAGAGAAAAGGCCTTTCTGGAGTGAGATGTTGAATAGTTGAGTCTACAGAAAATTATGATCTGGTTCAGAAATATATCCATCCATCTATAGGTACATACAGGTACAGAAATTTTATTTTTGTTATTACTTGTTATCAATATCTAATTGTTACGGTGACATCACTGATATAAAAATTTCTTTGCTCCAACATAGTGCTTATTTGCTAACTGAAACTGCTATTCTAGAATCTTCTGCTCTGATGTGATTTAATGCCAGCAGTTCTAAGTGTATCCTTAGGTACCTCACCACCATCCTTCCAGTTACCCATACATTCACCCATAAATTCCTGCACAGGCAATGAATCTTTCTCTATGCATGTGTGGTATTGTGTCCTTCCACAAAATTCTTCACTGAAATACAAATGAAAAACTGGAGGCAATAATCTTTGGAACAAAGAATCCAAAAGTTCTACATGTTTGCCAGACTCATGGAGTAAAATCATAGCCAGTGAATCCTGTAGAAAGGATGGACAGATGGGTTGCTGGTCTTTTCCAGAGGTCTTCCTGTGAGGGCCAAACAGGTAGCACGTTGTCTCATTGTATTGCATCCCTGCCTTTGTGAAGTGTTGCCTGCTGTTGAAAATATATAAGGCACTGCCACACACACAGGCTAAGCAACACAGTCCCTCCTGAGTGAAGTTCACTGTCACTGCATCTCCTGGCCTTGAACCTCCAGGCTACAGGCAGATAAATATCTAATACAAGCAGCCCCATTGAGAGTTGATCTTACAAGATGAGGCATTTTGGTTTTAATATCCTTACAAGAAAAAGAAGTGATTAAGCAATCACAACTGAAATAAAAAGTTGCTTTTATTTGTAGAGTGAACAAGATTTACCAACAATCTTGTATGATCTTCATTTCATCTTGGAAGAAAATACCAGCTGGTGGCAGATTTTATGAGGAAAGATATAAATTTGAAGAACAACCACCTTATAAATTTAGTTGTTTCTTTTAAGAATATTAAAATTTAAGAAATTTTAGTGATTTATTTTTCTTTTCTTCAAAGGTAGTCTATATTGGAACTCTTGGTGACCTTCATGGGACCTTCACATACACACAGACACACACATACAAAAAGACCGTGGGATTAAATATTGTAATGACAAAACTAAAGGAAAGTTAAAATAGAAACACTCCACTGTAAGGAACCTGCTATCTAGCTGTGATCAAAAAATATCCATTCTTTGACATTTTACCCATCTATGTTGGAATAAATTTCCCAGTTCTCCTCGATAGGATGGTACAAATACAAATAGTACTATTGTCTAGTATGCATTATAAAATTTTTCCAATCAAATGCATATGTTCAAATATTGTACTACATGTTCCATACTTATTTTTAAAAGGTTAGTTCTTAATAGTTATATTTTTTTAAATTATCAAATAACCACCCTGCACAATTTTTTGTGAGAATCATTGCAAGAATAAAATGTTCTGAACAGTCTGTTCTCTTTTTCAGAGTATAAGTGGAAAACAATTATCTGAAGCTGGTAAATGTCTTTTCTTTTTTTAAAGACCTCATTTAAAAAAAAAAAATCCTAGAGGTAGTTAAATGGAATCTTGGGACCTGAATGAAGTAAAATAATTTTTACAGCTGAGTATGCCAAGTGTTGTATCTAACAATGATATTTTATAATTGATTTATGATTACTGAAAATAAGAGCTTATGAAGACAGCTTCAAAGGACCTTTCAATCCAGCTGTTCTAATAGAATCTGCTAAAACAATTAATAATGCATATAGCACTTTATTATGTTGACATTTTTCTTTCCTAGTTAATGGATACCACTTTCAATTTGGTGTTCAATTAATGTGATTAATTAAGCTTTTTTTGTCCCCTATTTCTTTTATCAGATTACATGTTATAAATGTTTCACTTTGGGGTAATTAAACATCATTTTAATAAGGAAAACTGGGGTTTTGTTTGCTTGTTTATCTTTATAAATATGTTTCTGATCATGCTGGTACATTTTTCTTATGAAAAAAATGAGAGGGAGAAATAGTAATGCAAATGTTTCAGAATTTACCTCCTCATTTGTCTCTGTATATGAACTAGAAAAGAAAGGAATTAGAGCATGAGGGAAGGGATGCAGGCATCTGTTAGGTAATCACAGTCTTAGAGCCTTGGCTTCTTTTCTCTTTTGCTGGTTGAAAACCCAAATACGCACTGTCCCACTATGCTGCCTTTCCAAGTAGTTTCCAGTTTAAGGGCCCAGTTATCTAAGTCCTTACTTAGCTGAGCGATGTTTAGCTGTAATACCACATATGTAACAGACTCTTAGGATAAACCTAGCCACCTAGATCTTAACGGAAGATTTCATAAAACTCAATTTCCATCTCAGTAACATTAACAGGTGCTAGAAGAGATGATAGAAATCAAGTGGGGGGGTGGAGGGGTAGGGGGTGGGGAAAGACCAGCAAAAATTTCCCAACTCAAAACCAAAACCAGTAGGGATCAAACTGCCATATGATTCTTCAGCTAATGTTTAAATATAATGTTTAAAGCATTTAAATATAAAGTTTAACCTCACTAACAGAAGTTCAGTGAGTGACATGATGACTGATTTTCTAGGAAACAACTTACCATTGGCATGACATTAGCTACACATACTTGCAATTTGGCATCTCTGTAGGCAGATTAACCAATGTGCTACAACAGTGCCCCCCTAATAACCTCATTAAAGAGAGTCCTAATATGAGCTCAGCACGTACTAATATATTGCTTTGCACAATGAAGATACAGGTGCTACTTCTGAAACCATCCTTGAGTTTATTTTAGGACAGTTATTATTTACAAAACAACCAAATGGGAGACGAGGCGAGATTCAGCACACAGCTGAAATGGCTAAATTTAGTCATTTGGCTCACACTAAATAGGCAGATGGTGTTCAATTTAGTTGCCTAAAAACAAGTATCTAGTGTCATTTGACTTGCCCTAAGGTATTCTGTCTGTGCCTCTGCTGCCTCTCCAGAAGGGCTTGGATCTTTTGCAGGTTGTTTGTGATATGTGATGGCCTTCTGAGTATCTCAGTATCTGGGACACCTCAACTGGCAATAGGTTACTTTATTTTGGAAACGGAATCCCTCTTGTTCAGGCTGATCAGATTAATATGTATTTAGAATTCTTTGTATTAGCCAAGTCTCCATCAGCTAAGGGGACCTAGACACCTAACATAGAGTCCTACAAGATGGCACCTAAATTTATGTATTTATGATTGTGATGCAGTTCCTACCATGCCTCTGGTTTCATACCTTTTCCTTTAATGGGATAATTAATTTCCCAATGTTTGATTGTAATAAAAATATTAGTTAATGCCAAGATAAGGCTAAATCCTGGGTCTTGCACTTGGGTAATTGTTACAGTTTTGCTTGCCTGGGTTCTAATGGAGAAGGGGGTCCTTACCAAGACAGTAATAAAAACCCCAAGCTTGGAGAAGAGTGACTGGAAAGCTGTCCAGCAGAAAAGGAAGATGAGACAGAAAAGACAAGAGGAAATGGCCTCAAGTTGCACTAGGGGAGATTTACATTGGATACTAGGAAAAATTTCTTTGCCTCAAGGGTTATCAATCATTGGAACAGGCTGCCCAGGGGAGTGGTTGAGTCATCATCCCTGGATATATTTAAAAGTCATGTAAACATGAATCTTCAGGACATAGTTTAATTATGGACTAGTAGTGTTAGGTTAACAGTTGGACTTGACAGTCTTAATTATCTTTTACAGCCTAAATAATTCTATGTTAAGGACAATAAAATGTTTAGGATCCCACCCTAGCACTACTAATTTCATCCTACCGCTGCAAGAATAATCAACTTTTAAAATAATCTAATTGTGCCTACTAAAGCCACAGCTATCTTCTCATGATCACACTTGAGTAGCATGTAATAAGTCTTAGAATAGAATAAATATGGGTCCACTCTGGTTTGATTTTTCTTTTCAGGTCAAAGAAAAGGTAGAAGACAGAAAGTTCTAAAATGGGGCAAAGATTGAAGAGAGTAAAACATTAAAAGCCTGAAAACATATGCCCATCTGGAAAAATGCAGGCAGGTCTCTCTCTGTTGAATATCATCCGAGTTTTCATAAAATCATATTCACTTTATAGAGAGTTGATACAAAAAAGCCCTAGAAATCCATAAGATCTACAAGGTTATTCAATCCTATAGGCCAACATGCTTCTCTAGCTTCCCAAATAAGCTGTAAACAACAGAGCAACTCAGTTGGAAGTCTTGCAGGAATAAAATTTTTGTATTGCATTTGATTACTCACAAAGCATAACACAACAAATTTATGCTACTGTTCTCCACTTCAGAGGCATTGTTACAACAATAAGCTGGAACATATACTTCAACTTCATCTGTGATGTTATAAGGTAGTATACCAGACAGATCAGAAGGCAGCCATGAAAACTCTACTGGTCTTAAACCACAGATTTAGAGATAAAAGTTATTATCACTTTCCCAGATCATCTCTTCTCCTACTTTTCTTCAAAAATATCAGAACAAATCTATGGATGCTCACAATCTGTTTCTCAATTCAGAGCACATAATGTATCTAATTTATTTGTTATTTATAGGCTTAGTTTTTATGACACTGATATTTCTTTATTTTTTTTTTCCTCCCTTCTAGGATAGTGCTATCATAGTAAGCACAAGAAGCATTGCCTGACATTTCTGAGTCACCACTGATCTTGCCCATAACTAAGACAGTTCACCAAAACTCTTTTTCACCTAAAAGAATAAACATATTAGATGTTTTCCTGGAATCATCACAGGTTCTTCTGAAGAGTTCTCAGAATTTCAGGAATTTGAGCAGCACATAGGTTTCTTAACTCAATCTGGTAGCAGGATGAAGATCTCAGAGAGTTCATAATTTTCACTTCGGCTTACTAACAATTTAAGAAGGCATATTGCACTGCAAAAGTAAGTACAATTACAAAATTGCATTGATTTTTTATTTGATCATAAGGCACCTATTTTTGTTTATTTGTATCATGAAAATTCTAGCATCAGGTTATATTTATGTTCACACTGACTTGAAAACGCAGCTTAGTTGTTCAATCTGCCCCAGAAATACTTTGTTTATTCAATTTATCTACCATTGGGTTTTTTTTTCTTTAAACAAACATTAAAAGAAGAGTGATAACAGTTTCATATATTACAAAGATTAAAGACGACTTTTGGAGTTCTCCTATATTGTATTTAATACTTATATCAAATTTCCTGTACTAAAGGAACATCTAGAAATTCTACGGTGAATAAAATTATCTCTTAATTTATTTTAAAATGTAACTACAGAGGAGTAGAAGTTCTGAGACTCTATTAATTTTATCTATGAGCCTAATACCATCTTCCCTTTGATTTAATCTTAATGATAGGTTCTAGCTTTTCAAGACTTAAAAAACTACTGTTGCTCTAAAGTACATTCTATGTCCTGTCAGTTTAATACTTGCTATATGTAATTTGTGATGTATAATTTGTGACTGTACCAGGCTAATAACTACGTGTATGATGCCTCCTCACCAAAGAAAATCAAAACATGCCTTTATGTATTCTAATGAGCCTCATGTTCCCTCTGAAAGAATTAATGCATATAACACTGTATGCTGAGAAATATATTTCATAAGCATATGCAATCTTGGTAGGTTTTATAGTATATTTTTCTAGCAAAATAAGAATTCATAGAATAAATTGATCATATGCAAAGTTCAGAGAAGAATACTTCCTATAAATTATCTTTGAATACAAGAATAATGGTATCAATCTTAACTTCACATTTCCTCCTAATATTACTGATAGATATCTACGAAGTGACCAGTTTCTGACAGCTAATTCTGTAGAATTCAAAAGATCATTTCAAAATTGCAACTTAAGATCCTATTCTTACTGGTATTGAAACAGTGCCTCAGAAATGCTCTTGAACATCCAGATTTTTCACTTTTCTGTTGTAAGGAGTGACAGTCTTTGCAGTGTTTAAAGAAGACCTTGTAAGACATTTAAAGAAAAACTGAGAAGTTTGCTGACTAGACCTGACTGGATTTCACTGCATGGTAGAGAGATTGGATTTGAACTTGCTCAAAAAACCCAGAACAGAGGAGGAAACAAAATAACAGCATCCATCAAGAGAAAGCCATCTCAGGAAAGCTACATTATCCAGTATCAGAAAGTTTTTCTTGAAAAGAAAACATGCTATACTAGGGAGCTGTCTGATTCATAGAATTCATGTTATCACAACTATAATTGCTATATGATGCTATTGCCATACGAATAACCAGAATTAGTGAAAGAAGGAACATTGATGAAACTGACCAAAATGCAGCAGTGATGACACCAGAACTGGCTTCAACATGCAACAACCCAACACCACACATCCACTCTCCTGACTTGAAAGACTGTTATGACAGCTGGAGCTGAAAGTCACGGACAAAATGAACTCAATGGACATCGAGAGAGATGGCCTATTGACTAATGGAATGATATCTCTGTTGTATATATATCAAAAGACATATAAAATGGTGGATATTTTCTATCCACCCTGGTTTGTGCTGAGATAAGAGTTAATTTTCTTCTTGGTATATTGCTGTGTTTTGGATTTAGTATGAAAATAATGTTGATACTACACTAATGTTTCAGTTGTTGCTAAGCAGCGTTTACAAACAACTCCAGGACTTTTCAGCCTCCCAGGCCCTGCAAATTAGGAGGAATAAGTCTTCTGCAGGAGGTGCACAAGAAGCTGGGAGGGGGCACAGCCAGGACAGCTGGCCCAAACTGGCCAAAGGGGTATTCTATACCATATAACGTCATGCTCAATATATAAGCTAGAGTTCCTGGCCATGGCTCAGGAGCTAGCTGTATATTAGTAAGTGGATGGTGAACCCTTATGGTGTACATCACTTGCTTTGTATATTATTATTATTGCTATTTTTTGTATTACTTCTCTGTCCTATTGAACTGTTTTTATCTCACACCATGAGTTTTACTTTTTGTTCGATTATCTCCCCCATCCCACTGTGGGAGGGGTGTGAACAAATGGTTGTGTGGTTATTTTAGCTGCCTGTCAGGTTAAACCTCAACACATACAGTTCTGTTTTCTGCAACGATGTAGGACAGGCTAATATAGCTCACTGTCCATATGACAAAATATGCCTAAACTACAGCTTTATTTTTTTACAGGCTATAACGTTTATTTAAAAGAAAAGTATTTTTGTCAAATTCTCTTGAAATTGCTGGTGTTTAGAGGCTTTCAGAGAAGAAAACAGACTATGTTTACAAACCCTTAAATGTATAGAAGATGTGGTTGATAACAAAAATGTAAAAATAGTTTTTTCTTTAGCACAGTTTTCAGAACAAGGCTGAAGGGAGCTGCTGAATTTTTTAAAGGCATTTTTAAAAATGGTTTGAGTCAGTCAAGAGGAGGAAAATCATTTGAGATCAGAAGAAGGCAGCAAGCTAGCTAACCCACCTGAACCCTAAACGTATTTCCTAACCTAGATGAACTATTGAAAGCTGATACAGTTGAGTTGAGGACTCTTACAATGAAGACCTTTGGAACAGTCCCTTTCACAGGTAGTCTCTCAATATGAAGATAAATAATGATGGCAAAATCTTCCTGTTTGATGTTATCTTTCCTTTTATGTTATCCTATGCCTACAGTGCTTCACTGTGAAGGAAGGAAACGTTTTTTATTGAAGGAGTTTCTCTAGCATTTAATGCCATTACTTTATTCTGTATTTTTAAACCAAAGTTAGAGCACTTACAGGGCTTGTCTCTCTATTCATGCATTGTGTTGGATTTGAGAATCTTCTATACAATTTCACTGAAATTGGACAATGTATGTGCAAACCTACTTTTCATGAGAAGCCAAGTAGAAAACAAATTGCATGTTTCATTCTCAGAATACACACCGTACTATGAATTGGTTTAGAAAGTCCTTACAGGCAATGACCAAAAAAGGCATTATTTCTGGGTCTTTCTGTGATTCCTAATATTGTCTCTGTCAGCAGCATCCATCTACTTGACAGCACTGAGACTACCCCCTCTTCCTATGGAGGTGAAGGTACAGAACTTTAGTATGCACTGTTCATGATCACCTCTTGTCTTCACTTTCAATTGCTCTCATGGGGTAAGACTGAACACCACCCCTTGTGGTGGCACCAAGGATTTTTACAACTTCTTTTATTTAAGATGATTCCAATAATTTGTGAAATTACAGAAATATATGCCTATGAATAAAGCTCTGTTTTAAATCTTAATCTTCCTTTTTATAAATAAACCCCAATAATATTATGCTTATCTTCTTTTGTCAAGACAAGCACTCACACAGTGGAAATGGGGTTTGTCTCAAAGACAAGTTTTGCAGCAAGTAAAAGAAATTGGGTCAGATTCTGTAAATGTGCAAATCAATTAAAAAATTTGAAACATCTTCATATGGCCAATATCAGAAGATCTTACATATACCAGTATGCCTAAGACAACATAGAATTCTTTGAGGATTTAATCACTGGACATAGTCTGCATAGGTATATAATGATCTATGGGATTAGTGACTGAATGTATTTTATGTATATTAACATACTTTTATTTAACCATATTAAAGGATAACTAATATAATAGTTACATTGAGAATAAGCCATATCAAAATTCTATGTATTATTTAAATATAAATGGAGAAGTAGAATTGAATCTCACAGCCATGATTTAAATAAAATTTATATTTTTATATAATTTTAAAGTTACCTTTTCCCTGTAGGGTGGGTTGACCCAGGACCAGCTGCTCACTTGCTTTCCCAGAGGGTTGACAGAGAGAATCAGAAAGAGAAAAGTGAGAAAAACACATGGATCAAGACAAAGATAGTTAAAAAATTGGAGAAAAAAAAAAAAAAGAAATTAAGTGATACAGAGGTAATCACTCATCATCTGTCACAAGAAGACCAATGCCCAGCCAGTAAAGCAATGACTACTTTGGAACATCTCACTCTTACCCCTCCCATTTTATTTCTGTGCATGACTTTTATGCTCTTTTTGTCAGTTCGGATACGCTGTCCCGGCTGTGTACCCTCCCAGACTTTTGTGCTCTCCTGGAACAATGAGTCCAATGAATCGAGTCAAGTGGGTGAATTGAAGAAGCTCTGAAGATGCAGACTGGATTTTAAAATGGGGTAAATTTGGAAGAGTCTGTTGCTCCTTATGAAAGGTACCATAGCGATTATTTTTTTCACAGATAAAGTTAATGGCAGGAATGAATTTAATCCCAAGAAGTATTTTATGTTAGTTTCTTAATCCTATAAAAATACTTACAATGTGAATTTCCATAGGTTGCTCAGCTTCTGCATTAGTCAGTGATTCTATTATGGGAATATTCCACTGCAGCATTTAAACTGTACCTGAGAGGCAAACACATGCACTGTATTGCAAAACATGACTCGATGAATTAATAAATGCAAGTTATAGTAAACTGTGATTTTAAAAAAAAAATCCTTTTCAGAATAAAGTAGGAATGACCACAGATGAAATGAAATTGCAATTTTGAAAACTGTGGTTTTAATGCAGACAGATCAAACAGAATTGTCCCCCACACTTTTGTCTTTTGATGCTGGAACCTTACATTAAAAATTAGCCCTCCTGTCTAAGTTGACAGCTGAATCAATGGATACTCTGAAACAGATATGTATCATTACAAAGGTCTAAGACTTCTTTTTCTTCCCTTTTTTTTTTTTAGAAATTAATAAATAAATACAAATATATAAATTAGGGAACAAATAAGACACTCTTTGTAGTGCTGTAAACAGACTGTGACCTAAAACATTTGTTCAGCGCTCTATTTTTGTTAACAACATCAGACTCAGATCATTGGCTCATATTACCTGGAGACAGAAAGAAAATTGATTGAACTAATTAGGAAATTTGCATGACAGTTAATTCATGTTTAAGACTCCAGAAAACATACACCATGTTTCATAATATGATCTGAATTGCTTAGCTTATATACAGATTATGTGCAGATATAATGTTTATTTATACAATAGAGGTACAAAACATTCCAGATGGAAATGAGTAATCTCATCTATCAAATCAAAAAGTATTCATAAGCAAAATTTCATTTGTCAGGGATTAACGTGCATGGAATTTACATAAATTAATTTTTTTCCCCCCATGAAAATAAGAAAGCTTACAGGAAAAATATCTTATGCAGACTAGGAATCAAGTAAATGCAAAAGTTTTACTACATTGACTCAAATTTCCTCTAGATTCAAGTTAAATTTTTGCAGTGGGATGATTACAAGGAAGAACTTGAACATTCCTGTTATAAAGCATGATGATGGACATGTCAGGTCAGTCTTAAATTAAAACCTTTTAGTTTCAAGGGAACTTCATATGCCCTTCATGTGATTTCAGTGCAATATGAGATAAGGAATTACTGTAACATCTAATACTTGTACCACTTTGTGAAACAAAAAAATGATGGAAGTCAATCATAAACCTAATCAACTTTCCGTAAAGCTGTTATCTTCACTCACCCCAAAGACACTTTTTTCACTGACATAAGGGAAAGTTCTATAAAGTTCCAACAATCAGCTGTGCTAAACTGCATTCAAGACTCCAGTGTGGATCACATAATTTTAAAATTATGCTATAAATATCAAATACATTTGTTCATTGGGCAATAATATATAGCACTGTATTAATACAAGTTTTTGCCCACTATGGAAACAGGTTTTGAAAAATCAATACTTTCACTTATTCTTCTTCAATACCTCTGACTACTCTCCTATAATCTATTGCCTTTCTCCTCTGAGGTAGATTTTGTCTCTTTTATAATTTCTACAAGTCTATATTTGGTAATGGAAGAAGGAAAAACAAGTAGTGATGGATCATTTATAGATATTTTAAGATAATACTGCTTTCTTCAGCCTTAAACATTTCTGCCATATTTATTAATTTATTATTATAGTGAAATAAAAGTGGCCAGATCTGCAATGGACTTATCGAGTAACTTATTGATCTGAGGTTTCATTGATGAATCACTGAAGAAGCACTTATGTCATCACTGGAATTACGCTTTGTTAACTTTTCCCTTTGAAGTATGTGGTCACTCATACATCATATTTACTCGCGAAGATGAAAAAACATTTCAATATAGAAAACATTTGTAAAGAAAACCCATGAGGGTATGTAAAAACTGAAACCACAACACTTAAGATACATTGGTCTAAAGTGTATACTAGATTTGCTAACATCTCCAGGGATTGGGAGTTTTCTGTCCTTAAAAATTCAGCAGTTTTCCCATCACCTTGACTTCCCTTTACATGATTTATTAATTCCTGGTTCACAGGATTAGATGGACAGACAGACATTCCTGATAAAGTTAATACTGGTGCTTAAGTAACAATCTTCTTTTATCTGGTATTCTCAGAGAGCCATAATATCCTACACAATAGATCTGTTGATACAGATAAATAAAATTGGGATTCTGTTTCTCTGTACCTGACAGAAAAGTGCCCCTCATAAGACCATAAGTTTTGGATCTTATCCATCTGTGGCCTTGTTTAGTTTACTACATAGATAACCCAGTAGGATTATTTCTCAGTGGATCCATTTTCAAAAAATAAGGAAACAAATGTACCTATATCCCAACAAATATGCTAAATACATCAGTGGAGGATTGACAGCTGCCACAATGTTATTTCAATGTTTGGTTCCTTTTACCATCAGAGAGTTTTCAGTAGCAATCTGTTAGATCTCCCTGCTTTATTTTATACATAGTGGTTTGGCATGAGGAATCCATCTTCCTTTTTGTCATAATCCATATTTGAACATATCCATGTTTGCATCAAGAAAAATATCATGAAAAAGTTCATTAGGAAAAATGACATTAGCAAAGGAAATCTTCCTAGCTAAGGTTACATTATTTCTTCTGCATCTTCTTTATTCTTCCCCACTGTTGCTCATCTTAAAGAGAAATTAGATTGCTGTGACATAGCTGTTCCTGGAAAATTGATGCTGACCATTATTTCTCTACATTTTTTCACAAGGTCCTAACCTTAGAAATAGTTTGATTAATGTGCTAAATTGAAATGGAATTGACTAGTCAATAATTTTCCACTTATTCTTTCAACTCAAAAATAGTTAGGCATTTGTCTTTACCTAGTGTTTTAAAATTTCATACATCTTCCATGCAAGGTCTTGGGCAGTGCTTTGTGTATACTAGGACAAATTTATTTTATCTAAATCATCTCAAAAGCATCTAGAAGTCTTGCTGTACCCTTTTACATATCCTTTTCTCATTTTCTTTTTCCTGCTAAAACATCTCTTTCACCCATTAGTTTCTAATGATCAACAAATTGCATGCAGTGACATCAATTTACCAATGTAAAATTTACAGCACTAAAGAAGTCACTTCTGATTTTGCTGTGATGATAAAATTTTGTCTTGTTAATGTAAGGAAAAGGAAACTTTCCTGGTGAGTTCAGAGTGACCAAGATTTGGCATCCTCTCTCCATATTTAATTTTTTTAGGATGAAATAATTTCTTAAAGTAAATTTCTTTACTAACAAATATGGGTACTTGCTCATTCTCACTGAATTTCCAACAGCACTTTGTTCCATCTGGAGCAGTTAATCTATATAGCTTAATCTTTGACTACTCAATCCATGAAACTTTTTTTGCATTATGTATGTTACTTCTCAGAGTTTGCCATAGTATAATTAATTAAGCAGTTTTATATACTCTGAAAGGATAAGCATATTATACTAAAATTGCACAAACCTTTGCTAGTTTTTTTGGGGGGTGGAGGAAGAAGATTGTTTGAAACACAAACTTTAAAGAAAAGAAGCAAGTTTCACTTCATATAATGCAGTTTCATAAGGTTATAATCCCACGTACCACACAGCTCTTTTAGTAATACTTACAAAATTAATTTGAACTTTGAATCCTCTTATTTAAATTTCAGCACTTGGCTTATGTATCTAAGGTCTGAATTCTACTACAGAGATGTCCTTCTCTCTGCTTGAACTATAGCCTTCGCAAGATGAACTTCAGTTAAAGCAGCCAATAAGCTACACTAGTTGGAAAAATGAAAGTTTATTCTCATAATTCTAAGTTATTAAAAACTAATTTTTACTTTTGTTTAAGTTGTGTTCATTCTTTTGCACTCAAGAGTGTGAGAAAGGACACATTCTTAGTTTTATTTTTCTCCTTAGTTGTCAGCTTACTGGTTTCAGTCCATCTCAAGGTCACAGTAAAGGTTACCACTATTTGACAGTGAATTATCCTAAATGAAATCAATTGGTGACCTCAATATAACCCCTGCTGTGTGTGTCCTCATCACAATTCAGCAGAGTGAAGAGACACTAAATGGACCCAGAATTTGAACTCAAGAGATATTTCCTCCAAGCCTCAGTTAAGGCATACTGCACAGTAACACAAATAAACTTATTTCTGATTATTTTCTCTGTGTAGAGAGTATTATTTTCTTGTCATCAACATGAAACACATTTTTTATGTTTTAATAGAGGAAGAATTTTTTTTAGAGCAATGGGTCTTAATGTTTATTGACAATGATATTTTTCCCCCACACTTACCTAACCATTTGATAAAGTTATACACCCCCTACTTATAAATATATCTATGTATATGACTATATACACAGCCCTATACGTTTGATATATATAACATGTTAGCTGAAAAGTAGGACAATTTAAATTATTATGTTGACTTTGATATACAGAAAATAGTTGATTTTATCATAATATCAATTTCATTTATTTTTTTTATTTTAAATATCCTTGCCTAAGATTTATCTCTTTTCTCATTTTCTAGAACAGAATAATGTATATTAGTTATTCTTAAATATTTGCTAATGAATTTCACAGGCATACTGGATGCAACTTGTATAAACAGGCCAGAAAATTTGAAGCTAGAGCCAAAGCAAACCCATGCCAAAACATTAGTCGATCCATTGGAACTGATTATACACATACAAAAGGGAGAATGCATGAAGTGATATATAAGGTCACTGTGACAGCCAGAAGGTAGTGCCAAAATATTCCTACTGGCTTGGCTCGTTCACATGTATGGGCACAGAGTTGATTCAGAGCCAAACACTCTGCATGAGCCAAACTTAACTTCTTTGGCTTGCCCACCTCCAAAGCACAGCTGTCGTGGCAAAAACAACCCATCAGACATGAATTCATTTTGCTAGTTTTCATCTGCCATGACTTTGTAAGATGCAGCCACCAAGGGCAGAGTGCTTTGCTGCTGCTGCTGTTCTGAGAATAATCTTGACTACTGAAAAAGCCTGTTGGACTCACATTGCCTATTGCAATGAGGTGTCAGCTTCTGAATAATAAACATGGTTCTAATGAGGTTTTAGGCACCTCTAACCAAGATTTTGAACATGTGACTGGTGATTTCGATTGTGCTACATGCTGGGGCCCATCTGGAAGCACCTGAGTGGCCTGAGTTGCAAAAAGCACAGTTGTCTTTGCTAAAGATCAATTAAACCCAGTCTTGAATGGGACATTCCAAAACTGGGGTGGTCAAAATCATTAGTAGCTTTTTAACTAGCTTAGCCTAATTAGTTTGAATAAGGAAGAGTAGAAACACATTGACAAAATATATTCCAAAGTCATAAAAGTTCTTTTCTACGTAACAGCAGTATAAATTATAACCAGTTTGACTTTTCCTGACATTCAAAAAGTGTTGGGCCTCTCTCACCCTTCTCCTCAACCCATCCAAATAAAAAAGTTATTCAGAGTTTCTTCCCATCTATGGTGATATTCAACTTTGTGATCCTAAATTACATTAACTAACTGAGAACAGTTCCCACACATCTGAATTAGATGAGGTAAACCCCAAAATTCAGCGATCTCATTGAATGAATTTTTGGATGCTCCTCTGGTTAATAGAAAAATGAAATTAAAAGCTTACCATTAGGTATAGATATTTCCCTTAATTGTCACTTCCTGTAACTAAACAAAATAGTAACAGTTTTGTATGAAAAATTACATTTTGGTTGTGTGAAGAGAATAGAACACTTTTCCATTCAGATAAAGGCAAAATACAAAAAACAGATGGTCATGCAAGATGCTTTGAAGTTGATCTGGGTTCTCCTAGTTTTGTACTCCTGCATGAATTTCATGGAGGTTTCTATTGGAGTTCTGAGAACATTTTCTGGGGGAAAGAAAAAGAACCTCACTCTCAACTTATCACATAGTTTTCAGTAAAATACACATTTTTCATTTTCTTAATAAAATACTAATTTATTACAGAATATGATTAAATTTTAATGCATTTAATTAAGAATTGGTTTATTATTGATTAATAAGATTCTTATTTATACAAGAACATTAACAGATTCCAAACAATCAATTTTCAGATTCCTGTCTGAAGTAAATCTTTCAATAATGACTGAAGTTAACACTTGACTGCTTTAGTTTTTCTCTTGAAATGAAAATGCAAACTCAGGTATGTGAAAACTATTTGTTATATGTTGTAATATTCTTTAGATAGTTTATCATCAAGGTTTTTTGTAATTTAACTTGCTTGTTATTTTAGTATTTAGTGCCAAAAGCTCGTAAACAGTCAGGTTTAGAAATATTTTAAAATTACATTTTAATATATTCTTGTCGCAGTTTGATGTAGCTGAGTCCTGGTGGAGAAGGGGGGGCTGTAGGGGTGGCTTCTGCAAAAAGCAGCCAGAAGCTCTCTGTCGGCCCCAGAGCGTAAACATCAGCCAGTTCAAGGCCAGAGTTGCTGTTGACCAAGGCCGAGACAATTGGTGATGGTCACAGCACCTCTGTGAATCACATTTAGGAGAAAAAAACCAGCAGGCAGCCACTTTTTGCCACCAGAGAAAGGAGTGAGAAGATGTGAGAAACTGTGCAGACACCAATGCCAGTGAAGAAGGAGGGAGGGGGAGGATGAGGCACTCTATGTTTGGGAGGGAGACATTCCCCTGCAGCCTGTGGAGAAGACCATGGTGAAGCAGGCTGTTCTCCTGCAGCCCAGGGATAATGATGAGAAGAGATTCCATCTACAGCCTGTGGAGAGACCGACCCATGCTGCAGCAGATTTGCTGGGAGGATTTGTGACTGTGGGGGACCAGGCTGGAGCAGTCTGGGCCCAAAGGTCAGCACCACATGGAAGGGAGCCCTGCTGAGGCCTGTGGTGAGGAACTGAAGCCCTGATAGAAAGGACTCATGTTGGAGAAGTTTGTGGAGGACTGTCTCCCATGAGTGGGACCCCATGGTGCAGCAGGGGAAGGGTGTACGGAATGGCCCCCCCAGCTAAGAAGGAAATCAACTCGTGAGGAACTGACTGAAAAGCCCCATTCCCTGCCCCTCTCTGTGCCACAGTGGCTGGGGTGGAGGGGAGGCAGGGAGCAGAATTATAACTAAAGTATGCTAAGAAGGGAGGGGTGGCGGGGGGGAAGTAGAGGTGTTAAGACCTGGAGAAGGGAAGTAGCTCATTCCCGGCCCCTCCGTGCACCACGATGAGGTGGGAAGAAGGGAATAAAATCATGACTAAAGTGAAGTCTGCTAAAAAGGGAGGGGTAGGGGGAAGGTTTTATTCTTAGAGTATTGTCAAAATACCTGCTTTACATGACCAGATTTTGGGTTTGCTATTTTTTAGTATTAAAATGTGAATTTTGAAATGTCCTTTTTAGTGAGCATATATAAACATTTTTATATATAAGCTAATCATAGAATCATAGAATGGCATGGGTTGGAAGGGACCCCAAGGATCATAGAGCTCCAGCCCCCCTGCCACAGGCAGGGCCACCAACCTCAGGCCTGGATCTACACTAGGTTGCCCAGGGCCCCATCCAACCTGGCCTTGAACACCCCCAGGGATGGGGCATCCACCACCTCTCTGGGCAGCCTGTTCCAGCACCTCACCACTCTCTCTGTAAAAAACTTCCCCCTGATATCTAATCTAAACCTTCCTTCCTTTAGTTTTAATCGATTCCCCCTTGTCCTGCCATTGTCTACCTTTTTAAAAAGCTGATTCCCCTCCTGTTTATATGCTCCCTCCAGGTACTGGAAGGCTGCAATGAGTTCCCCCCACAGCCTTCTCTTCTCCAGGCTGAAGAAGCCCAGCTCCCCCACCCTCTCTTCATAGGGCAGGTGCTCCAGCCCTCTAATCATCTTTGTGGCCCTCCTCTGGACCCTCTCCAACAGTTATGTCTTACATTGTTTCACCAATTTTGATCAGAATGAAATATTCAACTGCATGTACTAGAAACAAAATATTAATTTTGGTTTACTGAACATAAATTAATCAGTGTCTTCCATTTGTACATTAAGCTATATTTCTCTTTGATACATTTCCTTAATAGAGTATGAAAGCAGCAAAAGATAAAGAAAATAGCCTGAGGTGGAGGAGAGGGGATTTTCTTAGTGGTCATTGCTCTTGAAGAAATGCATTTGATGGTTGGCCTAGAGGAATGAGCAAGTCATTCTGTCAAAAACTTCTGTAACATAACCTTCTGGCAGTGAGTTCTGAATCTGAAAAATACCACTCTGCTACATCCACAATTTTTCTCTTTGGGAAGAGAATAAGAGCATGGATTATATATGACAAGTACATAGATGCCTTGCTTAATATTTGTGAGGATGCTCAGATCCAGAAATGATAAGAACTAAGACAGGGACTTACGTAGTGTATACTATCCTCACACTCTGATATCTAAATAGTTAATGACTATTAACTATTAATAGGAGTGATGTCTGTGTACTAGAAACTAAGCTTCCACAAATTAAAATGAAAACCAATCATGATGAAAAAAAAAAAAAAAGAAAACAGATGGATTTTACTGCACAACTACAAAAAATGAGACTATGGAAAATGAAAGATGACACATTAGAAAGAGAAAATGGAATTTCTAAAGAATTTACAGTAATAAAACCAAAATAGGGGTGACCATTCTTTCCCTTCCAATATACTTTCCATGTAATTAACGCACTAAAAGCATGTTTACCCATAGTTTTGAAATATTTATTGGAATGATAGTCCCACAACAAATATATATATGTGTGTGTGTGTATATATATATATATAAATATCTAGAGAAAAAGTTAAAGTTTTCTAAAAATCTTCTGTTATGCATATATTATGACAGTAAAGTCAACTAATTTAAATTGCATCTGTTAGAACTATTAAACAGGAGGAACTGTCTACAGGCTTTTTTGACAGGAAAGCGTGCAGTACAAAAGTGTTTAATTTGCAGAAAAGAGTGTACAAGCTGTGACAGTTAAATGTGTTTTTATAATAGCTCTCAAGAAATTAAGTGTTGTTATTGAGATCTGAAAGGTCATCTATTGACAACATTAGTAATGTTCAACAATTATTTTGGTAAAAGTGAATTAATTACCTAATGAAATAAAATTACAAATGGCTGAGGGCTGAATCTAAAAGGCAACGTAAAGTCTACAATTCAAAAAAGTAGGAAGATATTAGGGGAAAAGAATTTATATTGGACTCAATGATCTCTTGATATCTCTTCCAACCCCTCCAATTCTGTGATTCTGTGATATAATTAAATTCAGGTTCTTATTTACATATCTTTTACACAAGATGGGAAGGGGAAGGCACATAAAAACTCTATTCACAGCATTTTGAGTTTTGTATGTGGAGACACTAAAATCAGTCTGACACAAGAATATTAGCGTGGCAGAAACCTTGTTTCCCAGTTATGGTACGTCACTTGTGGCTGCAAACTGAAGATTCAGATTCAAAGAGTAAAACCTCTTCTTGCATCTGCACACCTAAGCTGCCTTTTAGAAACAGGTTTATATTTTGATTCCGAAAGTTTTGGTGGAAATGAGATTTAAGCTTCCATAGAATAGCTTCGTGGCTACAGAAGGGAAACCTACGTTCAAAAGGGATGACCACCTCTTCTGCAGTATTTATTTATTTAACAGTATCTGGAAATAGTGCAGTGTGTGTTTGCGTACCCTGCATGCCAAATATGTCATTCTGCAACAAAGCATAGGAAGATCTATAAAAGTTGCAGAAGTGTTCTATATCTTATAGTGTGATGGTTAATGTGTATTGTTAAGGAAGAGAGATCACATTTCTGAACATTTCTGTAGTATATAGCTGGTTTTATTTTGCGGCCTTAAAAAATAATCAGGGCAAAGACCAAGCATCAGATCCCATTTTTCTGCCTCACTGCCTCAGCCAGTGTTTTGTTTACATAAATTTGAATGACATTCACAGTCCACCATCATAGTATCCAAATGTTCAGTTATTTGCTATTTCATAACCAGGTTCTTCAGCCAGTTGATCCTTATTTTTTAAAATCCATGTTAACAGTTTATCTCTTCACTTCTGCCATCCAAATCCATTTCTTGAGCATTCAGCCCATATTCTTTATCAATAACTGCAACAGTTCTCTGTTAACACAGTTTCTTTCACAGACCATCAGTTTTACATTCTGCTTTATGTTGGGAGTCCAGCAGTAGTGTGTTTGGCTTACAAGTACAGATGCAGAGGTATTTTATTCCCACATACAGTGTTCTTTTATGTCCACCAAGACATCAGTAACATGTCTATCCAGGAAATCTTGCTAAGTTATGTCATCTATAAAGTCTCAAACTAAAAAACCCCTCCAAACCAAAATGGTTCATTAATGTTTGCTTGCTTAGAAGAAAATTAATTCAGTAGCAAACAAGCAAAAGAATATGAAGTCCAAAGTGGTCCAGTTGCAGTAGGTCAATTACCACAAGCAAATTGTTCTTTGCTTCCCACTCTCTTTTCCCAAATAAGAAGAAAATTAAGATAGTATAAATAATCCAAAATCTGTATCATCAAACATGATAACCACAAACATGGCTTAAAATCAACATGTTTTAATTTACAGCTGGGAGAGGACCAAGGTGTTGGACTATTTAGAGTTCAATGGAAGAATTGTCATTTGAGAAACTGTAGTAGCTCAAAGTTTTCCTGTTTTGTGACCCAATGCTTAATGTTTAAAACATACAGTCTTCCACAAGAACATGCTGTGCATCAGTTGGCCTTCAAACACTTAAAACATTGGACTAGAACCAGGTCATCTATCTTTCTTCTGAAATGATGGATGCTCAGACATTACCTTTCTCAGAAAAGTTCATATATGCTTGTACTGATCTTTGGCTTTCAGGAAAAAGCATCAGATATCATGAGAGTGACAAAAAAAATCATTAAACTTTAAAGCAAATATATGAACATTAGATTTAATAATCATCTCAGGGCATAATGTTTTCACTACTCATTGCTTTGGTAGCAGTTCATGATGGGACCTGACTCACAAGATACGCTGTCTTCTTGTGTACCTCCATGAAAATATATAAAGAAATTGCAACCAATTTTCTCTTGAGGCTTTGTGATCTGAGAGGTTATTTGGCAATGCCTTTGGTTCTCAAATAAACACCAAGTTACAGGACGGCAAGGTCATGAATGTCATCATATTTTGGAAATACATATACATGAAAAAGTTGCTTCAAAAGCTGGTATGTAGGCTGTTACTGTTCAAGCACTAAAGAAACATCAAAGCAAAGAGAGGACCTGGAAAATTATTCTGTATTCAGATTAATGTTGCGGACATAGGATATTTCAGATGAGAATCTGCTCTTTTCCTGTTGTACTGAAATTAACAAAAATTTTAGAACTTCCAGGTGGCAAATCTTAAATGATGACACCTTTAAAACATCCAAACAATGTATGCAACAGCAAGAAGTTTGCTGGAGGGGAAGAGTGAAAAACATATTTGTTTGCTAATTATATTCTGAAATATATTTCTCCATACAGTATAATAAATGTGCAAATAGCAAGATGAGAAAATTTCTTTCTCTTTTGGGGTTTTTTAAAAATGTTTCTAAGAATGGTATCCACTTTCTTTAATAATTTTAAAAATCAAGTTATACTAGAAGTAAAATACTTGGTTTGTTCAGCCTGGAGAAAAGGAGACAGGGGAGATCTCATCGCGGTCTATGTCTTTCTGACAAGGTGGGGTGAAGGGGAGGTGCTGATCTCCTCTCTTTGGTGACTAGTGATAGAACCCAAGGAAATGGTATGAAGCTGAGACAGGGTAGGTTTAGGATGGATGTTAGGAAGAGGTTCCCCAGGGAAATGGTCACAGCACTGAGCTTGACAAGAAGCATCTGGACGATGCACTCAGTCACATGCTCTGACTTGGATGGCCCTGTGTGGAGCCAGGAGTTGGACTTGATCCTTATGGGTCCCTTCCAACTCAGGATATTCTATGATTCTATGATTCTATTTATTAGATATTTACTGTTGTTTTATTAAATTTAATTCAACAGATTGTCTCATAGTATATTATGAAGCTTTCTAAAAAGGATTTTTTTCTTTTTCTTGAAATAATCAGGCTCTGCAGCATGCAAAGAGTGAAACACTTCCCAAAGAAAAATACAAGCCATATTGCCAGTTCAAACATTGAAATCTGCTGATGTTTCACTTCATTATGTGTTAAAACACAAAGTTTTACCTTATGGCAATCAAAAAGAATTTCTTCATATTCACTGTAGCCATATTACTTAAAAAATAAATAGATGACATTTTTTGCTCTACAATTTTATTTTCAACACTATATGTTTTAATATAGCAACATTTAAGTTACTGAGAATGTAACTGAGCATACAAAACAGTCTTTCCACAAAACCTTTTTTCATTTTCTTTTGCAAGCTCAGACCTTAAGAAATCTGAAGCTGGAGAGGTCAAAAAGAAAATGGGAAATAAAAGTTCAGTGGTCTTATAACTTACTCAACCGAATATCTGCATTATAGAACTTTCATCATGTTTAGTTATTTTGGATGTTATCTACAGCCCACTAAAAGAAGTAAGAAGAATCTCCAGTGTTTAAAATGTTTTCTAGAGAAGATATTTGGCCTTGATTCAAAAAATATTTATGCATTTACACTTTAAGTGATGGTGTACTTTAGTTTAATGACAGTTGAGCTTCAAATATATTTATTTTCTTATGGTACACTTTTGAAAAAACAAAATGTTACCTTTTATATTTATTTGCACAAATATAAATTAATGTTTTGGTTTCAAGATAATACAGAATATTCCTACTGAAAATTCTAAGAATCATGGCTACATTCCTAGGGGTGGGAGAGGTTAAGATAACAGCATTTAATTTAATTGCCTAGGTACTTGTGTTGAGGATGTTGGACCCACTAGAATTAACAAAATGCAACTGCTATCCATAAGCTTTCTCCTTCCATCACTATGCACACAATTGCCTAACTCCATGTATTCCACAACAATCGGAAAACAGACAATCAAAATGGAACACATCTGCCTCTGCTGAAGGGACAGATGACAATATCTGATCCCAAAAAAGAAGAGATGCTATTCCTTCTTTCATTCACTGAAACGTTGCTGGTAGCAGTGAGATGCTGTTTTGACAGTAGGAAGCAGGTAACAGTATGGAAGCCTCTCTGCTTTCAGGGTTGCAATGCAAACACACACTGGAATGTGTATATTGGCATATTTTTGACACCTCAGAGGCTGCACAACTTTTTGTGATTGAATAGATCTTAAATAGAGTTTTCTGCTCAGTTTGAAATGCAGCATCCCACAACACTGTTTATCAATTACCTATACACTTCTCATGCATCCATCACTTTGGTAGCCCAGCACCAGTCAAAGCAAACTTCTTTCTGACATAACGATCACAGTTGTTTTATTAAATTCTATTGTACTCTTCAGTTTTCTTAGTAATCAACATAGAAAAATAATTTTCTTTAGGGGTTTCAAGGATACATTTAGAATCCTTTTTCATTGACATGACAGTTACTGCCTGAGTAAAGAACTATCCTGAATTTGAAGCACTCTGGCAATGGCATCTATAGAAGCATTGAAAGGAAAATGTTCTTGACATTCCAAAGATATGCAGACTATCATATTTTGTTTGCCTGAAAATTAAATCAGTTGTTCTGGGGAAAAATACATAGAGTTGGTATTTACATTTTATCTATTAAATATACCTGTTCCTGAAACTTTGGGGGGTGGGAAGTACAGCATTAATGTTATATTGAATCAGTAGCATCTCTTGAACAAAATCTACTAATATGCAGCATTTACCCCTGAATTCCAATCTGGATTTTGTTTCCTACAAGTAAAGAAACCAGCGAAACCTTCGAGACCACTGTTACATATTGAATAGTCCCTTCATAGGAGTACATTAGGACAAATTCTATCTGTCCGTCACAGTTAATACCCACAGAGCAACCTAATGTACCAGTCACTACAGTATTCTGTATGATCCCTGCAGGTTCATTTTGCAGCAGTTCAGGGAGGGTGGTTAAAGGCACGAAAAATATAATGTGTAATCCAGAGACAACTGAGTGATGATGAGCATGATAGTATGCTTGGCTACAAGGATCATACCCAACGACAGCTAAATTCAATGGGCTGTAACTCCGGTTTATAATCCTTTATTACATTCTTGTGGCAGCCTCAAAAATAAGCTGCACACTTTTAAATGGAATAGTTTGTTGTGTTGTTGTGTTTTGTTTTTTTTTTTCCTTTCCAGGTGTTTTTTAGCTGTCATTATTCCTGCTCACTTCCAAAATCCTAAAAAGGCTCTAAATTATTCTTCATCTTTCTTTGATTTTAATAACTGATAGATCTAAAAAGGATGGATTATAAGGATACTGCAAATTTTTATTCAGGTCACCCTTACAGAGTGATGGTGGCTGCACTGTAGTACAAAGATTACATCAGATTATCAGGTAATGAAAGCCCCCTGACTTCCACTGATACCAACAGTGATTCTATTTCCTGATTTATATTAATGATCCAATAAACTTCTTTCAGTAACATTAAATCTTCTTCCCCTCCTGAGAAATATGAATAGAACAGATTTTACTTCATTACAGAAGTGTGGTTTCAAGTGTTTCTGAGACACCTCTTGCTGTTGTGGATTTTACACTGGTTGTCCCCACTGCAAACTGGAAAAGTAATAGGCCAAATCAAAGGAGTCCCCAACATAAGAAGGTCATGGAACTGTTGGGAAGGGTCCAGAGGAGGACCACGGAGATGATTAGAGGGCTGGAACACTTCTCCTATGAAGAAAGGCTGAGATAGCTGGGCTTGTTCAGCCTGGAGAAGAGAAGGCTCTGGGGAGGTCTTATAGCAGCCTTCCAGTACCTGAAGGGGGCCTACAGTAAAGCTGGGGGGGTACTTTTTAGAAGGACATGTAGTGATAGGATGAGGGAGAATGGTTTTTAATTGGGAGAGGGTAGATTTAGGTTGGATATTAAGAAAAAATTCTTCACTATGAGAGTGGTGAGGCACTGGAACAGGTTACCCAGAGAAGCTGTGGCTGAGCCCTCCCTGGCAGTGTTCAAGGCCAGACTGGATGGGGCCTTGAGCAGCTTGGTCTAGTGAGAACTGTCAATGCCCATGGCAGGGGGGCTGGAACTAGATGATGTTTAAGGTCCCTTCCAACCCAAACCATTTTATGATTCTGTGATATGTCATGTTCTTTTTTTTACTAAAGGAAAGTTTAACATGGTCAAGAGTTGATGGTATAGCTCAAAGATACAGAAGCCATCATATTTAAAAGGGGTTTGAGAGACTTAAATACAGGATAGATATGTTTGAATTGAACCAGTAGAGTAATAAGAAAGGTCCTGGTTTTCATAACTTTAATAGGTTTACCTATTTCCATCCTCTTTGGGGGGGGGGGGGGGGGGGGGGGCAGGGAGAGGGAATTCATCATCAGAAAGAAGCAAAACCATAATTTCTTCTTTTGACAGAAAGTAAAAGGTATCAGTACAGGAGCTGCTTAAACTGAGCAGAGATTCTCAAGAAAAAATAGGAGTTTCAATCTCCCAGCTTTTTGCACATTTCACTAAGGGCTCAGGGACTGTTGCAGAAGGTAGGGTATTACTTTGATGGAAAGATGTAACCTTGTGAAAGATTTATGTGAATATTGGTATATGCTCTTTATTGTATTCTATTGCTGAGGACGTGTACATATGATTTCCACCTTCCTAGAATGGTAAGAGTTCACAGAGTTAATGTGGAGGCCATCAGTGGTCAATTTGTCATAGGATTTTATGAACTAGATGGGGTAGAAGAAGCTGTCTCTCTACAATCTAGTTTAATCTTACACCATCTATATTCTTCCAGTAGAGAATTTTGGTGAGATAGTGAGAGGGATGAGACATCTTTCCCATTATTTGGGTGATCTGGAGAAATGCACTAGAGACGATCACAGTGTCAGATAAATTGATTTGTCTTGAGAGGCTTTTCGAGTGATACAGTTCAGAGAAAGGAGAATAATAAAGCAAAGGAGAAGGGAGTGTTTCATTATTTTGTTTCAAAGGAGGGCTTTGTGTTTCTCAAATTCTCTATAACTACCAAAGGTTATAAAGTACAACAAGTACAGCAGGTTAGAGCAGAAGTCTCAGAGGAGTTATTAAATTGTCACAGTGGTAAAACTTGTAGAAATTTTTGGGTTGACCCATTTTATATAATTGTGGGTTTTTTCAGTCAAAAGAAGCGCTAAGTCTTCAGGGATGCTCCTTGTATTTTGGGATGTCAGAAGGATTATCTTGGAGACAGGTAACTTCTTGTCCATTTTCTTGTTTTACTTAGCATGTCTCCTTTATTTCTCAATTTCTGGTGACCTTAAGAGGTTGACTACGATTTTAAAGCTTCGTCTCCTTTTTAACAGCGTACACATAGTTTCTGGCAGCCACTAGCACAGTTTAGAATTCCTTGCCATTCATCACTATATACACCACTTTCGTTTTAGGTCATTAGTAAGCTACGACAATTTTATGCTGTGAGAAATGCAGTGACAGAAAAAATACATCACATATTTTTACTTAAAGTAGGAAATGTGCTTCAATTTAATGAATGGCATATTTAAATGGAATTAAATTTTCTTCAACCTATAACAGAACAGCAATAATTAAAAGACAGTAAATATGAACAGTGAAACATATTTTAGAGTGTGGTGGTTTGACCCTGGCTGGAGGCCAGATGCCCACCAAAGTCACTCTATCAATCCCCTTTTCAGCTGGACAAGGGAGAAAATATATATTGAGAGGCTTAGGAGTCGAGATAAGGACAGGGAGAGATCATTCCACAATCAGCATCATGGGCAAAACAGACTCAACACAGAATATAGGAGAGAAAACTCTCTAATTTATTACACTGCACTACACACAGAGTGAAACTAGAGTCAGATAATTAGAAGTTCACCTCTTCCCACTGCTCCCTTCTTAGCAGACTTCACTTTAGTCATAATTTTGCTCCGTTCTTCCCCCCATTATGGCACGGGGAGGAGCAGGGAATGGGGGTTTTGGTCAGTTCCTCAGAAGTTGTTTTCCTTCTTAGCCAGGTGGGCATTCCTCACTCACTTCTGTTCCAGTGTGGGGTCTCACCCACAGGAAACAGTCCACCAGGAACTTCTCCAACGTGAGTCCTTTCCCACAGGGTTTCAGCTCTTCACAGGCTACCCCAGCATGGGTCACTGCTATGGGGTGCAGTCATAAAGCATAGAATGTCTCTCAGTGTCTCAAGCCGAGACTGCTCCAGCCTGGTCCTCCACAAGGTCACAAGCTTTTTCTCCAGCAAACCTGGTTTGGGGCAGATCTCTCTCTCTCTCACTCATGTCTGTATCTCTCTCCATGGGCTGCAAGTGATGGCAGGGGCTTCCTCCAACGCGGTTCACAGCATCTTCTGTATGTCTCCACCTGCTCCAGCATGGGGCATCTCCACCACAGGCTGCAGGTGGGGTCTCGGCCTTTTCCATGGGCTGAGGGGGGGACACCTGCTCCACCATGGGGTTCTCCACAGGCTGCAGGAGAATCTTTCTCTCTGGCACTTGGGGCGCCTCTTTCCCTTCACTTTCCTTGATGCCTGCACAGTTTCTTAGATCTTCTCACTCCTTTCTCTGGTGGCAAAAAGCCGCTGCTTGCATTTTTTTCCCCTAAATGTGATTCACAGAGGCACTGATGGATCATCACTGGTGGGCTCTAGCTGCTTCTTGCAGAAGCCACTCCTACAGCCCCCCTCTTCTCCACCAGAACCTTGCCATGCAAAACTACAACATAAAGTTTTACCATGATAATTATGGCAGATATAAGACCTTCAGTATGATATTATGAAGTATTTTCCAAATTTTAACCTTTCATTTATTATTAAAGTTTATTTAAAATTTCTGACACTTGTGTGTGTGGTTTTTTAAATTAATTTTGTGGGTATTTTAAATAAATTTAGAAAGACATTCTAAATATATTTCAAAAAATCACCTATTTTGTTTCTCTGTGGACAATATACGTATTTTTATAGCTTCCCGAAGAATGTCTATGTTCTCTGACTTGGTCAGAGTTCTGATTTACATCATCATGCTTAAGTTGCATGATAGGCTCAAGACTTTGATTACAAATAATAGAATTAAAATCAAAGCATTTTATAGATCTTGTGCTTCTCAGGTATGTGTAATGTATACTGGCCAGGGATTGACAGTGTGTGGATTATCGGTTGGATTTTTATGATTTGTCAGTGAAGTCATTAACTCATTTCCTCTTCTTATAGCTGGACTGTTTTATTTCATTCTTTGTCATTAAAATGATACCTTTTTTGATTGTGAGTGGCTGAAAAAAAATGGACTGCATTTTATTCTTATCTCTCTATTTGTGTCAATTTTGTTTTGTGTATGCACTCCTGCTTTTAATATGGTGGAGTAGGGGAATTATGTTCCCTTTACTTTACTGCAGGTCCTGGAGGAGCCGGATGCTGGAGAGTGACCTGAAACTGGCTCCCTCCAAAAGCTGTATTTAATCTTCTGTCTCTGTTTTATTCATCAGGATTACTTAGTGTAGCAAATATAAGCAGTAGTCTGGTAAAAATAACAGCAGACATTTCTATCCTGGAGGAATCTTCCTTTAATTACTGAAAGTAATGATCCTTCATGATATGAACAAGCTTTTTTTTTCTTTTTTTTTTTTCTCTTTTCTCTTTTTCATAACTGGTGAATGCATTCCATGCATTTTTTGGTTTTTTATAGTGGTCACAGGGCTTTTGGCCTCTTCAAAGACCTGCTTGGGAGTATCCCATGGGTTAGGGCTCTGGAAGGTAAGGAAGGTAAGCCCCAAGAAAGCTGGTCAATATTCAAGAAGCACTTCTTCCAAGCTCAAGATTCGTGTGTCTCAAAGTATAGGAAATTGAGCAAATTATTTTTTTTTTTTACTTTCTCCACTAATTATGAATTTAAAAACGTTTGTTTTGAAGACAGCTTTGACTATTGATTATTCTCTGTTTATTGGTTCTTATTTGTTGCCTAAATCCTGTCAACATTTCTTGGTAGACTGCATAACTCAGTGTCTTGTAAACAAGAACACAGAAACCAACCTAAGAATATATATATTTTTTCTCAATCCTACTCACAAATAATAAAATGAGACAAAAGAATGTGCTAGGTGTAACTGTAAATCTATTTTATATTATACCGCTCAAGATTTATGTTAGGGTTTGGCAGACATTAGGCATGTCCTAATGTCCACAGTGAAAACAGCTTCGCCAGATTGCATCATATATCTTACCACTGCCTGGACCTTTTAAAGCTCTGTGTCAGATGATCATCCCATATCCAGGTCTACTCAAAGTTCATCTACTAAACAACTGGCCTTAGATGTAATGTCAGAAAACTTTTTTCTGGGGTGTAGTGAAGAGGAGGACATCTTTTTTTTAATTTATTTTTTATTGTTATTTTTTTCTCTGGCACACTCAAACCCTTTACCTTCCTAAGAAGAACCAGATGACAGATTATTTCTTTTTTCAGATTCCACAGTAATGTTGTATTATAAAAATATATTTCTGAACCAGCATTGCATTTTTTCCTAAGAGGAGAAGGGAAACATCCAGGCTAACTTTAGCTTAGGGCCTCCTCAAGAGTAAACGGAGAGAGAAAGGATCGCTCAAAGAATGACTCTTAGGGATGATTAGGCTCCCTCTCTCAATAACTCTCTACAAGGATTAGGTCAAGTAGGTTACAGACACCTTTGTAACACACACTCCTTTAGTCTTATTGGGGACTCATAAGGATTCAGTCTAGCAAAAAATAGAGACACCACTGGATTTTAGCTACCTCACTTTTTATCACAAAGTTAAGCAGCCAAGTAAGAATTGGCAATATATATTTCTAAAGACCAACTGTGGATGAGAGGAAAGCTAATATTGGTGCGGTTTTACCTAAAGAATATAAATATATATATATATATATATAGATTCCCTGGTTCCTTTCCTATTCTATCTTACCTAAAAATCCCACATTCTATTTATTCTTAAATTTCTGTTGTTGGCCAGTATTATCTTTGATGTGAGAATGGCATGTAATGTACTTCCTATGCAACACACATTTACATGGAAACAGGAGAGCGAACTAATACTTATTAGGTATATATACAACCTCTAAATATAAATTGTAAACAGTTTGCTGCACTAAAAACTGCTTTTGAAAGTAATGTGTCAAGAAATCTCAGTCCAGACAAAAATCAAAGTTTTGGAATACGGCTCAAAACTGCAGGTGCAAAAGGACATTATGAACTCAGATATGTAATGTACTGTGGAACTTTTAAACAAGAACAATTACCTGTTTTATCCTGCCCATGCCCTGTGTAAAGTTCTAAGATAGAATATGACATAAAATTCATACAGTGTACTTCAGCTCTAAGACTGAGCAAACACGTATGAATTGGGTGTGTAATACATCTATTTTCTAAAAATACACAGTAGGCACACAATAAGAGTTATGCAGAAAAATATGTAACAACAGCATTTATAGAAGGGTATAATCAATTTCTGATCAGTTGTGATTTAGGGACCACCTGAACATGATTTTTTCCTACTTTTTGTGTTTAGCAATATTTCATGTTTTTTTCCAATACAAATTTGTTCTCTGAATTTATGTCTAGGTGTGTATGACATGGTGAACAACGAGGGTCTATAAATAACCCATGTACCATATGAAAAAAGTGGAAAACTTACATTCTAATAACTTTTACTGTTTTCTGTTCAGTTCTGTATATTATAAGAAATAGTGAAAAGTGGCAAAAACATTAGCTGCCAAAAAAGCATGGGTACTATTGGCATTGAAAAAATGAGGAGAAAATGAGCCAGCAACTTTGCAATTAGAATCATAAATGACATTATTTTTGGAAGTGCTGAATATTGACAACTGTGTGGGAGCTGGTAGTTCCTTGAACCAGTAAAAATCCAACAATAAAGGTCCTCACAACAGATACCTAGGAGTCTAAAAGAATTGTTCCTAACTAATGACTGCCTGGGATTGTTTTGTCCTGCCTTAATGAAGCTAAATTTGATTATGGAAATCATCTTTTTATGGAAATAATCTTTAAAAGTCCTTGCCAGTTGTGGGGGTTCAGTTTAGGGAACAGGCAATGCCCCACTCATTTAGTAATTTTATGTCATGTCTTCATGGTTGAGTAAATCGATTATTTTGATCTAAGCAATGTAAGAAGATTGAACTGTTGTCATAGTGAATCCTGTTGATTACACAGGGATTTTCTTATGCATATAATACTAAAATGAAAGTCCATTATATATCTCTTACTGATTGAAAATTCAAACTGGCTCCTATGCAGTGTAACATTTTTAATGGCATTCACTTTCTTATTTTTGTAAGATTTAGTATAAAAGAAAATTATATTTGTAGTTTATTGTATTCTTACTCAAGTCCATGAGGTAGAAAACTATTCTAACTCCTATTTTGCTATTATTATTCAACATATAATTTCACTTCTTTTTTAACATAGGTTTTCCCAGGAAAATTATATCTTCCCTTTAACTCTTTTCAGTCAGACCTTATTAATGGCTAAATGTTGATTGAGACTAAGAAGACTTGTTTTTATATTCTCTGTGGCAACATTTTATTTATCTACAGTGAAAATATTTATCTCTACGTTATAAAGATTTTATTGACTATACTCCTTACTAGTTTCTGCTTTCTTATGCCATCCTTTAATAACAAAATGCTTGAAGAAATAACAACTCAAGTAGATTTTGAACTAAAAAGGCTCTTTATATTTTTTTTGCTCTGCAATTTGCAGCTTTCCAAAAATGGAGTAAAAATTGTAATATTTGATCTTAACAACCCTTATTCTCTTGAAAGATAAATGTTGAATAACTTGTTTATTCTTTTAAGGAAAAAACCCACCCAACAGTTACTGCTAGCCCATCCTTTTAGAAACATAAATATTAATTATAGAAATATATATCTCTCAGAAAATACTTTGTTTTTTTGAAAGAGGTTCAAAAATGTTAAGCAAAAGGCATTTCAGTGAGTTGCCAAAATGAGTCAGATGATTATTGGGTAAGGAAGTAATTCAGGTGATAAAGAAGCCATTTTTAAAAATCCACAGTAGTCTGATATCTAATGGTGATAATGCACCGAGATAATTTTTTCACTGTGCTAGCAAAAATCATGGGGTAGAGTGACACAACAGGATATTTCTCTGCGATGCAAACTCCATATACTTTCCTATACATGTTAAATGTAAAGTCATGGTAAATTAAATAATGTCATGTTGCCTGATACAGTGCTGTTTTAAAATAGAGTGTGAAACTGCCTACAGAATGCACAATGTCTTTTTATTGAGCAAGGTTCAAGGAAGGTGGAATAACTTCTGCTGTTCACCACTTATTATTCTGTTACTTGCTTTGCAAACAAAAGAAACCACCTATAAATTTTCTGACAAATGAGCTGAATGGATGCCTTGTTTCACCATAGCTTCCACATCTATCACCATGTCATGTTCTGAGTTATATAATGTCATAAATTACTAGAGGAGTAAATTTTGACAAATTTTAACAGATAGAGCTATGTATCAAAACAAGAACATGCCAGAAAAAAAAAAAAAGAAAAAAGAAAGAAAAAAAGTTATTTCTTGTTCTTTGGGAAAAGTGTTGTTCCAGAATCCCTGAAATCTGTGAACAACTATGAACCAAACCAGAAAAAATAATTACCATTCTTCTCCTAACTCACCAAAAATGATGAGAATGATTAAATTGGGTGCTTCTCCACTTTCAACAATATAAATAAGGGAATTAAAAAAAAAAATCATGGCTAGTACTTTCTACCATGTAGAAAATTTGACTTATAAAATTGTTCATGTCTGACCTGAAGATCATGGAAGAATCTGGATGATATTTGCTGAATTGAATAGACTTTTATATCACTAGACTTTTAAAAATGTGTATTTCTAAATTAATTAATCATTAGAAATATATATAGTTTTTTGTGTATATAGGTATAAATACACACTAGATTTGTAACAGTACAGCAATGGTAGCATCAGAAAAATAATAAGGGAAGGAAATCTGGCAATAATGTCAATTTTCAATCAGTGATCTGAGAAACAGCTCTTCATTGATCAGTCAGATTGCCTACTTCAGGCATTAAAGCAGGTGCAGAGGTTATCGCAGTCAGCTTTGGATGAATGCCCTCCTCTTCACTGAAAACAGAGGAAATTTAGAATTCTAAATCGAGCTATTGACAGCTAGAGTTCAAAGTACATGACAGAACGTCCTGCTAGCCCCTTCCACCTTTAGAGTTTTTTGAATGGCTAGATCAAGAAATTTTCTTGTCTCCATATGCAGCTCTACCTCCTGCTGCTTGGGCATGAGTGCAAATCCCATGTCCTTTAGAAAGACCCACCTATTCCTCTCCAGTAGAAAATTAAATACTCCAATAGACAATGTTATTACTGGGCAAAGCTTGCCAGAGTGTATTACAACATGGGGCAAATAACCGTGCTGAATATAATCTATGTGACAACACAATAGCCTGAAACTTGCATTATCAGTGGGCTTTGTGATGAAAATGTTTACTTGTGTCTTCCTGCATCATTTCACTTCATGAAGAAAATAAAAGGACTTTCACAATTAATGAATATTGAGAAGCTCTACACAAAGATCCATGCTACTACCATTGGTTTGTCTATTGCACATTGAAATAATTTAATTCCTGCTCATCTTTAATTGACTGTGTTTCAGCTGTGTCAGTGTGGATTAATTCCTAGCAATGGTGGTAGCTGTCATTGATAAAAGTACAACCAGAAATTCTTAAGAAGAGGAGAGGCACACAATCAAGAAAAAGCATTTGTTCAACACTCCTGCTCAAGTGGCACTTGATAAGAATTAATTACTAACAAATCAAAATTTGTTTTTTATGATGTCTTTTGAAGATTAACATTTTCAGAAGATCTAAACAATTTTTTACATGATTAAAACTGTATTCAATTTATGTCTCTAATCTCCAGAGAATGTTTTGTTTGGAATAAGTAGCAGTATAATTTCTTGTAAAATCGAAGTTTTATCATACCTGTATCTAAGAGGAAAAGAGTGTTGCAATCACAAAATCGAAGTCTTTGATGACTGTTATTTTGATTGTTGTAATGTTTGTGCCATGTTGGTTTATCTTAGGTAAAATAAGAAATAGGCTGGAAAAGTACAAAACATTGCAAGGAAACAACAACTATGCTTGAACTTAGGGTAGTTATTTACCTTTTCCCTTCATTGTGTCGTTTGGTCCTCATTTTTAAGGTCCCACAAATAGCAACCACTCCCCTACCTGCCTACATTCCACTTTTGTGCAATCCATTTTCATTCTCTGCTTCCCACTTCACTACAAATAAGCTGCATGACTAGTCATCCTCCCTCCTTACTTGCTTCATGGCATTTAAACTTCTTTGCATAGTGTTTTATGTCTGGAACAGATTCTTTTTGTCAGTCTGATATACCTCGCCAGTTCCTCAAGTTCTTTATTAAATAATTTTTCTAAAATAAGGTTCCTTTCAGCTCTCTCACAGTCTCCCTTAGTAACATCAACAGGGAAATGACTCAAATTCATTATCTTAAACATAAACTGATAAGGCTCAGAAGTACTTAGGTCTATTGACTGCAGCTGAGACTCATAATAATATAATGGGTTTGTGCATATTGTTTAAATGAAGGCCCTCATTGAAGTGAACATCAGCTGCAATTTTCTTTAAAATAATTAAGTAAATTGTTATTCAATGGAAAGGTGTGAAGGGGTTGAGTCTTTAAATAAGAAATTCAGTGGAGCAGACTGTAGATGGCTTTTCCCCACCATCCCAGTCTCTGGCCCACCTGTACTGTCAGATGCTCTTGAATTTTACTATATGTCCAAAGAATAGTTATGGTTTTGCCGCCCCTTTTATGTTCCTCACCCTCTTCCCTCCCCCCCAGTTATTGTCATATTTAGGACATACACTGGATAAGATTACCCACAGAAACAGATCCCAGAATGTATGCAAAAACCACTTGAATTCAACAAACTTTTGACTTTAGGGAGTTTACTGCATTGTCAGGGGCCAAGTTTACATGTTGAGGGATGAGGATATCTTTATGCATATCAAGGAGAAAACACACACTACTTAAGTGATGTATACAATAGACATTTTCAGGGCGGGGTGGGGGGGGAAGGTTGTGTTAAAGTTATCAAAATTTAAATAAAAACAATTGCCTTTTTATAAAGTACATAAGGAGATATTTAATTATACCATTACTTGTGTTATATATGCAAGCTTGTATTTAACTTAATTGTTTACTGCACCCTTTAGATCAATCAGATGTTCAATTAAATTAAGCAGTTAAGCATTTAGCTCAATGAGACTTAAACTTGTGCTCAAGGACTTTTGTGATCTGGACCTAAAGATGTGAGATCGTTTTTTTATTCATGCTATTCTGCTACTTGGTATCATTGAAAGGAATATATAGTTATTTCATTTTATGTAAGTAGCATTTCTTCATGATACTATCCAAGATAAGTTTTTGTGGAACAAGAAATATACTTAATGTGGTTCTCCATTATAGAAATAAAACTACTTACAGAAATGAGTTTACTAGATATTCCTTTTGTGATTTCCTACATAGCTCAGAAGTTTAACTTTAAGAACATTAATCATTCACTGGGCTTTTAGTAGAACTATTTATGTGTTTATGTTATTTCCACTACAAGAGAGGAGAATATGAAGCAAATAATTTATCCTATAGTTTAAATGTTGAAATTCAGCCTCTATTTGTGTACTCAGATGCCCAAATTAATGCAAGCAAGATCGTCAGTTTCAAAAAATCACTCTGTCTCACTTTAAGGATTTTCTCTATAGTAAATCCAAATTTTAAAAATAGCTCTTTTTTCAAAGCCTCGGAGAAGTAGACATGGTTTTTCTTTCTTCCCAATGAAATTGCCTGTCTGTACTCAGCATTTTTATTTGTACCTGAATCCATTTCACTGTACCATATTAAGAGAGTTTTTTCTTTGCTAAAGATTTTGAAGCACCCATGCTTTTCTTTTCCTTTTAGCTTTGAAAGAATGTGTCCTTATTTCATGAAGTTCAAATATTTTTGAGTAGTGTAAGCTTAGCTCAAGAATGTTTGATCTTATGAAAGTAATTCCTTTGATCATATATACATTTTAATGTTATTTGGATCCAAATTTCAGAAATTATTTAAATGCAAAAAAAGAAGTTAAACTGAATACAACATCTTCATAAACTCTATGTATTCCAAGCCTGAAATAACATATGTAAGAATTAATGCAATCATTATCTGGGAAAAGCACAGAAAGAAGAAAGAAACTAAAAATAATAACCTATGCTATGCTCCTAAGATACTTTCTGTAGTAAAATGACTGCACATGTGCAAAGAAAAAATGAGTCTAGATGATAAATGGAGGAATTTAAAGAATTTTGTTCAGATTTTAAGGTAATTTCTATAATGAAAAATTACTTTTGAGCTGAAAGAGTAGCACTACAGCCCATATAAAAGGATGGTTGAAGAGAATCTCAAATATTATTCTGATAAAGCCAGTTCCAGAATCCAAATTTTGGTATACATAAGGGTCATTTTTTATTGGGCTAGGGAGTGATTTTTGTTCCCATTGGGGAAAGTGCAAATGGATCTATGGGTTACTGACATAGTTTATACTATTTAAGTTTCTAATAGAATATTTAGCAGGTTCAAAAGCAGTAACTATTTTTTAGTTTGAAAACAATGTATTTCCATAGAAGTGAATAAGAAATAATATTTCACCAATTAATGCTGCATGATATTAAAGTCTAATGCTGCTATACATAGGTTTTTGCTGTATTTAATGCATTATAGTGCAGGTTTGGTTTTTTATTTTTACAGATTCTGTGCAAATATTTAATGGAACAATTTTTTTTTTTTTTAAAATAAACTTTGGTAAAACATGTTGAAAGTAGTGTGGAGTTATGGGTCCTCAATAACTTCAGTGTTTATATAACTTCATAGAATCACTAAATGGGCAAAAAAATAACATACTTGAGAGTGTAGATAAAGAGAGGACCATTCTTCAATACCATATATACACTAATGATTAGAACTGCTCACAAATAGCAGGTGATCTCTGATCAAAGCCTGCTTTCACTTAATCAGGGGAGTAATTTTGTCTCTCAGCTCTAAAGTTTTTATCTACCCTGTGAAATAATTATCTTGGATTAGGGTAAATGTCAAGGAACAGTCATGACTGTGAATTCTGAATGGAGGGTGTGGACTTTTCTGAACTGCAGTGGAAATTGAAGTCCATTAGAAGATTAAGGGATAAGTGTCATCCTTAACTCATAATTTCCAAGTGTGTAGATTAAAGTAATGACTTTTCTAGTTGGGAAGACTAGGTAGAGCCTTTCTTTAGGTCTCTTGATCATGATATGCCTTTTAGGTATCACAGGTGCTCACTTCTAGGCTGTGTGTTCCCTGAGGGAACCTGCTTGCTCTACCTGCTTGCTCTACCTGCTTGCTGAATAGCGGGGTGCCCAAGGCTGAAGTTAGAGTGTCATTTGAAACACTTCTGTATTTCTTAATCTCGGTTGTTTTTTCATGTCATGTTATGTGAGAGAGAAAGGATGGGACATGTATTTTTAGAGCTGTATAATTAGTGATAATACTTTCATTTCTCTGTCCTTTTACCAGAGGCATAATGTTTTTGTTGTCTGTGAAGCATGGCGTAATTAGTTGACTTTTCTGCTGGACCTTCTTTTAACATTTCTTATTTAATAAAACAGATGATAGGACTATTGCATTCAGGGAACCACTGCTATCAGTTCAACTATTACTTCAAAGAAGAAACTTGCAACTTTATATTCTTCACATGAGATGCACTGAACTCTGAAAGTAGCTATCGAAAGAAAATTACTTATCCATTATTTCACCACAGTGCATACTAAATGATAATTAAAAGAGACATGCAATTTGTATCACCACAGATATGCAAATACTCCAAAAGAAACCTATCATAAAGATATACTTTCATTTATATATGAATTCATACACATGAAAATGAAAATCAAAAAGGATATTTAGTAAAACTTATTAGTAAATATATTTTTTCCCTTTGATATTGCAGACTTGTTTTAGAGTGAGATATAGTTGGGTCCAGTCATTGCAACTCAGTTGCATTTATGTAATTCCTGGTTGTCTGCAATTTCCTCATTTTATAATTTGCTTTTAGGATTTGGATGAGCCTTTAAGAGAGTTGTAAAGAAGTTTCCCAATTCTCACGTTCCATGTCAACAGCAGAAAGGTATTTTTCCTTTTTTGATATGCCATGAACTATATAGGTAGCAAAATCTTTCCAGTATTGCCTTTGAAATAAACAGAAAACATGAAAATCATATTTGCTGTACAAACCAGGAATGTAAAAATAGCCCCAACCCTCAAGACCTTATGTCATTTTCCTATACATCTATGTCTGTTATTTTGCTGTCAGTGTAGCAATTTCTTGTTCACGTTAGGTGAAAATTGATGTATGCTTATGGCAGTATGTTAAAGGGAAATTGAGAGTTGTTTGATTATTTCTGTATTTTACAATAATGTAAAAATGGGCTGCCACTCATTGTAAAAATGAATCATCATTTCGCCTTAGACAGAACAGATTTCTATGACCTTTTTATCTGCTAGAAAATATAAATAATAATTCATTATAGATGTCATCTTGTCCTGATTTCTCTTAAACAGATCTTGTATGATGGGTTAAACTTTCACACAAAAATCTCTTATTTTCATGGATGACCTACTCTGTAGCTACATTTGCCACAGATTATTGATTTTATTTTTTGATTGATTTTTTTCATGTGGCAAGGGCCACATGAGACACTGCTATGCAGTTAGAGTAATAGATCAAATCCCTAGGGACTTACTGACATGGACAGTCTGTACCAATGTTGCATTCAATATTGAAGCTGATTTGCTGTAGTATTTTATTGGCGTATTTTGAAGAGCTACATATTTCCCAGGGCCTTTCATGCTTTTGAAAATCCCCTGAATTCACTTGTAACTAGTCTAAGAAACAAAAGAACTATTCTCATTACTTGCAGGTCAATCAACATAATTTTGAATGCATGCATTTCAAAAAGAAAGTGTGGATAGATATTTTGAAAATGTTTTAAAGTGTGTAGATCAATTGTATTTCCTCTTTATAAATGGCAGTGAGAAATCAAAAATCCAGTGGTTTTTTTTCCTTCCATAACCGTATTTATAGAAATTCTTCTTAAGTGGTGAGAGAAATCAGGTAAATGATCTCAACATCATCTGTCAGACTACGGGTTGGTTTTGAGGAATTATTTTGTGCAAATGTCGAGGTTGCCTCCATATTTACAATACCTTGGTGTAATCTGCATCAAAAATAGTCTCTTTAAAAGTACAGTGATACTTTATTAACTTCCGATTTCATCAATTTGTTTATGGTTTGAAAGTAAACCCAAGATGCTTCCTCTTCATAGTATTGACAACACAGCTCACAGCATGTACGTGGTGTTGCCTGTGCATGGCTTTCATATTTTGCCTTTAGTGACACTTATGAAGCATCTTTCTACCTGTGTTAAAGAAACAATTCTGTTGGAGCAAGAAAGAGGTTCACTTGCTCTCAGCTGTTTGCTCTGCAGCAATGACAGTAATATTAGTGTCCCATGGTGCCCTGAGATAAACGCTACTGAAAAAAAGGTAATTTATATTTTATAAAATCTGAGTAAGAGTGACGAATTCATGTAAATTAAAAAATGTCAGATGCACTTTTACTATGAACATGAGAAATGATGATGCTGAATACAAATTACAAATGATGAGGTGTGAGGTTTATAAAAGTGAATTAAAGGTCAAAAATCATTTTACCTTATAAGATATTCCAGTCTCATGGACAAGTGGGGCAATGTATGTACTGAGCAAATCCATAATTTTCTTGGAAGTCAAGATGAGGAAGCAATCTGCTTTTTTTTTTTTTTCAGATTAGAAGATGGAGAACAATGGCTTTTCTAACTGACTACCACATCAAGTTCATAGACATGACATTTTAATTTCTTATTGACAGTAAGTTACAGAACGATAGGAATCATTATACATTGTGATACTTATCAAATGGCTTATGAGATTTTGGTTCAATAAACCAATTTTGTGGAAGCAAATAAACATGGGACATATTAAGCTACATTTTCAAACTACATAAAATAGACTCAATTTTTGTTTGAGAGTTTAAATGTCAAAATAATGGATTTACTTATTTCTGTTGTATGAAATAGAAATCTATGTAATACCAGACTGAAAATTCAGTTGTAACAGAGGTCACATAAAAAAATGTTTACATTATGTCTTTGCAGGACTGAATCTGATTTACTAAATATTTTGTTATTTGTGAATGTAGGTGCAACTAAATTGCATGCAGGTAATTTGTGAAGCTATAGCCCAAGCTCTCTGGATCAAAATTCAGGGAACAAGTTTCAGTCATTTCCTAAAAAAAAGAAAAAAAAAGAAAAAAGCCATTTAGCCATTTGAAGTCATGAAACAAAAGAAAATGAAGAAAGGTAGAAAAGGAATTCAAAACTCACACTGGCTTTTGGATGACTATTGTGAAACTGATTTCCCTCTCAGATATTAAGGTAATGCTTCTAATATTCTTAGAAAAATGTTGAGGGCTGTCTAACCGTGGAGCCAGGCAGATCAATTTGATTGAAGTTCAGTGTTTGGAGACACTGAAGAACTATTGACCTTAATGTGCAAAAGAACCAGGTCCTTTGAAAACACACAGTGCTAAGAATTACAGAATTATTTAACCTGTGGTAAAGTCTTAAAATTACACAGAGTCCCAAGGAGAAACTGAAGCAGTTTTGATTGTTCCCTGTGGAAAAGTGCCAAACCGAAACACAACTTTTAAACTCCTTACCAAAGCCATTGCACTACTGTGCTACAGAGATCTTTCAAAATGCTTTTTACTAGCCTCTCCTTTATTTCTTTCCGCTGATGAGGTTTCTTCTAACTTATTTAAATCCTTAGTGCCTTCTGAGAGAATGCATGTGACTGGGATTAAAATGATAGTTGAATATGAGAGCTGGGTTTATTTTTTTCTGGCTTAATCAAGCACAGGTCTGAAGCTGTTATTATTTTTGATAAAATAAATTTGAAGATAGCACATTTTCCTGCAAAATAAAGCTTAAAAACTTGCATGTTTTCAAGTGCTACTTATCTGGAAAAATAGTTTTTGTGACAGACAAAATGTGAAATATTCCCTTTCATCCTCAGGTACAAATTTTGCCATCAGTTCTAACTACAGTTAATTAAAGGTGTTAGAAAAAGGCCAAAATTAGTTGGTTTAGAATTCTTGCTTTCTGCTTAATGAAGCGGGATGATTAAAGGAAGACAAGAGTCATGTCAACATTAAAATTTTATATAAAACACCTGGAGGCAACGCTTATCTGGCTGCTGAAACCAAGGCAGAGTCTTTTCATTATTATATTGCAATTCCACAATAAAATAGTAAAAATGCATATTTAAATTTGGCTTTGTGGATATCTTTTGATAATTTACTTGCCTGTGGCCACTTGGGGGGGAATCCAAGATTGTCAAAACCAGTGATTTTTATTGATCACCTTTCTGGACCTAGTACTGGCTCATATCTTTATTACACTGTGCTTTTGTTTAAAATCACAAAGAAACAGTAAGACAGTAATTTGCTAGGAATATAGGATAAATATACTTGATCACTAAAATAACCTTATTGTGAAAATTAAAGAATCCAGGGTAGGATTTACCAAAAAATAATCACTTCTGACAGAACACTGACACAAAGTACTTACTCTAGATTCATGCTTATAACTCTACTAGACATAAATGTTGTTCTACACTGAGTAACTGGGAAAATTTTAACTCACTGTGAACTTCTCATATTCCAAAGGGGACAAACCCAAGGGGAGAGCTGCATTATATGCAACAGCAAGAACTAGTTCAAATCTTCAGATGTCTTTGCTGGTCACAAGGCACTTCAGCATTTCTGCCAGTAACAGTGAAAACGAGGAGGCTGGAAGTGGTTGTAAAAGGTAGCAGCTATGCAGATCCACTGATTGTGAATCCCAAGCTTGTATTGGTCTAGAAAATTGCTGTGTGTCTATGAAGGTGTTTGATCGGGTCCTGCTTGACATATATTTAAGAATGAGACTACACTGCCACCCTCCTCACTTGCCTCATTTCCTCAGGCATGGCTCACGGTGGGGATAGCGCTCCCTATTTCAGGGGCTGTTTTCAACTCACTGAGGTTTTATCTGAGAATGCATTCTATTTTTCTAATTTTCTTTTCAGCAACCTATTCCAATATATTCAGTTTACGTGCAGAAGTCAGCAAAAAGCTTAAATATTAAAAAGTAAGTATTACATTGCATACAATATTCTTCTGGGTTTTGCTCTTACTCGGTGTGAGACTGGAACAGATTTCATATGGTATACATGCTGAACAATAACTTTCTTTGTAGAACATTTTAGTATTAGTTATTTGGTAACTGTTAGGTTGCCACAAATTTTAAAAGCTGGGATGAAACAAAGTCACTGTCAAGAATGTTTTCAGCTCTGACACAAGGAAGCTATGAAGTTAATTGGCAATGAAAAGAAATCTTACAAAATCCAAATATCATTTCATCATTGAAACCAAAATGACTTCAGTGTGACCCTGTAAAGCAGTGTATTGATTTTCAACTTCTATTATTACTGTGCTTTACCTACCTATGATTCCTGGTCAGCTCAATTTTCAAAAAGGTCTTAGGTCAAATACAGATTTACTCTTCCCACAAAAGCAAAAAAAAGAAGGTTTAGATGGATATACACAAAGACTAAATGCATAAAAGCAATGATGCCACTGTTGTGTTTGTTCTTTATTCTCATGGCATAATTTTATTGACAATTTTTGGAGTACTCTAGGGGTATATAGGAGTACAAACAGGTAAAAGCATATGTTCTGTTAATATGTATAGTATCGTGGCTTTCTATGGCATCATTTAACCCCCACAGATGTTTGAGGATACAGAAAAGTGCTCTGCTGAGTTGGGAAGAAGTTTTCAGCAGAAGTGTGAGAAATGGGATTTAATAAGGGAGAAGTGAAGAATAAAAAGATTTTATCACTTCCCAGAAATTTTTGATTATATTATAATTTCAGTGTTTGGTTTATAATTCTAAAAGCTTTTCTTAAGTCCAGGCTCCCAGAAGACTAAATACAAATATAAATTGCAAATTAAGTATCAATACTTACAGTTAAAAAATAGAAGGTACTGGAAAGTTCCAATTACTTCCTCAGAAGCAGGCCTTGAAAACACAGGTTCTGCAGCCATTATTCATGAATAATAAGCTAATGAGTCTATTTTAACTGTAATTTTAATGTATTATATATAAAAGCATGGCCAGGTGAATCCATTGTGTTAGAAACACTTTTTCACTGTCTCCTAAGCCCAAAATACCTAAATTAATTTTTCTTGCATCCAGAAAGATAGGTTCATGTTGGGACTGAGACCAAATCAGATCAGTTTTAACCCTACAAATGATGAGTGTACAAAGTTAGAAGGTATGAAAAACACTTCCTTTTTGAAGTTTCTATTTCACTTTAATAACTGCATGGGCAGTCCAGACAAACCTTTATTGTCATAAGTGAACATGTATGAACAATTACCAGTAATGCCATCAAGGGGTTTATTATGTAGCTCTAAATTAGTATTTCCTATGTCTCATTAAAGGTGGTAAGAAGAGAGCCCTGTGGAATAATCACAAAGTCTGTCTTTTCATGTCCATGGATGGGGATTGTTTATATGTTATTACTACGTTTGTCAAAATGGCACCTAGCCTAGAGGAAACTTATGTGAAAAGCCAGTAAGCGTATGAGGTCCTTCAGGGTTAGCATATAGGTAAAAAGTGGTTGCTGTGGCTGTTCTAAAGGAATACTTTTTTCTTTTTCTTTTGTCCTGGATATTCCTCTAGAACAGAGCATGCATATGCTGCTCTATGCTTTCTCTATTCACATCACCCTCCCCTAAAATACCTGTAGAGAGAGCCCTGTTACTTTAATCTGACTATAACAAGTCCAGCTTTACATCTGTAAATGGTGTTTCACATAGGTGACTTGAATTTAGCAGTGTGCTGTGATCTGGTTCAGGGCTGAGTCATGCTGAAGTGTCAGCTGCTGAATCACCCATACCACCAGTTATGAAGGTGAAACACCCACTGGCACTGACCTTTCTTTAGTTTGTGAGACGTAACGGCCAGAGCTGGCAGGACTGCTGTCCGTATTAGAAAATGTCAATAGACATCTTGCTGTTAGATTCAGAGTCTATTTGTACAACCTTTAATCGGTATAAGACATGACATAGGTCAGCGCAGTACCTTTGGCACCCAGAGTCAAAAGCTTTACTTCAAAAACATTACCAGACAAATCATAAATCTAAATGTTTATCATCCCAAACATCAGGCAACCATGCTTTGAAAATGTCAGAAGGATCTATATCTTGTTTTCTTTCTTTCTGTCTCTTTGAAAGTTCTAGCTGTAATGGTTTCTTGTGGCTGTTTTTTGGGTATGTCTTACACAAAAGTAACAAAACAACATACAAAGGAGATTATTTTCCAAGCCAGAAGATCTTTGTATGTTATTTTGTTACTTTTGTTGTTATAAAACACATACAATAAAAATACATTAATTCCTTAGAGGTGTTATTTTTTCTGATGGGTTTATTTTTTCCATCATTTGGAGCATCAGACAGACACTTCAGATTTTATGCATTTTACTTCAAAGAAATCACAACACTGCCTGTAGAGGAAAAATCCTTCCACTTCAAATATACACTGTGTATTGAAGTTCAGGTACTCATATTGCAGGTAATACATAGATTTAAGCCAAGTGTTTAGGAAATGAAACATAAATAAATATTTAAGAAATCGAAACATCTATTGGAAACAATTTAATACAATCATTATATATATATATAAATATATCATTATGTTTCTATGACTGCCAAAAGTTTCTGATTTGTTTTACTGCTTTTTCCAAATTCAGACCATGTATTGAGGGATACTTGTGTGTACAATTTTCTTAGAAGCTTTTGAAAATCGGTTTATGGAGTGAAGTTCATTACTTCTTTCAGAACTGAAGCCTCGAAAAAGAAACAAATATTAACAGCTATTTCTGTTTATTAAAATAGAAAAGGACACTTCTCTGACTTTGAATAATAGGAGCATAAACTGCTGTCTGTAAGCTAAGGACATCAAAAAAGAGGTTTCTTTTTCACAAATCTAACACTGTAATGGAGCTGTAGTTACTGTGGCAGTCAGAGATGGAAGTTGAATCTGCGGCCCTGATGCTGATCTCAGTTCCTTCACTGACTTCTCTGTAACACTTACAGAGTATAATCGGAATGAAATCCATTCTGAAGAATACAGTACTAAATCAGGAACTGCAAATAGCTACTTAGAACATTTTCCTAAGGTTTAACTGCTGAGAATTGCTATAAATTGTTTTGTGTTGTGGTTGTTGTGCCTGCTTCTTTACAGGGTCATACAGCCACACAGCAAGGGAAAGTGCAGTGCTCCTTTGATGAAGGAAGACTGGCAGAAAAAGACATAGGAAAATTGCTGTGTGATCATTACTTTCTGACTAAGTGTCTGCAATGTGAATGGCCGCTTTGGAGCTTTTAGTCTGTGTAGAGAAAGAGGCACTCTTCAAATGGGGTTCATCCGACTTATTTTAGATGTCTATTTTAGGATGAGATCGATTGCTCTTCAGAAGAGCCTGTTTCTACCTATCAGCTATAAAGGAAAACTAGACAGCTATTTCAGAAGCATAAATCTACATTATAAACACCTGTGTTTTGTCAGATGAATTCCACCAATTGTCTACAGTGAACAGAAACAACCAGAAATTTATTTTATTCTAATAAAACCCTATGTTAAGTGTTAGAACATTATGACCCTGAAACAGATGATGGCAATTCGGATTGAGCATTTTTCTGCTGTTAAACATAATGGAAGACAAAGTGAAAAGACAGTGTAATATTAGGCATGCAACTGGCCTTACACAAACCACTGATACAATCAACTGAGTGTATCTGGGAGGATTTTTCTTGTGCCGCAGTGTGGTGGTTCAGCCCCAAGCAGTGGCTGAGCACCACACGCCACTCGCTCACTCATGGTGGAGAAACAGAGACTCCATGGGTTGGGATAAGGACAGTTCACTGACAAAACAACCATGAAATTAGAATACCAGGCAATTACACTCACACCTGGTGATAACACAGAGTGCTGTGTGATGCAAGGACTGATCTACACACCAAACACTCCAGCCATACTCAGACTGTCTCTGGAGGGACCCAGCCAATGCCCCTCCCCAGTCAGCCCCTTTTATGAGGAAGTGATATCAAGTGGTGTGGAAAACAGCCCTTGCTAACACAGCTCACCTGTGCTTGGGGAGGTTGACTCTGGCCTGGCCAGAACCAGACATGCAGGGGTTTCCACAGTTGCAGAAATGAGATGGCTTCAAAAGGGATGATAAGGGAGTGGGGACTCTGTAAGGGATGACAACCCAGTATGTATCACAGAGCTAACAATCTGCAGTGCTGTAGGAGGATGTTCTGCTCTGCAGTGCGATGTAGCATGGTGTGGAGATTCCTATGATGATTCTGCCCAGGCGCAAGCCAGGTGTCAGGCAGTGTGTGTGACATTGGGCAGTGGCTTGTTTACACAGCTCTGACCCTTTAGGAAGCTGAGACAGCACTTCTTAGCACTGCACTGCACACGTGTGGGTAGGTCAGGAGTCTCTGTGCTCTGCATCATGATAACGTATAAATGCAGTCACAAAGGTGCAACAAATGGCCATGATGCCCTGTCTCTCTGCAGTGCTACAGTTTGGACTGCAATTTGTAAGGAAGGACCAAGTGCTGGATATCAGTGTATTATTGAAACATGAAAGCTGAAAAACCCTGATACTAATTCTATAGATGAAACTTCATAATTCTTTCTTTTTTTTTTTTTTTAGTATAAATGCATGTCAGTATTAAGAGATCAAATTTTGTGGACCACAAGACTTTTGGCAATCAAATTATATGGCTCCTCTCAAAACCAGGTATGTCTGTTGAAATTTAGGTATGATTTAAAGTACACTAGTTACGCACTTCTGCATTCTGAATGAACTGTGTTAACACAGAGGAATTTCAAATTCTCAGCACAACAGTAAGAATAGAAGGGAGAATATTTTCTACATACTTGACGAAATGGGGATTTGTGTCACTGGTTATTTATGTACATGTATATTATATATATAAAGTATATATTATGATTACATGTATATGACTTTATATGTATAAGCGCTTGGATATATCTCTCTGGAGATACTCAAAACCCACCTAGACACAGTCCTGCACAACATTTTCTAGCTGACCCTGCTTGAACAGGTGGTTTGGGCTAAATGATCTTGACAGATCCTTTCCAACCAAACTAATTCTGTAATTATATGATTTTAATGGGTTTAAATAGGTTTTAGACAAAAGAGAAATTTGTTTTACAGAACAATCAAGATGTATTCCTGTAATATCCACGATCTTTCTTAATGGTGTCCAGTTGTCATGTTGTAAGTCCTTTTATTTGTTACATCAAGTGAAAATGTGCAAACAATAGCCTACAATACAGCCGCAGATTGTATAAAATCATACGAAAAATCTGGCAAGGTCTAGAAAGACATCTGTGATTAATGCTCATTTCTACTGGATGTTCCTTTGTAAAATTCACCAACAATGATAGTCGATGACCTTATCAGGCCTTGCTCTTCTGATGAAACTATCACCTCATCACTTCCCTGCTGGAGTTGTGTGCCAGTCTGCTGTGAGGTTCGATGTGATCACATGGAACTTACATCTCTTTCTTGCTTTTGAATTCTAATAAGAAAGGAAATCAGATGAGTCAGAGTTCATTGACATATCCACAGAGTTCTGTGGACACCACAGAAGATGGGAACTACAAAATTCCATAGATTAAAAGTATGCAAGATCAGACTGGGCTTGTCACTGTGGGCGAGCAGAGATAAGAGGGCGGTAGAATTGTCTCCTTCCAAATGCACATAGTTAGTCCATGTTAGAGCCACCATCAGATCATAAATTGAAGCAGCACTAGAAATTCAGGAGTTTCATTTATTTTATTTATATAAGATAAGGATGGGTTCCAAAGTAGCAGGGGAGATTTGAAGTTATCACCAGAAACCAGTATTTGATTCTGCAAATGTTATCAAAGGCCTATTCCAGACTGAGACATAATATTGCAATTCATTATTGACTATTGACTATTGCTTTTAAATGATAAATAAAATGTCAGTTTACCCCAAGCATTGTCCTTAGGTAATTTTCATATGCAAAGTATAATGAAGAAATGTACACTAACTTTAATGTTTCTAAGCACTTTTCTAATTATCACAGTTCCAATTTATTTCAGGTCTCATTATAGTTATTTCTCAAGTCACAGCTAAAGCTGTGAATGGTTATTGAAATCTGTATGTGAGGTCCACACATGCAAATTGTATGGTAGTCGTAAACCCCTAATTATTTAGCATTATCATTGAGTAGTATCTAAGATATTAGAGGTTTTTAAGAAATAACATAACATGCTAATAACTTCTTTACTAGTCATCAGTGCCCAGCATTCCTTGTTCCAATAATAGTCTAAAGAGGAAAGGCCTAAAAGACCTTGGCATCTTAAATATAACATAAGCCAAGCTGAGATGCCCAATGCCCTTACCCAGTTGCCATCATCAAAAGCATCTAAATTTATTTTTAAAAATCCCACACCACTCACTAATCTTCCCCCAAAATGAAAGAACCCAACACAAACAGCCAACAAGCCACACACACAAAACATCTTGTTAGCTTTGAAAAGTTTCCAGGTATTTCCAGTATGATCCAAAATTATCAGGTGTGATCACTGAATGATGACCAAGATTGATCCAGAAACCCTTCCTTACCCTTTATGAACACTGCCTGGCTACCTGCGGGTTCTCATATTAAGTACTGAAAAGTGGGGATGTTTTCCTTTTGCTGTTTATGTCTTTTGTTTGCACTCATACATTTTCTCATTTCACACTGTTTATTGTCATCTGTTTGGTTAGTTGTTTTGGGCATGATTGCAACATGCACTCCTATAACAGGTCTCATAGAGTTGGGTATTCTGCTTGTTTCCTCCTTTTGTTTCTTTTAGGTAAAACTGAGAAATAAATTTAATTATTAGCAGTATAAAATATGCATAAAACTAATCAGATTAGCTAGCATTTTAAAATAACTTCTATATTCATCTATAGGTAAGTTTGAAACAGTGTTGTTTCCTTTTAAAAAGTTTTGTGTTATTTTAATAGTGCATATAGGCCCTGAAGGAATGTGCTGTATTATTAATGCTTTGCTTTGTTGTCACGAACTACTACTTAATGCCAAAATTAAGATGTAGTAAATGACTTTAGAAAAAATTAGTGTTAATTTGAGCAGCTACCCATTAATAAATGAATTAGACAATAAGACACTTATGTCTGATTTGTATCTATTGGAGATTTCTAACTGCTAGCAAAGAGGAACAGAAATACTGTATTAAACCAATGGTGTATTTTGGTGATGAGTAAACAATTACTGTAGGTGACATAAAAGAAGTACATCAGTTGAATGCTGTCAGTCCTGGGAAAAGTCCTGCTGTGACATGTAAAGCTTAATAATATTTTTTGCATATTCTGAACAATAATTATCATTAAGGATCATGATTTACTATTGTAAATACATCCTCTGCAACACTAGCATTCATAGGTGTAATTTTTAGTTCCCAGTGTATCTTACCTGAGCCATACAGCCCATAAATGCTCCTAGGACTGGTGTGCCTGCTACTGACTGAGTTCGGACAAAATAAATTTCAGACATACATTGATTAGAAGATATAATTCTTCTAACTCTCATTAGAGAGACAAACAGGTAGCAAGGAAGAACTCTACCAATCAAGCATCTTCTGGGAAGGAAAAAAATGTACCCTCGGCAATGGCAGAGGCCTTGATTCTGTGTTTCTAATGTAGATGTTTTCTGTAGGCCCACCTTAGTGTATCTCAGATGCTTTTCCTAGGGAGGAGATCCAGTCAAAGCTGTGACAGTAATAGCTCTTCCTGAAAATTTTTCTAGGCTCATGCTCCATCAAGAAGCTGATATTGTAAAATGTGGGTGTCTTCATTTTCAGAGTGGAAAGCCTTTAAAAATGGGCTCACATTGCTTTTACAAAAGCAGTCCTGAAAAGAGATGCAGATGTGTTACCATTGCAGATCTCTGACAACAGAGCTTTCAGGGAAAGCTTTGGGATCTGACTGTGATCTCCTCCTACACCTCTAGTACAGCATATAACAAGGAAATTTTTCCTGATTTACTTTGAGGTTTATGAGACAATAAGTCAACAGTACTGGATTTAAAATGACAAAACCATGTCTGAAAGCCATTTGAGAAAGGAGTGAATACAAAGGTTGAGATCAACACTCTTGTCTTCTCGTATCTAGCTTACCCTTTAACATAAGATTCCCCAAACAAATTGTTCATTATTCTGGATCTTGTAGTCACTTTGAGAAATGCATTTGCAGAGCAGGCATACAAGCCTAGCAGGCCAGTCAAAGATGCACTGGTTGTTTCATTTGTGGGTTTGTTGTTTGTTTGGTTGGTTGGTTGGTTTTGTTTTTGTTTTTAATTTTCCTTTGCACTGTCGTAAACACTGAAGTCAGATAACAAGGAAAAATCAAGATTATAGCTCGAAATATCATTGCTGTAATTTTTCTTTTCTTCCATTTAAGTTCTAAAATCTTATTTCATTTAACTTATTTTCATGAACAACCAGATATTTTTTGTCACATGTTTCTCCTTATTACTGGCTTACTAAAAGGATACTTACAAGTATGCAGGTATTTTAATTGCATGTACTGCTTTAGAATACAAGTAACATAAAAAATACTTCTTTCCCTTGAAATAAAGTTTTCTGTCTTTCTAATAGTTTGCAGATTTGTCCATTGTGTATATATGAGGACTGCAAGTAATGTTCATATAGAAATATATTTCACTTGTGGTCTTTGCCAACCACCCCATGAATACCTTCTCTGCTTTCTGTGCCCCTTCTTAGTGTTCGGATAAAAAAAGCATCTCTAAATGCAGTAACAAATTCACAGTTCAGAAAAATATGTTTCAAAGTGTTTTTCAAGGTTAATAGCTGCAGATGATAGTGAAAAAGATGTCCTATTTCCTATTTTCAGTTTGTTCATTCCTGTCTGCTCTAAAGATATTTCTGTCAGTAAAAGGCAAAGGTAAAGAAAAAGATTTGCTCTGGAGATAGTCCGAATTAAATACTCTGAATGGTGGCACTTATTGGTACTTCTTGGCCTCTGACCAGACATCTTTGGTATGAACCTTATATACTACACTTAGGCAAAAAATCCTGAAAGATATAGTTTATTTTGGAAGAGCAGTTCAAGTTTGAGAAAATATTTTTTATTTACTTATTTTCAAGGTAAACATTAAAATCATTGCTAAGTCATAACATTCTTTCCTTATTCTGTATTAACTCTAATTAATTAAAGTGGAATATTTACTATAGAGGGGTCCTCTGAGAAAAAGCGTGAAGGAGATATTCGTGTCCTTAAAACTAGAGAGACTTCTTGTTTATTATTGTAAGGCCTCAGCTTCACCAAAATTCTTGGCAAGTAATCAGCACGACCATATGCAGTTAATGGAGATGTGCTGCCCAAGCACATCTATGTAGAAACCCCACAGAGTCAACTAGAAATCGCTTGTCAACAGATTTGCCAACACAGTTCCTAATGCCAGATTAGGGACTTGAAGGAAAACCAAATCAAAGCAAGGAAACAAAGTTACAGAATGAGAGGTGAAGTATGTTCTTAAAGGTGGGAATGCAGTAGATGCTATCTATATAGGCTTTCTGAGGAAGATGTAAATCAGGATCAAGAGAACTGGAGCAAGTACCTAAGTGCCACTCCCCTGGCCATTATCACTGTAGGATATTCTGCATAATCCTTAGTGGTAGGAAGGGGTGACAATCCTCTGTGCTTCAAACAGTGCAGAAACTATGCAGCAAGATGTTCATCCTGCCCTGAATACCCTCCATCTACCATATGGTCATCCTAGGTTTGGTTCACCCAAGGCCACCAGAAAACTTCCAGCCAGCTTGGGTTATAGGTAGACGCTCATTTGTCTCACTTGAAAAACACTATATGAAGATAATTTATTATAAAATTAAGATGACAGGATAAATTTAAGGAGATCTGAAGCCATGACCTATCTCTGCTACAGATTTCCTAGAGATTTTCTGTCTGCCTTTATTTACTGAATAGGCAGGAGAGTACATTTCTTCTATTATCCTTTACCGTTCTTGTTTGGCAGGTAACTGTTATGGGGAGATTCTTTCACTGTAAATTCCTTATTAATTATCTCTGCAGGACCTGAGACCAAAGTTTATGTGCATATGTAAATTACATTGTGTGCTACATCAGGAAATGCTAATTCTTTACTGATATCTTTGAGATCACACACGGTATGTCTCAATATCTAACCCTAGTACAAAATGTTATTTACAATTTTGGTTTTCTGCTTGTAAGAAACACTATATTGTAAAACTGATATTTTTTTTTAACAAGCTGACTTTTTCATAAAATGTTTTGAAGCTGCTCAGAGGTTTGCAACATTAGAAATTGTTTCTGGAATGATAAAATTAATGGGCAAAAGTGTAACTGAAAAAGGTCACAGATCTATTATGTGCAGATAGAAATATCAACATAATTTTTTGCTCAGACTTGCAGAGATAAGTCATGCTGTTGAGAAAAGCAAAATGTGTGAATGCCAACTCAAATATTTAATCTGTCAAAATAAAATGTAAATCCAAATAACATATTTATAGTGGAAAGCTGTAGGGAAAATTACTTATAAATATTTTTATTAATTAACTAATAAAAACAGCATCCAGATGTTGCACTACCATTCTAGGGTATCTTTCAAAAGGACTCTGAGGTACTTCTAATTACACTGGATCTCAGTAGAACATCATATAAATGAAGACACAAGGAGCATATGGGACAGAGATAAATGAGTGTGTGTACACAACAGTATTCATACGAGGATGAGCGAACAAATTCTTAGTTTTTCTAGTCGAAGGACTGGTTAAAGTTACTTAAACACGAAAAACACTAACATATAAAGAACTCTGGAGGAAAATTATTTTAGTGTGCACTTCCCTTCAAAACATACATAGTTTTATGTAGAAATTACTCAGTTGTCTATCTGTTTTGATAGACAAAATTTGATGTAATCCTATCAAGTTCAACATTCGGCTTTTCATATTAATGAAATTAAAAGCAAAGGGATAGAAACGTGGTGTTTGCAACAAAGCAATTTTTTTCCTTTACTTTTCCTTTGGAAGATGAACAACATTTTATATGTTCAGAGTACATTCCCAAAACTGTGGTTTCCCTAAGGTCAAAAAGATGCAGTAGTGCAGTTACAGTAATCAGATATGACCTTTAACAGCTTTATTTTTTTTCCACTGTAATTTGATGAAAAAACATTTGAGAAAAAAGAATTTTATTTTGCTTATCTTGCTTGGATCAGCCCATTTGGTTTAAAACAGAAGGTTATACTCATTAGAAAGCATATTTAATAGGTTCATATGTAGTTGGGCTTCCTTTCAGGTTAATGGCTCTGGGATCATGTTTTATAGCACCAATATACTGTGCTTTCTGGACATGGAGGTAGGAATGAGGTGATCAGAGGTGCTTCCCGTTGCTCAGAGCAGAAGGATGCAGTGGGGGTGGGGATGCCACAAAGTTTACAGGGCTAAGAAGACGGTTTAGTGGGGTGTTACCATTTCAACTGTTCCATGATATATATAGGATATATAGGCACAGGCATAGTGTAAACCACTGTTTATGGTTCTTCTCAGCTCCTTTTACCATGTCCATAATAATGCTCCAGGCAGTTGACTTATAAGAGTGAGGAAACAGCTACATTATTTGGAAATTTGTTCTCCTGGAAAGAGGTTTAGAATACAATTGTAATTGTTTTTAAGTCAAATATAAATACTTGATAGTGGATCCCCACAAAACTATCACTTCCACTCCCTTTCCTCTCATGGCTACTGTTCAACCCACCAGAGTTGAAATAACTTGGATCTAGAATCAGTGAAATGAGGATGTGAGTTCATACATCAGTGAAAGAAGATAATAGCTTTAACTCTAACTACTTTTTGCTTGTTTTATAAAGAAAACATGCCTCTTAAGTGTGGATGCATGTATATGTTCAAAATATATACAAAAAACTGCTTTATAAATTAAAACACACCAAGAAACAATGTTAATTAAAAAACATAAACTTTGACTGAAATAGCCTAAGATTTTAGTTTTTTAATGTTTTTAATATATTGATAATAGCATGTTTGTTTAGCTATTAATAATTTTATTATATTAATAATGCTGATTTTCAGCCTGGAATCATAGTACTATTCACATCATATGATCTGCTTTTCTTTCAATCTTGTCTTTTGAAGATGGAATGGTGACAATCAAAATTCAGTTATTGCTTGGGAGCCAAAACCTTTCTCATTCTTCTATTGACAAAGAGAAAACACCTGAAGTATATTTCACACGAGAATACTGACATAATCAGGAAACCTCAACTGTAAGATGAAATACACCTAAACATTCTTCATGTATGTTCACTCACTCAATGTTAGCAGGAAAATAAGGGCAAAATGTTCAGTCAGAACAGGAAACATGAAAGACAAGAGTATAACAAATTCTCAAAAATTGTGGTTTTATGTATGTAGATCAGACTAAACCAATATGGTATTTATCAGCATGGTGAATTTCCTCAAATCTGTTTGTGAGCAGCTCCTCTTTTCTGTTGTTTACTTACTTGGCAACTGTCACCTATTTCAGTGGCAGTAAAAATTAGCTGTTGGCTTCACTTAGGAGGAGATCATTCATCATTCAGTGTGTATGCTTTTTCCTAAACTCTTTCAGTGCAGGAATGTTATGAGTGGAAAAAAAACCCCTACATTTTTAATCCCATTTGTCCCTTGGAAAAAAAATTATCTTCTCTGTGGTGTTTATACACAAACCAGACACCTGATTCTCATATTGAGTAGTTTTCAGAAGCGTCAGATAATGATCATATCCTTTTTTTTTAATTTTTATTTTGCACTGAGGTAGCACATCCATGAATTTGGAAGACCTCTGAGAATTCAGAAATGCATCTATTAGCTGTTTCTATAGCTGGACTTTTCAGTTTATCCATTTTAGGGAGAAAAAAAAAAAGTTTTCCTCTGGTTTTATCTCTTTTCTTATTCTGTCATGGAATAATAAAACAGGACTTCAATCCTGTTAGCCAATGTAAAAACAATAGTGAAAACACAAGTCTCAACTTCATCTTGTATGCATCCTTCTTATGGATCTTGGCTGGTTAGTCAGGGTCCTGGCTTCACTGACTTGACTATATTAACTCTAATTTTGGTCTGAAGGATGTAAGTTTTTCATTCCTGTCGCTGCTGAGTGTGTAGTATGTGCACTTGGACTCCTGCAAATTATTGGTTTACACTAGAAATCTCAAAGTCCTGATTCCTCTGTCCAGTTTTTGGTCATGACCACAGTAGCAGTGTTTATGCTGGCCTTCTGCTCGATGCCTGATTTGCTCTGTGGAACAGGTCTTCCAGAATCAATGCTGAACTGCCACTAATCCATAGCCAGTGAATAAATACTCCTTGCAATTGGAATAAATAAAGATTAGCTCTGAGTTACTGAGAACCTGGATTCTTAATATTTTAAGCCCCTAACTTTGAAGCACTGATGCTTGAAAATATTGTCTGTTGTTGACCAAGATTAGTTAAGCTTCAATCACTTTCCTTCTCCTCTTACAGACATGGAATACTGCATATTTCTCTTCCAGATGGGTATGCAGGCATGGTGGTGGTTACTTGCTGAAAGGCATGCAGAGCTGGTGGAAGAGCCTGAAGCACAGCCTGGGTATTAAAAAAGTGAGTTCTCTGAGCTTTAGGACTCCTTGTAGTACACTCAGAAACTCCATTTGAATTTAGCCATTGGCAAAAACATTTGCAGATGTGGAAATTACATTTTAATTAGTTTGTATGACTACACAAGGTAGGTTTGTTGCAGGAGTTACCATAATTACTAGCAAGAAAATTGATATAATAATGGCCATATGGGTATTTCTCTGTAATCATCATTATTATCTAATCAGCTTCTAAACACTGCCCTGGCTTCTGAAATGGTCAGAGATGACTTCTGGGGCTCTATTATTCTCTTTTTGTGAGATAAATGAATGGAAACACACTGAGGATATTCTTCCCTAGACCATTTATATTAACAGCAGACACTCTTCTCATTAGTGCTTTGAACAATAGATATTTGGAAAGAAAAAAAAAACCTCCCACAAAACAACCAAAAACAAACCCAGTGTTGCCCAACTTGTTTCATTGCTGCTGCTCCTTTTTGATCCTTGGTCAAACACGAACAGATGTTTCTTTTAGAGAGAAGCTGACCTTCTCTGAACCATACTGCACATAGCTCAGGCTGATGTGGATTGCAGGTCACTTCTTTGGAATCTGGATTCTTGGGTGAGCTGAGAAATCAGCCAAGCCCTCGCTGTTAGCGAGGAAAGAAAAGGATGCTGAAGAGGGAGCTCGACGCACAGCATGCCACCTCTTTACATACATGTCCTGGAGATGATTCAGGCCCATGAAATTACCTGACAGCTGCCGATACAGTCAGGATGATCCTTTAAGGCTCTGCTTCACTCTCTCCACCTGTCAGCTTCCTCTGCACATGATATGCCTGTAAGAAGAAATGCATCATCTCCCCAGAAACCAAATTAGTACACAGCTTCTTTCGCCTTTGATGTAAAGATGTCACTATTACTTCAGAAAGTGCTATTTTCTCGAAGAAGTTTCAAATGCATGTTAAATTTTTATTAAGGAAGACATCCTTTTGAAATAAGAAATGTAAAAAAGAAAATTTCTATTTCTTCACCCCTGGTATTTGCTTATGCTTAAAATCCACCCGTTCTCAGTTCAGTTTTATTCATTATTCCTTAATGAAATAATTTTTTTCTGTTTGAGCGAAGCATCTTCTTTAATAAAATCCTTGTATGGACCTGAGATTTGCTTTTCTTCCTTGAGATCCATTACTTAGCTTTCCTCAGTCTTTACAGGTTTTGGATTAATACTAAAAGGGCTGCTATGGAGACAGCATCCCGTACTAGCTGCTGTTTTGTAAATATGCAAAGAAATGTAGTCTCCCATACCTTTTTCTCAACTATACTGGCTTAAAGGATAAGAGGCTGATTTTTCACACCTTCAACATCTGTTCACTATTGGACCTCTGCATTTTTTGTAGGTTTAGTTTCTGGCTGGTTATATGCCTGGGAGATCGTCACATCTGGTTGTTTTTTTAATTTTCTGGAGGCATACTTGCTTGAGAAATCAAGTGGAAATACACATATGGGGTTTTTATAACAGGTCTCAATATGTCTGCAAGTGTTTCCAACAAAGAAAGCCAAAAGGGTAATTAAGAAGACGGCAGCAGGTTAGAAAAAGAAAAAAAAAAAAAGTAATTGAGGATCTTTGCTTGTGTTCCTAAGGAAGTAGGTTTTGGTTTAAATTCATTTCATATGCAACACTTCCATTTACTTTCATCATCGTCGATCATGGCCATTAGTTTTCTTCATTCCTTTTCTGAAAAATAAACACAAAACCCCCTTTACATGCATCTGCTTGTCATTTTATTTTTTATACAGGTTATAAACATTGCTCTTCTGAAAACAGAAATACTTTCAGTGAAATTTATGAACAAACAACTATTGTTTAAGTTTTTACAAATTTGTAATTCAAATGTAAATGGTAATTTAATCTCCTTAATGACAAAGGGCTGTTTGAGATGGGCAAGTGTATTTTTTCTGTCTCATTAATCATCTCATGCTATGATCCTCACAGTAGTAGCTTCCATGATAGAAATGGTGGAAAACTGGATCCTCCAAAGTTAGGGTCATCTAGGTAACACTATTTCTGTTTAAAAGATGTAAAAGTTTCCACTGCGCCATTTTGCAAGCAATAAAAGTCTCCTCAGTGTGATGAATGAGCTGGAAGATAAATTAAGTTTATACACTTAAGTTCCAATGGTTCAAACTATTGTGAATAGTTCCATCCACCACTGTGAGACTGAGCAACCCATGAAGTCACTATGTGTAGTGTTTTGCAGATCTGGTACTACAGATATACAGACACACTTTCCAGATGTTCATTTATGGTAATTAACTTTCATTGCATTTCAAATTATTTTAAAACTGTAGTATTGTGACTTTAGTCCTGTTCAAGCACAGTAACTTTTGCATTTAATTGCATAAATAATAATTATACAATTAATACAGATGTCATTAAGTGTCACTATCATCTGGTGTAATAGACCATGGTATTTTCAGAGTTGCAACCCTTTCAAAATGAGATGAAGACATAAATAAGAAACTCAATCACTTTGTGCAAGCAGATGGATCTTGAGTTAAGGAGAGACAGAAGAATAATATATAGACATACATTAAATTTGTAAGACATGACAGAAGATCCTTGTTATTAAGCAGTTACTTTGTATATGCTCACAATAATTTTTACTTGCGCCTATGTTTTGACATATGATAAGAAGTAAATTGTGCTAAGTGTGGGCAATTAACAGAGGACCACTTTGCTAGACAAAGTGGAAAATACAAATCATGGTACACAGTAAGAAGTCACCCAGCTATGCAATTATTAAATCAGTTTTTATATGTTTACAGGACAGATTTGGTTCAAGTCTTGCATGAAAATTCCCTGTAAGAAGCTGAAATGATCAAAAGGTAGCAAGAATCTTTGGCTTGTAAGATTACCATAAAATTGTACAAAAAATTCAGCCACTGCTGTTGGGCGAAGTGCCATGCTCTTTATGTGGCTGCATGATTGCACCCATGACTGAATTCATGATCACAGGATTCTCTCATTCAACCTTCTTAGAGTAAAATAACAAGATACCACATTGTGCATGGTTTGGATAATCAGATTATGCTCTTTCTCTATAATGTCTCTAACTAATATAATGATGGAGAAATAAAGGTGAACCTCTGATTTAACACAAGTCATTCATAGAGACTTGAGCAATGCCAACATAAATATTAAATATCCCACTAACTTAAAATGCATTCTGGTTCATGACCTCATGTACTGAAAAGAAGATTTTCTCACACTCCTCTAATAAAGTTTCCTTTTAGGACATATTAAATTAAGGTAAAATTCTGCTTTGAATTTGATAATCCATTACCTGTTCATTAAGGCTGTTTGTAATATCTGAAACAGACCCAACAGTCTGAGTTCATCTTTAAAAAAAAAAACCAACCCTTATAAAACTATGTCCTATGGATAATGCAGGATCATGTGCTTGCTTCTATATTTACTACAAACAAGCCACAGAAAATGTATATTTTTATATATATATTGTATATTTATATATTCCAAACACTGTATTTTCCAGGCCAATGATTCATGCAATTGTTAAGCACAAAATGCACAATTTTTTCTATGACTTCAGAGAAAATAAATTGATGGAAAACATCAATGCAGTATATTTTGGAAAATCTGGAAAAACATAGAGAGATTCATATGGTCAGGAAGAATACAAATTTAGGATGAAATAAAGATATTACACATCTACATGGACTTCCAGCATTTGCTGCATTTATCTAATAGCTGCATAATACAGCTGGGTGTCAGTGTGGGCTGAGTAAAGAGAGGCAGAGAACTGAGCAAAATGAAGAAGAGGCATGAAAATGGTTCAAAAACCACGAGGGAAATGGATAGAGTTGAGTCATACAATTATGGATATGATTTTTTAATAGGACTGGAAAGAAATTGGAGATCTATGTGACAGGTACACCAACAGATAATCAAAAAAAGAAGTAAAGATTTATAGTGATATAAGGAATGTACTAAAAATAAAAGAACATTATTTGTTATTATTCATTAGACATTCTACGACTGATGGAAGAAAAAAGATGTGCTGGCTTGACTTTGGCTGTATACCAGGTACCCACCAAGCTCTTCTATCACTCCCCTCCTCAACTGGAATATATTACAAAAGGGTTGAGATAAGGACAGGGAAATCACTCACCAGTTACTGCCATGAGCAAAATAGACTTGACTTGGGGAATTTAATTTAATTTATTACCAATCAAAAGTCAGAATAGAAATAAATTTAAGTACCCTTAAAACCTCTTCACCCCCAGCCCTCCCTTTTTCCTGGGCTTAACTTCACTCCCAATTTCTCTGTATTTCCCTTCCTGCAGCACAGGGGATGGGGAATGACTGTTGTTGTTGACATGTTTTCTCTGCTGCGCATTCCTACTCAGGGGGAGGAATCCTCACAATCTTCCCTTGCTCCAGCATGGGGTCTGTCTCACAGGAGACAGTCCTTCATGAACTTCCCCAATGTGGGTCCTTCCCATGGGCAGTTCACGAGCTGCTCGTGTGGATGTCTTTAATAGAATGCAGACCTTCAAGATCAGACTGCTTCAGCATGGGTCCTCCATGGGATCAAACCTGCTGCAGCATGGGATCCTCTCTCCAGGCGCCTGCTCCAGCAGAGGTTTACAGCCTTCTTCAAATGGCTCCACTTTCAGGTGCCCCAACATGGGCTCCTGCGTGGGTGGCAGGGGGTTATCTGCTCCACCATTACTCTCCATGGGCTGCAGGGGGACAGCTTTCTTGCCATAATCTTCAAGGGCTGTATGGAAATCTCTGCTCTGGTACCTGGAACACCTCCTCCCCCTCCTTCTCCACTGACCTTGGTGTCTGAAGAGTTGTTGACCTCACATACTTGCCCAGCTGCTGTTGCACAGAAGTTTTTCCCTTCTTAACCAGAGTTATTCCAGAGGTGCTACCACCATCTCTGATTGGCTTGGCTCTGGCCAGTCGTGGGTCTGTCTTGGACCTGGATGACATTGGCTCTCTCAGACATGGAGCTTCTAGCACCTTCTCGCAGAAGCCACCCCTTTAGTCCTCCATTACCAAAATCTTGCCATACAAATCCAATGCAAAAGGGTATGAAAACACAAATATGAATTGGAAGGGAAATTCACTTTGAGAGAAATATTCAGAGCTCCATATTCTTATAGGATGCAGTAGAAGGGAAACAAGATAAAGAGATTTCAGTCTGCCTCATACTTCTGAAACAACTAGTACATGGCTTTGCAGACACAGTAAAGTGTTCTTTATGAATTAACCAAGTCAGAAGTAATATAATTTAAAAAGATTATGCTGACTAGAAATTGCTAATGCAACACATCAAATTAATAACAAGGGATATATTCAGCCACTATAGGCTTGTTAATCTGACCTTAGAACTGAAAGGTTTTAGAACAAATGATAATAAAAAAGCATTTAATTTTGTAAGAGAATAAAAATATGTACTGAAATTGATAACAAAAATATTCAGGTTTTATTAAAATCTTGTGTATGATACTGGTCCCTGACCATGTCAGTGAATTTATGATTCTGTGAAAACTTAGATCTGTTCAAACTTCAACAAAACTTTCAGAAAATGGCTTCAGAGAATGTGAAAGATGCTATAAGTTACAACATTATTATATGACTGATAGTGTTTCTCCTGTATTTAAGATTTTTTGATGAATGATGTTCAGTGGACCCATTAACTTTGATCTTCACGGGATTTTTTTTAATTTCTTAAATAAATTGGATAACATGCTTTGAATTCAGTTGGTCTAAAACTAGAACTATCATTCTGTGGGAAGTTCTGATTTTGGTTTAGATTTGTATATTTGTCACTTGAATAAACTATTATTCCCATCACAAATTCCCCCTAAAAAGAAGTATTTAAAAAAAAAATCCATACATTAATAGTGGAAAATTACATGAAAGTGTTTTTTAGAAAAAAATCCTTTTCCTTTTTAAGAAAATGGGAAAGTACAAATATGCTTTGATTTTTCATTGTTAAATTTCCATGTTACCACAAAATCTTTAAATTTTATTTTTGAAAGAAATAGGAAGTCATCTGTTGAATATTTTGAAATCTTCATTACCAAACTGAATAGATATATTCACAAGTCCAGCAGTAAATAAGACAGGGAATCACATAAAGAAATGGTCTACAAGCTTGATGAACCAAACATATTGAAGAAAATGCAGTTCTATTTCTGTTTGTCAGTAATGCTAGGAAAATATAGAAAATTTTTATGTGTGTGTCTGTGTATGTGTATATATATATGACACTTATATCAACATTTTTGCTGACACTCAGTATTGTCATTGTCCTCATCCTTCCTTATACACATTCATTCATGGTATCTGCTAAAACCTCATTCTTGTAACTGAAGTGAGTGGTAATACGAGTTAGAAAATTGTGAATACCCTGGAGAATCACAGAGTTCTAGGAATAAATCATGGCAACCTCTGCAAATGAAGCTCAGTGTAGACTTTTGACAGTTTGGGATTTAGTCTACTTTTTTTTCCCATCTGCAAATGTTGATACCAAGTCTATATGGCCTCATGAATCACATGAAGAAGGAACTAATCTATTATCTCTGTAATATGATAATGACTCTCCTAGCAAGGTGCATAAGGAAATGTATATTTTTTTATTCAGTGCAGGACTTAGAGATTGCACTTTAAATAAGGTAAGAATTTAATTAAGAGGATAAAAATGTACATTGATTAGTTGTGACCCATGAAGAAAGCAGCATTCATCCTATGTATTGATTGAGGAAAGGGTCTGATGTTAAATAAACAAACGAGAAAAGCAGTCAGTCATGTAATTAAAGATTGCATCATCATATCTGTACACAGAGGCAAATTGAGGAGGTTTATATTATTTTATTCCTTATTAATTTTTTCTTTAAACCTAAGAATACATTGTCATTATTTTAAGGGGGAAAAAAAAGCACAATTGTATTTGTCAATATGTGGATTCCTGCATAAAGTATCTCTCAACATCAAGGAGTAAAACATCTCTCAGCCTTGGGCAAGGGAGGATCTCTGAGTGTCAGGTAAGGGATCTCAAAACTTGAGAGGTGACCTTGCTCAAGGGGAAAGTCATTTGGTGGCCATCTAGCTGTAATTCAGCGGAAGCTCAAATTTGGCTCAATGATCTGCTGTTGATAAAAATCTCCCTGCCTTGAGAAGCAACCTCAAGAGGTATCTGAGCTGACAGGGAGATTACAGTCATGCTTCCTAGCATTAACCCGAGTAGTCCTGTCCTGGTTTCAGCTATGATGGAGTTAAACTTTTTTTTTTTTAGCAGTGAATGGAATGCCATGTTTGGATGTTAGCATGAGAATAGTGCTGATAGCACCCTGATGTTTCCGATTTGTTGCCGGGCAATCAAGTACCTTTCTCAGCTCTGCATACTTCCTTACTAGTGAGAAAGGAGGGGACGCAGCCAGGACAGGTGACCCGAATTGGCCAAAGAGGATATTCCATGCCAGTTACGTCATGCTCAGTTTTAAAGGGGGACTGGGGAGAAGAGGGGGAGACAACGCCAGGACGTGAGGTTTCTGGGGCGGTCGGGTTGTCCGGGACGGGATCTAAGCTGTGCGGCCTGAGTTGTGTGGTTTGGTGAGAATTTGAATTGTGTATCACCAGTTTCATCTATTTTGTGCTTTAAACTTCTGTTATTGTTATATCTAGATTTCTGTTATTGTTTAGTAATCTATCCTTATCCCAACCTGCGTGGTTCTGGTTTCTAGGTTGTGGTTTCTTTTCCTCCTTTCTTCCTTCCCTTTTCCCCTTCCCCCAACTTTCCTTCCCCCTTCCTTTTAAAAGTACAAGCGACTGTGTGGGGTGCGGCCCCCGGCTGGGGCAAAACCACGACAGTTATTTTGGCGCCCAACGTGGGGCACGAACGGTTGGGATAACGGTAGATCTGACCCTAACTATCGCAATTAAGATAAGCACTGTTGTTTAAGCAATCTCTGGTCACGATGCTGTGGTATTTATTCACAAGGCTGTGGAAGCAAAACCACCGCATGCTGTATACAATCCTGGCAGGATTCTTTACTCTCTCAGGTCTGCGGCTCCCATATTTGTTCCCATACTTCATTATAGTGTATTTTATGATATCGGTCTATGATACAATAATATCGATGATCATGAGTTTAAGCTGGTACTTGTATGAGGTTTTGCTGTCCTGTCCATTCTTTGGACAGGGAGGGGTTAATAACAGCAGCCGGTATGGTGGGGGCACTGCTTTCTTTTCCTTTGGGCTAAATGCAACAGCTCTTAGGGCAGTTTTTGAAAATCTTCAATATCTCTGGGATATTCAAACTAGCATTTTGCTATTGGTAGGTTTGGTGCAGATGGTTCAGTTTTTGTTATATATCAAGCATAGGTTTATGAATACCACTGAAGAGCTTTCTCCGAGACAGAATAATCACGAGTGGCAGGGCATGTGGCAAAGTATGGGCGAGTACCTAGGTACTTTCTCACGCCCGATGGTTTGGAACTTCACTCCTGAACAGTTACAAGACCCCGATCAAGTGACTGTATACCGAAGGAAAAATTGCTGTAGGTTTCCCAGAGATGGACACCTTACTGCACTGTGCTGGGCTCTGGCCACTATTTATCAAACACTGCTTGATAGCAGGCAGCACTGTCAGCACTGTCAGCACTGTCAGGGAGAAGGGAAAGGAAACAGACTGGCAGATACTATAGCTGCTGCAACCACTGGGGCTGACACTGCAGCTACTGCAACCCCTGTGACCGACACTGCAGCTACTGTAATCTCCACAGCAGACACTGCAGATGATCCGAAAAACCAATCCACACCAGTGTCTGTTGCTCCCGTACAAAAGAGGAAAGGCACAAAGAAATCAGTTCGCATAGTGACGGATAAGGATGATGATCAACCAGGATCATCTCGAGGATATCAGGATGAGGCAGAACCAGAGATTGTTACCCGATCCCTGACTCTGAGTGAGCTGCGTGAGGTTCGAAAAGATTTCACTCGCCACCCAAGTGAGCACATTATCACTTGGTTGCTCCGATGCTGGGATCACGGGGCCAGTAGTTTGGAATTAGAAGGCAGAGAGGCCAAGCAGTTGGGATCCCTAGCTAGAGAAGGAGGAATTGACAAAGCAATTGGGAGGAGGCCGGAAATCCTCAGCCTCTGGAGGCGACTACTGTCAAGTGTGCAGGAAAGATATCCCATAAAGGAATATATTACATGCCAGACACCCAAGTGTAACAGCATAGAGACAGCTGTCCAGCACCTGAGAGAATTAGCTGTACGGGAGATAATTTATTATGATCTGGACAATTCACGGCTTCCCGCTGATCCCGATGAAGTCCTATGCACTCCAGATATGTGGCGTAAGGTTGTACGAAGTGCACCAGCAGGGTATACCAATTCACTGGCAGCAATTGACTGCAATGATACGAATCCGCCAACCATAAATGAGGTGGCCTGCCGACTCCGGAAATACCAAGACAATGTTTCCCTCTCCGTCATTGCAGCAGTAGAGAAACTGGTTCAACGACTTGACAACAATGTGTCCAACTCCCAACCCGTATGGAGCAATGTTGCAGCTATTGGGAGAAAGCGTCCATCGTTCCAAGAGGGAGAATACACACCACGACGTACATTGTGGTTTTACCTGCTTGATCATGGAGAGGACATGAGGAAATGGGATATGCAGCCCACCTCAGCCCTTCGAGCACGAGTAAATGAGCTGCGGGGTAAAACATTCGCACAACGAGATTCTGCCAGGAAGAAGGCTGCACCAGTTTCTACTGGGCAGTTCCCTAGACCAACTGGAAGGCCTACCTATATGTCTGATGTGTCTGATCCTCTTGAAGGGACCTCTAAGTCCTTTATGCAACCAGTGGAAAACAAATATGATCAGCAGCAATAGAGGGGCCCTGCCTCCAGCCAGGTGGAGGAGAGGGATAATCGGGTATATTGGACTGTGTGGATCTGATGGCCTGGCACGTCAGACCCACAAGAGTACAAAGCTCTGGTGGATACTGGTGCCCAGTGTACTCTAATGCCATCGAATCATGAAGGGGTAGAACCTGTTTGTATTTCTGGAGTGACAGGGGGATCCCAACAACTAACTGTGCTAGAGGCTGAGGTGAGCCTAACTGGGAAGGACTGGGAAAAACACCCCATTGTGACTGGTCCAGAAGCTCCGTGCATTTTAGGTATAGATTATCTACGTAGAGGGTATTTTAAAGACCCAAAAGGGTACCGATGGGCTTTTGGAATAGCTGCTTTGGAAACAGAAGAAATTGAACAATTGTGTGCCTTGCCTGGACTCTCGGAGGATTCTGCTGTTGTGGGGTTGTTGAAGGGTGAAGAACAGCAAGTGCCAGTTGCTACGACGACGGTGCACAGACGACAATACCGTACTAACCGAGATTCCCTGATTCCCATCCATAAGCTGATTCGTCAACTGGAGGATCAGGGAGTGATCAGCCGAACCCACTCACCCTTTAATAGTCCCATATGGCCAGTGAGGAAGTCCAATGGAGAGTGGAGGCTGACAGTAGATTATCGTGGCCTAAATGAAGTCACTCCAGGTATGAGTGCTGCTGTGCCAGACATGTTAGAGCTCCAGTATGAATTGGAATCGAAGGCAGCCAAGTGGTACACCACAATCGACATTGCGAATGCTTTCTTCTCGATCCCACTGGCGCCAGAGTGCAGGCCACAGTTTGCTTTCACCTGGAGAGGCATCCAATACACGTGGAATCGTCTGCCCCAGGGGTGGAAACATAGCCCCACCATCTGCCATGGACTAATCCAGAATACACTGGAAAAGGGTGAAGCACCAGAGCACCTGCAGTATATTGATGACATCATTGTATGGGGCAACACAGCAGAGGAAGTTTTTGAAAAAGGAAACAGGGTAATTAGAATCCTTTTAGAAGCCGTTTTTGCTATAAAACGAAGTAAAGTCAAGGGGCCTACGCGAGAAATCCAGTTTTTAGGAATAAAATGGCAGGATGGGCGTCGTCAGATCCCAATGGACATTATTAATAAAATAGCAGCTATGTCTCCACCAAGCAACAAAAAGGAAACACAAGCTTTCTTAGGTGTTATAGGTTTTTGGCGAATGCATGTCCCAAACTACAGTCTCATTGTGAGCCCACTCTACCATGTAACTCGAAAGAAGAATGATTTCCAATGGGGCCCTGAGCAACAGCAAGCCTTTGAGCAGATCAAACGCGAAATAGTCCATGCAGTGGCCCTTGGGCCTGTCCGGACAGGGACAGATATTAAAAATGTGCTCTACACTGCAGCTGGGGAGAACGGCCCGACCTGGAGTCTCTGGCAGAAAGGACAAGGGGAGACTCGAGGTCGACCGCTGGGGTTTTGGAGTCGGGCCTACAAAGGATCTGAGGCCAATTATACTCCAACAGAAAAGGAAATACTGGCCGCCTATGAAGGGGTTCAAGCCGCCTCAGAAGTGATTGGAACTGAAGCCCAGCTCCTCCTGGCACCCCGACTGCTGGTGCTGGGCTGGATGTTCAAAGGGAAGGTTCCTTCTACACACCATGCCACTGATGCTACGTGGAGCAAGTGGGTTGCACTAATTACACAGCGGGCTCGAATAGGAAACCCCAATCGCCCAGGAATCGTGGAGGTGATCACAGACTGGCCAGAAGGCAAAGATTTTGGGATGTCACCAGAGGATGAGGAGGTAACACGCGCTGAAGAAGCCCCACCCTACAACGAACTGCCAGAGAATGAGAAGCGATATGCCCTGTTCACTGATGGGTCTTGTCGCATTGTGGGTAAGCATCGGAGATGGAAAGCTGCTGTATGGAATCCTACAAGAAGAGTAGCAGAAGCCACTGAAGGAAAAGGTGAATCAAGCCAGTTCGCTGAGGTGAAGGCCATCCAGTTAGCCCTGGACATTGCTGAGAGAGAAAAGTGGCCAAGGCTCTACCTTTATACTGATTCATGGATGGTGGCGAATGCCCTGTGGGAGTGGTTGCAGCAGTGGAAAAAGAACATCTGGCAGCGTAGAGGCAAACCTATATGGGCTGATGACTTATGGCAAGATATCTCTGCTCGGTTAGAGAAACTTGTTGTGAAGGTACGTCATGTCGACGCCCATGTACCTAAGAGTCGGGCCATGGAGGAACATGAAAACAACCATCAGGTAGATAAGGCTGCTAGGATTAAAGTGGCTCAGGTAGATCTAGACTGGCAACTTAAGGGTGAATTATTCATAGCTCGATGGGCTCATGATACCTCGGGTCATCAAGGGAGAGATGCAACATATAGATGGGCTCGGGATCGAGGGGTGGACTTGACCATGGACGCCATCGCACAAGTTGTCCACGAATGTGAGACATGTGCTGCAATCAAGCAAGCTAAGCGGTTACAGCCCCTTTGGTATGGAGGACGGTGGATGAAATACAAATATGGGGAGGCTTGGCAGATTGATTACATCACCCTCCCACAAACCCGCCATGGCAAACGTTATGTGCTTACAATGGTGGAGGCAACTACCGGCTGGCTAGAAACATATCCCGTACCCCACGCCACTGCTCAAAATACAATTCTGGGCCTTGAGAGGCAAGTCCTCTGGCGACATGGTACTCCAGAAAGAATCGAGTCAGACAATGGGACTCATTTCCGAAACACTCTTATAGACACCTGGGCCAAAGAGCATGGCATTGAGTGGGTGTACCACATTCCTTACCATGCACCGGCCTCTGGGAAAATTGAACGATATAATGGACTTTTAAAAACTACACTGAAAGCAATGTGTGGTGGGACATTCAAGCATTGGGATACACATTTGGCCCAAGCCACGTGGTTAGTTAACTCTAGGGGATCTACCAATCGGGCTTGCCCTGCCCAGTCAAAATTTCCACGTACTGTAGAGGGAGACAGAGTCCCAGTAGTGCATATGAAGAGTGTATTGGGAAAGAGAGTTTGGGTCATTCCTGCTTCAGGCAAAGGTAAACCCATATCTGGAATTGTTTTTGCTCAAGGACCTGGCTGTACTTGGTGGGTAATGCAGAGGGATGGAGAAGTTCGATGTGTACCTCAAGGGGATTTGATTTTGGGTGAGAATAGCCAATATAAGTAATAAAGTAGAAATTATAATAATTGCCACATAACCCATTATTGTATATTCATTATTGTTATGATTGCTGTATGTTGTACCATAGCATTATAGCCGGAGTCATACAAGTTAATGAAGAAGGAGTGCCATGATGATGGAACTAAAGCCTGGCCTCTCAAGAACTTTTTTCTCCCTTTGAAAATAAACTCTGACCCACAGACTATGAGCATGGACCATGCCAGGTGTATCAGTCAAGAGCCTGAGATGCAGCATGCAACGAGCCAATGGAACATACAATTATCCTGAGAAACTGTTATGACAAATGGAACCTGAAAATCATGGACTAAATGAACTCAACAACTTCAGAGGGATGATTCACAGACTGAGGGAATAAGATCTGTATGCACGTATGTGTGCATACATGTGTACATACATATATGGGTGTGTGAAACACGAAACTGGTTGTACCCAAAGAAAATTGTTGGATCTGGTCATGACGTAAATGGTATGGAATAAGGGGTGGATAATGTCCTGGTTTCAGCTATGATGGAGTTAAACTTTTTTTTTTTTAGCAGTGAATGGAATGCCATGTTTGGGTGTTAGCATGAGAATAGTGCTGATAGCACCCTGATGTTTCCGATTTGTTGCCGGGCAATCAAGTACCTTTCTCAGCTCTGCATACTTCCTTACTAGTGAGAAAGGAGGGGACACAGCCAGGACAGGTGACCCGAATTGGCCAAAGAGGATATTCCATGCCAGTTACGTCATGTTCAGTTTTAAGGGGGGACTGGGGGGAAGAGGGGGAGACAACGCCAGGACGTGCAGTTTCTGGGGCGGTCGGGTTGTCCGGGACGGGCTCTAAGCTGTGCGGCCTGAGTTGTGTGGTTTGGTGAGAATTTGATTTGTGTATCACCAGTTTTATCTATTTTGTGCTTTAAACTTCTGTTATTGTTATATCTAGATTTCTGTTATTGTTTAGTAATCTATCCTTATCCCAACCTGCGTGGTTCTGGTTTCTAGGTTGTGGTTTCTTTTCCTCCTTTCTTCCTTCCCTTTTCCCCTTCCCCCAACTTTCCTTCCCCCTTCCTTTTAAAAGTACAAGCGACTGTGTGGGGTGCGGCCCCCGGCTGGGGCAAAACCACGACACATGGACAGCTCAAAAAGGACTCACCTTAAATGAGTGTCATGGGATGAAGTGGTTTGCTCATAGTCAATAGCATTTGATGGAAAGGTAGGCATGAGAGTCCCTGCACCCACATTATTTAATTTTTGGCAAAGGTGTTTTGGAAAAGCCACCTATTATTTATGCATTAATTGCATGATCAGGGTTTCAGACTCACGTGTATTAATGTTAACTGCCATTCTGCTCCTTTTTGGGTTTTCAGAGAACAGGTTGAAACCAGGGGAGCTCTTGGCCTGGCCTTTACTTCCTTTGGAGCCTGTACCAAACTACCACCGGTTTAGTTAAGGGGTGGAGTGCATCTGTCACAGGTTGGAAAAAGGCCTTGGTAGGTCATGTTTTGAGAAAGGGGGGTGGTTATATAAGTGGCATTTAGCTATGTTGTGTGTTCTTTGAAGCCCACGCCCTGCCAGCTGGCACACAAACACTGTAGTATCTCTCTTACTCCATGACTCCATCTGCAGTGAAAGGTGATAATCAAAGTTTCAATTCACAGAGCAAGGTAAAAGTCACATTAACGTTATATGAGATAGCTGTGAAAGAACATGAGTTGAGTCCAATTGTGTATTCCACCTGTGGTGTGGGACTCAGGAGGTTTCTTGTGCTCATGATAAGCTTTAGTGGCAGGAATCCAAAACAGATCCTTCAAGCTTGTGATGCTGAGCATTACAAAGCCTGATCTGTGGCACTCAGCTCTGCCAATAAAGTACACAGCAGTGACTGACATCCAAGGAAACCTAGATACAAAACACAAAGGAGTCAGGCATCTACTAGATTAGAATTTAGTACTTCCACAACAGGGAGTTTATTCTGGAAGCTGTGGGTGTCAAAGATGCCACAAACATAAGCAAATGATGCAGCACTTTTCTGAATGATACTCTTTCACCTCAGCTAAACAGCAACTGGGTGACAGATACTCAAAGGAATTCATACACAACAGGTGAAACCCACAGAATTCCTTACTTTATTAGCTGCAGTTAGGAATGAATAATTTCTGTATTTTTAAAACCAGAAACAGTCTTTTCCTTGAAGATTTTAATGCAAAACCCACCAAAAGCACTCCTTTCTTGAAGATAAGTGTGCATTGCTCTGGATATTCCTTCCCCAGAGTTTAATTTTTGCTGTTACCTGTAGTCTTATAGATGTAGCTACTTGAAGGGTTGTCTTGGGAAGCTTTGTCATTTGTCTGTCATTGGTTCAAACATATTCATTGATATTCTGTTCAGATATCAAACATTGTTTTAAATTGTATTCACATGGAAATTCCTATTGTTTCTCTCATCTGGACTTTCACTGCACAAGTTCACACTGAAGGTGATGCTACATTTGTTAAAATATTGCTGTGGTAGAAGTGGGGATTTCTTATGATTTTTGGTTTCTAATTGCCCACACTCATAAGCCTGAGATAAAAGGGAGCTGCTGTGATGAGCAGGACAGACTACACAAATCTGGTTCATCTGCTGTTTGTAAGTAGCAGGGTAATACGGATTCATCTGCCAGAAGAGGTTTATGATAGAATTTGGATATCGAAATCACAAATAGTAATGTTGACCTTTGTTTTCAAGGGAACTGAAGAGTCAGTGGGGGTACCCCACTCTACATTTTGACATTACTTGCACAAAAGCACTGAGCAGGAAAGAAAAATAGGATAAAGTAATGATTGGTGTAGATTATTAACAAGGTACATAATAATAATAATAATTAAGTGTAATACTGAGACTATTGCCCGAGCAGTCATAGCATTTACGTTCAAGACAACTGTAAGCAAGTCAGACCACCTGCTCTTGGTATTTCCTAAACATCAGCTCTTGCACAGCCAAGGGAGAAGTGGTAGTAGTAATCAATTTAGACAGTGAAAACTTTATTTCAATATTAATTTTAAAACAAGGAAAAGGTTTTAAAAAATAAACCAACCCTAAAAATAACCCTAAACCACAGACTGGAAGGAAGGGAGAATAAATGTCTCTTTGTTAATGGAATTATACGGAGTCATTTCAGATGCAAGAGATCCACATTTGGCAGGAAACCTTTTAGTTCAGCTGTAGAGGAAGGGTTAACAGAAGGTAATATGCTTCTTTTAGTGATGTTATATTTGTAGCTGCAAGACTTGTTGCTTGGAAGAATCACAATAGGGGAAATCAGAAAAAGAAAATCTGTCTCAACTGAACTGCACTTGTTGATTCCAGGACAACAGATCAGCCAAATAAATAGGAAAAGTGTAGACGAATGGCAGGAAATAAATAAATTACAGACACATTTCTTGTCTTAAGAGCATTTTATATACAAATATATATATATGAAATAACCTTGAGTGTTTTCTTGAGTGCTTTCTCGAACACACTTCTCCTGAGTCAGTTTAATGAACTAGTTGCAGTGGTACCTTTCACAGTATCACAAGAAACCAGGCTTCAAACAGCTCTCCCACCATGTAGTTCTGAGTATTTCAGAGATAAATAGAAACAGAACTGTCAGCTTCATTTATAAACAGAGAAATAATACATCTTGCACTTCCTTCTGCACGTATAGATATGCAGAATTTATTGCCTTTTTCTATAGCCTTCTCAATTCATTCATGGCAAAAATAAACCCCAAGAGGAAAACCAACTTATATTAGTAGCACAGGATGTTATTATTTTGATTATGAAGCCAGACAGGAGACAGAAATACTAAAATATGTTCTTACTTCACTCAGGTTTAGACCCAAATGAGAAAAGACAGTGCCGTCTTACTATTTCATGGATAACAGGTTTAGGTCCACATATGTCTTACGTACTCTCATGCTACCAAACCCATTTTTTTTTTTCCCTCTCTGAAATGGGTGTCTTAATCTAACATTTTGATGTCATTTCCCCTTACGGTGATTCATCTGATGATGCTTGTCATCATAACAAATCTAACTTGTGATTCAAAGGCTGCAGAAATCACAGAATCACAGGACAAATGCTTATAGAAAAGACATTGTCTGGAATATATTTCCTAATTTTACATAGTTTATTTCAAAACTATTATTTGTGGGGAAAAAATGGGGGGAAAGGCAAACAGCATTCAATATGAATTGTTGGTATAGAAAAATGAACATATTATCACTCCTAGTTGTATTTCACTTTATTTAGATGATAATTAGTCACCTAACTTGCTTAAGAAATTTTGCTTAAAGCCTTAGTCATTGATATGCATCTTTAGGCACCTGTATACACCCCTGAAAATCTGTTCTAAAATTTTGATGGAGACTTCTTTATTACTTTCAGAAATGCTGAGGATGTGGAACTCCTTTTTACTACAGCAGCATTGACTACCACTGAAATATAAAATTTAATGTTCTTTTAATTTTTTTAATATATGTGTGTGTATATACATATATATATAAAAATACGATTCTATGATTATAGAATTCTTACCGGGGTTGTGTGGGTTTTTGTTTTGATTCCTCCCTTCCCCCATTTAGCCTTTATTTTAGCTGTTGCCAACAGATCTCATTATTTTATGCATACAGGCAAAGCCATTAAAATAAGGAATCAATGCTAATCTTTTTATGACTTTTTTTCAAAGAGTAATAAAGCCTGAAAATAAAAATAAAATTTTCAAGATCATCTAAAGCTTTTTTCTGGTGGAGGAATGGGGAATTAAACTGATAAAAGTCTAAAAGCATACAGCACTACAAAAGACATCTAAGTTCTCTTGCTTAGCATCACAGGACAATGACGACAACCACCAGCTTCTTAAATGTCAAACAAGCTAAATCCACTGATAGACTGTACTGTGATCACAGATCCAAAACATAGCACCACACAAACTGCTATGAAGAAAATTAACTCTATCCCAGCCAAAACCAGCTGGTGCAGGCGAAGCTGTGTGTGTTTTCTTTCTCCTATACTTCCCAGAAAAGATAGAGGTAGTTCTGAAGGTAGGACCTTCAGAAACATTACCAAAGAAAAGGCAGTGTCTTATGAAATTTGTGGGTGGTATTTGTACCACCCCCATAAGAGTCCAGATGTGCCTGGCTTTCAACAAGTCTTACGCTAATAAGACAGTTCTGCATTTCTGAACAGGCTTTCAAAACACCGTGGTCCTTTCAAAAATCTTTGCTTTGCTCCTGAACCTACACCTCTCATTTAAGTGCCTGAGTATATTAAAGGAGGATTTTACTAAGTGGGAATTACAAAGTCAGCTTCTACCCTCTCACATCCAACCTCAGCAAAACTATGCTTGCTGTTGCATTCATCCTTGTAAATCACACTGTCCACAGTCATACCTTATCTGGAGTACACAGGAAACCTAGTGTGTCTAAAAATGTTGGGAGGTGCTGGTACAGGTAATGTCAGTAATTCTATATTTGGGTGAACAGTATAGGTTACTGAAAATGTTATACCTGTAAAGCATTTTTCTATTTTAGGAAGTGGTCTACATGTTGGGTGGCTGCCTCAGGTACCTAATGAGAACACTACTATAATTCCATCTTAAGCAAAGAGTAGATTTTATCTCTTTGCAGCTCAAGCATCTTCAGAGATCAACCCCTACAATAGGTGGCTACTCCAACTCCTGCAGCAGGCATCCCGTGTTTTTACCTGCATGACCACGGAGAGGACATGAGGGAAGGGGATGGAAAACCTGCCTACTGGTGCTGGGCTTGAAGATCAAAGGGAGGGTCCCTTATACACATCATGCCACTGAAGCTACATGGAGTAAGTGAGTCACACTGAGGACTTGAATAGGGAATCCTGATCGCTCAGAAATTCTGGAAGTTATCACGGTCAAAAGACAAAGATTTCAGGATATTGCCAGAGAAGGAGGTGACACATGCTGAAGATGCCCCTCTGCATAACAAACTATTAGAAAATGGGAAGCAATATGCCACTGGGTCCTGTTTGCATTGTGGGGTAACATTGGAGGTGGAAGGCTGCTGCATGGAGTCCTAAACAATGAGTCATAGAAGTTGTTGAAGGAGAATGTCAATCAAGTCAATTTGCAGAGGTGAAAGCCATCCAGTTGGCTTTAGACATTGTTGAAAGAGAAAAGTGTCTGGTGCCCTGTGGGGATGGTTACAGCAATGGAAGTAGAGTAACTGGCAGCACAGAGGCAAACCCATCTAGGCTGCTCCACTGTGGGAAGATATTGCTGCTTGGCTAAAAAACCCAATTGTAAAAGTATGTTGTGTAGATGTCTGTGTAACCAAGAGTTTGGCCACTGAATAACATCAGAACAACCAGCAGGTGGATAAGGCTGCCAATATTGAAGTGACTCAGGTAGAACCGGACTAGTAACATATGGGTGAATTATTTGTTACTTGTTGGGCCCATGAAACCTCAGGCCATCAAGGAGATCAACATATAGATGGGTTCATGACTGAGGGGTAGACTTGACCACGAACGCTATCTCACAGGTTATCTGTGAATGTGAAACATGCACTGTGATTGAACAAGCCAAGCAGTTAAAGCCTCTGTGATATTGGAGGACAATGGCTGAAATATAAATATGGCAAGGCCTAGCAAATTGATTATATCACCCTCCCACAAACCTGTCAAAGCAAATGCGATCTATTTACAGTGGTGGAAGCAACCACCAAATGGCTGGAAACATATCCCATGCCCCATGCCACCACCTAGTACACTACCCCAGACCACGAAAAGCAAGTCTTGTGGTGACATGGCACCCCAGAAAGAATTAAGTGAGACAATAGGAATCAATCCTGAAACATCTTCATAGACACCTTGGCGAAAAAGCATGACATTGAGTGGGTAAATCACATCCCCTATTATGCACCAGCCTCTGGGGAAATCGAACTATACATTGAACAATGACTGTTAAAGACTACACTGAGAGCAATGGGTGTTGGTACCCTCAAACATTGGAATAGACATTTAGCAAAGTCACCTGGTTAGTTAACTGTAAGGGGCCAACCAATGGAGTTGGCCTTGCCCAACAGAAATTTCTATGTAGCGTAGAAGGGGACAAAGTTCCTGTAGTGCACATACAGCTAAAATAGTGAAGATAGTCTGGGTTAATCCTGACTTGTAGAAAGGCAAAACTATCTGTGGGATGCTTGTGCTCAAGGACCTGGGTGAACTTGGTGAGTAACGCAGGAGGATGGGGAAGTCCAGTATGTATCTCAAGGGGATTTTTTTGGGTGAGAATATTCAATTATTTAAATTATATTATGTTAATTGTTATATATTATTACATGCCATCATTACTATGATTGCTGCATGTCAAAACAACAATATTACAGTAAGAATCACCCAGACTAATGAAGAATGAATTTTGATGAAACTGAGCAAGGTGCAGAGGTCATGAAACCAGAACAGCAATGAGCATCCAGCAACTTCCTCCAGACTGACATCATCAACTGTGAGCATGGACCGCTATGAGTTCTGGATGCAGTGTGCAACTATACAACATCATACACCATCGCTCCTGCCCTGAGAGACTGCTATGAGACATAGAGCCCAAAAGCTGTGGACTAAATTAACTCAACAGTCCTTATAGAGGGATGGCCCAATGACTAGGAGAATGATCTCAAAACCTGTTTGGATGCTGTCCTGTGTAGCCTGCTCTAGGTGATCCTGCTCTGGCAGGTTGGACAGGTTGGACTAGATGATCTCCAGAGGTCTCTTCAACCCTGATCATTCTGAGATTCTGTGATTCCATAATGATATCTGTGTGTAACTATCTAAAGACAGGAAAAGTCATGGTGAATAGTTGTTATGTATTGGGAAGTACAGGACCTGGACATGACATGAATGGTGTGGAATATTGAGTCATGCTATGTTTTGAATCTAGTATGAGAATACTGATGTTTTTATAGTTATTGCTAGGAGTTGTATTGTCCACACTAAGTCAAGGGATTCTCAGCTTTTCATGCTATGCCAGAATCTGTGAAAGCACAGCCAGGACAGCTGACCCAGACTGGCCAAAGGGATATTCCATACCATATAATGTCATGCTCCAGATATAACAGGGTAAGTTAACCAGGAGGTGAGACCACTTCTTGGAAGCCTTTGTGCATCATTTGGTTTGATATTTAAAATTATTGTTATTCTTATTAATACTATTAATATTAATAGTATTTCTTTGTAGGCTTTTTGTGCTATTGTTATTCTCTTATATTTTCTTAGACTGTCTTTATCTTAACCCATGTGTATGTTTTTTTTTACTTCCATTCTCTTCCCCATACCTTTGGAGGGGGAGGAGTGAGCAAGCAGTGCTTAGTCATGCTTAGTTACTAGCTGGGGTTAAATCACAACAGCAAAGAGCAGATTTTATTTCTTTTCAACACAAGTATCTTCATTGTGTCTGCCAGCTGATGATGTGATCTAATGCAATAAAAACAGATTTCAGCAGTAAACCCAAAGATTCAGAATCTACTTGTGCTATGAATGAAACTGCAATCGTATTGTTTTCTAAAATCTATTTATTCATATATTCAAAGTATTCTCTAGTTTGTCATATACAGAAATCTCTGTTGAGTAAAATATAATGAACAGGCTGCCAGGATTTCTATATATTAGAAAGCTGTGTGGTGAAAGAGTTGAGCAAGGTAGTTTCTGTGCAACCTTTCATCTTTATGCATGGATTAGTCCAACACCTTAAAACATTTGGAAATTCTATTAAAAAGCTTGCATCACCATATTTTAATGTAAAAAGACTAACTGAAGTTATATAGATGTAAAATCAGGTGTGTAGAAGGCTCTCTTGAATTATAAAGAAGCTCTGTTTCAGAAAACACTTCACTAGGAGATGATTTGATAAATATAGTAAGATTAAGAACTTTCTATCAGCAGGTTTTGCAGGGGCAAGACATCCAGATGGCACTCAAAAAACACAATGATAAATTAAGCCTTTAGAATGCAATATTCATCCCATTATCAGATATAGCAAGTTTTGCCAACACCTGGTAATCAGCAAATTATTCTTGCAGTAGAGCCATTAAATGGACTAAATACAAACTGTGGGATATGTGTTAACAAGGTCTTCAGCTGAGGGTGTCTAGTTTTCTTTTCTCCCAAGGTTTATAAATCACAGCGCACAAAACTACCAGAACATTAACTTTGAAAGAAAATACTTAAAAAGCATTATTTAATAGAATATTTACTGAAGAGAAAATAAAATTTCAGGGAGAAAAAGCATTTGCTACAAGAAAGTGCTTCAGGTCAATATTTCTGAACACACATATTGGAAGGAAGTGCTCAGTTCTCTATGGCTTATAATTATGTTCCTTGAAAGATATTCCTTCTGAGTTTAAAATTTCCTTATTATTTTTTCTATTGTAACCTATATAAACACACTATTTCATGAGAGAATTTCTATCAAATTTAAAACAGGAAGGAAGCTTTGTTACTGGTATGAAATATTTTTTCACAGTTCTTAACTCTTATGTATCATAAAATAGTTTAAATAGATATTTCAATCTACTACCACTGTAATTTTGTTTCAAAAACTAACTGAATATTATTTAGACCTCTTTTTATGGAATGATTTAGTGAAATCTCTCCCATTACTAAATATAACTAAGGAAAAAACCTTATGGTTAAAAATAACAGCATGTGTCAGATCAGATTGAACAGTTTATTGTTGTCACATGGTATATAGGAGATTACTCGTAGACAAAACTACTGGATGTTGTGGAATTTCTCAGTGTATCATAACTGGATGTGAATTACAGGTCTCAGAACTTTACCAAGACACCAATTTTCCATTAGAGAATAATAACTGCTGCTGTTGAGAAGTAAGCTGCACCTCAGTTTGTAGATATGGTACAGACAGCAATCTGATTTCCACTGTATGAGTCTACCCCAAGCCCATCTCAAGAGGACATCATCAGAGCAGGGTGACTTCCTGTCAGGTAGACAGATATTATTTGAAGCATCCAGTATGCATGTGTTAGAATGCAAGTGAGTCCATGCAAGCTTCTCCATAGCATCTCCAAGCCTAGTATATCCTCTTCACAGAGCAAATATAAAATAAGTATGCAAGAGGCAAAGGAGGAACTCCCAGCAGTGTGTACAATGTGGTTATATTTTCAGGAAAGTACATAGGAATTCTGTTCATTCATTCACCTTGACCTAGGACAAAAAGCTTTATACATTTAAAAACTATTTAAAGACTCCAACTACAACTCTTACAATTAATCACATGATTCAACACTTACATGACTGAAAGTTTTATACCTCTGTATAAAAAGAAATTTATATTCAAAAGAAATTTATACTCACCTCTGTGGTATTCAATTGTTGCTTGCAGTAGAACCTTTAGCCCTCATTCTAGTTCCTGAATGCCTGTTTTATTACAGGTTTTTGCCTTGTCAGATTTCCCAGCAAGGATAAATGGGTCCCAAATGATTGCATTACTGGCATCGATGAAAATCTATCAGTATTTATCATAGCCATATTTCCTTCATATTTCATCTTGAAAAAAGAGGATTTTGTTTCTTATTAAATCAGATTTAATTAATCCTTCCCTCTTTCTTAGCCCCAGCTTTCTCAGTGGACAGAGGACTACAGATTTTTGCAGTTATGGCCTTTTTGTTCAAACTGTAGGACATGAGTGCACTGGAGTCTTGAATCTGAAACAGGGCAAGTTTGGCTCACAAATAGGACAACTAAAGTAAACTGAATTGACATCATACTGTGTTACTTTTTGCTTTTCATTCTGGTTAGAGCTTACAGTACAAAGAATACCCCGTTCAACATAATGCAAAGATGTGTTATTACGTATCTCAGTGCTAATTTGAAGTTTTCTTATTTTTCTTTTTAAATTAACAGAATTCTTTTGAAGAAAGCTTTGCCTCCCAAAAAAAAACCCCTCAACATCCAGTCCCTTAATATGTCAGCAACCATCAGGTTCCTAGTTCTTTTCCTTTCAACTAAACATGCTGTAACTGAAATCAGTCAAACAATTCACATAATTTAAATTTTATCCTATCTATAAGGTGGTTTAGTTTAAGACAGGCATCCTTTACAGACAATTAGTTCATTTCATCTTTGAACAAAAGGAAGCAACCTCTGCATGCCAATTTTCTCAAGTGATTATTAAAGGAATTTAGATGAAAAGCTAAGGAAAAAAAAAACTTCTGAGGTCTAACATTATATAAATTATATTCCCCCCTAAAGCTTTGGGACAGTGGTTGAGCTAAAAAAGAAGCAATAAAATTAAAAATATATTAAGAAAGAACAGTAATCAGATGCTGTCAAATATCATCATAAGTCATGTATCTTACTTCAGTTATTTAATTCAACTTTATAAATTCAGCTCAAGGAAACCTATTACAAACAGAATATATCTATGTGCTTTCAAGTACACTGTTACTATGATTAGAATATTAGGCACACAGAACTTTTCTTCTTGATGGGCGACCTATGACATTTTAAACAGTCTAGAAGAAATATTTAATTTTACAAAACAGTAAGAAAAGCTATAGTGGGTATATATAACATAAAGTGGAGATGTAGAATTCCAGGTAGGTGTTTCTCTCTCTCTCCTGGATTTATGTAACTGCTCAGAAAATTTACAAAATGACTGATTCTCAAGATATTAACTAATAATTTTCAAGATTAAGAATTCCCACTTCCCTCATATTGCACTAGTGCTCAACTGGAGGAACTTCATCTCCCTCTGCAGCATCTGGTGCTAAACTGTTGCTAGACAAACTATTGGACTGGTAGAGCATTGGTTTGTTGTGCTGTAGCAACCTGTATATTTAGGTATGGGTGGTTAAAATAAACAAGTAATCACTTCAATAAAAGAGATTAAGATGAAAATTGCTGCATTTCTAACTGAAATGAATTTACTGTAAGAAGATGGTTTAAATAAGTGTTTATATGCTTGGTCGTCTGCTAGTCCCTAATCTGACTGAGAAGAGAGAATGACTTGATGTATTATTTAAATAGAGAGAGCAAGTACAGTAGCATATGATACTCCATTGTGTTTAATTTCTTTCTGTTAATCATTGAAATCACAATAAAGCACTTGGTGTTCATTTCAATCAAGACTGAAAAACCTCCACCTACCCTTTTTGCCATTTCAGTTATACAGTCCACTGACTCTTAAATTTTAGAAGATCAATCACTGAGGTATTGATTTAAAAGAGGTATAAAAATCAAAGCTGAATGAACACATCTGACTTGTTCATAATGCATGGTCAGCTTTCGGGAAGAGAAATTGTGAAATAACGTGGTGGTGGAGAAACAGTTGGACTGTGACTTGAATAAAGCAGATTACGCTGACAACAAATCAATGATAGAGCGGAGCGTTCCATTTCATGCCTCTTGCAATAGACAGACGCAGAAAGGTAGTGTGGATGATACAGTCCCATCAACATTCCATTTTCTAAGCTGGGCAGGAGAATATAAATGCATGCAGGCTCTGAAAGAAAATGACATGTTTAGATATGGAGCTGCAATAGTTATCTGTCTTCAAACACAGGTTTTGTTTGGAATTGAACAGTCCTGCCCACTACATCTGATGAAGATGTATTTTCACAGCAGGAAGACTGTACAAGTAGTAAAATAGTTGCCAGAATTAATTACCTACAGATTATAAGAAATGACCTGCTTCACTAGCAGGCAACATTTCTTTATTAAACTGGAAAAAAGTCAGACTGATTTTTCTTTATTATATTCTCTCTCTTTCTTCGCTGCCATCCCTCTGCTGTAAAATTTTGTACCAAGATAAGCTTTGGGCAGGATTTTATGCAGAAAGTAAGAGATGAGTTGGAAATGAGGCAATAAAACCTGAACATAAGAGTTTAGAACACATGATCCATCCTGCCCTAAAGACAGCTTTATCCATTGCTGCTCCACAAGTGTGACAAAATGGAAAAATGAAGAACCTATGTCTTCTGACAAAAAGAACAAAAGAAGAAGACTTATTTTAATTTAAATTTGTGGTTTTCCATTTAAAAAACCACTGTATATGAAGTAAATAAGAATGTAGAGATATAATGATGAATACATCTGTTATAAGTGATTAAAAATATTTTTAAATCCTAAAAACTTGAACAAAGGAATAACATTTCTGTGTATTGATTTTTTTTAATAGAACAATCTTGCATAGTCTAGTATATTGCATAGAAAAGACCAATAAGATATTGCTAACCAATATGTGCCAAAAGAGTTTGAAAAGTATTCAACAGCATTTAAAAGCAAAAACCAGACATTTTTTTCTTTTTTTACTTTGTTAAATGAACAAACTGAACAAAACTTTGAGAAAGTATTTTCAATCTCAAACAACAGAGTAAATCTGTGTACGCCAAGGATTTCCTTAAAATAGAGTGTGGCTATGTGGGAAGCTCTTTTTTCCCCACCCTTGCATGTGTTTGTGCATGCGTGCACGTGTATCTGTGTGTCTGTGTGTGTGTATATGTGTGTGTGTGTGTTTCTTGTTTCCCTCAAGCAAGAGGAAAGGAAGGAAAAATTCTCAATTGGTTGAAATAATGGGTGGGAATGGAGAGCACACAATCTAATTTTATTCTGACCCAAAGCTAGCAACATCTGTAGAATATCTACTACCAAAGACATTTCCTCTTAGAGACTTATAACCTTGGACATGAAAGAGAACAGTCTTAATTGGCATAAAGCTCCACTTCAGCTAAAATAATGGGAATTAGACCTGTAATGTATTGTCTATTTTAAAAATCTTGGTGATCAGTATTTGCCTCTAGTTCTAGAAAATATCACAGCAATTGTTGTCTTTAGGAAAATATAAAGAGCTTAAAACTTTGTTATGTTTTACTACTTGCTTTTTTTTTAGAATATCTTCTGCTTTACAGTGTCTATAACAAGAATAAAATAAGAATTTTTATTAAATCATAGGCATTTTTACTTAACACATTTATACATAACATGGGGTAAAAAATTTCACTTCTGTGCAATGTATATATCAAGTAGATTAACATAAAATTCTTGCTGTTAGGGAATGTAAGTTGTACTCCTCTAAAAGGAAATTTCTCAAAGGGAAATCAAGATGTTGTTCATGCAAAATCAAGGCTTTTCAGTTCAAATGGAAGAGAAATCCCAAAGTCAAAGATCTTTACTTGAGACTTTTCTATTTCATCTCTGCTGTAGAGCACGACTAATTTCTGCTTTTAACAAAACTATCACAAAGAATTATTATACAGTAATACAATCTGTCAAAGTAGTATTAATTGAGTTTAGAATAATCATACACTCAGGTAATTAATAAGAAGCATGTTAATCAATGCCCTGGTCATGGTCTTGGTTTATTTTTTTTAGATATAATTTGTCAAATGTTTCAGGTTTCACATTCTTCAGCAGGGACAGTTATGTCTCTTATAAAGCAGTTAATGCATTTCCAATAGCACACAAATTATAACAAAACCCCCAAAACTCCAGAACCCCCAAAACCCCAAAACCCCAAAAACCCCACCTCAAAACCCAAACTACAAGCAAATTAAAAAGTATAATATTTGAGTTGCCGAAGTCAAACATTCAAAAAAATTAGGAAATGGAAAACCTAAAATCCACTCATTTACAAAATAAGATGAATTTAAAAACAATCAATTAAACAAACAACAAAAAAAAACCAACCCAAAAAACCAAAACCCCCAAATCCCATTTAAAAGCTCTCTGTTGTATTCAGTTTGCATGTACTGAGGAGAGATTTAGGGAAACTGAAACTCTTTACTAAAATAAACTGGCAAATGCATATTCCCCGACATGTGATGGGGCATAGCTGTGTCATTGCAAAGTCCTATTCCTCCTCCTCCAAAATCTCTCTTCTCTGAAGATGGATGACACTTCAGTACAGGATGCACAAGTAACAGGTACTTACTAAATATTGCTTTTCTTATTATTACTCAGAATTTTATTACCCAGATCCTATATCCAGTGCAAAATTTTTCTTTATCATTTTTTCTAGTTCCTATTTCTTGGCAAAAACCTGTGCATGATTTTCTGAAGTACTTTTCTGGAGATGAGGAATGTCCATGTATTTGTTCTTCATGACCCTTCATACACTCATAGAAGACCTCTCATCACTGCAACTTCCCACTGGGACTTCACAGAACCTGTGCAAATCATGTGGAAGTCTTGACTAGTGTGAGAACATCTTCCACTATTGCTCTATCCTGGACAAGTTTCCAGGTGGCTACGTGCCAGGTACAGGAAGATGCCTTTTCTTGCTGAAGCTTACAAAATAATAAATAAATAAATAATGGATTAGCCTGAGGTAGCTCATATGCTGGAAGCTTGGCAAAACTATAAGCAACTGAAAGCAGAGTTTTGTAATTGGATACTGTCAGACAAACACAACTGTAGGCATCACTACCTGGGTCACCTACAAGAATAAGAACATAAATGAAAGCTGTTACAATTTCCATCTAAAAAGCATTCCCTAGTGAATAATATTATATAACACTGCTTATTATTTCTTCTTCACATGGAACTCAGTATACCTATCCAGCTGACATAGACTGTGTTTTTTATTAAATTTGACAGTTTGCAGGGGCTGTCAATGAATAAGCCCTGTACTTGCTCAAAACTCCATGCTGGTATCCGAAACAGGGCACGGGCAGCCTCAACCTGAGAAGTGGGTGCTACACAGCAGCAAAGTGCTCATCATACCTTGGTAGCATGTGGGAAAATGTGCCATTATTCAGGAAGTCTTTGTGGCTATAATAAATTTCCTTTTGTGAATTATGATCTATATATTGTTCTGTGAGGACTAGTTAAGGCAGAAGAAACTCTAGACCCACTTTTCATGTGAACTGTGCAAACCCTGGGTGACTACAGCAACTGAGGTAAAAATGGCCTGTTGGCCACATAGGAACTTTCAAATTAGTAACACTGAAATTGATATAGATGTGCTATTTAGATATTAGATGTTGTCATGCTTTTTAATAATAAATGTAACCACTGTGGGCTTTTGATAAACTAATTAAATAAAAATGAACATTAGAGGATAGCTAATACTGTTATTACATCCGTTCTGAAGCTCTCTGTCATTTCCTTCTTGCTCCACCAAGTAACTCTTTCCTTGTCTTCATAATATTTTACACCATATTCACACACTGCACATTTTTTTACCTAAGGTACAAGGTTATGTTATCAGTTCTGTAGTTTACAGCCTACTCATTGGTAACATATACATGAAGCATATTTAAAGAATTATGTACTGCATTTTTTTTTAGCACTTAGTATTGTTACTATTAATGTAGCATTTGTTTCATTTTACATGTAGAAAAAATGGATAAATACTTAAATACTTTCAAGTGATATTTTAATAGATTTAATTTTGAAAATATACAGACATAAGCCTAAATTCAAAAGGTTTGATCCAAAGGGCTGCTTGTTCATTTATCTGTTATTTCTTTTGTGTATTGTCTAATTTCTATGTGATTGCTTTTACTTTTACTAGTGTGAATGGCTATCTGACATTCAGGGCAAGACAGAAACAGGGTAAATAAATGGTGTTCAGAAGGGCTTTAGCCATTAACAAATAGTTTCACCCTTTTCCTGCTGACAGGACAAGTAGCAATGCCAGCAGTATGGAAAAGAGTGCTAAGAATAGCACTGAAGTTACTGAAAGTTATACTTCTCAAACTTGTAAATGAAAAATGGATTGACTATATTGGAATTCAATGTGGTGCCTAAATAACACGTAACTAGTTTCAGTTTCAAGGATATCTCTATTGGGGGCAGGAAGGTGTAAGCATTTATCACATGGTCAGGAAGAGTAAATCTTTGGAATTAAAAAAAACCCAAATTTTCAAGAGTTCATATTTTTAACTTACTCTAACCACCGTGTGAGAATGACAGGAGTGCAAAAGAAAGGGAAATGTACTTGGGAGGCAGGAGCATGAAGGAGACCAGAGAAGAATGTTAAAGTGAGACAGGTTTCATGAGGAAAAAGGAGAAATCCATTGACTCGTGAGATAGAAATAGTCAAGGTTTCAGATAAGAAAGGCCTTGTGCCATTACATACTGCATCACATTTGTTGAACTCCTATTTTCCACTGCTGAATGTGCCCAAGCAAAAAATAGGAGTGAGGGTCAGATATGTATGCAAAAGTCCACAAAGAGTGGTGAGGCAAAAAAATTATGAAAACATTTATTAAAATGTCTACCCATTATGGATTTGATGCCTTGAACCATTTCTTGTAGACATCTGGCTATGTCATTTTTCCCAAAAGAAAAGGTAGATTAATTCTAAAAAGTAAGATAGATTATTTCTACCAAAAGCCAGCTAAACATTAGGAGGTTGTTTTGCAAGACCTCTGCATTGAGGACATTAAACTCTATAGCCTTCAAAACATGCTGCTCCATACAGAGCTGAACAATTCAGCTTCTCTCCACACTGCACTGAAAAGACCTCAGCAGATGAGAGGATTCAGTCCAATGTCTATGCTGAATGGTTATTGTCTAGAAACTTGCAAGACTTGGGAGTCTAGAAACCTGTGACTTCTGGCAATAGGAGGTAGGCTTCTTTTTCTGTTGATTTGCATCAGAGAAACAGATATACATATGGGAAATAAGAGGAAAAAAGTAGGTAGTAGGGACCATCACTCCCTTCTGCAGGGAGTGAAGTTACTGATCTTCTTGCCTGACTTGTGTCATGAGGTTTGCAGTTTAACAGGTGTTAGATCCCAGAAGGTAAGGAGGGACTGATGAAGTTCATCTTTATCTCGGACTATGAATCTTTGCTCTTCATTCAGATGGGGACTAAAGATACTCCGAGTGCATCAGGAGCCCTGAGGGCTGGGCAAAGGGCACCAGAGTCCAAATATGTTTTCCTGTAGTTTGTTGGAACATGGGAAAGGCTCATGAAAGACTACATGCCTCTGGAGAGTACATATGTGACATTGTAGACAGCATAAGAGAGTGAAAAGAGGGAAGTTTAAAAAGAACAAAAGGTGATAATAGAAGTTTTGATTAGTTGATTTAGCACATGTCTATGTAAGAAGTTCTGTTAGCAAACTTCTGATTTGGAGACAGAGCAGCAAGGTTGAAAACTGGAGATAGGGCAGCTAGTGTGGCTGAATGGAACAGTCAGCTTTACACACTCAAATATAAATTCTTATATAAATAAAAATAACATTTGAATTTCCATCTGTGTGCATTACTTTTAATTTATGCTCCTTTTTGGTATCAGCTGTGGACATATACTCCTTTACTTCTTGTACAGAAACAAGTTACTAATTATTTTTTTAATTGTATAAAAGGATATGATTTTGTTAGATCCTGCCTAAGTGAAAAAGAAATGTTTTTTAAAACAGCTCCATGGCTTTTATCTAAAAGATATATAAGCTAAACATATATTCAGAATGTTGAATTATTATTATCACAAAATCACAGAATCACAGAATTATCAAGGTTGGAAAAGACCTAGAAGATCATCCAGTCCAACCATTCACCTATTACTACTAGCTCCCACTAAACCATATCCCTCAATACAACATCCAGTCTTTCCTTGAACACCCCCAGGGTTGGTGACTCCACCACCTCCCTGGGCAGTGCATTCCAGTGCCTGACTACCCTTTCTGAGAAGTAGTGCTTCCTAATGTCGAGCCTGAATCTCCCCTGGCGCAGCTTGCTACCATTCCCTCTAGTTCTGTCACTGCCTACACGGGAGAAGAGGCCGACCCCCAGCTCACTACAACCTCCCTTCAGGAAGTTATAGAGAGCTATAAGGTCTCCCCTAAGCTTCCTCTTCTCCAGGCTGAACAATCCCAGCTTCCTCAGACGCTCCTCGTAAGGCCTGTGTTCCAGACCCCTCACCAGCTTAGTAGCCCTCCTCTGAACGCGTTCCAGAGCCTCAATGTCTTTCCTGTAGTGAGGGGCCCAAAACTGAACACAGTACTCGAGATGCGGCCTTACAAGAGCTGAGTACAGGGGGACAATTACCTCCCTGCTCCTACTAGTAACACTATTTTTGATGCAAGCCAGGATGCCGTTGGCCTTCTTGGCCACCCGCGCACACTGTCGGCTCATGTTCAGCCGTGCATCAATCAGTACCCCCAGGTCCATTTCCTCCACACAGTCCTCCAGCCACTCCGCCCCAAGCCTATAGCGCTGCCTGGGGTTGTTGTGGCCAAAGTGCAGGACTCGGCATTTGCTCTTGTTGAACCTCATGCCATTGGCTTCAGCCCAGCTCTCCAGCCTGTCCAGATCCCTCTGTAGGGCCTCGCTACCCCCAGGCAGATCCACACTCCCAGCCAATTTAGTGTCATCTGCAAACTTACTGAGGGTGCACTCAATGCCCTCATCTAGGTCATCAATAAAGATATTGAAGAGGACAGGCCCCAGCACCGACCCCTGGGGAACACCACTCGTGACCGGTCGCCAGCTGGATTTAACTCCATTTACTACCACTCTCTGAGCCCGGCCCTCCAGCCAGCTCCTTACCCAGCCGAGGGTGTACCCATCCAAGCCACGGGCTGCCAGCTTCTGCAGGAGAATACTGTGGGAGACAGTGTCAAAGGCTTTGCTGAAGTCTAGGTAGACCACATCAACAGCCTTTCCCTCATCCAGCAGATGGGTCACTAGATCATAGAAGGAGATCAGGTTGGTCAAACAGGACCTGCCCTTCATGAACCCAGACTTGTAGCAATATTTGATTATGAATCTTTGCCACTACAAATCAAATTCCTCCACAGATAGTCATGTGTGTTGTTGCAAATATATAGTCTGGCTTGACTTAATAATCACAGAGGCATTATTCTTTATCCAGAATTTCGAGTTGTGTACATTTATTCTGAAAAGGCAAGAACTGTACAAGGCATCTAGCTTAGACTATTTGAAAGGTATCAACTGTTTAAATGACATTTTCACCTTCAGCAAATACATCTTTGCCTGCTAGAAATGGTGATGCTATCATACTGCAGGCAATCTATGATACAGTCATGTCACAAATAGGTGTCAACTCTCATTACATTCTCAAGTATAAATTCCACTTATCAGTTCCCACAAAGTTGCAGATGTTTTAACAATCCCATTTTGCCATGATTGCACCAAGGCTCAACCTCAAATGCTTTATGATATATTTGTAGGAGCTACTGGAGATTCACCAGATTTGGGAGCATTATGTGTAGTTGGTAGACACATGGGAATTTTTATTTCCAAAAAGTATTGAATATACTAGTAATTTATTGTCCAGCTACCTTGACGAACAAGTAATTTGCAATTTTCCATTACTTTTTTCTTCACAGTCTGGTTTACAAGATTACAATGAAATTACTTTTTTATTTGAAACTCAGGCCTACCTTTTCATTTTCTGAGATTTTTTTTTTCATGATGCATCAGTCAACTCATGCTCTGATGATTAGTAAAGTTCCTGCGTTTTGATATTTGGAAAAAACCTATATGAGTTATTAGAAATGGGTTTGTAAACTATGTCTTCTAAAAAATACTATATATTGTGGGGCTTTTGTACATGTGGGTTTTTAAAATCAGAACCACGGAGCTATAATCTGTTAAAGACATCCATGCCACCTCTCTCTTTCTTATATGGATTATTTCTGGTGCAGAGATAGCTTCTATTTTAATAATCTAATTGAATTTTGAAAAGTCCTCAGTGCTGTGATACACTACTACACAGAAACAAGTCAGACCATGATCCACTATGGTTTTAAATGTCTCACTTTACTACTATTTTATGCTAATTCTTAGATTCAGGTGGTAACACCTGACAACTGTGAAACAACTAGTAATATATAACATACTGAAAATAGCCATAATATGTAGTAGTTGTCAGAGACACCTTTAGGAAAATAAATGTTGCCTTTAGTGAGTGGGATACCACTCTACAGAGTGCTAGATGTTAATACTGGTGTAACAGAGGGAATAAAAAGCAAATCTGAAAGACAGCCTTTGGCCACACAGGTCATAGTTTGTTCTGGCAGTCACATTGCAGGGGGTTTCCATTTCATGTTAACTTACCTGCAAAAACATTTTCAGCTCAATACTTTATATTTCTGTTTTTCTAGGCATTGTGCATTTATCTTGAAATCTTTCTAGGCTCTAATCTTATTTTGTTGTTAATAAAACACACTCAATATTACAATATGCTTGTTATAGAGCCTAACTTTATTACCAACTTGAATGTTAATAATCTAAAGTGGATGGGAGGGATGAGAAGAAGTCTAACTTAAATGTTTACTTTCTATAGAAAGTCAATAGAGAGAAAAATGAACCTCAGAATTGTGGAAAAGTTGGCTTCAGATAGCTGTGTGCCTGTTCTATGGGGATGTGGAGAATCAATAGGAAGTGATAAATACCATCCTTCCCACAGGATGTGACTCAATTGACCCTCCCCTGAACTAACTCTTCTGTAGTCATTGCCTATCGTTTGCTTAATAATCTAGAAGTGGAGTCACATCCTAGGATTTTCTTAATTTGAGGTGACTGAATGTACATTGTTGACAGATCAGACAAATAATGATAAGAAGAAGTAGAAGAAGAAGAAAAATGAAAGAGCATATGGCAAAACAGCTATCATCAGTCAGTGCATCCTTCTCTGAACCGCAGAGTGGCCACTCAAGCAAGAGTCTTAGTTTGAAAGGGTAGATCACACAAAACCTTTGTTTTTAGAGGTTGGGGTTTTTTTGCCTTTTTTTTTTTTTTAAAGTTTTTTGGGAAGCAAATCTTTCAGTTTGTCTCCAGCTAAATCTGTAGGCATTTTCTATTTTATCTTGCCTGGTTGAAAAGAAAACTAATATTTGGAATAAGGAGCAAAACCCCTGCTTGGCCTGAGGGACTACTCATCTACTGACATGTTCTGCCTTGCCTTTTTATTGACCCTACCCCAGCACACACATAGAGACGCACAAAGCAGCCCAAAATGGCATTAATCCTTTTCACTATCTACAAGAACCAGAGGGGAAAAAAAGGTCACTTTAACAGTATGACTCTTTGTAGGTAGTAAAGTAACTTGAGTGTAGTAAAAAGTATGTCTTCTCTTTCAAGACAGTAAATGTCACCTCCTGGATGATTCCAGGTCATGGCTATTTGAGGAGAGTAAGACGGCTTGGAGGATATTGCTGAATCAATATCTCTGCATCTTTCACCATCAAACTAGAATAACCAAGAAATTACATTTCTGCAATATATCTAGATACTGTCAGTACAATCCAGTGAGCTCTAAACTTCCAACATTGCAACATAATATATATTTCTGTAATGTACCATGATTATAATTGATACTTAATTATTGTAACACTGCATTTGTCATGTCTCAGTGATTCTTTTTCAGTTTTGATTTTTTCACTGTCCTTGAAAACTACTGCCTCATTTTAAACAAATTCTTAATACATGTTGGAATGAAATATTGATGTTTACATGCATCTAAGTTTTGAAGAGTTATAAAAAGTGTTATATGATTAATAAGATCAAGTGTGATGGCTGTGACTGGCACTAACATGTATCATTTGCTTATATTAATAGGTAGAAAAATGATTGTGTGCTAAATCATATTTGCAGTAACCAGACAAGTTAAATTTAGACTAGAACTAAACATTCAGGTTTTAGACAGAGGCAGAATTTGAAGTTAATAGCAGTGAAATCTCATACTATCTCTAATTATTTTCACAATATTTCATGCTCAAAAAACTAGAAGTGTCATGATTATTAGCAGACAATGCTAATTCTTTCATTTTCCCTGAGTGCAGTGACAAATTCCTGAAAGATCAGGATGCACCTGCAGTGGAATAGAAAAACAATTCCTTATTACTATACCAGATACATATATATATATATATATATATATATGGGGGCGAGGGGATAGGAAATGACAAGAGACTGAGTCTTACATTTCACAGGAGTGGGGAGGCCCAGTAGGATGATGAACTCTTACTATAATGGATCCTGGAGGCTTGTGACTTCTGGCAACAGATTTCTCCACCACAGATGTTCATTTGTAGATGAGCTGCAGACATGGTCAATGAATATATGAAAGAAAGTCTGTTGGGGAGTATTTCTACCTGAGCCAGTTGTGCCTGATCCGTGTCTGAAGCATTGTTACAAAGAGAAAGCAATGGAAAATGGTAGTCAGAGGTCCCATTCTGCATGAGAAGGTGGCTTACAGAGACTCCTCTTCTGCACCCTGTGAAAGCGTAACAGAAATATTTTGTGGGTATATAGGGAAAAACAAAGCTTGGTGTAAGTTGCAACTAACTAAGGGTGTGAAGGTCCAAAAGAAGGATACCAAGAGGCATAGCAGCTGTTAAAAAAAAACAAACCAAAAATACCCCCAACTTCCAAGGAAAAAAATATCTTGTCCTGATGCTGAAAGAGGTGGTATTCAGTAAACGTTTTGCCAGTGGGTAGCTAGGAGCATAGGCAAGACAATGCCTTCATTGATTGAGTGCAGTTCAGCATACCAGCTGGACAGGTAACTGACAAGTTCTGGTGACAGAATCATCAGAGTAAGGCAAGGTAAACAGCCAGCTTCAAGTTCAATCCAGTTTAGAAGACAGAATCAATAGGCAATAGGCCTGAATGTGCCTGCCCAGGCAAACACTGAGGGTCGAGGACTGAGCCTTAACTGCCAAGGGTGCATGGCTGGAGTCCTAGGTGAGACTGGTAAGGACATTGAAGCATATTTTTGCAGTCCAGGCTTGATATAAGCATTCTACACCTCCATGATTAGTAAAAAAAATTGAAAGTAGAAAAGTATAGCCCACAAAAAAAGGACAACCAAGTTAAGTTCTTGCTGATACCGGACATGCACACACCCATCAGTCTGGATGGGACATAACTGAATGCAGTCTGGTTAACATAACTTTGGTGCCATTCCCTCTCACCTTTGAGAAAAACCTAATGAATAAGCTAAGGGCTAGACTCTTCTCAAAGACAAAAGGAAAAGAGATGATGCACACAAGTTGCATCTGGTGAAATTAGAAACTGACCTTTGAAAACAGAATCTTCATAGCTGGAGTGCCTAACTACTGAAGCAGGTTGCCCAGACAGGTTGTGAAATATTCAACCCCAGGCAAGACTCTGAACAACCAGGTCTTACTTTGAAACTAGGCCTGTTTTGAAGAGGAGGTAGACAAAAACCTTCAGAAATCCTTTACAAACTAATGTTCTATGATTCCAATGGAGAAGGAGTTTATTGGTTTTCTGGCAGACATTCCTTTACAATAATCCTTCATAATCCTTATGCCAGTAGAAAAACTGAGAAAAGGAAAGTAATACTTGCAAAAGTTTGCTATCTGGCTACTTCATATACTTATTCAAAAGTGTAAACCAAAGACTAATCCATAATTTGAATTTAGTTGAGCAGATCAGAATCTTGTCAGGAAAGAGCAATATTGGAGCACAGGCTAAGAAAATAATATTGTTCATTATACAAAAATTTGGACTGGAACAAATATTTCAAAGTTCAAACAAAAATGGCTAACATACGGTTAAATGAAGAAAATTACTCTCCACAGTTAGTCTTACTATTTTGATCCTGAAGTTTAACTTCAAAAAAGGTACTCTAAAAGAAAAGGCATTAGAATTCAGCATCTGTAAGAACATGGTGAACTAGGAATAGACCATTTTCCTGATAAAAATGATAAAAGATCTTTTTGAGGCTTTTTTTTTCTCCCTTCATCTATAAAAGCTTGAATAAAGCAGAAATAATCTCATTCATATACACAAATTGTCTTAAAAATCATCAATCATTTAAACTCTTTGCCTTGGATTTGCAAAGAAAGTTTTTGGTATAGGGGTGTGGGGGGAAGGGGTTGAGCTCCAGGCATGGTTTCTGCAAGAAGATGCTAGAAGTTTCCCCCAGGTCCCCCATAGTCAATACCAACCAGTTCAAGGATGGACCCATCAGTGATGATGGTAGCACCTCTGTGATAACATATTTAAAAAGGAAAAAAACAACCAGGATGACAATTTTTTTTCTGCCAGAGAATGGAGTGAGAAGATGTAAGAAACTTTGCAGACACCAAGTTCAGTGAAGAAGGTGGGGGACACACACACACACGACTTCAGATTTCCCCACAGCCTGTGGAGAAGACCATGTTGAAGCAGGCTGTCCCCTCACTGCACATGGAAGATGATGAGGAGTAGAGATTCTACTTGCAGCTGGTGGGGACCCCACTCTGGAGCAGGTGGAGACACCTGGAGAATCCTGTGACCCCATGGGAAGCACATGCTGGAACAAGCTTCTGGCAGGACCCATGAACTGAAGCCATGCTAGGACAGTGTTTAAAGAACAGAAGTCCCCATGGGAAGGACTCATGTCATAGAAATTCATGGAGTATTGTTTTCTCTGAGAGGGGAAGAGTGTGAGGAGTCTTCCCCCTGATGAGGAAGGAGCAGCAGAGACACCATATGATGAACTGACCACAACCCCCATTCCCTGCCCCCTGTGCCGCTCAGGGGGAGGATGTAGGGAAATCAGGAATAAAGTTGAGCCCAAGAAGAAGGGGGGTGTGTGTGGTATTTTAAGATTTGGTTTTATTTCTCATTAGCCTACTCTGTTTTGATTGGGTAATAAATTAGATGTATTTTATTCTTTGTTGAATCTGTTTTGCCTGTGGTAGTAATTGCTGATTGATCTTTTCCTGTCCTTATCTCAACTTATTATCTTCCCCAGTGGTATGGAGCATGATGGTATATGGTAAGGAGTATCCCTCTGGCCAGTCTGGGCCAGTTGTCTTGGCTGTGCTTTTGCAGTTTATTGTGCATCTGTTAGGGCATGGGAAATTAAGAAGTCCTTAACTTTGTGTACACTACAGCTACCTAGCAACAACTTAAAACATCAGTGTGTTATCAGCATTATTCTCAAACTTAATCAAAACCACAGCACTGTACCAGCTACAAGACAAAATTAACTCTATCTGAGCTGAACCCAGGACATGGTTTTATTCAAATAATAGTGGGAGATTTCTTTCCTTGACTTTGATCCACAGCTGATGGCAGTTTTTTTAATACAGCTCTTAGAAACTACTTTCAGAGATGTGGAGATTGTCAGAATATCTCTGTCTGCCTTACACCCTGCTTTCAAAAGTAATTCTGAATTGACAAGAGATTGATAGATTTCTCTGATAGCTTTTTTCTTTTATGGAAGTCAAGTGGCACTTGACTAAAAACCAATAAAAAAGGAGAACTCAATATTATACAAAGAGATTAATTACTTAATGTATTTACTAATTTTAACAGTATATACCCATAATTCATCCATGAACATAGGTAATCATTTGCATTCTATCACATTTGTATTTTTATCTGAATGCATAAAAATATGTAACATACATAAAATCAAGTGTATTATGAGTGAACATGTATCTTCAGTATTTTTGACGTTCGAAAACCCCATGAGGAAAATTTGTACAGGTATTGATACAAAAAGAAATACATCTTATATGAGCATGTACTGATTTCACAGTAGCTGTTTTAGCATCATCTTTACCAACTGAAATGTAGTTTTTCCAATCTCATAGGTATCTCTAATGAAGGTAAGAATTTTGGTAGAGTGGATAAGGTATGGACACATAAATAAAAATTATTTTTAAAAAAGTTCTGAATCAGCAACCTGTCTTATGCAATCATAGAATCACAGAATAGTTTGGGTTGGAAAAGACCTCAAACATGGGCAGGGACACCCTCTACTAGTCCAGGTTGCCCAAAGCCCCATCGAGCCTGGCCTTGGACACTGCCAGGGAGGGGGCAGCCACAGCTTCTCTGGGCAGCCTGTGCCAGGGCCTCACCAACCTCACAGTGAAAAAAAATTGCTGAGGCAAATATGCAAAGTCATTGAGCCTGGGAATTTAGAGAGCATTAAACATTCCAACTGTCCCCACTCTGTCATAACTGTACCAGCACCTGCTGCAAAACTTTGTGCTGATCTGATAGGAAAATGCAGTATTACCAGACCTCACACTGATTTATGTAGTTCACAGTTGCAAAAATAGTTAGAGTACATCAAAGACTATGTCAAGAAAAGTGGTTTAACGTTTCTTATAGAATAATTTTTAACACTCCTTGCTGGGTAGAGCCATACTTTGTACTGTTAATGTGCAATACTTTGGGTTGATACTTAAGTTAATATAGGGGGACAGAAATCCTATTTCTTTGTATACAAATCAGAAATGTCAGAAATATGAGCTTTTAGCTGATACAGCATGCTGGATGTCCATATAATCTCTCTTTTATTTTAAACATAGCTCCCAGCCAATACACTTCTCTCTTGCCTAGTCAGCAATGCTGCTGAAAATACCATTTTTCCCATAGCTGTAATAAGGATAATTATACTTTTTAGAGAACTTTTCCAGCTGCATTATTGCCTGTCTTTTGAGTCCATCAGCCACCTTATGTTTCCTTTATGGTCCCAGAGTTGTCACCAATGAGCTTCAAACTTCAGAGCTCCATGATTAATCCATGCAACCTTTTTTCACTTTTGTCAGGTCACTGTCACAGCGAAAAATTTAGAAATATAGTACCTGGGAAATGTCTCAGAAAAGAAGGAACTCTGAACATGACTATTCTTTGCCTAATCATTCATGTTGTACTAGCTATAAGAAATTGTTTTAAAAGCTTTGGGGTTTGTCTCTTTTGGACTTAGCATAAACCTAAAGATAAGCACTGCACACCTTGCTAAATTATCTACTTTTCTTGAATTTCAAGTTTCTAATCCTTTTCCCTTCTGCAAATATCTTGGGTGAACTAGGTTTCAATCTGTCATGTTGTTGGCTACTCATTACTATTAATCAGTTTCTCAACATTATTTTTGTTGTAGAGCTCAAGCAGGATCAATTTGAAAAACCCTAACCAAGCTCACCCTTTTTTCCTTCCATTTTACTTCAAATTTCTCTTAAAAGTCTTCTCTTATTTTCTCAGAATTCTACTTGCTATTACCCTATAGAAAAAAAAGAGAATCAGATAACTCAGAGTAGTTTAGAATATGCTCTAGCTTAAATAACTGACAGTTTCTTTCTCTAAACATCTATTAGCATTGATTATTTTTCCTGAGAATGGCAATTTTAATGGAAGTGTTTTTCTTAATGCTTCTCTTCTGGAGTCATTAATGAATATAGCTTTATGTGAATGACTCTACTTTTCTGTTTACTTTTTGCTATTTTTTAAAGAGCTGAGTTAAGGGTTTCATAATTTCAACATTTTTTCTGAAACAACAAACTTAATGACATGAACACATAAAGAATGAGTACAAGCGACTTCTATTGTTACTAATCTTACTGCAGGTGTCAAATGTTTTGCTAATTGAGACAAATGAAATTATTTGAGAAAGTATATGTATCTTTTTTGAAGGGTTATATGAAATATGGACAAATATCCATCTAATAAAGAATCATGTGTTTACTGTGGCAAGTAGTGACACTTAGAGAATACAAAAATGGCTTGTGTATAGAGTCATGTTCTCCCCAATATACTTTCACTCAGTTTGAAGTATTTGATTCTCCTTAGTTAAAATTTCTATTTGTATCTTGGTGTCTAAAAGATCTTTTGGAAGGACTTTTCAACCACAGATAACTCTATTTGCATTTTTATTTAATGTATACTTTTGACTTTCATCCCATGAGAAGTGAATTCTGCAGTTTGATTGAGATTATAATAGTAGAATTGGCTTCAGCAAAATATTACCTAAATCCCATTCTGAGATCTCCCTCAGCATGTTTCAGATGGTAGATACCCTGTAATGGCAAAACAAGGTTCCTTCTGTCAGTAGATTTGGGTTGATTCTGTCAGTAGATTTGGCCTGACCTTTGAAATTAACCCATGTGCAGAAATTATTTTATGTACAAATATAATACCAACCATTCCAGCCAGTGAGTCATGGGGAATAAACAAGTGGAGTTAGAGACATGCACACACTTGGAGGGCTACGATCTTACAGGTATCATGCAGACTTGGTCAATGGCTCTTCTGACTGAAGTGTTGCAATGGAAGGATAAAGACTCTTTAGGAAGAACAGGCAGGGAAGACAAGGAGGTGGTGTTGCCGTCCATGTCAGTGACCAGTTGGAGTGCATGGAGGTCTCTGCCTGTGGATGGGTGAGGAGCTGCCCAAGAGTTTATGGGTCAGGATTAATGGGAGGGTAGGGACAGGGCACACTACAGTGGGTATCTGCTGGAGGCCACCCAAACAGCAAGACCAAATAGATGAGGCCCTCTGCAGACAGAAGCTGCCTCACATTTGCAAGGCCTAGTCCTCCTAGGGACTTCAGCTACCCCAATATATGTTGGAGGGTCAACACAGAAAGGCATAAGCATTCCAGGAGATTCCTGGATGATAACATCCTCCTTCCAGGAAGAAGCCAATGAGGAGAGGTGTCATGCTGGATCTTGGGCTCAGAAACAAGGAGGAGCTGGTGGAGAATGCAATTATTAAAGGCAGCCTTGGCTGCAGTGACCATGAAATAGAGGAGTTCAAGATCCTCAGGGCAGTGAGAAGGACACACAACAAGCTCACTGCCCCAGACATCAGGAGACCAGAGTTTGTCCACTAAGGGACCTTCTTAGTAGAGTACCATGGAATAAAGTGCTGGAGGGAAGAGGGACCCAAGGAAGCTGGTTAGCATTCAGGGATCATTTCCTCCAAGCTCAGGAGTGATACATCCCAACAAAGGGGAAGTCAGACAAAAACATTAAAAGGCCTGCATGGATGACCAAGGAGCTCCTGGGCAAACTCAGACACAAAAAGGAGGCATACAGAGGGTAGAAGCACAGACTGGTAGCCTGGAAGGAATACAGAGAAACTGTCTGAACAGCCAGGGATCTGGTTAGGAAAGCCCTGATAGAATTACATCTGACCAGGGATGTCAAGGGCAACAAGAAAAGCTTCTGTATGTATGTCAGTGATAAAATGGACAGGGGCTGAGAGAATGAAAAACTGCCCACAGTAGGAGATTATGATCGAGACCATGTAAGGAAGCTGAAGGCACACAAGTCCATGGGGCCTGATGAGATGCATCTGTGGGTCCTAAGGGAATTAGCAGATGAAGTGGCTAAGCTGATTGATTTTGCTAGTCGAAAATATCGACTGAAGGTTTTACCTGCTAAAGACTTCTTAGCAATTAAATTTTAATCCTTCAGGACTGATTTTTCTAGAGTATTTACTGAAGAGCCATTGTGGAAGAATTAGTGCAGGAGATGGATTTTTTAAAATGGAAAGCAGAAAATAAAACTGAAATTTATATAACTTCATGGAAATCATGCTCTTCCAAATAATTCTTACAAAAAGCAGATGATTCTAGTAGCAAAGCAGTGCATGAAACTTAGTAATAAACCAGGGTGGGTTTTTTATAGTTTCAATATAATGGATTTAGTGAACAAAATTAAATTCTGGGGCATGCTGGCATGTTTTGTGCAAAAGCCTAGTAAATTGTCTTTTTCTTCATACAAAATCCACATTTTTTGTATTGTCACTGTTCCCCTTCTTTTTCACCTTATAATAACTTTTCCAAAGTCAACTTCTTTCCTCACTAGTTTTCAACTCTAAGTTCTGGATCTTTTTCTGACATATCAATCATTTTTAAGGAAAGAAGACAGGTTTTATGACAATTTTTGCTGGATTGAAAAAAGCTATTTTTTTTTTCTTTCAGAAAAAGAAAATTCAAGAGAAAATAACTTTACCACTGTAACTGCTTATATAAAAGAAAAGCTTAAGAGAATTTATTTACAGTTTGGTTGTACTGGGTTAGTAGGCAGTGTACATTAGAAATGAGTGGAAATAGGTAGATTTATTTGCTGGTGTTTTCTAAACCCATCTACAGCCCAGTAACAATGACTTCTGCCGTTCCTAGCACAGGGTTCTGCAGAGAGTAGGTCTTGACTGAAGCTGGGCTGAGCTGGTTTCAGCTCCTGCCTTGAGGCCAAGTGCCTGTTGCCTCCCTTCCCTGAGCCTGAGCTTTGCCAGCGCCTCTGTGGGAAGGGTCTGGCAAACTCAAGGGGTCGCTGCCCAGCAAACCAGAGACACTGGGGTGGCTGAGCGTGGGGAAGCTGAGCCTGGGGAGGCTGTGGGACATGCTCACACTCAGCTGGGAGCAGACAGAAGGCAGCAGCCCAGGGTGAAGAAATGAAAACAAACCTAAGTAGACCCTAATACTTATGATGAGAGGTTCATGACTTTAACTACCAGAAACTTTGAGATGAGCCCTCGGCAAGGAAGGAAATTTCACTTATGGAAAATACAGGCACGAAATCAGATCAAATTTTATTTTTGTTTCACCTTCTAGTGTCTAGAATGACATAGAAAGAAGGGCAGTAAACACTGAAAAGTATTTATCTGAAAAACAGTAATATGAAGAAGCATATCCTAATGGTAATGAAAAGTGTGAAAGATCTTTATCTGCTATGGCATTGCAGGATGTCAATAAGAAATGAATACACTGCAGTTGTTGCTTTTAAAAATATGAAACTTTATAAACCTCATCACTGTGTGTGCTATCAGAAAATGCATCTGCTGAGAACTACAGCATGCCTCTCTCAGTTTCTATTCATTTAAAATCCTTTTTAATATAATAGAAAACAATCGTGACCTGCCTACATAAACTGCTGACTGCTACATAAATTGCTGAATGGAAATCTAGAAATATTTCCAGTTAGAATTTACTAGGCAATGTCACACAGAATAAAATGTAAGGGTTTATTCTGATAATTAGTAGAACTAGAGAAGTACAGATCAGGAAGAATAACAGAATGAAAGTATTAATGAGCACATGAATTGGCTGAGCTGATTTTCTTACAGATCATACAAACGCTGACATTATGTAGAAATTTGAAACTTGTGATTGTTATTTTAAATTTATTTTAAATTTATATTCTACAGAATACCGGAATTAAAGTCTGAGATTTTGTTTTGTTTCTTTTGAAGAATTTTTCTGCTAAAATGTTCCCCACTATTGCCCAATGCAACAACATCAATGCCCATAGATCATCGGAACAGATTTTTCAAAGCACATCTTAAAAATTATTTGATGATTAAAAATGCAAAACTATTTCAGAGAACGTAAATACATCCTGAGAGATGGATGGGAGTTTTATATATTCTAAAACACTTCTGCTTGCTCATAGTATGGAAACATTTGTGTGCTTTTTCCTCAGAGAAGATGATTGCATGAGATAATCCTAGAGCTCTGACTTTTTTCATTCTCAGATGATTTTTATTCTGCACCTTCTTAGTTGTGACCTTAAAGTTCAGATCTTTGAAAAAATATTGTCCTGTGTACAGGGAACTCTCCTGAAAAATTCCACAAATTCCACTCTTCCAAGGAATAGCAATCAGGAATACCATTCCTGTCCTAGATCTCAGGCACGCCTTTCCTGAGAAGGTATCACTGCTTTTTGCATTAAGTGTTTGAATTATTTCCATAAGTCCTAAGAACTTCATATATAGATAACATCTAAAAAGTAAGAAATGTGGCACTAGCGCTTGCCCAAGAGAATTAATACAGGAACTAGTGTCAGGAAGGGTATTTAGGAATAGTTTGATTATGATCCAGTCCTTAAAAATGTTACCTTTTCTCAGTGACACAGAGAAGCAGGCACATAATTCTAGGCCAGAAAAACACAGACCCCACACTTTCACTTTTACTGTTGTGGTAATTCTTGAAATAGATTAGGTTCCTCATACCAGATCAGGTTTTGTTATTTGAAAAGACGTGAAGAATCAGGACTGGGTCCCCTCTACAGTTGTCTCTCTAAAATGCTTCACTTCAAACTAGAAACATCTTCCTGTTCCTCAAGCTTTTCTTAAAATTTCCATTTGACTTTTTCACAAAAGGAAGGGGAAAAAAAAAGGGGGGAAAAAAAGAAAGGGAAATAAAATGAAAATCTGAGAGATGAAGGTAATGATATGTTAAGGAAACAGATGAAGGTAACTGATGTGCTTCAGTTAATGCACACAGAAAAATTTACATCTGCCCATAAGAAATTCAGACCCTAAACTTCATTCATTTTTCAAGCAGTTAACTTAATTCTAATCTAGGAAGAATTCTCATGTGAATTGTATCTAGAATATCAAACTTTGGTTAATGATCAGCCAAGTACGTGTAATCTAAAAATAAGTATTTAATGCATACACATATTAATGCATGCAGACAGACACAACACAGGTCTGCACAGTCATTCATGTAACCTCAAAGTAGTATTTAATGCTGCCTCTCAGCAAATGTAGTCTTTTTTTTGGTCTGCACCCGTTCTCTGTTTCAGGCTTGTGAAAGCTGCTAAATCCCCATAAAAATGGGGACTAGCTTATTTAACTGCCTAGTTTAGCCAAATATTTAATCAATTCATGTATTATACTTGTGGGTAAAGGAATAATACTACTTCAGCAATTGCAGTGCATTGTGAAAAACACCAATGTTGTCTTCTTCCTCAGTGATCTGAAATGCTATGTCCTTGCAAACTTTAAGCTAATAATGTCTGAGGAGCACAGGGGAAGGCTTCTTCAGAAGGTGGGATACATGCCATGTGCACATCTTGGGCTTTAGCATAACTGGTTCTGAGACAAGGAGCTGACACATTCACCAATCCATCAGAATATAATTTCTGATGAATGCTTTTTTATAAGATGTCTTCATGAATCTACAGTAAAATCTGATATGAATAACAGCTTGGGCACAGGAAATATTCATGTATGTATAGAAACTAGAACCATGTATCCCCTCTTACAAATGCTAGCATATTTGTGAACTAAAGAGTATAAGAAACATAGCTCAAAATAGCCATTTTAGTGGCAGTTCCTCCCACAGTACACCAGTGCACCAGCTCTGAGATACAGAATATTTTCTCAATAAAATAGTTTTCCTCAAAAAAATTGTGATATCCCAGACATATAAAAATATAACCACAACAAAGACCAGTGGGCATATTCTGAGAATCATACAGAGCCAAAAATACACTGTGAGAATTTGCATCATATAATGAATAAGTCACTTATCTTTCACTTGTGGGATGGTAGAGAAATAAAATTCATGTCTCACGATGAATTAATTTTGGCTTCCTGACTCATCAGTGAATAATTTGTTCACTTGAAAATAGACATAATTGGCAAGATTCTAAATTTTGGTCACCAGAGATAAAATTAATTGATTTATTTTGTAAGTAAATTAAGTAAAGCAAGCAAATAAGATAATATGTAGAGTGCAATATGACAATAGGAAAAAAAAACCCTCAGAAGGCAAATCTGAGACAAGTCTGCATTATTCATGCTAATCGTACCCACACTGAAGGTATCCTAAAGGCTGTCTTTTAACACAGTGTTTTGAAGTTCATTATTTATAAATGCTCAATCTAAATTTTCATACAGAACATCAGCTTTAGAAAAAATGTTTTGTTATTTTTCAGAATTAAATTGGATTTTACGATATATTTTTATCTTGATTAAATAGGCTAGAAGGCATTTGTTTTGTTAATGGTTTTGGTGCCATTTGGAACTTTTTTAATTAGGAAAGTGTGTGGAAACAAAAGCACAAGCATTTGACTAAGTGATAAAAACTTAGAAAAATATGATTTTACACAACACATGACTATTCAAGCCTTACTAAATTTGATAGAGAAATTATGTGCAGATTCCACCTGTATGCTACGGCTATTCCAGTTAGGAAGAGATGAATAAGCTTTCCTGTGCAAGAGATGTTCCATCTGCTGTGGATCTCTACCGTACAACCGCACTATCTATCGAACAGCAGAGAATATCCTACAACTTCTCACATCTGCCTCTTACATAAAAGCCTAACATGGTGAATTTTTTTTTTAAATGTACAATTACTTTTTGGTAATAAAAATAGTATTTCATGCCCAGGGGACAGGAACTCGTAGTACAAATAGAGTATGATCGATTACAAGCAAGAGCAAAGCCAGAGTTGCACACAACAGTGTGTGCAAAATAGCACAGTGACAGCTTGTGATTCTCATTTGCTTGCAGTGATCAAGTTTTTTTTTTTTTTTAATTTTAGAGATACACAGGGAGAAAAAATGGATGGCACAAAAGTGTCGTTAAGGATTCTGTAGAGATAAATAAGGTAGACCTATCTGTACTTCCACAGCTAAACTAGAATAAGTAGTACATGTAAACTTTATGTAGTGCTTAAAGAGATTCTAATCTCTTGTTTAGAGGATCTTGGCACTTGGTACGCTTGAAGATGCATCATAAGAACTTCCAAACTATGAGAGTGCAGCATTTTGAAGGAAATACTGCTAGAAAAAATGGACAGCAGCAGAAAGAGAAAAAGAAAAGAGCATGGGAATACAATGGGTAGATGGGACAAAGGCTGAGGTGGCAAACTGACACACAATATAAAAGAGACTAGAAGAAAGCTTTTATACAACTAACTAAACACATAAATCAGCATGAGAATACCAGGCAGTACTGGTTACTTTGCTTTTTCAAATACTGGCGTAGTCTCCAGAGTCGTCTTCCACCTTTTACAGCTTCACCTTCTCTTTTTAAGCCTATAGGTTTATGAGGAAGATAATCTACAAGGCAATTCAACTCTTCACACTTGCAGACTGGTTTATTAGGAAAATGGTTCATCAGGTATATTATCGTGATTTTCTCACACACACACAGTCTCATGCTTAAGAGATGGTGATGGTGCTCCAGAAAATAAGCATAAGACATTTTAATTTTCTGCCAAGAATTGATTCTAAAAAAAAAATTTCTCAAATCTTATCTTTTTTTAAAATACCCAACCAGCACGCTTTGAATTCTCTTTCATAAAGCTATAGTCTGATACCAACTAGTCTAGATCAAAGTAGGTTTTCTATTTATGCATTTTATACAAGAAAAAGGAAATCTAAAACAGAGCTACTAAACATCAGTTACAACATTGTATTTACTTTCAAGGAACTCAAAGAAAGCCCAAATGAAAATCCACTCTGTTTATATATATAAATATACCAAGAGGAAAATATTACAGTCTTCTTTATCTCTTTACAATATAGAGCAATATGAACGGGTATCTGTAGCTTTCTCCTTTTTACCTTATGAATGTGAAGAGGTTTCATTTAAAAAAAAATAATATATGACATTCTGCAAAGTTAAGAAGCAAAACCTGAATCACTGAATTAGACATTAGGAATCAATAGCATAAGTCACTGTTACAAGTCTGAAGTTGCTTTAAATATACAAGTTATTTTCAGGAACAATCCAAGGAGACCCTTAAACTACAGCAAAATTAATGATGTTACACAGAACAGCAATAAGGATTATGTCCAGTGGCTCAGAATGATTACAGGACCCCAGTTCCTTCACAGCTTTATGCAAGTTATTTAGCAACACTTAGCTGTGGAGAATATATAGCAGCACATCTTAAAGGCCTGTTTAAAAATAATTAGCAACATTAATTCACATGCAGGATCTGAAAATTAGCTTTAGTATATCTTGCAAAAGACTAAAATCTAGCTAATCTTTTTATCTGAGCTTCAGAATATTCTTTTCAGCTCTGAAGAAAAATAGGTTTATTCATTTTTGATACCCATACTATCTCTTAAAAGCTGAGGGAGTGTATTTAGGAATAGCTTTACACAGTGTAGCATTAGGAAGGAAGTGTTACACCTTAGTGGTGGGAATTTGAGACCTGAGAAATTATTTCTTGAATTGGCTTCCAAAAACATTAGTCTGTCTGCTGAAATCCCCCTTGGATAGCACAGCTACCAAATAACTTTTATTTTCAGTCTTCTACTACTACTGTCATTGTAGCATCATCACTGTTTTACCTTTGTCCCATGACTGCAACACTACATGTATGCAAGACTATTCCAAGAAATCTTTCCTCATCTTTTCTCACCTAGAATAAATATTAATCTAAAAGAGTCTTAAAGTACTGTCTAAATATCGTAGGGCTGAAGAGATGGTAGGAAAAAGACTCAGGCTTTTGTGGCACCATGCCTCAAGGTGTCCTGGATTGTGGAGATATTTGCAAAAATAATTAGCTTGATCTTGCAGCAATGGTTCAAAACCCCAGGGAGCTCCACTCAGAGAAACCAAAACAGATCAGAATAAAATAAAACAAAATGCAAGTAATCTAAAATCTGATTATGTTAAGGATTATGAGAAGAACCAGTGCATAATGAGGGAAGTTAGACACCATGACAGTGAGTACTAAATCAGGTGATGTGTCCATTGTCATACACCAGTTAGTCTAAATTTGAGCAATGCAGATTTAAGCCTCTTTGCATGAGTTGGCTCAAGGAATGTCTGTCTTTTCCCCAACTGGACCAAAAAGAAACATACGTTTTCCTTTTTTAACATAATAAACTCAGAAAAATCACTCCTTGTCTAAAGGTGGTTGCTTAAACTTCAGGGTTTGTGTGCCTAGGAGACTGTCTACTTTCTCTCTCTCCCAACAATACAGGTGGCTTTAAAAAGTGACACTCTTATAGCTTTACCTAAACCTGGTTTTTTAGTTATATCCAGTGTTTTGCTTAATGCAAAATTCATAAATGTTGCTAGGAGCAGAATGCAGGATTCCTTTCTTGCAGGTCAAAACCTGCATCAGTGTGTTAGAGCACAGCAGTATGTACTTGCTTGCTTTTCCATTCCAGCTTCATTAATTTAGCACTTCCATCTGCACAGGAGATATGTAGTCAGATTACAGAATCAAAGAATCATAGAATGTCAGGGGTTGGAAGGGATCTCAAAAGATCACCTAGTCCAACGCCCCTGCCAGAGCAGGATCTCCTAGATTAGGTCACACAAGAATATGTCCAGATAGGTTTTGAATGTCTCCAGAGACGGAGACTCCACAACCTCTCTGGTCAGCCTGTCCCAGGGCTCTGTCACCCTCACTGTGAAGAAGTTTTTCCTTAAGTTCACATGAAACCGCCTATGCTCCAGGCTGCACCCATTGCCCCTTGGCCTATCATTGGACATCACTGAGAAGAGCCTGGTGCTGTTCTTCTGACATTCACCCTTTACATTGTTATAGATGCTAATGAGGTCACCCCTCACTTTCCTCTTCTCCAGGCTAAAGAGACCCAGCTACCTCAGCCTGTCCTCATAAAGAAGATGTTTTACTCCATCATCTTAGTGGTCTTGCGCTGGGCTCTTTCAAGTAGTTTCCTGTCCTTCTTGAACTGAGGGACCAGGAACTAGACACAATATTCCAGTCTCACCAGGGCAGAGCAGAGGAGGAGAACCTCTCTTGACCTACTAACCACACCCCTTCTAATACAGCCGAGGATGCCATTGGCCTTCTTGACCACAAGGACTCACGGTCAAGGAGAAAAATAGGCTTGATTTCTCTTGATTTCTTTCAGGCTGAAAAGGACATAAATGTTTTTTCCCCCATGCAACTATGCAAGAATTGAATATTTAACCCTCTCCTGTTTATATGAATAAAACTGACTATTGCCTGTGTATGGTGTGTCTGATTATTTAATATGCCTGATCAGTCAAGTCACTGAATCATTTTAAGGCAGAGTTTCAGGAGAGTACCTGCTTTAGTCAGCTTTGTCCGACAATTCCTTCTCCTCATGAAGATTCCCATCATCAGTATGAATTCATTCTTTCGTGGCCATATGATGACCCAGAAAGGACGATTTACTTGGATTAAAAAACTGTGGCAGTGTTTCCTTGCATTTTACCTGGTGTAATTTTAAACCAGAACAAACCCTAGTCTAGCTGATCACATACAGAGTTAGTTGCAGTATTGAGGGCATATCACAGATTTGGGAATGAATGGTCAGGGAAGGTAGTGCAGTAAGCACTCCTCTTGAAAAATAATTAACAAAACATGACCTCAGTCCCAGTTTAGATGGTTTACACACAGTTTCATTACACTTCCTGTGTTTCAAACTGGGAAGAACTGTCATGTATTATCTATATTTAAGTTAAAGCCCATGTGAGTAACTCAAATTATATATAGCTCTTTGCAAAAAGAAAAATAGTATACTTTATTAATATATATGTTGATAGGAGTGTGAAATAAATGGACCAATTCACAGTCAACAAAGATGAGTTACTAAAGAAAATCAATAATTTTCAATTTGAAGGAGTAAATAAGCATGTTCCTCTACTTCTGAGTGTAAATCTTAGGGGAGACTCTAAATTAATTTATTGCAGATTTTATTATAATTACAAATTAGAACTATGTATTTCCTTCACAGCACTAAGTTGTTTGACTCCAGTTCTGAGACCTATAATGACAGCTTTGAAGCTTAGGGGTTTTTTGTTGTTTTCTTACACTGGGTTACTGTCTTTAAAGTAAAATTATTTCAGCTCTCTACAGATTTTTAGCTTTACAAAAAGATATTCTAAGGTAAAGAACCACTGTGAACATTGCTCCTAAGTAAGTTTTGGATCTATATTCACATAATTTAAGGACAGCATCAATTACTTCATTCTGCAATTCCATTCACATTGTAATTTAATACTAGAAACCCATGACACATTTCCATTTTCAAAATTTAGCAACTTCAGAAAAATACTTGGAAGTTAGTGTTGAGAGGCTACAGAAGAGCAGAACCAGTGTAATGCTTCATTTCTGAGTGAAATTGAAAACTTTAATTTTTTCTCTAATTTATAACTCCTTAACAGTATTGTACTCAGAACAATAGCACATGTTATGGTTTTAACTAGGTACAGGTAGCAACACACATACAATTATTAATAAAAACATAGGGAAAACAAAATACATCTCTCAGCTCATGACACTTTAAAAAGGCAGATCAAGCTAGGAACTAGGAGTTGTTAAAGAGTTCTGACAAAAACAAGAACAAAAATAAAACAAGTCACAATTTTCTATTTTGCATCTCATCCATCTTTGGCATGACTAAAAATACTTTCTCATTTCCCCCCAGTACGTAGAAATGACTTTCCAGTTCCTCTGGTTTGGAGTTCACTTGGAAATAAAAGTGAAGCTATAATGAGGAAAATTATCTTCCTCTGTGCTCATTTTCACTTCAAAACAATTAATTTATTTTATGTATAGGTGTAGTGTTTTCACATTTCAAGATTCTAAACTTGATGCAATGAGCCATTTATTAATTAAAATGGGCAGAAACCTTTATGTATAAACCTTCCAAAGGTGCTCAGTAAAGGTCTTTTCATAGCTTTTTTTGAAATCAGTTAACAGTATTTAATTTGTCATTATATATTCACAAACTAATAGACTTTTTTCTGCCAAATTAATTCTTCAATCAGATGAGAGCAATCCACAAGAAAGGCATATTATAGGTATCTTAACAGCTGCCATGCCATGTTCTTTAGAGACTTTCCAATGATATATAGGAACGTTATTTTATCTTGATAAAAATACCAAACTGTTTTGCTAACAACAAAATAAACCATTATACAGTTTCCTTTTCCATTTGCTGACTGCATGAAAGAGAAATGTATTCTAGTGAAACCCCCTTATTCGCATGTGCATAGAGTTTTAGCACCTGCTCTTGATTTACTGTGAATCTCTCGCAAACACACAGGTGAATAGACATTGAAGTAAGGATTTGCTTTTACTGGGGCTTCAAATCTCAGAATCACAGAATGTTAGGGGTTGGAAGGGACCTCAAAAGATCATCTAGATCAACCCACAAATCTTAGATCTTAGAGACTTTTTTTAAAAGTGGGACTATTTGTTAAGATTCTCACTGAGAAAGTAATGCCTTCAAAATTGTATAGTCACAAATATTTCTGTGAATGAAACTGTAATAAAATCTAATCTTTCCATACAAAAGTAATCCCATGCAAATAAAACATATGTGGAGAGGAATATGACTTTACATTTTAAGTAGAAAGACTTTAGAATGACCACAGTTCTTTTAACATTATTTATGTAAAAAAAATATATATACAAATACCCCAAAGATAAAGCAAGCTAAAATATACCATTGCATTGTTTTCAGTACGTATTTCCCAACGCCAAGCATTTTGATTTACATTGCTGTTATCGATTTTCTCTGAAACCTCTCAGATTTTTGATCATCTTTCCTAGATGGGAATTCTGAATTGAACTTAAAGTTCCACACCTCAGTTAAAAGAGTAAACCACCCTTTCGATAATTCAATTTTTTTCATCGAAAGACTAAATTAACTCCTAGAAAACAATATTACAGAGAGAGCTTGCTTTTGAAGCTACCCCATGATTAGCAAACTGTATGTCTTCCCTTACAATATTTCCCAGGATCCCACTGAGATTCCAATCCTATAGAAATTTATGCTATTTCATTCCCATCCCTAGATGCATACTTTGCAGTTTGCTTGTACGGAATATGCACTGTTTTGTCCTGTTCATGAAATTATTCTCTGCTTATATAATTTTTTTCTGGCCTCTTATTACATCATTTTTAAATTTCATAACTGTCAGGGTTTTGTTCTGTTTTCAGAAAATTTCCTACAAACATAGAGGGAAGAAAAAAAAACTTAGTAAGACTTCACAACTAACACGAATTATGTGTTTCTCATTCTGAGTCATCTTGGAGATCATACTTTATTCCATTTAAGCAGAGTTGTGTTTATGATGGACACTTACAGTTAGTCAAGCACTGTACAATATCTCATGAAAGCCTGCACATACACAAAACTAATATAAATCTGGTTTAGTTTCTATACCTGGCATAGGATGAGAGTATTTTACAAAATTACTCATGCATAAAAATACAAGCAATTAGAACTTCAACAACACACATAGATAAAAACACACTGTAAGGATCATCTGACTCAGAGTTCTACAAACAGGTTTCGGCAATGTCTAGCCCATCAGGCGAATCTTTGGGGGTTGTAAGCAACTCAGCCTCGGATTGCCTTGAGAACCCATCTCAGCAGAGACATCCCATGGGGATCTGTGTAGATAGTTCAGTCTTGAGTTGTCCTGAAAAACAACACTAAGTGGGAAGTGCTGCATAATTCAACCAACCGAAACCTGTGTTGAGCCTTGGAATTCCTTCAACAAACAATATGTCCCGAGTCCCAATTAAGCCACTATTCAGCTGTCTAGCAGTAAGATAAAGGCAAGCCAGAGGGTCTCCATTTGGCTTCAACGGGCCCAGACAATGAAACAATGTTGCAACATAGGCAACAGATAGGGCACAAGATAAGGGGGAATCACTGCTAATGACAACCACAGAATGTGGCCTTGTCTACTAGGGCACAGCCCTGCCCACTGCCAAGTACGTCAGACAAAAAATCAAATAAAACCCCTTGGATTCGGTCTGACAGGGAAGCCGCTTTTCCAACTCTGTGAGGAGACTCTTCCCCCTTGGCCATGGTGCTGGCTGAGGTAACGTACTGAGAACCCTTACCAGAGAGATGGGTAAGTGAATATTTGCTATGCTTTAAGTTTGTAGTCTCAGGTAATTAACTAACACACGTGTAGTATTTAGTGCTGTTGTGATAGTGTGTTCTGTGGCTCTGCCGTGGTTGTTACATTGAACCTTGTGAATTGCTTCCGGGCAGTAACAGTGAGTGATGGGACTGTCAACAAACGTCTTAAAAACCATACAAAATAAAAATTAAGAATCCTATCAGGTTTCTTTCCAATTATTTTCAACTATTTCAGACAAGTGGGCTTACCTGAAAATACCTTTAGAGTAGCGTTAATACATGAAATGTATCTTATTTTATATTTCACCATACAACAGGACCAAAAGTGTTTCTGCCTGTGGTTATGGGTGTGAACGGGTTCTGATTTGCCTCTATTGCTTTTCATAAGATACTCTTCCCCCTTAAGAAAAAATCATATGCTGTTATTTATCCTATATGTCCAAACAAGTCTGAGCACAGTAGATTCTATTTTATTGTACAACTAAGTCCAGTAGACCTATTAGAAATATTTACAAGATCACTTAAACTATCAATCAAATCCAGAACTCCCAAACACTACAAAATAGACCTTTGTTACCACGGGTTGTAGCATTCTCTTTTAAACTAACCAGTTAGAGACTCTTTGCTTATTTTATTGTTGTTCTTGTTGGATTCTCTTGCCTAATTGCTTATGAAATATGTAACTTTATTAACATTAATTCCATTTCCTGGTATTTACAACTACAGAATCGTATTTGGGTTCCTTTAAAAGACGAAAAATATTAGATTTCCATTAAATACAAGTAAATTAAAATATAACTATTGTGAATGATAAAATTATCTGACTTGTCCATTTTTTAATACTTTTATGCTAGAGATAATTGCTACTCTTCATTCTTATGTTTGCATAAGTTCCTACATGAATAACAGATAAAATTTTGAAAGAATAGAATGTACAAAATCCTTCATAAATTAGGACTACAGGGTATATTGCTGGACTTTATACAACACAATAAACAACTTTTTAATAGACAATTATTTACAGAAAATTTTTTATTTAAAATACATAATTTATATATTAGCAGAGTATTTTTTTAATAAATCATACATGAGGAATATACTTTTCTTTACAAGTTTATTGTGTTTTCAGTAAGAAATAGACATCGCTGAATTTTTATTTTCTGATTTTAATATGCAATGGTATTTCATTATTATGAAATAATTCTATTATCTTCAAGATATGTGCTGGTTTTACTTGTTTCAGTGAGAATAATATAAGATCCTCTACAACTGGCACCTGTGGGCTTTATATGAACTTTTGTCAAGACTTATGATTTGAAGAATTTTTTCCTTTCAAAATTTGTAAACTTGCTTGAATGCATTGTTAGAAAAAGAAGTTCTAAAAGAATAAAGAAAAAACACCCTGAGACAGTGAATATATTAGGAATTTCCACACAAAATCTAGATATATGAAGCTGCCAGAGCTGAATGATCTTAGCTGCTGTTCCTAGATGCATTAAGATCTGGTAATAAGTTTAGGAGGAGACTGATTTTGTTGCAGATAGACATTTGGCAAAGAGAAAAGGAGGTCAGGTTTATAAAATCATGAAGATGGTGAATAAGACAAATGAATAACATACTAACTAAATGTCACATTACAATACTAAAACTCTCAGGGCACTTTTTCAAGGTATTAGGATATAAGAAAATAGATAATATACTTTGCTATATAAAAGTCCATGAATTTCTCTGATTCATTGCCACTGGAGGTTATGAAGGCTGATAGAATGCCCTGGTTTAAAAGAACATTAGGTAAACTCATAGATGAAATGTCTTTAAACACACTCTAAAAGAATTAGGCAGGGTGTACTTGTGTGTACTGTTGAGTATGTGGAAAAAATCTTGGAGGAATGGACTGTAGAATGTGGCCAACCTTTGTCTTTCTTGAGTGTTATATCTTTGTCACTGTGTGAGGCAAACAAGACACAACCCAGTAAAACATTTTTATGTCTTTATGAGCAAAGAGTTAAGGAAAGTAAAAACAATGCCCAGGCACATGTGAGTGCTTCTATACTCACTGGTCGCACTGTCATCATGCAGGTGAACCTGTTTCTAAACACAATCTTTGGGTCAGCCAATCCTGCCCACAGCAGTTGTGGTAGTCAGTGGTAAATCAGTCTCTACCATAAGGATATCTGGGGATATCTGTATAATACTGTGAATGGAAAACATGTAGTATAATTTTTAAACTACCAGGATTTGGAGAGATTTAATATACATGATTTATTTTTTTCACGGCACAGATTATAAGAAAATGCTGTATTCAATTTATTTACTCTTTACCACTAAAAAACAGTATTTGTAGTTTGCTAAATGTAATTATCCATTGCTTGATTGCTACGTAAAGGAATTTGATTTCCAGTTGAAAAAAAAACAAACCCTGTTAAAATTCTCAGTTTGCCACCAAATCTCAAATAAAAGAGCAATTACAGTTTAAGAAGAGGCACAACACAAATAACAGGTCAGCCATCCGACTGTCATTGTGAATGTGCTTTTGAAACCTGGCCACGTACGTAGTTAGTGGTACTTAACCACTGTCCTATACCAAACCCTCAAATAAATAAACAGACAAACTAACCAGTCAGTCTTCAGAGGTGCCAGATAGTATCAACTTCTTTTTACTTCATAACAACAGGAAAGGTTTGACCTCATGAGTATTTGGTCCACAGTTATGGAGCTATTTTCCTTTATTTTGTTAAGTATGAAGTGGAGAACACAGATCTGCTTACACTGCTGGAATGAAGCCTGCAAGACTCTGATTAAGATCATCCTTATCGGAGAGAAAAATAAACCTGGATATTGAAGAACATAATACTTGTTGTTGCTTGCTTGTTTATTTTTCCCTTTTCAAAATAATTTTCAGTAGACTCCATCTCCAATGAAAAAATCAAAGTGTGTTTGAAATTTTAAATACATTTTAAATCTACTTTACCTTATTAAAAGTCAGGGTTTTATTGGATGCATTTACATTAAGACATTCTGTATATGCATCATTCAGCTAGGATATTTTTTCAGGAAAACTCTTCAGAATGCTATTTATCATTTTTTACACATAGGCACATTGTCACCTATCAGCCTGTCTTTTTTCATCAGAAAGTGCTAATCAAAACCCTCATGATGCCTATTACAATGCAGAGTATTTGTATCTTCCTCATCTACCAAACATTTTAAAATATTTTTACTATGAATCCTTTGGCAAAAAATGTAGTGTTCTTTCTCCATGTTATGTGTCTGTCCATGTGTCTCTTCAACTTAATTTTTTGTTCGTTTATTTCTGGCTTGTGGGGAAAAACAGCCCCCACAGAAAACCAAACCAAACCGAAAAGATATGCCTGAAATAACCTTTTAATTTTTGACAAAGCCAAGCATAATATTAAAACTTCAGTCTTTAAGAAATCCATGAGCTTCAAAAGTAATTCCAGTGTATCATATATATTATTCCTCTTAACTCTGTTTTTATTTAAAAGGTTCCAAAACTGCTTTTGACTCAGAACTTTTGCATATATATGTATAAAAAAATTAAATACTTCAAACTGATTAGAGTATTTAAATATCAACAGACCCTTGACCTCAGCTGCTTATGAAACTACCTGTGTGCCATAGCATACGCACAAATACTATTGAAACAGACCACACAAAGTAGACTTTTTCCACAGTGTTGATATTTCAAGTGCCTGTTGTTCAATAGTCCCTTCTTCCTTTTTTCTTGTGCTGAAGCAGTTCAGTCCCATGACAACTCATGCTAAAACCAAAAACATTCACCTAAGGGCTTGTTATTTGCAGCTTTGTAACCTTTCCTTGAAGCTGCTGAAACAGCATGTTCCAGAGATGCTGGAACAGTATTTTCCCTGCCTGTTCTCCCGTTGTTATGATCACGGTGTCATTCCCACGGCCTAGTACCTGGAGACCCTTGATAGTTCTGTTTTGGTGGGGGGCTGCTAACAGTGGAAGGAGAATCTTCCCCACCTGGCTTTAGCTCTTGCTTTGTAGTTTTTAGTTTATACTGGAGAGGACCAAAGATAGAGCACAACAAAGTAAGTCAATACCTGATAAATATTGTCAAAACATTTCTGTGCAAGATGTTTAACAACCAACGTGCAGAATTTGCCCCTTTTTGCATCATCCAGTTGGCACCAATAACATCAGAAACAAGAAAAACCAATGGTAGGGGAGAGAGTGAGGACAGTAGCAGAAAGTACAAGGTACTAGCCAAAAGCATGATGACAAACCATCATGACTGGTTGCATTAGACAGTGAGCCGTCACTGTTCTTTCTAGATAACCACAGGGCACTTTTCCTTTTTTTTTTTTTTTTTCCTTCTTTCTCTTTCGTTTTTTCTATTTTTTTTCCCAAAAAAGAACTTGCACCGTTGAAGTCTATATATGCAATAAGCTAGAGACCCCAACAATAAATCTTTGTGCACTTAAACCTGTCTCAGCATCCTTCATGAAACACTAACATTCAGAAACTCCCTCAGAAGTGATTGGCTTATCATGTTTAGAGGTGATGTCAGCAAGCAGTATTCGTCTTCTTGACACCAAGTGGGGACACTGGAGTAAACTATCTTGAAGAAGCAGTCATATGTATTATGTATCCTCATGACAAGGTCAAGCTAAGAGACATGACTGCTTGCCCACAAGCAAAAGCAAAAAAAAGCTGATGGGGAGGAAAAGTTTCTAGGTATGCTCAATGTGTTGTCAGATATTAAAAAAAAAAGTCAAATATGAAGCTAGTAGTTCTAAAACTGGTGAGATATTTTTCCACTGAGTACATATTATAATGTGGCAACAAACTTTAAACTACAGAACTGCCACCAAATTCAAAAGAACATACTAATTAAAGAAAAAGGAGAGAAATATAAATTCAGAGAAATGCAGAAGGAGCAGAGGCAAATTCAGTCATTGGATGTGATCAAGCAGAGAGTAAAAGGGAGAAGGATAGTCAGCTACAAAGATCAGAAAAAAAATATTACAAAATTATCACAAACAAACTTTATACAGATTCTAAGTTTTAATTTCTTTAAGAAAAATAACCAGAGAGGAAATTAAGGCAGAGGAAAGAGAAGAGGAGCTGTGCCATACAAAGAGAGAGTTTTGTTAGGAAAACCTACAGAGTAAGACAGAAGAGAAGGGGAAAGAATGGGAGCTTTTGGAAGGAAAGGAAAGACAGAGAGTTAAAGATTGTGTAACACAGAAATTCTTTCCTGGAACCATGTTGTGTTTTTTTGTTTTTTTTTTTTTTTTTCTTTTGCAACTGTGCCTAACTGTCTGAATGTCAGGAAATTTCACTTTCTTGATTTAGATCACTGTGTCTTATTTCACATTTCTGACTGCACACAGTACTACTAATAATATTGAATGAAAATGTTCAGGAGGACTGTGCCACCACAACATGTAAGCAGCAATCAAATGAAAATCTGAGTGTAAACTAAAACAACAGGCACAGACATGTGCAGTATTCATGGAAATCAGATCCTGGTTCAAGAGTGGGAAAATTATGGAATTTCATTCCAATGTCTTCATGATGACCAGCATAGGATGAAGTGCAAGGCAAGGGACAGAGCAGTCAATGCTACATGTGAACAGGTAGATAAACAAGCAAGATTTATCTGTTGAATCAAAATGTGCAACTTGGCTTCTGGAAAACAGCACATGCGAGTTCAGATTCCCGGAGCCATTCGAGGAAATGACCCCTATTTTATCAGATTTTTTTTTCCCAGATAGACTGAATTCCCCTCAGCACAGATAGCTGTGAAGAAGAGCTATCTGTGTGGGGACAGACCTACAAGCAGGGAGCTAGCTACAGTAGCACATCCAGCAAGAGGTCATATGATACACTCCTGGTGGTCTGTGCATTTCTAATGCAGTTGATAGAACTACAGCAATGTTGTACAAGAGTTGGATTGCTGACTTGCTGCCCATTATTGCCTCAAAGTCAGCCAGGTTAACTCTTATTGTTACTGCTTCATTCATGCTTATGTACATGTTGTCTTTCACTTTAATTTGCTATTTCTTGAAATGTTTTTTTTTTTTTAATCTTGTCCATTACTGAGCATAATTGGCTCAGATTCAGTAGTTAACATTAGTTATTGTCTAAGAATGAAAAATGACAAAATTGTAACCATGATGTATTTGCAAATTAAGACATTAATTTTCCTTTACATAACTATGAAACTGGAATGGCACAATAGTCGAAGAAATCTTGATATGTACTGGCCTATGTCTGCCTGTTCACACACTCAGAAGCAAAAATATTAAAAAAACCCTAGCATTGTGTCAGTAGAGATTACAATGCTTTCATGACTCTCGTAAAGAGCACTACAGGGATAACTTTGGTACAGCAAGCTGGAGAGAGGCTTCTGTGATAAAGTACCACAGCTGGAATTAGAGAGGGCCATCACAGCAAAATGTTAATATGAATAGTATATGAAACTATTTAAGGAGACAGAAAAGAACAGAAGAAGTGTGCACACTGTTACCATATCAAGGACTTAATTATGTAACTATTCAGAAACTTCCCCAGCAAAGTACAGTGTGCTGCAGCAAAGGCAACATTAATAAATCCAAGTACATCAAAAGGAAGTGAGATAAGGGCTAGAAGTGAGATTGCCATTGTCTGAAATGCTAAGTATTTCCACAAAACAAAGTCAAAGAAGACCTTAAGGCCCAAGGTACAAGAAACGTTGCAAAGTATTGCAAGAGAAGCTACAAGAGAAAAATATTAAACTAATTAGTCCCTTGCACCTTAAAGACAGATTATAATAATAAAACATAAAATTAGGAATGTGTATGTGTGAAGTTTTAAAAGATCCATCATTAGAGAAAGTAGCAGTACCAATTAAGTGATCCAACCGTCAGCATTCCCAGGCCTTTCCCATTTTATCTCTCGGGAGCTGTTGCATGGAGTCTGGCTGGTGAGGTCTCTCTGACACCTCAGTTGCTTTAGTGAAATCTATTTAATTCTTAAGCCTGGATTATTCTCAAAAGGGTTCCTGAAATCTCAAGTCTGCAGCACCCTTCTTTTCCCCAAGCTGAGGAAAAAATAAGTCTTCCATTGAGTGCTGTAGATGCTAAATCTAACTGTACATTCCTGTAGTTATATTCTTCCCTTTCTTCTAATTTCTTTATTTACATGCTAATAATGCCAGATGGATCTAACAAGAAGCTTGCAAGCATGTATGAAAGGAGTGGTATTTGGGAATCCAGACTTTGGACATACAGTGCTTAGCCATCTGTAGTATTAGTGCAAGATGAATTGCCTGCAGGGGATGCTCACTTCTCTTTCTTGATGACATGAAAATTAGACAAAACTATCTAGAGCTGGGCAAGAGAATTCTTTTTTTCCTTAATGCAGCTGGTGATTTTGCTTTCAGCATGGCTTAAAAAATACATAAAGTATTTGCTTTTTTTTTTTTTTTTAATCAAAGCAATTTTTCACACCTGTCATTGCTAACTACCAAGTATTTTTATTCCTCAATGAGGCTCTGCTGCCTACACAATGGTCAGACAACACCAACAATGAGTTAGCTCTTCTCATAGCCAGGACTTCCTTATAAAACCTGCTGTAAATAAGGAGATATACAAGGTCTGCAACTAAAATTAATGTCCAGTGAAGCAGCCATGCTCACAAAACACTGTATAGTTGTAAGACTTAGACAAACACTGTTGCTGTATCCTGTCTACCCGTCAGCTGAAGGACAGATATATATAAACTGCTGTCTTTTGTGTGGCTGTAGACATTTGGAGTGCTATAAATGAGGAAGCATAACTACAAGCTTCCCTGAGAGCCATAAGATTGTCACAAGTTATCAGTGATATTCAGGAATGTGGCCAGCACACAGAAATCATAATTTTGATCATAATTTGAAATCCTTCCACAGGTAATTAAACATATGTTGATTCAGAGTCCATTTTTCTTACATTTTTTGTTACTTTTCATGCAAAAAAGGGAGTGGAAGGGATGCAAATATTCTTCTAGCTATCGCTGAAGTGCTTTCTATGACTACTTTGTCATTAGCTTATAGGTTGATTAAGGGAATACAGATTAGATACAAAAATTAATATTGGTGGTATTGAGATACTGAAAGAAAAGAAGTGGTGATCATACATTTATATTCATTGTAGTCAGAAAGATGTCTGTGGTTATGCAGTAACATCTCTTCAGATCTTTTGTATGAATTAAGAAGGAAAAAGAGGCCATTATGAATTATGCCATTACATAGGACATGCAGAAAACTCAGATGTAAAATATCCCATTCTCCTTTTTCCTTTGGAATAAAAACATATCGTGCAGAATAAAAACCATTCTTCATTCATTGAAATGGATCATGAATGAAAGACTGTATTCTAGATAGGAAAAATATTATTATGAAAAAAATTATGGAAAATGTAAACTGGAGCATGCTGTTGCACGATCATGTAATATTGATAATATGAAGGTAAAACTTGTACTACAATACAACAAATGTATACTCAGAAGACTTCAGAAGAAGTTTTCCAATATTCCTTTCTCAAATAATGATCAGCAGAGCTTACCCATAGAAAAAAAAAAAAAGTAAGACTAAAGATTAAATATACAAAGATAAATACAAGGCTTAAATACTCTTTCTTGCTTGGGGTGTTTGTGTGTGTGTGAGAGAGAATTTTCTGTTAAAAAATAGAGTGTGGCCAACAAATCTTTGTCAAGATATAATCCTTGCTGTCTTACTGAAAAAGCTTCCGTACACTAAAGGTAACTATTGCCTGCACTGGTTTTGGAGCACCACAGCTGGAAATCTTTCATTGCCACAACAGTAAATCTAATCTTTCCTATATAACAGAACTGTGATCATCTTCTTTGCATTGACAGTACCCAGAAACTAATTTCTATATATCAGCTGATTTTAATGAGTAATATTAAATAGAAATTTAGTTCAATCATGGTTTGATAAGAGTACCTTTTTTGATGTATGTAACAAAGAGATTATTATCAAAGTGCATTTATCCCCAGGACAATCAAAATCAATTTGCCTTTTTAAATAAAAAGATGGTATATTTGATTATTTATTTTTATTATTATTTTTAAATTATATTACTTTTTCCCTTATTAATTTTCTATTTTTTTTTCCTAATTGGTTGTATTCTTCTATTTCAGCAAAAAGGTTTCAGTGTAATTTTCTGTAAGCCTAAAAAAGAAAAAATGTCACTAAACACACACTAATTCTTCAAATGGCTGTTTAGTGTTACAAAGCCATTTAACTTTATACTACTGTAAATTGCCTAGGCTTGCTGATCATTACGTGCTGCCAGTGCCAAGTGCCATGAAAACCTCAGTCTGTTTATGAATCCATCTGGCATTCAGAACACTCAGATAAGCAAGACAAAAACAATAAGTAAATATCCCTCCAAAATTGCTTCCTTTCTCCCCCTTCCTACAATCATCTTTGTTTTTTTTTTCCTAGAGATGATTAACTGTCTCTGTACGTGTACTGTAGACAATAGTCATTTGACAACTCCGCACCTTAAAGTCTAATCAGCTTTGCTTTATTATAACCCCTGATGTTTTCTGCACAATTGATAAAATATTCTAAAAATGCAAACTCAAAACCATTTTGCTGTGTAATTACAACAGCTGTAATGAATGAAGACAAATGATAAGAAAGGGAGAAACAAGATCTCATTCACAACAAGATGGTTCCTAGGGAATATGAGTAATTTAAGAAGAAAGAAAAGAATGCACTTGAATTCTCATCCACTGAGCACAATTATGCATTCTATTTACTCAGCATGATTTCCTTTGTCTAAAAGACTGCCTAGAATTGATTATACAGGATTCCTCTGAAGACTAGCACCAGAAAGCACAAAGTAGAGGATTTTAGCAAAGCCCGTATCAATCCCAGCAGAAACTGAAAAGATATTAAAGCAACTACAGATAAAAAAATATCATCTTCCTTATTACTGGGAAAGTATATAAGAATGCACCCTTTAAGGATATACAGAAAAAAATCTGTATAATTTTTTAATGTTTAGAGGAAAAAGATGAATTTGTAGAGTTCCATTGTTAACATATTTTAATTTGGGCTGGCTAGAAGAAAAACAAACACAACTACATGATATAAATTTGAAATTTTATTTTAGCTTTGTACGAGCTCAACTCCCTTTGGGAAACTAGGATGAAAAAACATTTGTCTATATGTTTGACAATAAAATTGATTGTTTCAGGAGGAATTGGCATAATTTGTATAAATAAGAGTGCAATAGAGTTAATCTGTAAGGCAGTGATTAGGGACTGACTGTGCACATTGCCTGCGAAGCAGAAGGCCATGTCCAACCCCTTCCTTTAAATGGTGCTAGGCTTGCATGCAGTTTCCATGCAAGACAAATACAAATTCTAAATTTCTGGGATTCATATATTTTCCTCTTTTTTTTTTATTTTTTTGCCCACAAAGAGAATATATTAGGACATGTCCTTAGAAAAGTGAGAGGGTCAGTCTCTAACTCTTTGACTTAATTCCACATATCAGAAATCTCCTTCAAGTGGAAAACCTGTGCTCAGATGAGACTCCTGAAAGTACACTGTTACTATGCTGACCTATAAATAGTTGGCAGCAGCATACAGTGCAGAAAATTAGCAGCAATCCATTTTTATATCAGTTGGCAGAATGTGCCAAGCATGTGGTCCTGCAAAATAATATAGCTTTCACATTACTCCTACATTGTGCACTTCGGAGAAGAACTGGGACTCTAAGGTTTAATCTTTAAACTCTTCAAAGTTAGGAGCAGTTATTGCAATGTCCACTTTCTGGAAAGGCGTGTATATAAATGGTACACAGTAGAACATTTTAGAGAGAGCAAAAATAGACTAGAGACTGCAGTAAAGTCTTTAAAAGGAAGAGACATTTTTACTTCCTGGTTAACTTCGCAATGAAGAGAATTACTAATTTCACCAAAAATAAAATCTGTTAAAAAAATTACATTTGACCACACTGAGAAATGGTATATATGTCTTCTATGAAATAAGAATCTATACAGCTTTTTATATGTCTTCTTTACTTTACACGTCTATACAGATATTTATATCTACCCATATGGTATGCTTTCTTTTTGCCCACAAACAAGATTTCAACTGTAAAAAATAAACAAGTTCATTTGCAATTAGATACTGCTGAACTATAATTAAAAATGTGTGCCAGCTGGAGGCATCAGTTGCTTTGATTTTTAATAGTGTCTGGTAGTGAAGAACTTTCTTACTTGCTTTAGCTTTGTAATCTGTGTAGCCCACACTTGATTTATAGCCACATAACTATGCTGTGGCTATGGAGGAATACTTCTAATTATTTTTCTTGCTGTAACACTGAACAGTTCAGGATATGGGACATGTTGAATACATACTATTAAAGACATAACAAAATGTTTCTTTACCAAGTGAGCTCTCAAAACAAGCCAGGAGATGGATTCATGCAGTCAAGAGAGTACCAGATTAACAATGCCAATGCTGGTCAGTAGGACAGAAAATGATCACAGGGGTGCTTAAAAGAATATCTAAGTGATACATTAGGAGACTGATATTTGATGTATTATTCTGGATAGCTGCATTAAGGATTTTTTTCAAGGTTAGGAAAAATAATGGTTTATGATTCCAAATATAAACTGCTTGTGAGCCTGGATTCTTCCTGTGCAAGGTTACATGCCAAGGCTGTGTGTTACTGAGATTACAGAAAAAGAGAGGCTTTATTTAGAAAAAACTTTCAGTAAAGAAAGATCTAAGTTGAAGACAATGCCTTGCTTATCAACTGGACTACTAGATAGGTTTCTGCTTTTGGCCATACTGACCAAGAAAAAAGACAGGAAGATGAGCTTCAGTTTTGGGGGGAAGAAATTATTTCTAAACATATTGGGATTTGGTTAAATGCCAGTAGTGAACCAAGTATTTTCATTACAGTTCTCTTTACACTTTTTCAGTGCAGGGACTCATCACAGAGTGTCACAATCTGTTCTGTTGTGCTGCGAGGGGTGTGAGACAACTTGACTATTGGATTTACATATATTTCAATGTAGTCTACAATATGTTACCAGTCCTTGCTTTGTTTGCAATGTTCAAGAAGCACCAGATACTATTTTCAATTAAATAACTGAAAAATATAGGTGCTTTAACTTTTGCTTTGTTTCTATCATAAAAAAGGATGGTGGGCATAAAGTATTAGAGAGCAAATAATCTCTCCTCAATTTCTGTCACAAGCAAAGACACCCCAAATTATACACAAGCATTTTAACCTTATCAGAATCCATAATCTGATAATTTATAATAGGATAGCTATTACAGATTTTTTAATTCTAAAATGGAAGAAAGAAAATGCCAGAGTAGACCCTTTGTCCTTCATATAGCTGTAAAGTTGAAGTTAATGGACTGATTCTGGATAATTACTGTGTTAAGATATGTTTATATGAAATATACCCATAACTGAATCTATTTCCCTAGAAAAAAAACATTTATAACAATAAAGATTATTTTTGGTGTCAGATATCCTATATATTCACTTAAGACTAACACTTGAACAGAAAATTAGAAGTTAACTTTTAATTAAAATTAAAAGTTAAAATTTCTATCTTGTATTGGGGTCCTTTCTTAGATGCCTTAAGAGGTCATTTCTTTCATTTTAAAGATGTTAAACAGGATCTCTCAGACAACGGTGTATGTAGTTACACAAAAACACAGAAAACTCCCCTGTTTTTAACAAGGCAGAGCAAATTTTGAAGAGTTATCTTTTAAAGGAGGTGGATTGACACTGAAGAATTCATTCCTGCAAAAACTGGAAGTGAGGGTGAACACGGTCCACTGGAAAGTCATACAACACTCATGCATTTGATGTAACTTTTTTAACATTTGCTTTCTGATAAATGCATACAACTCTGGAATGGATCCATTCTCTCAGTTGAAAAATCCCATATCCTAGAAACTAGATCTACTGTTTTTCATAGGCTAGAAAACAAGAATGAGATAGGATAGTAAAGGACAATGCTGTATGCTCCAGGCTGTTTAAAGAACACCGCCAGATATAGATAAACCTTAAACAGGTAAATTTCTTGCTAAACAAAGATTTCCAGCGCGCCTTTCACAAGTTTTTTTTTTTTCCTCCTAATTTTCTGGAATCTATAGATGTACTTAACATCAAAAACTGATGAAGAAAAATACAGCTTGGTTTATTTTAAAGTCTAAGCATTATCATTTGGGGGGGGGGTTGTAGCTATGATTATCTAAGAAGAAATCTACTCTATCTACTTAAAATAACTATCATTAAAACTAGCTCTTTGCATAGTACTTCACATTGGAAAAAAACCTCAATGAATGTTGAAAATGCAGCATTTCTTTTCTACAAGCTTTGAAGCTGATCTAGCAAACATTCTCCTAATCTATATCACAACCATTTCCAAACAGCAACTGAGACATGAGGGATAACAACAAACAGAATTTAAAAGCCAAGAGAATTGAAAGAATAAAAGCACGGACTACAAAGAGAATGAGGAAAGACCAGACAATATTCAATTCAATAGGTAGAATTTATTTTGTTTGCTTTAGTGTTCTAATAGTACATTCAAGTCATTCAAAAGGGTGATAAAATAACAATTTTGTAAAGGGATACTTAAGGAATTAAATAACTTAATACTTGGGAATTTACCCTCAGTAGATAAGGATTAAACCCAAAAGGTGGAATTAGAGATGGAAAGCAGAAAATGCAAAAGAAAGCAGAGCTGCTGAAAGTCAGCAGCAGAACAGATATACTAATAAATTGGTGGATAAAACAAGAGATATATTGAACTGAGAAAAAAAGATGAAAAAAATGCAGCAGTGTTCCTGCAGGTATTTCAAGAATTAATGCAATGTTCCTTTAGCAAAAGAGTTAGTTACTATTATGTCACAATTCTTAAAATAAATGAAATTGAATCATGCTGACAAGAACTTCATGAACCTGTGAAAGGTGCAGTAGGACTCCATAGACAGCACTCTATAATGAACAATTTCTTTAATCTCAGAACTGTCTGACAGATCTGTGTCTACTGATACTCTTCTCTTACCCAAAAAAAACTAGTTACATTTCACCTTGGAACCTCTGCTTGAGAGACAGCCTGTGAGGCAGTCAGTAATAAGAAATCTTAGGGGTGTTACTGAGTTTTACATCACTGAGGGAAAAAAAAAAAAGCTGGAGAGAAACCTAAAACGGTGAATATGCAGACTTGTACTGAGCTTTGGTGTTAAAACCAAAACAGCATGCTACTTAAGACTTCACTGTACTCTTACTGTACCAAGTCAGCAAGTTAGGAGGAAATAAGCAGAAAACACTAAAAACAAACAACTTGAAAAGAAGGTGGGTTTGGTTTTTTGTGTGTGGGTTTGTTTTTTTTTTTCCCCTACAGAATTCATCACTATTCAATGCAACTTAGATAAGCACTGCCAGCTGGAAGCTAATTACATTCAGCTGAACCTAATTATTCAAAACCCCATAATAAGAGGGGAAGCTATTGCTGTTAAGGACACACAAGTGTATTAGGCTGAAAAGAGGATAAGGTATTTAAAGCTATATAGGTGTTGACCTACATTTGTTATGTATTGCTTCTCTTATTTTTCCTTTTGAGTGTGCTGTTAAAGCCATGCTATGTTCCTTACTTCTACAAAGAGAAAGTCATAGGATTTCCTTACAGACTCTGATTCATCCATGATTTAACAGGCAATTAGAAATAAGGAAGTTAAAAGAAGCCTTCTCCTCCTCCAACAACTCTGGGCCTTCTTCCTGTTCAGTTGCTGGAGCCCAGCCTGTGGACCTGGGGTCTCTGCCCAATCTGAGGGATGCAGTTCCTGCTTTCCTGTTTGCAGGTACAACCAGTAGTGAAGATCGGCATACGTTGCAGATACACATACAAGCAGGATGCTGGCATGGTGGTCACACAGACTGATGTAGACAAGTTACTGCCTTCAACAATATCTACATAGAGGACTCAGATAAACAGAAACATAGACAGCCAAGTCCCCACCCACCTCGGGAGGACAAACTCTGTCTCCTTATCTTTGTGAACTTTTCCCATCTTGTTTTCTCCCCCTGTCTTGTTGAGGAAGAGGAATGAGGAAGTGGCTGGGTGGCCATCTGGGGGGAGCCAATATAACTCACCTCTCAGTGATTAGGGTATTCCAGCACTGGAAGAGAGTTTATGCATTTTTGGTCCAACCTTGGAGGTTTTTGAGACCAAACAGGATAAAGCCCTGTGAAACCTGGCCTAACATCATAGCTGAGATTTAAGCAGAAATTTGGTCCAGGGGATTCCCTTCAGTCCCTTTCAACTTGAATTATTCTGTACACCTAGAAATGTAGTAAATAATATAGGTGGTAAGGGGATGGCTGGACTAGGTGATCTTTGAGGTCTTTTCCAACCTTAATGATTCTATGATCTATGATAATCCAGATGCTTCCTATGCAAAGCAAACATCTAATTAGGAAATGTCAGTAAGAGCAGAGCTCACCCTTAATTTAAGGAATGCTTTAAAATCATTCAATCATCCATGCTGGAAAAACAAGAAGTATTTATGAAATTAGGCTGGAGATGTAATTTTTTAAGAGGAATGTTTAAATCATAGAATTTAGTTTAAGTCTGAGCTACAGGTCGTCTATTTAATATTCAAAAATTGTGTCAAAAATATATTTCTAGTAGGAACATTTGACAGGAGTGGCTCAGCATGTCAGCCTGCCAATTTTATAACAAGAATAGGTATTATGTAGAAGGAAAAACAAAAAGACAATTACAAACCCGAACATAATACAAGTCACAGAAAATCTGCACACCCTCTAACAGACCTTCAGTGTCACTGGAATTCTGACTGAATGTCTGCAGAGAAAGACTGTCAGCTTCCAAGGTCCATTTGTGAAAGATTGTTGTCATAAAAAGGAAAACAAATAAACAAAAATTTCACAACACCACACTGGTCTTTGCTAGTTTGTTATGTAAGGAAAATGCTTCTTGATCTGAGGATCTAGCAAGAGTTAAAAAAGTTAATCCTTTAAATAATGCAAAGTTTCAAGTTTCACACAATTTTTAAACAAATACAAGAACTGTCTTCCCAGTTACTATATAAAAGCTATGCTATATCATGTTTTGAAGCCTTTCTGCCATCAACTGTGCAGTGCTTCATCTCATATATTAGTGTTCTTCCATTCCTCCAATGCCAAGCAGTAGGACTGTATTTTTAGAACAATCATATAAAACGGAGCATTGCTCTCCAATAATGTAGTTTCAGGACAGGGCTATACTCAAAGCAATATAGGGAGGTACAAGAAAAGTGATCTGATGCCTGATCTTATCTAGGCCTCATAATTATTTTTCATGTCTGGAAGCTGTAGCTTACTTGAAATTGTAATGCTGATTTCACAGTTCACTAAAAAAAGATATGCAAATCCTGGTAATAAAAGTTGCAATAGAAAATTGCAACATCCTCCTAGCCTGTTAAAATCTTCTGGAATAAAACGGGAGGCATAACTCAATGCAAGTTGCACAATGAACAAAGGGTTTTTCTTAAATTGGTCTGAAAAAGAAAAATTAATGATTAATGGCAATAGTAGTCTATGAGACCTTTATTATCAGAAATTCATAAAAGAAGAAAAGGTAGTTGTATTATTAATACAGTTATAAATTTTTACAGGTTTAAATTAATTTTTTGAGGACTGTTAATTAAAACTAAAGTTAAACCTGCACTGAGACTCCTCTGAATTGCCAAAAGCACAAGGCGTTGGCTTCTTCACCAAACAGTTATGTCAGGACCACAAAGCATTTTTACGGAGCTAAGATAAGAAACTTGACTTGAGGAAGTGGAGCCAGACCTAGGAAAATCAGTTTAAATATCAGCTACATTTGAAAGTTTTTCCTCCATTACCATAAACTCTGGATATTTTCAGTAATGCTAACAGCATCCAGACACTGCTTACTCGAGGGAGGATGGTGGAGCTGCTTTCGGCATTACCCTGGAGATTTGTCATTACCATAGCTGTCAAGAGCAATATGTGGTCCATAACATTCTCTTTGTGGGTAGATTATGAATCCCTGTACTACTTTCTTCCTCTGAAAAATTAAAAAGTGAAGGAGCTTAAATATGTTCAATTTACTGTAGACAATTGTGTATTATAGCTGATAACTTATGTCATATATGTTCATCAGGAGTATCTATATGGAAATTATCGAAGTTATATTAAGAAAAAAAAAAAAAAAAGCAGGAGAAACACACAGCAGATATAGTCTCCTCTGCAACAATTTTTGCATGGATAATATTGTGACCTTACCAAATAGATCAGGTCTTAACCCTTCCCCCCTTCTTGACATAAAAACAATTTTAAGATCCCTTATCTTCTTTCACAAGTATCCTTGAGAATATGCGCCACAAAATGCGTGATACTTGCTATCAGTCATTCATCTGTGTTATCAATCAACTGTTTCAGTGCCTCACAGTGTGGCAGTTAACTGTCCATAAATGTAGAGTCAGTAAATATAGGCATGAAATACGAGACTGTCTATAAAAATGTAAATCGTCTCAAAAGTTTAAAAATGTTTGACACCAAGGATTTTTCAGTATGATGTTTCTGTTATTGCCCCTGCAGTTTAAAAGAACTATTTTCCATCAAGGTTATCATATGGTAATACGGTTTTGTTAAATCTGTAAAATAACCAGTTGCTGAAGTGAGGCATCTGAAATTTTAAACACAGAAAACTTTCCAGTCTCCGAAGCTAACAACACATTTCTTAAATAAAAAACAGGGAATTTTGTATTAAAAGGTAAAATGCAGAAGATTTTCAAATACTGATAAGCAGTAATCATCATGCTGATTCTCTGTACATTTCACCATGACACTGTCCTTTAGTTACTGCAAAAACTACTACTAGCTCTTCAGGTTTTGTCCTGGTATGACTGGATTTACTGAGGAGAGATCACCTGCTTGACTGACAGCAAAGGCAAAAAAGTTTCCAATGGTGATATTTAATCTCTGATATTACAATGTAGTTCATGATTATTTCAACATAAATCTATGCTGACAATGTTGTTGCTTGATACTTTGGGCTCTAGGCAGTAAAAGTGAATGACTCTTATTTCACAGAGTTTCAAACTAGAAAATGGAATTGAATAAACGTTCAGGTATATAAAAAATCCCTTCTCACAAGTATATATCCACCTTATTACAGTAGATTATTGTTTGTGCAATATACAAAGATGTTTTAAAAAATATTTCAAATCTGCATGTTTAAGGAAAAAAAAATTGATTATTTTTCCACCTTCAGATCAACATTGATAGGCACTGATTCATTCTTTCCATATCAGTTGAATTTATCTTCTAGTCATAATAGGTATATAAATTCCAAGAAGGGCCTGTTATGTTTTCAAGACCATTTAAGGCCCTTCTCTGGTGGAGCGGTGTCATTTATGGGGAGCTGCTGTTGCCAAGGTCTGCCTTTTCTAAGCTGGTATAAAAAGACAGCAGAAAACTTGCTAGTGAAAATTATTTTAAAAATCAGCAATAATAACTAGAGTATAATATGTAATAGATATATAAAATCATGGAAGTATAGTATGAGTTGGAAGGGACCTTAAAGATCATCTAGTTTCAACCCCTTGCAGTAAGAAGGGAGACCCTCCACTAGACCATGTCGACCAAAGCCCCATCCAACCTGGTCTTACACACTGCCAGAGAGGGGGCAGCCACAGCTTCTCTGGGCAGCCTGTTCCAGTGTCTCACCTACTTCAGAGTGAAGAATTTTTTCATAATGTGTAATCTAAATCTACTGTCCTTAATTTTTAAGCCATTACGCCTTGTTCTATCACTACATTCTATCACTACTAGACTTCTAAAAAGTCCCTCTCCAGCTCTCTTTTAATCCCCTTTAGGTACTGTAAGGCTGCAATAAGGTCTCCCCAGAGCCTCCTCTTATTCAGTCTGAACAAACCCAGCTCTCAGCCTGCCTTTATAGGAGAGGTGCTCCAGCCCTCTGAGATATTCATGGCCTTCCTCTGGACTCACTGCAACATCTCATGCAGTGGTGGAGTCTCATGAGACCACAGTAGAGGGGGAGAATCACCTCCCTTGACCTGCTGGTCATGCTGGTTTCGATACAGCCCCAGGATATGGTCAGCCTTCTGGGCTGCAAGTGCACATTGCCATCTCATGTTGAGGAAAAAAGTCCTGAGATTGGTCATATGCTGAAATAATTATTAACAAATTTGAAGATTACTGGGGAAAAAAATGTAATTAACACATAGCTTTTGTTTGGGAAGTGTTCAAACATGACATATTTGAATCATATTGGTGTGATAAGTTTACTACCATGTTCATTTCTATTTTTAGAGTTTAACACTAAGTATCTTAAAGAAAATAACTAGAAATATAGGAAAACAAACCACATCAGAACGAGAAGAGGAAAAACTATTATTCAGATCTGAATTATTCACTGCCTTCTGTTTGCTATTCTACTTTAAAACTATTTCAGTATCTCCAGTCTCACAGCCAGAAACACAATGTCTTCATCAGCATCATAGCTGAGTGATCGTATAGAACTACAGATCTTAGAACTAATTCTTGACAATTAGCATAGGAATAATTCCTCCCAACCTCCAACAGCATTTCGTAAAAAAAATGGAAAAATCCATGAGAGAACTGCTAGCTTGAAAACCCATTATTTTAAATAAGTGTTTTATGTTTCAAATGAATGAAATACAGAAAAAATACAATATTGAAGAGAATATTGAAGACATTCAGGCTACTTGCTACCAGGTTCTGCAAAATACTCCATGAGGTGATTTTATACAGAAGAGTTACCCCATGGATTTTGCTGAATCTTTTTTTTTTTCAGCAAACAACATCTGCCTTCTCATTTCTTCAATATCATAGTGACAATTCAGCTAGAAACAATCCCATAAGCTCCCTTAGATCTGGTTGCCTTCTTAAAGCTTTCCTTTTTATCATATCATTCTTTTATATGTTGCTGAATACCTGAGTGTGTAAATGGCAGTCCTTGTGTATACAGAATAATGTTTTCCAGCTAAATATGAACATTATACTTCATATTCATTGTAGTCTCTTTGCATCTGTTTTACTAGTGAATTAAAGGTGTACTTTAGTAATAAAATACTTTTTTTTAAAAAAGTACTTAATATTTTTCAGTGATACTATCGCCTCTGAAAAACTACATTATTTCAGCAACATCCAGTCTAAGTAAAATTTACTCAAGGTCATGGCCTTTAATGAGTTCCTTGGATATCCTTCAAGACTTCACAAATGCATTGAAATGTATGCCTTACCTACAATAAAAATACTTTTTCATAAAGTGGAATTCCTCCTCTTAAATTATAAGAAAGCAAATTAATCTTACAATTTTTATAGTGCAGCACTGAGTTTTTTAGATTCTAGTATCTTTTCTATGACAGTAGAGGTCATAAAAACAGAGAAATGTACTTGGATCTACAGATAATCTTTTTAAATGAAGGAGCAATGCCTGAGGTGAAAAAAACAGTTGCTACATTAAAACAGGAATTTTAACTTGTATTTTCATAAATATTTGACAGAAAGAAAGTTTTGCTATAAAGCAAAACACTGGTCAGTGACATAGTTAAATCTTTCTAATGCATCATGAAATGTAGTAGTAGCTTCATAGCTTATAATTCATAAATATTCTTTTATGTTCTTGAAATGTGGAAATATTAATTAAACTGAATGTCTAGAACTAAATTCCATCCTGACATTTAGGTGCATTTTGGAAAAGCTGTTTATGCTGCCAGCTCTCCAGAAACCTCAGGAAAAACTGTAGAAGTCATTCCTACCTGTTAAAGATTAAGCAGACAATAAGTTAGTAATTTTAAAAGTTCGTTTTCTGTCTATTAATGTTTCCCATGTTAACAGCCATCAAAAGTTTTGAGTATCAGTCAGTACAACAGAAATGATCAAATGGAAAATGTATTACTGAATATGTAGAAATGTCTTATTAGTAATGTCAAAAATAATGATGAGTGGTCACATCTGACCTCTGCAGAAATTATACTGAACCAAAATGTATGTGAGTTCTTCTCATGTTTAATACCACAGGCAGCCTTTTTCTGTCCTTCAAGGAAAATATAAGGCTTTTTTCCACAGATTGAGTTTTCAATATCTGGCATCCCGTGATATTAGAATCTTCTGCTAGTAACTATCAGCAGTAATCGTAATCTAGTTTGTTAAATACACACTGTGAAATGTTATATTCCATTTCATTGTTAAATGCCCCAAACAGAAGGTTTTAGCCCATGACTCTAAAACATATAATGTAGCCAAATACAGTTATTTTTTTGTATCAGCACATACAGTAAAGATTATCATCATTGCTTCTTCCTCCAGGGATATCCCACAAGAGTAACTCTTCCCTTAATTTTACAAGTTAGAAAGATGCATTTTAAATTATGCCTGTATTCTTAGGTTTTCATAAATTACAACTTTAGGAATGGTTGCCATCAAGTTACTTATCATATAGTCTTTCCAGGTGAGTTGAAGCCTGTTTATAAGATTTTTCAGTCACTTGATGGCTGAGGAAGCAGTGTCCATTCTCTCTTGTGTGACAAATGAAACTAAAATTGAGAGGAAGGCAAAAGAAATGCTCTTAGATGATCAGGAATAAAAGGGAACTCTTTTTAACGTCTACTTCTGCATATAAATAGATGTTAGAAATGTGAGAATTTTAAGACCTAGAAGCATTATGCCTTTTTATTATGTATTTTAATTTTGTTTAAATTTTTTTCTGTCATGCAAGAAGAATAGTGGAGAGATTGGAGTAGAGAGGGCTGCATACGGGCGATGTAGGAGGTGGATTCTTATCCTGTATCAATATGTTAACAATTCTGTCTAATTCAGTATGATTATTAAAACTTGTCTTAAAACCCCAAACAAACAAAAAAGCCAAGTCCAAAACCAGAATAATAAACAAAATTAACAAGTAACTCAAGAGTCTCTTCTTTTCTAGGAAGAACCAGCAGCAGTTCTGTCCTTCCCTGAATTTATTGCAAAGAACTTTTACATTTACCTGCACTATCACTGATTTTACTTTGGAGATAACTCATATATAGGATATTTCAGATGACATGCACAGCCGACTATGAAAATCATTTTGTATAGTATACTATAGTGTTTCAAATGTGTCTAAAAGTCTTCTGGAAAGAAGATGAAAATAGGATCTGTTGATACTATTTGTATATTATATTGCAATCCTTTTTTGAAACCTCATTCCTTTCAGTTATCAGTTTACAAACTAGATGATTCTAGCTTGTAAACTAGATTCAGAGTTTAAAATTTCTCTAACATTTATACAGTTAGCTCATTTCATGTATGTTTACTTGATATAAGACTTTTTTTTTTTTTTAACCCCTCAAAGGCAAAGTTGATTCCTTATAATAAATACTTGTGTAGCTCTACTTCTTGGAAACATGTTTATTGTTAATATTTGTATATTTTTCCTAATTAAGCAGCATTCCTAATTAAGTGTGTTTTTAAAGTCTCAGAGCTTCTTCCTACATGAGAAAGTTTATATGTTAGTAAGAACAAACAATACTGTCTATTAATGTAAGGTTTTGCTTTTGTTGTGGGTCTCTTAAATGCCATTTTGTGTCCAAACCAATGCCACATTTAGCAATTGCATAGAGTTAGCTGTGTCTGCCTTACCTGAAATTCTTTTTTTGATAGTGTCTGCCAGGCTCTTCACAGGACAGGTGATGGACAGCCAATGCATAAACCGTCTGCATGTGATTATTGTATTAGCTGTGCTAAGGGAGGAGGGAAGTTGCATTGGCAAGCAGTGACATGTGCTGACACGAAATTGCATTTCTGGATTTGCTCCACCACCACTGGACAGAATGGAAACCTTGGCACACACTGCTTGTCATGATACAACAAAGAAAGATTACTGAGGAAGAGATTGGATTTCAGTTACCCTTGCAAGGTGAATGTGTCTTCAGCAGCTTCTGCACTTCTTCTCAGTACAGCTACTGCAAGAGTCCTCTGTTACTTAATTTTCCTTTTGTTCTGTTTATAGGTAACCTGCATTGATCAATCTCTTGGTTGTACTATCAGACTTGCCAGAGTTAATATATTTCCATTGTGTTTAGGGTTTTAATGCAGTCAAAATCTGATTAACTTTTGTGCATATGAATACACAGTTTCTAGTACAGGGCTCAATCACATGTTTTTACACAAGCCTGTGGAGGGAAGAAAGTAACATAAGTACATGACTACAAAAGCTATGAATAAGGTCTAAGATGACAATTAAATGTGTATATCTAAAGGTATATAACATATTAACTCCATTGGAATAATATTCACACATGAACAGTTTCAAAATTGTAAGTGAAACTTCAGTGGTTCCTGAAGATGGAGTTTGAGAACATTTATTTCATGAAATTAGTAGGAGAGAAACATTTCAAAAAACCTGTGTTTCTTAGATCTGAGTTAAGCAGAAATTCTACATAAGCAACACTTTCCATCTAACAGGATCTCACCGGTGCCAAAATAAATCTTGTAAGACTTGTAACAGTATAACCAAAAATAATTTCAGACTGGACTGCAATATTATGAATACATTCATCAGTTTTCAAATGAGAAACTATTTGGTATTCATTCAGCCAATAGTTTTAATGATTTTAATGAATACAGTGAGACATCTGGAATTTGAGATACGCTTTTGAGATATTATCAAGTGTTATCAATGTCTCAGCTTTTTCTCTTTCAATATGTTATGTCAAAAGGCTAGGATGGTATAGCAGTTGAAGGTGTTTGACTCACTGAAGATCTAGGTTATTGATTGGGCCAGAGTAAATACATCTGTCATCTTCTGATGTAGGTTTACCAGAAGCAAATTTCGAAATGCCAGACAAAATAAACTACTCAACTCACAGCCCTCAGTTCTTATATTTAAAAGGGATGGGACAGCCACGAACATGCAATAACAGATGTGTTGATGCTTCCAGTTAATTCCTTGTCCAGAATTTGGGTTTGATTTGAGTCACAACTAAAATGACTTGTCATGGTAAAAATAAAAATAGGCAGATGAAATATATGCTTGTAAGGTATCTTCCTAATGAATATCATTCTCTCATTTTTTGGAACACTTGGAATGAATCAGAATGTTTGTTTTCCAGGAATTTCCTAAGGAATGGCCCAATTAGGAAAATGCTAATATGGCCCATGTCTATGTCTATTTACAGGATGTTTCAGAAATGACCTGTCAAAGCTACAGATGACTGAAATTACTGATGAAAGGTATACCTTCTTATAAGTGTTATTTAGAGTTCCACGAATAGATAAGTACAGGAGAACAAAGCCTCCAGGACATATTCTATGTATACATAAATCAATAAATTTCCGTTGTCCTTAAAGAAATTAGGACAATTTATACTAGTTGAGGTTCTGTTCAATGTGATATTAACACTAACTGATGGTACATTTACAAGTTTAATAGGTTTAATACTGCTTCCAAGTTAAATTTTCTTCTCGTGCACTAACATGTTTCCTATATTTTTTAGGAAAGAATTATTTTTTATTTGAATTTTCAGACTTGTTCAATCCCAGAGCATTTCTTACTATAGATGTATGTATATTTAGTATGATATTGAAGCTGAGGGGCTTAATTTAATTACCTGATCATATGCTAGGTCATTGTCATTTTCCTTTAGGGTAAAGGAATGGTATTTTCATAACTAATTTGCACTAGCAACTGTGAAGCTTCATACATTTTAAAGATCTGTTTTGTAAATGAATTTCTTAATATCTAAGAAAAAGACAAAAATATGTTAAAGTATAAATCATTAATTTGGCTGATATCTTTGTGTGTGCAGAGGCAACATAGTCTCTTTTCAATTGTTTTACAGATTCCATGGAATTACTGCCTGCAATTTGGAAAGTAGAATATTGCAGAAGAGATCTTTGATATTGTTATGGAAGAAAAGCAAATGACTGTATTTAAAAAACGGCCAGGCATAAAAGGATAGGTAATATCACTCTGAATATTGATACAGTCTTGCCTGTACATTTAAAGATGAAAAGGCTAGCAATTTTATGTAGATTTACAGATTTTAAATTAAAGTTTCCTACCAGACCTGTTTCCTAAACGAGGCAGGGGTCACAATGGTAGTTTCAGGATGTGAACAGTGCTGGCGGTAGGGAGAAACTGTGAAATGCTAAACTTATTTTCTACTCTGAGATTACCAAATAGGGTTCTAATGTTTACTGCATTTTGTGTACATTATTGTTTCTTGCCTGTGGTGTTCAATCTTCGGAATAGTTTATAGAACAATTGAAGCATAATCTATTTTGAAAATGTTGGTAACAGAGTTAAGATTCTGCATATATATCTTATATTCAACCAACTACACCAATTGAGAAATAATGGATCATAAACTTTTTGTCAGTGTAAATAAAAAATGTTTAATCAAAAGCAATTGTTGTATTATGTGGTTAAAAACATGATATAACCTTCCCTATATCCATATATAAAAACCTGAGAAATTTAGATTTGTGACACACTTTATATTCCAAAGCGTCTTCTCTTTCAAAACCTTTGTTCAAGCTGCGTGCTGTGCAATTCCTCCAGTGTTTCTGTACCCTCAGAAGAATGAAACGGATAAATACATAGATCAAAAAGGGGGCACAATGCTCTCCAGAGAGCAATTAGTGAACATTTGCATAGTCTCTACAATGCAAATGTGAAATAAATCCGTGTGTCCCAACTGATGGTTGAATTCTGCTCTATCATTTCCCAGAGGAAATGATAGCAAATCATAGCAAACTGCAATTTCCCAGAAGAAGAGAAAGTTTTATTTTGAACAGCTTCACATTTGAGGATATTGCTTCTAATGTCCTATGCATACCTGCATTGCATGGAAATCTGTAGGTCTCAAAACTTTATTAATGGAAAAAAAAGATAAGTTTCCACTTCTATCTGTTTTTATCCTTTTGATTTCCTTGCTCTGGGTCAGTAACTTATGAATTTACAGACTTTTTTGGGTTGTCTTCAATGTAATCTCTACTCTGCTCTTTCCACTATAGCCACCCTCACAAAAATCTCTATTGCTTGATACTAGTCTTAATTTATGGGTAAGTGTCTAATTCTCCTGGTTAGTTTTCTTTCTCTCTACTTTCCTTTCCTCTGCTGACCCACAGTCAATCCCCTTCTGGGCTGCTGAGCCCTGTCTTTACCACCTTGGCTCCACTAATCTGTTAGGGGTCGGTGGGATGGCACCTGTCAGTAAGGACACCCAGAACTGAGATCACCTGTGGCACCTGGCTTGTCCATCATGCAGGGCAGGGCAACCTGACCCCTGCTGTTGCCTAACAGTGAATTTATTCATATTTTAATAAAAATATCTTTAAACTTTAGATTCCAGTATAAAAAGCATCTATATTATTTAGGGAGTAGGAATATTTTTAGGAGATGAGCAAATGAATCTTAAATTTCAGGCAAATTTGTAAGATTTTATATTCTGGTATTTGCATATTTTGTGTTCAAAGAAAAGACTCAACCTAAATCATGCTATGCAGGCAGCAATTTTTGTATATTTACTTAAACTGAGCTCCTGTGTATACTCAACAATAAAATCATATCTGTCTCATAAAAACAATATTGATTATGTAGTTTTCATAAGAAGATGAAAGATTTTTATGAGTGCCTAGGAAATTTTAAATAATTAGGTCTGTTCTGCCATCTAGATCAGGTATTTGAGATATCTTTAAAAGAATTCTGCATTTTAAATAGAAAGGTACACCTTAAATAATCGTACAACTAAATTTTTATCAATACAAATATTTTTTGCTGGTTTGGGCTGGGGTAGAGTTAATTTTCTTCACAGTAGCTTGTATGGGGCTGTGCTTTGGATCTGTGTTGAGAGTAGAGTTGATAGCACAGGGGTGTTTTCATTACTGCTGAGCAGCACTTACACACAGCCAAGGTCTTTTCTGTCTCACACCACCCCAGCAGTGAGGACTCTGCAGATGCACAAGTTGTTGGGAGGGAACACAGCTGGGAGAGCTGACACCAAATGACTAAAGAGATATTCTAGACCATATGACATCATACTCAGACGATAAACCTGGGCACGAAGGAAGCGAAGGAGTGATGGTGTTTGTGTTCCCATCACCATTACACGTGATGGAGCCTTGCTTGCCTGCCTGCCTGCCAGTGGGAAGTGTGGAATGAATTCCTTGTTGTGCTTTGCTTGCATGTGTGGGTTTTACTTTCCCTATTAAACTATCTTTATCTCAACCCACAACTTTTCTCACCTTTACCCTTCTGATTCTTTCCCTCATCTTGCAGGAGGGGGAATGAACACCTGTATGGGGTTTAGCTGCTGGCTGGGCTTAGACCATGACATATGTAAGTGAGGTAAATGCTATAAAGATGCAACTCAATGTCTTAAAGAACAGTTTATAGGTTAGTCTATTCTGATAAAAGAAAATTAAATTTCAAAACTTAAACTGTCAGTGTTTGTTTGGAAGAAATGTCCAGTTTTAGTTTAAGTGTCTGGTTCACTCACAAGTATATAACTAGTGACTTGACCACAGATGCTTTGTGTTTATATTTCCTGATCAAGATCCAATTAAAAGCTTACCATCTGCCATAAATCTTTGCCTCTATAAAGCATTCAATGCAAGTGACATGAATTATCATTCAAGCCTGTCTTCCATTCACCACTGTGAAATTACTCAGACATTCCTTTACTAGGAATTTTTTTAAAAATCCATAAAGTGTGTTTGTTTGCTTGGTTGGTTCTTTTTTTTTTAGTTGGTTGGGTTGTTTGAGGTTTGTTTTTTTTCCTGTAGACTGATGTTCAGGGGAACCATTGATTTTGGAAAAAAACCCCAGTTTTTATCAAGGAACATTGTTAATCCATTGTAGATTTGGCAGATTTGGGGGCCAATGAGAAATTAATGGGAAAATACTTACCAGAGAGGATTTTGGAAATGTATCATAAATGAAAATTCTTTGGACATGGAAGCATCAAAGATTTTTTTGTTAAAAGAAAAGGTGACTGCAGGGATTTTTCTCCCTTATTGCTTTGAGGATGAGACAATGGTATGCCCAGAGTAATTCCTCACTGCTCATGAACATTGCTTAAAGCATCCTCCAATGGTCAGTTCTGTGGCCCTGACAAAAAGCAGTCCCAACTAGGCAAAGGCTCTAGTCCTAAGACTGTTATCACAGGTAAATGCACTATAAAGAATCATGTCCTGTGGCAGAAAGACACAGAGTAGATGACCCAACAAACATTTCCTGTCCCTAATTTCTTTACCCCCACAATACATACAGTGAGCACTGCTTGAAAAGAAATGTTTAGCTGTAACAAAATATTGAGAAGAAAAACATGAAGGTATAGATCCATAAACACTGCTATTCACTTATAGTTCTTCTGAGATGCTGACAGACTTTGATATATATGTATGCACACATATATACACACACATCACACACACACATACACCTCCCCCGCCCCGATCCCTTAGTACTTAATTTTGATCAAAGTGTAACAAAACTGAGTTTTTCTGGGAGCGATTCACTTCATTGGCATCTGAAATTCCCCAAATTTTATTTTGTTAGAAACTTAATTCTTCCACTGGCTTAGAAAGTAAAGAGGAAAGCATACTTTTTAAAGTGTATTTAGTAAAGATTGTCAGTGTAGAAATAGGCTAGAAGTTTTTCTTTCATGATTAGCTATTCAGCTCACCAGGTCTTGCTTCCTATCTCTGGAAGTTAACACACAGAGTGTAACTCCATTTTTTTTAATAAAACCAAATTATAATTTTATAATTTTTCATGTTGAGACCAAATCTTGGAACAGAATAATTTTTCTCTTTGTCCTTTATTAAACATGATAGCTAAGGTTTTTTTTCCTTCCTCAAACCTCAAATATTATTTAGACTGACAGTCTTTCTTTCAGTGCTTTCCCTGTAGCAGAAATGCATAGTATTCCTAGCCGTAGCAACTTAATTATCAGAAATCTATTTTTTTTTAGGCTGTGTTGCTATAGTTTTATTTCCCCTAAATAAAAACCTTTATCTGGAGTAATGTAGGTAAACATTTTAGTATGCTTTTAGGATATACTATTAGTATAGCTGTAAACATTAAGGAAGTTTAATTCTCAAGGTAATCTCTGATGCTGTGACTTACATGACACACTGAATAATTAATTTATTTCTATAATGGTTTTTATATATTTTTAAAGTGCATCTGCTTATGTTTTTTAGAAATTTTATATTTAGTTGGAATATATTTACCCCTCTTCTATAGAAACTAAAGACTAAACCGTGACTAAATTGACCAAAATTATTCTTTTGAGATGTATGCAGAAAGCTTCGATGTACTGACAAAAATGTTTAATATAAAAACCAGTTTTCTTGTAAATAGAAAGTGGAATAGTCTTGAACTAGGAATATTCAAGTTGCCTAATTTTTATTCACATGGTACTTTTCTGTCAACTTAAACTTCATTTTTATTTCCCCTTTTTAGTGAGTAAAATGGAAAGGATTCTGTACACAAGAACAGCTAAGTGTATGCTGCTGAAAGCAGAATAGAGACACAAAAACATTGCTACAATATATTTTCAGTATATAACATCTTTCTTAGAGCTAAGGGCTAGAGTGGAATAAAAGATCTTTAATCCCTAAATATGATAAAGAATTCCCTAGCTGCAAGAGTGCAGACAACAATTGCCTTCTGGCTCTCCCCTGTAATAAGCCAGTCTTCTCCACTGAAGAACTACTGTACCACACAACTGTAAAAATTCTTGGCTTTTGTCATAGTTTAAGCCCAGTGAGCATCTAAACACCATACAGCTGTTCACTCACTCCCCCTCCTGCAAGATGAGGGAGAGAATCAGAAGGGTAAAGGTGAGAAAAGTTGTGGGTTGAGATAAAGAGAGTTTAATAGGTAAATCAAAAGCCACACATGCAAGCAAAGCACAAGGAATTCATTCCACACTTCCCATTGGCAGGCAGTCAGCCATCCCCAGGAAAGCAGGGCTCCATCACATATCAGTGACTTGGAACACAAACCCCATCACTCCGAATGTCCACTCCTTCCCTTCCTTCTTCCCCAGGTTTACATACATGATGTCATATGACCTGGAATATCTCTCTTTAGTCATTTGGGGTCAGCTGTCCCAGCTGTGTCCCCTCCACACTTCTTGTGCACCCCCAGCCTACTTGCTGGCAGGGTGGCATGAGAAGCAGAAAAGGCCTTGGCTGTGTGTAAGCGCTGCTCAGCAGTAATGAAAACACCCCTGTGCTAGCAACAACTGTTTTCAACACAAATCCAAAGCACAGCCCCATACAAGCTACTAGAAAGAAAATTAAGTCTATCCCAGCCAAACCCAGCACATTCTCCACCCCTTATTACATACCGTTTACATCATGCTCAGGTCTCACTGTATCCAACACATTATTACCCATCAACCCTCATTCCCGTATTTAGATACAATAAACAGGTATCAGTCCCCTGTAAAATATCCATAATTGTCCACAAAGTGTCCATTGAGTTCATTTAGTTGAGTTTGGCATCCATCTGTTATGATGGTTATTTAGGGCAGGGATTTATTTGTCACCTAAGCCAGGTCAGGTGAGGTCACTGCTGTACTATTTTTTGCACTTTTTTTTGTAAGGCTTGTTCTCCAGTGTTTCAGGTAGTTCCTGCTGTAGTAATTCTTGTAACATGCAACTGAATTCATGTGTTATACCAATTAAAAGGTATTTCTATTACAATCTCCACCCCTAGTTTGTTTAAGCCAGGTCATCAGGTTTAACATTGTAATGATCTCCTTCCCTTCCCAAGTCATTGAGCATGACATGATATGATCAACATCGAAGCTGGTGAAGGGTCTCGAGTACAAGTCTTATGAGGAGCAGCTAAGGGAACTGGGGTTGTTTAGTCTGGAGAACAGGAGGCTGAGGGGAGACCTTATTGACATCTACAGCTACTTGGAAAGAAGTTGTATCCAGGTGGGTTTTGATCTCTTCTCCCAAGGAAGAAGTAATGGTATGGGAAGCAATGCCTCAGGTTACTCATGGAGAGGTTTAGATTTAATATTAGAATAAATTCATTCACTGAAAACAATGTCAATCACTCGAAAAGGCTACCTAGGAAAGCGGTTGAGTGACCATCCCCAGAGGTATTTAAAACATACATAGGTGTGGTATTTATGGACATGGTTTAGTGCTGGACTTGGCAGTGGTAGGTTAACGGTTGGTCTTTGTGATTTTAAAGGTCTCTTTCAACCAAAAGAATTATATCATTCTACAATATGGTTGGAATACCCCTTTGGCCAGTTTGGGCCAGTTGTCCTGGCCTTTACGACTTACAGCCTCTTGTGGACCTCCCAGCATCTTTTCTAGCAGCAAAGCATGAGAAGCTGAAAAGTCCATGACTTAATTTAAACCTTGCCTGGAAAAAAACAAAACATGGGTGTGTTCTCAATGTTATTCTCATCCCAAACACAAAACACAGCACAAAACACAACACTATAGCTTCTGCTACAAAGAAAATTAACTCTATTCCAGCTGAAACCAGGACAATATCTTATTGTTATTTTGGATCATTCTGTGAATTTTGTAGAAAGAGTTCATAGAAAGAAAAGCTTATGTATTTTTCCTATTGCCATCTCAGCTTCTATTAGGTTGGCATTTTTTAAATTGGTTTTGAAACATAGCCAATGATGGTCAATATATTTTGATTTTACAAGGGTAATATTTTCTACTGCACCTCCTATGTTTAATGATTACTAGTGCTAAGATTGAAAAGTAGTTTGTCATATTTATCAGCTAGTGTGTCTTCCAACAGTGAGAAGGTCATGTACCAGGAAAATTGAGAGATAATGAAAAAAAAGCCACCAAGCAAACAACTTGAAAGAATGACTTGGACACTACAGAGAAATACATGGCTCATCATTGTTCTGCAGCTGGGCCGAATTAATTTTCTAATCAGAAAACTTTGCTTAAAGCAAATACTCTTGGAAGTACCACTGTATAATTATGATTAGATTCTTAGAAGCACTTAAATTGAATTTTGTGACACTTGATGGCTAAAACCTTTGAAAATTCAGGTTGTCGTTCATCAGATGGAAAAGAAGTCTGCAGTTCCATGAGACATTATCATGTACTGAGCATATCTTGAAACCACATAAGACTATTATTTCCCTAATCTGCACATGTTGTTGAATCCGTAGGAAAGCAAGGGGATTATGCCTGAAGAAATGTAGTTTTATATTAAGACTTTTTTTCTCCAGAAATACACACATATGAACATAGGGGTTTCTGACCATTGCATATATCCCTAATTATTTAATAATCACTATCTACTATCTCTAATTCTTAAGAAAAAAAGTAACTTATATTCCTTTAATATCTAAGTTTAAGAAAAAATTCTACTGAGATCAACCTAGCTTATCACTGTAAGCTATAGATAAATTTAAATCAAAAGAACAATTAATCACAAACACTAAGAGTGGATATGACATTTATTGCAGCCATTAATAAATTACCACAAATACTTCACATCAACTTAAATATGCTGAAATTTTGAGCCATAATTAGACATGAGAATGCAATTTATGACAAGGCTACATCAAGTTAAAAAGTTTTTATTCCAACCAGAGGTAATGTCTTGTATTCTAAATCCAAAATGTCATTATAAATTAGTTACTTTTGAAACATATAATAGAAGATTCTAGCTTCAGGTGAACTATTAAATATGCATCTTCCAACTTTAAAAAAAGACATTTCAAAATGAAAAAGTGTTGGCTCCAAGTTTTTCAATTTCTATGTTGTATTAGGTGCCAGAAATGACTTTGAAAATGATAGCCTCTGGGAAAAGTAGAATGTATACAAACTGCTTCATTTTACATCTCAATAGTCTAAGTTGACTGCATTAATCAAGTGGAGGCAGTCATCATGTAGTCAAATAGACACCTCCTAGCTGACCTTGCAGAATTTTGTTACTAATGGACTTAAGGTTTTCTGAAATGATGTTAATTCTCATTAAGAGTGATGCAGGTCATATTCTACAGTATTGTGAGACTGCATCTCAGGTTGCAAAGTCAGGGGAAAAAGGAAAACAGCATCTCAAATTTAACACCTGCAGGTACTACTACAGTGGTGGTTTAACTCTGGCTGGAGGCCAGACGCCCACCAAAGTCACTCTGTCACTCCCCTTTTCAGTTGGACAGGGAAGAAAATATATATTGAGAGGCTTAGGAGTTGAGATAAGGACAGGGAGAGATCATTCCATAACTAACGTCATGGGCAAAACAGACAACACAGAATATAGGAGAGAAAACTCTCTAATTTATTACACTGCACTACACACACAGTGACACCAGTCAGATAATGAGAAGTGTGACCAGATCTTAAAACACCTCCCCCCACCCCTCCCTTCTTAGCAGACTTCACTTTAGTCATGATTTGCTCCCTTCTTTCCCCCTCATTGTGGCGAAGGGAGGGGCAGGGAATGGGGGAATGGGAGTTTTGGTCAGTTCCTCAGGAGTTGTTTTCCTTCTTAGCTGGGTGGGGGTGAGGGGAACATTCCTCACCCCCTGCTGCAGCATGGGGTCCCACTCATGGGAGACAGTCCTTCATGAACTTGTCCAACGTGAGTCCTTTCCCACAGGGCTTCAGCTCTTCACCAGCTGTCCTGGCGTGGGTTACTTCTATGGAGTGCAGTCATAAATCATAGAATGTCTCTCAAGCCTAGATTTCTCTAGCCTGGTCCCCCACGGAGTCACAAGCCTCCTCCCCGCCAGCAAACCTGTTCCAGCGTGGATCTCTCTCTCTTGCTCATCTCTGTGTCTCTGTCTCTCTCCGTGGACTGCAAGTGCTGGCAGAGGCTTGCCTCAACACGGGTCACAGTGTCTTCTGCATGTCTCCACCTGCATTTTTTTCCTCCTAAATGTGGTTCTCAGAGGTACTGTGACCATAGTGTTGGGCTCGACCTTGGTCAGCAGCAACTCCGGCCTTGGGCCAGCTGGTGTTTGTTCTCTGGGGCCTGCAGAGAGCTTCTAGCTGCTTCTTGCAGAAGCCACCCCTGCAGCCCCCTTCTTCACCAGAACCCAGCCACGCAAACTGCATATAGGCAGGAAAGGTCCCACTGGAATTCTTTGTTTCATCATTCCTAGAATGAGCATACATTTCTAGTTTATTTCTAGTCCATCTCAGAAAACTACATCTGTACCAAAGTAAGGAAATATGCACTGCTTTTCCACCTGTCAGATAAATGAATGGCATAAAATTAATATTTCAAAAGGAATTCAGTTGCTTACCCATGTGTATTCATATGCTGTTTGCCACTGTTGATAAGATGAATAAACTATTTCCCTTTCATTCTTGCTTTCTTGCCAAATATGTGCTTTATGTACCCAAGTTTCCTAAGTTACTTTGGCTGCCTTAATTCTGCTCCACTTCCCCCCCATCTTTTTCCTATGCGTATAACCATGTTCTGTAGTTTTGCCATCCACCAAACACTTCAATTTGATTGGGGGGTGGATCTGATGGTGTTTTGGGTTTTTTTTCCTGTTTGCATTGTGTCTTTACATTTATTTGCCTTCTTTTTTTCTTGTATCATGTTTCTCTATTTATGTTCTAATGGCATTTGATTTTGTAATTCTCTTTCTATGCATTCTTTGCTATTAGCTATTTTTCCCCACTTCCTTATACTTGTCTCTGTTCTTAACTTATTGATGGTTTTATTCCTTTTGTTGCTATATCTTCTGCTGTCTTTTTTTTTCTAGATATATATTTCTTGTTTCCCATTTTAGTGTTTTTCTTTACACCAGATATGGTGTTATTCGCACAGCAATAATACATTGCCATACTCTATTTACATAAAATAAAAATACTTCAAAAATTCATTGCTTTCACAAGAAGAATGGTGGGTCTATTGGCAATATTATGCATTTTTCAGAAAGTTGCTGGTCAAGAAAAAAATATTAGAATAATCTCAGACACTATGCATTTTGGATCTCTTCACTGTCATTGCTGCCAGAAAAAATAATTTAACCAAATAAAGTTTAAACATTAATATGTAGTCACGGTTTAGCTAGAGAATTTAAAAGATGTCAAAAAAACCCCTTTGATAAAACTTAAAAATGTATAAAGGTGAAAAATGAACCGAAATTTATTGTCTTTGTCAGTCTGCTTCAGAACTATAGTGACTTATGTTACGATTCAGCTATGTGAAAAATGATATTTCTTTGTTAAGTTGTCTGTGTTGACAGGTCTTCTGAAGGACTATGAGATCTCTTTATTAGTATAATGTGATATTTTCATTATGAAACAATACTCAAAAAAATCATAAAACTTTTACTTGTTTCTTTAACTCCTACCATCTGCTTCATTTTTGTTGACTAGAACCAAAGAGTAATATCAGTTCCTTTATTTTATATTCAGATATCAGTGATATTCTTTAAAAAAACCCCACTCATGAGTTGGTATGTGTCTTCTTTATCTGTGAAATCCTAGCCCCACTGAGATCAGCTTTACCTCAAAGAAGTCAGTATTAAATCCATGTACTTTAAAAACCATCACTCATACACCACTTCTAACAAAACTCTCTAAAGAATGTTTTTCATATATCAGTATATTGATATATGAAAATATATACCCTCTAAGATAAAATTTTCTTATTATACCCTCTAAGATAAAAACTCCTAAACACCAGCAGGTCAATTAACATAATTTGCTTTGGGTTGAGAAATAAATAAGTTTCAAATCTTTGTGGCCATGTCTAAATATTTTTGAAATTTTCATTTATAAATTTTGTTTACATTACAGTCAAATAACAGAGAGTTTATGATTTTTGCCCACTCATTCAGGTACAGCTGTTGACTTTGTGCATGCTCTTAATTTATTGCAAATATAAAGTAAGCCAGCATAACTTAAAGGGCAAAGAGCACCAGGTTTCATTTTACATTGGCAATAATCAAAGTGTGTTCACATGGTTAGCCACCATCACTAAGAATGTGTTACTTTTCTACAGAAAGCTGTTAGAATTTATGCAGGATTTTTTTTTTTTTCATCGAAAAACTCCAAGTCTAACAAGAAGGAATCATTCTCATGGATAAGTGTCCTGGTTTCAGCTATGATGGAGTTAATTTTTTTTAGCAGTGGATGGAATGCCATGTTTGGGTGTTAGGATGAGAACAGTGCTGATAGCACCCTGATGTTTCTGGTTGTTGCCAAGCAATCAAGGACCTTTCTCAGTTCTTCATACTTCCTTACTAATGAGAAAGGAGGGGACGCAGCCAGGACAGGTGACCCGAATTGGCCAGAGAGGATATTCCATGCCAGTTATGTCATGCTCAGTATAAAGGGGGACTGGGGGGAAGAGGAGGAGACAGCGCCAGGACGTGCAGTTTCCGGGGACGGTCGGGTTCCGGGACGGCTCTAGGCTGTGCGGCCTGAGTTGTGTGGTTTGGTGAGAAATTGCATTGTGTATCACCAGTTTCATATATTTTGTGCTTTAAACTCCTGTTATTGTTATATCTAGTTTTCTGTTATTGTTTAGTAAACTATCCTTATCCCAACCTGCGTGGTTCTGGTTTCTAGGTTGTGGTTTCTTTTCCTCCTTTCTTCCTTCCCTTTTCCCCCTCCCCCAACTTTCCTTCCCTCTTCCTTTTAAAAGTACAAGCGACTGTGTGGTGTGTGGCCCTCGGCTGGGGCAAAACCATGACAATAAGCAAAAAAAATTACAAAAAAATTAGTCAAAATTCTAATTGAGTATTGATTCTTCTTGCGCCACACTTTCGACACTTATTTCCTTGTGCATCCATTCTCCACCCTATTTCATTTGTTAACAGATTCATAGTCACAGAGTGAAAAGACAAAAAAAAATGCTTATTTGTAATCATGCAAACTTTTCTACAGAATAGATTAAAGAAAATGATACATGAAAGTAAATATGTTTATTGCTTTTCAGGTTTTGATCTTCTTCACGGTAGATTTCTTAGTGAAGTTCTATGTGTGAACGTATTCAGGTTAAATAACACATATATACTTTGCATGTGTCTAAACTTGTTTAAGAAAATGTCCAAATATTTTGATTTATCCAGGATACTTTTATTTAATCCCTTCATGAATACATGAATAGTGCATGAATAATTACCAGAGCTGGAGCTCAAAAGTATTTAATCCACGAATTCAGCTCCCTGTGGAAAGAAATTACCTTATGCAAGCACCTAGGGTAATTTCCTTGCTATGGTACATCAATTCTGACCTTTTTCCTCTATCCACTCCCAAAGTATGAGAGGTTCCTGAGCATGTATGTCTCCTTCAGGACATACCATAATTTTCTCTGTTAGCTATGAATTCCATGGATCCCAGTGTGCATTCAGACTTTCAAGTCTTACATTTCTTCCTTCAAACTTTTACAGCATTTTGAACTCTATGAGGAGAAATTAACTTCGTAAGATGGAGTGAAATACAACAGGAAAGCAAGGAATAGTACTGCTTTCCATTTGAAATATGGAAACAGCAGATTATGTCAGTGTAAAGTACAATATAATTTTGTGAAAACAAGAGCCTGTATCTAACATACCTGCTTGCATAAAGCAGTGTTTAATTTATTTCACTCATCACTCATCTGGTTTCCCCACTGCAGCTCATGGTTGCCTTTTCCCAATTTGTATATTCTGGTATATGAATCCTTTCAGCCTATAGGCTTTTATACTCTTCCCATAACTACACTACCTGAATGCCTCAGAACTTACATTGCTCAAGAGATTGTCTCAGCGGTGAAGCTATGAGCTACCGTCATGCCCAGAGAAGGGATGGAAAAAGGGAGCACTCTTTATCTCTCTTAGTAAAATATTATTCAGCAAGACATTCAAAATTCATGGATCCAGAAAGAGATGGGTTCTGTAATTTCACAGCAAGTGAAAATTCTTCTGTGAAAGAAGGGCGATAACAAGGATTTTCTTGCCAAATTATTTCTTATTTGTTTCCAATGCCCCCTTAGTGTAAAGTTCACAACCAGTTTTAGGAGCAGAACCCAGCAGGCTCTCTTCCTGCCTCACCAACACTGACTTCTGGGTACAGTCCCTCTTCCCCCATGCTGGCACCCATTGGTCTGTTTTGCTCAGCTGCACAACAGGAGACTCCTGCCAGACTGGGCCTTTCTAAGCAGAGGGAAGTGAGGGGAAGGTAATTAGCTACCACTTCAGTGAATTTACTTAAATTTTAATCTGAAGTACAGAAGCTTTTGATAATAGTGGACATAGAGTTTAAACTGGTAGCATCTCCAACTGATCACTTAACCTTACCAACCAGCATCAGAAAGATTAATCAGCTTTAGTTGTTTCAGCATGGATAGGATTTTTTTCCTCCTCATTTCTAACTTTCCATCTGTAACAGCATATTTTGATAGTGAATACTTAACACTTAGCAAGGAACTTGGTTTATAGACAGAAATTCTAAATCTTTGTGATCATACACCAGTGGAAGCAGATGACAAAGTGAGAGGCTGGGGGAAGAGAGCTTGTTTCCTCAAATAAACAGAACAATTTACATTTTTATTCTACTGCACAATGACCTGCAAAAAGGAATGTTTCACTATCATAGCTCTCAAATTTATGTATTAAATATAAGAGGATCTAAGCCTGAAGCAGGTACTTTCAACACAGTTCCCAAATATCCATCAGCTGCTTGTATATCTTTGACCAGTTTATCCACTTGTGACCCAGGAACCTAAATACCATATTTTCATTCTTGAAACTGCTGCCTCTAGGGAAGTTTTCTGCAATTTATAAATAGCCTCTTCATAATGAACTACTCAACTTGCATACTGCTTCTTTGCATTGCAAGAAAATATATTAAGAACAGTGTTTCAAGTGTTAATTCTTTTAGCCTATAAACAGTGGGCTTGGACCAGATTTTTGTGTTTGCTGCTAGTGATTTTCTTTTGAAACCTTATTACGGCGCTGTGGGAACACAACAAGGCACTTCTCCATGTACTTACCAACACCAGTGCCTTAAGGCAAAACTGGTTTCAGTTGTCAGGTGTCAGAATATGTTTCTTTGCATCGTCTCACATAGTTGCTTTCTGGCTTCGGGTCTCATAGTGTTTCACATTAACATCCACAATTTGTCATTTCTATTATTATTTAGGGTTTTTCTGTCCCCTCTCCCCTAGTTCAGTGTAGAGCTGAATGAGTAAACATTTAACTGAGAAAGGAGGAAAGATTTACTGTCCAAAAATATATTGAAAAATATATGGACATATTTTTCCTCAGTGAAAAATAACAGAAGTGCCTTCTACTACAAGTATGACATTGTGCATCCATGCAGTGTATGTACAATTATTTTCCTGTAGTAACCACCTTCCACCTTTCAGAGACCGTGATGGGCTCTGTTAATAAGTACAATTTAGAGAATTATGTAAAGGGCTTAACCTTAACCATTGCGCTTCCTGATGTGTCACAGAGCACATTAACTTCAGGGACCAGCAAGGGAAGGATGCTGGGAGCACTGCAAGGCAGTGAGCCCACCAACAAGGGACACCACCCCACAGTAACTGTGCAAGAAGAGCTGAGGTTTTTTGGTAGCAGCGACCAGCCAACAGCCCTGTGATTGCCATCCATGTCCATGCAGGTCCACAACAGGCCAGGGAGTCCAGGTCAGGGAGAGCAAGGTGCAGTGCTGGGAAGAGGCACAGCTGGAACAAAAACTCACACAAGGATTGAGGGCAAGACCCTGACCTTAAATATGGCTTGGCAGAGACCTCACAGCTCCTTCCCACAGCTTACCTTTTTCACACTGGTCTGATCCCTCATTAAGCAAAATCAGATCTGATCTTGCAGTCAAGCACCCAGGCAGAGGAGGAATATGTTAGAAAGCCTTTTATTCCATTTCAGGGCCCTGACGTGGTCTCCTAATTGTTTAGTGATGTAGATATTTGTTTTGGAAATATATATAGGTAGTCTATATAGTATATAGGTAGTCTTCCTAGTATCAGGAAGAATGCCAGCAGAACGAGCTTACTGGGGCACAAGTTCAAAATCACCGAGTTGAAGGTCTGAAAGACAGAAAAGCATATCAGACTTGATAGCTGATTAGCTACAAAGAGAAAAGAAAGACAAATTATTGTTACAAGTTCTGATCTGTGGCAAAATTATAAATAGAAATATTTGAACTTAATGAAAACGTGTAACATATTGTAATGAGATGCTCAAAATATGCTTTCTGCGCAACAATCTTTCTAGGAGAGCTATTTCTGAAGAAAATACCATACCAAAAGCTAGCAAAATATTTGTGTTTCAGTACTGATTTGTCTTCATTATTTGTCACAAATGAGTCTCATAAATGACAAATGTGTTCCTCCTAACAGCACCTTTATGAAAAATGTTATTCTATACATTATGAACAAAACCCATGAGTGTGGGAAGACTTAATTGCTCAGTGATGGAAAAGAAATCAGGGACAGATGCAGACACTGTCTAGTCCCCCAAGTCTCAGGCACTGTGAGCACTGTAAGACTCCCTGGAGTTAGCAGCACTGACAATATGACTATTTTTCCAGAAAATCTTAAGACTAATGCAAAAAAAAAAAAAAAAAAAGTGTAGGGAAATACGTTTTTGCTTGTTAATTTCACCAACTTACTCCCTTCTTGAATTCCCACATTTCCCAATGTAGGGGCAATTAGACAAAGATTAATCTGATCAGCCATACAGAACTGCAGTAAATTTAGTCACCTAGATCCCTAGGCAAAATCAAGCATTCCTCAACAGTTCTGTTTGCCACAAACTATAGATGATTTCCAAATAGGTCAGGCAAACATGCCCTTACTGTGTGTTTCTGTCTATTGAATTTAAAAAGTCTAGTGTGGATATAGATCTCTAAAGTCAGCAGGTAAATGTCATGGTGAATATCTTCATTTATTTCTGTTTCTCTCAGAAACAGGGCAGAAAACATGTTTGTACAACCATAAAAGCTGTAATTAGTTTTAATAGAGCTGTACTTCTAAAACAGTTCACAAAAATTAGCGACCAGATTGTGTGAGGTACTTGGCAAGCTGAGTGCTTGGGTTTTATGAAAATCCAGATTCTTTTTAATTGCTGAAGCAAAAGATAATTTCTTTTGAAAATCTGGTCTGTAGTCTATGTGCATATTGATAGAGTCATTTTAACCTTGATGTGAAAACTTCAGCGGTTGCAATGATTGGATGAAACTCTATATAACTGTTCTCAGTATTTTCATAGATTTTAGGGCCAAGGAGCACAATTTATGACCTGCCATTTTTTGTTTCATGCATAACGCCAATAAATTAATCCAATAATTTTTATATTGATCCCATAAATTCCATTTGAGCTATAACATATCTTTTAGTTGTGCTTTACAACGCTGCAGCAGTACCGATGATTCCAATATGAAAGCAAGGCAGATAATACTAGAACATGAATCACGGTGACTTAGGAGCTTGAGAAACGGCCATAAAGCAGACAGAATTTAAAAGATTTTTTTTTGCAAGGGGAAGAAGACTCAACCAATTTAAGGGAATATGCAACCATTTCTTGATTGAATATAAAGAGGGAAAGAAATCTTTTATTATTCCGTCCAGTGCCTGTTAACATTATGAAGAGAGAGAGGACATATTTCACTTGCAGGAGTGTTTCATTTGTGAACTGCTGTGCAAATGAGCAAGACTGTGCAAATGAGCAAAGCAACATAGTTTTTTTTCACTTTTTATGCAATAAGGGCCCTATCCTGACCCATAAAGATAATGGGATTTTGCTACTACGTTCTGGGACACCAAGGGCAGATCTTAATTAAAAACCCATATAAGCACATATTATACTTCTGGAAAGGTATAGTCATTCGTCTGAAAATGTTAAACCTTATTTAGAGCTCCAGGTTGGAGGAGCTGTCAGAGGGTCATGGAGGTTATTATAACACAAATGCCACCTTCTGTAACATTTTTAGATTTGCAGTGCAGCTCCTGGCTAAATCAGTTGCAGAAGAAGAGCAGAGACTCATTAATGAGTGCAGGGGCCATGCCACCATCCTGCAGGGGCACATGTCAATGACTCAGCAATTACGGCAGAAACAGTAGTTCAGACCAGGTGGATAATTTCTGTATTAGAGAAACTGATGGAGTGAGATATAGATGAATTTTGGGTCTGGGAAATCTCAAAATTCTTGTAAAGAGAAATGATCCTGAAAATTTTACACTGAACTTTAATGCGAGATACTGCAACTGTGGTACAACGCAAGGCTGCAATATTTCAGATAACACTGAAATAGTTCAACTAGAACACAGCAGGAACATTTTTTCCCAAATAAACCCAGTAAGCTTTAATACAAATCATCACTAAATTTGCTATATTCAACTTTTACTGTTATGGCCTATAGGGATGATAGACATAACAACTTTCATAAAACATATGGAAGGAATATGCAAAAGTTTAGAGACATCGCCATATTTTTTTAAAAATTAGTCCTCCCAGTGGGGGATATTATAAAATCCTATTGTACAGGATACTTTGACAGAACTGACCATTTTGTCCCATCAATCTCACTTCCAAAGCTACTGTTCACATACTGTTCACGTTGATCCATAATGCAAATCTGTGAATTGTTCACTGTCGCAGAACAATCTATGTTGCGTATTTCCCTGGACATTTTTGAGACTTCTCTGATTACCTTAACCTCTACCTCTTCATGTTGTGGTTATAGTTAAAGGGCATAAACTAGCTTCAAACTACCATTCTAACCACTATTGTCTTGTGAACGTTTAAAAACCAAAACTAATGTAACTTATATACTTTCTCCTTGGATTCCACTCTTGAATCCATAGACCTTTTTCCTACATTATATACTAACACCAAAATACCTTATGAAGCCTGCAAAAGAAATTTGGAAGTAGAAAGGTATAAAAAGAAATATTGCAGTGAAATTAAAGTTGAATATAAATCCTTGAAATATTTTGTGATAACAGGGATATTGTAATAATAACAAACTAAAAGAACTTGGAAAGGCAGAAAATCACAAGGGAAAAAAAAATCACAGAAAAATCATACAAAGTCTTCAGAAGAAGCCTGAAGAGTTTAAGGGATGGAAATCTTCAACTGCAGATCCCAAAGACATTGCAGTTCTTCATTAGTCATATTTTGCAGCTGTGGAATGACTATGGGTAAACAGTAATGCTCTTAATGTAAAATTTAAGATTTTTTTCCTTTTTTAAATACTGATATTAAAAAATAAGTGGAGTACTTTTCCAATGGTTGTGTTCTGTAGGGTGAAGTTCAGTAGAGTCACACATAGTTACAGTGGAACGTAGCACTTGTTTTTTTCTGAGAAAAGAAAATTGATCTTGATACTTGTTTTCATTCCCTCTGAAAGAGAACTATGGGTCTCAGCATCTTCTGTCTCAAAAAACCCCTAAACTGCAAAAAAGCCACACTTCCCTTTAATACACGGAAGAAAGGTCTCTAAGAAACGTTTAAGACCTTTTGTTTGTTTGTTTGTTTGTTTGTGGTTTTGGGTTGTTTTTTTTTTTTTTGGTAATTTATTATTATTCCACATGTGTGTTCCTTAATTAAATGTCTACGGTTAAGAGAATACATTTTGATGTAGGGATCCACCTAGATATAGAAGATCCAGGTTTTTACCTCTCATACACATTTTAAAGGAGGAAATTTAAGGTGTGTTTTCTGTATCTCAGCTACAGAGCTAGGCTTTATCACTCGATGAATAATTGCCTGCCTCAAGTGACAAAGACCCAAGAAAAAGGCACTACTCTGTTTGAGTCATAGTGCATAGCTAATATAAATGTCTTTCAAGCCAGCTCACATTCAGAAAAGGACTAAATATTAAAACAAATTTCCATGCTTGGTACTGATCTTAGATCTACCTTTTCAAAAGGTTGGTCTGGTAACATGTTCATGTATAAAGTCCTTGTCAGCTGTGTCAGTGCTCTGTCACCGAGGCAGAGCCATAGTTCAAAGCTTCCTGCTTTCCCAGAGAAACAGAAATCAAAGATAGTGGAGTCAAATCCAGGGATGTTGAAATAATTCAGAATTAGAGTAGTCTCTAAAAAATACAGTATCACTTGCAGCTGAGAGAAGAGTAAATAAGTGTATCCATGCATAGGCTAAGAGAACAGCTGCTATTACCAGCAAATTAGGATGTTAAAACCCAAAACAGTGCAAACATTGATTTAAGGCAAGACTAAAGCGGTGGAATGTGAAGCCCAAAGCAGGCTCTTGTTCATTAGGGATTCACTTTGCTTTACTTTTCTGCTATTAGGGAAGTGATGTATCAGGTATGAGAATATAGCTCATATGTCAGCTAGATATGAAAAGGGTAAGTTCTTCAGGGATACTTGCTGAAAACAGTAAAGGAAGCTGAGTATTGTTGAATTGCAGAGATGATAAGAACAAGTGGTGTTTATTGGTTTATTTATCTGATTATGGCTGGCAAGGGAGAAATCAATATAGTTAGTCAGGGATAAATTGCAGACTTGTTACCTTGTATAACTTGAGCAGCTTGTGCAGAGATAATTAGCACAACCTGTCTTAACTAAATTAGTGTATAAAAGTAGAAGGAGATAGATCCAATTTTGTCAGAAATTATCAAATATCATGGTAGCACATGAAGAGCAACCTTGATAACTTGGACAGATGATGCAGTTCCTATTTATTAAAAAATGCATACATTTTTAGTTGTGTGTGTATGTGTATATAAAAACAAACATTGGAATGCATTGCAAACCAAAACAAATGAAAACTGAAATATATTTCTCCACTATAATATGTATATATTCTGCCAAAGAAACAGGTAGTTTTGAAAAAAATATTTAAACTTTTTATTCTTTAATAACTGAAAGTAGAAAAGGGAAGTTTCCTTCTAGCTAGAAAGAGAAATTTTACAATATACACGAAATACACAGACATGAAGAAACACTGCAGACTAATAGCTTACAAGAGGAGACTGACTGTTACTGTGAAGGAGAATCAGGGTCAAAGCAAGCATTCTATGTGCATTTTCATGAGACAAAATGATCCTTCATCATCAAAAATATTGTAGTCATACAAGAAATGCTCAGACTATAGAATAATTTATACAGGGTCTCATGCACAGGAAAAGAGATGTCCTTCATCTTACCAAACTCCTATGGCTGAAATGACACAGATCATCTCCAGTTAAACTTTGCTGATCCTAAGAGAATTCCCAGAGTAACTGTTGCATAAATATAGGGCAATATGATAGAAAGAACAAGAAGAAGAAATTTTTAACATTACATTGGGATGATGGAGGTTTATTATTTGGTTGCTTTGGAATGTTGGTTACTTCAATTTTCAGAAAGATATATTGAAAAAACCAGAATAATTTCCTTCCCATCCACACATGCTCAATGTAGTATCACAAAAGAATCTAGGAGAAATCTTGAAAATAAGCTTGCAAATGTATCAGAGATTTATATAACAGTGACAAAAACCTGCCAACTGGAAAAAAGGAAAAGTTTTAATATGGAAAAAAGAAATAATAATGAGATTCTGGTTTTGGGGGAGTCTTTTAGTTTGGTTTTGTTTTGTTTTGCTTTTTCCCCATGCCTCAGTAGCTATTTCTAGACTCCCTTTTTCTTCTGGAGCTAGGTAACTGTATTCATCTAAAATTTAGTTCGTTGTTTATCATCTTTGAGAACCAGGTGTCTCCAAAAAGTGATTAATCATACTTCTATGAATCCTAAAGATACAATCTACTTCAAATTATGACAGCTGGTTGAAAAAGAAATTAAAAAAGAAAATCTTCCCATAAACCCATAAAGCTGTTTCAAATGGCAGTATCAATATTTCTGAAATCACATTTCGAAGGATTGGGAATAACGGGAGAACTAGAATTTATTGTGAGCTGTAGGTAGATTTTTTCCAAAGATTCAAGAATCTATTGTTTAGATAGATATTATTTAGTCTGTGTCATAGAACATTTAAAGAAATAATTCTGAAAAAATGTACCATTTTTTCATTACAGACATTGAAAGTTTCAAAAAAATATCTATAGTCTTGAAATAAAAATGTAATTTGGAATAGTTAATAATTTTAAAATTGCATTAGCAATGATTTATGTGCAAAAATAATTTGGGCATAATCAAAGAGGAATGATTATTCTCCATGTTTTTTAAAAAGGAGACACTACTGTGACTTTTGAGAAGTCATTGAAAAAACCTCATTCAGTTATATTTGAGGATTACAAGAAAATCTCATCACATTACACTTGCTTGAATAAAATGAAGGGCCAAGGCAGAGCTAGTTTCCTAATGAAATTGACGGTATCTTCAGGATGTCATTTCAGTAAACTGATTTGCTACAAGTGGAAGATTACATTCAAATTCACAAAGAATTGGCATGACTTTTAGTGACAAACAGCTCAGAAAGATGATGTTTTAAAATCTGAGGAAACAACTATTAAATAAAAAATAATGTGTTCTTTATAATACTGCATTTTGTTGAAGGTTAAACAACATACAGTGTATATTGCAGGGTAAAAGCTTTACTATAAACACTTTACATGGATTTAAGAGATATCATAAACTGATACAGTTAGGATTAAAAAACCCCACAACTTTGTAAGTATTGTTGAAATAAATCGTTCTTTCTAGAGTTCATTTAATGGTTTTATATTGCTAGGATTTTTCTCATGTCCTTATTGCTGTGTTAGCTTTATAATTTCTAAATATTTTGGTCACAAAAAGCTGTAAAGGAAATTTCAATACTCTTCTTATATCTTGAAATGACTCTTATTGTATGAGTACAATCAATACTATACACTCGTTTAAAATAATTGAGCTAGATTGCCATCCCAGTTCTCAAGTCTTACACTCTACATGTCTAATAGAATGAATTCTCTTTAGCTGACTCATCACTTCTTGATACAACCGTTCTGTCCCCAAGGTAGAGTTCTTATCTTGCTCATAGCACTTTGCTCTGTATCAGTGGAAGAAACATGGGGTATTGAAGGGTATGTAAAGAGGATGTTCCTCAGAAATACTGAGCAGTATGCTACATTGAGAAATGCTTATTTAAAGGTAAGTGTCTATGAAGCATCCAACTGCTTATTTTTCCTTAGTGCTAGGGAGATACAGTGGTACCTCCCTATTAAAACACAATTCTGCTGTCATTAAAATCAGTGACTGGAATTTTTTTCTAGTCAGTGGGAACAGGATAATAAATAGCTGCATATAAAATTAGAAAATGTAAATGGTAATATAATCCTAGTGAGTTTTATCACTTCAGGGAGGATGTAGGGGACAGGTCATACTCATCATTGCAGATAGGTGAAAGATGAACTGGTAAAAAACATGAACAAAAGCATCAGGCTTTTGTCAAATGCAAACTTTTTTTTCTACCCAAAGGAAGAGCCCTATAACATGTTCTTCTGGTTAAAACATACAGACAGGATGCATCCAGATTTCCTTTCTCTCTGACTGCAATTACATCTGAAAGAAAAATGTGACAGCAAAAGGCAGAGTCTGATCAAAAAATACTACAATATAGAAAATGTCGATGGCAGGAAGCATTCCACATCCTAAATGGATTAGTATATAGGTAAGAATGGCTACTACAATTTGACAATGTCTTTTCTAGGAATGATTTTTTTTTTCAGCTCATCACTTGCAGAAGCCCTTTCCTATTCCAAGGTGTTTTGGTATTTTTTTTTCCCCCAAAGTTTCAGAAAATTCTGACATCAGTCAAAAATTCAATAAAATTTCTTTATATAGTCTGAAATTATGGGAGTTATTGAGGGGGGAAATCATCCCTAAGACACAAAATATTTCCCTTTTCATATTATTATCCTTGTTTCCAACTTCAGATATTCTTCATGCCCATATTGGGCGGGGCTTTGAGCAATGTGGTCTAGTGGGAAGTGTCCTTGCCCTTGGAAGGGGGTTACAACAAGATGATCTCTAAGGTCTCTTCCAACCCAAACCATTCTGTGATTCTATGAAATGGAATAAATATCCTTGTGAAAAACTATCATGAATACTTTGGGTTTTTTTTTAAATATTTTTAGTATCCTGTCCTTAGGCCTGATCTTTATGAGTACAGTATGTTTTCTGCAATTAATATTTAGAGTGAAGTTAATGGCCCTTTAAAGAATGAGGTACAGGCTGCTGGCAGCAGGCAGAAATTATCACACTACAGGACATTTATTCAGTGTGTAGGTGCTGAAAAAAAATAAAAGCATGAAACGGAGTGATTATCTCCTTCCCTCTCAAAACACTAAACATAAAAAATGTCAAGCAGCAACATTTACCAATTTACAGCAAAGGAAATGTTACATACTTACCTGCTCAAGATTCAAAGATGGAAAAAGCAATTGGATTCTTAGCAATGGGATGCTGGAAAAGATGAGAATTTCAGCACCTGAAATACTTGCAAATAATAAAATAACGTACAGATACCCTAAATTCTTACTGCAGTGGAGACAGAAATTAGGTCTACAGTCTAAATCAACTACAGATAATGATCACAGGATATCTGCAGTAAAAACAGTTTACTTTATATATAACAGCTTCTTCATGTCACATTAGTACACAAAAAGGGAAGAAACTTCCCACAGAAATGGGTTTGTTCATTTATTTTTTTTTTCCCTTGCAGCTATTACAATACGCTTATCAGGGGAGGTCATTAGGTTGTTGGGGTTTTTTCCTTTTTATGATTGCCTGGTAAATAGTATCCTGTGGCAACTGCAATGTGAGCTGTAAAAGACATTAGCCATGACTGTAAAATTTACAGACTAAATGGACAAAAAGCAAGGGATCAATAAGAAATCCAGAAAATGGCACTAATTGGTGGTTTAGTTTTAATGGGATTGTGACAGCTTTCCTTAGAATAATTTTGCAATTATATGCCTCCAGGAAAAGAAAATATTCAGAGGATTAACTGTGAAGAACATTTGGAGTTGCCTTCCTTTTTGTTATTTCTGTTCATGTAACAGGTACAGTGGATTAGCTGGAGGTCCTTTTGAGGTCTTGCCCTACAGATCTAAAAACCTCAGAATTATGGAACAGCTTGGGGAATATACAGCGATTATATGGGGAAGGGAATTAAAAGGTTATATCAGTATTGTTATCCAAAGCAGGGACACGGAGTAATTTGAAAAGGTGACAAGAACCTTTGAGACAGAGTCATAATAAAAAATAATGCCGTCTGAAAAAACTTACGCAGACATGTAACAGTGAATAGATATTTTTTCTTGATCAACCAAATATGAATCTTTTATTTCTTAAAACCTACTTTGTTTTCTTTTTCATAGTATTTAACACTGTCATAGAATAATCTGATACAATTGACATTATTTTGTAAATTTTAAACTTAATTGCCTCCTGCATTCAATAAAATCCTTTAATATTTTTATGTGAATAATTTTTGAACTAGGTCTTATTTCCAAGCCATTTTGACTGTGTGTGATCAATAAATTCTGGGTTGAATTTTGTTGCATTTACAGTTACAGAGTTCACATATGTGTCCTCACTGTAAAGCTCACAGAATGAAATTTCTTTTCAACACTTGGGTACATATTAAGATTTCTGTTCCTGTGAACTTTCTTGAATTTGCCTGTTCAAATATATATTAAAAAAAGATTAGATAAAAATGTTTTAGAACTTGTTTCCTTGTAAGGATAACATGAAGGAAAACATAACAATTTTGAATATTGAGATTTTATATTGAAGATTTCAAAGTAAAGGAAATCTTTTATGAGGGTTCATTTCTCGCAGTATTTTTACATTGTGTATTTATTAAAAGTTTCAACACCATTTTTCAAATAAAAGAGTGTAACTGAACACTCATTTCAACAGTTCTTTCTAGGCTAATCTCTAAATAGATGAAGATTTACAAAAATCACTGATTATATTTATGGTACTAAATAGTGTGCTGCAATAGAAGTGGGTGTGAAGAATGAAAATGCTGGTGCCCAGCAGCTGACAACCTAAATCTATTTCAGCAGCATTTACAGTTCTAGACTTGTTCTACAGATGCAGTGCTAGTTCCTGGTTGGAGCACAGCAGGTGTGTGCCTGGAGTGCATCTTGCAGTTTAAATTAATCTGAAAGGAATCCAGCTCCAAAACAACTTTATGATGCATATCAAAGTATGATTACTGAGGCTGATAGAAGATTTTCTCCCAAAACCCACATGATTTACGGTAAAACTTTAATAAAATGCCTCATCACATATCTTAAGGAATAAGCAATGGATGAGTTTTCATAATAAAGCCTGTACACTATAATCTCTATTGCAAACTAAAGAGAAAATGCATCTTTAAAATAGTAATAAAAACTATTCTGACATTTAATAGTAATTAATCAGAAACAAATCAAGATACTACAATGTCCATGTAAGGCAAAGACAAATCTTGAATGAAATCTTTACTTCAGCATCCTGACCTATTTAGTTGTTCAGAGTCTGTAAGTGAAAACCAGTATTTTTTAAAGAAATTCAAGCAATATTTTCTTTAATCATGTGATCAAAAGCAACAAAGTCTTTCAATCACAAAAAAAGAAAACAAGACAACTTGAAGTAGAGACCCAGCATAGAAAATTGCAGCTCAGATATTTGAAGATTTAGAGAGTTACAAGTGACAGGAAATAGGGTCATATAACTAAACATCAGAATATTTCAATTGTTATTGCTTGCTAGCATAGATTTTATTGCAAATTTTCATTTAAAGAAGCAGAAGTTCAGGTACATAGCTATCACTGTCAAGAAAGGGTCTAGACATGATAGAGAAGGGTAGGAAGCTGTACTCATTATATACTATTCCTTCTCACATGGAACAAGTTGTGTACTCACCACACAAAGCAATGCGGGTTCCTTTCCTGTTCTCAGTAAACGCATGCTTGTTTTCAAAGTGTCAGTGCTATGCATGCAAGTCCTTCTATTATCAGTGTTATCATAAATCCTAACCAATGAAAAATTACTTCCCCCTTACTATGTTTTGGGATGTTTTTGGAGGCAAAAATGTTTCTCACAACCTCGCTACTCTTAAAGTAGTGATTATATTTGAAATACACTTTCCTCATTGCTTTAAATGTGTTTTCCAGTTGCAACAGAATGGCTTACGTGATCTTCTGCTCCAATGATGTGCATTTCTCACTTAAATAAAATATACTTTGCATTAATTTAATATTTGGGAAAGTGTGGGACTAAGAACACTGTTAAGAGCCAGATAATGAGCAGGCTTTTATTGTGCCAAGTGTTCACATGACTCTCCCAAAGTATGTCAGTCCTCACACAGAAATTTTACAGCTTTGGTCTTGGTTTGTCAAGCAGAAGCTGCAAATGGGATCAAGATGTACCAACCTGCGAATCCTAAATAAGCATACATTGTTATTGTTGTTTTTAATTATTACTGTGTATTTCTGGTTTAGATGGAGATTGATTTCTAGACATATCTTTGCCATCAATATATGTCTCTAATTAGAACTGTATCTTAAACTTATTTAAATTTCATTTGTTGAAAATGTTTATAATCATTCCCATTATCATAGAATCACAGAATGGTTTGGATTGGTAAGGACCTCAAAGATCATCTATTTCCGTGGTCAGAGACACCTTCACTAGACGGGGTTGCTCAAAACCGCATCCAGCCTGGCCTTGAACACTGCCAGGGAAGGAGCATCTACAACTTTTCTGGGAAACTTGTTCCAGTCCTTACCACCCTCAGAGTGAAGAGTTTCTTCCTTATATCTAATCTAAGTCTACCTTTCTTCAGGTTAAGCTATTGTCCCTTTCCTGTCACTAGACTCCCTGATAAAGAACCCTTCTCTATCTTTCCTGTAGGCCACCTTCAGGTACTGGAAGGTGGCAATTAATGTGTCCTCAGAGCCTTCCCTTCTCCAGGCTGAACAAGCCCGACTCTTGCAGCCTGTCCTCACAGATGTGATCCAGCCCTCTCATCATCATTGAGGCTCTTGTATGGATTTACTCCAACAGATCCATGACTTTCTTATGTTGGGGGTACCCCAGAGCTGGAGGTAGGGGTCCCATGAGACCACCGTAGAGTGGGAGATTCACCTCCCTCAACCTGCTGACCACATTTTTTGATGCAGCCTAGGATTCAGTTGTCTTTCTGGGCTGCAAGCACACATTGCTGGGTCATGTTGAGTTTTTCATGAACAAACACCCTCAAGTCCTTCCCCTCAGAACTCCTCTCAATTCGTTCTCTGCCCAGCCTTTAGATGTTTCTCCTAATTTCTAACCTGAACCTCCACTGGCATACCTTGCAGCTATTCCTTCTTGTTCTATCACTACTTATCTGTGAGAAGAGGCTGACCCCCAGCTCACCACAACTTCCTTTCAGGTAGTTGTAGAGAGCAATAAGGTCTCCTCTGAGCCTTCTCTTCTCCAGGTTAAATGGTCCCAGTTCTCTCAGTCTCTCCTCACACAAATATATTTGTGTATCACCAGTTTTGTATATTTTACTATGAAATCCTGTTATTTCTCTCTCTTTCTCTGCTGTCCCAGTAAGCTATCCTTATCCCAGCCCATGAGGTTTACTCTTTGGTTTTCTTTTCACACCGCTTCCTTTCCTACTAATTCCCTCCCCACCTTAGAGAGAGTGACTGTGTGCTACCCAGCTCCTGGCTGAGGTGAAACCACACTATTAAGTCATTCTTAAACATATCTACATGCTACCATTTCTGACTTATTTTATGTTAGAAAAGAATATAGGGTAAAGACAGTGCCAATATTTTTTAAATTTTTAAAATTAATTAAGCATTGACTCAAAAACAGTCATCCTGGCACTTGAAAACATAAATTAAATTGATGCAGAAAAAAATCAGATTATAAAAATACAAAATATCTTTCCAAACTTTCTTTGAATTTGAAAAAAAGCCCAAAAGGTTGCCAAAACATTGTCATTTAAAAATACATATATATTTTTAATTTAAATTTACATTTCAGTTAATATTATATGAAATTACATTTTCAGCATTGTCTTGGAGTAGAAAGTTCAGAATTACAGCCAGTAAGCATAGCTTCATAATATTTCTTGTCAAATGGAAAGCTAACGGCAGAAATGTTTGCAGAAAACTTGTTTTTGTTTCATTTTATAGCCTAATTTTACAGAGCGAGGAGATCCAAATATATCAGAAGAACATCCATAGTACTGAGTTTCTATTAGAAACCAGCTATTCCTTTCCTTCAAAGCCTTTGCAGGTTTGCCCACATATAGCAGCCATAAATTTATTAAGTCTTCATCTTACTTTATCTCATGCATAAATGGATGTATAGAGTGTCATATCTGCAAAGAAAAACAAAACACTTGTCTAAAAGCTGTGATTCTGCGGAGTTGAAGACATGCATTTAGTAGAGTTTGTAGGTGTAGTCTGTTAATAGACGTTAAATATCTTTGAGAAGTATTAGCCCTACATGGCATACAAAAGCCATAGTCTATACTGTGGAATGGAAAGGAATTAAATAAAAACTTAACATTTGAGGAAGAACAAAATTTCTTCCAAAGTTTGGAATGCATATATATATATAAAGGAATTTAATTTAATTCAAAAGTAATTTAATTTCATTACTATTAGTGCTAAGTGAATAATACCATGTTCTATCTACTTGCAGATATGTACACTGGCATATTTTATTTTCTCTGCCAGATATGACCTAAAATTATTTATTTCATTGAGCAGGTACTGCTATTTGGAAATACAGTAAAGTGATAATTTTTCTTAGTTGGAACATCTCACATATGTATGAGTTTCTAGATGACTAAAAATTGTAACATGTATGTATTATTTTATAATTAAAAAACAAAAAAAAAGGTTTTAAGTTATTATCTGGGCATTGTGAAACTTGGATTCCTTAATTCCAGAAAAATAGATTGAAGTTTAAAATGTCAACATGAAATATTTTGATTTGGGGACATTCTTCCTTTGGCAAATAATTCATTTGTACCTATACAAAATAAGAAAAATATATGAACTTAAAAAAGGATCCCAAGGAGGGGAGGGGGGAAAAAAGAATTTTTTTTCTTTAATTGGCTTCAATAGCAGGAAGCAAATGGATTAAGATTTTCTGGTCCAAAGAGCACTGCATTACTTAAACATAAATACAGTATTGTAAAATTAGGCCCTTAAATTCTTTTCTTCGACTCTTTCTAGAAATTTCAAAATTAAGCTGTATAGTTTTTGGTTTTCTACTGTATGACATGTTTTCAAAATGTTTTGTTCCTGAGCACGAGAGGTTTCTCCTCTACCTTGTCCTTAATATCAGCATTAGTGGAACAGGGTTGATGTAGAAAAACAGTATATTTTTTAAAACACATGCTGAAAAGCAAATTTTATTGTCACTTATAGGAAAGGTCACTAGTTTCTAAACAAGTCACAACTAAACATAAATATTTCAAGAAACAGGGTCCTTGGTGTAACACAAAAATTTGGGGTTAAGGATATATTTGATCCAGTAAAATTCAGTGAATAAATGGTTTCAAAGTTTTGAAAGGATTTGAAAATATTAGTATCTTAACAGGAACTTTTGGATAAAGTTTTAAAATTAAAAGACTGACTATAAATACATGTATTTCACTAACAAGAATAATTTTTTTGCTATAGACTGAAAAATTTCAAGTTAACAAAAAAAAGCATATTCCCAAGCTGCCAAGATATTTCCTGTTGTTGTTGCTGCTGGATTTGCCCAACAATACCTTCATTATCAAACAAACAGGAGGAGACATTAGGACTGTCCATTTAAGTCATCTAGGTGTTAGTTTCTAGGTCCTGTCTATCTACAGAGATCTAAAGTAGTAAATATTTGTTGCCACTTCAGAAGGGAAAAAGAAGTAACACCTGTTTAAAGTTTTAAAATGCTGTTAGGAACTGCTCATCTGCATTGCTTTGAACTTCACTGAATAAGATCGAATTAAGAAGTACAAATATTCAAGTGTTTGTTAGAATAGTTTATGAATGACTTAAAATCAGATTTATAATATCTATTCCCATTCAAGTGACATCATTGTCTCCTCTAAAACTGGAAACTTTTTTTCTAAATATACCCCTAATAACACTCTCTCCTAAACTAAATGGCATTCAATAGTAAAATGGAATTGTGATTTAATTTGTATTAAGTTTGTAAATTGTGTAAAACTCCAATCTATAAAATTTTAATGGAAAAAATACTCAATTAGGAGAAAAAAAAAAATCTTAGCATATTATTAATATTACCAATAGTTCTGTGTGTTTCTTCTCTTTTTGTTTCCCATATAAAGTAGGTGTTATTATTTAACAGAATCTAGCAAAATAGCATGTTTTCATTTAAATTATCTGGACTCCAAAGTATATTTTTGATTTAAGAACAAATTATTATTAACAAACATCCAGCAGCTATTCCCACTAGAAAATTTACTTTCATGATTTCAGTGGGTAAAGGTATTGTCATATTTGAAACATCACTGATACCTAAACTCTTGTCTCTGATCTCTGCAGTATGTAAAAGCTACTCTAAGAGAAAGACAATTATTGCAGATAAAATAATGTAAGAATTAAAATGTCTATCAAATATTTAATGTTGATAAAACAATGGGGGGATTTTATAATTCCTTGTAAACTAAAAATCTGAATTTATAATTTAGCATTACATTTTTAAAACGGAGATGCATTATGCTATGGAAATGATATGGTAAAGCAGCCACGCGACCATAATGAACTGAGTTCTCTACAAAGCTCCCGACACAGTTCTGTTACCCCTGGGAACGCTTGCTTTCCTCAGACAATTTGCATTTCTGACACTCTCTTCAATCATTGTCCTTATCAGCTCAAAGTATAGTATATGACAGATGCCTTCATCCTCTTCTACCTAAGATCTGGAATGTTATAACATACAGTGAATGTTTGACATGTCTGTCTAAAATTATTTAGATAGTGGCTCAGGCAAAAACTGCTCAGTTCACGTGGTTTAAATCAAAACAGGATTGAAGTGGTTCATCGATTTGCTAACAACATGTGATTAACTAGCAATCAGTGAGCTATATATTCAGTATCGAGATCACTAATACAACAGATGCGACACAATACTAAGCACCTGCAAATTCTTTAACATGCTTTTCTAAATAATCCGGAACACCTCCAACACACACGCTCCTACCCGCTCGCCCATTCCCCTCCGCCCCCCTCACTCCGGCTGCAGGGCCGCCCCCGCGCTGAGGCAGCCCCAGCGGTGCCGGGCACACGCCGCTGCGGGGCCCCGGCGCGGTGCTCGGCCCAGCCCTGCCCGCGGGGGCAGCGTCCCGGGGGAGGCAGCGCTGCCCGGCCAGCGGAGCCGAGCGGAGCGGTCAGTACCCTCCCGCCTGCCCGCCTCCCTCCCCGCCGGGGTCTCTCCTCCCGTTACAGATCTCCGTGTTTCCTCTACACAGCTTTTCAAAACGACTCCTTGCTTTCGAATGCTCCTGTTAACCCCATGGCAACCGCCCGGTCCAGATGACGTTTGCAGTCCCCTGCCTCTTGAGCGCCATCGGCTCTGGGGCAAACACCATCTCCTGTTCATTCACACACAGTTTGACTCAATATTGTCAACTGTCTTTATCCAGACCACTTCGCCAAGTAAGGTCGGCACCCCCGAAGTCAGCATACTGACAAATTTCTGAGTGACCGCTCATCAACTCCTCACGAAAATGACCAGAAGCAGGAAGATCCGTCCTGGGGACATGCTGGTTCTTAACATTGCTTCTCATAATATTCGCTGCTCTCTTTACATCTTCTCTTCTCCTGTTGAAGGGTTTGAGGCACAAATCACTTTTCAGTGGTCTATGGGGACAGGACAAGGGGCAATGGCTGTAAACTGGAGCACAGGAAGTTCCGCACCAACATGCGGAAGAACTTTTACACAGTGAGGGTGACAGAGCACTGGGACAGGCTGCCCAGGGAGGTGGTGGAGTCTCCTTCTCTGGAGATATTCAAGACTCGTCTGGACGCCTATCTGTGCAATATGTGCTAGGGAGCTGCTTTGGCAGGGGGGTTGGACCCGATGATCTCTCGAGGTCCTTTCCAACCCCTACAAGTCTGTGATTTTATGAAATCCTATGAGGAGCGGCTGAGGAAATTGGGGCTTTTTAGTCTTAAGAAAAGGAGCTGGAAGGGAGACTTTATGGCTCTACAACTACCTGCGAGGAGGGTGTAGAGAGGTCTCTTCTCTCAGGTAACAAGCGATAGGACGACAGGAAATGGTTTCAAATTGCACCAGGGGAGATTTAGTTTAGATATCAGGAAGAATTTCTTTACTGTAAGGGTAGTCCAGTACTGGAAACAGGCTGTCTAGGGAAGTGATGCAGTCACCATCCCCGGGTTAGTCTGTGGTTGGTCTTGGTGATCCTAAAGGTCTCTTCCAATTTAAATGATTCTGTTATTCTACTTGCCTTTTTGAATATCCTCTTTCAAGATACTCCCTAACAAAGTAAATGATTTGGTAGAAAATTAAGATTTTCCACCTCATAACAGAACTGCTTTGCTAAACAAAAATCCCAATCCAATGTCAGTTTTCTTTCACTGCAAACACGGTGTTGTACTTGCTAATGGGCTCTATCAACAGTGCTCGTGAATATACTCGAGCTTTTTTTTTTTTTTTTACGTTTCTTACGATATTAGATTAAATTAAAACTCACCATTTAATGTTGGAATGGGATCCAGTTTGTGTTATCCTTTCTTAAACCGAGAAATAAGAGCTCAAAGAAATGGTAGAATGTTCAAATTAGCTTTCAGGTTTTCTTCAGCCTCTAGGAACTTGAATTTTTGTGGTACCTTCCTTTAACCTGAAAGTTCTTTGGACATTGTATCTCGACAGAGATCAGTGAACATAAGCCTTTTTTTTTTTTAAATTTTATTTATTATATTTGCTCTTTCCTGATTGAAGACCATTTCTATACTGAATGTTTTGGTCATGTATACCTCCAACTCAGCTCTTGCTGACTGCAGTGGGAGCTGGGAATGGTCAGCCTCCTGTTAAATTTCAGCTTCTATTAGAATTACAGCAACTAAAACCATCTCTCGTGCACAAGGATAATGATACATATAAGTGTGTGTGCGTGCCCACAGCACAAACCTATGCCAACTGTTAATTTGACAGCCAATGCTTTGTCTGTTTTCCTGCACTTTTGAGACTCGGGACATATGGCAATGCTGAGATAGTTAGAAATATTGCAGTACATTTGGGGAAAGCCAGGTGTTTCACGTTTTAAAAAAAATCCAGTTTCTCCTAGCATGAGAATACCTGTGATTCCACACTGAATGGCACCAAAGCTTTTGTTAGTGATGACTTAAGGATATGTAGTATGAGACTAGACTTTAAAAAAAATCTGTGTAGGAAGAGGAGTGTATTGCATCTCACGGGATGTCTCTGAGTGGTGAAGTGTAGAATAATCATGGGATCTGCTTTAGCATAAGTCAGATAAATTGGGTAAACCTCCCTCGCTTGTTAAGTTAATATTTGTCTTAACATTATATGCTATGGGACACTTTAAATTAGGGATTCTCCTATTTCTGCTAAGGGGAGTGAACTGATGCTGTATTTGCAGAAAACCACTTTGCAGTTCTTTTAAATTTTGATCTACATTTGAAGAGCAGCACAACCTTCTCTCAGAGACTACTTTATCATGCTATTTGTCACACTGTGCAGCTCATAGCACTCTGATGGTCCATTCATATTCATCCTTTAGCCCTGGAGTGACTCTGATTGTCATTCAGGGACAGAGGTGATACTCAAGTCATTTTCCAAGGGTATGTGTCTCCTATGCATCATATTTTCTGGATACATTTATGGATCTTTGTTTCATGTCTCCTCTGTTCTATGCCTGTTCCTTGATTTTCCCTTACTATATATAGTTTCTCTATACTCTTCTGCTGTGCTTACTTATCTGCCTGTGGACTGATGATATTGAGATACAATTAGTATTGGAAGAATAAAATTGATTCCTAATGTAAGGTTATCCTATGCTGTATCAGTCTTATCATCGAATAGATTTATCTCCAGAAATGTGTGGAACTTATTTTCATGTACATTACATGAGAATAGAGGCTTCCTGATGAATGCTTCCTTTAATGTATTAAATGATGTCAAGTTACAATCAAACATTCACAGTACATAAACAAAGATAAACCCAGTCAAACCAGAACATGAAAAGCAGTCTTTATGATGATCATTGTTGCAATTTATGTGACAAATGAGCCAGATTAGGAAAACAAATGTTCAGAAGGGTTAAATCTGTGGAGCCAGCTGTTTTACAAACTAAGCTCATCCCTGCCTTAATAGTGAGCTGTGAAACCATGTTTCTTTTCCAGAACTCAGTCCCACTGGTTAAATGAGTTGCACGGTATTTGATTACAGAGTATAATCAACATGTTGCAAAACTGAGTGAATAACTCATAATGTGTCATTTATCTGACAAATTTTGCCTCTCTTTCTGTTTGCCAGTTGTCAGAGAGCAGATTATTATGTTCTCAAATGCATCCCTTATTTGAATTTATTTGCTGAATAATGTCCACAAATGATTTTTATTCTGGGCCTCATCCACAGGCAGTTTGTTATGAGTATTCAACACTGGAAGATGCAGTTATTTTTATTTATTGGGCATATGGATCATGCAATATTCTTCTGTTTCCTGAATGGATGATGCCTAGAACAAAATGAAACTTCAATATAAAAAATTCTACATTCATTTTCTGTGAGTATACACCTAAAATTCTTGGGTAAAAGCCAAGCATGCCCTGCTAGATGACTAAGTCAAGGCACAGTATAAGAACAGGAGACTGATCCCTTCCTTCTCAGATCACCTAAAGTCACTTGCATATGTACTTCCAAGGAGATTTGAATGTCCTGAGTCTATGAGCAGCCAGCATGGAGTGAAAGAAACTACAGCTACTTGGGATCTCATCCTTTTAGTTCTCTTCCAAAATTAATCTGGGTTAAAGTTGCTGCTCAAAAGAAGGAATTATTTAAGTCTCTTCACCTTTTGCAAAATAGCCTTATGGACAGATAAGTCTCAATAGGGAAGCTGCATTCTAGGGGAACGTCCCCTCCCTCCCTTCCCTCCCTTCCCTCCTTCCCTTCCTTCCCTCCTTCCTTCGTAATGGCTCAATTTCAATAGAAATACTTCTCACTCTCCTTGAATTCCTCTATGAATGCTTAAGGGACTCTACTGACTTTTCAGGTTTTCTCTTAGGATTTGCTATATGGGCGGCAAAACTGTTCTTAAAAGGACCTTGTTGTGTCACTGAATAGTTCTCGGTGATTACAGTTACCCAGACATCAAGCGTCCAGTTCATTGTGATTCTGCCCAGTGAAGATAGGTTTCTACAGAATTGGGCATTTCTGGTATGCAAGACGTAATGTGTATAAAATTTCATGAGCCTTATTTAATGTCTTAGAGGAAGAAGTCCAAGATTTGATTAAAAACGTAGTTGGGCATTTCTGCAAGTACGTCTTTCACCCATCTTTACAGTTCTGTAAGGACTTTTACAGTTGTGGTGGCTTGTATAAAAATGTCCAGAGGAGGAATAAAATTCTTATGCCACATTTTTTATTATAATTTTCTATGTATATCTCAACACACAAGACAAGTCCTGCAGGCTCTCGTGTTTGTAGCATTTACCCCTTTGATTAAATCTAAGACTTGAGTATATTTCCCATGGGGGAAAAAACGTCATTAAGGTATCATGATAGCAGAATTGGACATTATTGTAATACATACAAAATGCTTCTAATTTTTTTAGGTTACACCATGAGCTTTGACTGCCATCTTCACAGTTTGTCAAAGCATGGGGACTTCAATGGTCTGGGATCTGATATTGAACTGAAATTTGTTAATGACATCTACATAACAGGACAGATCCTAGGCCTAATTTTTTACACTTCTGAGAGATAAACAGAAATCATTTACAAGTCTGCATGGAACAGGTTCAGGATAGAATGAGGTACAGTTCTGTGGTCTTAACCTGATGAGTGCCCTTCACCACAACTATATATATATATATATTTTATAACAATGTCATTCTTAAAAAAGTTATCACTAGGACCTGCAATAAAAGTAGGCACTTTCTTACAGAGCCTGCGCCCTCTGAATTTTCCATTACTGTACCTACAACTCATCCATAACTGTCTGTTCTGTCAGAATGTTAATCAATCAAATCAATCAATCAGTGAATAAATCTTGTACCTTGCTTTGCATGAACACACTTAATCTTGTTTAATATAAGCATTATCAGTGAGCCTCTGGCCCCAAATGAGGCAAACAAGCCATTACAATAAACCAGATTATGCCTCTGCTTTATAAATTAATTGACTTTTTGAGCATGTAATTCTTAGCAGAATTTTATTTTATTTACATTTGTCTATAGAAAGTGATATATTTCACCTGCCCTAAAATGAATTTTCAACAATATTCAGCTTACAAGACTTCATTCACAGGCCTCTTTGTGACCACTTTGGATTGTGAAACCATAAACCAATTTTGTATTGCAAAACCATAAACCAATTTTGTATTGCCAGCTTTGAATTTATTTTGTGTTGGAACATTCTTCCTTTTATATTCATTGTTTTGCTAATTTGCACTCCGAGTAGTTCTCACTGCTTCTCAGATCAAAAGTACTGATAGACAGCATACATCCTAGAAGAACTCCACTCTCTCATTGCATTGATATCAGAGTAGTTTAAATACAGCAGCATAAATAGGGATTGTCAGGAATAAATGAAAATTATTTTGGAACATCTTTCCCTTTAAAGGTAATAGGGATGACATTCTGCTTTTGGAAATCCATCCTTTCTCCTAATATTAGTAAAATTCTGGAAGGCTATCTGATGCTTGGATTTCATCTCAGTTCAAAACAAAGCTGCAGGCAGGTCAAGAAAAGTTCAGAATGAGCAAATCTGAGGCCTTATAAATTCAATATCGGTGCTAGCAACAACAACTTTGCAGCACTACAAGGTTATAGCATTGCAAAGCTACAAGGTTATAACATAAGCACAAGGTCAAGAGCAAGATATTTCCAGCAATCTTCAAAGTACAACTGTATAAATCTGCAATATTCATTACCATTGCTAGAAACTGGTCACAAGCTTTGTACTGAGTTTGCCAGGGCTGAAGCTTGTCAAGCTTGCTTTCTCTGAACTTTTTTTGACCTGCCTCAATCTGTTTTTCTTGGTTTAACTGTGACAGCAATTTCTCCAATTAACCCTATGTCAAAGGCTAATTTGTTTTCCCTGTGTTTATCTTTGCATTGTATGACAACAGTTTTACATGGATAGTAGTAACAAGCAGTTATCCTATGTAGAGTGAGACACTCATAAATCTAAATACCATTGTGTTGAGGCACACAAGCCTAGTATGGCAACAGCAGCCTGAGGATGGGAGGCATAGACTGTGTGGAGTAGGGGAGATCAGGCATGGGATAATACGAGATTTGGTACAGGTTTGATAGTGGAGATCTGCCCTTCCCCCCCTGCCCCCAGCAATAAACAAATAAAGAATTGGAGCAAGACAAATCGTGTTTTATAGGTAACAAGCACAACAAAGAAATAGTATCTAACATGTAAAAAGCACCTTATAAAGTAAGTTTGAATGTAAAATGGAGCTTCACACCTAAGAAGAAAGAGCAAAGTTTTAATGAAATATTAGCAAACGTAAAAACTGCTTGGAGTGGATCTCTGAAGGAAGAATTAAAAAACATTGACATGAACATCATATTCCTTTTTGTGAAGGATTACAGGTGCTGACAACATGTGGTAACCCACCCCTGCCACCAACACAATCATCACCAGATTGGAACCACTGATTTTAGGATTCTAAAAGCATTTTATCTGTACTAAGACCGCAACAGAAGACAGATACTGGAGTGGCTAGCTTTAGTATCAAAGCAAATGTTATTTTATAGAAGTACTGCTAGTAAAAATTTGGAAATATAAACAGGAAAGGTTAAAGAGATACTAGTTCATGTTTTATGATAGTTTCCTAGAAAAAAATAATCTGCATTAAATTCCAAGGGGAAAATTTACAATAATTCTGCCACAGTGATGGGAATAAAAGTAAACTTGTTCATGATCATTTAAATGGTTTTTTTGTGCTCTGGTAGATATAAGGATGATATGAGGGGGTCTATTTCCAAGATAAGAAGTGTGTAGAAATTGTTTAGAATGCTGAATTATATCACAGTTTTTAGCTTTATGTAATCATGAAAAAAATTAGAAGATTTCTCCGAACGCCAGATAGACCTTTTTCTAGTTCCAGATTGCTGAATTTAAAGTGGCTAGTAAGAGATAACTGAGGATCAGCTTAATTTTATTTATAAGTCTCAACATTGAGAGAAAAGAGAAAAATGTGTCTGAATAAGTGATTTTTTTTCATTACAGGCCATGGAAAAGCAAATGTCAAAAATTACGTTCCTCACTTTACAATAGAATCATCATGAAACAAATTTTATCCTCACTTCTGTAGCACCCAACTTAGTTGGGATCCATTCCTTAATGATGACATTTTACTATCACTACGGTGAAAATAATAATTCTACACAAGAGCTCAAATAACTGCTGCATTTTGAACATCTCTATGTGGACTTTCTCATTAAATTAGCACAGACAATTAAGCGCAGGTGTTTTGAAAGGATCTTGTTAGTTGTCCAAGATACCAGAATTTATGTACAGAATGCTTTCCTCTCCCTAGGTAAATTTCCATTAAAAAAAATCCAAAATACTTTCCAACTAATGATAAGTAACTGATATAACAAGAATTGACAGGTCACAACTTGCTCCTTCACCCTAATTCAAAGCTGCATATTTTATAAAGCTTTAAATGTATTTAAATATGCAACAATCGAACAGGATATGCCTGGTTTACAGCATCTGCTGTTTTCACCTGAACGTTCAAAATATAAAAGAAACAAACTTTTACAGCATATGTCTTGAACCACACTGATAACTGATATTCTGAAAAAGTCCAGACAAAGCATATTTTTAAAATGTGGTCATTTTATTTCTCAAATAAGGTTGCATCGTACTTCATAATTCAAATGTGAAATGTTTTAGCACATAAAAATGACCTTAAAATGCATGCTAGCATTGTATTCACAAAAAGAAAAAGTAACAAGGTAAACCAGGCTTTTTTTTTTTAGTAAAGAAGGAATGAAAGTGAAAAAAATATCTCCATAAGTACCATATAATTATTACTGTGAAACCACATTACATTCTATGAACAGTCATTTAAGTATTTCAGGACATTAACTGGCGATGATTTAATAACATTTGATTTCTCTAACAGTTTTAACTAAGAGTACAGGAGGGAATGATCTCTAAAATACCAAATTTTCATGAATCCTGAAAGCATCCAAAAAAAAAGTTAACTCTTTGGTTCTCTCCTTCATGATACTTTAAATTGTTTCTATTACATATTATTAAAGAAACAAACAAACAAACAAACAAAATCTCCAAATAATATTTCTTAGGAAGATATGCAATCTCTTATTTAAAAAACTAATTATATTAGTATTTATACAATATAAATAGTTTCACAAGAACCAGACACATCATGAAAATTTACTGAGACGTGGCTAAAAAGGAATTAACGTAAAATAATTTTGAAAGGATCCAATTCACTACCCCCAATTTTTAATTTTTTTAGAGTATGTTGGTTTTGGTCATTCATCTTAACAAATTCAAAATATCTCCTGAAATATTAAAAATATTTCAAAAGAGCTTAGAATTTGAATCTTGTAGGTTTTCAGGCATGAATCTTTTCTTCTAGTTTGCCTTCTTGAAAGATTACTAGACACTGGAGAAACACTAGGGTTTGGAAAGAAATACAGACCTGGGTGCCTAGAAGAGACACCTCCTAGTGCTTTCAAATCTGTAATTCCTGAGTAGATTGCTATCAATCTAGGATCCTTCCCACTTCTGAAAAGCTTTTGCAAAGGCTTTTGTAAAGTCATATGGGTGAATAAACTTCAATAAGCTTCTGCTATCTGCCAATCAAGGTGGGCTGTTTTGGTTACCTGCATGGTTCTTATAATGATTTAAAGTAGGATTTGGTTTTAAATGATCTTTCTAAAAATGTAGTGTTAATATTTATCTATCATTCTGTACAAGATAGGTTTCCTACTATCACCAATTGTTCTAGTTGAGCTGAATGAAAAGGAGGGTAAGTAAAATGGGATACTTTCTCCATACACCACAATATATTTTTTTCCTTTACTTTGTCATCATGCTCAGGTCTGTAACTTTCAATAATTTAAAAAAAAAGAATATTTCTCTTTCTTGTAAATACATTTTGCAATAAAGTGCATTTGTGGGGTTCTTGGGTTTAGGTATAACATAAAATGTTCCTTGGTATTATGTGGTAGTTATCTCTGAGATGCCTGTCATTAAAACACCAAGGAGCCTAAAGAAGCACTAAATTCAGCTGGCTAAATAATATTAATTAAACAACTTTTCCATGTATGATATATGTATCTGCATATGTGTTTGACTTTATGTATGTGATTGAGCATATGTACAATTGTGTTTTTTCCTGCTTGGATCAAGAGGTAAAGATAACTGATGATATATCATCCAAAAGTTTCATTCCTCTATTGCATTTTCTGATAGTTAATCTGAGTTTAAATGAGAGTTTAGGATGGTTGTTAACATGGGATAACATTCAATATCAATCAAGAGTTTGAAATATTCAATATCATACACTCAGCACTCAATATGAATTAACAATTAGCTCTGTGAGCTTAGCATTTCATGCAGGAAAGCAATGGGCTACAGCATTCTGCTTTGTGAGTACTTTATTCCCTCACAGATCATTAGATATTATGAATCTCAACACCTTGACAGTAGAAACTGGAAAAAGTCCTAGCATAGTTGTCTGAGCTTGCAAATTATTAAAGTGATTAGATCTTTAAAATGATAATATAATAGTGCTTGTCTTTACTAGCCTGTTCTTCCACTGTAAAAATTAGAATGCCACTTGCTTTTTATTTTTTTTTTCCTGATACTGGTTTGATCTTTTTCTTGCATTTGATTTAACTCTTTAGGGCTACGAATCACAGAATCACAGAATCACAAGGTTGGAAAAGACCTTTAAGATCATCGAGTCCAACCATTCACATCCTAAAGTAAACCATATCCCTAAGTACTTCATCTACCCTTTTTCTGAACACATCCAGGGAAGGTGACTTAACCCCCTCCCTGGGCAGCCTGTTCCAGGCCCTGACAACTCTTTCAGTAAAAAATTTTTTCCTAACATCCAATCTAAACCTGCCCTGGCACAGCTTCATGCCATTCCCCCTTGTCCTATCGCCTGTCACCTGGCTGAAGAGACCATCACCTACCTCTCTATAACCTCCCTTCAGGTAATTGTAGGCGGTGATAAGGTCTCCCCTCAGCCTCCTCTTCTCTAGGCTAAACAGCCCCAGCTCCCTCAGCCGCTCCTCATAGGATTTGCCCTCCAGCCCCTTCACCAGCCTGGTTGCCCTTCTCTGGACTCGCTCCAGGACCTCCGTGTCCTTCTTATGGTGAGGAGCCCAGAACTGGACACAGTACTTGAGGTGTGGCCTCACCAATGCCGAGTACAGGGGCACAATCACCTCCCTAGACCTACTGGCCACACTGTTTTTGATACAAGCCAAGATGCCATTGGCCTTCTTGGCTGCCTGAGCACACTGCTGACTCATGTTCAGTCTGCAGTCAACCAACACCCCCAGGTCCTTCTCTGCCTGACAGCTCTCCAGCCAGTCTCCCCCAAGCCTGTAGCGCTGCATGGGGCTATTATGTCCCATGTGCAGCACTCTACACTTGGCCTTGTTAAACTTCATCCCATTGGACTCAGCCCATTGGTCCAGTCTGTTCAGATCCCTCTGAAGAGCCTCCCTACCCTCAGGCAGATCAACACTTCCTCCTAGTTTAGTGTCATCTGCAAACTTAGTGAGGGAGCATTCAATCCCTTCGTCGAGATCATTGATAAAGATGTTGAACAAGACTGGACCCAGGACTGAGCCCTGGGGGACGCCACTCGTGACCGGCCTCCAGCTGGATTTTGTTCCATTCACCACCACCCTCTGGGCTCGGCCATCCAACCAGTTTTTAACCCAGCTGAGGGTCCACCTGTCCAGGCCAGTGGCAGCCAGTTTCTCAGGCAGAATTCTGTGAGAAACTGTGTCAAAGTCCAGGTAGATCACATCCACAGCCTTCCCCTCGTCCATTAAGCCGGTCACCTTGTCATAGAAGGTGATCAGGTTAGTTTGACAGGATCTACCTTTTGTAAACCCATGTTGACTAGGCCTGATGCATGTGCTGCATGATAGCTCCCAAGATGACCCTCTCCATGATCTTCCCTGGGACTGAGGTCAGACTGACAGGCCTGTAGTTCCCTGGATCCTCCTTCCGACCCTTCTTGTATATGGGTGTAACATCTGCCAGCCTCCAGTCGACTGGAACTTCCCCAGTCTGCCAGGATTGCTGATAGATGATGGAAAGGGGTTTGCCAAGCACATCTGACAGCTCCCTCAGTACCCTTGGGTGAATCCCATCTGGCCCCATTGACTTGTGGGTATCTAACTGGCCAAGTAGGTCGCTAATCATTTCCTCCTAAACCATGGGAACTTTGTTATTCTTCCCCTCCCTGTCAGCCAGTTCCAGAGGATGAGTACTCAGGGAATATCCTTCATTACTGTTAAAGACTGAGGCAAAGAAGGAATTGAAGACCTCAGCCTTGTCCTCATCCCTTGTCACTAATGTGCCATCAGCATCCAATAAGGGCTGGAGATTCTCCTTGACCCTCCTTTTACTATTAATATACCTATAGAAGGACTTTTTATTATCTTTTACAGAACTGGCCAGCCTGAGTTCCAGATCAGCTTTAGCCCTTCTGACTTTCTCCCTACATGATCTCACTAATTTCCTATAATCATCCCAAGACACCTGCCCCTTCTTCCAAAGCTCATATTTTTCCTTCTTTTCCCGTATATCAGCCTGAATCTCTCTACTCAGCCAGGCTGGCTTCCTAGCTCGCCGACCCCTCTTCTGTCCGACTGGGACAGCCTGTTCTTGTGCCGCCAAGATTACCTTCTTGAGGAGCAACCAACCCTCTTGGGCTCCTTTGCCCTCAAGGGCTGCCTCCCATGGAATCATATCGAGCAGCTTTCTGAACAGTCCAAAGTCAGCCCTACGGAAGTCTAAGGTTCTAGTTCTGCTGTCTCCCTTCCTTACTTCTCCCAGTACTAAGAATTCTATAAGCTCATGATCACTATGCCCCAGGCGTCCTCCAACCTTCACATCCCCCACCAGGTCTTCTCTATTGACTAGCAACAAGTCCAGCAGGGCACCTTCTCTTGTGGGTTCATTCACCAGCTGGGTCAGGAAGTTGTCTTCCAAACCCTCCAGGAACCTGCTAGACTGTTTCCTCCCAGCTGTATTGTACCTTCAGGAGACATCTGGTAAGTTAAATCCCCAGTAAGGACGAGGGCTGGTGATCGCGAGACTTCACCCAGTTGTTTAAAAAACAACTCATCAGCTTCCTCCTCCTGGTCAGGTGGTCTATAGCAGACTCCCATCACTATATCTCGCTGATTTTGTTCTCCTCTGATTTTCACCCAGAGACACTCGACCCTGTCTTCATCATACTCCAGCTCTAGGCTGTCAATGCATTCTTTGACATACAGGGCTACCCCACCTCCTCTCCTACCCAGCCTGTCACGCCTGTATAGTTTATAACCAGCAATTGCAGCACTCCAGTTATGTGAATTATCCCACCACGTTTCTGTGATGGCAATCACATCATAATTTCCTGTACTTACAAGGACTTCTAATTCCTCTTTTTTGTTCCCCATGCTGCGTGCATTGGTGTAGATGCACTTCAGCTGGTCTACTGATCTTGTTGTGCTCCTTGGGGAAGCCTTGCTTCCCAAGCGACAGCTGTTTAAGTTACCTAGCCTATCAGTAGTAGCTACATCTCTACTCTGAGTTAGAACACTATCCCCCTGATTAACTAGGGTGGCTGACCAGGGGTCATTGCCAGCACACCATCCCTCAGTAACTCCACCACCACACCCAGGCTTTTTTCCATCTAGCCTGGCCCTGTCCCCCTCCCCCTTCCTATCTAGTTTAAAGCTTTATTAATGAGCCCTGCCAGCTTCCTGTACAGTATCCTTCTGCCCCTAGGGGATAAGTGCTCCCCATCCCTCGAAAGCAAGGCTGGTGAGGCTCAAGCCAGCCCATTCTCAAAGAACACAAGGTTCTGTTTCTCGCACCAGGCTCTGAGCCCAGGTATTTATTTCTGGCTGTTCTCAAACCAACCCTCCCTATTCCTTGTAGTAGGTATGATGGAGGAGAACACTACCTGTGCTCCAGATCCTCGCACCATGCGTCCCAGAGCCCTAAAATCCTTCTTAATGGTGCTCAGTTTTCTTTTATGTATTTCATTACTACCTATTTGAAAAATTAAAAGTGGATAATAATCCGTGTCCCTGACCAAGGTTGGGACTCGCTTGGTTAAGTCCCTAAATGAAGCTCCCTTAAGGCAGCAGACTTCCCTGTGTAGAGGGTCCGGCCTACAGATCAGGCCTTCAGTTCCCTCCAGAAGGGAATCTCCTAAGACAATGAGCCATCTTTTTGCCTTAACAGAGGATGTTTTGATGGTTTGCTTAGGGGTTCTAGTCTTAGGGAACACAGCTTCTGAAGGAACTTTCCTATCAGCCATCTGGGTTTGTTTGGAGGGTCTTGTCCTAGGGAACACAACCTTAGAAGTGATTTTCCTATCAGCCATCTCATGATCCGGCTGGTCCCCTTGTAATAGGATCTCATATCTATTGCTCAGAGGCACTTGTGGAGGAAGGACAGGCTTGGAAGGTACTCTCCTACTGCCCTTTCCACGTACCTGCTTCCATTCGTCCTTATCATTTATACTGTCCTGCGTGGGGGAGGGTATAGGGTCACTCCGGTCTTGGACACTATCTACTGGGTATTCACATTTCTGTGGCTGGGAGGACAGAACCTGGCTCATCCGATCTATCTCCACCTCAGCCTCCCTGGTGCTCATGAGCCTGTCTAGTTTACCTTTGAGCACATCTACCTCTTCTTGCAGGTATGCTGCACGGCTGAGGAGATCCCTTATGATCTCACACAGTACACAGCCATGTTCAGAGCTGTCTGCTGCCGCAAGCATGTTGTGGCAGTCCCTGCACCCCAAGACCTGCACCGCAGCATGCTTCTGCGGTTGGTTAAGCTGAGTGGCTACCTCCACAGTGGAAGGGGTTGGGGTTATGGCCCTGCGCCGGGTAGTCACCATTATGCAGTACCTACCCATGTGTTAGTGACCCTCTCCTGTCCGTAGGCTGGGCTTCTCTATTTCCTCTGCCCGGCGAGCGGGAAGTTTGGCTGCCTCCTCTGAGCTCTACTGCTTGCTCGTCTGCGTTGTGTGGGTGGGCAGCACCTAGTCGCTGCTCTCCTTAAGCCCTTTTAATGTTAGAAGTTGCTACATGCAGAATTCTAATCTTTAAATGACGATTTCTATTGCCAGTAGAGAGCAGTAAGTAGCCATCTTTTACATTTAGACAGATAGTCTTTGAGACAGCAGGAGAAATTAAAACTTTTCAGTCAGAAAGCAGCTTACCTAAGTAGCACGTTAAATTGTATGTTCTTTTGTTCTTAATTCTTCACATTTCTAACAAGACTCTCACAGTAGTTGCCAGATATCTGTCATTTAGGTACTGCTTTTTAATGTAGTGAAAATGTGTCTTTTTGATACCTTCTCTTCACGAACCTCATCTTCTTGCATCATAAACATATTGCCGTCAGCAGATGCCACGACGTTACATGCTCCACTGCATCTCACAGTCCCAAACCACACAGAGTATTCAAATATTCTAAGCAACCCTGTGTACAAAGGTATGCTATACTTTCACATATCAAATGATACTTTCATAAGAAATTCAAAGCCAAAATATAAACTCCAGGTCTTGATCAGAACCTCTGTACAATCTTTCTAGTCAACCTTTTATGCAGATATATCTCTGCATATTTGTCGTGGTTTTGCCCCGGCCGAGGACCGCACCCCACACAGTCGCTTGTACTTTTAAAAGGAAGGGGGAGGGAAAGTTGGGGGAGGGGGAAAAGGGAAGGAAGAAGGAGGAAAAGAAACCACAACCTATAAACCAGAACCACGCAGGTTGGGATAAAGATAGTTTACTAAGCAATAACGGAAAACTAGATATAACAATAACAGAAGTTTAAAGCACAAAATAGATGAAACTGGTGATACACAATGCAGTTTCTCACCAAACCACAGAACCCAGGCCGCATAGAACCCAGTCCCCGAACCCGGAAACTGCCCGTCCTGGTGTTGTCTCCTCCTCTTCCCCCCAGTCCCCCTTTATACTGAGCATGACGTAACTGGCATGGAATATCCTCTTTGGCCAGTTCGGGTCACCTGTCCTGGCTACGTCCCCTCCTTTCTCACTAGTAAGGAAGTATGCAGAGCTGAGAAAGGTCCTTGATTGCCCGGCAACAACTAGAAACATCAGGGTGCTATCAGCACTGTTCTCATCCTAACACCCAAACATGGCATTCCATCCACTGCTAAAAATAATTAAATCCATCATAGCTGAAACCAGGACATTATCCACCCCTTATTCCATACCATTTACGTCATGACCAGATCCAACAATTTTCTTTGGGTACAACCAGTTTCGTGTTTCACACACCCATATATGTATGTACACATGTATGCACACATACGTGCATACAGATCTTATTCCCTCAGTCTGTGAATCATCCCTCTGAAGTTGTTGAGTTCATTTAGTCCATGATTTTCAGGCTCCATTTGTCGTAACAGTTTCTCAGGATAATTGTATGTTCCATTGGCTCGTTGCATGCTGCATCTCAGGCTCTTGACTGATACACCTGGCATGGTCCATGCTCATAGTCTGTGGGTCAGAGTTTATTTTCAAAGGGAGAAAAAAAAGTTCTTAAGAGGCCAGGCTTCAGTTCCATCATCATGGCACTCATTCTTCATTAACTTGTATGACTCCGGCTATAATGCTATGGTACAACATACAGCAATCATAACAATAATGAATATACAATAATGGGTTATTTGGCAATTATTATAATTTCTACTCTATTAATTATATTGGCTATCATAACAATAATGAATATACAATAATGGGTTATTTGGCAATTATTATAATTTCTACTCTATCAATTATATTGGCTATTCTCACCCAAAATTAAATCCCCTTGAGGTACACATCGAACTTCTCCATCCTTCTGCATTACCCACCAAGTACAGCCAGGTCCTTGAGCAAAAACAATTCCAGACATGGGTTTACCTTTGCCTGAAGCAGGGATGACCCAAACTCTCTTTCCCAATACACTCTTCATATGCAGTACTGGGACTCTGTCTCCCTCTACAGTACGTGGAAATTTTGACTGGGCAGGGCCAGCCCGATTGGTAGATCCCCTAGTGTTAACTAACCATGTGGCTTTGGCCAAATGTGTATCCCAATGCTTGAATGTCCCACCACACATTGCTTTCAGTGTAGTTTTTAAAAGTCCATTATATCGTTCAATTTTCCCAGAGGCCGGTGCATGGTAAGGAATGTGGTACACCCACTCAATGCCATGCTCTTTGGCCCAGGTGTCTATAAGAGTGTTTCGGAAATGAGTCCCATTGTCTGACTCGATTCTTTCTGGAGTACCATGTCGCCAGAGGACTTGCCTCTCAAGGCCCAGAATTGTATTTCGAGCAGTGGCATGGGGTACGGGATATGTTTCTAGCCAGCCGGTAGTTGCCTCCACCATTGTAAGCACATAACGTTTGCCATGGTGGGATTGTGGGAGGGTGATGTAATCAATCTGCCAAGCCTCCCCATATTTATATTTCATCCACCGTCCTCCATACCAAAGGGGCTTTAACCGCTTAGCTTGCTTGATTGCAGCACGTCTCACATTCGTGGACAACTTGTGCGATGGCGTCCATGGTCAGGTCCACCCCTCGATCCCGAGCCCATCTATATGTTGCATCTCTCCCTTGATGACCCGAGGTATCATGAGCCCATCGAGCTAGGAATAATTCACCCTTATGTTGCCAGTCTAGATCTACCTGAGCCACTTTAATCCTAGCAGCCTTATCTACCTGATGGTTGTTTTCATGTTCCTCCATGGCCCGACTCTTAGGTACATGGGCGTCGACATGACGTACCTTCACAACAAGTTTCTCTAACCGAGCAGAGATATCTTGCCATAAGTCATCAGCCCATATAGGTTTGCCTCTACGCTGCCAGTTGTTCTTTTTCCACTGCTGCAACCACCCCCACAGGGCATTCGCCACCATCCATGAATCAGTATAAAGGTAGAGCCTTGGCCACTTTTCTCTCTCAGCAATGTCCAGGGCTAACTGGATGGCCTTCACCTCAGCGAACTGGCTTGATTCACCTTTTCCTTCAGTGGCTTCTGCTACTCTTCTTATAGGGCTCCATACAGCAGCTTTCCATCTCCGATGCTTACCCACAATGCGACAAGACCCATCAGTGAACAGGGCATATCGCTTCTCATTCTCTGGCAGTTCGTTGTAGGGTGGGGCTTCTTCAGCGCGTGTTACCTCCTCATCCTCTGGTGACATCCCAAAATCTTTGCCTTCTGGCCAGTCTGTGATCACCTCCACGATTCCTGGGCGATTGGGGTTTCCTATTCAAGCCCGCTGTGTAATTAGTGCAACCCACTTGCTCCACGTAGCATCAGTGGCATGGTGTGTAGAAGGAACCTTCCCTTTGAACATCCAGCCCAGCACCGGCAGTCGGGGTGCCAGGAGGAGCTGGGCTTCAGTTCCAATCACTTCTGAGGCGGCTCGAACCCCTTCATAGGCGGCCAGTATTTCCTTTTCTGTTGGAGTATAATTGGCCTCAGATCCTTTGTAGGCCCGACTCCAAAACCCCAACGGTCGACCTCGAGTCTCCCCTTGTCCTTTCTGCCAGAGACTCCAGGTCGGGCCGTTCTCCCCAGCTGCAGTGTAGAGCACATTTTTAATATCTGTCCCTGTCCGGACAGGCCCAAGGGCTACTGCATGGACTATCTCGCGTTTGATCTGCTCAAAGGCTTGCTGTTGCTCAGGACCCCATTGGAAATCATTCTTCTTTCGAGTTACATGGTAGAGTGGGCTCACAATGAGACTGTAGTTTGGGACATGCATTCGCCAAAAACCTATAACACCTAAGAAAGCTTGTGTTTCCTTTTTGTTGCTTGGTGGAGACATAGCTGCTATTTTATTAATAATGTCCATTGGGATGTGACGACGCCCATCCTGCCATTTTATTCCTAAAAACTGGATTTCTCGTGTAGGCCCCTTGAATTTACTTCGTTTTATAGCAAAACCGGCTTCTAAAAGGATTTTAATTACCCTGTTTCCTTTTTCAAAAACTTCCTCTGCTGTGTTGCCCCATACAATGATGTCATCAATATACTGCAGGTGCTCTGGTGCATCACCCTCTTCCAGTGTATTCTGGATTAGTCCATGGCAGATGGTGGGGCTATGTTTCCACCCCTGGGGCAGACGATTCCACGTGTATTGGATGCCTCTCCAGGTGAAAGCAAACTGTGGCCTGCACTCAGGCGCCAGTGGGATCGAGAAGAAAGCATTCGCAATGTCGATTGTGGCGTACCACTTGGCTGCCTTCGATTCCAATTCATACTGGAGCTCTAACATGTCTGGCACAGCAGTACTCATACCTGGAGTGACTTCATTTAGGCCACGATAATCTACTGTCAGCCTCCACTCTCCATTGGACTTCCTCATTGGCCATATGGGACTATTAAAGGGTGAGTGGGTTCGGCTGATCACTCCCTGATTCTCCAGTTGACGAATCAACTTATGGATGGGAATCAGGGAATCTCGGTTAGTACGGTATTGTCGTCTGTGCACCGTCGTCGTAGCAACTGGCACTTGCTGTTCTTCAACCTTCAACAACCCCACAACAGCAGAGTCCTCCGAGAGTCCAGGCAAGGCACACAGTTGTTCAATTCCTTCTGTTTCCAAAGCAGCTATTCCAAAAGCCCATCGGTACCCTTTTGGGTCTTTAAAATACCCTCTACGTAGATAATCTATACCTAAAATGCACGGAGCTTCTGGACCAGTCACAATGGGGTGTTTTTCCCAGTCCTTCCCAGTTAGGCTCACCTCAGCCTCTAGCACAGTTAGTTGTTGGGATCCCCCTGTCACTCCAGAAATACAAACGGGTTCTACCCCTTCATGATTCGATGGCATTAGAGTACACTGGGCACCAGTATCCACCAGAGCTTTGTACTCTTGTGGATCTGACGTGCCAGGCCATCGGATCCACACAGTCCAATAAACCCGATTATCCCTCTCCTCCACCTGGCTGGAGGCAGGGCCCCTCTATTGCTGCTGATCATATTTGTTTTCCACTGGTTGCATAAAGGACTTAGAGGTCCCTTCAAGAGGATCAGACACATCAGACATATAGGTAGGCCTTCCAGTTGGTCTAGGGAACTGCCCAGTAGAAACTGGTGCAGCCTTCTTCCTGGCAGAATCTCGTTGTGCGAATGTTTTACCCCGCAGCTCATTTACTCGTGCTCGAAGGGCTGAGGTGGGCTGCATATCCCATTCCCTCATGTCCTCTCCATGATCAAGCAGGTAAAACCACAATGTACGTCGTGGTGTGTATTCTCCCTCTTGGAACGATGGACGCTTTCTCCCAGTAGCTGCAACATTGCTCCATACGGGTTGGGAGTTGGACACATTGTTGTCAAGTCGTTGAACCAGTTTTTCTACTGCTGCAATGACGGAGAGGGAAACACTGTCTTGGTATTTCCTGAGTCGGCAGGCCACCTCATTTACGGTTGGTGGATCCATATCAGTCCAGTCAATTACTGCCAGTGAATTGGTGTACCCTGCTGGTGCACTTCGTATAACCTTACGCCACATAGCTGGAGTGCATAGGACTTCATCGGGATCAGCAGGAAGCCGTGAATTGTCCAGATCATAATAAATTATCTCCCGTACAGCTAATTCTCTCAGGTGCTGGATAGCTGTCTCTATGCTGTTACCCTTGGGTGTCTGACATGTAATATATTCCTTTATGGGATATCTTTCCTGCACACTTGACAGTAGTCGCCTCCAGAGGCTGAGGATTTCCGGCCTCCTCCCAATTGCTTTGTCAATTCCTCCTTCTCTAGCTAGGGATCCCAACTGCTTGGCCTCTCTGCCTTCTAACTCCAAACTATTGGCCCCGTGATCCCAACATCGGAGCAACCAAGTGATAATGTGCTCACTTGGGTGGCGGGTAAAATCTTTTCGAACCTCACGCAGCTCACTCAAAGTCAGGGATTGGGTAACAATCTCTGGTTCTGCCTCCTCCTGATATCCTCGAGATGGCCCTGGTTGATCATCATCATCATCCGTCACTGTGCGAACTGATTTCTTTGTGCATTTCCTCTTTTGTACGGGAGCAACAGACACTGGTGTGGGTTGGTTTTTCTGATCATCTGCAGTGTCTGCTGTAGAGATTACAGTAGCTGCAGTGTCAGCCCCAGTGGTTGCAGCAGCTATAGTATCTGCCAGTCTGTTTCCTTTCCCTTCTCCCTGACAGTGCTGACAGTGCTGACAGTGCTGCCTGCTATCAAGCAGTGTTTGATAAATAGTGGCCAGAGCCCAGCACAGTGCAGTAAGGTGTCCATCTCTGGGAAACCTACAGCAATTTTTCTTTAGGTATGCAGTCACTTGATCGGGGTCTTGTAGCTGTTCAGGAGTGAAGTTCCAAACCATCGGGCGTGAGAAAGTACCTAGGTACTTGCCCATACTTTGCCACATGCCCTGCCACTCGTGATTATTCTGTCTCGGAGAAAGCTCTTCAGTGGTATTCATAAACCTATGCTTGATATATAACAAAAACTGAACCATCTGCCCCAAACCTACCAATAGCAAAATGCTAGTTTGAATATCCCAGAGATATTGAAGGTTTTCAGAAATTGCCCTAAGAGCTGTTGTATTTAGCCCAAAGGAAAAGAAAGCAGTGCTGTTATTAACCCCTCCCTGTCCAAAGAATGGACAGGACAGCAAAACCTCATACAAGTACCAGATTAAGCTCATGGTCATCGATATTATTGTATCATAGACCGATATCATAAAATACACTATAATGAAGTATGGGAACAAATATGGGAGCCGCAGACCTGAGAGAGTAAAGAATCCTGCCAGGATTGTATACAGCATGCGATGGTTTTGATACCACAGCCTTGTGAATAAATACCACAGCATCGTGACCAGAGATTGCTTAAACAACAGTGCTTATCTTAATTGCGATAGTTAGGGTCAGATCTACCGTTATCCCAACCGTTCGTGCCCCACGTTGGGCGCCAAAATGACTGTCGTGGTTTTGCCCCGGCCGAGGGCCGCACCCCACACAGTCGCTTGTACTTTTAAAAGGAAGGGGGAGGGAAAGTTGGGGGAGGGGGATAAGGGAAGGAAGAAGGAGGAAAAGAAACCACAACCTATAAACCAGAACCACGCAGGTTGGGATAAGGATAGTTTACTAAGCAATAACGGAAAACTAGATATAACAATAACAGAAGTTTAAAGCACAAAATAGATGAAACTGGTGATACACAATGCAGTTTCTCACCAAACCACAGAACCCAGGCCGCACAGCTTAGAGCCGTCCCCGAATCCGGAAACTGCCCGTCCTGGTGTTGTCTCCTCCTCTTCCCCCCAGTCCCCCTTTATACTGAGCATGACGTAACTGGCATGGAATATCCTCTTTGGCCAGTTCGGGTCACCTGTCCTGGCTACGTCCCCTCCTTTCTCACTAGTAAGGAAGTATGCAGAGCTGAGAAAGGTCCTTGATTGCCCGGCAACAACTAGAAACATCAGGGTGCTATCAGCACTGTTCTCATCCTAACACCCAAACATGGCATTCCATCCACTGCTAAAAATAATTAACTCCATCATAGCTGAAACCAGGACAATATTACATTGTTTCATTCCCTTAGCAAATTAATATTCTAATATTAAGTTAAAATCAGTCCAAAAATCTGATAATAGTTTGTAAATGCATACATTCTTTAAATGCTTACATGCACATCTGCTGCTATGAGATACAATAAGCTATATTTTATATATTAAAAAAAACTTGTTTAGGTATCAAAATAACAAAAACTATTTGTGAATAACTGATGTTTCAGCACAGCCAGGCATAAGATTGAAGAAAATTCCATGAAAATCCCTATGAATGAGACATATATTAATTCTTTTTACATAATTAAAATCAGGTTAAAAAAAAAAACAAACAAGGCAGTCTAAATAGAATTTATTTTTCCAACACTTAATAAAGCATGAGAAAAATCAAGATTGGGGAAAAATCAGTATTAGTTGTGCATTTTTCTAAAGGTTTCCATAGGTACTCCAAGAGTGACATTGCTGCCTTTAGGTCAGATACCTCAGTGTTTACAAGACCCATTGAAGTTGCAGACCTAACATAGCTGACGTAGCTGAGGTGTGGTTTGGGTTCACTTCTACAATTTCTGTCTCAGAAAAAAGCAGTTTCAAACTGTTGAAGTATTGGATAATAGGAAAACAGAAGAATGACAGACCTTGTGCTTGTGGATTAATTTAATTATTTCAAATAAATGCAAGCGGTGAGCTTGCTAGAGTTTACAGGGAATTATTTGAAGTTCATTCTTGGAGAGATTTGGCAACATTTGAGGTAAAATTTGAATAGGTTTTAATGAAGGAGCATCTTTCAAAAAAATCATCTCATCTTATCTTGCTTTCTTGTAGAAGTTTTATTCCCCCACCCCAATTTAATTTACTCTTGTTTATTTTGCTTATATAAAATGTAACTGAACATGACTTTCTTCTTAGGGCACATATTCCTTCATGTTTTTTGTTGTTTGATTTCTCTTACAATGTTAGCACAGTAACTCTAAAGGTATTTTAAAGAGGCTTTCGTTTCTCATTTTGGGAGCTGTTTTTAATGCTTCTTTTAAGAGGATGAGTCAGTGCAATATAAAAGATAAAATGGTTTAATAAACTTTTTATTTTATACTCTTTAGTGCTACTTTTAAGCTGAATATCCATTCATTACAAAGAATGAGACAGTATTTCTCTACTGAAAAAGACAAGCGATATAAAAAGACCAGTGTGGTTTGCTACAGACAGTTCTTTATGGATCAGTAATTTCTTCACAACCATGTTTCTAATGGGCCATCACAGAGGAATCCTTTTAACTGTATCACAGTCTAATCAGACGTGGCATCTGTCAAACATGCCTGATTTAGCTCTAACAACTGCTAGACTGCATATCGGGACACAGGTTGACCAGTTAACAGCAATATAAAATCCAAATAGTACAGTATGCTGGCAATAGACACAAAGACATGTAGAGAGTTGTAATATTTGAAAAGACAGAGTTATTTATAAAAGAAAAAACTTTTCATTTTTTTGATGATAAAAAATTCAGGCTAGTAGCTAGACTTTATGCTAATATCATTAGTCTACTGTCCGAAGGGATGGATGTTTCTTCTTGCATGACTTGCTGAGGGCATGCAAACATAGGGAAAGTAGGAAGCTAAGCTTAAGTGACTGTTCTATAAGAATCAAACTAGCAGTATTAGCCCAAAAGAACAAGATTACTATTTGGCATGTCTTTTTTATTTTCCAATTTTTATTTAATAAAAAGGGTAATATATCTCAGAAAGCCTATTAAAAAGATAGATGGATAGCCAGACAAATTCTGCAGAAAAATTGCTGGTGAGATTTGCTTTTCTCAATACCATTCTGCAAGCCTTCCAGCATTTCTGTGTTCGTTAGACCAGTAGTCAACTGTTCTATATATGTGAATCTTTCTACATTTACTGAAGTATTTGCAGACATTATCCTCTTTTTCATGTTTTGTTAACAAGGCGTGGAAATAGATACATGGGAATGTATCTGGAGTGGTAATGATGAAAACTTCAATCTTCTGCATAACTGGGGTGTAATTACAATATGTCTCTCAAAAAAACCCAGCTCTGACTATCAGATTCTGCCAAAAGACCTTAACCCTGACTATGACTGACCATCCCCAGAGAGAAGATGTCTTTTTCTAAGTCTTTGGGAACATTTAGACATTGGCCTATCTGCTTGTATTTCCACACAAGGATGCCAATTAATGTAATTTGCAATGTGGATTCTTGTCCATTAGAAATGGGACTAAACCCAGTAAATCATTTCACACAGGCCATTGAATAGCTGTCAGAGGGTAACACTTTCTGTCACTACCGATCTGGTACAGATGTTAAGAAGTGACCTAGAGGTGTAATGCTCTATCTTATTGCCAACTATATGGGCTATCCACCCTATTTAACTTTAATTATTTTCTGTTGTATTGCACTTGTTTATCTTTGTTCAGGAAGAAATGCCCTCAGTTACTTTTAAATGCAATATGCTAAGGCAGAAAAAATAAGCAACTTAAGTATTTGTTGTCCACATAAGGCAACAATTTACTCTTTTATCCTGCATTTCGTTTTTCCCATTCTTGAGAGATAAGAAATCTTTCCATGCATCAGGATAAAAACCTTACAACATCTAAGAGGATGAAACTATTTGAACAGGGGCATTATAACTCACGATTCTGACTGTACTTGAAGAGAGACTTTGTCATCTTGGTCTTCTGGTGTAATATGCTAGGAAAACATGAATAAAAATGTGGGTACTGTGTGTGAAAATCTCTGGGATAAGGTGGCTTATTCCAGTCACAATGTGTTCAAATAATGAGCTCATTCCTCATCTATTACTGTTGTAGCAAATCATCTCATTGTGTTTCAGCACTGCAGCATCTCAGAACACATCCTTCCCATTTTAAACATCTGCAAAATTCTTTCTAATAGTTAAAATTCTGCTGAGTATTGATTAAAATTCTAAAAGATAGAGAGACAGAGGAGGAAAGGAGAGAGGAGGGTGGTGAAGAGAACTTCTAAGAACCAAATTTGATATAAAGCCAAGGAAATGAATTTCATCACATTGATATATTTAGAAATGAGTACATTAAAATTGGAGTGTGTTAATGTTTACTTTGCTCAGTAAATATTGCAGAATAATTAAACTGAAGGTTCATTTCCTGAAAGTGAGCTCAGGAAATACTGTTTTATACATCGCTTTTAGACAGGATAAAGGATTTCATCTAGGATTACTCTCCCAGACACACATGCTTAACTTCTGCCTACATATATCTTTAGATTAACTGATACAGTCATCTTTCATTTTTCTTATGGTCTTTGCAGTTGTTCCCAGAAGCCTTAGTGACATACATATGTGATATAGTTCCAAATCTTGAATTAAGAATGGCAAGGAACCTTGGAACATCTTAATTTACATAGACTACAGGACTTGGAGCAATGCATGAATTCAAAAAGTCTTTTGATTTCTCCAAACCAAGGCTTGTGCACTTATTGAAGGCCCAAGGAATCAGGAGCAGGATTTAGATCTGGCAACAGGATAGTGTAAGTTTCTTGCGCTAAACACAAACATTAAGAGTTTGGGACCAACTTGTTTCTTGTAAAATGCTTTTGATTCCAATGATATTAACATAAGGAAATAACAACAGCAACAACAACAATAATAATGTTATCAAAGCAGGTCTTTCTTCTGTCATGTCTTTCAGTCTTTCCTTATTGTTTATTTCTGTTAAATTATTTCTATTTTTGCAAAGTCAAAAAAGATGTGACTGGATTGTACTGATGAAAGTTATATTACAGTGACCATTAGCCACATCTTCAATATCTTTGAAGAAAACCAGAAGACTATCACAAAAGTACAAGTACATGCTTTGAAAGAAACAGGGCAGGATAATTTCAGAGAACACAGAGGTATAAACATAAATTGCAAATGACTAGTTACTAATAAGTGCAACTGAACAGAATGCAAGAGAAAGCTGGGTAGGCTCTATTTTAGGGCACAATTTAAACTTGTATAGAATAGTGGAAAAGTCTATTGCAGATACCTGTGATTGATAGCATAATAATCTTTAGGTTACTTACAAGACAACAAAAAAGCCAAATAAATGAAGACAGGCCTCTTCTACTCAGAAGAGCATATGCAAAACTCATCGTTCTGATATCCTGTACTATTGCTAAGCTATCACACTGTTATCGTGAAAGGGATATGTACCTCTGTATTGTGTACTGGTACTCCATGTCTAGGAGTTCTAGCGGCATTTGAATCAATCTATGTCACGACCCTATGGCAGGAATATCTTCATCAGCCTTATAGGCAGAGTTCATTGTCAATGACAATGACAATGGAGAAAAGTAAATCAGACTAATGGAACCTAGTCAAAACTACTATTCTGCTTAAATTTTATTTTCCTCTGTTTTCCATCTAAAAATTACGTAATTACCTATTTACATGGCTGTGAATATTTATTTGGTTAATATACACAGTAATATATTGCATTTATAATGGTAATATAGAGCAGAAAAAAAACATCAAATGCATTTCTGTTTCTTGGCAAGTTATTCAATAAAAAATCATCTGTTACATGTGTATTTTTGAGCCTATAGCAATGGAAAACAATGTGACTTTGCTTACCAGCAAGTGTTTTGTTATTTTATAATTAGCAGTGTTTCTTAATTTACACATACAACACATCAAGAAAGTACAAAACTGATAAATAATGGCCTGTTAAGCCATCATAGTTTTACAAGTATCTGAATCCTATTGTATATTAAAAAAGTATGATTAAAGTTTACAATCTCAAAAAGAAATGGGTTTGTTATAAGCATAAATATAATGAAATTTTATTTTTGCTCTTTTTCAAGGCAGTTTAGATAGAAGCATAGAGAATATAAACATATCTGCTTTGATTTTGCATAAGATACATGTATCAAGATTTTAAGTTGTTTAAGATTCCTACTGAATTTTGTGAGACCTTTGAATGTCAAAGTATTTCTATGGACTAAAAAAAAAAACCCAAAACAACCCACTCCTCTTTTGACAAGTCCTCCAAATTTGGCTTTCCTACAATTTGACCATCTGTTTGTGCTGGACCTGGATTCCTTTTATACTGGCAATGTCCAGTATTGTCTCAGGTGGTGAATGGAAGACAAGAAATGGTGACATATGGTAGTAGGATGTTTAATCCAACTAAGCAAAAACAAATTGTACTACATAAAAGCAATTACAGTTTATCTTTTATGCATTGAATATACAGAATGGCATTTTAAAGATCTTAGTGACTTATATTTTTTAAGGACTAGTAAAAGTTAGATAAATGTTTTTAGGATAAAAGCAGATAAAAGTATTTTTCAGCCTGCCTACTGAGTTGGGGGAATATGTAAAGTGCTTATGCTACCAGTTTAGGTGATGAATTTAGGTCTAATAAAGAGCAGAAAAAGCTTCCCTTGGTAGTCAACAGAGGTATCAGAAGAAGGACATAACATCTAAATTAATTTACAGGTACCTTAATATACTCCTCATTGTCTTTAAAGTAGACAACTGAAAAATTAATGTTAACTCTTCTTCTCACAAGAAGATCCAGTTCTTTTTTAATCTATACTTTTTGGCCATCCACAATTTTTGGGAACAGGATATGGAGACAGGCTTTTCAAACAAATAAAATGGACAGCTAGGGTAATGAAACTGAAGAAAAACAGTTTTACTTTCCATGTCCTGTAAAGCTGACAAGTTCTTTACAGCAATGCAGATCGAGAACATCTCTTTGTGGTGGAGAACTGTGCTTTGTTCTCCTGTTCTGGTTTTCAGCTGGGATAGAGTCAATTTTCACAAGAATCTGGGAGGGCACACAGCCAGGATAGCTGACCTAAAGTAGCCAAATGGATATTCAGTACCATGACACCGTGCTCAGTGTTGTTGGCTGCAAATTATCTTGTGTATCACACATATATATTCTGTTTTATGTGTACTTTGGCTGTTATTTTCCTCTTCCTTAGTTGTCCTAGTAAGATGTCCTAATCCCAGCCCATGATTTTTACTTTCTGATTATCCTCCCCATCTCACCATGGGGTAGGAGGAGTGAGTGAGCAGCAGCATCTTGCTAAGCTGCTGGTAAGGTCTAAACCAGGATTTTTACTCATTTAAGATAAATGGTATTTCTTTTTATGAAATCTTCACTCTGGTAATCCCAGAAGTCTTAATTCCCCGCCCCCCCCCCCCCCCCCCCCCAAACCCCTATTGAGAGGCTGACATGGCCATTTATTTTCGTATATTTACAATCTAAATAATGCATAGAGAAGGAAAAAAAATAAAAAGGAAAAAAAAATCATGCACAAAGGAAAATAATTCCCCGTCTCCCAACCCCCACATTAAGATCATGGAAAAATATCTATCCAAGGAGCAATCTTTTCTCCAAAGACAACCTCTGAAAAAGGTTAACCTGCTTAATGCATAAGTGCTGTAACTAGTAGGTAATTGTGGTTCCCACTTACTGTACTTTGCATAGTGTTCCGTGTTCAGGTTTTCTGAAGAAATGGCCCTATGGATACAACAGAATCCAATACCTACGACATTATAAGGGTTGGGTTTAGGGCTCAGTACAATGAAGTGGAATGACATTTAATTACTGATGTGCAGCCATTCAGCGCAGCTAATTATGATCCCTGGAGTTTAGTCATCATATGTAATTAACTTTTAGTTTCATAAAAGCTTAATGTGCTGCAAAAGCAGCAATGGCTGTGAATATTACACTTCAGGATTACTGACAGAATTCAAAATGAATTCTAAAAGACAATTTTTCTCACTAAGTGTTAATATAGCCATCTGCTCTTAAACAATGTAAATTTGTCTTAATAGGAGAGCAGATATCATTATCTAAGTTGTTTTTTTTTTTAAATTTCATGGTCACAGTAAGCACAATATAAGCAAGTGGGAGAATAATTCAGGCCTGGAGAAGCAATCATAATCAATTCAAATAAAACTAGCAAGAAGATTGATGAGCAATATTTGAAAGGCCAGCTGGGTTTTCTTTTTTTTTGTTTGTTTTGTTTTTTGTTTTGTTTGGGTTTTTCTTTGGTTTTGTGTTGTTTTGTTGTTTTCTTTTTTCTCTCTATTAGAACATATTTCAAACCATTGTAATTACCAAAACTTAATTTGATTTCTATTTCTAGAGCATCTTAGTAGTAATTATGAAATATAAATATCTATATACAGTCATTTACCAACCATGACTGTTTCATAGAAAGCAGGTTCACTACCTCATGTGTGTTTAGTCAGAAAAGGGAAAACAGATCAAAGGTCTTAGATAAGATCAGAGAAGAATTGTGTCCAGTTAAACTAAAATCCTGATTTATGCTGAGCAAGCCAATTACAGTACATCTGTACGAAACGATATAGACACGTGCAGGGATATACCAATTAGCTCTGACTGAGTGTGTGGGGGTATCAAAGCACAGTCACAGCTTGGTGAAACTTTCTAATAAGGCTAAAATAATCCATTTCTTGTTAGAGTTATTTATTAATAGAATGTGATTGCATGTGCACCAAACAGATGTATTTAGTAACCTTGGAGAACTCAAAATGCATACCCATATTCTTTACCTACGATATTTGTGAGGGTTAGTGCCGAAGAGGAAACTGATTTTAAAAATGCTGATGGCACTGGCAGAACACAGGCTGGGGAGGCCACAGGTTGTTGGCCACAAGAAAGGTATTGAAAGTAGCTCAGCCAAGGGGAGCCCAGGCCAGCTCTGAGACTACACTGTCAGATCAGAAGTACAGATCCTTATACAAAAAATTGCCAAATAATTTCTACTGAACTACAGTGTAGTAGCTGCATTTCCTCAGTGGAAACTGTGGAGTTACAGGTTCTTAAAAAAAAAAAAAAAAAAAAAAAAAGCTGTTAATAAAAATAATATATTATTATGAAACTTTAATAAGTCATATAACACCTTTTACAAATGCCAGAGAACATAAATTAGGCCAAAGACCAGGAGGAGTTGCCAATGGCAGGAATATGATGGAAAGAGAAAAGTTGAAAAGTTTCTGAAACACCCTGACACAGTTTCTAGCCACAGCACAGAAACCCAGGACAATTCAAGAAACCACAGGATAACGAGGTTAGTCTAAAGTTCGATCTCATATACCTGAAAAAATGCTCCTCACATAATTGTACTGTTGCAGATTTATGCTAGAGATGGACTAAAATTCTCTTGAAAATAAACTAAAATTAGCTTTGAGATATTTTCCATTTTTAGCAGAATCTCATTTATTTTGAAATTACTATTTGCAGATGTGCTGGAGGAATTTAGCTGAAAATTGGGCAAGGTTTTCTGCTATCCTTGCTACCTCATAGATTTTTTTTTTCAAAAGAAAGAACTTACATATTTTCCATAGCAGGGCTCCTCTATTAAGCTGATTATGTACTTCATACATGTATTTTATTTAAAAATCTATTGCATTACTTTGAATTTTGGTTTTGGCTGGGGTAGAGTTAATTTTCATCATAGTAACTTGCATGGAGCGGTGTTTTGGATTTGTGCTGAAAACAGTGTTGATAACACTGTGGGAAGAAGAAGAAAGTGGGACATATTTGGACTGCTAGCATTTGTCTTCTCAAGTAACTGTTAGATGTGATGGAGCCCTGCTTTCCTGGGGATGACTGAAGACCCGCCGTCCCATGGTGAATGAATTCCTTGTTTTGCTTTGCTTCCATGTGTAGCTTTTGCTTTATCTAGTAAATTTTCTTTATCTAGACCCACAAATTTTCTCATGTTTACCCTTCTGATTCTCTCCCCCATCCCCTCACAGAGCAAGTGACTCTGTGGTACTTAGTTGCCAGCTGGGGTTAAACCATGACACCCAATGTGGGGCACAAAGGGTTTGAAGTAATGACAGGTGTGATTGGAATTTGCTAGATTGAATTTATATCTGTTACTACTATTAATTGACATGCTCTTGTGCTTGCCTTGGGGCTTGCTTGCTTTACTGTATGCTAGAGTCTGGTGCATGTTAGTGGCTTTTTTTTAATTGTGCTGCTTGCTGTGGTGCTCTACTGCCTATAATCTTACTCTGTTGTCCCTGGGAACATTTTGGTAACAGCAATGGTGGTATACCTGGGCTGGCAGATGACCAGGACATTGCTGCTCTTTCTGTGCTGTGGCACAACTCCAGGGTGAAATACAGTTGAAGTGACTGTGACCTGTGGAAGAATCAATGTGTGAGCAGGACATTCTGAAGCGTATGTGGCCATAGAATCATAGAATCTCTTTGGTTGGAAGAGATCTTCAAGATCATTGAGTCCAACCACAGCCTAACCCTGCCTAGTCCACCTCTAGACCATGTCCTCAAGGACAACATCTACACGTCTTTTAAATACCTCCAGGGATGGTGACTCTGCCACTTCCCTGGGCAGCCTATTCTGGTACTGGACTACCCTTTCAGTAAAGAAATTCTTCCTGAGATCAAACCTAAATCTCCCCTGGTGCATTTTGAAACCATTTCCTCATGTCCTATCACTTGTTACCTGAGAGAAGTACCGTCCCCCTCCTCTCTACACCCTCCTTGCAGGCATTTGTAAAGAGCGATAAGGTCTCCCCTCAGCCTCCTTAAGACTAAATAGCCCCAGTTCCCTCAGCTGCTCTTCAGAAAACATGTGCTCCAGACCCTTCACCAGCTTTGTTGCCCTTCTCTGGACATGCTCCAGCATCTCAACATCCTTCTTGTATTGAGGCGCCCAAAACTGAACACGGTTCTTGAGGTGCGGCCTCACCATGTCTGAGTATAATAGGATAATCACTTCCCTACCCCAGCTAGTTAAACTATTCCTGGTACAGGACAGGATGCTGTTGTCCTTGGCCACCTGGGCATGTTGCCAGCTCATGTTCAGTCAGCTGTCAACTAACACCCCCAGGTCCTTTTCCTCCAGGCAACCTCCCAGCCACTCTGCCCCAAGCCTGTAGCATTGCCTGGCGTTATTGTGACCAAAGTGCAGGATCTGGCACTTGACCTTGTTGAACTCCATAAAGTTGGCTGCTGCCCATAGATCCAGCCTGTCCAGGTTGTTCTGCAGAGACTTCCTGCCTTCCAGCAGATCGACACTCCCACACAATTTGGTGTCTGCAAATTTATTCAGGTTGCACTCAATCCCCTCATCCAGCTCATTAATAAAGACGTTAAAGAGGACTGACCCCAGCACTGAGCTCTGGCGATCACCACTTGTGACCAGCTGCCAGCTGGATTTCACTCCATTCATCACAACTCTTTGAGACTGGCCATCCAGCCAGTTTTTAACCCAGCAGAGAGTATACCCACCTAATCCATGAGCAGCTAGTTTCTCTAGGAGGATGTTGTGGGAATAAGTCCACACCAGGGCAGGTTCTTCTTAGAAGTGTTTGTGGCCATGGTTATGTCTGTGCCACAGCAGGTATACTTCTGAAGGGATTGCCCAAGAATAACTCCATGCTGAGGAAGATACCCTTTGAAGCATCACTGCCTCTGCATGAGGTCATGCTGGAGCACCTCAAAACACGTGGCCATGTATGAGCCCATGACAGAGCAGGTTTATTTCTGAAGGGACTGTGGCTGTGGCCATGCTGGAATAGTTATATCTCTGAAGATATTTTGTCCAATGGATACAACCACACATGAATTGTGGCTGTCGATAAGTCTATACTGCAGAGGGTACACCCCTGGAGAGACTGTGGCTCATAGATAAGGCTCCATTTGGAGCAGGTATGCCGCTACAGGACTGCAGTCTGTAGATAAGTCCAAGCTGGGACAGGGGCAAGGGGAGAAGTTCATTGCAATATTAAACCTGATGGTCTAGTCCAAAGGGATCAGGGGTGGCAATTGTAATGGAAATACCGTTAAATTGCTGTAACCCAGAATTTCAGTTGCATGTTCTAGGAATTACTATAGCAGAAATCACCTGAACCACTGGAGGACAAGGTTGGCTGCTGGCCTTACAAGAAGCAGTGCAAGTATATCAGTGACCTGACCTGAGCTTGCTTTGGTGCCCAGGAATCCACCCAACACACCACCTCTTTAGGGACAGGATTTTAATATGAACATCATAAAATATTGGAGCAAGCATCCAGGATGCTCCAAGTCTCTATAGCGATTTTCCATGTCTGGTTTACTGTAGAGAAGCACAGGTTTCTTTTGTAATACAACCTTCTTCATCCAAATTGTGTAATTTTGTTAAACCCTAAGATATCAGGTTCAGCACAGCTATAAACTGACAAGAATAGACGGCCTTAGGCAAGTAAGAAATCATTCTTGTTTCCCTCTAGTCATAAGTGCAGAGAATCTGTGTAAATTTGATTTGGCCCTTGAAAAGATTCAAAAAATATTTTGTTTTTCTTATTTGTTAAGTTGTAAGACCTCACTTGAATTAAGTAGTCAGTCAGTAACAATCATGTAGTTTTACTACATGTTGCCAAGCTCAATACCGCCATGCTCAAATGTTTTGTTTTAGTGGCTAGGATGCTCTCATTTCAGACACTGGTAGATTTAACTAGTATCAATTTCCAGTAACATTTTCTTTGCATTGATTAGAGGACTTCTGCTTCATTGATCCCTGACAACCCATTATTGAATTCCAAACACAGAGAGGATATAGAGTACAGCTGATATATCTCATACGAAATCAATTGTAATATTTTAAACAGCATGTGTGCTGATACTTGCTTCAGGTCTTAGAAAATTATTTTTCTCATTTACCTATCTAATTCCAATAATGATCTGCTTAAATAAAGTAGTTCATAGACAGACATATCTTATCCTCAGAGAAATGGACAGTTAGTCTTTGCCCTGTTTTATGTGGAGATCAATGTATTCCTGCTCTCTTGTATTTCCATATTCCATCACTTTTATGTCCAATTCACTATTGTATTGAAATGATTCTCAGCACTCTATCTTCCAGGAGTTTGTCACATCTGGCCAAAAGGAGGAAGAGGTTACTCAGATTTGCCAATTCTCTTTGTTGGGAATGAGGTAAATAAGACACCTTAGCTCTGTGGATAAACAAAGACTTCTATTCCATAGCTAGACTCATTGGTAAATAAATGAGTAGCAGAAGTGCTTGTTATGCACCACACATTGTGGGGTTAGGCCTTGCATTACTTACCAGTAAAAGTAAAAGAGAGAGAGAAAGAGATCCCATCCAGGTTCCAGTGCTGGTCCAGCCAGCCATGGGTTCTCTGTTTCGTAGGACCACCCCTCTTGAAGACCCAGTTATGGCGCTTGTCTTGCCTTTTCAGTTCTGCTGCCACTCACTACAGACAGTCCCCTGCCACAGTGGCACCAAGTTCAGAAATTTTCCCTTTATGTTTTTTTGCATAGACCTCAAGTGTTTGAGACATTCCTTGGAAAGGCTCAGGGGATCTCCACCCCCTGTTCCCATACCAAGTTTCGTGTTGTGACATCATCCCCACTCTTCTGAGCAGACAGTCCTTTGTTCCAGGGGGTTAACCTTGGTATTTAGACTATTTGTTCAAATTGTTTGCTCTTTCATTTGGTCTCCTACAGATTTACACCTTTCCACCAAATATCTGTGATCCAGGTACACTGATCCCAAGTGTATTGATCTGCATTTTCCAGGGTGAATGTCATCATCTTCCTTTTTTCCTGAATAAAATGTAAATCATTCTGCCTTTGTACCATATTTTATAGAATCATAGAATCATAGAATGGCATGGGTTGGAAGGGACCCCAAGGATCATAGAGCTACAGCCCCCCTGCCACAGGCAGGGCCACCAACCTCAGGCCTGGATCGATGCAAGGCTGCCCAGAGGCCCATCCAACCTGACCTTGAACACTTCCAGGGATGAGGCATCCACCACTTCTCTGGGCAGCCTGTTCCAGCACCTCATCACTCTTTCTGAAAAAAAACTTCCCCCTAATATCTCATCTAAACCTTCCTTCCTTTAGTTTTAATCCATTCCCCCTTGTCCTGCCATTGTCTACCCTTTTAAAAAGTTGATTCCCCTCCAGTTTATATGCTTCCTACATAGAATCATTTCACCTACATAGAATCATAAAATCATAGAATCATAGAATGTTTTGGGTTGGAAGGGTCCTCAAAGATTTTCTAGTTCCAAACCCTTTGCCCTGGGCAGGGACACCTTCACTAGACCAGGTTGCCTAAGGCCCCATCTAACCTGTTCTTAAACACTTCCAGGGATAGGGTTTCCACAACCTCTCTGGGAAACATGTTTGAGTGCTTCACCACCATCATAGTAAAGAATTTCTTCCTAACATCTAATCTAAACCTGCCCTCTTTCAGCTTGAAGCCATTATGCCTTGCCTTATCACTACACTCCCTGGTGAACAGTCCCTCTCCCACTTTCCTGTAGGACCTCTTTAAGTATTGGTATGCCACAATTAGGTCTCCCCGGAGCCTTCTCCAGGTTGAACAAGCCCAACTGTCTCAACCTATCTTCATAGGAAAGGTGCTTCAGCCCCCTGATCATCTTTGTGGCCCTCCTCTGGACTTGATTCAACAAGTCCATGTCTTTCCTGTGCTGGGGACTCCAGAAGTGGATGCAGTATTCCAGGCGGGGTCTCATGAGAGCAGAGTAGAGGGGCAGAATACTCCTACCCATCTTGAATTTTTTATTAAATTACTCATTACTCCAAGATTCTGAATGGAAATATTAGTTTATTTGCGACATTAGTTTGGAATAGTGTCTGTGGCTGTTAAAGGGAGCCTCTGTTTCTCATCTTGCAGAGCTGAGGTGAAAATGGAGCACACATCCATATTAAAACTTAAGAAGCACTTATGAGCCTTATCATTTTGATAGGCTTAATAACACAAGTTTTAGGCTTAAAACCTGAATCCCATTTGTTATCTCTTGAATCTTAATGTCTATCAATCCCACTCTAAAGTTCTATTTTATATCTATTTCAATTGGCTACATGACATCATCAATTGTAAAGTTGACTACAACCTGATATGACCTAGCCTTGCCATCTTGACGAGTTTTAGTGAACTTTAGACATTAAACCTGACAAAACTCTATAAACATGCTAAAATAAAGTTTTCACATAGCCCCTGTATGAGACAGAAGGAGTTCCTTTCTACTCCAGTCACTGCCATTTGATAACCTGTTTTTCTTACAAAAGACAGAATACGAACTAGTGCAAGACTTGGTGCTCTTGGTACTGCTTTGTCATCACATTTGCTAAATAAAATATACTGGCTTGTTTAGTTTCTGCTTTATTAAATTAATTGTTGTCTCATAGGCTTCATAGCTCTTTTACGGCTGTATTGGAAGTAATATTGAGTAATTCTAGAACTAGCACTGCCAAGTGATACTTTAGTGTTGATTTCTGTTGTATCAGTCACTATAGTGATAAAAAAGAATCCTGAAGTTATTTATTTTGTCTATTTTTTAATATCTGTATCTTAAGTTATGATATGATGTTTACTATCCTTAAAGGCTTAGACCTTCCACCAAGAACATATGTCCTCAGAGTGCTTCTAAGTTTTTTTCAGTGCTATTTCAGGGGGGTTGTGGAGTCTCCATCTTTGGAGATACTCAAGACCTGTCTGGATGCCCATCTGTGCAATCTGTCCTAAGGAACCTGCTTTGGCAGGGGGGTTGGACCCAAAGATCTCTTGAGGTCCCTTCCAACGTCTACAGTTCTGTGATTCTGTGATTGATTTCTTTATGATTACAGAATTCTATTTTCTTTATTTTCTCTAATATTTACTAAATGTAACTTTAAAAAAAAAAACAGGATTGAGTCTTAGCCACATAACAAGACTATAGTCTAAAAAGAGTAAAAATATCAGGCAAAGTTTATCTTGTGATTTTCTTAACTTCTAACATTTAAAAATGCAAATATCTTATCTGCCTACCGGCTTAGGCCAGAATTGATGATATTTCAGGCCATCAGATGGGCTTACTATCTTTCTCCAGCACATTGCTACTGCTATGAATTGTTTGTATTTGTGCAGTCTTGTTTACAGGCTTGTCTTCTGTGTCTCCAGAGGTGTCTGAAGCCTTAAATGACAAAATTTGAGGTCACACTTTATTGAACAAATCTCCATTAATTACCTCCAGTAGACCACTTGCATCAGCAGCCGTCAACAGTCTAATGAGCTAAGCTGTATTGAAAGGTCCCACGCAAATGCAAAGGAGAAAAGTTGGGTCTAATTTGTTATCTTAACTAATTAAAAGTGATTGTTTTTTTCCTTAGACTCAAATAAAACCAATATCTTAATACGAAGATATTCTACTTTACCTAAGCTCTGGGATTAGTAAGAATAGTCTCTATCAGTTTCTGCAATAGGATTTTAAATTAAACTTGATAGAAGAACTGTACAGAACTCTCTTATCTAACCAAAACCGTTAGGCAGGGAGTTGAAGGGTGTAGATTAATAGTAACTAGTTCAGAAATTATAGGACTTAAAGAGTGACGGTATTATGGAAATTGTATTTAAAAAGACATTTTTCTTTTTGTTCAAGTGAATTCAGTCCTGGGCATTTGTGTTTGGTCTGGATGAGATGGAAGTAACATCCCCCATAGCAGCCCTCATAGCACTGTGCTTTGTATTTGTAGATAGATCTTTGCTTATAATGCACTCGTGTTTTGGGTACTGATGAACATTGTTCAGACAACATCAAAGTTGTCTCTCTAACCACCCTCCTCCCCAAAGGTCAGTAGAGCTGGATGTGGGCAAAAGATTGGCATAGGAAATAAATACAACAGCTCACCCAAACTGACAAATGGGATATTCCTTACCATATGCTCAGCGACAAAAACTAAGAGAAAGGGAGAGAAGAGCATTCACTATGAAGACATTTGTCTTCTGAAGCAACCGCTGTGTGTGCTGAGGTCCTGCTTCCCAGGAAGAGGCTGGACTTCACCTACTGATGGGAAGCAGACAATATATCGTTTTGCATTTATCTGCTTCCACATATAGACTTGGATTTTCTTCATTAAACTGCCTTTATCTTAATCCATAATTTTAAAATTTATTTTCACCCCCTCTCCCTCTGAGGAGGGGAGTGAGAGAGAAGCTTGGTGGGCACCTGGCAGCCTGCCATCAGAAACCTACCACAGCATTTAGTAAGTGCAACCCTCCCTGTTGACCAGATATTAAGCTGATTGCATGGATATTGCTGTATTGGCAATACCATCTGTCCAGTAAGGTGTAAAACCAAATTCATGAGCAAATGTGGTCTTTAGAGATCCAAAGGACATTTCAGTGAGAGCAAAATTCTTCATTCTGGCAATACTCCATCCCAGGCAATTATGTCTGAACTGCTTAAATTTCCCCTATATTTTTAACTGTGTATAAAATTCTACTTTAGCTCCCATCTGCATTGATACTGTGTATTAAGGGCCAAACACTTTATTCTACCCAGTGGTAAGTGGAACTATAAAGGAACCTACCATATCATAATGCTATATCTTAATTAATGAATATTAAAATCTTGAATAATTTCAAATGAGTAGACTGCTTAGAAGCACAAAAATATTCTCAATGGTCCTGAAGAACATTGACTAATATCTGTTTCTATGTGGATAAAATTTATTTTAAATCTTTTTCTTCTATTGTGAAAAGATGTTGTTCAGCAGCTGGACAGTATAGGGATAGGACTTCTACACTAAGTAACCCCTTCAAAAGCAGCTCTCAGGGTTAGACTAGCCCATGCTATGTACAGAAAGCTTGTAAGGGCAGCTTCTAGAGATGATGCAGAGCTCACAGCATCCTCTGGGCTTGAGCAGTAGATCCATGCTAGCACAAGGAACCTGAAAAGTATTTGGGTACACAGGAGGTGGTTGGAAAAAAAAAAAGTTCCTGGGTCCCTCAGAGCAGCGCAGGTGTTAGAATAACACACTGATTTAATATCCAGGGCAGTGAGGTTTACACAGCCTTTACCTGCAAGCACAGATAAGTGAAAACTTCCAAGTCCTATACTTTGCTATACTCTAACTCAGGCCTGTTTACTAACATGCCAACCCAATTGCTGTCTTTTCTCAGAGGTTTCATTGCAAAATCTGGATGGGTGTCTACTTTGCAGTAATGCTTATTTCCTCCTTGCCATATTTCTAAACCAGAAAAAGTCTGTGACACTTTGAATTACTATTCACTACTGGCATAAAAGATGCATCTCTTTTTTTACTCCATATTGAAAAAGATCTTGGAAAAAGAAGCATCATCACTATATGTCAACACAGCTAAATTCCAGTTAGAATTATGTGAATATAATTCAGATTTCAAATATTTAGATTATTTGAATTTATTTATCTTGAGCTCAATTATGGTAAAAAGCAAAAGGACCCAATGAAGATGATTGAGTATGGGCATATGTTGCCTAGAGGGGTTGTGGAGTCTTCATCCTTAAAGAAATTCAAAACCTGACTGGACAGGGCTCTAGGCAACTTCCTCTAGCTGACTCTGTCCTGAACATCAAAGCCTCTTTTTTTTTTTTTTTGTCTTTCTATGATTCTGTATTATCAATTTTTTTCCAATTTTATTTTTATTTTCTTTTAAGAATTACTTTTCCTTGCAAGGGCTTCATACTAAAATTATTTGTGAGTCTAAATAGACTAGCTAAATAGTTATTGAATTCGTCTTGCAAGATGATTTTGAAGATTCAGATTGTTTATTCTAGAATATAGAAAACCAAGGAAGAAAAAATGAGTTCAATGCTGTTCAAGGTTTCCTCAAAGAGAATGGTAATTGTCCCTCATATCTGCTAGAAAGAGGTTAGAAAGTAAAGGGCCGCTTCCTAAGGTGAATGTGGGGAAAAATTATTAACAGAAGTCGCTGGCTATGTACAAAATCCCTGCAAAATGGAAGCTTAGACCTTGAATTTCTAGCAAAACATACTTCATATGGAATATTAAAAAAAAAAAGTGATTTTTTATTTGATATTATCGTGCTATTCCAGTTTTATGCAATCTAAAAGTAGCATCTAAGATTTACATATGTAAATATGCATAAATCACTGTTTTTACAAAGAACAAATTACTATTAATGAACATTTAAAATTATTTATCTGCAGTTGGTGGATTTAATACTTGAACCTTCAGATTAGAATTTCTAGAATTGTGGTCATGTAGATGACAGAAGCTGTCTGAATGTCATGGAAATAGATAAATTTAGCAGTTTTTTGTTAGACACTTGAAATCATTCTGCAACCCTATGTGTTTTTTAGGGGACTATCTGAAGTCAAGTAGATAATGATAAAACTGTTCTCTTTCAAAGGGAAATCTTAGAATTAAGGCTTCATTATGAGATAATGAATTTGTTAAAATAATTTATGTGGAAATAGGAGTTTCTACAGAGATTTACAATAAATTTTGTTTTCTTTAATTTAAACATAAATTGATGGAGTAAATTTGTATTATTGAAGACAATACCAAACATTCATTTCCTGGGTTCGATTTCATTCTAAACTAGCAAGCACTTAACACTGTCAGCCCCTTGTGCTTTTAACTGAATAAAGGTCAGGTAATCAGACATCTGAAAGGACAGCTCATTTATCATCCTTTGATAAATGTGTCAGTAGCTAATCTTTAGCAGTGGATGATAACACCACACAATGAAAAGTTAATGGATTCAAAGCATTGAATTTACTACAACAAGGATGTAATGATGCTGTAGAGCAGAAAGTTCAATTTTATTCCATATTTTATGAGATTATATTTGCAGCTGAAAGCATTAATTACCAAAATCTAAATATTATTCTGATAAATTTTGTTCCACAGAGGTCAAGACTGATATTGATAAGAAATCATAATTATAGAACTGATTGAAGTATTATTTCAACAAGCAATTGTAGGATTTATATCCCATCAAGCTAATTGCTGAAGCTTCACCAGTTTAAAAATTGTTCAATGCTTCTTGCTACAAGTTCATATGTGCAATTTTAGTACCACATATTCTGATTTATATCTCATTTATTATTAATCTAAAATAAAATCTAGTCCAGTCACCCCAAAGCTACAGCTGAGGTTGAGAGTGTAAGTGTCTTCCTTAGGTTGTATCTTGTTTGTCCTGTACTGGTGTTTCTGATGGTCTTTCTGAGGCATCTGAAATGACTGGAAACAACTCTGTAGAAGATTGTTTATGTAGGTAGGAATGGTAGGAATCTATATTCTGGGTTACAGTATGTACCTGCCATGCAAACACAAAACAACAACACATGAAAGCCAAAGAAAGGGTTAAATTACATTTCTACTTTTTCATGGATCACTATTGCTACCTCACAAGCAATTACTTTAATCTTGCTTTAAGATACAGTTCTGCAACATATCCAGGAGGGCTTTATGGTTGATTGGTTTGATCTGAAAATTTAAGACATTATGCATCTACTAATGTATAATATTCTACCAAGCCAAAGCTAGTCTTTCACTAGTGTATATCATTGATCATCTAGAAAGCAGGAATAAAAAGAAAAAAAAGACAGAAAAGCAGAGTGGTTAAAAACTGTCTTGTATGGTTAGGTGCCAGGTGCAAACTTATTTGGTTTTGTGTATCTTTTATCACCATGGGGTTTCAGTGACTCAGAAGCCTAAGGATCCTTATAAACATGATGCTTGGCAGTCACTGAAGAAAACAGATGTTTTTGTAAAATTCTTTTAAGGAAATAGGTCTGGAGTTACACAATAATAGGGATTGTAGGATCACATGAAAATTAAAGTTGAGAGAGGTGCTTGTGAGAGACTTGGAAAACACTATTTTATTGTTAGTTTTCTTTACAATGAACAAAATATAGAGAATATATATCTCTACATTTTTTATTTTTGCTTATTTCACATTCACACATTATTACTATCATTGTTATTATTATTACTACTCCTGCTATTGTTCTGCAGATAATGTAGTGTAAGATGAAAAATCTAACAGGTTTTCTAACGTGCAAAATAAAATCTCAGACCATACTGCCTTTGGAAATAATATATATCACCCTTGTGTAAGTATGAAGTGAATAAATTTCAAAGCTGTAATGAAAGGAGCTAGCCTCCTAGCCCAAAGTCAAATTAATCTCTCCACATCTTCCTTGAAAATTATTTAAAGGAAAAATAAATTATCTCTGTAGCAAATTTATCTATATCCCTAGGTGTTGAACGGCATGTCTGCTGTGACAATGCGTACTGTAGGCAGCAATGGGAAAATCAACGTTTTTCTACATTGTCTGAACATTGTAGCTGTGTCTTAGAATTTGTACCATAATCTTAAAAGGAAATATCTCTGTTCCCTAGATTTTGTATTCTTCAGCTTGTCGTGGTTTTGCCCCAGCCAAGGGCCGCACCCCACACAGTCGCTTGTACTTTTAAAAGGAAGGGGGAGGGAAAGTTGGGGGAAGGGGAAAAGGGAAGGAAGAAAGGAGGAAAAGAAACCACAACCTAGAAACCAGAACCACGCAGGTTGGGATAAGGATAGTTTACTAAACAATAACAGAAAACTAGATATAACAATAACAGAAGTTTAAAGCACAAAATAGATGAAACTGGTGATACACAATGCAATTTCTCACCAAACCACACAACTCAGGCCGCACAGCTTACAGCCCGTCCCGGACAACCCGACCGCCCCAGAAACTGCACGTCCTGGCGTTGTCTCCCCCTCTTCCCCCCAGTCCCCCCTTATACTGAGCATGACGTAACTGGCATGGAATATGCTCTTTGGCCAATTCGAGTCACCTGTCCTGGCTGCGTCCCCTCCTTTCTCACTAGTAAGGAAGTATGCAGAGCTGAGAAAGGTACTTGATTGCCCGGCAACAAATCGGAAACATCAGGGTGCTATCAGCACTATTCTCATGCTAACACCCAAACATGGCATTCCATTCACTGCTAAAAAAAAAAAGTTTAACTCCATCATAGCTGAAACCAGGACATTATCCACCCCTTATTCCATACCATTTACGTCATGACCAGATCCAACAATTTTCTTTGGGTACAACCAGTTTCGTGTTTCACACACCCATATATGTATGTACACATGTATGCACACATATGTGCATACAGATCTTATTCCCTCAGTCTGTGAATCATCCCTCTGAAGTTGTTGAGTTCATTTAGTCCATGATTTCCAGGCTCCATTTGTCCTAACAGTTTCTCAGGATAGTTGTATGTTCCATTGGCTCGTTGCACGCTGCATCTCAGGCTCTTGACTGATACACCTGGCATGGTCCATGCTCATAGTCTGTGGGTCAGAGTTTATTTTCAACGGGAGCAAAAAGTTCTTGAGAGGCCAGGCTTTAGTTCCATCATCATGGCACTCATTCTTCATTAACTTGTATGACTCCAGCTATAATGCTATGGTACAACATACAGCAATCATATACAATAATGGGTTATTTGGCAATTATTACAATTTCTACTTCATTAATTATATTGGCTATTCTCACCCAAAATTAAATCCCCTTGAGGTACACATCGAACTTCTCCATCCCTCTGCATTACCCACCAAGTACAGCCAGGTCCTTGAGCAAAAACAATTCCAGACATGGGTTTACCTTTGCCTGAAGCAGGGATGACCCAAACTCTCTTTCCCAATACACTCTTCATATGCACTACTGGGACTCTGTCTCCCTCTACAGCACGTGGAAATTTTGCCTGGGCAGGGCCAGCCTGATTGGTAGATCCCCTAGAGTTAACTAACCACGTGGCTTGGGCCAAATGTGTATCCCAATGCTTGAATGTCCCACCACACATTGCTTTCAGTGTAGTTTTTAAAAGTCCATTATATCGTTCAATTTTCCCAGAGGCCGGTGCATGGTAAGGAATGTGGTACACCCACTCAATGCCATGCTCTTTGGCCCAGGTGTCTATAAGAGTGTTTCGGAAATGAGTCCCATTGTCTGACTCGATTCTTTCTGGAGTACCTTGTCGCCAGAGGACTTGCCTTTCAAGGCCCAGAATTGTATTTCGAGCAGTGGCATGGGGTACGGGATATGTTTCTAGCCAGCCGGTAGTTGCCTCCACCATTGTAAGCACATAACGTTTGCCATGGCGGGTTTGTGGGAGGGTGATGTAATCAATCTGCCAAGCCTCCCCATATTTATATTTCATCCACCGTCCTCCATACCAAAGGGGCTTTAACCGCTTAGCTTGCTTGATTGCAGCACACGTCTCACATTCGTGGACAACTTGTGCGATGGCGTCCATGGTCAAGTCCACCCCTCGATCCCGAGCCCATCTATATGTTGCATCTCTCCCTTGATGACCCGAGGTATCATGAGCCCATCGAGCCATGAATAATTCACCCTTACGTTGCCAGTCTAGATCTACCTGAGCCACTTTAATCCTAGCAGCCTTATCTACCTGATGGTTGTTTTCATGTTCCTCCATGGCCCGACTCTTAGGTACATGGGCGTCGACATGACGTACCTTCACAACAAGTTTCTCTAACCGAGCAGAGATATCTTGCCATAAGTCATCAGCCCATATAGGTTTGCCTCTACGCTGCCAGTTGTTCTTTTTCCACTGCTGCAACCACCCCCACAGGGCATTCGCCACCATCCATGAATCAGTATAAAGGTAGAGCCTTGGCCACTTTTCTCTCTCAGCAATGTCCAGGGCTAACTGGATGGCCTTCACCTCAGCGAACTGGCTTGATTCACCTTTTCCTTCAGTGGCTTCTGCTACTCTTCTTATAGGATTCCATACAGCGGCTTTCCATCTCCGATGCTTACCCACAATGCGACAAGACCCATCAGTGAACAGGGCATATCGCTTCTCATTCTCTGGCAGTTCGTTGTAGGGTGGGGCTTCTTCAGCGCGTGTTACCTCCTCATCCTCTGGTGACATCCCAAAATCTTTGCCTTCTGGCCAGTCTGTGATCACCTCCAAGATTCCTGGGCGATTGGGGTTTCCTATTCGAGCCCGCTGTGTAATTAGTGCAACCCACTTGCTCCACGTAGCATCAGTGGCATGGTGTGTAGAAGGAACCTTCCCTTTGAACATCCAGCCCAGCACCGGCAGTCGGGGTGCCAGGAGGAGCTGGGCTTCAGTTCCAATCACTTCTGAGGCGGCTCGAACCCCTTCATAGGCGGCCAGTATTTCCTTTTCTGTTGGAGTATAATTGGCCTCAGATCCTTTGTAGGCCCGACTCCAAAACCCCAGCGGTTGACCTCGAGTCTCCCCTTGTCCTTTCTGCCAGAGACTCCAGGTCGGGCCGTTCTCCCCAGCTGCAGTGTAGAGCACATTTTTAATATCTGTCCCTGTTCGGACAGGCCCAAGGGCCACTGCATGGACTATCTCGCGTTTGATCTGCTCAAAGGCTTGCTGTTGCTCAGGGCCCCATTGGAAATCATTCTTCTTTCGAGTTACATGGTAGAGTGGGCTCACAATGAGACTGTAGTTTGGGACATGCATTCGCCAAAAACCTATAACACCTAAGAAAGCTTGTGTTTCCTTTTTGTTGCTTGGTGGAGACATAGCTGCTATTTTATTAATAATGTCCATTGGGATGTGACGACGCCCATCCTGCCATTTTATTCCTAAAAACTGGATTTCTCGCGTAGGCCCCTTGACTTTACTTCGTTTTATAGCAAAACCGGCTTCTAAAAGGATTTTAATTACCCTGTTTCCTTTTTCAAAAACTTCCTCTGCTGTGTTGCCCCATACAATGATGTCATCGATATACTGCAGGTGCTCTGGTGCTTCACCCTTTTCCAGTGTATTCTGGATTAGTCCATGGCAGATGGTGGGGCTATGTTTCCACCCCTGGGGCAGACGATTCCACGTGTATTGGATGCCTCTCCAAGTGAAAGCAAACTGTGGCCTGCACTCTGGCGCCAGTGGGATCGAGAAGAAAGCATTCGCAATGTCGATTGTGGCGTACCACTTGGCTGCCTTCGATTCCAATTCATACTGGAGCTCTAACATGTCTGGCACAGCAGCACTCATACCTGGAGTGACTTCATTTAGCCCACGATAATCTACTGTCAGCCTCCACTCTCCATTGGACTTCCTCACTGGCCATATGGGACTATTAAAGTGTGAGTGGGTTCGGCTGATCACTCCCTGATTCTCCAGTTGACGAATCAACTTATGGATGGGAATCAGGGAATCTCGGTTAGTACGGTATTGTCGTCTGTGCACCGTCATCGTAGCAACTGGCACTTGCTGTTCTTCACCCTTCAACAACCCCACAACAGCAGAATCCTCTGAGAGTCCAGGCAAGGCACACAATTGTTCAATTTCTTCTGTTTCCAAAGCAGCTATTCCAAAAGCCCATCGGTACCCTTTTGGGTCTTTAAAATACCCTCTACGTAGATAATCTATACCTAAAATGCACGGAGCTTCTGGACCAGTCACAATGGGGTGTTTTTCCCAGTCCTTCCCAGTTAGGCTCACCTCAGCCTCTAGCACAGTTAGTTGTTGGGATCCCCCTGTCACTCCAGAAATACAAACAGGTTCTACCCCTTCATGATTCGATGGCATTAGAGTACACTGGGCACCAGTATCCACCAGAGCTTTGTACTCTTGTGGGTCTGACGTGCCAGGCCATCGGATCCACACAGTCCAATAAACCCGATTGTCCCTCTCCTCCACCTGGCTGGAGGCAGGGCCCCTCTATTGCTGCTGATCATATTTGTTTTCCACTGGTTGCATAAAGGACTTAGAGGTCCCTTCAAAAGGATCAGGCACATCAGACATATAGGTAGGCCTTCCAGTTGGTCTAGGGAACTGCCCAGTAGAAACTGGTGCAGCCTTCTTCCTGGCAGAATCTCGTTGTGCGAATGTTTTACCCCGCAGCTCATTTACTCGTGCTCGAAGGGCTGAGGTGGGCTGCATATCCCATTTCCTCATGTCCTCTCCATGATCAAGCAGGTAAAACCACAATGTACGTCGTGGTGTGTATTCTCCCTCTTGGAACGATGGACGCTTTCTCCCAGTAGCTGCAACATTGCTCCATACGGGTTGGGAGTTGGACACATTGTTGTCAAGTCGTTGAACCAGTTTCTCTACTGCTGCAATGACGGAGAGGGAAACATTGTCTTGGTATTTCCGGAGTCGGCAGGCCACCTCATTTACGGTTGGCGGATTCGTATCATTCCAGTCAATTGCTGCCAGTGAATTGGTATACCCTGCTGGTGCACTTCGTACAACCTTACGCCACATATCTGGAGTGCATAGGACTTCATCGGGATCAGAGGGAAGCCGTGAATTGTCCAGATCATAATAAATTATCTCCCGTACAGCTAATTCTCTCAGGTGCTGGACAGATGTCTCTATGCTGTTACACTTAGGTGTCTGGCATGTAATATATTCCTTTATGGGATATCTTTCCTTCACACTTGACAGTAGTCGCCTCCAGAGGCTGAGGATTTCTGGCCTCCTCCCAATTGCTTTGTCAATTCCTCCTTCTCTATCTAGGGATCCCAACTGCTTGGCCTCTCTGCTTTCTAATTCCAAACTACTGGCCCCGTGATCCCAACATCGGAGCAACCAAGTGATAATGTGCTCACTTGGGTGGCGAGTGAAATCTTTTCGAACCTCACGCAGCTCACTCAGAGTCAGGGATCGGGTAACAATCTCTGGTTCTGCCTCATCCTGATATCCTTGAGATGATCCCGGTTGATCATCATCCTTATCCGTCACTATGCGAACTGATTTCTTTGTGCCTTTCCTCTTTTGTACGGGAGCAACAGACACTGGTGTGGATTGGTTTTTCAGATCATCTGCAGTGTCTGCTGTAGAGATTACAGTAGCTGCAGTGTCGGTCACAGGGGTTGCAGTAGCTGCAGTGTCAGCCCCAGTGGTTGCAGCAGCTATAGTATCTGCCAGTCTGTTTCCTTTCCCTTCTCCCTGACAGTGCTGACAGTACTGACAGTGCTGCCTGCTATCAAGCAGTGTTTGATAAATAGTGGCCAGAGCCCAGCACAGTGCAGTAAGGTGTCCATCTCTGGGAAACCTACAGCAATTTTTCCTTAGGTATGCAGTCACTTGATCGGGGTCTTGTAGCTGTTCAGGAGTGAAATTCCAAACCATCGGGCGTGAGAAAGTACCTAGGTACTCGCCCATACTTTGCCACATGCCCTGCCACTCGTGATTATTCTGTCTCGGAGAAAGCTCTTCAGTGGTATTCATAAACCTATGCTTGATATATAACAAAAACTGAACCATCTGCACCAAACCTACCAATAGCAAAATGCTAGTTTGAATATCCCAGAGATATTGAAGATTTTCAAAAACTGCCCTAAGAGCTGTTGTATTTAGCCCAAAGGAAAAGAAAGCAGTGCCCCCACCATACCGGCTGCTGTTATTAACCCCTCCCTGTCCAAAGAATGGACAGGACAGCAAAACCTCATACAGGTACCAGCTTAAGCTCATGATCATCGATATTATTGTATCATAGACCGATATCATAAAATACACTATAATGAAGTATGGGAACAAATACGGGAGCCACAGACCTGAGAGAGTAAAGAATCCTGCCAGGATTGTATATAGCATGCGGTGGTTTTGCTGCCACAGCCTTGTAAATAAATACCACAACATCGTGACCAGAGATTGCTTAAACAACAGTGCTTATCTTAATTGCGATAGTTAGGGTCAGATCTACCGTTATCCCAACCGTTCGTGTCCCTGTTCGGGCGCCAAAATAACTGTCGTGGTTTTGCCCCAGCCAAGGGCCGCACCCCACACAGTCGCTTGTACTTTTAAAAGGAAGGGGGAGGGAAAGTTGGGGGAAGGGGAAAAGGGAAGGAAGAAAGGAGGAAAAGAAACCACAACCTAGAAACCAGAACCACGCAGGTTGGGATAAGGATAGTTTACTAAACAATAACAGAAAACTAGATATAACAATAACAGAAGTTTAAAGCACAAAATAGATGAAACTGGTGATACACAATTCAAATTCTCACCAAACCACACAACTCAGGCCGCACAGCTTACAGCCCGTCCCGGACAACCCGACCGCCCCAGAAACTGCACGTCCTGGCGTTGTCTCCCCCTCTTCCCCCCAGTCCCCCCTTATACTGAGCATGACGTAACTGGCATGGAATATGCTCTTTGGCCAATTCGAGTCACCTGTCCTGGCTGCGTCCCCTCCTTTCTCACTAGTAAGGAAGTATGCAGAGCTGAGAAAGGTACTTGATTGCCCGGCAACAAATCGGAAACATCAGGGTGCTATCAGCACTATTCTCATGCTAACACCTAAACATGGCATTCCATTCACTGCTAAAAAAAAAAAGTTTAACTCCATCATAGCTGAAACCAGGACACAGCTATTCTCATATGGAGAATTTTCCTTTCTGATTTCAGTTTTTATTTGAATCTCTGCTCCTCTAAGTGTATTTGGGATGATTTTCCATCCCTTTAAATTCTGTGAAATGGAAAGGGCAGCTCTTAATAGAAGGTAGATACCTTAACGTATTCCAAGAGCCATTTGGTCTCTTTCCAACTCTTATCTACTTGGCTTTTAATCTCAGAATCATGGAATGGCTGATATTGGAAGGGAAGATCATCTTACCTAATCTTCCTGTTCAAGCAGAGTCACCTAGAGCCATCCAGCTCCCCAGGTATGCATGAGTGCACCCCATCAGGGCCCATGGATTTCTGGCCAGTGGATCACTCCCTGGTCTTATCCTCTTCCCCCAAGTGTAAATCTTTGCTTCAGAATTTCCCTTTATCTCCAGGTCCTTTGATTAAAAATAAATATTATGTTCTTTTCATAAATAGTAGCATTAATTGCACCCACAGAGACTTATTTGATGACATGAAGGTGAGTGATACAGTTTATTCATTTGAGGGATGGGATGGAATCCAGAAGGATCTCAGCAGGCTTGAGAAGCGGGACTGTGAACATCAAGAGGTTCAACAAGGCCAGTTGTCCAAGGTACACTTGGGTCAGGGCAATCCCCGATATCAAAGACTGGGGAAAGAATGGATTGAGAGCAGCCCTGTGGAGGAATTGATTGTGGATGAAAAAACAAACATAAGCTAGCAATGTGCACCTGCAGCCCAGAAAGAAAACCATATCCTGGGCTGCGTAAAATCAAGTATGACCAGCAGGTCAAGGGAAGTGTTTGTCTTCCTTTAGTCTACTCTTGCAAGATCTCACCTGGAGTACTGTGTCCAGCTCTTGGGAACCAAGCTCAAGAGAGACATGGACCTGTTGCAGGAGGTCTGGAGGAGAGAAACAAAAATGGTCAGAGGGCTGGAACACCTCTCCTATGAAAAAAAGCTGAAAGAGTTGGTGTTTTTGTGCCTGGATAAGAGAAGACTCTGGTGAGACTTTATTATGGCCTTGAAGTATATAAAGTGTGCTTATATTCTGTTGTGGTTTAAGCTCTGCTGGCAACTAAGCACCACACACCCATTCATTCACTTGGTACTAGTGGAAGAGAGGAGGGAATCAGAAGGGTAAAAGATAAACACCATCACTCAGAATGTCCCCTCCTTCCTTCTTCTTCCTCCAGCTTTATATACTGAGTATGACATCATAAGGTATGGAATATCCCTTTGGTCAGTTGGGATTAGCTGTCCTGGCTGTGTCCCCTCCCAATTCCTTGTGCACCCCCATCTTACTTCACCCCCAGCCTACTTACTGGTGGGATGGGATGAGAAGCTGAAAGGGCCTTGGCTCTGTGTAAGAGCTGCTCGGCAGTAACAAAAACATCTCTGTGTTATCAACACTGCTTTGAGCACAAATCCAAAACACAGCCCCATAGTAGCTACTATGAAGAAAATAAAAACTGGTGTACAAATGACTGTCTCTATTAACTGTATTTTCATTTCATGAAGGTACCTTTCCTGTTACCCATCCTGTCACCCCTTTATGGTTTGAAAAGCCTATTCTGATAAAGATGTATTCTTGCCTAACTTTTCAGTGTACGTTATGGTTTGGTAGAAAACCACCAAAATAAGGAAACATCCAAAGCCTTAACTTACCCAAAAAAGGACACAGGACAAGCAAAAAGGACAAAACTGTTGCATGAGTGCCACGGATTCTTCAGTGTTTTGGGTGCCCACGACACAGGGAAGCAAAACTAACTCAATATGAGTGATCCAAGTTCACTTTATTGCTGACAACACAAAGCTTATATAGCCAAAGAAACATACGTAGCAACATCTCATTGGTTATTCTAAACATATACAGTTACACCTATTGGTCAACTGCCTTGTTGCTAGAGCTCCTGTCTACAAGCTAGCTGATCACCAAGCCAGCTGCTTGTGCCTACGTGCTTCATGTGCACCCCCATCCTGCTTCAATGCTCCTTAGTTTCCCGCCTTGCCTGTTTCTACTGCCAGTACTTTCCCATTACTAAGGCTTCAGTACCACCACAGAGACCTTGCTTGTACACTGGTTCATGTCCTCCCTGGTCCCTTAACCACTCGCCCACACATGAGAAAACAGCACTTTATATCACAATGTTTTTTCTTGAAAGAATAGTTATGACAGATATGCTGCTATTTAGTGTGGTTTTTATTTAATTTAAATATGGATTGGCTGGGGTTCTGCAAAGAAATGTAAACACAGACAGGTGTGTTGGGATTTCCATATAACAGCTGGAGAAATGTTGGCAACAATCTCTGGCAGGATATGAAGCCTAAGACTATATACCATGTGATCTGGCAGAAGCTTTACTGGTCAAAGCCAGTCACCATCAGACTTTCAACTTTCTAAAGAATAGGTTTTAAGCCCTTGTATTCCTGGGCTTTGATGTTCACAAGTCCTTCATGTTGTAGTTTTTGATTCCTAAGCATTTTTTGTGAATTTAAATCTACGGACTCAATTTTTACTCCATTTCTGTTCTGGGCTGTTAAGAAAGAAATAGGGACTCTAGAAATTTTTAGCCTGTTCTTTTTATGGCTTCTGCTACTGCATTTCCATTAGTAAGGATAAAAGAAGAAAGGATATACAAAAAAGTGATGACTAAAGTTTTTCGCTATAATTTTAAGTCACATTTGATATAGCTATTAAAGATATGATAATTTCACTTGAGGAACATTTTGTTTGTTTCTGGCTTTGTCAGCTAGTTTTGTCATTGCCATAATTTATATATAATTTAAGCAGGATGTCAGTTGTAGCAAAATGATTTACCTCAAACATTTTATCTGTCACTTTGTGCTGAGCCCAAATATTCTACATTTCAAAAAGCTATTGGTATGCATGTGATTGCTCATACAAAGGCCTTCTTATCCTCCAAATATGTCTCACACCTCACTTTGCTGATAAAAATGATAATTGTCAGTGTCAGGCTCAATAAAATATGTATTTTTGGTCAGTTATTGAGCTATTTAACCATTTAAAAGAACTGGAATTTTTTTGTTGAATATAGATTTCCCTTACAATGCAGTTGTGCATCTAATATTTGACTAATAGACTAATTATTTCTGTTGTGATGAATTTCATAAAGGGAGATTCAGGCTGAGAACCTAACACAAGCTGAATTAAACCAGAAACTACAGATATCTGTAATTGTCCATTAATAAATCTATATAAATAAATTAAACCATTCCTAAATTTAATAGTACAGATTTTCTGATAGTTAATTTATTTAATCCACTAAGCAATAAGTGATACCCACTAAGTTTTGAACTTTTATGTTCAGCTTAAGAAACACATTGAAAAACATGGAAGATTGAGGAAACTCTAAGATATCTACTGGTTCCAGCCAACACAGTATATGCTAATTAGAAGTGTAGTTGGAAAATATTAATTGTGACATGTAGGAGAATATATAGCAAAGACGTTTGGGAATTAATCTGCTGGCCTGTGGGAATTTTATTGCTATGTGTGGAGTACATTGAGTTTTGAGGAACATAGGTCTTAATGACTCAAAGGCATTTTGATCAGGAAGAGAAGTACTCTGCCTCTTTTTTTTTTTTTTTTCCCAAAACAGACACAGACATTTTTAGTAGGAATATGCAGTGGACATTTGCCTTCAACTGAAAGTGAACCAGAGCGATTTAAAAAAAAAAAAGAAAATTCTATAATATTCCGACTAACACTTACATTCTACTTGGATTTATGATTTTTATAAATCTCTAAAGACATAAAAATAAGTAGCTTTTGAATTATCAAATGTCCAGTCAGTAACAAGGATAATGTTAAAGAATATATACCTTTCACATCAGAGTGACATGAGGCAAAATGAAGAAAACATTATTTTGCATTCTCTTAGTTATAACCAAAATGAGTTTCAGAGCATACCTTGAGGCTGCCATGGATAAAATCTATTATGTAAGCAGTCACCTGTGAAGAGTTTCTACAAAATTTGGTGAAGGGCATTTATCATTCTTCAATTAAAATGTCAAATCTAATTAGACTTTCCTTCAACACACTGTATCTTATCACAGTGGTACAATGAGAGAGACTTTCCTCTGAATTACTAAAAAGCAAAGAGAGTATCTGTGAAAGCTCCATGAGAAGCAGGGGAGCCTTTCTGTAGGATTTTTCAAGTGCAAGGGAGTTAATCCATCAGCTATTTACAGCCCATCAAGTACCTATGGATTTGTTACTATACCTGGGTGAAGGAGGGGTTCATTCTCATAAGACTCCAGACCAAATTATTCTATGATTAGGAGAGATGTGTCCAGGACTCACAGGTTGTTTTGATAGTGACTGGCATTGTATATTGGCTGCTTGGCAGAGCGAATGTTTCACTATTCATTTTTTGTTATTTGCTTTTAATCTGATATGACACAGCTTAACAGCGCTAAACTCTAAATGACGAACAAGATGTTCTTTCAAAATAAAGGTTTCAAGCAATGCCATCTTGCTTTTTCAAGTAAAGGATTTCCTGTACAGCCTACAAGTCTGACTTACAGAAAACAGTGGAAAGCAAAATGTTAAATATTAATGGGCTTCTAAGCATTTTCAGATAAACACAATTATTTTAAAAAATTAGAAGGAATATTTCATAAAATCTACCATTGATAGCTGTAAGATATAAACTACAAGATAGGAAATTAGTAAACATTTTCTTTTCACTAGTTTCTGGAAAAACTACATGTGTCATATCTAGAGGTGCGAGCAATACCACAAAGATTTGAAGCCATAGATCACAATACAAAAAACAGTCTGCAGACATAAATAGAATTATCCGTATCTGGATATAAATACAATTATTCACCTCCTAAAGTGAGTCAAAATTCCAACTTTAAAAAGTTGGGCTTGCTTTTATTGTAATAAATGAGTCAGACTAGTTATAGAGTTATAACGATTCTATTTTTCTCCCTTTTCACACCTTCCAATCACTCCATATGCAATAATAGTGTTTGTTCTTTTTTTGTTGTTTTCATTGTTAGAGAAACTGTTTTAGCCTTGGGATTTTTCTTTTTTCTGGATTGACTCTATTCTACAGATTTATAAATTATTTTGAATTGTCAGAATCCAGTACTCTTTGGCTAGGTTGTTTTAGATATTCTGCACAAGGAGAATTTAATGTTTAATATCAAATTAACTTACTTGTGAATAATTGATGTCACCTGGGACTTCGATTTTGTAGAATGATATAGCAATATAATGAAATCACAGCAAAAACACAGTATAATGACTGTGAATATACAGTTAGATTACAATGTAAACATGATTCCTCTTACTGGTCTCTGTAAACTCACCATCGCAGTGCTGGTTGTCCTGTGTCTGGGAAGGAATACATGGGTCAAAGCCAGCTCAATTTTTTTGCTGTGTTCAAATTTAATTTTGTTATTTCAATTTTTATGAGAGCCACACAGGTCTGTCTGGCTGCTGAAGATAATGCTTCCTGTTGAATATTTTTGTAAATACCATTTATATAATGTCTTGACACAAGCAACCGATGCAGACATTTATGTAAAGCAAATCTACTCTCTGGTCCTCTTTATGTTATACTTCCTTTGTAATATCTGTGGTCACTATATTCTCTTCCAAATTTCATGAGCTCATCATCTTTGCTATAATATTGGGTTTGTGTGTCCAAGTTTTTGTAGTGGGTGGCTGTGAGGAGAAGCTGGGTTGGTTTCATATGGCTCAAGTGGATGCACCACAAAACTCAGTTGAGCCTCTCAGGCAAGATGATATTGCCTCTGTAATAAAATATTTTTAAAAATGTGAAAAGTGCTGTACAGCAGTTGAGAGAGTAAGTACCAAGGAAAAAATGTGGGAGAAAAAGTCCTGCAGTCAATGAAGATGAGGAAGGTGTTCCAGGTGCCAGAGCAGATTCCACTGTAGCCTACGAAGACGACTGTGGTCATGTAGGTTGTCCTCCCTGAAGCCTTTGGAGGACCATGCTGAGCAGATATCCACTCTACAGGCCATGGAAGACCCCAAGCCACAGTAGATTATGATGCCTTGAATGAAGCTGCAAACTGTGGAGATCCCACACAAGAGCAAACTCCTGACAGGAGCTGCAGCCCACAAGGGACCCATGCTGTGGCAATATTTTTTCTGATGGACTGTACTCCATGGAAAGGACCCATACTGAAGTCGTTCTTGAAGAATCACAACCCATGTGTCCTGGTTTTGGCTAGGATGGAGTTAATTTCTTTTCTAATAGTGGATAGAATGCCGTATTTGGAAATTAGGATGAAAACAGTGCTGATAGCACCCTGATGTTTCTGGTTGTTGCCGGGCAATCAAGGACCTTTCTCAGTTCTTCATACTTCCTTACTAACGAGAAAGGAGGGGACGCAGCCAGGACAGGTGACCTGAACTGGCCAAAGGGGGTATTCCAAGCCAATTATGTCATGCTCAGCATAAAACGGGGGCTGGTTGGAGAAGGAGCAGGCGACTCCAGGACACGCAGTTTTTGGGGATGGTCCAGTTTCAGGACGGCTCTGGGCTGCGCAGCCTGAGTTGTGCGGTTCGGTGAGAAACTGCATTGTGTATCACCAGTTTCATATATTATTTGCTCTAAAGTCCTGTTATCATTGTTATATCTATCTTTCTGCTATTCTAGTAAACTATCCTTATCCCAACTCACAGGGTTTTGGTTTTGGGTTTTTTTTTTTCCCCTTTCCTTTCCCTTCCCTCCACCCCACACACACTTTCCCTTCCCCCCCTTCCTTTTAAAAGAACAACCTACTGCGTGTTGCTCGGCTTTCAGCTGGGTCAAAACCACAACACCATTGGAAGGACCCGCATTGGAGAAGTTCCTGAAGGACTGTATCATTCATGAGACCCCATGCTGCAGCAGGGGAAAAGAGTAAGATGGAGCAGCAGAAGTGTTATGAACTAACTGCAGTCTCCATTCCCCATTCCCCTATTCCACTCAGTCAGAGGAGATAGAAAAGTCAGGAACAAAGGAATGAGATTGAGCCTGGGAAGAAGAAGGGCTTGAGGAAAATTATTTTTAATTTTGCCTTTGTTTCTCTCCTTCTTACTCTGTTTTTGTTAGCAAAAATAATTATTTCTCTTTCTCCAACTTGAGATTTCTTTGCTCACGGTGGTAATTGCTGAGTGGTCTCCCTGTCTCTATCTCGACCCACAAACTTTTCTGTCATATTTTCTCACCCTGTTCTGTTGAGAAGGGGGAGTGAGAGACCAGCTTGGTGGGTACCTGGCAAGGATAACCCACCACACCTATCTTCTCTGAGACTTCCTCTGTTTTTGGGACTCATTCACTGGTCGCAAAGATAAACTGGAGACTGATACCCCTGCCATGATATTCCACAAAATTTTGGTCTGTAACTAGAAGATTGTTTGTCAATGACTGTTCCTTCTCTGTTAATAGTAGAGTTTCTCTAGAAAATGCACATAAAGAGATACAGTAAATAGCAAAGTGCAGAGTTAAAAACTCTCCTACTCAGCAATAGTGGGTTCTGCCATGGATGAGACAGAACCAAAAGTCAAAGAGGGAAGAAATGACAAGAACACCTTCTGTGTGGTAACACAGGAAACCATTTCTTCATTTTCATAATTTTCTGGCAAGTGTTCAGACAGACCATAATCCCTAAAAATATTAACTATATGTCAGAAAGTTAATGGAAATTTTCCACACATCAAGCATGCACATCAGTTTGGAGCCTTCAGTGTGCCAACACAATAGGCAAGCTAGCATATGTGGGAAAATGCAGAAAATGAGAAGAGTATCTAAATTCTCAGCAAAATCATCTCCTCTACTCCTTCCCCTTCACCAAGGCTGAGATAGTTTCAAGTTAAATTTCCACTTCTGCTAAAGTGGGTTCTTGAATTGCAAATATATCTATTCTGCTGCTAATTGTTTTCAACTCCTGGTTCCGTTTGCATTTACAGCTCAGATGCTTAGCTTGGATTTTCTAAAATTTCATTGTACTTCCATCACATTAAACCAGCTGGAGTTCCTCTTAGCAATCAATCTTAGAAATTATTCATTTTCAGGGGGTTACTTCTCTGTGTCATGATTATATTTTATAGGTGTTATATACTAAGGGATTCTCAGCTAATTTCTTAGAAACAGTATTAAAGTTTACATTCTTGATAGCTTTGAACAGATGAAATACTGGTTTCCGTTAGTGAGTACGCACACAGCAGCAAACACATGGAATTATCATACAGTAATTCATATAATGGCCACATCAATCATCAAGCCCCGAGAGGGAAATAAATTGTTTTAAAATACAAGCATTTTTAAAACAACTTAGCATAAAAATATTAAAAATTATAAACCAGATAGAAAGTCTGTTCTGTCAAATGTATGCAACTTCAGTTGAATTTATTCGAAGATTTGTCGGAGATAAGACTAGTCTAAATTGATTAAGATGTAAATAAGGCTATGCTAATTTTTGATATATAAATCTGTATAAATGTTTGTTTCCTTGATTTATGTATTCATGCAAATACATATATATAGATACAAGTAGATCCTGATAATTCCGCTTCCTTCCTGATAGTGCCCCTTCTTCCTCATTCCCTGTGTAAGTTTTAGAAGTTCTTTGATAATTTCGATACTGAAAACCAAATCTTAATACTAGCATCAAGTGCACATCCTAGTTTTGTTGATATTACCACATTCTTCAAAGGTTGTTATGTTTTGTTTAGTTCTCACAAAGTTTGAGCAATATTCTTACCCAAACTGCATTCATGGAAGTGTGAAGAGTTAATAATTGCCCTTAGCATTGGGCAGCATCAGTTCGATCACGTCTGCAAATGACTTTTGGAAACTAGCTGAGGAGTACTAAGAAGCTACCTTAAAATATCATCCAACAAATGACCCATTGTTCTTGTTCTAGTAAATCTTGTCTTCCTGTATGAATAGAACACAGAAGTTTACTGTATGTGTAAGGCCTTTTATTTCATTAGTTTTCATGTGTGAAGCTTCCTTTTTCATTATATTATTTGCCTTTCATTTTTTTAAAAAATATTTCAATAGAAATTTTTCTTGTATGAAGTGATCATTCACTACTTCAATACATGTATCTGAGGTGTAGCATAGTAATTGTCCTTTATAACAGAAATGCCTGAAAAGAAACCCAAACAAACAACAAACAGCATTCTACCCCAAGAAAAAAACCCAAAAAACCAAAGACTGTTAAGGAGGGAAATGATTGATAACCTCTCTAGGGAGAAGTATAGGGGTGTTTCACATAGAATTAATTTAAGATTATATTTTAACCAGCAAAATGGGAACAATACCCTTATGATTATAAAAACGTCTTTGAATCTCCTAATGAATATTAACTGTTGGGCACTGATATATATTTCTAAAGTAATTTCTGTATCTCAAACACAGTTGTCATCTTGGGAAAACACAATACTACTGCTTGATGGGAAAGTAAATCATTGTGTCGTAATGTGCAGACAAATCAGTCTGCTGTTAAACAAAGAATAGAACAGCTTTCTGCAGAGAAACTGGTACAGAATAAAAATCCTGTCTTCACCAGTCCTTATGAACAACCTATATTATATGGAAATATTGCCGTGTCCTTTAAAAATTCAGATCAAACTAAGACCTGTATACTAGTAAATAAAATGTTACAAGAGACAAGAAAGATGTGCAACTTCTTTAAATGGGATTTTCATAAACCACAAAACCATTTTAGAACAGTTAAAGTAATGCAGTACTCTACTAATTATACCTAGTAGAGATGGCAGCATTACCAACTACAAGGCTTCCTAATGTTTCCAAGAATAATAATACATTTTTTCTACCTGTCTTATCACGTAACCAAAACTAGCTGAACTGTAGTCATATGAATACTCAGCTTGTAAATATTATCTGTGCCTGGTTTAAAAAAAAAAAATCAAGCACAAATGAGCTAAACTTTTCTCTGAAAGAAGCTGAAGGTGAATATCTTTTTTTTTTTTTTAATCCATGTTAAAAGAATCTAGAAAGCTCTTTTTGAATCATGCTTTGAATTGTGGAGAATAGATTTGTTAGGAAACATGGATTTTTGCCATGTTTGTGAAAAAACACAGAGTTTAGATAAATTACATATCTTAAAAAAAGATTTGCAATTCATACTTATTCAATCAAAAAGCAGAATTTCACAGCTCCATTCCCCAAACACTCCATCTGCACTGATCATGTTCTGGCCAGGTCTCAGCAGATATTCATGCAACATGGTAGCTCTGTGTCTAAGAATTATAAGACACAGTAAAAGGGCTGTTCCTTTTGAAAAAATCATTCAACTGTATATTTGTACTAAGGCATTAAGAGAAAATGGATAAGAGTATATGAGGATGCAAGATATCTTATTTGAATTCAATCAGGAGAAAAACTTAGAGCTAAATAACTACACAGACATTAGGAGAGACACAGGAGGTTCAGTTTCAAGGAAAACACATAACATGATGTAAACTGAGACTTACTGAAAAAAAAAAATGTCAGCAGGATTCATATATATATAACATCATGAATGTGTCTCAGAAATCTTTGATTAGAAATGAAGGCAAATTAGAGGTGTCTGGAATGGCTAGACAAGCATTCATGGGTAGAGCCCTGTAAGAAACAATCACATTGTTGCATACCTAAGGTGGTCTATGCAAAATAGAAAGGTTAATATGGTGGAAAAGAAGAAGTAAGATTAGATTTAGAGCCTAGAAATGAAGATTTTTATTTCAAAGCTTTTAAGCACTAATGGAAAGACACAGATGAAGGTCAGGAGGCAATAAGGGAACCAGGCTGAATGGAGATTCGTGGGTAGAGGAAGTGTGTTTAATGGGCAAGCTGTTAGCAGGATAGTTTTCAGCAGCATGCAGAGCTTTTATCCAGCAAGGGAAGAGATTAATGATGTGAGGACGTATGTATGATATTTAATAGCTTTTGTTGATTGGAAGCTTATGTAAAAAAAAAAACCAAGCCCACCCCCAAAAAAACCCCAAGCAGTGCATTAGTCCATAGATATTTCAGAATCTAAATCTGTTAGTCCATATTTTGTATTAGCAAATGCCAAACCAAGATTTATCTTGACTTCAGAAATTACCTTTTCCCTACTATGCTGGCTAGCTACATGCTACACTGCATCTTAGATGAGCAATTCCCTTCTCTTACAATATTAATATATATTAAGACCTATTGTTCCATCTACATCAACAACTTCCTTCCTTTGATATAGATTTCAAGCATTTGGGGCATTCTCGACTTTCATCTTACACATAAAAAAGTAAGTTTGGACAGTAAAAGCAAGTGAAATATTAGTGTGGAGTCCAAAAAAAAAAAAGAAAAAAAGAAGGAAAAAACCCCCAAAGCACTAACTAGTGTAGGTAAACAGAACTTTGAAGAGAAAATGTAATAGTCTATGTTGTGGAATTCAGGATTGCTGTATGAAACTAGTTTCGGGACAAGAAATCAACTACACTTCACCAAAAAATATTAAAAATTCCTTCAATTCTAAAGTATTTCTTTTGCTTTTACAATAAAAGACTGTGAGCTGACAATGTTTGGGATTGCTAGTTTATAACAAGATTATTGAATCTGTCTTCAAACAATCATCTGCAAATGCAATATTATGGAAATATTACTTATAAATACATTTTGTTAAACTCATGAATTTTGGCTAGCTTTTTACAGAGACATCTGCTGACTCTTTAAATATAAAAATTTTTTGGCCAAACCATTTCCCCATAATCCTTTGACAGTTTTACAGGTTTTCAGCATCTCATTTTGGGTTTTGTTTTCTTGTTTGCTTGTATTTTCTTAGTCATCACACTGTATTCTCCATTACTGTAAAGTTTGCTTTAACTGGTAGCTCACACATACTTTATTATACTGTATTCATGTGCACCTCTTATTTTTTCTTATGTACCTCTTTATAAATGAAATATCTTCTTTTATACTGAACCCAGATTTCCTAATTCTATTAGAAATCAGCATTTTTAATATTTCTGACTGGAATCCATGTTGTTTCTAAGAGAACTGTAAACAACTGTGAAGCAATTAATAATGTCCCCCATTTAGGGTGATAAATGTAGAATAAGAGGCTTTTGGGAGTTCGATGATTAATACAATTTGACTCAAAAAGTATCCGAATTCTCTGCCTCAGGGAAAAAGCAGCCCCTCAACATATGTGAAGACTGAATTCAGAATTCAGATGGGATGAAGAGCAATTTATACCCTAGTGCCTAGCACATCCCACCAAGGAAAATCAGACACTAATAATTGGAACACTTAGAAACATGTTTACAAGAAATGACTGCATGCATCAAGAGAATATTCTGTTCTTTGATTTTAAGTCCAGTGATGGAACTAAATCAAAATGCTTGCACTGTGTCCCTGCTGAAAATAAGCAGATGGCCTCATTCTATTGTGCCATGATTTTTTTTTCTTTTAACATACAGTTGAATAGCAAGTCTCCATCCCCTTATCCCCCTGAAAAAAAAGTTGTGGGGTGGGGTGGGTTGGGGTTGAAGCAAATGAAAAGACTATAAAAAATTAATGATAATGAACATCTATGCAATCTTAATGACTCCATTGCTTAGCTGATGCAGTTTGTGTATAAATCACCAATGTTTATTGTGAGATCTGTGTGGTAATCATAGATCTCACCTCTGCCCCTGGAAAGGTAATGGAACAGCTTGTTCTGGATGCCATCTCCAAGCAATTGGAAGAGAAGAAGGTCATGAGGAGTAGTCAGCATGGATTCACTAAGGGGAAATCGTGCTCGACCAACCTCATAGCCTTCTACGATCTCATGACAGGCTGGGTAGATGGAGGGAGAGCAGTGGATGTCATCTACCTTGACTTCAGCAAGGCCTTTGATACTGTCTCCCATGACATCCTGATAGCAAAGCTGAGAAAGCATGGGATAGATGAGTGGACAGTGAGGTGGGTTGAGAATTGGCTGTCGGACCGAACCCAGAGGGTTGTGATTCGTGGAGTAGAATCTGACTGGAGGCCTGTTACCAGCGGTGTTCCCCAGGGCTCAGTGTTGGGTCCAGTCCTGTTTAATATCTTCATTGACGATCTTGATGAGGGAATAACATCCACCCTCAGCAAGTACGCCGATGATACAAAGCTGGGAGGAGTGGCTGACACGCAGGAGCACTGCGCTGCCATCCAGAGAGACCTGGACAGGCTGGAGAGCTGGGCAGTGAGAAACCAGATGAAGTTCAACAAAAGCAAGTGTAAAGTCTTGCACCTGGGAAGGAACAACTGTTTGTATCAGTACAGGCTGGGGGATGACCTGCTGGAGAAGAGCTCAGTGGAGAAGGACCTGGGGGTCCTGGTAGATGACAGGTTGGCCATGAGCCAGCAGTGTGCCTCGGTGGCCAAGAGAGCCAATGGGATCCTGGGATGCATCAGGAGGAGTGTAGCCAGCAGGTCAAAGGAGGTGATCCTCCCTCTCTACTCTGCCCTGGTCAGGCCCCACCTGGAGTATTGTGTCCAGTTCTGGGCTCCTTGGTATAAAAAGGACAGGGATCTCCTGGAAAGAGTCCAAAGAAGGGCTACGAAGATGATTAAGGGCCTAGAGCATCTCCCCTATGAGGAAAGGCTGAGTAAGCTGGGACTGTTCAGCCTTGAGAAGAGAAGACTAAGGGGGGACCTAATCAAAGTTTATAATTATCTGAAGCAGGGGATGCAGGGGGAATCAGCCAGCCCCTTTTCAGTGGTCTGTGGGGATAGGACAAGGGGCAATGGCTGGAAGTTGGAGCATAGGAAGTTCCGCACCAACATGCGGAAGAACTTTTTCACAGTGAGGGTGACAGAGCCCTGGAATAGGCTGCCCAGGGAGGTGGTGGAGTCTCCTTCACTGGAGATATTCAAGACCCGCCTGGACGCCTATCTGAGCAATATGAGCTAGGGAGCTGCTTTGGCAGGGGGGTTGGACCCGATGATCTCTCAAGGTCCCTTCCAACCCCTACAATTCTGTGATTCTGTGATTCTGTGATCGTGTTTATTGTGAATAATTATTAGAAAATAAATATGCACTTAAAATCATATCATATTCTCAGTCACACAGAGTACCACCTTATTGTTGCCCATCATTATAAAATATAACTAAATTATAGAATGACATATCCGTGTAATGTGTTACACTCTATAGCAATATCAGAGGCATCATTTCTCTCTGTGTTTATGTTTTCTACTCTATCTGTCTTTACATTTGTCTCTTCTCTTTCCAACTCTTTTATGCTTTCAATTTCTTATTCTTATATACAAGGATCTTAATTTTCTCCAACTTTCCTCATTACTTTTCTCACTCCTTCTTTTGTTCCTTCATCTTTCTCTCACCGTTTTTAAGACATTTGTAATATGTTTTCTTGATTTTCTAAATTATTTTTATAGTTGTTTTACTGTCTTTTACCAAAAAGATAACTTGGTGGTATTCCTCAGATTTTTTTGCTGAAATGTCTTTTGCAGATGGTGAGAAATAAATGTTAAATATATTGAAGGACATACAAATGAAGTTACTGTCTGATCCATCACCAAAAGAAACATCTTATCAAAATAGGAAGGGACAGAAAATTATGAGCTGAAGTATCTTCCACCAAGTTACCATCCCAAATATAGAGGTTATAAAACCACCATTTCCTGCTTTGTATTAAAAAACTCAAGGTGAGTTTTCTTACTTACTGATTAGAAAGAGGAAATCTCTTCTTCTGATCATAGTTTTAAAGTCTGAACAGAAAGCATCTTGAGGAGAAGTACACTGATGATCAGATTTCCCTTCTATTTTACTCCATGGAAATGATACTTCTTAATCTTTTAGTTAATACAGTTGACTAAATTAGGGAGATGTTTTCAGTAACAGTAGACTAGGCCGTGAGTAACCATCCGTCCATTTAGAATTTTGTTAGCAATATATTAAATACATAATCTTAATCTAATTTGTTCATATGATTATATTATTATATAATATTATCATTATAGGCATAATATTAATTCATAGTTTCCTAGAATCATAGAACCATGGAATGGTTTCAGTTAGCAGGGACCTTAAAGGTCATCTAGTTCTAACACCCCTGATATGGGCAGGGACACTCTCCACTAAACTGGGTTGCTCAAAGCCTCATCCACACTACCAGTGAGGGGGAAGCCACAGCTTCTCTGGGCAACCTATTCCAGTGCTTCATCACTCTCACAGGGAAGAATTTCTTCCTTATATCTAATGAATTTCTACCCTCTTTTAGTTCAAATTCATAATTCCTTGCCCTAACTCTACATTCCCTGATAAACAGTCCCTCTCTATCTTTCTTGTAGGCCCCCTTTAGGTACCGAAAGGCTGCAATAAGGTCTCCCTGGAGCCTTCTTTTCTCCAGGCTGACCAACTCTCTCAGCCTGCCTTCATGAAAGAAGTTTTCCATCCCTCTCATCATCTTCATGGCCCTCCTCTGGACTCACTCCCACAGATCTATGTCCTTCTAATGTACTAGGGACTCCAGAGCTGGATGCAGTACTCCAAGTATTGTCTCATGAGAGCAGAGTAGAGGGAGAGAATCATCTCCCTCGACCTGCTGATCATGCTGCTTTTGATACAGCCCAGGATTTGGTTGGCCTTCTGAGCTGCAAGTGCACACTGCTCATTTATTTTGAGTTTTCCATCAACCAAAACCCCCAGGTCATTCTCCTCATTGCTGCTCTCAATCCCTTCTCCATACAGTCTGTTGTTGTACTTGGAATGACCATGGTCCATGTGCAGGAGCTTGCATCCCTTCCCTCCAGTGAACTACACAGTTTGGTGCTGCCATGAAACTTGCTGAGCGTGCACTTGATCCCACTGTCCACGTATCTGACAAAGATATTAAACAGTGCCAGTCCCAATACCAACCCTTGAGGAACTCATCACTGGTTCTGCTCAGATATTGAGGAGTTGATAGCAGCTCTTTGAGATTGACTATCTGGGCAATTCCTTAGTCACCAAGTGGTCTATCTGTTGAATCCATGTCTTTCCAATTTAGAGACAAGTGTGTTGGGCATGAATGTTTCAGATAGATGTCTAGGTAGATGACATCTGTCACTCTTCCCTTAACTACCAAATCTGTAACCCCATCATAAAATGCTGCCAAAGATCTTAGGCATGCTGTGCTCTTAGTGAAGCCATGTTAAATGTCATCAATTGTGTCCTTACTTTCCATGTGTCTGAGGAAAGTTTCCAGGAGGAACTTCTCCATGATCTTGCTGGGCACAGAGGTAAGATTGACTGGCCTATAGCTCCCTGGGTCTTCCTTTTTTTCCCTTTTTAAAAAAGGGAGTGGTTTATTTCTCCTTCCATGTGTTTCATCCCTATGTTTCATAAACCTTAATGCCAGAAAAATACATAGGATCATCTAATGTCATCCACTGTGCTCTCTAGGCCAAACAATGTGCATTTAACTATGACGTACCTTTCTCAAAGACATTCAAACTGCACTCTAGGTTTACAAGATATGAAGATTTCAGTTTTTCTTTAATTCCAAAAGAAAAACACATTCTGCACTAATGTAAAAATTCTTTATTACTGGAACCTTGCTTTTTGACTTAAACACAGAATGTGTTGTATATTACAGCCATGCACCTCACTCCTTCAAAAACAAAACAAAAACAAACAAAAAAACCCAACAAAACCTAAATCACAAGTTTAGTATACTCAGGAAGGGGTGTTAACTTAGCAGATCACAGATAATTCACTCTATCTGTGGTATTCCTGAAGAAGAGCATATGAGCAGATAGCCAAACAATTACTTACACATAGCATCTCTGTGTCATGAAATGTTCTCCGTTGTTCTCCACTTTCTGATATTTTCAATGTCAATTAAGAATTAACATCCATAAAAAAACCTCTCATTATCTTCATTCATGTATCGGAACAAGATAGTGGAGCCCTAAGTGTTTCAGAATGCATCAAAAAAACAGGAACCAATAATGAACTCTATCATGTTTTGTTGATCCATCTAGCTGTGCATACTGCAAAAGATCATAGGATGGGATAACAACCAGCTGCACTAATTGCATTGCTTCTGTGTTGGTTCTCTTCCTTCTGAGTCATTACAATAAGCGTGGCCTCAGCAGATGTATCACACAGATTGAGTGGATGGGTCAGCTTGTAAAACAAACCTAAAACTCCAACAGTTATTCTGCTCAGGTGGAGAAAATGAATTGCTCATATTTTTCATACCCACCTTAGGGAAAAGCTCTGGAAATAAATGAACAAGCTTCAGAGTCCAAGACAATATCCATACCTTCCTAAAATGTTCAAGGACCTAAGCTGGCAAACCCATCATACTTTGTTATTTTGCTACACTTTTAATATACTTTTCTATGTCCTGATTTCCAGAGTGCTAAACCCCTGCATTCCAGTAAAGAGTAGAAGCTAGAAACAATAACCTACACAAATTTGCTTTTTTGTCCTCTTTTAATTTCAGGAAAAGAATGGAGAAAATGCAGAAACAAATCATTCAGCAATTACAGAAAGAAGACAGAAATTACTCCTTTACAGCTTTCAATCTTTTCTTGTTTACTTAAGCATTTATTTTACACAAATCAGAAAAGTCCAGAACTGCCAAATTAATTGAATCATATTGAGGAAGTTGCAAAGACGTTCTTCAGGCAACATAGTTTTTTTATTTCAAACTGCTGGGCAGTGCTAACAATGTCAACTAACTAGAGGCTGAGATCTGGGTCAAGAAAAGTACTTAGGTACTGACTATTGCAATTCCCTTATCATTAATGGTCTGGTTCATCTCACCTAGCCCCAAATATTTACAGAGGAGACATGTACATGACTTAGAGAGACTCCTTTAGGGCATTGGAATAAAGCAAGGGCTTACAGGAAGCAATATTTTCATCCTAATATATGCTAAAAATAGGACAGAGGAGTTGTGCTATAGAATTGCCAACTCATTGTTAGTTTCCAAAGAGGAAGTTGGAATTAGGTCATATTTAGCTAGCTGCACTCTTTGTGTGATGAATATTTGTCGTGGTTTTGCCCCAGCTGAGGGCCGCACCCCACACAGTCGCTTGTACTTTTAAAAGGAAGGGGGAGGGAAAGTTGGGGGAAGGGGAAAAGGGAAGGAAGAAAGGAGGAAAAGAAACCACAACCTAGAAACCAGAACCACGCAGGTTGGGATAAGGATAGTTTACTAAACAATAACAGAAAACTAGATATAACAATAACATAAGTTTAAAGCACAAAATAGATGAAACTGGTGATACACAATGCAATTTCTCACCAAACCACACAACTCAGGCCGCACAGCTTAGAGCCCGTCCCGGACAACCCGACCGCCCCAGAAACTGCACGTCCTGGCGTTGTCTCCCCCTCTTCCCCCCAGTCCCCCCTTAAACTGAACATGACGTAACTGGTATGGAATATCCTCTTTGGCCAATTCGGGTCACCTGTCCTGGCTGCGTCCCCTCCTTTCTCACTAGTAAGGAAGTATGCAGAGCTGAGAAAGGTACTTGATTGCCCGGCAACAAATCGGAAAACATCAGGGTGCTATCAGCACTATTCTCATGCTAACACCCAAACATGGCATTCCATCCACTGCTAAAAAAAAGTTTAACTCCATCATAGCTGAAACCAGGACATTATCCACCCCTTATTCCATACCATTTACGTCATGACCAGATCCAACAATTTTCTGTGGGTACAACCAGTTTCGTGTTTCACACACCCATATATGTATGTACACATGTATGCACACATATGTGCATACAGATCTTATTCCCTCAGTCTGTGAATCATCCCTCTGAAGTTGTTGAGTTCATTTAGTCCATGATTTCCAGGCTCCATTTGTCGTAACAGTTTCTCAGGATAGTTGTATGTTCCATTGGCTCGTTGCACGCTGCATCTCAGGCTCTTGACTGATACACCTGGCATGGTCCATGCTCATAGTCTGTGGGTCAGAGTTTATTTTCAACGGGAGCAAAAAGTTCTTGAGAGGCCAGGCTTTAGTTCCATCATCATGGCACTCATTCTTCATTAACTTGTATGACTCCGGCTATAATGCTATGGTACAATATACAGCAATCATAACAATAATGAATATACAATAATGGATTATTTGGCAATTATTATAATTTCTACTTTATTAATTATATTGGCTATTCTCACCCAAAATCAAATCCCCTTGAGGTACACATCGAACTTCTCCATCCCTCTGCATTACCCACCAAGTACAGCCAGGTCCTTGAGCAAAAACAATTCCAGACATGGGTTTACCTTTGCCTGAAGCAGGAATGACCCAAACTCTCTTTCCCAATACACTCTTCATATGCACTACTGGCACTCTGTCTCCCTCTACAGTACGTGGAAATTTTGACTGGGCAGGGCCAGCCCGATTGGTAGATCCCCTAGAGTTAACTAACCACGTGGCTTGGGCCAAATGTGTATCCCAATGCTTGAATGTCCCACCACACATTGCTTTCAGTGTAGTTTTTAAAAGTCCATTATATCGTTCAATTTTCCCAGAGGCCGGTGCATGGTAAGGAATGTGGTACACCCACTCAATGCCATGCTCTTTGGCCCAGGTGTCTATAAGAGTGTTTCGGAAATGAGTCCCATTGTCTGACTCGATTCTTTCTGGAGTACCATGTCGCCAGAGGACTTGCCTTTCAAGGCCCAGAATTGTATTTCGAGCAGTGGCATGGGGTACGGGATATGTTTCTAGCCAGCCGGTAGTTGCCTCCACCATTGTAAGCACATAACGTTTGCCATGGCGGGTTTGTGGGAGGGTGATGTAATCAATCTGCCAAGCCTCCCCATATTTATATTTCATCCACCGTCCTCCATACCAAAGGGGCTTTAACCGCTTAGCTTGCTTGATTGCAGCACATGTCTCACATTCGTGGACAACTTGTGCGATGGCGTCCATGGTCAAGTCCACCCCTCGATCCCGAGCCCATCTATATGTTGCATCTCTCCCTTGATGACCCGAGGTATCATGAGCCCATCGAGCCATGAATAATTCACCCTTACGTTGCCAGTCTAGATCTACCTGAGCCACTTTAATCCTAGCAGCCTTATCTACCTGATGGTTGTTTTCATGTTCCTCCATGGCCCGAATCTTAGGTACATGGGCGTCGACATGACGTACCTTTACAACAAGTTTCTCTAACCGAGCAGAGATATCTTGCCATAAGTCATCAGCCCATATAGGTTTGCCTCTACGCTGCCAGTTGTTCTTTTTCCACTGCTGCAACCACCCCCACAGGGCATTCGCCACCATCCATGAATCAGTATAAAGGTAGAGCCTTGGCCACTTTTCTCTCTCAGCAATGTCCAGGGCTAACTGGATGGCCTTCACCTCAGCGAACTGACTTGATTCACCTTTTCCTTCAGTGGCTTCTGCTACTCTTCTTATAGGATTCCATACAGCAGCTTTCCATCTCCGATGCTTACCCACAATGCGACAAGACCCATCAGTGAACAGGGCATATCGCTTCTCATTCTCTGGCAGTTCGTTGTAGGGTGGGGCTTCTTCAGCGCGTGTTACCTCCTCATCCTCTGGTGACATCCCAAAATCTTTGCCTTCTGGCCAGTCTGTGATCACCTCCACGATTCCTGGGCGATTGGGGTTTCCTATTCGAGCCCGCTGTGTAATTAGTGCAACCCACTTGCTCCACGTAGCATCAGTGGCATGGTGTGTAGAAGGAACCTTCCCTTTGAACATCCAGCCCAGCACCGGCAGTCGGGGTGCCAGGAGGAGCTGGGCTTCAGTTCCAATCACTTCTGAGGCGGCTCGAACCCCTTCATAGGCGGCCAGTACTTCCTTTTCTGTTGGAGTATAATTGGCCTCAGATCCTTTGTAGGCCCGACTCCAAAACCCCAGCGGTCGACCTCGAGTCTCCCCTTGTGCTTTCTGCCAGAGACTCCAGGTCGGGCCGTTCTCCCCAGCTGCAGTGTAGAGCACATTTTTAATATCTGTCCCTGTCCGGACAGGCCCAAGGGCCACTGTATGGACTATCTCGCGTTTGATCTGCTCAAAGGCTTGCTGTTGCTCAGGGCCCCATTGGAAATCATTCTTCTTTCGAGTTACATGGTAGAGTGGGCTCACAATGAGACTGTAGTTTGGGACATGCAGTCGCCAAAAACCTATAACACCTAAGAAAGCTTGTGTTTCCTTTTTGTTGCTTGGTGGAGACATAGCTGCTATTTTATTAATAATGTCCATTGGGATGTGACGACGCCCATCCTGCCATTTTATTCCTAAAAACTGGATTTCTCGCGTAGGCCCCTTGACTTTACTTCGTTTTATAGCAAAACCGGCTTCTAAAAGGATTTTAATTACCCTGTTTCCTTTTTCAAAAACTTCCTCTGCTGTGTTGCCCCATACAATGATGTCATCAATATACTGCAGGTGCTCTGGTGCTTCACCCTTTTCCAGTGTATTCTGGATTAGTCCATGGCAGATGGTGGGGCTATGTTTCCACCCCTGGGGCAGACGATTCCACGTGTATTGGATGCCTCTCCAAGTGAAAGCAAACTGTGGCCTGCACTCTGGCGCCAGTGGGATCGAGAAGAAAGCATTCGCAATGTCGATTGTGGCGTACCACTTGGCTGCCTTCGATTCCAATTCATACTGGAGCTCTAACATGTCTGGCACAGCAGCACTCATACCTGGAGTGACTTCATTTAGGCCACGATAATCTACTGTCAGCCTCCACTCTCCATTGGACTTCCTCACTGGCCATATGGGACTATTAAAGGGTGAGTGGGTTCGGCTGATCACTCCCTGATCCTCCAGTTGACGAATCAGCTTATGGATGGGAATCAGGGAATCTCGGTTAGTACGGTATTGTCGTCTGTGCACCGTCGTCGTAGCAACTGGCACTTGCTGTTCTTCACCCTTCAACAACCCCACAACAGCAGAATCCTCCGAGAGTCCAGGCAAGGCACACAATTGTTCAATTTCTTCTGTTTCCAAAGCAGCTATTCCAAAAGCCCATCGGTACCCTTTTGGGTCTTTAAAATACCCTCTACGTAGGTAATCTATACCTAAAATGCACGGAGCTTCTGGACCAGTCACAATGGGGTGTTTTTCCCAGTCCTTCCCAGTTAGGCTCACCTCAGCCTCTAGCACAGTTAGTTGTTGGGATCCCCCTGTCACTCCAGAAATACAAACAGGTTCTACCCCTTCATGATTCGATGGCATTAGAGTACACTGGGCACCAGTATCCACCAGAGCTTTGTACTCTTGTGGGTCTGATGTGCCAGGCCATCGGATCCACACAGTCCAATAAACCCGATTATCCCTCTCCTCCACCTGGCTGGAGGCAGGGCCCCTCTATTGCTGCTGATCATATTTGTTTTCCACTGGTTGCATAAAGGACTTAGAGGTCCCTTCAAAAGGATCAGGCACATCAGACATATAGGTAGGCCTTCCAGTTGGTCTAGGGAACTGCCCAGTAGAAACTGGTGCAGCCTTCTTCCTGGCAGAATCTCGTTGTGCGAATGGTTTACCCCGCAGCTCATTTACTCGTGCTCGAAGGGCTGAGGTGGGCTGCATATCCCATTTCCTCATGTCCTCTCCATGATCAAGCAGGTAAAACCACAATGTACGTCGTGGTGTGTATTCTCCCTCTTGGAACGATGGACGCTTTCTCCCAGTAGCTGCAACATTGCTCCATACGGGTTGGGAGTTGGACACATTGTTGTCAAGTCGTTGAACCAGTTTCTCTACTGCTGCAATGACGGAGAGGGAAACATTGTCTTGGTATTTCCGGAGTCGGCAGGCCACCTCATTTACGGTTGGCGGATTCGTATCATCCCAGTCAATTGCTGCCAGTGAATTGGTATACCCTGCTGGTGCACTTCGTACAACCTTACGCCACATAGCTGGAGTGCATAGGACTTCATCGGGATCAGCGGGAAGCCGTGAATTTTCCAGATCATAATAAATTATCTCCCGTACAGCTAATTCTCTCAGGTGCTGGACAGCTGTCTCTATGCTGTTACACTTGGGTGTCTGGCATGTAATATATTCCTTTATGGGATATCTTTCCTGCACACTTGACAGTAGTCGCCTCCAGAGGCTGAGGATTTCCGGCCTCCTCCCAATTGCTTTGTCAATTCCTCCTTCTCTAGCTAGGGATCCCAACTGCTTGGCCTCTCTGCCTTCTAATTCCAAACTACTGGCCCCGTGATCCCAACATCGGAGCAACCAAGTGATAATGTGCTCACTTGGGTGGCGAGTGAAATCTTTTCGAACCTCACGCAGCTCACTCAGAGTCAGGGATCGGGTAACAATCTCTGGTTCTGCCTCATCCTGATATCCTCGAGATGATCCCGGTTGATCATTATCCTTATCCGTCACTATGCGAACTGATTTCTTTGTGCCTTTCCTCTTTTGCACGGGAGCAACAGACACTGGTGTGGGTTGGTTTTTCTGATCATCTGCAGTGTCTGCTGTAGAGATTACAGTAGCTGCAGTATCGGTCACAGGGGTTGCAGTAGCTGCAGTGTCAGCCCCAGTGGTTGCAGCAGCTATAGTATCTGCCAGTCTGTTTCCTTTCCCTTCTCCCTGACAGTGCTGACAGTGCTGACAGTGCTGCCTGCTATCAAGCAGTGTTTGATAAATAGTGGCCAGAGCCCAGCACAGTGCAGTAAGGTGTCCATCTCTGGGAAACCTACAGCAATTTTTCCTTAGGTATGCAGTCACTTGATCGGGGTCTTGTAACTGTTCAGGAGTGAAATTCCAAACCATCGGGCGTGAGAAAGTACCTAGGTACTCGCCCATACTTTGCCACATGCCCTGCCACTCGTGATTATTCTGTCTCGGAGAAAGCTCTTCAGTGGTATTCATAAACCTATGCTTGATATATAACAAAAACTGAACCATCTGCACCAAACCTACCAATAGCAAAATGCTAGTTTGAATATCCCAGAGATATTGAAGATTTTCAAAAACTGCCCTAAGAGCTGTTGTATTTAGCCCAAAGGAAAAGAAAGCAGTGCCCCCACCATACCGGCTGCTGTTAGTAACCCCTCCCTGTCCAAAGAATGGACAGGACAGCAAAACCTCATACAGGTACCAGCTTAAGCTCATGATCATCGATATTATTGTATCATAGACCGATATCATAAAATACACTATAATGAAGTATGGGAACAAATACGGGAGCCACAGACCTGAGAGAGTAAAGAATCCTGCCAGGATTGTATACAGCATGCGGTGGTTTTGCTGCCACAGCCTTGTAAATAAACACCACAACATCGTGACCAGAGATTGCTTAAACAACAGTGCTTATCTTAATTGCGATAGTTAGGGTCAGATCTACCGTTATCCCAACCGTTCGTGCCCCACGTTGGGCGCCAAAATAACTGTCGTGGTTTTGCCCCAGCTGAGGGCCGCACCCCACACAGTCGCTTGTACTTTTAAAAGGAAGGGGGAGGGAAAGTTGGGGGAAGGGGAAAAGGGAAGGAAGAAAGGAGGAAAAGAAACCACAACCTAGAAACCAGAACCACGCAGGTTGGGATAAGGATAGTTTACTAAACAATAACAGAAAACTAGATATAACAATAACATAAGTTTAAAGCACAAAATAGATGAAACTGGTGATACACAATGCAATTTCTCACCAAACCACACAACTCAGGCCGCACAGCTTAGAGCCCGTCCCGGACAACCCGACCGCCCCAGAAACTGCACGTCCTGGCGTTGTCTCCCCCTCTTCCCCCCAGTCCCCCCTTAAACTGAACATGACGTAACTGGTATGGAATATCCTCTTTGGCCAATTCGGGTCACCTGTCCTGGCTGCGTCCCCTCCTTTCTCACTAGTAAGGAAGTATGCAGAGCTGAGAAAGGTACTTGATTGCCCGGCAACAAATCGGAAAACATCAGGGTGCTATCAGCACTATTCTCATGCTAACACCCAAACATGGCATTCCATCCACTGCTAAAAAAAAGTTTAACTCCATCATAGCTGAAACCAGGACAATATTTTAAAAAATATACCTTAGTAACTATAAATTGTACATGTTTGCTTATACAAGACAGAAACACATAAATAACTCATAGCAGCATCAACAGACTCTGAACATTTGAAACTTTTTACATTAACCTTTAGGAAACACTTGCAGTAGTATAGCAATGAATCTGGTAATCTTCTTGAATATTAAAAAACATCAGTGTTTCTTCATGGGTAATTTTACTTTGCTTATGGAATGATATTAGGCTTCTTACCGAAATGCATTTTACATGTTTGTGGGTCTCCTTTTTGAAAACCTGGTAATATTGCAGAGGTCCACTGATCATTCCTTATGGAAGATACATTGCAGCAAATTGTTCATGCACTGAGATATAAATATGTTTATGTAAATATATATATATTAAGTTGTGTACAATTAGATTTAAAGGTCAATGAGGGAAGGAAATGGAGGAGTCTTTCATATGTCATTCAAGCTTATTTCTGTATAAAATACAGTAAAAATGGTAGCTCTGAGGATTCTTTCAAGATTATGAGTCATATTTGCTGATTTGTATTCCACAAACATGTTCCCGCTTACACCTAATCATCTGACTGCAACTTATTTATAAAGTTAAAATTCATTCTCTTGTCCTTTCAGGCTGCACAGTTACACAAATATTTTTGCTAGGATAATATGTAGTTTTATATTATGTAAAGATACTATTCTAGCTGTTTGTGAAAGAAGCTATCCATCTGTACTACAGTTAATGAACAAGAATTAATATTTTTCTCAGGCTTACATTTAAAATTCAAGAATTTGCCACTGGGAACACATATCTGTACTGAGAAGACACCGGGAGTAAAATACTGATATAAAACATCTAATAGATATATGCATATAATAAAAAATAATTCTTGAAAATTGTCCACTAGCATTGTGCAAGAAAGAATGAAGCTGAACAAAATCATAGAATCCCAGAATGATTTGTGTTGTCAGGAACCTTAAATATAATCTAATTCCAGCCCCTCTGCTATGGGCAGGGACACTCTTCACTAGACCAGGTTGCTCAAAGTCCCATCCAACCTTGCCAACCAAATGTCACAACTTGATTTTACTTCATGTTTTTAATTTCTTTGTATATAATAGTTTTTTTGTTTCATTTCCTCTCTAAACCATATCAAATTGAAGTCTGATCAAAAATTATTTTCTTAGAAAAAGAAACACTTTTTATATTCAAAACCTTTTCAGTGTTGAACATCTTTTATTTTTTTCCAAACTGCTGAAACATTCTTGTATTTTTACCAGTAAAGAGGCTAAGGAATAGATGTGTCCCAAATGAAACTCTTACTTGATGATGGTATCAGGTGTAAAATCCATCATCCTGTAGAGATATATCTTCTGACTATCCAAAAATATCCCTTCCCTACCTCAGATGTCCAAAGACAAGAGAAACAACTGGCTACGTTATGTACTTCGCTGCTGATGTTCACAGAAGTGTTAGACACAGAAAGAACCACAGGAAAGCAGCAGATGGTATTGTCTAGGGATGGAGTTGTAATTTGTGCTCTTCCACTTACTTCCATACATACATTTAAATAATAAGAAATATAATGAAAGAACAGTAGTTCCATTGATAACTTTTGGCATCATTCTAAGCTTGTGTTCAGAGTTTTTAAATTAATTGTCCTGTCAGCCTGCGTCCAAAAGAAAAATCTAAGGATTCATCTGTATTTTTAAATAAAATACTTTGAGAAATATTAAACTGAATACTTAATATATACTATTATTCATGCTAGAAAATGAGACTTCAGAACTCTTAATGTTAGATTGTCCACAAAGTTTATTTATTTACTTTAAAGAGTTGTTTTATCTTAAATTCTTTATGCCTCAGGCATTCATCTGGAGTCCTGATGTTGTGAGCCTTCAGGCTTCCCTACAGTCACTGTAAGGATGGTTTTTAAATGCCCATATGGTAGTTTAAGGTTTTCTGCTGACTCATAGTCACAACTGAAAAACGCTAATGTACCCTGCCATCTCAGCTACTCAGACTCATCCGTCATCTCTGGTCTCCTGGCTTGTCCCATACCCCAAGATGCCTGTTGCCATTCTGTCTATGGGACTGATTGTAGCAAAGGATGACATTTGTGAACACTTACGCTTACATGAATTTTCAAAGACAAACAAGTCTCAAGAGAAAATTAGTATATTTTCACAACTTTGTTTACATGTTTAGTGTCTTATCAGAACCATCAAGCCTAAAAGAAAAAATTGCCTTGCTTAATGATCATTGCTATGACACCTCCACATCATAAAGGAAGTACTTTTGTAACATCTTGAAAATTCATTGCTGGTTTGTGAGAAATCCAGATTGGAAAAGGAAATGATATAATCTAAGTGACCAACAAGAACAACAGTAACTGAACAGTTAAAACTCAAATCAAGGTGTTTGTAATCAATTTGTGGCTTGAAATATATTAAACTGTTCACAAAAACAATTTCTTGATTCACTTTATATAAGCAACTCATTGGTAAACATTGAGCTCTGTTGTGAATAATTTGCAAATAATAAAAAAGGAAGCATGTAAAATAGATTATTCCTAGAGCATTATTTGTCCAAATCTCAGTTTCAGCCTCTTGCATTCTCCTTAAACCAAAGACTGTTTACCTTGTCTCTAAACAGACTGTAGTTAAGTACTGAGGAATTCATCAGGCCAGAGAAGAAGTTCAAGGCAAATGCTAGAAACAACGCTTTTTCATGGATACTTTTTAAATCCTCATATTGTGCATTCATAATACTATGATTTCTGCAAGTGTGCACATTCTTAGACAATGCATAGGACTCCTGAGTGACCGCTTTTAAAACAAAGGATTATTTATATGTCCATGTCTGCCTCCATACATTTTCCAAAGTCCGTGAATTCTGCTTTCTAGTGGTGTAATTTCAAGGTGAGGACTTCTCAAGCTTTTCTCCCTCTTCCTGTTTTTGCTTTTCTAGGTTTAATTTGTTAATTTAGTTCCCACATGCACACTTCTCCTTTCTCTCTTATTCAGTAAAATACCTTGTTTTAGCCACTCCTAAATGATTTCTGGTCAGTCTTTTCACCTCACAGGAATCAGCATCTATGTTTTAGATGCTGACATATTTCAGGTACCCTCCTCCCCCATCCTGCCTTTGCAGAAAAGGGCTAGTTTATTGATATATAATATGACATACACAAAATTTAGATTTCACAAGATATATTCTAAACCATCCGCTTGTAATTAAGATTTTTCAAGAGATCAAGTCTTCCCTCAGTAAAAAAAAAAAAAAAAATAATTAAAATTCAGTCTTCTGAGTAGTGTAAGAAGTTTTGTCTGCTACAAAATATGTTGTCAAGTGCACATCCTTCTTGTAATGTTTAACTATATAATAATTTGTATGCCTGAAAATACAAAAATAAAGGCCAAAAAAATTATTAGGGTACAGTAGTTCTGTGGAAAGGATAGTCACCAGTCTGCCTCTTTTCTCTAATTTCTTACTCCCCAATTTACTGTGGCTATCTAATGATTTCTGTGGAGGGCTGGGACCTGTTCTGCAGGTTGTGCAGTGCAGACTGAAATCCTCTCCTTTACCCACTTCAGTGCATGTTCTAATAAGCCTCTGTCCTCTCTTTTGCTTTAAAATAGGAGTTATTTTCTATGCTTTTCTAGAAAAGAGAAGTGAGTTCTAAAAAGGTACTAACCATCACCAAAACTGATAAGTACAAAAGACTTTTGAAAGAGATACCAGATAGATGAGGACGCGAACAAGAATATCACATTAGGTTCACCAGCACAGAGTAGGACAGGGATCTATTGTTATGACTAAGACAGCATTGGTACGTGAAAAATTTTTCTATCATTTAATATGCTTGTTTGGATCACTTCCTGTTCCCATTGCACCTATGAGGTTTTTTAAAATTGATTTGTCAGTCATCTGCAAAATTTCCTCTAAGTTCTTGTGTTCAGCACCTGTTCCAGTCTTTCAGAGAACACAAAATTAACAATACAATTGATCTTTTCAGAACAGGTATGCGTAAGGACCGCAGTCCGCCACAGCTCATATTTTTTAAAAAGACCCTCATAGCATATGGTTAAATCTCAGTTTATGAAAAGAAAGCTGTAGATATTAAAAAAGAACCCTTTCTACTACTACCTTCAAAACAAATCCCTGTATTTAGAAATTTGACTAAAAATGGTACACTTCTAATACGCTACAGGATTTAACCAAGAGAAAAACAGAAATGTGATGTTCTGACACTGGTGAATTTGAGGCCAACAGAAAATTAATGGAAATATTCTGACTAACATCACAGGAACCTTTATTCCACCCTGAAGAACTTAAAATGCACTTACCAGAACTAATGATGAGCATTTACACATCAAGTACTTTATTAATCATCATATTCAACCTGTGTCTTTATCGACCCCTCTACTTCTTGTTGACTTCTGAACTTCTGCTCTTGATCTTTTCATTCCTCTGTATTTAAATAATATTGGATTTTTCATCTGCTTTGATGTTCACAGTAATGTCTCAGTTTCTTGAGACATAATAGATATGTTATCATGTCTATTTTAAATACTGTGCATTTTTGTCTAGGACAAAAATGAAGAATTCAATTTGTAAAAGATAAATTTAAAGTAAAATGTGTTCAAACTATCCATGAATTTATGTGTTCAGAAAATTCTGCTCTTTCACCTACTGTTTTGTTTTGTTTTGTCTTGTTTTGTTTCCCCAAAGAGCTGCTGCTCATTATTACACTTGTGAGTAGGAAACAATAATCTATACTTTGCTATGTAGGTAGAAAATGTTGAAGTTACAAAGACATGAATGATTCCTCACAAAAAAGCCAATTGCTTTTCTTACTGTGCTCTGAGTTAATTTTATTTTTCTAGTTTCAGTTTCTCCTCCCAAATACTTATATATTTCTTTCTTAGAAATTAGCTAAGCCTTCAAGGTTTAAACTATAGGATTCAATTCTTTGTCTTGATATATTTTAGATACCTCCCTCTGGTTTGGGGAAAAAAACATGGTGATCTGTAAATTTTTTTTTCTGATCTGTAAATTCTTCCTATCATATAATATAATTTATTTTATATTCTTTATAAATGCTTTTTAGATTCAATCCATTAATGAGATGTTTTTCTTTGTTGACTGAAACACCCAATTTCTTTAGATTGACATAGTTTTTATTTTAAAAAGGTGTAAAATATTTTTGCAAGTTAGAGATTATTACAATTTATGCTGATTAGAAACTTTTATATATATTACAAATATTTAATAATATCATTCAGGTTGCAGCATCATTTCTAATACAATACCTGTTGAATTTCTATGTGATATAAAAAAAATGTGACTACGGATCAGCATCCGGCTAAAGGAATTAAAGGAAACATATTTCCTCTCAAATCCATAATGTTATTTTTAAAAAGATTGATCAAAACATCTTCTATTGTTTTTTTTCTTTTTTTCTTTTTCTAATTTAAAGGTCATATTCTTCAATGGGTCGTTAGTATTAGTATACTGTTCAAGCATTAGCCGTAGCGAATTGTGGGAGAAATTGAGAAGGAAAGTATTCTTCTGAAACTAGAGGAGAGAGTTTTGAAACATGTTAGAAATATTGCACCACTCTAACACATTCTACATGATCAGCAAAAAACCTTACTCAAATAAATTAGTTTTTCTCATTACATTTTTTAACCAGGCTGATTTTTTAGAACATTTGTTAAATTGTCATATTTTGCAGCTTAATTTTATAATATTTTGTGAATGCAGATTTTGATTTTTTTTTTCTTATTTTACAAACTCTGTTCCCCAGTTTTCCCATTTGAGAATTTCTTGCCATAAAAATAAAACACTGAACACTTTCAAACTTCTTCAGGGAAAACTTTGCTCTGCTCAAGCTTAGCCATCAATCACTCAATCAGCCTTTATTTTATGTACAGTAACACATTGGAGAATGAATCTCAAAGTGCCATGTATAATAGCTGTTAGTTAACAAGAGAAAGCTAATCTCAGCTGGTGAATTTTCACCTTTGTTTTACATCAACTTAAAGAGTTTCTAATAACCTCAGGGACCAAGTTTTATTGCTGCAGTGTATATGCTTGAAGTCTTAGTCTTTGTGTTTTATGCAGCTGCATTCATTATCGCTATGGAATAAAAAGAACTTGGGTTTAAAATAAAATAATAGCATCAACTGTTGAATTTTTGTGCTATGTAGCAGAACAATGACTAATTATATTTTTGTGACTTAAGAACTTATCATGGCCACTGGCTAGGCAAACTGTTATAAATACATCAAAGCTGTGTTATTGAACCAGTATCCATACGGTAAATTAATTGTAACTACATTCTTTGCAGCTATCGCATAGATGAGGAATATACCCAAGGGAGGTCATACTCTTCTTATGCAAAAGTGAAATTGTCCTCCTAACTTGACAACTGTTACATAGCAAGCCCTGCCCCTGACTCCACAAAATGTCAAGAGATACCCGAGGAAGCTCCCTCTTCAACTTTTTGTTCACACTTCTCCATTAGAAGAAACATTTTGTGTTAAAGTGAATGATGATAGTAAACATGCTTCTCACACCACACCATGAGTGACTAGGCTGGGGGGTTGCACAAGACACTGGGAGAGGACACAGCCAAGACATCTGACCCAAACTAGGCTATTCCATACCATATGACATCATGCTCAACATATAAACTAGGGGGAGTTGGCTAGGGACAAGCAATCACTGTTCTGGGGCTGGCTAGGTGTTGGTTGGCACTTGGTGAGCAATTTTTTTTCATTTTTATCACTTTTTTCCTTGAATGTTATTTATCTCTTTTATTTTATTTTTCAGTAAAAAAATTATTACTATTACTATTATTATTTTATTTCAATTATTAAACTTTTCTTAACTTGACACATGAGTTTTCTCAGTTTTACCCTTCCAATTGACTCCCCCCCATCCCACCAGCTGGTGTGGAGTAAACGAGTAGTTGTGTGGTGCTTAGTTACAGACTGGGGTTAAACCAGAAGAATGAATTAGGATGAAAAGCAGTCTTTTTCATAAGACAGATTAAAAATTCTAAGATTTTTTCTGAGAAATTCGTTTCTAATAGAACACGCATTTCTAATAGTAATAGAATAAAACTTCCAAAATGTTTGGGGCATTCAGAGGCAAACAGAATGGTGCAGGACAAAGAAAGTTTCTCTCTCAACACTGCAGTACACAGATGAAGACGTAGGAGCAATTTCAACTTCACACTTAAATTGTCTGCTAAGTTTTGTGGGAGAGAAACTGCTTCACCAAATTGCATAACCTGACCTCATGACTGCAAGATGAGAAAAATTATAATAATTCTACTCAGGGCAGAAATCTGGAGGAAGGGACCTATCCATGGGAACTCAGCACATTTCGGAGGGTATTTTTTTCTTCTTATTCACACGTTTTTGCCACAGATGCAAAATAGTAGTGTGTATTTACAGCAGCAGTTTTCTGTGAACTTGAATAAACATCAATAGGAACTAAATTTCTTTAATGATAGTAGTTTTTTGTAGCACATATTCAGCCCTCAGAAAGAATCAGTATGCCAATCCAAATTAATCTCCATCTTTTCTTTAAGTTAAAATGCTTACTAGTACATGTCAATTAATAAGCAGTTCTTATAATAATTGGCACTTAACATAGTATTATGAATCAGGTTGTTCACTAGTAATGGAACATAATGAATTGCAATTTAATAGTACCTGACAAAGCATGCTACTCTCACTTTTCTTTCATCTTTGCAGCCAATTGCGTAATATTTGACAATGATAAGAAGAAAAATGATAATACTTCACACATTGTTCCATTAGCTTTAGAAATGCAGTGACTACAGACAATTTTCAGTGCTTTGTAAAAGTCCTGTAGACTTCACATAAATTATCAACATATTGTTACCCAGTTTTTCCTAGGTGAATGCTTATTTTTGTTATGAATTCTTATTAAGGGTCGCAGGACAAATATTCTAGATATAATGATTAATAAATATATTCAGGGTAACGATTTGATAAATGATATGTACACAGGTATTCTTGTCACTTCTGATACCAAAGTGCTAACAAACTCTTTGGTATTGCTTCTGTTGTTCTAAAACTCCTGATCTCTATTCAGGACATTACTATAGTGCATACTATACTGCATTTCAGAAAGTTTACCAGTAATTAACATACCTTATGTACTGCTAGACTTCTAGGAACTATTAAAAAAAGTCACCAAATCATCTGAATCTTGCCTAGATCCTGGAAAGCGTATTTATGCTTTGTGAACCACAGGAGGTATTTCTTTATAATGGCAAATTGACAAACCATTTAAAGATTTAGAAAGATATTTTTGTTACAGTTAGCTTCATTTTTTTGATAGCCTGGTGCCAACAAATAGATAATATACTGGCATAAAAATGGAACACTCCTAAGTTTTGTCCTTTACGTTGAAAATCAAATCCTGGGTAACATTGAGCTGTAGATTCCTTCATGTAGAGGTTAATGTTCACATGGTAAATACTTCCAACCATACAGACTGGATAAAAGGAAAAAAAGAATATTAAAGAAAGAACAGTATTAACCTCTTGGTATTTTGAATTTGGTTTTAATTTGTATTATTTTTAAAAAACCAAAACAAGTAGATAATTGTTTTCATTTAGCCATTTTAGGGTTATATAAATTCAGAATTGCTGGAAGAACAAAGGTTCAGGCCAAGGTGTACATTCTAGTTACTAATTGACTAACGGCCTGAACTGACCTACCAAATGAACTGCTTGAAAAAATAATAATTTGATTTAAAATGGAGGAATCTGGTATTTGGAGATATCACTTACTCTGTTATATAGTGCTGACATCATTGTAATTCTCGGTTAAATTATGACTCAATAATGGAGTATAAAGAAGGGAGAGTCAGTGTCTGTTTCCTCAGAAACAGCATTTTTGCACTATTAAGTGAGTGATCCCACTAACTGAAAATGCATCTCAGAGCAGCCGTGGAATGTACAAGCTGGTTCCATCTTTCAGAGGAATGTTTGGAAAAGCACTTGGTGTTCTCCAAACTTTTTTGGTTTTTTTGGTCCATTATGGATCAGGACTAGGCATAATCTGAAGAAAAATTGGAAAGAAAGAAAAGAAAATGTATGCAGTGAAATTTATAGTAACCTGATCACCTTCTATAACAGGGTGACCCACTTAATGGACGAGGGTAAGGCTGTGGATGTGATCTACCTGGACTTTCGTAAAGCCTTTGAGACGTTTTCTCACAGCATTCTGACTGAGAAATTGGCTGCCACTGGCCTGGACACATGGACCCTCAGCTGGGTTAAAAACTGGCTGGATGGCCGTGCCCAAAGGGTGGTGGTGAATGGAACAAAATCCAGCTGAAAGGCCGGTCACGAGTGGCGTCCCCCAGGGCTCAGTCCTGGGTCCAGTCTTGTTCAACATCTTTATCAATGATCTCGATGAAGGGATTGAATGCTCCCTCACTAAGTTTGCAGATGACACTAAACTAGGAGGAAGTGTTGATCTGCCTGAGGGTAGGGAGGCTCTTCAGAGGGATCTGAACAGACTGGACCGATGGGCTGAGACCAATGGGATGAAGTTTAACAAGGCCAAGTGTAGAGTGCTGCACATGGGACATAATAACCCCATGCAGCGCTACAGGCTTGGGGGAGACTGGCTGGAGAGCTGTCAGGCAGAGAAGGACCTGGGGGTGTTGGTTGACTGCTGAGTGAATATGAGTCAGCAGTGTGCCCAGGCGGCCAAGAAGGTCAGTGGCATCCTAGCTTGTATCAAAAACAGTGTGGCCAGTAGGTCTAGGGAGGTGATTGTGCCCCTGTACTCGGCATTGATGAGGCCACACCTCAAGTACTGTGTCCAGTTCTGGGCTCCTCACCATAAGAAGGACATGGATGTCCTGGAGTGAGTCCAGAGAAGGACAACCAGGCTGATGGAGGGGCTGGAGGGAAAGTCATATGAGGAGCAGCTGAGGGAGCTAGGGATGTTTAGTCTGGAGAAGAGGAGGCTGAGGGAAGACCTGAAGGGAGGTTGTAGAGAGGTGGGCGATGGTCTCTTCAGCCAGGTGACAGGAGATAGGACAAGGGAAAATGGCACAAAGCTGGGCCAGGGCAGGGTCAGATTAGATGTTAGGAAAAAAATAAATCACTAAAAGAGTTGTCAGGTCCTGGAACAGGCTGCCCAGGGAGGGGGTTGAGTCACCTTCCCTGGATGTGTTCAAAAAAAGGGTAGATGAAGTACTTAGGGATATGGTTTAGTTTAGGATGTGAATGGTTGGACTCGATGATCTTAAAGGTCTTTTCCAACCTTATTATTCTGTGATTCTGTGATTCTGTGATTCTGTAGCCCTAAAGAGTTAAATCAAATGCAAGAAAAAGATCAAACCAGTATCAGGAAAAAAAAATAAAAAGCAAGTGGCATTCTAATTTTTACAGTGGAAGAACAGGCTAGTAAAGACAAGCACTATTATATTATCATTTTAAAGATCTAATCACTTTAATAATTTGCAAGCTCAGACGACTATGCTAGGACATTTTCCAGTTGAGTCACCTTCCCTGGATATATTTCAAAAAACTGTAGATGAGGTACTTAGGGATATGGTTTAGCATAGAACGGGAAGGACTGGACCTGATGATTTTAAAGTTCTTTTCCCAGATTCTGTGATTCTGTGAATAAAAACTCCTTAAAGTCAACCGTTGTTGTCTGCAGAGTCACTCCCTATGCTGTGTATTTATACTGATAGAGGCACTAGAATTTTTATGACAGGCATCCCACAAGATCCTAAGCTTTAGAAATAATATAAGTGTATATCCTGCTTAACATGGTTGTCCATCACATCTCACACCACTGAAGTATGATGCAATGGTTGAATTCCTTTTGTATTAAGAAATGTGCTTGGATTTCTTTTTTCTTAAAATCAGTGTGTTTAATGGAATTATCATGGTTTCATTTCTCTTCATGGTTCCTCTTACATAATGCTGTGCTTTTTTGCCACAATGGAATAAAACTATTCAACAGCAAACACACAAAATCTGTATGTGTTTTTTTGTCTAAGTGTCATGGCTCAGGGGTATTGATGTCATATCTTTAGTTTTTCACTTTCTAACCATATCTTGCTCCCTTTATTTCCATAGCATTGCATATGTTTTCAAATATGACAAAAGTTCTAATTGTGAACATAACCCAATATGCTATTTTATTAAATGCAGTGCAAAACAATGTATAGTGTCTTGGTGTGCAGCCACCATGAGGAGAATTAAAACCTAACTTTAAATTGTGTGTGTGTGCAGGCATGCTTATGTATTCAAGAAATGAATTAGAGTAAAGGTAGAAACAAAATTTACAGATTACCTCTGATTATTTTAATGTTTAATATCTTCTAATGCAATGAATTATGAGGTTGGTTTCTTCAACTTTTATTGAAGTCAGTGGAAGAACTAATATTAAGACACCAGAATTGCTCATAGCAATACATATGTCTAATTAAAGGATACAAAATCCTATTGCAAAATTATCTAGAGCTAAACTGATTTTTCTTTTAGTTATAAATATCCACCCATATGTTTTGTCATTTTTTTACCCTTTGCTGAACATAAAAACATGAAGGACACAGCTCTGTTGTGAAAAGTTCACCAATCTATAAATGAATTTGAATCAATCAATTTCCTTATTATCATCCTTTCCATTACAGCTAAACCACTAACAAATACTACTATGCATTAGAAATATTAGTGTCAAAATAGAGTAGATGCCACTCATTCTCAGTAGCCAAAAGTTTTTAATTTCTTTAGTTTTGGCTTTGTCATACATTCACCAAATATCCCTTCATTTTTCCTTGATTTCTTCTTTAGAATCAGTTCATCATCTCATTTCCCTGTATGTTCAAAATAATGAATGTTTCCAGATTTTTTGTGCTCAGTTAACCACCAAAAATTCTTCTCTCTCCAAAATCTTTTTGAAATGAAACAACTTTTTGGCTGCTATGTAGCAACTGAAAATGGAATTACAAGTCCTTAAGTTATTGTGATACTTTTGAAAATAGTATTATTATCTGTCCCTTTCTAGATTTACTATGAAGGTGAGAATAGCAATAGGACATCTGCCTAGAGAGCATTACAATTAGCAAATATTCTTAGTGTAATAGCATGGTAGATTAAAAAATATCAGGAACAGAAAAAATGCCTTCCCTAGATAGTTTAAAAAAAATTAGTACAAAGCTTAAGGGAACATAAAAACCATCTTGTCCAAGCATGGGACATTATGGGAGGGATTAAGAAATTAACTGATTTTTCCTAAAATATAATTGGAATTTTTAAAAGTATCTCATTGAAGTGCATCAAAGAATCCTGAAACACAGGCAAGTATTCAATTCTTGGCTTTAAAGAAAAAGTAATAAAAAAACTGCTTTCTCAGACCAAATTTTGTATATGAAAAACCAGAGGGACATGTGTCAGAATCTGGAGAAAATAAAATAACTGAGAAACAGACTCCAGGGTTTCTTTGCCATGTTTATTCATAACAGTTTAGAGTTCTAAAAGAACTGGGAAAGAACAGCAACAATTTTAAAGAAATGTGGACTGCATAGCAACGAGTGTCCTACTTTGGGCTGCTTTGCTAAGGATCCGAGTCTGTTACAGGCTTGTTAAGTTCTGCATGCCATTTCTCCAGAAGTCCCAAATAGGCAGATCAAAATAGGAACTACTTTTTTTTTTTTTTTTTTTTTTTGGGGGGGTGGTGTGGTGGTTGGGGTAGGAATACGTTTTTTTGAAAGAAATGAACAAGTACTGTAGAGAACTGTAAGGATAAAAATTTTTTCCTGGCATTTCTCGTGCAAGCTTGGATGACAAACCAATCTGTAAGATAAAATTCTCTTCCTTGTAGTGTGTCAAAATTAAGGAAATCCTCAGACTGTGTTGAATCTGTGAGGCAGCACCTAGTGCATGAAGATACTGGATCTTGTTTTTTGCCTTCTAGCTGAGGCTACTGTGTCAGTGCTAGTCAATAATTTAACAGAACCCATTCAACTGTCTCCTCTAAGCCACTCAAGAAGCAGAGCCTTAAAACCTGTCCTTCCTGACTGATATAATTACCTGGTTTTTGGGGTTCTCCCCTTTTCCTATACAATGAAGTTTCACCATAGATAAAACTTTGCATAGGAAAGAAGAAACCAGAAGATTTGCACTTAAAGATTTGCTTAAAGATTGTATAACTTCTCTCTCACACCTGTTCATTTCCTTCTGTCAGAGTCAGTTTCCAAACGTCTCCCATTAATTATATCATAAACACTCGGCACACAAGAGAGATCAAGCTTACCTGAGATGGAGGATTCTTCTACTTTATGCCCATCCAAGACCTAAATCTATTAGCAACTACCTGTCTGGCATCTCTTCATGTGCATAGTAGCCAGGCTGACAGTGTTCTAACTAGCGTCAAAAGATTTCCCTTTTCTGGATAAAAAGACAACAAGGAGAAAATAAGCAAATTAACAAAAAAAAAAATACCAAAAACTTTGAGAAATTTTGTTAGAAACTATAATCTTAATTTTAAAGAAATAAAAATATTTCCTTGTGATAGTCATTTATGTTTTTACTTGTTCCTTGAGTGAAATGAAGACTGAACAGGTAAGAGGCTTTTCCTACCAGTTTCCTATGAGTTGCTTCCTGTATTAGTTCTAAAATGTCTAGGAAAAGCTACATTCAAGAATTATGACACAGTTTGTGAAAAGGGGAGACCTTTTGAAGATATTTCAGAACTTTCTAAAATTAAAATATATTTTAAAATAAAATTACTGAAATTACTGAAGTTAAAAACAGATTATTCTGTCTAAATACAAGTAAAGACTTTGACAGTAATTTCTGATGTGTGGGTGTGGCTTCACTGACCATTTTTTAGTGAAAGCAGATTTAAAAAAAAAAGGTTTCTGCTTCTACTCAATTCTACCCAATATCTTCATATTTTGATTTTTTTTCCCTAGGTCTACTGCACCTCTATGAATCAGTCTTTAACAAAAATCTTTCTCATGTACACTGTTCCTAAATTGCATCATTACAGTTTTTTCCTTAGGATAATATAGTTCCTTATACTAGTCATGATCCTTCTCAGATTTCAAACACAAAAAACCTGACACTAGGCAAGTACATTTTACACAGTCTTACAGTGGTCTTTAACAGCACAGGTGTCAGCAATCTTGAATAGAACGCAGCATGATCTAATAATAAATTAAGGATATCAAAGGCTCAAAAGCAAAACTCAATTAAAACTAATTGACAACATTTTAAAAGAAAGATGAATGAACTAGACACAAGCTTGGTTAAAACCTGACCTACTAATAATGCAGCCTTAGATCATTCATGACAAAGGAAGTCAAATTATTAAATCAAAGCGAATCTTCACTAAAACCATGATGCCAACAGGTCTTGGGTGATGCTTTTTCCCATTTATTTTAATGTGCTTTTTCATTATTTTCTAGTTATGCGTATTACAAATCCCCCATTGTGTAGGTAAGCTACTCATTAGTTTGTTCATAGAGCTTGTCATGATAGCAGCCTGCCTATTTTTTTGTTTTTAAAGATTTGTTCAGACCAGTGAAATGTAAAAAGTTGGTACATTCTGGGATGAGGTATGATTATACTAGCAACACTCCCCAAAACCTCATTCATTTTGCAAGTTTCTTAATTATGTGTACTATATCAGGACATTGGTGGTCCCTTTCATTTCAAAAGAACTTGAATGTTTCTTTGTTCTGTGTCTATCACTGTCCCTTCTCCATTCTCCACAGCCTGTCTTCCACCATCACCTTGTAGGATATCTGACAGTATAATTGAAAACGAGTATCAGTAAGGAGGATAATGTCTCAGGGAAATCTGTATTTCATCTAAGTCTTTCTTCACAACCTTTCTGTTAAAAGGTCATACTTGTACAATTAGATGGAACAGGCATGTTCATCTGTTTCAACACCCCTGGCAGATCTTTCTAAGTTTCTTTTCTTGAAAATTGAAACTATTCCTTTGCCTAACAAAGCCTTCAGTGTTATGTTTCCGTTTTAGGTCAGTAGTAATTTTATTTTTTTTAAATTTAATTTAAGACTTGTCTTCTCATGACCAGATGACATGGGAACATTATCAGGTTTTGATCGACAAAAATGTATGTAGAAAACCTTTATGAATTGAAGTGTTCCACAGATCATTCACTTGTCATTTATTTGTCTATGTCCAAGTAATTGAAGTAATTTAAGGCTTGTGTTATTTTGCAAACAAAAAAACACACACAAAAAAATCGCAGATAATGAAAGCAAATTCCTATTTGATTTATTTTATAATTTCAGAATTAGTGTGGAAAATCAATATTCTTTTTCTTGTTTTTTTTTCCCCCTGAATATTTTATTTCTTGAGCTGTTTTTACAGTGAATTTCAGATTTTATTTTTAATTTTTATGCTTTTAAATTTCCATTCTTCCATTATAGGCATCATCACTATTGTATTGTCCCTTCTGCACTTATCTTCTGCTTAAATTTATTTTCTGATGTTATATCTTCAAGTATATTTAAATGCATAATAACATGATTGGCTTTGTTTGTCATGTTGTGGTGGTTTGACCCTGGCTGGAATCCAGATGCCCACCAAAGTCCCTCTCTCACTCCTTTTTTCAGCTGAAAATATATATTGAGAGGCTTAGGAGTCAAGGTAAGGACAGGGAGAGATCATTCCACAATCACTGTCATGGGTAAAACAGACCCAACACAGAATAAAGGAAAAAACTCTCTAATTTATTACACCACTACACATCCAGTGAAACCAGAGTCGGATAATGAGAAGTGCATCCAGATCTTAAAGCACCTCTCCTACCCTGTCTTTCTTAGCAGACTTCACTTTAGTCATGATTTTGCTCCCTTCTTCCCCCCATTGTGGCACAGGGAGGGGATAGGGAATGAGGGAATGGGGGTATTGTTCCTCACGAGTTGTTTTCCTTCTTAGCTGGGGGAGGGAGCATTCCCCACACTCTTCCCCTGCTCCAGTGTGGGGCTCTCCACCACAGGCTGCAGTTGGGGTCTTGGCCTTGTCTATGGGCTGCAGGGGGACACCTGCTCCACCATGGTTTTCTCCACGGGCTGCAGGGGCATCTTTCTCTCTGGCACCTGGGGCACCTCCTCCACCCCTTTCACTGGCCTTGGTGCCTGCGCAGTTTCTTACATCTCACTCCCTTCTCTGAGAAAGCATCTACTTGCATTTTTTTTCCCTAAATGTGATTCACATTGTTATGACTGTCGCTGATGGGCTCGACCTTGGTCAACAACTACTCCGGCCTTGAGTCAGCTGGTGTTTACTCTCTCAGGCCTACAGAAAGCTTCTAGCTGCTTCTTGCAGAAGCCATGGAAAACTACAACACATGTCAAGAAATGGTCACCAAGCACAAAGAAGGCAAATTATTCAGCTTGCAGTTAGTCATCTGCTTTCAGTTAGTCATCTGCTTTCAGTTAGTCATCTGCTTTCAGCGAGTCATCAGCATAGTCATGTGCTTTCACTGTTGTAACTAAAAAACAACATTGTTTAAAGAAACTGAAATATCATAAACAAGTCATCAACAATCTAACAATATTCTCCAAATCCAGTGAAAGATGTTGGAATAATTGGTTACTTCATGTAACAAACCCAAAGAAAATATTTACTCTGTACATTCCATTTATATCATATGCAACATTCTAAATAAAAAGAAATCATAAACAATATAAGGGAAACATCAGACAGTATATATCCAGACAGTTGAATTTTTTTTTTCCTGAATCCTTATAACTTAGTAATAACTTTGTCTGTTAGTGGAATCTCGATTAGGTAAAGACTAGAAGTTTACAGATCTGGACCCCTCTCCCCCAAAAAAACCCAAACCCAACCCCCAACAAAAACCAAACCCTCTTTAGCCTTTGGATGGGATAATAGAACTGAAGTTAAAGTCTGGAATGAAGTGATAATGAAGCTTAACTTGATGGCACTTGGTCTCTTCTCAAGATCTCCATGCATCAAGAAAATTACTAAAACTCACTGAGAAGATGGAAAAATTATTTCAAATACTGAATTGGTCCATAATTATTATTCAAATAATGAGTAAATATTACTGTTTACTAAAATTATTTTCCATCCCAGCTTTGATTGCTACTGTAGTTCTTTGCAATGAAATTAAATCAGAGTGGTCTTAAACTACTCTCACTCTAAATGGTTTATATATGAAATGAGAATGTTCTCACTAAGTCATCTGGGCATTTCTGTCTAAAGATATTTCAGTTTGCCCAGTGATTTCTTTTCCATTTGGAGCATTTTTATATATAATGAATTATTTATAAGAAATATTTTCAGATTAAAAAAGCTTTAGATTAATGAATTGTCTTTTCCTGATGGTTTGTTTTCGATCCTAGTTGAGAAGATGTTCCAAAGGAATTTTACTTGTAATTTGGTTGTATTATGTAGTGTATTATGAGGCAACTGGCAGCTTGTCAGACCACATGGACCCGAATACCAGAACATACTGATTTCAACATAAAGAAACTACAAAGTATTAGCTAAAATACCTTCAGATAGACAGATACTAGTAAAAGTCTGTGCTCCTCACTGTATCTGTATGTGCTGAATGGCAAAAGCCTGAAAACAGAAATCCTTCAAAGATCTTATGTAATTTTCTATTTCAAAAACATAGAAGGCAGATGATATATCCTGTGAGAACCTAATGTTATTTGTTCAGTTTGTCATCTATAATTTAGTGTCTCTACCTGGAGAAAGTTTTTGGATTACCCAGAAGTATCTCTCTAATGTGCTAGAGTGTAGTGAAAATTAAGCCAGTTTCTTTGTGCCAGCCTCCTTGCTAAGAGTAGACACTATCAAAATGCTCAAGATCCCAAAGCTCTGGTCTCTACCCCACTCATATATGAATGCTGCTAAGAGAAAGGGGGAAAAAAAACCCAACACCAAAACACTGACCCAGAACTGTTCAGGCACAGCACTACTAATTCCTTACCTGTATTGCCCTAAGTAACCACCATCAGGCATCAACATAGGACTAATTATCATGCAGTTAACATGAACATGAATATGCCCTTTCAAAATCATACATACAGTAATTACTTAGCAATGAAGTGTCATCAAAAATTTCAGAGTTTTGTATGTTTTCTAGAGTACAGTGAAATTCTTGGTGACTGGTGAAGCAGCATGAAATTTAAATCTTCCTTCTTAAGATTCATAATTTTAAAATTCTTAACTGTTTTAGGACTTAAGGAAACTTTAATAGGTGGGTAGGTTACTAAGCTAAATCTTGAACAAGTTTCAGATGTAGAAACCCAAAAAAGTGAAAGTCATGTTGCACCAGCATGTGGGACCTTTAGCAGAAAGAGTGCCAGAGAAATTGTCAGAGGAACACCCCTCCAAGCAGAGCTCTTATTTTAGCATTTGTTGCTAAAAAAAAGCTGCATGATTACAGATAGTAAATGGATATATTTAGTACTTCACCTTGCTTTTAGGCAGACTGGATCTATTGTAGCTTATTTTCTATTCCTTACAAAGTCTTACTTTCTTGAATCCTCTCATGTCCTTATGTCACTAGAACCTAACTTAGTCCTGTGCCCCACTTCCCTGGTCATTCATATACTTTGTATTTTAATTTTCCCAGGTTCTTCTTCCTCTGACAAAAGCTTTTGTAATTCTGGGAATTATTCCATCAGAAAATTTTCCTTATGGGCAATGTGGATAAAAACATACTAGTTTGATTATTTCTACCTTACACAGTTCTTCAAATCATCCAAGGAGCTGCTGAATACTAGGAAACTCCCAAGTAACCTCAAGCCAGATTCTTGGGTAGGCAAGAGACACATCACAGCACAATGCACAGCAAGGATGATCTGTAATGGAATTCTCATTATTTTAGTCACCCTGAACTGAAGAAAAGTGACTGCTAAAGATATCTGAGCATCACTACCATAGTGCCCTTATGGCTGTAGCTGGTCTACTCCAGAAATGAGAGTATTGTAGACATAAAACTATTCTTTGGTATTTGTTCTGGAGCTGAAGGATCATTCCCTTGGTGCAGACAACTGTACATGTAGCTGTAAACAAATAGCAGCAATAACCAAGCAGTACACAGCAGAATACAGTTGTCCAAATCCAAAAAGTGTATTTTGCCACATGTGTCTGGGCATATTTAGCAAGTTTATTCTATATCAAGTTTTACTCTTTTATGTATACTTTGTAAGAGGTTAATTATACTGCTACAATCTCAAAATGTCCTTTGATACTGTTACACATCATATATGTTCAATTCATGCTATTTATGTCTCATGTTTCTATGAAAGACTATTTTATATATAAATAAAATATATTTATAAATAAAATAGCATATTTTAGATGTTGTCACTGGCCAATATTAGAGCTCTATGATGTATACCTTGACTACTCCTTTTGATGCAGTATGGATTTTCTGCTCAATAGCCTTTTACCTAGCTGCCTGTAAATCACAAAATGTCAATTATTTAAGTTACACAGCTAAAATAATGGACCTTCATATACTTTAGGCATATTTAACACTTCTGAATTCTGTGTATACTCACACTGATGCATTTCCACAGGCCGGTGAGTGTCTGACTAGTTTTGTATTTCAAGTATTTCTTCTACTTTCCAAAGTCTGGTTTTGTCATTTATCATATCTTCCCATTTGCATAGCATAAAATTTCCATCTAGTTTTGAAAAGACAAAAGCAACACCCAGTGCTTTTTACTGCTTACCAGCTAAATCAGACTCAATATCTTTTTGGCTTTGTTTTTAAAATTCACCAATATACAATACTGTTTACTCTAAATACTGCTAGAATTGTAAGTTAAAATTGTTATCTCTGTGGAATCCAATTCAAATAACATGCCCTAGAAAGGTCTGGATTCATTTACTCCACTGAGAGCCCCCCCTCAGAAAATGTAATTTTGACCATTATCTCCAGACTTGCCGATGGCTCTTTTTTAATGATTCATTCTTTACAAAGATCAGAGAATTCATACTTCTTTTAAAGTTATGGAGTTTTAACCCAAATTAACAATTAAGTTTTTTTTATTAGACTCTCAGAGTTCCTCCACAGAAGCAAATAGACATAACTCTTACAGTGATATAAAACCAAGGCCATTTTTCTGTCTTCTCTAGTATAAAATCTGGGCAAGAACATGAAGGATATGCACAATTTCGTATCTTAAGAGATGGAGAATTAATATAGTGGAAAGGTTAGACCATGGGAACTGTTTTCCTTTAGGTGTTTGTTTTGAGACATTAGCTTCGATTTATTACATTATGTTAAATATTATATACATATGATCACAATATTTTTTCCCCTTTGACCACAGTTACGAGTTGTGAGTAGCAAAAATTTAAAAAATCAAACATCACCACCTTCTGTGGAAGCTGTGGAGATCCAATAAGTTTATGAAAAAAGTTTTCCTGTCTCACTGCTGTCTTGGGGGGGAAGACAAAAACAAATTGATTTTGTCTGCAAAATTCACAAATGTTATCTCTTACCTCTGTCATCAAATATAATCTCTGTATATATGATGTTTAAAAAGTTCTATCCTTCTGCAATGCTTTACATCAAGCTGAGGCTGCTCTTGAATTATAAAATACATACTGTTTGCAATAGAATGCATTTCAGGAAGTAATTTTTCTTTCAGCAAAATTCTAGTTATAAGTCTACACGCTTGCAATTTAAAATTGAATATTTAAGGGAAATTGGGTATGTATATCAAAATGTGAACTTTTTCAGGTTTTCAGAATTTGTATTTTATACTAGTGATCTCTATGATAAATCATTGCATTTATTCTGTCAAAACATTCTGCAAAAAGATCAATGTGCTATGTTGGAAATACATCCCACACTGGGATCAGTGGGGGCCACTATTGAATGGATATTATCAGTAAAAAATTATGTTTAATATTTTTTACCTTTCTTATAATTATTTCTTTGGCAAATTATTTCAACTTACAGCAGTCCCCTAAAAGAGACCTTTCAGTATTTCATTGGCTGGTTATGATTATGAGTTTTCTCAAAAGTACCCTGGTGGTGAATATCCAATATATTTATAGTTTTCTTACTGACATTTAAAAAAAAAAAACCAGTTGAGTCTTTAAAAAAAAATAAAATGCTGACATCTTGTAAGGAAGTAGGTGAAATCCACTGCTAGTATGTTACATGAGTGAAAAACTACTTCAAGCTTCCTTTCCACATAAGGGCTGGCAAAAAGCAGCACAATCCCTTCTTTATTAGTAGTAATATCTGTTTTGTCTATTTTGTTATTCCTTGAAGCAGCATACATAGGGTTGACATTTTCTCACCAACCTTTATCATTCAGGACTTGAATGCCTAGTCTCAGGAGGTAGGCTAGTTAACTAATTAAGGTTCATCCTATATTAAGATACAACAGATCTCCCTTTGGAGTTGCTTATCTCATAGCTTTGATGTGCTAAAGTAGGCAATATGAATCACAGCCACAATACAGGCTTATCTGTGGAAAATTTCTGATCCCTCTTGAGTGGAGTTCATGCTCCTACATGTGCTGTCCTTATAGTCTCCAGGTTATACATCATCTGTTCTTGCTGCTCTTCTTATTTGTATTTTTGATTTCTACTACAGACAATAGTAATAAACATATTAGCATTAAACATTTTTCTCCTTTTTCCTTATTGCTTTTTTTTCTGTCAGATTCCAAGCATTCTACTTGTTCCTTATTGCCCTAACAATGGGTTAAATAAATTTATTTCTGTTTTATTTTCTATATAGGACCCGAGAATGTGTTGTTCAAACAAAACATACACTGCCACTCTAAATCTTTTAGTGCAGATATATTTTGCTAAAGTCCATGAGTAATTTTGCCTTATAAAATAATGAATAGAAAACAAGTGAATTTTAAACTTGAAATTTTGTGCAAATGAAAAATGTGAATTTTGATATTTAAGTAAGCTTTTAGATATTTTAAAGCAAAGAAGTTAAAAACTGTATTACAAGATTTCAATATCAAGAAAAACTAATGAGTCTGCTCTCCATATATTTACATTCTTCCAAGGAAGTTCTTGACTTTGTTCAAAAGGACAGTTGGCTTGCACCTAAGCTCATCAGATACCTTCATCTCTCTTTGAGGCCCATGTATACAGTATTCTGCACAGCTTCTGTTTAAAATCATCCTTGGGTAAGAACAAACCCTGACAGCCAAGTTAGGAATGTGACAGGGCTAGAAATCCTCGGAGAGGACTGGTTATACCTACCCCATAGAGAATTTGAACAGGGTTTCCTCCTAATCAGTGCGGCAGTCCTGTGGTCCTAAGTTTAATTGCCCCTGTATGTGTAGATACTCAGTTCAAAATGACTGAAATAATCTGAGGTTTGTTTTGCATATCGGCTGTTGCTTTTAGCATGTACCATATTCTTCAGGGGATGACAGGATGTTTGAAGTAAAAGAGATGACTGAGAAATGACAGAAATGTCCCGAAGACTAGCTGGCATGTGGGATCTGTTCACTTTTCCTGAAGGAGAACCACTGGATGTTGTAGTTTAACCCCAGCCAGAAACTAAGCACCACACAGTCACTTACTCAACATTCTGCAGTGGCATTGGGAAGAGAATCAGAAGTTTACAAGTGACAAAACTCAGGAGTTAAGATAAAGACAGTTTATAAAATAAAGAAAAAGATGCACATGCAAGCAAAGAAAGACAAGGAATTAATTCACCACTTCCCATCAGCAGGCAGGTGTTCAGCTATCTCCACAAGGGCAGGGCTCTATCACACAAAATGATTACTTTGGAAGACAAATACTATATAACTTCAAATTACTTCTTCCCCCAGCTTTGTATGCTGAGTATGACATCATATGGTATGGAATATCCCTTTGGTCAGTTGAGGTCAGCTGTCCTGGCTGTGTTCCCTCCCAACTCCTTGCGTACCCCCAGCCTACTCGCTGGTAGGGTGGTGTGAGGACCAGAAAAGTATAAGCACTGCTGAGCAGTAACGAAAACTTCTCTGTGTTATCAACACTGTTTTCAGTACAAATCCAAAATACAGCCCCATACTAGCTCGAAAATTAACTCTACCCCAGCCAAAACTAGCACAGAGGGCAAAACAGGTTCAAAATTCTTTGCAATTGAATAATGCAGATGTCTGCACTTTCCTCTGCAACTCAGTGTGTAGAAGCAAGCTGATCACTTGATTTCCAGAAAACAAAACCAAGCAGCTTGATAGTGTATCTCCTGGTAAGAGGAAGAAAAAAGTCTGTATCTCTTTCAAAAAAGAAATAAATGTTCTCATTTTATCAGCATGCTTTCTGTAACCACTACCTCCCTACAACAGGAGAGGATATGCATGCACATAACTTGAGGAGTCTGAATGTTGAACAGGAGAACAATATGACCCTCAGTATTGGACTCAGAGACTTGTTAGGGTGTAAAGGGAATTATGCAATAATACAGAGCCAAGAATTTGTCAATCACTTAAATAAAATATTTAACAGTCTTATCAGAATGCAGTTGTTAGTTAATTTAGAATTTTGCTAATTCACATAATCCAAATAACAACAAAAACCTCATTAGTAATTGTAATTAAAGAAAGCATATTAATATCCATGCTAACTTTTCCCCAGTATCGTATTTACACTTTCACCGTTCCTAATGTGAAAAGCATTATTTTTTCTCAAGCAGGAAGATGGTGAAGTGTCTCAGTGTGTTTCCTTTATCTTGAGGAGTTCAGCACCAGTGATGGGAGTCCCTTCCATCTCAATTCCTGGGACTGCTTTGGCTCGTTTCTAAATGTTACTTTGCTCCAGGCTGCTGCCTTCTGGCTGCTCCCAGCTGAGTGTGAGCATGTCCCACAGCCTCCACAGGCTCAGCTTCCCAAAGGGCTCTTGTTTCCTGGTCAGCAACCCCCTGGGTTTGCCAGATCCTTCCCATGGAGGCACTGGTAGAGATCAAGGTCAGGCAGGAGTCCAGCAGCACTGGCTTAACTGTGCTTAATCCATTGGGGAACCAAATTGTGAGGTAAAGTGAAATCTTACTGGGCTAAAATGTACATTAGGCAAATACCTTCTGCAATAAGAATTGAGGCACTTCTGACTAATCAAAGAAGAACTGGAATCTTATGCTTGAAATTTGCACTGCCTTGGGAATCCATTGATACACTGAAGTTAGAACAATTCTGAATTTTCAGTGAGGCATCTAAAACTAATTCTCACTCTACACCCATAAATATAACCACTGGATCTAACCATACTTTTCCTGTTGAGCTAGGATTTTCAGATCAGAACAGTTAAATTAGGAACAGATGCAAAAGGGTGCATTTATTTGTTCAGTGATCACTCAAAGACAAAAACAATAGCATTGGGTGCAAGGGAAGGTGCTAAATAGCTAATTGTGATTCTGATGTTGGTTTTGGCACATTCAGAATTGTATAAGCAAGTAATTGACTTTGTATTGTATATTATCGCTTTTATCATCAGCACGTCAAAGAAGCAGATAAATTGTCCAGCTGTCTCTATAATATTCCCAAGTGTGTCTTTAGTAGGGGAAACTGTTCATGTTTCTTATTTTATTTACTTCTACCAGTGCTTAATTACAGTCCTTATCATTTTAATTTAAAACATCATGATCTAGAGCTCAAAAATGAAGAACTGAAAGTTAAATTTAGCACAATTGTGTAAAATAATAAAGCAGGCAAATGTCTACCATTGCAACTTTCATCTTCCACACTTTCAGTAAATATAGTGACTCTAAAATTACTGATGTGCAAAAACTGGGAAAAAAAAAGCATACCTAACTTACCCTGTGAATAGCTAATCAGATTCTAATGTGATCAGTCAGAGCCTTAAATCTGCAGATGTCCTCCTTTATTTCTACAGTACACACTATCAGGTTTTAATTTTATGTTATTACATGCACAGGAAATAAACTGGAGTTTAAGAGGAAATTACTTTCCCTTTCTGCCTCCACTGGTATTGTATAATTCCGTTTATTGTTAAAAGTAGTTTGCATATAATAACAACTGTAAAGCTGACTTAAGCTTTGCTGACATGTAAGTGCAGCGAGACTACATTGACCCAAACTCTTGCTTCAAACAATAACATATCTATTATGAATACAATATGAGAAGAATTTTGTACATCAGCTCTTCCGCTGTAGGAAGATGGATTATGTCACAGGCTTGGTACAAAGATGAAAGAATGCCAGCTCAGGACATCCTCAGAAAACTTTGTAATTCTGTATGACTCAAACTTGAAACTGGAGATTAAGATGACAGAGAACAAACTTTGAAGTTGTAACTCGGTATATCTTTCACATAATTTATCCTAAGTAAATTGTATTGGCAACTTAACATGCATATTTGTGTTATTTCATTTTCATATGTCATTTTGCATAGGGAGTAGAGCACATTACTGCTACCATTTTGACTTCATTTGCTCATGTCCATTCGTTTCCTCCTGAATGAGGTGATCAGTCCTCTTGCCTTTGCTGGTTGCATGATCACTCGTAACCCATTTTGCTTGATATAAACTGAGTTGTAGATACTTCATACAGCAAGTCTCTGCCAAATCAGTAGTTCTAAGGAATGTTTGCCTTTGTTGGTTGAGCCTAGAGTAATAACCACCTCAGCCAACTACAAGACAATTTGTGCAGAGAACCTTAATTGGCACAGGCAGAAAAACCTTACAGCACGTATTTCACTTGATATGTTGTCCTTTTGATTTGGAAAATATAGCCATAAAATCATGTAGATAGATTTTCTGTGTAGAACAGGTAATAGAATTTAATTCAGCAGTTCCTACAAGGCAATAAGGCAGTCATAACTGTGAAATTTACTAGAGTTCTTGTTTCTGTTGAGAACAAAGGATTATTTTTGAAATATAATGTGCATAGATCATAAAACATACATTTTTAAGTAAAGGCTGTATTTTAATTAGAACTCAGATACTGAGCTATATATATATTACATAATCTGTTACAGATTACATTGTTTCCCATCCTTGATCAAGTAATTTGTCCTACTTATTAGAATCTGCAGCTTGCAATTTCATAACTTCTTCATACACTCAGATATAAAGGTTGCAAAATTTTCCAGGAATGCTGAATCAGACTTCTCAGTTCTCCCCAATAAGAGCTTCTATTTGATGTTTTTTGCTGTTTAATAGCTATAAAATTGAGTTGAAAGATATAAATTTCTTAGAGAGTGCATGAAGCAACAACTTTCTGAGTATCAGCATGTGTCATGATAGTCTATGGAGACTAGGCAACAGGGTCCTGAGAGCTTTCCATCTGGTATCTGGAAGTGAGAAGTGCCAGCATTGCAGACACCTAAAGCTAGGCAATATGACTCTCTCTCTTATATTTAAACTATAGATATTTGCTATCCTCACTATATAAGTCAGAAAATATTCTCAATTTATTATATCACTGAAAAAGCACTGTCAGCAGAAGTCCTTTCTAAGGTTGTATTTATTATAAAAATGCGTCTCTGTGCTTATGGAGAATAAATTTCTTTCCTTTTAGCACTCACAAAAACAGTTTCCATGTACCATTTAAAAAACACAGCATGATCAGAGTAAAGTATGGAAGAGGCAAGAAAGATCAATTACATAATTATTGCACAGAAACTGTAAAATGTCACAGCTTACAGAGGTTCTCCCTGTTTCCTGAGAAATCACTTTTTATGATTCTCCTGGCTGTATTGACTAAATCTCCATTGATCACAATGCTAGCTGTGACAAGTAACTCATACATAAATTACATACCAGACACCTCAATATAGGCAAGGTGAAATCCACCCAGACCATACATTCTCACAGCTCTAGATTGGTACTTGTATAACTGGTTCTCTCCAGGTTCTTCTGCAGTTAAGTACAGAGAAAAAACACTCGCCATATTTTTTTTATGCTTTCTCTTCTCTTCTTCTATACCTAGTCTTCATCTCCACCTCTACCTATGCTACTTATAGATGACCAACCTATTCTCTTAGTTAGAATCCTCCTATGAAGGTCAACAACATCCTGCACAAAGAAAGGGTTTAAACTATCTCATATAAAGAATTCAGCTGGACTTTTAATTTCCCAAGCTTCTGACCACTGCCTCTCATTCTTTCATTGTGCATTTCTCACAAATCATTTGTTCCATACTTTCCTTTCTAGTAATGGAAGACAGCAGTTAGGTCCTCCCCTTTAGGTACCCTTCAGGGTACACAAACCTTTGACCTCTCCTCTTGTTCTGTGTGCCAGTCATCTAAGAATCTTAGTCATCGTTTGCTGGGTTTTATTCAGATTATTGGCATTATTGTATTATTGTATTAAAGATACAAGGAACCAAAATTTGAACTTCATGAATATCAAGTAGAGGGAACTGGTTATTTCTCTTGATCTACAACTATACTTTTGTTAATTCAGCCCAGTAATTGGTGAGTTTTCATTTGCCTAAGGATACCCTGATAATGAGTATTCAAACTTCTTATTTCCTGCAAGGCTGGAAACATCCAGACAGTTCCCAGTCCATCCTAGGTGCAGGACTTTGCATTTGTCTGTCACACCCCCTTGTCTCCAATGGCTCATTCCTTCAGCTTTTTGTAGTCCCTCTGAATGGAGAAGCTCTCTCTTTCTAATAAACACTCTACATCATGGTGTTGCCTACAATAATGATGAGTATTAACTTTCTTCCTGTTATTGCTAAAGACCTTAAGGCAATACCTGTGTAATTTTAAGTGTGACCAGATTTCAAAGTGTTATCCATTAGCCTTATAAGCATGATGAATGAACCACGTTTTTATCCACCTTGGAATCCACATAACCTGTTCATGTCTCACCACTTCACCACAAAATTTAAGAAGCCAGCGTACTATGCAGGCCAAAGCTAGGTGAAGCAGGGAATTGCTTTATTTCAGATGTATTGTAGCAATTAGAAAGATATTGCTCCTTATATAATAGAATCATAGAATGGCATCGGTTGGAAGGGACCCCAAGGATCATAGAGTTCCAACCCCCCTGCCACAGGCAGGGCCACCAACCTCAGGCCTGGATCTACACAAGGTTGCCCAGGGCCCCATCCAACCTGGCCTTGAACACCTTTGGGGATGAGGTATCCACCACTTCTCTGGGCAGCCTGTTCCAACACCTAACCACTCTCTGTAAAGAACTTGCCCCTAATATCTAATCTGAACCTTCCCTCCTTTAGCTTTAGTCCATTCCCCCTTATCCTGCCATTATCTACCCTTTTAAAAAGTTGATTCCCCTCCTGTTTGTGTGTTCCCTTCAGGTACTGGAAGGCTGCAATGAGGTCCCCCCGCAGCCTTCTCTGCTCTAGGCTGAACAAGCCCAGCTCCCTCAGCCTTGTTTCGTAGGGGAGGTGATCCAGCCCTCTAATCATCTTCGTGGCCCTCCTTTGAACCCTCTCCAACAGTTCAGTTGGCAGGGACCTCAAAGATCATCTTGTTCCAAACCCCTGTCATAGGCAGGGACACCCTCCTTGAAACCAGGTTGCTCAAAGCCCCATCCAACCTGACCTTGAACACTCCTATGGAAGGGGTATCCACAGCTTCTCTGGGCAACCTGCTCCAGTGTCTCGCCACCCTCAGAGTGAGGAATTCCTTCCTAATACCTAATCTGAATCTCCCTTCTTTTAGTTTAAAGCCATTACCCCTTGTCCTATCACTACACTCCCTGATAAACACTCCCTCTCCATCTTTCCTGTAGGCCCCTTAAGGTACTGGAAGGCTGCAATAAGGTATTCCCAGAGCCTTCTCTTCTCCAGGATGAACAAACTCAAATCGCTTTTCCTGCCTTCATGGAGAGGTGCTCCACCCTCTTCATATGTGTCCTTTCATTTGTTTACAGTTTGAAGTTAGTTCTTATTTTCAACAACAGGTGACTGCATGTACAGTGGTAGGTGCATAACTGGACAGCATATGCTTTATTTCCATTTGTGCTGGGTGTATCAACTGTATTTCTGAAAATAATTCTAGCTGTATTTAAAACAATGCAACTCTCTGAAGGCTCCTTAATGTGTTACTAAGCTCTTTCTACATAACAGCAAAAAGCCTTGAGTCAGTCTTGATGCTGAAGAAAGAAATTGTGCAGTGCATACTTAACATATGCATGAAGAAAATGCACAGCATATAGTAGAATTGAAATGAGGGCAAAATAGGAACTTTCTTCAATCCGAAGAAACTCTCACCTACCTCACTAGATTTCATGGATCATTAATATTCCTTGAGATACTCTGTACAGATACTCTATACAAATTTTAATTTTGTCCTCAACACAAAATTAAGCCATAATTATGAGCATAACCATGTCTTAAAAGTTAGATCAAAATTTTTCATGAAAGTGATGAATTATTCCATTGTGGTCATGTTCATGGACTGCTCAGTAAAAAATTAAAGTTCATTTTGTGTGGGGCCATGAAAGGTAGAACACATTAAATTTCAGTTTTCTATTAGCCTTGTAAGTAGTTTATGAGAAGTTTATACCTGCTATGTAGTATTAGGACTCAGGCAGTTAAAACATTGGCTCAGTCTGGACTTCTTAATAAATCTTAGATTCATCTATCGACTTTGTTCTTCATAGTTTTACAATATTTTATGTCCTACCATTTTTAAACAAAGCAAACAAAATATAAACGCATTTGCAACCATTTTAGTATGGGGATATTGATTGACCCACACAAAGTTTGTCTTATGACAGCTTATCGAATGAGAGTGCTTTTTTTCTGTGGCTGTTATTTCATGTTCCATCACTCAAATTGTTTATTTCAAACAAACAAACAAACAAACAAACAAATGAAAAATCTCCAGACCTGCTGTGAAAAAAAATGAAACAACCAAGTTATGGAAATCCAGGTAGGTACAACGACCATCAGTGTCTCTTCAACAAGAGATCCTAAATATATGAGCAGCCATTCACATACAAAAAAATATTGTCAGTGAATGTATAAGCAAAAAACAAAAGGTTTTCAGGTGTAAGGTAGGATGTTTAGCCAAGGAAAGAAGGCCGTGGTAGTTTTGTGTTTTCTTTCCTTATTGTCTCATTATTTGGTTTCCAATAGATATTTTTTTGTTAGAATGGTCACTTCTCAGGGAAGAAAGACAAATATGTTGGTATTATGGATAAAAAGGCCATGAAACAATGCATAAATTGTTCCAGAGAGGAGTGGTTAATGCTTCCTTATTAATAAGCTGGTGAACATGAGGAAAGATATGCAGTGTATTTAAGTCAGCAGCTTTAGAATGTCAGCAGCAATGGTAGATATGGGAATTCAGAGAAAATTTAAAGAGAGAGTTTTCTTCTTTAGTACAATCCTATATGCAGTATTGTGATGATTGGCAATGGAGCAATTATAACTGATAAAAGGTGTTATTCGATCAGCTGTTATTCAGTCAGCTTTGGGCTCTCTTGTACAGGAAAATTGTTGCAAAACAGAAACAAGGCCAGCAGAAGGTCCTCAGGATGAGAAGGGGTTTGCAGTACCATGCACTGAGAGAAACTGAGAACTAGATTTGTTCAGGTTTATGAAGAGAGAGCTAAGAGAGCGCTTTAATTGTTGTCTTTAGCCATCTGCTGGGCTATTAAAAAGAAGATAGACTCTTCCTAGAGGTAAAAGCAAAAGGACAAGAGGCAACTCATATAAACTGCAGAAAGAAAATCTTAATTAGATAGAGAAAAACTTGACCAGTTGTTTAGGCTTTCCCAGAGAGGTTGTGAATTCTCTATCCTTGGAGATAGTCAGAACTCAACTGCACAAAGAATTCAGCAACCCGATCTTGCTAGAGTCATATCTAAGTTTGAAACTGGCCTTATTTTGAGCAAGTATTTGAACCAGGTCATTATCAAGGTCTCTTCCAATTTTAATTGGTCTAAAGTTATTTTTTTCTTGCTTGAAGCTATAACATTTTTTTTAATGAAACTTATACATTGGCTTTATTCATAGGAAAGTTTTTTTCAGGTAGAAAGAATTCTTATAAACATTGTAGAACATCTGAGATAAAAGGAGGCCTGGACAATCAGACATCAGTAAATACTGCTAACTCTGATTCCATGAAGAAAGGAAGCATGTACCAAGAGCACACAATCAAAGAAGTAACTGATTTTTTACCTTTTTTTTTTTTTCTTTTAAATAAACTACAATGTTGTTCTCTAACTAACTGGAGACAGGCAAAGATAAATGGACTCTGAGTAACTGAAAAAAAAGGATAATCATAACTCCAAGTCACCATAATGTAAGGTCACTGCAAATTCTGACAATGGTGTTTACAAGAAATTGAACAGTTCCAAAAATTGCAGCTAATAATCCAGGAAAAATAGGAAATACCTGTAAAAAGGTTGCTATGAAGAGTTGTTATTAGTAAGTAATTTCCCTGTGTTTAGTTTGTCCTGTGAGCTTGTTATCTTAGTTTCACCCTATGTCCTGCTGAGAGAGGAGAGTGAGTAAGCAGCTGGGTGGAAACAGGAAAGTAGCCACCATGTCCACCAGTCCAGGGCACAGACCAACCCCCGCCCTGGTACTATGAACTGCTAAACCTAGCAGTCCTGTTGACAAAAAAGAGGAGATGGAATTACTCATTTAGAAGCACAGTTTACTGATATCTGGTGGGATGATTGGTGTGGCAGGAATGTTGCTATAGTGTGAGGAAGAATGGGAGGAACTTACTTCTATAAGAATGACATAATCTGTTTTGAAGTAACAGTTTCTGAGTATTTAGGGCTAAATGCTCTAACAGATAAAGCAGAAGATGGATTGGTAGTAATTTTTTAGATAAAGAAATCTCAAACGAGCTTGGAGCTGCAGTTACATAGAGTATAAAGCTGTGGTATTTTTGATGTTTGAATGGTTCTTCAAAATTGGAAGGTCCTTCTGCCATTTGCTTGTCATGCTCAAAATCTTAAATGACAATTTATTAACTCACAAATAGTTGCATTCAACATGAGGAGGGAATTTGATATTTGATTTTCTTTTAAATTAATCACATAAGAAAAAATTGTGATAGCTCAGGCTTAAATATTCATTACTCATGTGAATTTTCTACATGCAAAAATAGTGAAATGCAAGCTAAAATAGGTTTGAGAAATTACTTTGCAAATTTGGAAGATAAATGTATAAGACATGACATTGTTAGAACTGAGAAAACATTTTTCATTAAGAAGCTAGAACAATACAAAATCAACATGACACAGGATAAATTAACTAAAAACTACCAAACTGATATGCCTTAATGAATTCATCAAACAGAGAATTGCAGATAAGTCTTTTTTCTTTTCTTTTTTTTTAACATTTTAATGATAAACTAGACTCATGCAAATAATGACTGATAAAGTTTGCAATGATTCAAGGATTACGATAGTACTCCAATAAAAAGAAAGACAAAACATAACAAGAAACACTTCTAAGGGGTTTAAAGCATTAGGTTCTTGTTGCAGGATAAAGTGAAGTATATACATGAAGCCAAGAATTTACTGTTAGCCTAAATAAGAAACCAGCAGTGTAATCAAAATGCAACACTTATTATTAGTTCACTTGCAACAGTGACACCATCTGACATCCCAAAATAAAACAGTAAAGCATCTTTAATAACACAATTAAAGTTGTTATACAGGAAAATTTATTAATATCTGCCCCTTTTTTTGTTGTTACACTCACCTTTCCAGTGTCTCTGTGGGTCCAATTGTCAGCAGTTACAGCTAGATCATGATGAATAACATTCATGGGGAAGAACAGTTTATGAAAAGTCATTACTGCCCCAAATTAATCCTTGGAAGGACTATTATACTTCTGCACACCCAATGGAAAGCCTTGGCTGAGCTCAGACTCAAGCAGGGGAGGCAACAAGCGCTTGGCCCTGAGGCAGGAGCTGAAACCAGCTCATCCCAGCTCCAGCCAAGGTGAGCCCAAGCCAGCCCTGAGACCTGTCCTCTTAGCTCAGGGCAGAGCTCAAGAACTTTAAGCAGGAATGACAGAATATTTTAGTAGGATACAAAAGATATAGTCTATAATTGCTCTATGAAAAACATTTTAATCAGAAACTTGATTCTGAAAATGCCTTAAAGAGTATCTGGAGGGTAGTGGATTAATGTGGTGGTGTGCACCAAAATACTGGAATACTTTTTAAAGTCTGGAACAAAAATTTCATATTTCAAAAAAAGATTGAAGTTCTGATTACAATGTATCCACAAAGAGAGATTTTTGGGGTTTTTTGGAATAAAAAAATAATACAGAATTTCCTTATGAGGTAGCAGTTAGTTTGAGGAAGTCTTATCTATAATGTTCTTCAGGCTGATGGACATAGCAACCTACTGCTTCTGTCAAATTGATGGAATTTCATCATCTTTATCAATAAAGCAAAAGTGTTCTTAACTTTTTATTTGTGGTCAAAGTCCACAAGACAGAAGTCAGACAAAATTTTGAAAGCTATCAATTTTAAAGACCTCAATTTAAATATTTTGACTTATTTTCAGTGTTAAGAATATTGATTTTCCTCTCATTCCCTGTCATCCTTATGGATTCACTGGATCAGATGGAGGAATAGATGGAATTGGGAAGAAACCAAAACTAGCTTCTCTCAGGGATACTATATTGTCGTGGTTTAACCCTGGCAGTTTAGTAACTCATACCCACTTGCTCACTATCACCCAGTGGGATGGGGAACAGAACCAGAAGGGTAGAAGTTAGAAAACTGATGGCTCGAGATAAAGTTTAACAAATAAAGCAAAAGCCACACATGCAAGAAAAGCAAGACAAGGAATTAATTCCCCACTTCCCATGGGCAGGCAGGTGTTCAGCCATCTCCAGAAAAATAGGTCTCCATGAATGGTAACAGTTACTTGGGGAGACAAACACACTCCACATGTCCCCTCCTTCCTTCTTCTTCTCCCAGAAGAAGGGGGAGTTGAGTATGACATCATATGGTATGGAATATCCCTTTCGTCAGTTGGGGTCATCTGTCCTGGCTCTCTACCCTCCCAACTCCTTGTGAATCCCCAGCCTACTCACTGGTGGGGTGATGTGAGGAGCAGAAAAAGGCCTTGGTTCTGTGTAAGCGCTGCTCAGCTGTAACAAAAACACCGCCTGTAGTATCAACATTGATTTCAGGACAAATACAAAACACAGCCCCATACCAGCTACAGTGAAGAAAATTGGCTTTACACTGGACAAACCCAGGACATACATAGCACCATTTACAAGCAATCTAGAAAGACTAGATATTTGATAGATGAAGAAAAATGTCTGATTTTAAAAAGCAGTGCTATAACAAATGCATTCAGTCAAAAACTAGTGAAATCTTTCAGATGCTACGTATGTCTCAGTGCTTTAGGTGGACAAAAGAGCACTGAGGGTTCCTAGGTCTGCCTTGTTTTTGTGTTTTTTCTTATCACTCTCTTATGACAGTACAGAGTTTTAATGTGGTACTCTACTAGTTTTATGGAGTGTGACCGTTGTACCAGGTATGACCCAAGAGTCTGGTTGCATATAAAAGATGTCTTCTGTGCTAATTTTTTGTGAAAGGAAATTCTCAAAGTAGAAGATTAAAAAAAACCCCAAACAACCTCTATTTTTTTTTCCCTTTGTGATTTTATTCCTGTACCTGCATCTCCTGATATTTCTTTAGGTTTATATATGTCTATATTTAGAAATATGGACATATTTCTTTAGTAGATAAAGTGTATTAAGTAGTATAGGCTAAAATGAAAAAATGTGATTTTTAATTAGGATGTTAACAATTTAGATACGATCTTAACATTATATTTCTTTCCAAGGCCAAAATGGGTCCACCTAGTTTCCTGTCAAGTGACATTTCTAATTTTTGTGCCAAATTCAGCTATCAAATATTTCACAGAGACACTACATTTGTTTGATCTGTATCGTTCCATGTGACTTAAAGGTGGCTAGCAAAAATGTGCCACACAGAGGTTAAGACTAAAATCAAGAGGGAAAGAAAACTGCAATGTAGAAGTCAAATGGTTACTTTAATGCTTCATTTAAGAGGTTAATCTTTTTGCTGCTTACTCCTTTTGCAAAATGGTTAATTGTGTAGAAAAAAAGAAGAGAAATATTTATTTTTAGTTGTTTATTAAATAATTTTAGTGTGCTTAAGTTTTTATTTATATATCCTGTACTAGGAAATTAACTAAATATGTTCTTATTAAGTTGCAAACTTTTATGCTCTTCTGCACACAGTGCAGCTAGTGAAATAAAATACTGGAACTGTTTAGATCTTTAATTAGGAAAGAAGTTAGTACACAAGTAAAACTTATCTCTGACAGTTAGGAGGCAGATAATTTGGAGGGAGCATACACACCTGGATGGCATGGGAACAGGATGACGAGAAGGGGTAGTGTATTCTTCCTCATTGTGATGCCCTTTCACCATCTGGAAGTTCAGTGGGGCAGTTTTTCGTCTTTATATATTTCTACTTTTTTAAAAGAAACTTTTGTAATATCTGTAAATCAATTTACTGAATAACTACATCTTTAGGACTAAAAGGAACAGCAGCACATACTTTTGTTGCTCATCATTTCTTATAAAACAATAGTTATGCATTCTCAGCAGAGGCAGTCAGCAGTTATGTCTGCTTCCAGAGGTGATCTTGCATTAATCACGAAGAACAAGGAACACAGATGTGTATATCCAGGTTCCTGTAATTACTGCCACAAAACCAAAAATGCTATGTTAAGCTGGTCCTCAAACTAAACAACGTATACAAATAGGTCAGATTCTATTTGCATGTTCTTGTGATACAGGTCAATACAGACTCTGTTATACAGAATAAGGTAGAAACACAGAAAAATGTGGTATAAATATGGACGTGTCTTAGCAGAGAGGCAAAGTGAATAAGCAGCAGGGAAGAGAACACCACTACTGCAGGTGGTAAGTGTCTTTTCTGTTTATACAACCTGGAAAATGGTAGAAAAAGATCAGTTTTTTTCTGCCAAAAGATAGATTAAAATGTTTAAATTATTTTTTGGACTCATAGCACTGGAAATGGTACAGACTCACCAAAATCTTAACTATTTGATTCTGTGTAAAGTATTTATTGATTAATTCAACAAAAAATGATCATATGCAGAACTCCTCCTACCACAAGAACTGTGGATTTCTTTATGATACTCCGTTTTGTTTGGTGATGTTGTAACACTGGACTGTAATTTTTGTGGGCATATATAGTTTCTCAGTATACTTGATGCATGGAACTGTTAAACTATGTAGTGAGGAAGTTATTCAACGGAAGTAACTAAATAATGAGGCAGACTGGATTGTAACTTGGGATTTGGACAGATTTAGTCATCCTTGAGCTATTTAATCAGTCTCAAAAACTTTAAACACCATGTTGGAAATATATTTGTGTAACACAAAGTCTTCATAACTTCAAATTTAAACCTTTAGCTGATACAGGCTGAGATATTTTATAGTGGCTAATAGGAATGACTATCAGAAACCTCACATACTCAGTTTTGATGTAAACTATTCATATGTTAAAAGGGAGTAGTTGAACCCCTGAAAGGATGATTTTTTTTTTTTTTAAGGTGGAAATATGACCCCATACAATAGATTATTATCCAAAGTACATGTAAAATAACTAATGATGATATTAACTAAGCTTTTCATGAAACTTTCCACTTCTTACCACGAAAGATAAGCTACGTTCCTGCCCAGTTAACCCTAATTAGATGGTCAGTTTAAAGAAAAAAAAATGTTATAAAAATGTTTATTAATGGAAAAAGTTTTACTATTCCTCTCAAAGTTTTAAATATGCATATGTGTATTAGAACTTGGAAAATGTACTGCTAATGTAAGGTAACTACATGGATGTGCATAATGGAAAAGATGGTACATAAGGTCATATTAAACACTCATTCATGCTATACCACCATGGTATTTAATTTGGTACAACTGTTCTTGCCTGTAACTCCTGCCACAAAGTAAACTTTCTGCTGACTACCACCTTTTGTTCCAGATCATTACAGACACTAGAGATTTATCTGCCCATAAACTCTTGATTGTTGAGGAAAGTAATTAAAATATAAATGTTTCAGTGTTTGTTATGTCCCTTGTTTAATGTTCTTTCTGACCTTCATATTTAAAACTTGCTTCATTTCCATAGAGTCTTGCTCAAATTCTGTGAAATTTCAAAAACTATTTTTGAAGGAATTTATCAGAAACCAGTTAATACAATTAAACAGGCTATTTCTAATGTACAACACTTTTAGATCAGTTACTGACACCAGTCAGTTGGGAAGATGAGTGAAACCATTAAATTTCTCATCGAATTATGCTGTTCATTGACAACAAATTTTAATCAAAGTAATTGGCTAATAATTTTTCTTTTTTTTTTCTTTTACATAAAAAGTTTGATTGTGTCTGAAGTATTTTACTCATTTGGGCTTTGGCTTTTAAAAAAAGTTTTAATATGAGAATATTACTTTTCTTTTGCTTTGATATTTGCTTTGAATTGTCCAGAAAAGTGGTTAAAAATTGTAAATTGTATTTTTAATTGTATTCAGTATTTTTTTGATTTTTTAAATGTTAAATTTATACTTAATTTTTTTAACACTTTGAAGATTTTTTTGCTTGTTTTTAGTTGAGAGTTTGCATACGTGTAAAAAACAACTACATATGTGTCATGATTTAGTCCCAGACTATACTCAAGCACCATTCAGCTGCTTGCTCACTCCCTTCTGGTGAGATAAGGGAGGCATTACCTACCAATGTGCAGAAAATGGAGGCTGAGGAGTAAAAGCCAGGCTACCAGCAAGACTTGGTCATTTTGAGCAGTCGGAGCATGTGTACTGTTCCCCTGAGTTCACAGTGTTGGTTGCAGTAAGACCAGAGGCCTGGAATTGTGTGAGTACATCCTGAACAGAATGCGTGCATGTGCAGGCTGAAACCTTAGAATAATTTTCTTTGTCCTTCCTCTGCCCATGGCAGGAGGTTTGGAACAAGATGATCTTTGAGGTCCCAAACCAGTCTGTGATTCTATGAAATCAGTATCCAGGCTGCTCAGTAAATTACTCTTGGGTTTTATGTCACTCAGTGGTGTGGTTCTGTTTTCATGAATACCTCACCTTCAATTTTCTCATGACAGTATTTCAGTACCCATTTCTGACTTCAAAAGCCAGAGCTCTTGTGGGTTTCTTGACAGAAATTTGAGAGTTCATCAGTTATTTAAAGTATGTTTAAATCTCTCCATCTATCTATACCTTTTATGGCTTTGATTTTACAACTTTGATTTTTATGCTCTATTACGACTTTATGGAGATGACAGTGCCTTACTTGCCCAAGATTAATTTTATCTCCTGTGTAAATACTGAGGATTTTAATGTGAGATATTTTGTTTATCACCTTTCAAAAAACATGGTTTTTGATTCAGAAGTGTTGATGTAAGTAAAATTGTACTCAGTTAATATTGTTCAAGTTGTAGTTATCATCATGACAACTCAAAAACCTCACATATTTTGTGCCATAGGTAAAATCTCTGGCCAGGGAACTGAACTGCAGTCTGCTCTCTTAAGATTATACCGGTTGCATATATCCTGCTCATGACAAGAAAACACCAATGTGAGACAGTTTGTCAATGTTTGTCTATGAGTGGCAAAGCCATTTCCATAAAGTATATTGCAATTTACAGCACTTACAGAAAGCAGCGATCCTTCAAGAGAGAAAAGGGTGACTCTGCTAGTGAGAGAGGAAAAAAGCCTTTGGGTGAAGCATTTATAGGTTTTTTCTTTCTACTTCAACATTATCGCTTAATGACAACTTGAGTAAACTGGCACTTAAGCAGAACTCCAACTGATGCAGTAGTTAAATAAAACCCTATGCAGAATGAAAACTTGGCCTCTAGGGAAATAGGTACATTAAAAGCCTTATTGTAAGTTTTATTTATGAAGCTGTAGAAGACCATTTATCCATATATAATAAAAGTTTCACCAAGGCAATATTCATTAACATATCCCAATCGGTAAATTGAAGCTTAATTTTCTAACCTCTGTAAAATTCTTTGTGCTTGTAATCTTAAATTCTTCCCCGTTGTATATGTATATGGTGAAGAGATGACGATCTTTACAGTCAGTGATTTATTCCTTTATATCTACATGCCTTTTATGAAAAAAAACTCTTAAAAATCCCTAAAAGATTTAGAATAAAAAAGCCCCAGATCTCTGTTTAACATATTACACAAGATCTATTTCTTCAGTTTTATCAAATGAGAGTTAAAATAAGTGTACCTCAATTTCCAGGAGACCACAATAGTAAGAAAGTCAGTGACAATCTAATGGTATAAAAAAAGAGAAGATACTTTTCACTGTTAGGATAATCAATCATTAGCACAATTTGTTCAGTGAGAATGTTTTCAAAGCCTAACTAGACAAAAATATGAGCAAACTGGTCTAATCTCATAGCTTTGAGCAGTTGCTGTCTGGAGATCCCTTCCAACCTGAAGTGTTATATAATTCTGATAGTATAAGCCCATTCACGCAGAGCTGGAGATTAAAAATATATCTAAGTATCAGGAATGTATACTAAAGTAATCAGAAGCCTATTGTTTTGTGAATTTGAAACCAAAGGGGCTGTCCTGGTTTCAGCTATGATGGAGTTAATGTTTTTTTTTTTTTAGCAGTGGATGGAATGCCATGTTTGGGTGTTAGCATGAGAATAGTGCTGATAGCACCCTGATGTCTCCGATTTGTTGCCGGGCAATCAAGTACTTTTCTCAGCTCTGCATACTTCCTCACTAATGAGGGGGGAGGGGGGCGCAGCCAGGACAGGTGACTCGAATTGGCCAAAGAGGATATTCCATGCCAGTTACGTCATGCTCAGTATAAAGGGGGACTGGGGGGAAGAGGAGGAGACAACGCCAGGACGTGCAGTTTCTGGGGACGGTCGGGTTTTCCGGGACGGGCTGTAAGCTGTGCGGCCTGAGTTGTGTGGTTTGGTGAGAAATTGCATTGTGTATCACCAGTTTCATCTATTTTGTGCTTTAAACTTCTGTTATTGTTATATCTAGTTTTCTGTTATTGTTTAGTAAACTATCCTTATCCCAACCTGCGTGGTTCTGGTTTCTAGGTTGTGGTTTCGTTCCCTCCTTTCTTCCTTCCCTTTTTCCCCCTCCCCCAACTTTCCTTCCCTCTTCCTTTTAAAAGTACAAGCGACTGTGTGGGGTGCGGCCCTCGGCTGGGGCAAAACCACGACAGGGGCATGAATAATATTAGTCTTACTGACATGTGAAAACTTGGCAAGTAGATGCACTTTGCACAAAGTATTTTAAACCACACACTGCTCAAAGGAAGTAAGTGGCCAAAATCATAATCTTACATCCAGATAATCACAAACTCTGTAAAAAGGAGAATCATATTTGGATCTGATTTTTTACATATCTTCCTTGTCATAAAAAAGGAATTATTAATAAACAGAGCCATTTATTTGTCAACATTCCATCTCTCAGATCTCTATAATAGATAGCCATCAATATTTCACCAATCTTTTTCATACCTCTGTGTATGGGACATACATGCAGGTATGTTCCCAAAGTATTTTTTCTATCACTCTGAATTTAGCAGTTTCCTTTTTTCCAAAATATGTTAAGTACAATAGCTTTTTCTGTCATCAGCACTTCACACAACAGCTACTTAGGACCTCAGACATATCACCATATTTATCTAATCACTCTAATGTGAACACTCTAAGTTGTCTACACTTTTAGCATATCCTACAACATATTGTCAATAAACTTTGCCTTTATTTCTTTTTCTTATGTCTTTATCTGGCATTTATTAGATGTATCACACTAATTTGTGTAACAAAATTCTTCAGAGCCTATTAAACATGGAAGATGAATCTGTATTGATAAAGGAACTCTCTCCTGGAAAACAGCTGTGGCCATCAGATTAAGTAATGCAAAGTATCTCGTGTTCACACAATTCAGGTCTAGACATCACTTGATCAGACTGATATATCTCTGCTGAACATCCTCAGGTCCGGGTCTCTTCACGGACACAATCAGTACTCCATAGGCTCCAAAATAACTAATAACTTTTTGATATCTTTTTCCTACCTTCCCCCAGCTCCCTGGGTTCAAGTAACAGAAAAGATACCAGAACCATTAGGAGTTTGGGCTCAGGATGTAGCGTGAAACAACCTAGGGTTTTGTAGAGGCCCAGCACACACTGAGGCAATACCATCATATAGTGAAGGAAGGAAAATCATAGAATCACAGAATCATACGGGTTGGAGGGGACCTCAAGAGATCATCGGGTCCAACCCCCCTCCAAAGCAGGTTCCCTAGCACGTATTGCACAGAGAGGCATCCGGACGGGTCTTGAATATCTCCAGAGAAGGAGACTCCACCACCTCCCTGGGCAGCCTGTCCCAGGGCTCTGTCACCCTCACTGTGTAAAAGTTCTTCTGCATGTTGGTGTGGAACTTCCTGTGCTCCAATTTACAGCCATTGCCCCTTGTCCTGTCCCCACAGACCACTGAAAAGGGGCTGGCCATTTCCCCCTGCATCCCATACTGAAGATATTTATAAACATTAATAAGGTCCCCCCTCAGTCTTCTAGTCTCAAGGCTGAACAGTCCCAGTTCATTCAGCCTTTCCTCATAGGGGAGATGCTCCAGGTCCTTAATCATCTTCGTAGCCCTTCTCTGGACTCTCTCCAGGAGATCCCTGTCTTTTTTATACCAGGGAGCCCAGAACTGGACACAATACTCCAGGTGGGGCCTGACCAGAGCAGAGTAGAGGGGGATGATCACCTCCCTTGACCTGCTGGCCACACACCTCCTGATGCACTCCAGGATCCCACTGTCTCTCTTAGCCACCAGGGCATACTGCTGGCTCATAGCCAACCTGTCATCAACCAGGACCCCCAGGTCCTTCTGGGGGTGTAGATTTGTATATAAAGACTCTGTGAGGTAGTTTATGGAGTAAACTATCTCCAGAACATCAACTTGGATTTGTCTGAAGAGAAACTAGCTATTTCAGTCAAAAAGATAGCCTGGGATATCCTAAGGACTAGGGCCTTCTGATGAATTCTGGTGCTACATTATTTGCCAGGAGAGCTAAAATGTCATTTCTTAATCTGGAAGTCTCAAAGCTATTAATTTTCAGAGTTTGGGATAGCATGCTGGGGGAAATACCACTTCATGCTTACCTACATCTTATAATGATCTGTATTGCATCTGCTACCTCCACTTGTGAGACACAGGACACTGCGTTAACACCACTACTTCTCCATTCCAAAATGACTGTCTTATAGACATTTAGCAGCATTGCAACACAGATCTCAATATCTGAGACAAGGACTGAATGGAGCATGCAGGGTATCATAAATTTCAGAGGATAACTGAGAAGACCTTTATTTATACTGTCTTCCTCCATCTTCATTTATAAAGGAAAATCTGAACAATTATATCCAATAAGACAACAGAGGTGATGCTCAAGAATACACAAAAGACGAAAAATTATTTTAATAAATATTGTTTGGCACACATAGTACAATACATGCTGCCATACTACCCTTTATTTTATTCAGTTGAGTTGCAGAAATGATGTTAATCTATTTAAATGAATAAAATCATTAAAGAGAATTAGGGCTTGGGGAGTGGGCAGGGAAAGAACAGTGAACAGGGAAAGACACCAGTGATGTGAGTTGCATAGCTATTCTTTACCCCAAAACACCTTCAGTGTTAGGATATCACCTACATCAAATGACATACACTTGAAAGTAATGATGTCATTAATCCTTCCTTTCTTCTTAACTATGCAAGACATCACTAGTTAGGAGTATTACATTTGTTCATTAACTGATTAGTACCTATTTGTAAGGTGCAATTCATGACCATTATGCAGGTCTTTTAACTTTTTAATTGTATATGTATAATTAAATCTCTAAAAGTTCTCTATAATTCACAATAGGTGGTGTAAATTCAGCTCAGTTGTAGCTGTATTTCTTTGACACAGAATAGATTTATTTTTGCTTCCCCCAGACATCCCTTTAATTTTTTGTAAATATAATTTGATTTCTGTTTCAAATATGTTTTTTTAAATCATACTCTTTGAATCAGGTTTCTCTTAGAGCTAGAGGCTGCTTTAATGTTAGGGATTATTTCTATAGCAAACAGCTGTTTTTCCCTATAGTTTCTCTAAGTAGAAAGAGGAAGGACATGAAAAAATCTTCCCTAGCAGTACAGCTCCTTTCATAACTTCTAACAGACATAAAGTAACTGATACTTGCCTCACACCTCAAAAACCAAAAAAACTAAACAATACCCCCCAAAAAAAAGCCCCTCAACAATCCACCACAAAAACAACCAACAAAACCCCCCCCCAAAAAAAAACCCCAAAAACCAAAACAAACCAATCAATCAATAAATCAAACAAGCAAAAAACTAAATGTGAATTAGCTTGGAAAAGGTTATTTGTTTCCCATACCAAATGATTTTGCTCATCAGTGCATTACTATTTTTTCATGGAATCAGAATTTTGATATTTTGAAAAATGTTCAAACATTTCACAAGACCTAAAGATCAATGGAGCTTATTCTCTGTTTCATTGGGAGTGATAGTTTTCTCTTAATATGTCTGACTCTAGAAATAGAAAGAACTAGTATTAACTATTCTGCCGCACCTCCTGCTGCTTCTGAAAACTAAAGCTACATTACTTGTTAAAAGGCTAGCATATATATGGAATTTTGTCTCCTAACAGCAGATAGTTTCCTTTTCTTCTTCAAATCTGTGTTACGAGAAACCAGAAAGATCAGAAGTTGCCAAATGATGTACTATCATAAAACAGCTATTATTTACTAAAGGAAGAGATTCAGCCTAATAGATAGAACTCAGATTTGAGTATTGAAGCTGAAAAACTTCAAAATCATCTTCAGTCTTTTTATGTCATAATGATTGCTGAAGTTTTTCACAGACTTGGCCTCCTGAAAGAAGGGAGGCACGGTGATCAGGAATAATGGAAGAATTTTATTTGGATACCTGCTTCAAATTAAACAAAGCAAAGCTCCCTCACAGCAAAGGTGAACAATTTAGATATTTGGCTTTTACATGCAACAGGGTTTAAGGGGCATGGGAAGAGAACACCTCCTCTTCCTTTCTTTTCGAGAAATAGGTTTTATTATTTTTTTTAGTGTAACTAACAGAGACAGTCAGCAAATGGCAAATTCAAATTCTATTATAAACGTATTCTAAAAACTTACTTTTGCATATGCCTCTTCATAGTTCTGCTTAATTTTGCAGAGTCCTGTTAACACAGTACTTGAACTACATGACAAGCCAGCCTTATGTGTGCCTGAAATTATATGGAAATATTCTTTAATCAGAAGTTCCCTTTTTTCACAGTTTCCTAACCCATTGTCTACCTTGCAAAACATACTTAAATACTGTGTCAGTCTTTCCTGGGACTCACTGTTATCATGTCTTTCCACCTTAGTCTTGTTAGCCACTAAGTAAAGTTCTTTAAGGATTTATATAGCTTTACAATATGAGCAAGATAGTGAGATAATTACTGGGCCTTCAAATTGTGATGTCAAGGATGTACATTGTATGTGAGAGGGTATTATTTGATGAGGGATAATTGAATAATAGATAACAGAATTACAACATTTGCTCAAACTTTGTCATGGGAGTAGTCTTGAGAGAGGAGGCAGGACCTGGAGCCTGAGGGAATATCTCCTGAGACAGTCTATGTCCTGACTTGCTCTGGGTTTTGTCTTGGGAAGTACCTTTCATATGTTAGCAGGCATCCAGTGTGGGGGATCATGCAGAAGGTTCAAGCTGATAATATAACTGAAACCTAGGTGCCTAACATTAATAGAAAAGGCATGTCTACACTGAAGAACAAAGTTCTGTTCAGACATCCCTGAGTTACAAGAAATAACATCGTGAATTTACTCAATGGAGTGAAATTCTGTGAGTCTGTCTTAAGAATTTGAGCCTGGTACCTTCAACTCTAACTTCTGGATGCAAGCTGGGTCATTCAGAGTAGTATCATAGAATTGTTAGGGATGGAAGGGACCTTCAAGATTATCAAGTTCTAACCCCCCTGCCATGGGAAGGGATAGTAGAGAGCTATTGCTACATATTCCCTAGCATTTCAGAGTTTAGGGTTAGGCACAGAACACAAGTGTCTATGAGATAGATCTCAAAACCCCATAATTAGGCATAATGGCCTAAAAGAATCCAGAATATCTAAATATCAGTTATTATGATGCTCAGTCTGTTGGATACCTATTCATAGGTCCCTAACTACGTGAAAATCAATAGTATTTTATTGCCTAAATTATACTGAAACTATATATGAATTTAAGTTTTTCTTGTTTGTGAAGGGTTTTTTTTTGTTATAGGATTGTGTCTGCACACTTCTAAGAGTAGGTTGTTTTGGTACAATGTTACATAAATAAATCTCATTTTAAATTTAGGTATTAACCTGAATAAGACATGGGAAAAATTTTTAAAATTAGCTAAAAAACCCCTATGATTTGTTTTTAATTTTGTTGGAAGGTAAATATGCATAGCTTGTGTCCTATATTGTGACTTTTTACAGTGTGGTGATTCAGCCTCAAACAGCAGCTGAGCACCACGTGCCACTTGCTCACTTCCAGAGGACAAACAGACAGAGCCTCCATGAGTTGGGATAAGGACAGTTTACTGACAAAATCACCAAGAAAGTAGAACAGTAACAGCCCATAGCAAATTAAACTCACACCTGGCAATAACACAGAGTGCAACCCACAAGGATGGACCAGACACCCCAGCCACACTCTGACTGCCCTGGAGGCACCCAGGAGTACCCCTACCCAACCAGCCCCTTTTATGGAGGAATGATGTCAGGTGGTGTGGAAAAGAGCCCAGGCTAACTCAGCTCACCTGTGCTGACTGCTTGGGGACTATAACTCTGGCCTGGTCAGAAGCAGGATGTATGGAAAGATAGGCCTCATTTAATGAACAGTGGTGTCATGAAGCTGAAATCAGGAAATACAGAACTTCTATTCAGTCCCAAAACAAAGCCCAAGGCATGAAGGAAACAAACAAACAAATACCCAACCTCAACAACAAAAACCCAAACCAAACAAAACCCCACAAAACTACAAAATCATTAACCTAACTCATTGACGTTACTGAGGAAGGAAATGATGTCAAGATCAAACTTTTTCACATACATACAGACATGCTGCAATTTTGGAAGCTCGAAACCGCTGCTGATGCCTTAATTCTAAATCAAATGCATTTCTGAGAGTCCACTGTTGAATACAGAATGCCAGGAGCTCATTTAACAATATATCTTCTTATTAGGAAGAAGACATTTTTCTCACCTCACTTTTACCTTTTTTTATTTTTCTTTTTAATTTTTTTCCCTCTACAGTGTAAGATTGTTGCAAATAGTATTAATTCCCCCATGGTGTTGTGTCAACTATTGCCAGAGGATACTATTTTTAATGGGCCACAAGTCTGCTGCAAAACAGTAGTTCAAATTTCCTAAGGAATACTTTAACCATCCAATTATTTTATATGTATGGGTGACTACTTCCAATATATGAATTAAATTTGGACACAACTATAGCACAAACGAAAGTCCATATCAGATAATTTTTGGGATCAGAGAGTTTAGATAGATTTATTAGACTTAAAACTAACAGCAAATTTTATACTTGGTTACCATATTTAAATATTTTTTTTTTCAGTCTCTACAACAACAAAAACTGTGTGTGTTCTTAGGAGATTTTACAAGAAATTAATCATAAGCAATGCTTGTGTTTTGTTACATTGCCATCTTTGTCTTTCCTTCACCAAACACAGCATCATTTCCTTGCAGTAAAAGTTATGTATAAGGCTTTTGACACTGTCTCCCATAACATCCAAATAGACAAGTGTTAGGTGAGTGGACAGTGAGGTGGATGGAGAACTGGTTGAATGGCAGAGCTCAGAGGGTTCTGATAAATGTTACAGGTTCTAATTGGAGGCCTATAGCTAGTGGTGGGCTCCCAGGGTCGATACTGGGTCTGGTTTTAATCAACAACCTGGATGAGAGGACAGTGTACCCTCAGCAAGTTTGCTGACGAAACAAAATTGGGAGGAGTGGCTGATAGACCAGAAGGTTGCCCTGCCATTCAGTGAGATCTGGACGGGCTGGAATGCTGGGGAGAGAGTAACTTAGTGAAATTCCACAAGGGCCAGTAGGGTCCTGCACGTAGGCAGGAATAACCCAGAAGTTAGGGGTTGACCTGATAGGAAACAGCACTGAAGAGAAGGATCCAGGAATCCTGGTGGACAGCAAGTTATCCATGAGTCAGCAGTGTGCCTTCATGGACAGGAAGACCAATGGTATCCTCGGGTGCATGCATCAAGAGAGGTTATCCTTCCCCTCAACTCTGCCCTGGTGTGGCCACACCAGGAGTACTGTATCCAGTTCTGAGCTCCCCAGTTCGAGAAAGCCAGGGCACTGCGGGAGAGAGTCCAGCAGAGGGCTATGAGGATGATCAAGGGATTGGAGTATCTCTTGTATGAGGAAAGGCTGAGAGCTGGGTCTGTTTAGACTGGAGAAGACTGTGAGGGGATCTTATAAACACCTGTAAATAGCTATGGCGGGGTATCATGAAGATGGGCCAAACTCTTTTCTACATTGCCCCGTGACAGGACAAGGGGCAATGGGCACAAACTGGAATACAGGATGTTCCATCCCAATAAACGAAAAATGTCTTTACTCTGAGGGTGACAGAGCACTGGAACAGGCTGCCCAGAGAGGTTGTGGGGTCTCCTTCTCTAGAGACATTTAAGACATGCCTGGATACAATCCTGTGAAGCATGCTGTAGGTGATCCTTTTTACTGGACCTAGGTGGACTAGGCAATTTTCACATGTCCCTTCCATCCCTTACATTTCTGTGATTCTGTCGTTCTGTGACTGTATATATATAAAACATTAATTTATTTATTTATTTAACTATATATAAAATCATATATGTTCTTAAATAACAACAAAATAAGTTTCTGTTTTAGAGAGGAGTGGATCTGGCTTAGGTATTGCTATTTTCAGTTCTTGGACAGAGAAGTGGAACATATATGTAACTAAATGATGTATTTCTTTGTTAAAACATAGAGAAATTGTTATGTAATTCTAAGGTTTAGCATTTTTTCTGAAGTATCCAGTTATTTGAAAAACCTTTTTAAAAAAAGGAATCTTACATGTACAAATCTACACATATTGTAAATTAAACCACTAACTGATATGTGTTTGTTTTCTTATCTTTTCAGGTAAATAAAATTAAAAGAATAACTCTTATGTTAACATGAAGCCTGATATTCTTTTGGTAATGTAAGGAAAGTATCTGTAGATAGGCAATGTGAATCCATTTGTATCATTGAAAGATATATTAAATTGTCTTGACAGCTTTAGGCTGGTCTCTTCAACTAAGTGGCAACTAGTTCTAGGATCAAGTAATTTTTAGATGTTAACTAATAATTTGATCTATGAATAAATAGAATGCACACACACACATACCTAAAAATCAATTTATATAGGTTTATATATATATTTATGAATTAAATGTGTGTGTATATATGTGTATATAAATGAAATACATTTTTTTCATATATGTACCAAACTTCTGTGATATGCTTAGAATCTACACATTTGAGTATTATTATGAAATACAATCTAAAGCAGGGTTCCACATGTGAATAAGCCAACAGATGGCAAGAATCCTCTAAGGCAGTCTGTATGCCAGAGTATAAATACTGCTGCAGTAAAACTAATCACAAGAGGAAACTAAAGCCTGTGGATGATGTATCATTAAGCAAAATAGTATAAGAATTCTGGACTCTCAGCTTGGCTGATTAAGTGAATCTCACACTGTCACAAGTTGTTATTTTCTTCTCTGGAGAAAAAAAAGATTCTTAATTTTAGTGGCTGAGATATATTTACAGGGAAAGGTATGGAGAGACATTGTATTTGTCCTTATTAGGTACAAGAATTTTGTAACGCTCTGGACAACTTTGAAAAACATTCTGATAGCACTGGACTAGGGGCTGTGCAAGTAAAAGCACAGGTGAGGACTGCAAGACTTATTCCAAAGTGAGGGTACAGCTTTCTGCCAGCACCCAGCTTGGGTAGCATCACTAAAATATTTACTCAGTGTGTACTGCCTTATGCTTCTTGGCTTCCAGCCTCAAGCTGGGATCTTAATCAGACTTCCAGTTGATGGTGTAAATCAGAAATACTAGAACAATATTTTTAGTCATATCTTACTATTCTCTGCTCACGACACTCTGATAACCAACAACCTATACATCATCTCTCAAAAGTCAAACCATGCAGTTAAATCCCTATGCTAAAGTACTTGAAATCTATGTGTCTTACTTAAGACACTTTACATCTTTTAAAGAACCGTGCAGAAGTTCTTACAAGAGCAGTAAATCAGGTGCTATGATATGCTTCCCCAAGATTCACCTTCAGTTGCACCTCCGCCTCAAAGATGACAAGTTAGATACCCTTGTATATGCTCAATACTTGTACTGAATGTTCCACATCATCTCAGGAATGGAATTCATTAAAAAAAAAAAAAATCAGTTACATTTTTAATCATAGAGCAAATAGAAATTGCTCTTTTGTTTTGGCTTAACCCCGGATGGGAATTAAGCACCACACAGCCGTTCACTCACTCATCACACAGTGGGATGGGGGAGAGAATTGGAATGGTAAAAGTGAGAAAACTCATGGGTTGAAATAAAGACATCTTAATAAATAAAGCAAAAGGCATTCACACAAGCAAAACAAAAGAAGGAATTCATTCCCCACGTCCCATGGGCAGGCAGGTAATAAGCCATCTCAAGCAAAGCAGGGCTCCATCACATGTAACAGTCGCTTGGGAAGACAAAAACCCTTTCTTCACCCAGCTTTATGCTGAGCATGACTTCATATGGTATGGGATAAACCTTTGGTCAGCTTGGATCAGCTGTCCAGGCTATGTGTCACCTCCCATCTTCTTGTGCACTCCCAGCCTACTCAACAATAATAAAAACCTCCCTGTGTTATCAATACTGTTTTCAGCACGTCTAAAGCAAAGTTCCATTCTAGCTTCTATGAAGAAAATTAAATCTATCCCAGCAAAAACTAGCATGTGTGCATCAGCATGAGCTTATTAAACAATGAAGTCCAAGTCAGATAACCCATACAGCGTGATTCCCTTCTCTTCTGTATGACTGGTGCAGAACCTCTGTCTGCATGAAGGGCTGATAAATTTGACTGAATTATCGTTGGTTCTTTGCCTAGAGTTTTAAGCAAAATTTCCCTGGCAGTGTTCAAGGCCAGGTTGGATGGGGCTTTGGGCAACATGATCTGGTGAAGTGTCTCCCTGCTCAGGGCAGTGGGGTTGGAACTAGATGATCTTTGAGGTCCCTTCCAACCCAAACCATTCTATGATGTCAAAGGTGGGGTGGGATATATGACTCTCATATTTTGCCCCACCTACAGGAATTCTTAAGCCCTAAGTATATTTTGACCGTACCTGGATGTATAGTATATGTTGAATAATTACTTACTCCTGTCTCTGGTTGATTAAAGAAACCCCATATTTATTAGTATCTAAGTGAAATCAGACTATTGTGTTCAGCTTTAAGGCCTTTCCAATTAAGTTAAAGGTGGGAAGGTTTCTCTATGAAACAACATACTACTAAAGAGATGGTTCCTTTATAAAAGATGTGTGTAGATGCTTAGCAGATTGTTTTCTGCTGCCTTAAACTGAATAATCAGGTAGTTTTGATGCTAGCAGTACTTCATGTTTTTATTCTATTTTGGTTTTCTTTCAACAGACACTTAAGAACACATTGTCACTACTGCTGATGTTTCTTTTTATGTAAAAACTGCTTATGTATAACACAAACATTTCAAAAGAATCGAGAGAAATAGATAAGACTTTCTTGGAAATATACCTATAACCCTCTAGGCAAGGCATATAAAAAATGTACTCTCAAAGGATGTGATATGCTAACACATTCACTCTCTCTGCCTGAACATTTTCAGGCTATCCCTCTGAAAATTTGATTGCTGGCTGGTTTGATAGCAAATTCAATCTGCCACACTGTTGTGTGAGTTATGCTCAGCTGTGTATATAAGCTTCTGTAAAATAACCCATATGCTAATTGCATGAATTGGAGAAGGCTGTATTAACATGGGAAAGAGAATAAGGAAGTAGTTAAGATTTTTCTTTGCTTGCTGTGTTCTCTCATGGTCCTTGTAAATCTGAAGTGAAATGCATCGGTGACTAAAATTTGGTACCCTATAAGCAGCCACCACTTTGTCGCTCTTCAGCCCCTCTAGTACTCTGATGGCATGATTGCAGGTTTCCAGCAGTGAGGCTTTTTCACTTCCATCTCACAGTGGCCCCCCATTTACTATTTCCAGTGCTAAAGATGTAGCAAAGTGTTGTTACTATGGTTACATGAAAATAATTTTTGAAAAACACAGTTGTGGGGTTTTTTTCCCTTTCTTTTTTTTCTTCCTTTGCCAGACTATTCACCTGAAGTTCGTCATTCACTTCTGAGGACCAGTGCTTAAGAGTACCAGTTACACCAACTACTACAAAACAACCTCCTGTAGAGTCCTATCAGCAAAAGCAAAATGACAGGATTGTTTTCCTAATTTATAGTATTCATTCACAGATCTATGATTAGCTGTTATCTGTTTCTTTGCAGACAGCCACATCACAGCTATTAATAAACTATTTATGAGGGAAATCAGGCTGTTTTCTGGGCAAACCCAAATCTATTAAAAACAATTTAATTTACCTACAGAAAGGTATTACTAAGTATTTCCTTTATTTATTTGTTGTATTCAAAAATAACTTCAGGAAAAAGGGAAGACGTGAGCGAGACAAAAAAGGAGACAGAAGGAGAAAATGTAATGCTTCTATGAACAACAATGTGCTCTGACATTAAAAAAAACAAGCACAGAGCTAAATGAAAGACCATTTCAGACAGGTTTGAAGAGCTGTCTTGTGGTACAATCAATTAATGAAACAAAGCTGAGAGACACCTTTGAAAGAGAATAGAGCAGTCCAGTCCAGAGGAAAGTAGGCAGAAGAAACTGATTTGATGAAGGATGCTCTCCTGGTTCACATTTACTTACAAGACATTAAAACCCAAAGAAAACAAACCACAGACAAACAAACAGATAAACAAACAAAAAAAAACCCAACCCAAAACACACCAAAAAATCCTCAATAACTTTCTTATTACAACAACAGACAATAATCTCTTCCAACAAGCTTCTTTTATCCACTGTGTCTTCAGGAAATAGAGAAATGCACTTTTAATGTGATTACTTTTAATTATTTTTAATTTTTTTACTCTTCTTTAAGTGCTATAATGTTTATAAGATTTTTTTTTGTTCCAGTTCAGTAATATAGTAACCTAAAAAACCCCTGTAAAGTTAATTGTAGAATAATTGCAACTCATTTGTTAAATCAGTTAATCAGTTGCAAGTGCAACCAGATTATAAAATGAAAATTAACGTATATTGTTATTACTGCACAGGATATATTAATATCCTTAGTATTTGCTTAAAACCAGACTTTAACAGACACCTGAAAAAATTGCTTTGGGTATTTTTTATGTAATGTTTACCTATTTTACAGCATTACAGATTAGTTAATTGCAGAGTAAATGGATGCATACAGTATTATCCAACTTTGCATCAGAGAAGAGGCATCTATCTTGAGGAATATACACAGACATGTATATACATACACACTACTGCATGTATAAATATATACATACACATATCTGTTTATATAAAAATTACATATCTTTAGAGATATGTTTCTTATAGATGGATTTACACAAGCAGTGGCTGAAAGTAGAGCCACGAGAATCGAGTAATTTTTTCATTAAATGAATTTGTTTGATTTGTGCCTTTATACTCAGAAATGTGAATATTCAGAAAATTAATTATAAACCACAGATTAGTGGGTTACAGTACAGAATCCAATCCAGAAATATTCAAATGGGATCTGTTTTTTGTTAAAACATTCAGGGCATCAGTCATCCACTTACTCAAGTGAGTGTCAAAGCTCACATTGCCTTTAGTTCTGTAAGGCTAAAAATTAGATCTGTCAAAATAAAGGGAGAGAAAGACATGACAGTGATTTATAAGAAAGCAACATGAAAAGCCTTACAGCTCAGGTAAGCAGTAAAAACTTAATTAAAAAAAAGAAAGTTAATTAACTAGGGAAAAACAATATTGTTTACTTCTGATAATACTAGATATAATTAACAGTCTCTATTGTAATTCTTCAATTTGTTATTTATTTGGGGCATTTCACCTTATAAAAGAAATCAAAGCATGATTAAAAAAAAATCCAAAACATACATACATACACTTACACACACATACATATTTAAATATGAAATAAAGAAGTTTGAAACAGCTTCTTTAGCTTCCCTGCAGAAAATGGCCTGGAATACACTGTAGAAGACAGTATGGTTCATAATGTCAAAGCCCCCTCAGAAAGCCAGCTCTATTTACAACAAAAATCAGGGAGAATTGAAGGACACATGACAGATTTTAACAGGCCTGATGGAAAACTATGCGATGTCAGAAGAAGAATTCCCAAGTACATAGATGCAAGAAAGGATTGAATTTCATTTTGTTTTATGAATGTTGATCTGGGTTGTTTATCCACCTAATTTCCAGTGGATTATAGCACTACACTTGTCTGGACCAAGCAGGGCAAGAATTTTTCTTACACACAACGCATTGCCAGAGCGTCTGTGCAGATAAAATCTCAAACTTCCAATACTTTAGTATAATTTACTATAATTATAAAAATAAATTATTATCAATACATTTATGGACTTCATTCTATTTGCTATCCCAGTGTATATAATCTGGTTTTTTTAGATTTTCCTGCATCACCCTTCTTCTAAATCATTATTTGAGAGCTCTGGAAATGAATTTGGAATCTTATAAAAACATAAGATTATCATCTGTTCTAGTTTTGCTTATAGCCAGATATATTACAACATTAGCTTCCCAGCTGAAAGGTAATAAAAATATTTAAGTGTACTTGCAAGTTATTGAAAATAATGTTTAATTATAAATTTGATGCTGCAAATGAATAAAGATCTCTATAGAAAATTAAAATGGCTTAGTGCCAATGTCAAAGTGGTTCTATCCATATTTTATCCAGAGTTTATTTATTTGTGAAAGTTGTAATTTTTTTTCTGTATGTAAATGTGTTGAGAGGTGTTCTCTCAAGTGTATTCTCCCAAAGAAAGAATTTCTGTATATTGCATATTTTTCAGTGTTTGACACATCCCTGGATTTTAAAACTGATTCTTTATGTAAATGACAAGTGTCAGAGAGACCAGAGCTGCAATGTCCAACTCTCAAGAGGGCTCATTAAACTGAGACTGTTTATAATCTTGTCCTTGATGTTCATGCCTGAGTGTCATTCTGTCAGTGTCTCTGGAAGAACAGTCCTCTTTATAGCACATCCAGGTGCACAGGCTAATCCATGCAGGTTTAGCTGTCGTAAGAAAAGGAAGCAACATGTGACAGAATTAAAACCTGAGGTTCCATCACAATCGACGTTGTAGCAATGATAGCACTATAATTGACTTGATTTCTCTGTTGTATGAAATGATTTTCCAGGTTTGATACCTTTCCTAACGAGAGTGCCTCAGAGATGAAACTTACAGTTGAGTATTGGATGGTTTGTTTGGGTTTTGGGTTTGTTTTTTGAAAGTTTTTTCAGTCCCGATGCTGTTACATTGTCTGGCTCATGTAGTTTAAACCAAGCCAGGATCGAAGTGGTTTATTGATTTCTTAATGACATCTATCTAACTGCCAACCAGTGAACGGTAGAGTCAGGATCCATGTCAACACATAGACTGCAATACTAGACAGTTACAAACTGTTAATAAACTTTTTAATTTTAAAAACCACTTTACTATAGCTAGTACCCAAATCCTCTAATTGCACACACGCACCCTTGCTTTCCCTGCCCGACCGGGCTGCGCTCTCTCCCTTCCCAACCCGGCCGCCCGGGTGCCCCCTGCCCCCGTCCCGGGCAGAGGCGGCCGTTCCGGCGTCAGGGCCGCCCCCGCCGCCCCCACGGTGAGGCAGCCCCAGCGGTGCCGGGCACACACCGCTGCGGGGCCCCGGCGCGGCGCCGGCCCGGCCCTGCCCGCAGGGGGCAGCGCCCCGGGGGGCGCAGCGCTGCCCGGCCCGCGGAGCCGAGCGGAGGGGAGGGGAGCTGTGCGGGCAGTACCTGCCTGGCTGCCCACCCCATCCCACCTCGCCCCCGCCGGGGCCTCTCCTCCCCATACAGATCTGCGTGTTTCTCCTATACTGCTTCTCGAGGTGACCCTTTCTATGTTTCAGAGTCTCTCGGCAGATGCCCTTCCAGGCAGCCAGGTGTATTTCCTTCCCTCAATGTCTACACTCATATTCTTACCTTCGAGAGTGCTGGTACACAGGACTTGTTGCCAAGGGTGAGGCATGAAAGCAACCACCCATATGTATGCATAAATATGTGTATGTGAGCATATCTATGCATGTGTATTTTTGTAGAAGACATTTTCTATTTCTTTATCTATAAACACAAAAGTGTGTATGATATTCTTGGCTTTCCTCCCCATCTTTCCATCCTTCTCTGCTGTAGTTTTTCTGTTTTAACCTTCAAACAATTAACTATTCTCCAGCCCTTATTCCACTAATTTTAACTAAACTGTTGACATTTTCTCTTGTCAGGCTTAGAGCAAAATTATTTTGATTTAATTATTGCCATAAAATTATCAAAGCACTGTCATGTAAAACAGAGAATGATGTTGGGGTGTCAAACTAGTCAAGCAGTGTACATGCAAATCTGTGAAGACATTGGTGCAGTGCTGTTTGAAGTTTGCTACAAATAATATAATTTGAAGTCAATGGAGGGGAAGATCTCATAAAGTTGTTTGCTGGGGATTCATGATGTGATAAATATGTCTGCAAGAATAATTTCTAATTTATATTTTAGCCTACAAAATTTCAGTTGCCTCAGCAAGGTGTTGTAAACTCATTACTGATACAGTCTCTGATACACTGCTGTAGTTCTGAAGCATAAAATGTCCCCTTTTTCTGCCCCATCATCCTGCTTTTCTCAATGTCTCCTCCATTTTCTTGTGTTAATTTCTTTCTTGGCAGCACTACCTTATCTCTTCTAACATCCCATTCTCCCCACTATGTCTGTTGTAATATATTAATTAAAAACAAACATGCAAATCAAATACACTCTCCCTACTAAGAATGATGGCTTAACTGCACTTTGACAGCTCTTAGGCCTCACGACTTGAATTCTGTGCTTTGTCTTGTCTTCTGCTTTCTGTGTGCTCAGTGAATCAGGAACCAGGTCCAAGGACTTGTGGAACACTTGAAGATCTGTCCTGGCCTCTGATAAATAGTGGAGAGGGACACAAATGCATTATCTCCCTTCCCCCACTCATAGTGAGTCTGTGATGCCAAGTAGCTGTGACCGCATTATATGCACTGGAAAATGTGTAGTCTGAGGTCTAACATTTCCATTTGAAATTTGTGGAAAGAAACGCTCACGTGACTCAGGATATTAAATTAATCTGGTGCAGCACAGACACACCAGGCCCATGCACCTGTACTCTGGCTTCAAAGGCACTGAAAAAATAAATACATCCAGACTGTCATGAAGCCTATAAATTCTGTGTCACATGTCCAAGAGATCGTTCATGCAGTAAGTGTTCTGATACTGTGTGATGCAGTCTCATGTAACTGGTTTTCCTGATTTGAAACCCAAGTGGCTAATAAAAATAAATTCTAAGTGACCAAAGAAATGGTAAAACGTAAAGGGCAGTTTAAAAAGAATGGATTGATAACTAAAAGCAAAAAAAAATAATAAAAATGAGCAAATTAATTAAAAAACTGAAAAGTATTGAAGTTTGCTAAAATTATTTCGGTTTGAAATTGATAAAAAACAGTGAATGAAAATAAATCCTCAAACACTAGTTGTCATTACCTGAAATATTTGTCTTTATTTCTTTTCCCCTCTCTACAAACCTTATACTTTTGTAGTGCCCCACTCTGTTTTCCAATAAAGTACATCTCAAGATCACAAGTATTTAATTATTTTAATTTGGGATAAAAGGTTGTACGACGCACAAGAATACTACTGCAGTACAGTGTTTTATTTGAATTGCTTTATAGCTGCTTAAACAGCTGAGAAACATTTTTAAGTTTTTCTCAGGGGGCTTTGATAGTGCCATACACTAACAACTTCACATTTATATCTTCAGTCAGATTGCTTCATATAAGAAAAAAGTTAAAAAATCAAGAAGAAACAAAACAAAACAAAACACTTCAATAAAGCAGCTCAAAAAATGCAGAATACTTTCAAGTTTTATGATTATTTGAACAGTGAAACTCTGACATTAACCTGGCCATGTTTTGGCAGTTTTAACAAATCTAAAATAATAAAACTAAAATTGAGCATTTTTGTTTCCTAGCAGAGCTGTGAGGGAAATGGTTCTTCCCTTCCCCTGAATCTTTTCCTGATTTCAAATGTTGCAGAGTGCACATGGGCACCTAAGACATGATCACTCTATGTACACACAGGATATAGAGACAAAATTTTCATGTTATTGGGCTGAAATAATCATGGAAGAGATTGGAATTTATTGAACTGAAAGAACCTGAATTTACTCTTTCACTCTCTGGAACTATCTCTCCTTGAATAATTACTGAATGCCCAAACTAAACAAGTACTATTCCCTTTCACTTTCTGTCTATCTGCCTGCCTGCCTCTGTTTTTGAAATAAACCATTTGTGTGAGTTGGTGTGTTGTTATTTTTTTTGGGGGGGGGGTGTGGTTTTGGGTTTTTTTGTTTTGTTTTGGTTTGGTTTTTTCTGTGTGTGTTGGGTTTTTTTGTTTGCTTGTTTGTGACTTTTTTGGTTTGGGTTTTTTTAATATTAAAACCGGCAATATGGGGGATAGAATGGTAGATGATAGGAAACCCTGCTAACAAAGTGATTAAAAGGAAGAAATGAAGAGGAGACACCTGGAGAAATAGAAAGCTTGTAGAGGAAGAAAGAGTTGTATTATGCTTCAGAACTACAGTGATATGTATTAGAGGTGACATCAGTAATGAGCTTCCCCAGTTGAACTGTCTTCCCACCCTATGTATTTATAGCTGTTGTTTCCATTTTCCAGCAAAAATCAACTTCCCTGAAAAATGCCCAGCTGCATGTTTCCTGTCTACATCCATTCATGGCAGTGGGTTTTTATACTTGCAAGTCAAATGCATTGAAAACAGTTGTGTGCTTCCAAATACGTTTTACATAATCTTTAGTAACCAAGCATAAACAGGTTTTGGTTTTTAGTTAGTTTGTTTTTAATAGATATTCATTAAAGAATCGTCAAAAATATTATTTGACAAAAATGTATGAATTAAATACTTACAGTAGACCGTTTTTATTAAGATTTTAAGATCTTTTTAAAAGGGATGTTTAAATGTAGTTTGCTAGCTTGGAAATTCAACTTGCAGAAGCCCTTTTGTATGTGTGGCAAAATTGACAAAATGCTGTAAAATATTGGCATTTCGCTATGCTAAAATCTCTACCTATGCTCTGCATTAGATTTACTAAGGCATAAACAAAGCACTGAAGAATTAAAGCCCTAAAGTTTTAATCCTGTTCTTTAGAGTAACTCATTTCTTCCTCTGCATTTTACTAGTGACTGGTTGAGCCCAGCACTGAATTAAGCTCAAGAGAGAACACACCTAAATGGGTAACATTTTTTCACCCACTGCTTTCTGTATATATTGCATCAAGACCAGCTCAGCTTGCTTTGGAGCTTTAAACCTACATATAAGACACCTTCGGGATGTGCTTATATTTTTTTCTGCATGGCTCTGTACTGTCAAGGCAAGCTCTGCATTGTAACAATTAAAGAAATAATCAGTCACATCCACTGAATATATATGAATACTGTTCATGTTTTATTGGTGCTTGGTTCCCTTGGACCAAATTAGTGATGAGAGTTTCCTAAAAAATGTAAAGAATACATAAATCCTGACAGGAATGAATGGCATAGCATTCAATCCCTTTTCCGTCCAAAACTTTGAAGTCATTTGGTGATTTTTCAAAGTACAGAGTATTTCTACTCCAAACACGTACAATGGGTTAGGGGGTGTGGAGGAAGAAAAAAGTGAAGTAAAAATATGATCTTTAAGAGTATACAGCTTTCTGGTGAGAGCAGCATGAGGGCTTTTTTTGCTTTTTTTTTTTTTTTTCTCTTTTGTTTGTTTTCTAAAGCAGCAATTATCCTTTTTATTGCTGTATTATGGAGCAGTTTGGTGCAATTCCAAAGCATGTCATACAGCATCATACTGACTTTTACAGATATAAAAATAAGTATTTGCAACACATGGAAAAGAGTATAAATTGTGTAACTGCATGTAAAAGATTATTGCACAGCACATGTAACTAATGTAGGGCTGCTCAGTTCTTAAGAACAAAAGGAGATGCAGGCCAGAAAAGAGGTCTTTCAAACAAAACATTTGCTAAAAAAAAAGGTTCTGGTTCTGTATTTCTATATTTTTAAAAGTTCATTATGACTAGCATTTTATCTACTGCTAAATAATCCATACCTCACTGGCTGCTGTATTTTTCCAAAAAGCAAAGACCAAATCCGTCCAAAAAAAGAAAGGACAGGTGAAATTAACAGTCTAACTACACCAAAAACATTAAATTTATGATAGCACACCTGCAGATGGTGCTGTTCCACAACATTTCCTGCATAAAATCGGATTAAAATGCATCAGTTGGTCTATTCTTTGATGTTTCATTATATATTGCCACACAGTACATGAAACTTTTATATAAAATGGTTGGCTGTGTGTGAAGGCCAAACTAGATAGAAAATTATACATAAAGATATAACATTTCCCTACCCTGAAGATGGTTCATTCTTCCCCCTCCCCTTCTTATTATAATGCTAGCAGTTTTCCATCGATTTCAGATATCTTTTTAATAGTATATAACATTTGAACATAGTCATTCATGAAACCAAATATTGTAGTTACTTAGAGAGGTTATGTTTATGTATGGAATTGTGTTTCTATTTCAAATGCGCTTCAGTATATAAACATTTATTAGGAAATGTTCTCCTACAGAATATTATTACTTATGGGCTACAGATTAAGAACTATACTATTCTCACAAAAAGTGAGGGGACAGAAGAAATAGAATGTTGCTCCACAGAGAGAAAAAATTTCAAAGCTGTTTTTATTGCCAGAGCAGAAGACTGAGATCAACATGTGTTATCAAGTGAATTATTGCATTCTTTTATGTTACAAATTTAATGTGATTTCCATTGGAACTATTTGTATTTGCTTTATTATTGCACAGTTTTTAGTGTTTTAATCATGAAAGAAATGTCACTACTACTACTACAACTACTATGACTACTACCACTATTATTAGTATTATTACTGCTGCCACTATTAATTAGTAAAAATCATGGTTTTATACTTTATTGTCTCTTTATGGAGGGCCTAGTTCTAGTCTCTATTCCAATGGGACAGTGTTTAAATCAGTAACACTGCACAATGGAAATCAACTAAGTCCCTGAAAGCAAATTATGATTTCTGTATTTTAAAGTACAAGAAGACTTTGTAACTGTATTTGAGTATGGAAAACATTCAATTTCAGAAACTTTTCTATAAGATATTAATGCATATTGCAGCACAAGACCTAAATAGTTCAAGAATTGTTTTTTTTTTTTTTTTTTTGAAGTAAACATCTCAGTACAATAGTATTTTATAACTGTAAGGAATAACGTTTAATTTTACCTAGACTTTTAAAACTCCGACGTTTTTGGCAGTGTATATACCAAGAAATATTAAGCACTTAGTAATAATAATAAATATTAATATGATAAGCAAATGTTAAGTTTTAATGACAGAGTAAAATGAAGGAATGTGAGAAATGAGAAAGCTTTACCCATCGGCACTAGTGGGACTATTTTCATTGACTTCAGTGGTGTCACAATTACATATATGAGACTGGTCAGTCAGATTTACTCATTGAAAACTGTGGGAAGTCAGAATATTTCAGAAGTATAAAGATAATTATTGAGTTTTCTGTTGGTATTGCTGAAATATTTACTGTATGTTATGCCTTCAAAAAAAGAAATAAACTGGGAATTGTTGACTATTAGTGCTTGGGAGAAGGAATTAATCACTAGTAAGCAGAGAATTTAATAATTAATCAAATATTAGGAGATCCAAAGGATCCTTTGGATGCCCTGTACAACTTCATTATCTCTGGTGCTTCACTTGACTTGCTGTGCATGTGGAATTTGCTCTCCAAAAAGTGGAAAAATATCTTCAAAACTTCCCAGTCCCTCAATTTTTATTTGGCAGTGAAATGTGTCAATACATGAGGAAACTGATCATGTCATGAATACTTTCATTTCCATGGTGATAGCCTGTGTACTCATATTGTTATGACTTCATTTATGATATTATGTTTAGGCTCTCAACAGACCTCTGAATTTTATCTCCATCTTTCTTCCTTTCTAAGTACTCAACCAGCCACAAATCAGCCACAGATCTATCAATAATGTACATTTTCTCAAGTCTAACATCTGTCCATATCAGGTACTTGGATTCTTGGATTTTACAGACATACATTGAAGTGGTTTGTATTGCCTGTTGCTGATACTTATTTTTTGTCTTTAGACAGTAAGATTTTTCAAGCTTGCTCATACTCAGGTTCCACTTTATGAATTGAGACTATTCTAGCAGTATAATGCAATTCTGAAAAATGTTTTAAAAATATTTAAATTATATTTAGTAGAAGTTTGGTAAAGATTACATTTGGTAATGCAAATAAATGTACAAATATAGTGACTGTTCTTGGTAGTAGTTAGTGATCTGGAGTAGGGGGTGAGGACATCACACCAAGAGATGATACCATACAAACCCCAAATTCCCTGCTGTTGATATTTTTTTTTCCCCATGCAGGTAGTTTTGTGTACAGTCAGGCACAAGGAAAATAGTAATACTTTCAGCACTTGTTATGTATATTTAAGACAATTTGTAAATATCCACATTGAATTTTCTACCTATCTCTTCTATTTGACTCTATAGCTCTAGGACAAGCCATTTCATTTAGACAGAAATGGATTCAGCTAAAGGACTCACAAGATAAAATCCCAGTCTCTGACCACATATACAATATAAATGGATTTTAAGTTTTTTTAATAGGAACTATTACCTCCTTTTCATGCTTTCAGGGGGATGGGGGAGGGTTTGGCAGGAGGGTATCCCTACAGTATAACTAAACAAGACTATGATGGGGCATTTGGCTAATTAATGGATTCATTTAACTACTATTTAATTGCATAGTACTTTCTGGAAATGAAAATTCTTTTGTTGTGTACTAAAGATAAATTTGGAAGAAAGGAATATGAAGTAACTCATTCATCTTGTCATAGAATAATCTACTAATGTAAAATTTTTCCTTCTGCTTTGAGTGGTGGCCACCTGCAGACAAAATATGACAGTTCTCAAATTCATTCTTTTCTATTTATGTGATACATTTTTTTCTCAAAGGTAGTACTTGGTGTACAATGTGCATAGAACACTGCTTATGTTATGCAGAAATTAATCTTTAATCCATGCTGGAAAATATTTCCAGGTTTGGATTAGTTTTATTTGGTCTTTTTTTATAAAATAATAAAATTCTTCCATACTAGGGAAGTTGATTATTCCCTAACTTACTTCTGCCCATTAGGTCTCTTGATTTTTTTTTTTCTCCACAGTTTATTGTAGTTTAGGAAAACAGAAAAAAAAATCCCAGTATTCAGATTAGAAACTGCCATTTTCTCTTAAAAATGAGATTTTTTAAGTTGATATCTATAGTAATCTACAAAAAAAAAAAAAAAGAAAGAAAACCCAAATGTGTTCTCAGGCACAGAAGAGAAAATTAGATTGCAATTGTAGAAAGAGATGCCATATATAAAATAACTTGTTTCAGTTCAGTTTGGTGAAATGCAGTCCAGGTTTCTGCTCATTTTGTGCAAATGACAGCTTGCTCTATGCTGAAAAAAAAAGTCTGTATGGCAGTAGGTATAACAGGGTTTTTTTTTAGAATTTAATATTATGTGTTTCTTAAATATATTTAATGTTAGAGCTGTGCTTAGAAAAGCTGAAAAATTAATTATATAAAATTTTAGTTTGTCACTGAATATAAGTTTAATATTTAGTCTAAAATCAGCTCCTTTGGAATGCTAGTGTACTTCAGTAAAGATCTAGGATTAATCATATCAGTATATTAACTTCTAATAGTGGAATAATTCATTAAATTTTATCACATTTAAGATTAATTTTTAACCATTCATTTATATATAGACTGTTCTGAATACCAGATTCATTCATACCATGTGTTTTCCTCAGTTCTAACTTAATCATAAGCTACTACCTGGAAGCTATTTCAGTCCCCAGGCTTCAAGACTTCAATTTTGGAAGGAGTGGTCCTTTCAAGGCAGAAATCATGCCCCCCTGGTATCTAGTTAGCACAATTCTTACAAATATTATTTTGAGTTTAATCCAAATAGAGAAATCCCTATACTTTTGATACCAATTGTTTACCAGTTGAAACAGTAGTTTATATGATTTGAGTTGCATCCACTTAATCTTTATCTAGTGTTCATACAGGGGAAAAAATACGTCTGACAAAGATTCGCTACCCTATAAAACCACTGAAAATGTTCAGATCCAACAAACCAGGAAAAAGCTGAGAAAACCTCCCAACAAATTATTCCTTTCTTAAGAAAGTGAGTCAAGATAAATGTTATGTACAAAACTTCCATATATAAGTAGGTTACCAGAATATTGTAAGACCACATTTGTTTTATCTGAGATAGAATGACCAAATCATATAATGATATAATAGTTTGGAAGGGACCTGAAAGTTCATCAAGTTCCAACACCTGTGAGACATGGGCAGACACTTTCCACTAGACCAGGTTGCCCAAAGGTCCATCCAACCTGGCCTTGAACACTGCCAGGGAGGGTGCAGCCACAGCTTTGGACAACCTATTTCAGTGTCTAAATCTACCCTCCTTCCCTTAAAGCCATTACCCTTTTTACTATCACTAGACTCCCTGATAGAGTCCCTCTCCAGCTTTTTCACTAAAGGCTGTAGGTGTCTTTGGGTACTGGAAGCCTGCAATATGGTCTTCCCAGAGCCTTCTCTTCTGCAGGCTGAATAAGCCCAACTCTCACAGACTGTCTTCATAGCCCCCCAGTCATCTTAGTGGCCCTCCTCTGGACTTGCTCCAACAGCTCCCTGTTTTTCTTGTGCTGAGAACCCCAGAGCTGAATGCAGGATTCCAGGTGAGATCTCACCGAAGCAGAATCACCTCCCTTAACCTGCTGGTCATGCTGGTTTTGATGCAGTCCATATTATGGTTGGCTTTCTGGACTGCAAGCACACACTGACGGCTCATGTCAAGCTTCTTTAAAGCATATAATGAAGTCTGAATATTTTATCAGTACAGCGTTCTCCCTCATCATCTCTAAAACAAGTATCAAACTATTGGGATTGTGTATTAATCAGTAAATGTCTGGAATGCCTAGACCAAAAAAAATTAGAAAAAAAAAAAGCTTAACCAATTTGAATGGAAACATGTCAAACGTACTGCTACTTAATTAATTGAATATGATTCTTGGGGTTGCATTTTCCATGAATTGCCAGAGAAAAATCTTCTTCATATCAGAGGAGACTCACTTTCTACTTCAGATTCATGTTAAACATCTGACTTAAGTCTTAGTATCCATGTTCAGGAGGCCAGACTCCATGTTTGGGCCAGGACAAGGTGTAGGAAGTTTCAGGGAGCAGTTCATCAAAATAACAGTATATGCAAATGTCTCTTTACAGTGTTGTGTTCCTGTTAGATCAACTACTCATGCTGAGTAATGTACTCAGTGCAACATTGCAACTGCATAGATCTCTTGGTCATTTCTAATTACCTTTATAAATAACAACTTCTCATTACTGCCAGATTACAGTAACAAAGTCATATTTAATCTCAAAACTGTCAGGAACATAACTTTCACCACTGGGAAACCACTAGTATGTGGACACCTTATTTACACAAATGCAGATGATTAAGTTAGTAGTTTCTCAGATTCAAAATGGCAGCTAATATACAGTAAATAGGATTTCACAGGTTTTCATTGTAAATTAAAAAGAAAAAAACCCAAAAAAAACCCCCAAACAATTAAAAAAGCATAGTTCAGCAAAGTGATTGCCACAGAAAGATAGTGAACGTAATAACTCCAAGTGTAACACCTTAGATTACCTGTTTGGGGTTTGGTTGTTTGTTTTTTTGCCTTTTTTTTTGGGTGTGTGTGTGTGTGTGTGTGTGTTGTCACTACTGTTATTTAGAAAAAAATGTTAAACCTTACAATTGTAATACTGAATAGGTTTCCCTCTTCTTTGTTTTTCATGATCAACCCCCCCACCAGTCTCTTTCACACAAAAATAATTTCTGAGGTAATAGGAGGAATAATACATTTTCAGGAATAAAGTTAATCTTTTATGTGAGTTATATGGTAAAATGGGTCTTGTGTATTTTAAAGTATAATGGTCTGATTTCTGTTTGCTTCATTGTGCTTATGTTTTTGGTTTGTTTGTTTGTTTGTTTGGTTTTTTGCAAGGGCAGCAGAAGGGGTTTTAAAATAAATACAGAATTTGACTCAGAATTTGAAATAAGTTTGCATTTGTGTGTTGTGTACTTACATCTATCAGTGCTTTGAATTAAGAAATTGATGGAGATAATTAAATTAAAAGTTTCTTTTGTTTCTCCTTTTTTAATAAGTCCTTTGATTACAAATCATTTATACATACTTTGAGAGAGATGTACCTTTAATAACTGATCAAAGTGAGATTAAAGAATATAACAAAGTTCTATCATCTAACCTCAATAATGTTGAGTTAATGATAATGACATGACACATTTGAACTTGTATGATAAACAGAAAAAATAATGAAACAGAAATAAGTTGAGTCAGTGAAGATAATTATGGTAATTTTATCTGGCTCAATTTCTCTTTCAAAAGAACATATAATTGCTCTGATATTTTGTTTCCAACCACCTTGTCTCTGAGCCAATATAAATTAAGGGCAAACTGGATTACATGCTCCCTCTTTTCCCTGCTGTTTATCAAAACCTTATCTGATGGAAAGATTCAAAGCCCTCAGCCACCTCTTTGGGTCCTGCTCATATTCTGATTCTCACCAGAGGTGAATGTCTCATGGTTAAGGGAATACATGAGTTTCAATCCGGGGTGAAGATCATACCCCATGAGGAATAAATGCCATCTGGCTCCAAACTCTTTCTTACATGCAGGCAATATGCCAGGTATAAAGTGTGTTCCTTGACATATACTTTGAATGTGTTGTTAATTTTTAATGTTCATCCTTTTCTTTTCTAGTTGCCATAATGCTAAAACAGTAACGTGTTCACAAAATAATTTCTAAGCATTTTCTCAATTTCATTCAAAGTGTATTAAATTAGTTTAAGCATTAAGACTCATCCCATCTCTATCAGAGGCATGGTCCAGGGATGATGGTTCCCATCCAGTTACAAGGACAATCTCATGTAGACACCATAATTACAATGATGACTAACATCCACTGCTATTTAAGTGTTGGCTCCTGAAAAATAAGTTACAAATCAGCTAAATTTCAGAGGTTTTTTCACCTGTCTTAATGAGATGTCATAACTTTAAAAATTATTTTTATTCTTCAGAAATTAAGGTGAACAAACTATTAGCTCAGAAGTGAGTTTTCTCATTTCCTTCACCATGTCTTTAAATCATATTAAGATCTATTTAAATAAAGTTGGCACCCTCTACAGTAAGTTTTAACATCTCCTAAGTGGGATTATTTTTATAAAACTAATTCTAAGGGATTCATAACCTTTCTGATTTAGGTAATTTAAATATCATAGTTATACCACTAGAGTCTGAACCGTACTGAACATAATAAAATAGTTGGGGAATTTCAGTGTCTGCTGACACTCCCAAACATACATTCAACCAGCTTGCATTTCAGTCTCTTTTTATACATCTTTCTTGCAAAGGTATATACAAAGTTATATAAAGAAAAAATGATTCTTGAATCAGAATTGTATTTAATAGACATTGGATTTAATTATGTGTCTTACCAGGAACATTAAATAGATATTAAAATAGGTAGGAAAAAATACTAACAATCTGGGTGGATAATGGATGTATGCTTGGATTTGTTATATCTCATAGGGTAGAATACTAATTTCAAAATATTTAAAGTAATCTGTAATATATATAATCCAGCAGTAGTTAGTTTTGTAGTACATTTATAAATAAAAGTTAAAAAAAGATATTAGAAGCAGGGTATGTTTATTAATGTCAGTTTCATTATTATAAGGCATATCATGAGCAGTTATTTTCTTGTCAGACTCTATAAAGGTATGAACTGAATGAATGTTTATTGTAGATGTTTTATTCATGTATTAATTATTTATAAACTATATGAAATTCCATTTTATATATAAAATGTGACTGTCAATAAACTCTGATAGCAATTGGAAGTTTAAATGTCTTTCCTAGAGAATATAGTAATAAAATGGAAAATGTGTGCCTTTTCTTACACGTGTCTCTAGAAACAGAGTAATTTTTCATTGCTGACACATCTGTTATACTTTATTTTGGTTTTCTTCTTCTCAAATTCATAATAATTCTCAGGAGTAAGGTCATTTTTTAATAAGTACTGCTTGACATTTACCTTTACAGACATGATAGATATTTGAAAATGAGCATCTGTCAATGCAGTGGCATCAAATTTAAACTTATTAGTCATGCAAATAACTTGGCCTACAGATCTCATCAGCACCTTTTCAAATTTTCAGACAAACAAAATAAAAATCCCTAGCTGAACAAAGCCAAACCAGTTCTCCCTCTTGTCACAATTAAAGAACTGCTAGTTAGAAAATTGCACACCTATTACCATAACACTAAAGATAGGAAAAAAAAAACCCACCACCACCAATATTTAAAGGTTCTGATTAAGCAATTCACCTTTTTCTCTAATGAATTTAAATTGAGTTTTATTTACAACCGTGGATTATAAACTGGATGTCAATTCTTAGAGATGTAGCTTGATCAAAATCCCACAATGCTATTTAAAGGACAAAGTGAATTAATCTTTATCCAAGTGTTTTAATGTTACATATTTTGTCTAATACTCAGAAGAGATTTTCATAAAATGCAGACGTGACTTTCCATATATGGTTCCATATATAGTTACCACTTAATATATATATTAAAAAAAAAAAAAAAAAAAGATTTATATGTGGGACATGTCAAAGTCTTCCAACATAAAACTGTTTAGCCTCAGTGGGTGATCTCTACTGGACTACAAGAAGATTCAACTACTAGGTCACCTTGATTTCAAGTCAACTGGCAGCATTTAAGAATCTATTTAGTTCTAGCGCAATTATCTATAACCCTCAGATCAAAACTTTGATCTGATCTTATTTAGAGGATCAGACATATGACCTGTTTATCTTTGCACACCAAAAATAATGATTCTCAGATGAGGTCATCTTATTTCTTGCATAAATGGTTTGCCCAAAGGCAATTAATATGTACATGAGGAAGATACACTTAACTGAGTAAACACTTGAATCGTATGGAATTCCACAAAAGTAAATTTTAGTGTCTTCTTAGACATTTAATTTCCCCCAAGAACTAATATTTATCAGAATTTCCTTTAAGGAATATTTGCCCAGTTATTTTATGGGTTCTTAGGGTCAAATGTCTGAGATCTGCATACTTCTATTGCTAAAGCAGTAGATGAAAAACGTATCCCCTTACTATCTTCAAAAGTCAAGAAAATTCAAAATACAATGTGATGTCATAAAAGAGTCATGGGCTTATGAGCTGTGAGAGAATCAGATCTGCAGAGTACAAAGGAATGCAGTCTGAATGAAAAGGAAACCAGTAATTCTTAATTAGCGTTTCAAAACTAATTGTCTGATAGCAGAAGATTCAAGATATTAGAAAAGGTGAGCTGGTTTCAACTCCTGCCTCAGGACAAAGTGCCTGTGGCTCCCATTACCTGATCCTGAGCTCTGCCAGTGCCTCCATGGGAAGTGTCTAGAAACACAGTTTCTAAGTTGCTCTTCAAGAAGCAGAAGGTCCAGGGGAGGCTGAGCCTGGGGAGGCTGTGGGATCATGGTCAAGCTCAGCTGGAAGCAGTCAGACAGGATCAAGGGGTAGTAAGAATTTATAAAAATAAACCCAAAGAGCTCAACACTAGGAGGAAGTAAGCCCAATTTTAAATATTAATCTCCTTTACAATGAAGTCCTCTGAATGCTGATGACTCATTGTAACTATCACTTATTTTCTTCAGGAAGAGTGAGACGCTTAATCTTAGGACATTAGAAGGGTAGGCATAATACTTATGAAAAGACAGATGTGCCAGAAAGTTTATGTATGACAATTTTAGCTGTATTTTATTGGGAATTTTCTGTTAATTTTTACTATTAGACTGTTAAAACATTGGTTAGAAACAATATTTTTTTTTGCTCCATATATATATAGTATGTTCCCTTTTGCCGACTACAAATATAATGCTAGGCTAGCACATAAAAAATACATATATGAAAAAGTCTTTCATTCAGTCCTGTACTTGGACTATTGCCATATATATATAAAATTTTTAACTTGACCTTAAGACTCATACTTTTCCTCCAGCAAATTATTCTGTATTTTCAAGAATTTTTGCTCACCCAGCTGAGCAAAAAACAAAAGAAAAAGGCAAAAAAATAATAATCGACAGTCATGTTCTGGATATGGTTTCCCAACAATTTTCTATGTTGTTTCTGACCACAAATGTACTAAAACCTTACTGAGTGGGTGTAGTGACTAAAAGGATGAAGTGCTGCTTGTTAAAGTGTAACTGCCACTAGATACCACCAGTAAACAGATCTACATCTTTACTTTTATAATTTTACCTCACTTCTAAGATTGAAGTTGATGTGCCAGAGGGACAGGATCCCATCCAAGGGGACCTGGACAGGCTGGAGAAGTGAGCCCGGGTGAACCTCATGAGGTTCAACAAAGCCAAGTACAGGGACCTGGCCACGTTGTTTTAAGATCTGGTCGAGCTTCTCATTATCCGACTCTGGTTTCACTGTGTGTGCAGTGTAGTGTAATAAATTAGAGAGTTTTCTTTCCTTCACTCTGCGTTGAGTCTGTTTTGCCCATGGTGTTGATTACAGGATGATCTCTCCCTGTCCTCACTTTGACTCCTAAGCCTCTTAATATATACTTTCTCCCCTGTCCAGCCAAAAAGGGGCATGATAGAGCAAGTTTGGTAGGAGTCTGGCCTCCAGCCAGGGCTAAACCATCACAGCTGGGGAAGAACTGTTCATGAGGACATGTAAAAATAGGACGAGGGACAATGGTTTTAAACTAGAAAAGGGTAGATTTATGTTGGATATTAGGAAAAAGTTCTTCAATAACAGGGTGGTAGAACACTGTAACAGGTTGCCCAGAGAGGTAGTGGAGGCCTCATCCCTGGAGATATTTAAGGTTGAGCTTGATGGGGTTCTGAGCGACCTGATCTAGTAAAGATGTCCCTGCTTGGTGCAGGGAGTTGGACTAGATGACCTCTAAACGTCCCTTCCAACCTTACACATTCTATGATTAAGTGCTACAATCAATGACTTACGACAAATGAGGCTTTATGAGGAAGTACACACAGAAAATAATGTAATGTTTATTTTCGGGCAAATTGAGGTAAACCAACTGCTTTGTGTGGAGTAACAACCCACTTATAAATAAATTTCATGATTTGAACCAGACTTTATATCTATTAATGTATAGATTTTTTTTTTTTTTTTTTTTTAATGTTTAATATGGGAAACAATTTGGAACTTACTGGGTAAAATACTTATTGCTTTACAGGGTGGTGACAGTGGCTATCACTCAGTCATCTGCAGAGAAAAAAACATTGTGGGCTGAAATCCATTTAGGCTGCCTATGTTCACTGTATGCAGTGTTTTCAAGTTATGTAGGTTCATAGAATCATAGAATGCTTTGGGTTGGAAGGGACCTTAAAGATCACTTAGTTCCAACCCCCCTGCCATGGGCAGGGACACCTCTTACTATGCCAGGCAGCTCAAGGCCCCAGTTGCAGTGTACATGCCCATATTGCCTCTACAGAATGCACAGGGAAGGACAGACTTTTCAGACCTGTTGAAGCAGGGAGACTGTGTGTGAAAAGACCCTTCTGAAGGAGAAATGCTTCTAACTCACCAAGTACCACACCTACTGAATTAACTGATGTTTATTGACTGTGAACAAACCTGGTACCTCTGGGACTATGAGCTGCCTGTTCTGAGCTACTATGCAATACCAACCAAACTGATATGGGTGGCAGTCATCAATCTTTCACAAATATAAGTAACACTCAAAAGCCAACTCATTTTTTGTCAATGGAAAAGAAACCTATTTGAGAATATCCAGATAGGAAATGGGATCACATGTGCCAGACCAAAGTAGTACTCTTAAAGATGAAAAAATATAGAACATTTCAGTATAATTTTCAACACAGAAGAAGAATAAAGATTAGAAATACTGAAAATTATTATTATTATTATTATTACTATTACTATCATTATTGTTAACCAGTGTAATGAAATAATGTATGGACATTTTTAAGGAAAAAAACCTACATTGAATTTCTTTTAAATTATTAATTTCTTAGTAGTACCTCCATTTCCCATTTCGACACCAGTATTAACTCCATTCTTAACATGGTTGTCAAAAAGTATGACAGAAGTTAGAAGAGAAAATACGTTAGACCAAAGGTAAATTTAGGTGGAAAATGGATGTAAGTCGAGGAGGAAAAATGTCTGTCTTTAAAAACCATGAGGATTACTACCATGAGCTAAAACAGAACTCACAGTATCCTGCATAGTTCAGTTCAAAAAAGGACATAGCTGAATAAAATTATAGAACCTGAACCGAGTTACTCTGTAATGATTTTCCTAGAAGTAATTTGAAAAGAAGTGAAAAGAAATCTGATTTTTTTTTCCACAAAAAATAAATTCCTCAGGCTGAGTTTGATAAAGAGTACCTGAACCAAACTTACAATGTATGGAAATACTTATTAGGCCCAGTTAGTAGTTGTCATTCCACAGCTGAAAAGAATTATCTGTCCTAAGATGCTTACAACTTTTTACAAGACATGATAAATATGAAGAATTGTGAAAAGTATGTGGTAGAAGGTGAAAGTTTGAGATTTTAAAAAATCTCTTTGCAAGGTACAAAATGTCTAGTTAGAACGTTCCATCTGTATTGTCAGAAATTTTCATTGGTATCATCAAAGTTTTTTCTTTCATCCTCACATCCTATCGATTTTCTCCTCTTTGATGATCATTTTACATGCTTCAGCTTTTCCTTTCTTATCCTTTTACATTCCCATCTTTTTGACTTGTACCCTTGCATCTGCAGTTTGCCTTCTCTGATTTGCTACCTTGAAAATCATTGACAGAAATTTGTACTTGTTACCATAAAAACCAGTGTGTGCTTATACAGAAAGGAGGTATAAGATTGAAGAATAAAGTAGGAGAGCTGGGGAAGAAAAGCACGCTGTTTCACACTTCCATTTACTCATCTGTGCTTGCACTGGCTTGTTTTAGTCATGACAGCTGTAGCCATATTATGGAAGTAGAAGATGTTTGTACAGGATAGTGCATAGATCCAGGCAGCCTGAACCCTGGGAAGGGAAGGCAGATTGACATCTCTACCTGTCTTCTGTGTACATCTCTTTAGAAGATTTTTTTTGTGAGCTCAAGAACTAGTTGGAAGAACAGGTTTCATTTGTGGAACTACTGGAAGCATTGCAATTCTCAGAGAGAACTTCTAGGGTCCTAACCTTCTATGTGCTGAACAAAGTGCTGAGAACACAACATGATTTTCTTTTCAAACATCCAGAGCAGTTACTGATTCTTATTATGTTCCCAGATCTCTCCTGATGATGTTACACTTCACGTAGGTAGAATATTTCTCACCACTGCCAGCCCTGCAAAGGTGATTGCCAATTTGCTCACTTAGCACAAACACCTTGGTATCCCATGCTACTCTTTACTACTTTGTGTGGAAATAATACGTTTGTATGGATAGTCCACCTTCTCTTCAGTGAGTAGAACTGTTATTTATTCAATTGAATAAGCAGCATTTGTATGCAGCATTAATCATGAACATTTTGGAGACTGGCATCAGGCACTAAGTACAATCCTGTCAAATAGCTGGCAGTGGATTAACTTTGACACCTAGAAACATGCCAAATTCTGACAGAATAAGAACTTGCTGTATACCCAATGTCAATCATTCACTGAGTGCCACTCCAAATGCTTATCCTGTTAGTGATGACATCAATATGCATTGCCATTCAAAATGTGGCTGCCCTTTGAATATGGAATTGAAAGCAATGGACAAAACCCCAAAGTGCATTCATTTTAGCAGCTACCTATCCTTCCTTGAGAACCAGTGACCACCTCCAATGTAGAGGTGTTGCTTATTAATGGGCCAGTCAATTTACACAGCCGTATGGTTAATCTACTGCTCCACAGTCAGGCTCACTTGCAACTAGTCAAAGTGATTTCCATCAAGTATTAAAACTTCACAGAGCTATTTAGGTCTAATTCTAGTTGCATCCCAAGTTGTAAAAGTCTATTCACATAAGTAGCACCTAATAATATATGACAAGAGCCGCATATACTTTTCATATGCTAGCCTGGTTATGAAAGTGAGACAAAAAAAAAAAAGAGATTAAGTTCAACCTGAGGGTTTCAAAACTGTAACCACCAGATGTTTAGGCTTCCATTTATTTGACCTCCTCTTGCCTTCATAAATCCTGCACTTCTGCCTGCACACTAACCTAATTCAAGAGGAGCTTTCCATTTTCCCTTTTCCTTTTTCACTCTCTCTTGTTCTATAATCTTCCAGAGTGAGCATGACCTTGTGAAGTAGAAACAGCTGAAAAGCAAATTCAACACCTCCTATTTCCTGGGCAAGTGTTCTAACTATTAAACTGTTCAAAAGTGGAGTAGCTCTGAAGCAATATTGATGGGTTAAAAAGTGGCCTATGTTTAGTTAAGTCCTTGCCCTTGGGAAAGGACTCCACTAACCAGATGATACTTGTCAAGAGATCACTCCTAAGCAAGACTGAGGCAAGTTCATAAGCTATTATAGGCTTAATAATTTAATTAGGATATCTTATCTTTCTCTTCAAATTGCAAAGCTACTCACAACTGAAAAAAAAAAAAATACAACAAAACTCTCCTAAGGCTTAATTATAATTGGAAATATACTTTTCCAGCATGTATTTACTATTAGCCATATAAAACAGCTTGGCCAGCATGTAGAAGCCACAAGTAGATCTTTGGAGACATATCTCTTTTGACAGAACACTTGGTGTATGATCCCCTAACAACTCATCTTGTACCTTGCAACTCCTTTTTGTCTTTGAGATACAGAAACCAGGCATTCACTTTAGAGAGCTTACTTGTAGGACCAGATCTTCAAATAATCTTATGATACAATCTATAACAATTTATAGACTTGTACTACTGTTTAGCTGCCACAGTCCAGTCAGAAGGTAAGTTTTAAGTAAGTGTTGTATTTAGGCAAAGCACTAAACATGACTTCTGTTCAATTTACAAGCTCAAACAGAAACACAGTTCTTATTCCTCTACCATGACAGCAGGTCCTAATTCTAAGGTATTTGCAGGCCCATCTCAAAAGCCATCTCAAAAAATAGCAATGTCTTTATCTGGGCTTACCTAAGTGGCATGAACATTCACTAAGACAGGACAGACGTTCTCATGGAAACTAGATCCTAGACCATCAACAAATGTTCCTTGTCATTATCAGACACCACTATGCATAATTCCTTGCATAAATTTAGTAACCATCTTTCCAAACATGATTTTCTCTATTTTACCTTTTAGGAGGTTATTCTATAAACAAGCTTCTGCTGAGGAAAGTCTGATAAGCCTGAAGCCATTCCTTCGCAAATGAAGGACTGAAGTATCATGTCTGTATTACATTGTACTCTGCAAATATTGTAGCTTGCTTAGAGTTATCTGAGGTATTGGAACAAGATCAACACTGCTGTAAGTTTAAGCACCAGTCAACTTGGTAGTTTCATAAACTGAACATTTTTTAAATTTGTTTTTATTTGTCCTTGAAAATACACCGAGCTGATCAGTCATTTACACATGATATTAAACATCGAAATCCGAGCTTCTGATCAAAGGCTGATAATTTCAATGAAGAAAAAGCACAGAAAATGTTAGATATTGCACTGCCAAATAATACTAAGGAGCTGAGCTTGGTGCATGCAATCTAGCATTAATGACTCAAAGAGGTGTCTTTCTGCTGCTGTCATGTGGAGGTCAGTGTTTGCACTCTAGTAAATAGCTGCGATAAAACCTGAGGTATCACTGACTTGCTTAAAATTCAGGCAACGTGGAACAAGTGCAACTGTCAGCAATAGGAGGCCTTGAATAGCTGTAAAGGTTAAATATCAATTTGTTTAAAAAAAGAAGTCAAACTTGATCCTCTACCACGAGCTGCAAATCTGATGGCATTCAACCCATTAACACGCCTGTCAGACAGTTAAATTTAAAGCGTTTGACATCCCTAAAAAACAGAACACTCTTATTAAATATAGATTGCTTTTGTTTGTTTTTTTATTTTTAAATAGGTTCCTAATTCCACACACAGAAGCTTAGAAACACTTCTTTATCAATCCAAATTCTATATTTGATGCAAGTTCCAAAGGCAGTGAAGGTATTCAGTTGACTCCAGTAAGTCTTGGAACAGATCCTTACAATTGCTTGAAGACATTTCTGACTGACCTTTCTTTGCATGATAAATTATCAATTTGATGTTTTCTTTGAGGAAACAGAATATGTTGTTTCTATATTAATAAATGTTCTTTTTTACTCTGAATGGCACATGTGAATTTTTTAAAGGCTACAAAATTTCCTTATGCTTATGTCTAATATTTACTTTACTTTCAATAAAAAATTAAGTTATTATGAGAATAGAAAAGCATTTTTAAAAAGCATTTATGGAAGATAGAGAATATTTGAAGTTTAAAGCTTACAGGTTTAAACCTGATTCCAGAGATATTTCTGATATCTGTTGGGTAGAATACAACATTTCCTCAGTTCTTCAAATTTTCTTTAAACTTTTTTGTTATTGTAAAAGCATCCTAACATCTCTTGTTGGTATCTGCATTCATTCATTTTTCTGCCTTTGAAATCTGGACTGAAACAATGTTTTCTTGGGTAGATTAAATTTTTAAAGAATTTTAAATTTTCTTGTCTTGTCATTGGAAACTGATCAATTGAGAAGATTTATTTTCCAGTTACTGCAATAAACTGGATAGATTTTTTTTTTTTTTATTTCTGATATGATTCCTGTGTTGCTTAAGGATTATCTTGAGCCTACTTCATTATAATGTAGTCCTATTACTTAGCAGAACTAAACAACACAGGCTGCTACAGCAGAAGTCTTAGTTGTACAGCTTTTTTGAACACCTCAGATATATCAGCATGTAATTCTATATCTTAGATTAAAACTGAGGTACATATGCATGTAAATCTTTTGTTTTGTAAGTATATGGATTAGGCATTCCTAAGGAACAATTCCTTTATTAACGAATGGGGGAAACATTAATATCTGAGCTTTTTCTGCCTGGACATAGAGACAAGACCTCTGCTACAGAAGCTGTTACCCATCTGTGTGTCTAGCAGGGCATGTCCTCTCACTTTGCTACACAAGTTTGCCCACTAAACTCCTGCCAGTTCCAGCCCTTTTGGACCCTGTCCTCTTTTATCCTCATGTATATTCTGGCATCAGCTCTTCTCTCAGCTCTCCTCTAGGTGGCAACAAAGGAGGGAGAAATACAAAGTACTCCTCCAGCTTTAAAGGAGCAGAAAGGTGAGCGTCAAGAGAAAGAAAGAAAAGGAAAAGAAAGAGAAAAATGGGAAGGGGAAGCAAAGAGCTTCTTTTCTTGTCCTCTCCTCTTCTAAAAATAAAAATATTCCCGACCAGAAAATATTAGCCAGCCTTTTATATGAGCTTTAGTGATCTGATCCTCCTTAGGAAGAAGGATGGTGGAACAGGCTTCCAATCAGATCAATGTTTTTCTCATCCGTGGGCTGGAGCTACTTACTACATTTATACTGACTGATACCTGGTCAACGTTGCCTGGCTGAAGAAGTAGTTGTGAGAGCTGAGCTGAGTTGTCAGGAAACACAGTGCAAAGAAGGTGAAATATCTACATATCTTCCATGGATATGTACTTTCTGACACATTTTAAAGACAATCATGATATAAAAGCCTCCTTTTAAAAATGTCTTTGTGCACAAACACTGGTATCTTGCAAGAAAGTACTGGTACTTAGTGTAAAATCTTGCTTATCTCTTTTTCCTTTTAAAAGAATAACTTCTCCCACTGATCCAAAGAAAATGAAAAGATTTTCAATGACACCATACATATTAGAGCTATTTCTGTAGATTTTGCTGTGTCATATGAACAGACAACTTTACACGTAGCAGTAGCAATTATCAATAATTACAGTTCACAGTCACAATGCTATTATTAAGATTCTACCAGTGCTCCCATAATACAATCAAATGTTTTTTTTCTAAAAGGGTGGTTGTCTTTCTGACAAGAAGTAAAAAGAATAAATTCTGAAAAGATCTAGAATTGGATAGTTCTAAGTCCTAACCTGTAAGAGGGTGAAACTTCAGAGAACACTTCGAATTCATGTAGACAGTTGAAAATATGCTTACGGCATTTTTTAAAGTAATGTTGCTTAGTATTGTTCTGAAATTCTTGTGCAGAAATGTGTACTATGAGATCAAAACCAGCAGCAGAAATAAGGCAGGAATGATGCATAGGTGTGATACACATCTTCTTGGTTGCCCCTGAAGTGTGGGGCCTAGAAGGACATATAAACTAGTCAGGGCAGCAAATGTAGCAATCTAGCTGAAAACCAGTTCCAGAAGATGGTATACATTGGACTATATCCCTGCCAGCATCTCCTAGATCTGATAAATAGGGACCACTTTAAAATGCCATATTAATTTCATGGTTAGTAGCTGCAGGAAAATCATTCAGAGAAGTTGGAGAGCATTTTTTTTGTGGTGATCCATGATTACACCTTCAAAGAGTTGGGGAATAGGACGTCTGTACCTGTAGTTTCAGAGAACAGTCTACCAACAAAGCCAGTCTGCCTGGGGATCATGGTTAATAAAAACGGGCTCAGATAGACAGTATCTAGAGACCATCATTCTTGTAGGTGTGTTTGTGATGTCAACTATCTATCTATATATTTAAATTCCAGAATTTCTGGATTTTTTTCTGGTTAAATTATATTAGAAATTTGGCTTGAGTATACAGAATTCATACTTGAGAATTATGTTATTTCAGATTAAAAAGAACATTCAATAATGATTGTATTGATAAACCCTTTGTAGATCCCTTCTTTATCACAATTCTTTTCCTTCCTGGACCACATTCTTTACTTTTATAGAATATATATGTTAGGATTCTCTGTTCCCTTTCTGATAGATTTAGTTTCCTGTTCTGAAGTTCAAATTATTAGAAAGACTTCCAAATGATACATACTCTGTATAGTCTTACCAGTTAGATCCAGCAGAGATAGAAGAAACATAAGTCTAGAACTGTGATTTACATAGCAAATAGCAAATTCGGTTTTTGGGATTCTCAGTAAACCCTCAGCTGTAGAGCCAGTTCTGTAGCTCTTGACTATGAGGTTATTATCTGCTTCCTCAGCATTCAATTCAAAGTCTAAAGCAGTCGTAGGGAAAAGGGAGGAGGGGATCATACCATCACACCTTCCCAGTTAGATCCAGCAGAGGTGTCAGAAATATGAGTCTAGAACTGGGCTGGAAAGGTACAACACGTTACCTCTCTATTTCATTAAGGCACAGCACTGTCTATAAAGGATTTGTTTATCCTTCAGGGCAGGATCTGACTCGACTGTACCAGAGGAGCTGGACAATATGAAGGATTGGATAGAAAGTCAGACTGTTACTGTCTGTCTTTTTAACACTAAAAGCTATTGTTTTCAAGCATTATTAAGTTAACACTATAGGTCTTTATGTTCAAGAATTACTGAAGGGTTATATTACTCCTTTATGAGTGTATGCAATAATTCCTGCCATTGATGATCCCAAAAGATAATTCAATAAGAATAACATATCTCACTCACTGAAGCACAATCTTTTAAAATGTGCAAAGAAATGTACTCAAGTTTCTCCAGAAGGAGATTTTGATTGCACTGAAGTGTCAAATAAAAAACAATCACATCTCTCTGGTATATTTTCAGCCTCGAAAAGAAAGGAAATTATACACAATCCTTGCAAAGTTATGTATCTTGGTAACATGTCGTTTCCAAACCTCTGTGCTTAAAGATAACTGTCCTTGGGCAGTTATTCTGAACCTTATGAAATCTCTACAGATCTATTTGCACACTTATCTATGACAGGCATCCTAATAGATTTGTGTGTCTGCATTTATACTTTTAACTGTAAGCTAGATGGGATGAAAGTCTGGCGCAGATCAGTCACACTCTTTAATTCTTAGTTTGGTCTGTTGTGAGTTTGACCTTGGCTAACTAGCTATGTCCCAAAAATTCCACAGGAAAATTTTGTAAATTAGTCAAGATTAGAAATCATCCCTACTAGATAGGTTGAATGTGCTGTAGACAGACATTTTAGTGAGGTAAGAGAATTTTATTGCATGAGTGATACTGTGCAAGATGGTCTTAATGATGGGCAATGGTGTCTTATGCACTATGTGCACCATTATAAAAAAAAAACAAAACAAAACATTTTTTTCTATTGGTTTAAATTGAGACTTGGGAACCTTTTTTCAGTGAGATCTGATATTGTACTTCTAATTTAGACAAGTAGTCCTTAACAAGTATTATAGTATTGATTACATAAGCACATTCAGTTTCTCCTTCATTTGAACTTTAAAGTCATTCTTTAAAGCAGAGTAATTATGTGCCCTCTTTTGAGAGCTAGCAAATATCTATTAATTCAGCGGTATGTGTATATTGATCTTCTGATCTTAACCTATCCTGTTTATTGTTCTTTAAAGGAATTCTTCCATGTACATTAGTGCTCCCAAGAAAGTAGAAGAGAGATCTATGTTACCTAAGTAATATAGATGCCTATATTTAAAGATTAAACTTCATATAAAGATATGACATAATTGTCATAAAAATTGCACTCTAATGTGTCTGTGGATTTTATCATAGGATAGTACAGGTTTGCTTGCCTAAACATTTTTTCTCTTTAAGAAAGAATAACTACAGATATAGCATTCTCTCCATATAAATAGTTAATGCAACAGAAAGATAGAAAATGTTCTTGAAACATTTAGATTTATGAACATATTTAGGTGGAATTTACCGTACTCTAGAGTAGAAGCAGTTACTATGCATTTTCCCCAGCATATACTAAAACAATCTTTGTAATTTAGGAAAGTGGATATGAATTATTCTGTGCTTTAGGATGTATTTTGTGACAGGTGATTGGCAGGTCTAGTTCTGCCCAAAGTCTGCAAGCAAGCTGAAGTATTCATTGTAACAGATCTGTGGACCATATCACTTGAGTGACAGGTAGAGAGATATTTTTTAACCACAATATTTTATCATTTCAAAGAATACCCTTAGAGGCAGAATGCAGAACTTTTCTAGAAGTGCAAAAAAGACATGAATACAAACCTTCTTTATGAAAAACAAATAAACATGCAACAAATAACTAGCATTTTGGTCATTACGGTCTCTGGAGTTATTTCCCTTTCCCTGTCATTTCTAACACCTGAAACATCATAGAATCAGAGAATCATAAAAAGGTTAGGGTTGGAAGGGACCGACCTTAAAGATCATCAAGTTCCAACCCCCATGTCGTGGGCAGGGGCACCTCTCACTAGACCAGGCTTCTCATGGCCCCATCCAAACTGGCCTTGAACACTGCCAGGGAGGGGGCATCCACCACCTCCCAAAGCAACCTGTTCCAGTGCCTCACCACCCTCATAGTGAAGAATTTTTTCCTAATATCCAATCTAAATCAAGCCCCTTCCAATTTAAAACCCTCCCCCCTTGTCCTATCACTACATGTCCTTCTAAAAAGTCCCTCCCCAGCTGTCTTGTAGGCTGCCTTCATGTATTGGAAGGAAACAATTTGATCAAACTGGCAAATACCTATCAGTATTTGGCAATAATACCAACTGTGTTGTCTTTAACATGTTGTATCTTCCTTTATTTTTACTTTTCCCATAAATTGATGTTTTCATATTTTTCATATTCTTTCTTAAGAGTGTACAGATTTCTTATTAGGAAACATCTCTTTTAATTTTCACAACAATAAGTGCTTGAATAGCAGTATATCAAGACAGAAAATTAGTCATAAGACTTTAACAGAGTACTATGCAGAGAATGTCCCTCCTATTTTTGCAATTCTCTTCCAATTTTAGAAGTGCTAGAGAAGATAACAAAATCTTTCCTTTGTTTCTATTTTCTTTATGCCTGTCTTGACTCCTATCCATGCTTCCTTTAAAGCTTTTCTTTTTTTAGTGCTCAGATCAAAATCAGTACTTTTGGTTTGCTTGTTGTTCTGCAAACTTAGAAGAATGCAAATTTGGCATATATCATTTATTTGTTGAAGGAAATAGGGTACAGATTTCTGAACAGGAACAAAACCAGCAAAGAACTGGTGTGGATTTCAGTTCCTTGCTTTTGGTTTGCATGGCAAGGTTTTGATAGCAGGGGTGGCTTCTGTGAAAAGCCACTAGAAGCTTCCTCTGTTTCTGATAAATCCAATGCCATTTGGCTCCAACACAAATCCATTGCTAGCCAAACCCAAGTTCATCAGCCATGTTGGTAGTGCCTCCATGATAACATATTTAAGAAGGGGAAAAAAACCAAACCAAAACAAAAGCCTAGTCCGAAAAAAATAAAAAATCCCCAAAAGAAGCAATTGCAAACAGACAGAAATGAGAGGAACAATTCAGAGGAAACAAAGGCCACTGAAGAAGGAGGGGGAAGAAGTCCTCAATGTGCTGGAGCAGAGATTCCCCTGCAGACAGTGGAGAAAACCATGATGAGATATGCTGTCCCCCTGCAGCCAAAGGAGGATGACGGGGGAGCAGAGATTCCCCTGCAGCCCATGGAAGACCACATGCCAGAGCAAGTGGATATGCAAAGGAAGCTGTGACCCCGTGGGAAGCCCATGTTGGACTAGGCTCCTGTCAGGGCCTGTGAACTTATGAAGAGAGGAGCCCACACTGGAGCAGGTTTGTTGGCAGTCTGGTCCTGAAGGTCTGCATTGTGTGAAAGGATTCATGCTGGAGCAGATTGGGAAGAACTGCAGCCTGTGGGAAGGATTCACATTGAAGTTCATGGAGGGATGTCTCTTGTGTGAGGCACCCCACACTGGAACAGAGGAGGAGTGTGAGCACTCCTTTCTCGGAAGAGGAGGGAGTGGTAGAGGCAACACATGATGAAGTTATCACAACTCCCATTCCCTGTCCTCCTTTGCCACTGGAGGAGGAGAGGAGCTAGAGAAATCAGGATTGAAGTTAAGCCCACAAAGAAGGGGTGGGTGAGGGGAAGGTGATTTAAGATTTGGTTTTATTTCTCATTCCTCAAGCCTGGTATGATTGGTAATTAATGAAATGAAATTTTCTGAGTCTGTTTTGCCTGTGATAGTAATTGGTGAGTGAGCTCTCTCTGCCTTTAATTCAATCCACAAGCCTTTTCCTTTTCATTATATTTTCTCTCACCTGTCCAGCTGAAGAGGGGAATGATAGAGAAACTTTGGTGGGCATCTGGCATCCAGACACAGTCAACCCATCACATTCCTGTAACAAGTTTAATTGCATCATTAAAGAATGCTTTTTCTTCTATTTTTTTAATAAGAAACTGAAGAACATTTCCAAAACTAGATGTGATTTTTGTTGCCTTGACCAAGAAATGCATAAAGTTCTAGTTAGCAGAAATTGCACAAAACATTGATGGCAGTCATGGAACGTACTAACAGTGAAGAAATGGAGAGCTGTCAGCATTAACTCTTGTCTTCATGGAACATTTATTTTTGATTTATGAGTTATCACTTATGTAAGTACTTCTAATATTCTTGAAATGATAGTATATTTATATATTTTATAGATAGTAACTTGTATGATAGGGCCTGCATATTTAAAAAAGCATAAAAAAATAAAGTATATCTGACAACATACATCTGATAACATACATCAAAATGTCATGTGCTGTTTGAAACAAACTTTATTACTGCACATGTTACAAATAGAAAAAGGGTTCTCAGACATGCAACTGTGTAACAATTTCTATAGGGGTTATAACTATAGTTTTACATTAAGTGGAGAAAAATAGAAAATACTTTTAGTTTGGCAAGGTGAAAGAAAAACAAAAACGTGTCTTTATGTTTAGTTACTTTTTAAAAATAAATAAGTAAGTAAATAAATAAGTAAAAGGGAATATTTACACTTGTTAAAATATCCTCTATTTGCTATCATTTCCCTATCAGTGTATCTGGCAGTTAAAAACATGTTCATTAGTAAAAATAGCTGCATTTCGATTACCTTTATTCATGCTGACTAATGCCATTCTTCAAATGGTGCTATTGACTTCACAGGGTCTATTTATAAAGTACTATTCAACACAAGGGTGAGGAGAGGAGTCAGATGCCTGAAGTTCTGTCCAGGTCAGTGACTCTAAAGATGTGACATGAAATCCTTACTCTACTGCATTCTATAGGAATTTTGCCTTTGACATCAATGAAACCCGAATTTCATCTGTTATATATTTATTTCTCTGACTTTCTCACAGTCAGACATTTCATTTATTTCTCTGACATATTTGCAGTCTTTTATCAAAGTCAAATACTAACTTCACTTTCAACAGGGTGAAACTCTTCTGAAGTTCAGAGGAGTATTTCCCTGACAAAACTTCAGTCTTGGGCTGATGTTCAGCAAAGATTAGCAGGTATTTAGTTAAAACACCAGTTTAGGCTAAATGTTATGTAATTATTTAGTATTCTTAAATTTAAACTTCCTAAATTGCACAGTGAAAACAGATCCTTCTGCTGAATTAGGTCTACAAATAGTACAAGTGAGAATCAGAATATTTGGAGGGGTTTTTTTTACTGTTTTGATATCACTACAACAGAAAGTTCCAGTGGTTATGAAATGAAAATGTTAGAGGAATGCATCCACTAGGCATGTTAGCAAAAGGAAGGGTGTTATAGAAAAGGGACTTGGACCGTGAGCCAGCATATGTTTTAGGAAGCTAAAGTTAGGTTTTCAAGTTTTCCAGAGGGACACCTGGAAGGGAACAATGGGATGAGGGGAGCAAGAGGAAATGGAGAAGAAAACCTCTGGGACAGGGCCTTCATTCTTTATTCCTTCTTTTTGGTAAACTTGTATCCAAGGATCTATTCTGTAATCCAGTTACCACATTTTTATTTATTTTTTTTTTAAATCCTCCTTCCTGCTCCTAGAAGAGGAAACAGAAGTCTTACGGCATGCACCAGCTACAGAAAAGAGGGAAAGCACAGAACCAGTCAAAACTGATGGATTCTTGGTAACTATTGATGCTGTGGTGAGAAGTGAAGGGACAGGAAAGAATGTCATTTTACATACCACACAGCTGAAGCTGTGGCAACAGCAAAAAAGGATGGCCAAACAAGAGGAAAGAGCCCTAATAGAATGATTAATCACCATCTCATCTGAGATTAAGAAAGGAAGAAGTCTATTGCACTAAGTACCTGCCTTCTTTGTTTACGCCATTGAACAAAGCCCAAGGAAAATAATTCTGTATTAAATACTTTTCTGAGTCACAGCTGTAGATGAGATATTTTTTCTTCTCTGTATGGAAGAGCCCAGAGAACAAGAATGGTCCTATGCCACTGTCATGGTTTAGCCCCAGCCAGCGGCTGAGTACTACATAGCTGCTCCCTTGTTCCCTTCTCCATGGAGAAAAAAGGAGGCCAGGGGAGGGAATAGGAAGATAAAAGCTTAGGGTTGGGATAAGGACAGTTTACTGGGACAGCAAAGGGAGGAAGAAATAACACTAACAGGACTTCTATAGCAAAATATACAAAACTGGTGACACACAAATGCAGTTTCTCACCGAACCACACAACTCAGACTGTACAGCTCAGAGCAGTCCCAAAGCCAGATCGCCACCAAGATGTGCGTCCTGGAGCCGTGCGCTGCTCTCCCATTAGTCCCCCTTTATGCTGAGCATGATGTCATTGGTATGGAATAGTGCCTTTTTTTAGTTTGGGTCACCTCACCTGGCTGTCCCCTCTCCCAACTTCCTGGGTGCCCCCCACCTTCTCGTTAGCAGGGAAATATGAACAACTGAAAAATCCTTGACTGCTTGGTAACAACTAAAACATCAGTGTGTCATCTGCACTGCTCTCATCCTAACTCCCGAACTCATCACTATACTAGCTACCAGAAAGAAAATTAACTCTATCTTAGATGAACCCAGACCTATCAGTTTCATTTTTCTTCTTGGGTATGATTTTTTTTTTTCCTCTTCCATTTCAGCCTCTTATGTTTGTGTCTAAGATTTCTAAAATTTGTTTAATTAATCAGCTAGAAAAAAATATTACCAAAAATATAATAGTTGTCAGACCATAAAAAAAAAACCTTCCAGCTATTACAGGAATGCTGTAGGGAGCTCTGTAAGAGGAGTTCTCAGTATAATAAGAAACCTTTATATATATTTTATTCTGAAGGTATCTCAAGAAATAAACATAGCAAGTAAATACCAGTAATTGTTGGAGATTTTTATGTACATTTTTTTCCTAAGCTGTGGCTAAAAATGTCTCATGAAACTTCTTTGAATGTCAGCAATTCTCTCAATCTTTTCAATTTAATGAATAAAAGTTAAAATTTATAATTACTTATGTATGAATGCAATTAGAGGAGTTACATTAATAATATATGAGAGTCATTTTTTATGAATATAGTCCTGAAGTGATAATTAGGGTAAGTACCAAAAATGCTGTAATAATTTTAACACTGCAATTATTTAGCCATTCTAAAGCATACACACTCTTTAAAAATGGTCCATCTTCTGAAAAAATTTAATGTGTAAAAGTTAAATGCAATTGAAAGGATTATGTTAAAATTTAGGAACGTAAAAGTCCATGGATGCTGAAATAGTTGCTATTTAAACACAGAATCTGGGGATAATATAGTCTGTGAGTGACTTCTGGACACCATTTTTCTAAGCAAGACCAATTTAGGTGAGTTTGCTCTGGGCTTTGTCCAGTTAAGTTTTAAATACCTCCCACAATGGAGATTCCACAGCCTTTCTGGGTAATCTGTTTCAATGTTTGACTCCACTCATTACAAAATTATTTTCCTAATATCTGGTCAGGATACTCCCTTTTGAAAATTGTCACGTGTGTAAAGCATAATGAACTGCTGCATGCGCAGAAGCACTGGTGATCTCTCATTCTTAAACAGTTACACAAAATGACACAATTGGATCCTTCAAACTGTTGCTGCAGTACCTGCAGTACCTGTTGCAGGGATTGTAGTGGCTGCAGTACTTCTTGTAGGGGCTGGAAAGGCTCCAATGCCTGTCACTGGGGTTTGAGTGGCTACAGTGCTTACTGCACAAGTTGATCTCTGGGTGGTATTCTTAAGTAGTTGTTTAATCTTAAATGAAACCTGAACCACATTGAGAAGACCTAGCAATAGAAATATGCTGGTCTGAATATCTCAAGGATACTCAAAATTCTCAAAAGCTGTTGTAACTAGCCTGAAGGAGAAAGGGAAGTTGATGGTATTCACCTCTGTGTCTGCATAAATTGCTTCTTTACAGAAAAAAGGTAGGAAATTTAATTCCTAATACATCCCAGGAGATAGCACCTGAGGAATGGAAGACACTGATCTGGATACACTAACAAAATACTGCTGGATACACTAACCAAAATATTTTCATGGCCAATAATGCTATCTAACCAGGTAGAACACCATGCAGCAAAAGGGACATTCTCATCCAGCTCCCAGAAAAGACAAACAGCATCGTAGTGAGTACATAAGACCCATAAGAACTTATATAACACAATCATGTAAAAAAAATCATACTGCATTGTCTCCCACAACTGTCAAACGATGCACATTTGCATCTAAATCAATGTGCTCTGGTCATGTATTGTTATCTCAACACTTAAGAGCCCCATGTTAGGTGCCAAAAAAGGACTCTACTGTTCTGGTTTCAGCAGGCATAGAATTAATATTCTTTCTAGTAGCTGATGTAGTGCTGGGCTTTGGATTTAGGATGAGAATCGTGTTGATAACTCACTAATGATTTTAGTTATTGCCAAGCAGTCAAGGACTTTTCAGCTTTGCATACTGACCTGCTAACAAGAAGCGGCAGGTGGGGGGTGGGCACCCAGGAAGCTGGGAGAGGACACAGCCAGGACAGGAGACCGAAACTAACCAAAGGGACTATTACATACCAATGATGTCATGCTCAGCATAAAGGGGGGTTAGTGGGGGAGGAGCACATGGCTCCAGGACATGCAGCTTGTGGATAGTCCAGCTTCAGAATGGCTCTGAGCTGTATGGCCTGAGTTGTACAGTTCAGTGAGAAAATTCATTGTGTATCACCAGTTTTGTGCACTTTGCTATAAAGTCCTGTTAGTGTTCTTTCTCCCTCCCTTTGCTGTCCCAGTAAAGTGTCCTTATCCAAATCCATGAGGTCTGCCCTTCTCTTTCCTTTTTCGAGTTTTTGTACATGAGGATGATAAAGGGACTGGAGTATTCCTTTGCTGTGGAGATGCTGAGAGTTGAGATTATTCAGCCTAGAGAAGAGAAGACTCAGGAGGAAAATAATCAAGGCATATGAATACCTGAAGAGAGTGTGGAAAGAGGACGGAGCCAAGATTTTTTTTCAGTGGTGTCTAGTGACAGGACCACAGGCAATGGGCACAAAGTGAAACACAACGTGTTCTATTTGAACATCAGCAGGAAACACTTTTTCACTATGAGGGTGACTGAGCAATGGCACAGGTTGCCCAGGGAGGTTGTAGCAAGGTTGGTGTTGGCCTCCCAAGTAGCAAGGGATAGAACAAGAGGAAATGGCCTAAAGTTGCTCCAGGGTAGGTTAAGATTGGATATTAGGAAAAAATTACTTACAGAAAGGGTTGTCAAGCCTTGGAACAGGCTTCACAGGGAAGCGATTGAGTCACCATTCCTGGAGGTATTTAAAACAAACAGAAATGTGGTGCTAGGGATGTGGTTTACTGATTGGACTTGATCTTAAAGGTCTTTTCCAACCTAAATGATTCTGTGATTTTATGATTCTATGATTCAAAAGCCATCTGGCCATAATTCTTGGCAGCCTGTTTTAGGTGAATGTTCTTAAGCAAGGGGGTTGGACCAGATGATCACCTGAGGTCCTTTCCAACCTAAAACATTCTGTGATTCTCTAAAGGTAACTACATAATTGTTATGGAATAATATTGAATGAGCTCAAAATTTATTCCTGTAACTAGGCATTTAATTCAAAATTTCCTAAGCATAAGTTGTCCAATTCAAGCCTATTATTGTTTCCAAATGGAAAACCAATGCAAATGTCCCAACTCAGCTTGGTTTAGAGGTTAAATACAACGTATATGTTTTAAATGTATCATAAAATCAGTAAAAACAAAGAGGCAGAGGGAAGAGGAAGAAATAATTATTTTAGTAGGAGATATAATAAGATACAATAGTTTCTAAGCTAAAATTTATACAAGGGCATTTAATGAAATCAAATGCATTACAGAGAGCATAAGACAGAACTTATTAATTATTAAGGCAAGTATCTAATTCACTTGATGAATCTTTGTAAATTAACTACTTGCAGGCAATGTTGCTGCTACTAATTTTTACAGCTTTTTACAACTTGGGTAATACTGGATATTTGGGGTTGCACATTGCCTTACATACCAATTTGGGTGTTTGAATGATATTAAAAAAATACCCCTCAGTCACCTAGTATCATTCTTCCATTATCATCTTATGCATTGTATCTAGAACTTACTTTTCAACATTACAATGTTTCATTGCTAAGCAAAAGTCACAAAAATAATAATTATATTTACTGATAGGCTGTTTACTGCATTTTCAAATACCAACATCCTGACAAAGCATATTAATAGAAGTCAGAAGTCAAATAGGTGTTTTCACACTTCTTGTATTCTGAACAAGATAATTAGTTATGCAAGCAAAGAAGGTACTAATAAATGCATTAAATAATATTACATGAAAATTTATATAGGAATTGATTATCCTACATCCATTCATTTTATACTGAAAATTTTACGTCTTTGCTGGTTTAAAGATCCTAATCTTAATTCTTATAACTTAGACATTGTCAACCAAGTACAGTAGTACTGTGTTATGAATAGTATATTTTATCTTTTATGAGGCACAATACCTAATTCTGCTCACAGCAAGACTGTGCTACTCCACTGAGCTCAACACATTTGTATAATTTTCAGTGAATACAAACTTTGGCCTGTTCTTTACAAACATGAGCCAAAGTATTTTCTGAGACAAGCATAATAGAAATGTGGTTTGTTGCTTTTGAAATTTTTTTCCCCTCTGCAGGTATGAGTAAAATGCTTCTAATTTCCTTTAATATTCAGGCTAATACATTAGCCATCAGTACTCCAATCGTGGGAAATCCTTTGTCACTGCTCAAATGAATGAGTATAGAAGATTGGTATCAATAAAATAGGCAAAGACAAAACCCTATGGATAATTTTATAGAAAATGCTGATTATATAATTTTGTTGAAATATGCAAGACATGGTTCAAACTCTCATCAGAACTAGAACTATTAAATCTTTATACATGTCATCCCTGGTGAAACCTCTACTGAAAAAGGGTGGCTCTAAAAGATTCTACATTAATTTTATTTTCATATGGTATCTTCATCTTCTCTCTGGTAAAAGAATTGCATCATACTCCTGAAATCAGGAGGAATTTGAGGTCTATATGAACCCAAAGCAAAGAGAGATTCCTTCTTTAAAGGTCTGAATTAAGCACACAACTTTCCTGAGTAAAATAACATCTAAATCTTTTGAAGTTGTTCACTGGCATCATCCAAGCACTAAACAGAATTAAAACAATAATTAACATAATACTAGATTCACTGTTACAAAAAGCTGTTTTGGAAAACCACAAACTGTGGGGATATACTTTCTCTGAGCAGGTACAGATGGTACTGTGAGAGAAATAATTAATTTGAAACTGCTTATATTTTTTTCTTGTACACTTACACTATCTTTGAAATAATTTCTGCTTTGCCAGATGGAAAGGGATCATATATAACAGATGTGCAGAGCTGATAGAAGAGGATTTTCAGCACTGAACTGCAGTACTGAGAACATTCATTAATGTTCATTAAGTGCTTTGAGGTACAAAGGTGAAAGGTACTGAAGAAGTGAAAAGCATTAACATCATACTCGATGGTGAACAAACAGAAATGGGGGATTTATGAACATGTGTAAGGTAATTTTTCTAAACTAGATTATACTGCGTTGAATCTATTGCACTAAAGAGTAGATTCAAAATTATTCTGATAGTTCCACAGAGGGTTTTTCTTTTTGTTTCCAAAATTATGACTTTTAGACATGACTTTAAGAAAAGATACACGAAAACCAAGCACCTGCTTTGTTTGTTATTTTTCATATTATGTTTATCATTGCTGTACTGAGAGACAGTATTAAAATACCCCAGTGCATTTTACTTCTTTCCATTGCAGCCTTTCCAGATTGTTTCTTAACAAACTAAAAGGATAAAACTTCTGCCTATAGAGAAATTATTAGGAAGCATAAAAGAGCTAGGAAATCACAGAATCACAGAATCATAGGGGTTTGAAGGGACCTAAGAGAGCACCAGGTCCAACCCTTCTGCCAAAGCAGGTTCCCTAGGGCATATCACACAGGTAGGCGTCCAGACGAGTCTTGAATATCTCCAGAGAAGGAGACTCCACCACCTCCCTGGGCAGCCTGTCCCAGGGCTCTGTCACCCTCACTGTGTAAAAGTTCTTCCGCATGTTGGTGCGGAACTTCCTGTGCTCCAATTTACAGCCATTGCCCCTTGTCCTATCTCCACAGACCACTGAAAAGGGGCTGGCCATTTCCCCTTGTGTCCCACACTCAAGATATTTATAAACATTAATAAGATCCCCGCTTAGCCTTCTTTTCTCCAGGCTGAACAGAACCAGTTCTTTCAGCCTTTCCTCTTAGGGGAGATGCTTCAGTCCTTAAATCATCTTCGTAGCCCTCCACTGGACTCTTTCCAGGACATCCCTGTCTTTTTTATACCAGGGACTCCCGAACTGGACACAATACTTCAGGTGGGGCCTGACCAGGGCAGAGTAGAGAGGAAGGATCACCTCCTTTGACCTGGTGGCCACGCTCATTTTAATGCCAGCTATTAAGGAAACTTGCTTTTTTCTTGTTGGTGTTTTTTTTTGTTTTAATAAATTACTTTTTGGAGGATAGAATTTGGAAAATATGAAAATATTTTAGTAGTAGTGGGAGTCATCCTCTCTTATTTTCTCACTAGTTAAATAACTCCATGAAAAGTTAGCATTATTTTTAAATAAATTCAATAAAAATCATGGCAGACTACACCTGTTAAAGTCGGCTATGTTGTTCTTGGGAGTCTGTTGAACGTTATGAAATATAAACTGACTTGTTTCTTCATTTTTTATAAAATAATTCAGAAATTATCCCATAACTAAATTTCACAAAGAAGAAAAAAATTACCCATAGATCAAAATTTTTCAGTGTCAAAAATGTTTTTCATTGGTGAAAATCCTCCTAATTTTAGATTCCTGTGATTTAATAAATGAACAGCCCTGATCAAGTTACTGATTTTTTTTTTTCCAATATAATTTGTTGTACTTTGTCATGTTTTGGTAAGTGAAAAGCTTAGTGGCTAAGAAGGACAATGGTATCCTGAGATACATTAAGAAGAGTGTGACCAGCAGGTTGGGGAGTTTGTTCCTCCCCCTCCACTCCACTCTGGTGAGGCCTCATCTGGAGTCTTATATCCAGTTCTGGGCTCCCCAGTTCAAGAAAGACAGGGGACTACTGGAAATCGTCCAGCAGAAGGCTATGAGGATGATGAGAGGACAGGAGCATCTCTCTTATGAGAAAAAGCTGAGAGAGCTGGGTCTCTTCAAGCCTGGAGAAGAGAAGGCTCAAAGGAGATTTTATCAATGTTTATAAATACCTGAAGAGTGGGTGTCAAGAAGATGAGCCAGTCTCACTGCTGCCGAGTGATAGGATGAAAGGAAATGGACATAACCTGAAATTTAGCAAGTTCCACCTCAACATGAGGAAAAATTTCTTTACTGAGGGGGTGATGGAGCACTGGGACAGACTGCCTAGAGAGGTTGTGGTGTCCATCTCTCGAGACTTTCAAAACCTTCCCGAATGTGTTCTGTGTGACATGTCCTAGGTGAACCTGCTTGGCAGGGAGGTTGAATAAGATGATCTCTAGATGCTCCTTCCAACCCTGATGATTCTGTGATTCTCTGAATAGAATTCTGATTATTTTCAGAGTCAATGAACACAAACAGCCCTTCCCCACCCCTTGCAATACTGCATTATGTCCTAAATTAAGATCTAAGGGCTAAGAGAGGCAGGGTGAAACATTCTCTGGATGCATGTGTCAGTTGTGATTTTAAACACAAGAATTCTCAATACTGGAAATTGCAAATAGAAACAGAAGCCTAAGACAACGCAATAACAGTAAACATCATGTAATATCCATTTTATCAAAGTGTATTTATGATATTATTTCTGTAGCATTAAGAAAATATAAACTCCTACCAATTCTTTGAGTCTTTTGCAATCAGATGTCTTCATCAGGGATTAATTCAAAACAACACGTAAACATGTGCTTTGTTTTAAACCAACAGAAGCTGTAAAGAACCAAAATGTTTGCAAAAGTCATTAAAGAGTCCAAGCAATGGGGCCCTTGATTATTGTGCACTCAGCGAGCCTATGCAGCTTAATGTGGTGTTTTTTTCCTGGTTTATTTTTTCCACTGAAGAACTGCAAGTATTTGTGAACTCATGATGCTTGTTGTCTTATAGTGTCTTGAGAAATCAAGTACAGAGTTTTTAATTCCATATTATGCATATATGTATACACACATATAAGTAAGTTTATGCAGCACAGAACATGAAGTTTTATATCCATTAAACAAATTCAGATAATATCCAACTGCATAACCTGTTCCTCTACATGGGTGACACGAGTATTAAAATGTTACGTCACAAATATTGCAACAATAATTTGGATACTTCTTGGATTAAGTTCAGTTCTTCCTTTGGACCCTGAATAAGTACCCAACTGTGGAGAACTATTTTTGAGGAAAACGTGTCACAACTTTAAAATGGAAATATTTCAGTCCACATGGATGATGCCTTCTAACAAAGGCCAAGCGTCTGCTCAGAGGAACCCCAAGACTGTAAGTCACAAATGTGTCTTTTACAATTAGGTGGTTAATAAAAAACCCCAAACAAATAAACAAAACCAACTAAACAAAAATAAAGAAAAGAAAAAAATAAAAGAAAAAGAAACAGCATGTGCAATATCTTGTATCTTATATTGCATTATTGCATAAACTCTCTAGGGCAGGGTATTCAGTCTTCAATTTCAACTGTTCTACTGTGCTGACAATACTATTGAGGGAATAGCAAAAACATAAATCCTCCAATACTAAAAAACATCCAGTACGATTTACTAGAGTATTGAAGAACTTTGGGTTTTGATCTGTGTAGTAGAAGCATGTGAAAGTGATACACCCACTGGATCTTTTCAATGGTAAATACAGATACACTAAAGTAAAGCAAAGCAAGAACAAAAACAAATTTTCATGCATAGCAACCCAAACCTATTCCTTGTGTTTGGAATCCCATCTGTTGATCCTGCCAATAGGAGGTGGAACCTGAGGTGTTTGAAAGCAGCAAGGCAGAGGGAGAGTAGCAATCTCATGAACTACCTAGTTAAATTATAAACAGAATAAAAATAGCTGTCAATTCTGTTAGGTAAAACAACAGTTTTCAGTATAGCTGACAGCAAAATAATGCAACTATACTAAAGATCTAGTAAAGAGTAGGTAGCAACATGGTCGTTACAGTGCATCTTAACAGAAATACCAGAAAATTAATGAGTTTCTGATATATTTCTCTCTTCTGGAGAAGAGAAGGCTCCAGGGGAGACCTTATAGAGGCCTTCCAGTACCTGAAAGGTGCCTATGATAAAGCTGGGGAAGAACCGTTCACCAAAGCATGTAGCAATAGGATGAGGGGTAACAGTTTTATACTAGAAAAGGGTAGATTTATTTTGGATATTAGGGAAAAGGTTCTTCAATGTGAGGGTGGTAGATCACTGGAACAGGTCGCCCAGAGAGGTACTGGAGGCCCCATCCCTGGATACATTCAAGGTCGGGCTTGATGGGTCTCTGAGTGACATGATGCAGTGAAGATGTCCCTGCTTACTGCGGGGGGGTTAGACTAGATGACCTTTAAAGGTCTCTTCCAACCTTACACATTCTATGATTCTATGTTGGACATCCATGGAAGGACCTGTACGAAGAGTACTTCTATGGATTTTTAAAAGCTACGTGCATTTTGGCTGATTTTTTTTCCCTCCCTTTTCTTTCCTGCTTTGGTCATCTAAGTCTTTTCAATGACATGGCATTTTCCACAGTTGATATGATCATTTACTGAAGAACATTTCTCTTCTGAGGCACAAATCTCTTCCAAGAACACCAGGCAGGCTTATTCTTTCCCTATATTGTTTCAGTATGTTTGCTATTTGCTATTACTGAAAATGGTAGGTGGATCTAATTATTTGCAAAAGTTTCTGCTTGGTTTCTTACTATAATCATCACTCTTTATAGTCAAGAGAATTTCTCACCTGGTGGTAGGCTTTTCTGTACATTTACCAACATGGTGAACCGACAAAGGACTTCATATCAGTGAATGCTGGTGAAAGTTAGTCTTAAATATAAGTTACTTGTGCTTATATCAGTAAACTGGTAAGTACGTATATCAGTATAGCAAATGAAGACTTCTATGTCCAGCAGGTGACTTACCTCAGCTGTCTTGAGAATTTTCTGAGATTGTAATGATCTTTTTAAAAGGCATAATTTTTGGTTTTTTTTTTTTTTTTTTTCCAGTTTTTTCTGTGTGTAATAACTCTAAACAGAACATGTGGTGACTGATTTTTCTGTGTATAACTTTTGGAAAATAAATGCTATGTACATTTATGAAAATATAAAGAGATTCAAGGTGTTATACAGGATGCAAACACAAGATATTAGAGATTGAGAGAAGACAACCACAAAAGACAGAAGCTATCATAATAACATCTTTCTGGGCATGTTTATTTTATCTTCTTGAATATCTCTAAGTTATAAATCCAAAACTTGGGGGGGTAGGACAGAAGAAAGAAAAAAGAAAGAAAGGAAAAAAAAAGGACAAAAGACAAAAAGAAAAAGAGAAAAGGGAAAAGAGAAAAACTGAAATGAGAAAAGGGGAAACTAGAAAAAAAGAGAAATGAGAAAAAAGAGAAAAAGAAAAATAAAAAATAAGAGTTTCAATACAAAAAGCTTCCAGCAAAAATGTTCAAATCTGAACTTGTAAGAAAGGTGAGATTCTCCTTTTCAAAGAGTTCTCTTTGTTTCTTTGCTAAAAACCTGTTCTCATATATTAGTTTCATATTTGCAGCAGGCTCATTATCAGGAAAGAAATCACATCTATCACTTAGTGGTTACTGCACCACGAACAATTGTTTGGTGTGATGCCTTTTCTGTGGCTTTTTGTTACCCTCATGTTTGATGTGATTTGTGCACAATACATAAAAACATGATGTCAGTTCAATTTGAGATATGAAATATACTGTTATATAGGAAAATATATCTCTGTATCTTTAGTGTCTTTTCAGAGGAGCTTCTGGGGATCCAGTTATTAAAAAAAATATAGATTTGGTTTCAGTTATTGAACTACTGCTAAGTCAAAAGCATTCTGTTTATCCTGTGATGACACTTGCATCCTCTGTACCATGTTTGTCTTACTGCACCTTGATGACTATACTAAAGTAAATTCCAAAATGAGAGTGTAACTATTAAAACAGGAATGTAATATCAATATCAATGTAAGGACATTGAGGTCCTCGATCGAGTCCAGAGAAGGGCAACCAGGCTGGTGAAGGGGATCGAGGGCAAATCCTATGAGGGACGGCTGAGGGAGCTGGGGTGTTTAGCTTGGAGAAGAGCAGGCCGAGGGGAGACCTTATCACCACCTACAACTACCTGAAGGGAGGTTGTAGAGAGGTGGGCGATGGTCTCTTCAGCCATGTGACAGGTGATACGACAAGGGGGAATGGCATGAAGCTGTGCCAGGGCAGGGTCAGATTGGACATTAGAAAAAAAATATTTTACTGAAAGCGTTGTCAGGGCCTGGAACAGGCTGCCCAGGGAGGGGGTTGAGTCACCTTCCCTGGATGTGTTTAAAAAAAAGGATAGATGAGGTACTTACGTTGGGATTGGTTGGACTTGATGATCTTCAAAGGTCTTTTCCAACCTTGTGATTCTGTGATTCTGTGATTCTGTGATCAATGTAGACAAAGGTATTGTGCTTCTAGTTGCTTTGTTTTCCTTGGATGATGCCAAAGTTGACTTTACCTAATTTTTTATTTCTGTTGGTTTTAGTAGGACTATTTATTTTCTTCACATGTGACATATTTGCAACAATAATAGCAGTAACAACAACCTTTGAAAGATAATGCTTACTGGGAGACAAAGTAAATTATATATATATTCTTATTAATTGAAAGTAATAGCAAAGATGAGTACAACCTCCAGTGACAGCTAACAACTGTGGAGTTTTTGTGGAACTTGTCATTAATAAGGAAGAAACAAGCACTCCTTGAGGACAAATAAATTGAATATTTATCTGCTGTTTAATGGCTTGCCTTGTGCAATTAATAATTTACAGAATATGTTTAGAGTATTTTGTAAGACCAGAAACTGGGGAAGCTTTCTATTGATAGCAGGTGCTGATATCCAGGCTACTGAAGAACCTTAATAATTAAAGAAAAGACTGAGTTAGGCTACTCATCCTCTCTTTATTGTTAGTGAAAGAAAAAACATACCTAGAATTAATCAGATCCATGAAACAATTTACATTTCATGCACCTAATTTAGAATGACATTAGCAACCTATGGGTTCTTCAATCATTTATTACTTTCCATTATAAAGGGTGCTGACTAGCCATGTTTGGTAAATGCCTTTGAGTTCTTTGCTTAAGGTGCCTTAGCAGTGTCTGGTCTGTTAAGGACTCCCCATCTTGTATTTGCTCAGAGTACGGTTCATATCACATACTTAGATATATCCCCTGTAGAAAGGACTAGTGACATCAGCCTGGAGTATTATTTGGTCCACGTTTCCTCTGAACCCCAGATGGAATTTCCATAGGTGTATTGTTTTGTTTTCTGTTTTTAAGTTCCAGGTAGTTGAACAAATATGTCATGTGATGTTAAATTAATGTTTTACAGTATACAGTTAATATTGTAACAGTGTAGATTAAAGGGAGCCAAGTATGATGCAGTCTTTTCCAACTATAAAGACCCATCTCCAGAAAAAAAATTTTCAAACAAAATTCCTAGATTTTTTTATGGAAGGATTTAATGGAAAGAGAATAAAATGATTCATTTACAAAGAAACCCCAAACCAAAACAAAAAACAACCCCAAAAAGCATCCCACCATCCCATATGCTTCCTCCCCCTCCCTATGACCAACTCCAAACAACTCCACTCAGAGATATTAATATTAATTTTCAAAATTAGAAGACTAGGAAATGAAAGAAAACCAGGAAGATATGTTTTCTGACATCGCAACCCAGATCATAGAAGTTAGGTGTCTGCTTCCACTAGCTGTATAGAAAAATAGTAGGCAATGAAAATCTTCTTTTCATTCAGCATCCAGACTTCCAGTATTGCTCTGGGGACAAGAGCAATAGCTCTACATATGCATATACATACATGTATACATGTGCATATATATAATATATAAATGTATGTGTTTGTACATATTTTTATTAATATAAATTATCACAACATTACCATAGAAAGTGGAAAACCTTGATTTTTTGTTCAGTTTTTTCTGACTTCTACTTCATCCATGGTAAAGTTGCATGGATTTACCAAAGTCAGAAATACACTAGATCTTAAGATAGATGCTTATCTTCTCACCACTATGTCTATCTACATGTTTTTGGAACCATGATTTTTTTTAATGTAATCAGAAAGTTTGTAAGCTAAACAGCAAAATGCAAAGGGATTTCAGGATTAGAATGCCAGCACACATTGGACAGTTGTCAGAGCAGCAGCTGGAATGCAGGCAGCTGAATTCCAGCTCAAATGGTATTTATTTGGACTAATAGAACAGGACACTTGGAAGACAATAAGAGAGGTAAGTTATCTGATACAAAGCTAATGAAGAGAAAAATTTTGTTTTCTGGAAATATGCTAGTCTGGCAAAATAGTAGCACTTTACAGGAATGCTGTTTTGCCTGAATATTTCATGAGAATCCAAACGCTGTATTTAGGAAACCTGATCTCACATTGCTAATTTACCTACCTAGAAAACTATAAAAGAGGTTGTTGTGGTTTTATGTGGCAAGGATCTTGTAGAGAAGTGGGGGGGCTGCAGGAGTGGCTTCTGCAAGAAGCAGCTAGAAGCTCCCCTTGTGGCCCCAGGCACCAGAGAGGAAGATTCTCTTGCAGCCTGTGGAGAAGACCATGGTGGAGTGGGTGTCTCCCTGCAGCCCATGGAAGATGATGGGGAGCAGAGATCCCACCTACAGCCCATGGAGACACCTCATGCTGGAGGACATGGTGACATACCGAGGACACTGTGACCCACAAGCCTCTGCTAGCCCAAGGAGAGAGACAGAGAGACAGAGATGAGCAAGAGAGAGATCCATGCCAGAGCAGGTTTGCTGTGGGGGGTGAGGCTTGTGACTCTGTGGGGGACCAGGTTGGAGAAGTCTGGGCCTGAGAGTCTGAGACATTGTCTGATTCAATGACTACACCCCATAGAAGTGACCCACGCTGGGGCAGCTGGTGAAGAGCTGAAGCCCCATGGGAAAGGGCTCATGTAGGAGAAGTTTGTGAAGGACTGTCGCCTGGGTAGGACCCCACACTGGAGCAGGGGAAGGGTGTGAGGAATGTCCCCCAACCCTCCCCAGCTAAGAAGGAAACCAACTTGTGAGGAAGTGAGTGAAACCCCCATTCCCCGATTCCCTGCCCCTCCCTGTGCCACAATGGGGGGAAGAAGGGAGCAAAATCATGGATAAAGTGAAGTCTGCTAAGAAGGGAGGGGTGGAGGAAGATGCTTTAAGATCTGGTCTCACTTCTCATTATCTGACTCTGGTTTCACTGTGTGTGTAGTGTAGTGTAATAAATTAGAGAGTTTTCTTTCCTTTATTCTAAGTTGAGTCTGTTTTGCCTGTGACGCTAATTGTGGAATGATCTCTCCCTGTCCTTACCTCAACTCCTAAGCCTCTCAATATATATTTCCTCCCCGTCCAGCTGAAAATAGGAGTGATAGAATGACTTTAGTTGTCATCTGGCCTCCAGCCAGGGTCAAACCACCCCAGAGGTTTTTGTACCAATAAATTTGCCAGAAAGCAGTCTTTCTGCACTTTCAAATCCATGCAGACAGTCTGACTTGTGACTGAGCCTCATAATTTCTTCCCATTCTTTTCCAAAGATGGACTTAAAAGCCCATTCTAGTTATACTGTATGATATGGGGAGCATTCCTGTTGCTGATAGACTTTTCACACTTTAAGGTTTATCTGACTCTGCAGTGTGAGATGGGAGATATGATACCAGATCCTAAAGCTTTTTGAAAGAAATGTAGAACAAACAATTTTTGGGTTTTTTTCCAAAAAGAATTACTGAATTTTTCTATCAATGGGGGATTTTATAACCTCTACTACTTTTTGCTTGTGTAGAAGCAAGAACCTGGACATTTTTTAATGCCTTGGATAACTTGGCTTTGGAGATTTACCAGGATGAAGCTGTTTGCTTTTCTCTTCCAAAAAAATATCATTAGCAATGCAATCCTTGATGACTGAATGTGAGAAAAGTAAGAAAAAAGTAGTAGAGGTGTTTCCCATAGAGTAACTAATGTTGCACTCTGTCATCCTCTTAGAGCCTAGACATATGTGACTGTTACATCTATGAACATGAAAATACCCATAATCTGAGAAAATTTCAGAATTTTCTGTCGTATTTTTTCTCTTTGGAGTAATTCTTTAAAGTGATAAGTTTTCATTGAGCTTTGCTGCCTTTTGATAAGAAGCCATGTACTACTACTCAGAAATATCTCCTGAAGTCTAATATGTATGTATTTATTTTATCAAGCGGCATTCTATTTCATGGCATCCATTTTTTTCCTCAGGAAAATGTTTTCAAATCAATTGAATTCTAATTTAACTTAATTATAAGGATGGACATAATTCCCTAGCATTTAGCAATATTTATGGCAAAACTAACTGTGTACATCCCACTACCAGTCTTGTTCACTTACATAAATAAACAGTAATGTATTTTGGGTTGCTGTGTAAAACCAGAAAAAAATCCAAAGCATAAGAATAACACTGAGGTCAGAAAACCCTGTTTTTTTACTCCTTTTTAGTATTAATTCCTTGGTAGCTTTCAATCAAGCTTCACTTGTTCTGTCCTATTTTCTTCTCATTTTTAATACAGAAAAAAAAAAGTAATAACATAACAGGATATTTTAAGAATTATTTGACAATTTTTATTTCCTCAGTGCTCACTGAGTGCAATGATGGAGTACTTTTCTGTGGTGCGTCTTCTGCTTCAGTTTTTGTGGTCTGAGGCTGTGATACAAAAGAAATTGTGGAAAATCTGATGGCTAGAGAATATGCCTGAAGAGCAAACCCCTGACCAGAACTACTATAAAACTAATGTAGACACATCCTTGGGATTAGTTTTCAGTTCCAGTAAATTATCATCGGAGTTGTCTGGATTAGAGAGTCTGAATAATTTTAAAACCAGGCAGCACCAAGACACAGATGGAAAAGGTACAGAATTATTTCATTGATACCTCTTTCCAAACAGAAAAGGTAATTTAATGAAATTCATATTTCAATAAAACAAATGCATTTATACTTTCACTCATGACAGTATATTGGCTTTGACTCTTGAAGCATACAGCATAATGTGAAGTGTCCAGCGTAATAATAAGGTAGATTTGGAAACAAGACCATTTTAGAAAGGAAGTAACAATGACCTGAAACTTCATGGTGTCTTTGGAACTATGATAACAGAATTTGTGAAATTGTGATAAAGAATTATTTGGGAAAAAAAAAAAATCTGCTCTTGCTATAAAATTCAAACCAAAATTAGCTAAGCTTTCAGCCTATGAAAATTTCAAATGACTCATGTTGAGATTTGAATTTTGGAATATTAATTATTCAAAATCCATCTGTACTTGGTTTGCAGGTCCAAGCAGCTTCATTAAAACCTGTGTGCACATGTCCTCCTCTTACAAAAGAATTAAGCATACATAGATCATGAGCCTTCAAAAGCTAGTCTGGTTTGTCTTTGCAATTTCTTTTTAGAGCTAGTAGGATAGCTAGAGTGTCAGGAACAGGGACTGAGAATAGTAAGCATATCTCTTCTAGATTGATGATTGGCACACAGGTCGTAAAGAGAATTAAAAAACGTTGCCTGTCCTCTTTTGCAGGATAAGAACAAAGCTGAAGAGAGTGACAGAAGGGATGTGGGTTTGCAGATGGAGAAGCAGCAAATACCATGAGGATCCAGTATGTAATTAGTATGATCTTAATGTAAAGAGAGGCTTTTCCTTTGACAATAGCTCTCCCTCATTCTGTAAATGTGGTATAAAGGACTGTCTAGTTTTTGTCTGGGTCAGAGTTAATTTTAGTAAGAAACGGGGAGGGGACACAGCCAAGACAGTTGACCCTAACTAGACAAAGGGGTATTCCATAACATATGACTCAGCATATATAGGGTGCTGGCCAGGTGAGAGGCTGCTGCTCAGGGTCAGGCTGGGAATCAGGTGCAAAGTGGTGAGCCAATTGTGGTGAGCCTTATATATTCTTTTATAAGTACTGTTGTTATTTTCCTCTTCCTTTGCCATCCTAGCAAACTGTCCTTATCCCATCCCATGAGTTTTACCTTTTTCTTCCAAGTTTCCTTGCCATCCCACCAGGGCTGGTAGGAGTGAGTGAGCAGCTGCATGGTGCTTAGCTGTTAGCTGGGGCTAAACCATGGCAAGAACCTAAAAATTTTCTTTTTAAATTTCCCCCACCACAAGCGTTACAGGGAGGAAACGACCAAAAAAACCCTTCAAACTTGTAGGCAAAAATTGTATTTAATTATTAAGAGGTGAAGGTATGGGTTGAATTTGTATTTGTATGGACAAAACAAATTCAGATTATATGGCAATCTCAAATTTTGCATTTTCCTTCTAGAGTTCAGCCTTACAATATTTTATTTTTAACAAAAAAACCCTCTCTATAAATTTCCATTTAAAAATTTGGATTAACTTACTTCCTGTTCCATAATACCTCTGTATGATCTTTCCTTTGAATTTCTCCCTCCCATGCTTAACTTTTACTTGCTTCTTTTCCCTTAAATACTTTTATGAGTTGAGTTTTGGAATTCTCTCTTCTCTCCTACTTTCCTACTTGTGGGTTATTTCCTCTCTAGCTGTGTTCTCAGTACTCCCTGCTGAATCTGTGAGGACATAATACAGATAAGAGGAAAGGAACCATCCACTTAGACAAAAATCCAGGCAGCAAGTACCAGATCAGCAGCTGCTTCTCAGCACAAGGGGTTTCATGTAGGTGCTTTTAAGGGGGTACATAGTCCCTTGATCAACTCTTGGCAGCCTCTGCCAGATCTTTGTCCCTTTCTTCTCACCATATTCACTATATGAAGCTTTGGAAAAGGACTGCATTTTAAACATTGCAAGAGTATAGAATTATTTAGAGAGAAGTTGCTGTCAGAGCAATTTTAGCAATTTTTCATGTGCAAGGAAGTACAAATTCCACCTTTGCCTCTTTGGAATAATTTCTGTAAGCTGGTTAGAAATGACTCCTGATGATCTCTTTCTTTGAAAGACAATTCTTTGCTTGTTTATCTAATAGGTGGGCTGTACTAGGAATCTCCTCCCACTGCAAGTTAGAGCTTTACATCCACTTTCAGGGTTCCTTTCCAGGTATCAAACTTATTCTCTGGATGTTGCTAAGTTCGACATATAAGACTACATGAGATGACTTGTGCCATATTGCAACAATAAATAAAGCGCAGTTCTCAGATAGCCATATAGTAAACTCTTGCATCATACTACAATGAAGTAACCATTTAAGTGATGAGAAACTTGCCTTTATTCTCTCTATCCCCTTTCCTTACCCATTAATCACAAAAAGAGAGGTACTATTTGCTAGTTCAGAGCATCAGAGAATAATCAAGAAAAATTATTAAAGAAAATTCATTGACTCATTAAGGACAAAAAATACACACTGACATTTGACTTTTAATTATTTTTGTACTTTTTTTACATTGTTATAAAATTCATATGTGCTGCTCACCCTTAAAATGAAGTCCCCGAGTTTGCTCAAAGAGAAAAAGTAAACAGGGCACATTGAACTACTGTGAAGCTGACAATTCCTCCTGGATTTGTGTGATATACGCCCCTGCAGGAAAGAACCCATACAAATGTAAAAATTACCTCTGGGCTGCACACCCCTGGGAGACAGGCTCATTGCATATAAGAGATACAGCTAAAGGTTGATGAAATGCATTTTCCCTTGGGGAAAATACTGTTTCCAAAACATTTTCACACTGGGTGAAGCACTGGGAATAGCCAAGAGGATAAAATCCTTGAATGAAAGAAGTAGCCTCAGAATGGATGAAAAAACCCACAAAATATTCTGACATTCTAGGAAAATTTAGTTTGTATTTAAAAACAGATTTGATAACTTAATGTCAGGAACATAGAATTTCTCAGGAATGTATTTCTTTATTTTGATTGTATGAATAATTTCTTGGTAAAACACCCTTTTGTTTATCAAAGGTAGAATTACATAACATGAAGATAAAACTTGTGACCTTGTTTTGGCTGAGGTAGAGTTAATTTTCTTTTTTAGTAGCTGATACAGGGCTGTGTTCTAGATTACTGGGGAAACTAGCTGGGAGGCACAATTGTTGCTTAGAAACAGACTGGTCATTGTTGGTTTTATTTTTTTTTTTCCCCTTCTGCATATGGTGAGCCATTGCATTTGTGCATCATTTGGTTTTTATTTTTATTTCTATTGTTATTTTTATTATTATCTTCCTTTGTTAATGTATTAAAATGTCTTTATCTCAACCCATAAGGTTTGTTTTTTTCCATTTTCCTCTCCATCCCTTTGGGGGGAGTGGTAAGAGAGCAGCCATGTTGTGTTTAGTTGCCACCTGGAGTTAAACCATGATAAAACCTTGCTCTGTCTTCCAGACGTGATTCCTAAAGTTTGCTTACTTTTTGACACTGAGAAGTATTTTCAGAGAACTATCTATAGTGAGTTCAACATCTATTTCTATTGTAAAAGTTAATTTAGAGACCACTAATCCATATGTACACTGTGTTATCTTTTTTTCCATTTGCATAACCTTGCAGTTGTAGATGTTGGTTACCATTTGCCCATTGGTGTATTCTGCATCTCTTCAGAGACAGATTTAATTTTTATTGGCATGAATAAACCTTTATCACATCACTGTTTAATCTCTTTTTCAGATTATTTCTGACTATGATAAAGGTTTTTACATGGATTGTTTCACAGACCTCTGGATCTGTAGCGGAAAACTTACATTAGGAAAACTAATCGTTAAGAAGGTTAAGTTCTGAGGTTGGACCAAATGGCTCAGGGCTTTATCCAGGTGGGTTCTGAGAACCTCTAATGATGGAGAAAGATCTTGAGACAGCCTTTTCCTCACTGCCCTTGTGGTGAAGAAACTTGATGGCAACTGCATAATACAGATAACTGAGAAGCAAATTAAGGTATTTGTTTCTGTCTGTTGTCTATGCTTATTTATTTACTTTTTGTTTGCTTTATAGGTAGGAGTTGATCATTTGCAATTTGAAAGTCTACCCGATAACCTGAACCTATGGCTTTATTGTTCTCTATGGTTCTTTCTCTTAGAATGAAGCAGTTTATTTGATACATCATTTGGAAAATCATTACAATTTCAGAGTTTTCAATTTACAGGTTAAAATCAAGCTCTGAATAGCATATCCCTTGTGCCATATTCTTTGCAAGATCTCCATTACCATCAGTGGCTTGATGCATTAGGCAATGGAAGATTTTGAGTTATTTTTTGATTGCTTTTTTACTGGTGGTAAAAACAGCATGTGTAGCTGAAAACAGCCTTGCATTTGTTGGTTGGTTTTCTCCTCAATATAAAACAAATTCTCTACATAAACTTCACAAAGATTAAAAAAAAAAAAAGGGGAAAAAATCTCAAGGTCATGAAAAGTGAAAATAAAGATTAAAAACTCCAGAATTCAGAAGTCCTTTTGCTGTGTGAAGCGTTATTCAGCTTCTCCAAGGTTTTAAGCATTTGTTTCATTCACTGCATCATGATCTAGAGGGTTCGTGGCTATCCCCATTACCTTTTATCCACTTGAATCCATTTCTCTTTACAAGTACCCTGTTGGTCCAATAGATATGTCTGAGCATCTTTGGAACATCTCCATTATTAAATTATCTACAATACATAATCTATTATTAAATAAGCACTGCTTTACTGAAGCAAGAGCAGCCCCATAGGCACAGAAACTTATTAGTCTAGCAGTGTGCTTGTAAAAGGTGACAGATGGGAAAGACAGCTACAAGGACAGTGCCAGACCCCACTAACCCACCAGAGATTGAATCCATCAATCAGAAAAGACACAGTAAGAGTGCAAAGAGGAAAGAAGAGAAGAGATTTTTCCTGACTTTTATTAGGCCTGTTTTCTGTCCTCCCTCATGGTTTTACTTTCATGCAAAGGGAGGAGAGTCACACACTGTCCCTGTGCTTCTCATGGTAACATCATGTTCATTTGTGACTTGGCCTGGTTCTGAATTGATTGGTAATTCTAACAGCAAGGAAGTAATCCTTCTCAGCAATTTAAGTCTCAGATAATTTCCCAATCCTAATCACTCAGTGCATCTGTACAGATAACTCCTACACCTTGGGGGAATCCTTTGAATTTCAGTGGGGTTTCACAGACCTGGTAGCACTATAGCAGTCTTTAAACCTTGGCGAGAGATTTTATTGAATCTCATAAATTAAAATAGGATTACAGAAGTAATAAATTAAATAAATATTGGACATCTAAATTACATAAACATCAATCAAAAATCACAATAGAAATACAAAATCATACCAAAAATAATTCTTCATTCTCTTTCTTTCTCTTCCTTTCTCTTAGCAGGTACATTAGAAAAGTGAAGAAGTCACTTTGTTTAAGAATGACATTTGTTAAACATTTAATTATTCAACAAGAACAAGCCTTTTGCTTTCCTTCTGTGGTTAAATAGAGAATTTAGTTACAAGTTTCACAAAATGGGAATAAAGACTACAACTTTATGCTAAAAATGATTACTGTTTAAAATGCTTAAAGGAATGTTTCTTATGTCAGCACTAGAATGGAAAAACTTCAAGCTTGGTTGTTGCTGTACATTTTTCCTTCAGTGTCTTTTGATGTACCTTTTGAAAAGTGAGTATTCACCGGTATCATTTGTGCATGTGATTTCTACAAAATTCACCACATTGTACTATTTCTGAAATGCCAAAAATATTTGAAATTACTCTGCTCCAAAGTTGTGCAAGTTCCTAGTCTTCCTTTTGGGGTTAAAATAATATTTTGTATTAAAGTATCAATTGAAGGTTTCAATCTTAAAGTTTCTGTAATGCAGGTTAACATCCAGGAGATTTGTTAAAAAAATCACTAGAAAATGGAAACAAAGCTATTATGTCATCACATTTCCCCATATCGCTATTATGTCTGTCATAGAAAAGTACAGACTACAGAAAAATGATTGCCTAAGGACTACAACAAATCAATGATGCAGTTAGATGTTTAGTCCCAAATCACCCATTACTCTTGCTCTCACCCTCAAATCACACAATGCTCGATATAGTTTATTGTTTCCAATTTGTGGTGTGCGACATGACTCAGTAGTCTTTGGGTCGGTTTCAGTCATATGCATACTCAGAGAAACTAACATTTAAACAAGTCAGTACACAGCAGAGGGCTTATCAAGTGATCAGCAAAGATGACAGAAACCTTAAAGAGAAAGTTGCGTTGTATATTTTGTCTGAGTTTTTGGAGGGAGGAATTAGAAGACTGACAGTTGTTCTTAACCTCAGTGAGTTAAGACTTTTTGGAAAACTTGCAATGTGTTTGCAAGACTTTGGGAATTAATACTTTTACACATCAGCTTGGTTTATTTCTTAGTTTCTAGGAATAATTTTCATACTATGATCAATAGGAATAGTTTGCTTAAATATTGGACTTAGTACTCAGATCCTGATTAAAATCTTTGGATAGTTACATTATTTTCAGCAGATAAAAGGACAGATTGTATTTATTAGACATCATAGAGTGTAGTTTCTTATTGCATGTATCTGAACCCTGGTCTTACACATGGGCTGCCTTAACCTTCCTTTCATACAGTCTTTGCTTAATTCTTATCGAAATGGAGCTTACGCACAAATATATTTTACAGTCTCTAATAACTTTTTAATTATCCATGCAAAACTCTTTAATTTTCCAAGCAAATTAAAATCAAATTTAAATGCAGGACAGAGATCTCAAAAATACTATGTTTCTATAGGCTTGGTGAGAGCTGACAGTGGGGTTAAGAGACATATATGGCTAGAGTCCTTTCTGAAAGAAAATCAGAGATTTCTAGTCTTGCTAGCTCAGGAGTGATCTGCTCCATACTCTTGCCAGCCGTTGAGGTGAGACTGACCAGCCTGTAGTTCCTCAGTTCTTCCTTTTTAACCATTTTAAAAATGGGGGTTATGTTTCCCCTTTCTTTACTGGGCTGCCACAACTTCTCAGGTAAGATGAAGAGTGGATTACCAACTTCATCTACCAGTTCCCTCAGTACCTATGGCTTTAATTGTATCCGTGACGACATTGTTTGCACAAAGAATGGGGCCAGCATCTTTGTAGCTCAGTTCTCACTTTTATTCTCTGCATCGGCCTTTAGTGCTCTTCAGCTGTACCCTGCTCTGGTGAGACCCCACCTGGAGTACTGTGTCCAGCTCAGGGCCCCCAACCTAAAAAATACATGGACCTATTGGAGTGAGTTGAGAAAGCCACAAAGATGATCAGAGGGCTGGAGCACCTCTCCTGTGAGGACAGACTGAGACAGTCGGACTTGTTCAGCCTGGAGATGAGAGGGCTCTAGGGACACCTTACAGCAGTCTTCCAGTACCTGGGCATACCTGTCTTACACCTTGAGCAGTACTTGTTTTTTCTATGGATTATGTTGAAATGTTTAGGAGATCTTGAGGAATCCTCATTCATAGTTTTATTCCCTGCTCTAAAGCCCAACTGCAGAAAGCTTTAAGTTAGTAATGGGTGTGTTTGAAGAGCTTGGGTCTCTGGCAAACAGCTCATTGCAGCTCCAGTTTAATCAGCTCATTCTTTGGCATTTACTTGCTGCTTTCTTGCCTGAAGGGCAAACACTATCCTAATGAAGCTCACAAGGACAAATGACTTTTCCAGGCTGTGATTAATTTTCACAAGCTGACTTTAATCACTGGTTAATTAATAGAAGATTTGTTGATTTACAAAAAAGCAGAGTCATTATAAGCAGTATTATATTGATTTGTTTTTCATGAATTTAATGCAGTAATAAGCTTTTATTTAGAAACTAACTTAATGTGTTGAGATTCCACAGCAGAAAGAATGATAGCACAGAACCTATATTGCGTATTGTGTTTGTTTGCCTGACTGGCTCTTTTTAAAAGCAGAAAAAGATATCAATACAACTCTAGCACAACTCTACCTCTTACTTCCCTCCTCACCTGACAAGGACTAAGACTTTTTGCACTATTTGCATTAATATTTTAAAATTAAATGGTTAGTAGTAATATAACACTTAGATACAGCAAAGACCACAGAGAGTTTAGCATGTAAATCAAACTCTTCCTACCATGGCATATTTTCTACATAATTTTTAAGTCCAAATTTCACATCCAGTATTTAACAACATAAGGTAAACTATTTATTTCAGCTGATAAAAATATTTTTGACAAATGTATTTGTGACAAAAATAATATTGTGGACTCTATATAGTAAATAATTGAAATGTAAAGAAATGCTCGGTTTTATGCAGCAGGGGAAGCCATAGCAAGAATTTGTGCCTACAGTCTAAAGGTAAACAAATTATGAATTAAAACCAAAATACGAAGTTCTAACAGCTATGGTTCAACCAGTCTAGGTGTTGGATTATTTATCATTGTTTCTTTGATGGAAAAATAGTTGCTAGTCTGGAAGATTTATAAACATGATTTTATACATATTTGAGAACTTACTAAGAGAACAACATGGGAAATGTACTGACAATGTGTTGTACAACAGATCAGATGAGAGCAATGCATGGTCGTGAAATGACATGACATCTATTAATCCTAAAACCCATTATCTCATGTGATACAAGACTGGTTTTGGTAGAGTCTAGTACTTACTATAATCAAATGGGCATTGTATATGATACAGATATATTTTATGATAGTTTAGAATATATTAGACTGCTCTAATAGATCTTCTCTCTCTTCATTGATTATATTATGTTCATCCCTTCTTTTCTGCATAGCACAAAATATCAAACTGACATTGGTAGAAGTCTTACTGTGAATATAGCACTCTAAGTGGGATTTGTTCTTGAAACAGCATTTTTCTTGTGCCTCATGAGTTTTTTTTTTTTTTTAAATATGTTGCAAAGATGTATACTTCACTAATATTTGGTGTACACAAAGTCTCATTCATTTTATGATCCCCTTGAAACTGTCACACTGTATAAATTGGCTAACATATTCATGAAAAAAAAAATCTAAATTCATTGCCTCCATGCTGAAATCTGAGATCATTTGGAACAAGTTGACTTTAGCCTTTGACTCTTCAGACAAAGGGGATAATGCTCACTTATTGCCATTATACCTGTGATCCTCCACAATAACACTTTTCTACCAACGGCAGCAGCAGGAAGCTGAAAATGCAGCTTAACACATACTCTGTGATAGTGAATTTGAATAGCCTTCGATAAGAGGAAGCATTACACTTCCACTGGGCACTATGCACAACTCCATTACATAATTAAGCATCAATTAAAATGCTATCAAAATAAAATGTTTTCCTGTTGTCTTTTCAATGGTGTTATCTTGGCACTTCATCTGCCTAATGTCATCAGTTAGCATACTAGACCCAGTGCCATTAAGGTTAATGTGCAACATGTTTATAATGCACATTAGTGTGTCATAACATATGTCAAACAGAAAACCTGATCATAATGATGATGATGGTCTCACAAAGGAATATACAAAGAATCAGGAAAATATGTTAATTGACTCCTATCTGAAAGATTGTATTGGCTTTCAGTTAGGTTCTTGATTTCAGACATCCTCAAAGAGCAAGGTAAAGAAAAATGAAACTGAATTAAGCTTGAAGAAGCCTGTGTAGAGATATGACAACAGAAAAACATATTCAGGACTAGCTTTTCCCTAGAGTCCTCAAACACACCTCAAAAAGCCAACAAGAAACATTATTTTTTTTGCAGTCTTCCATAATAATTCACTGGAAAGACTTTTTTCATCCTAGTAGATGACAAAAATGCCTCCATTTGTATTTCCGACTGTGCAATACACAGTCTAGCTAACAGTAAATGCTGGGCAGTCTACATTTTTTGTGTACTGTGCTTAATGAGTTAACAGTTTGATTCAAATATTGTTAGAATAATTATTTAAGAGTATCACAGACAAAATTCCTTTTTTTTTTTTTTTTCTTTTTTCAAGACCACTTAAAGTGAGGTAAAGAACTGTGGTAAAAAGCCATGTGCAAGTTTAAAGTAATTGTCACTTCTTCTATTTATGTACATGACATATTGAAAAATAACTTGCTGTCTTACAGCAAGAAAAAAAATTTTTTTTACATATTTCTCCAACAGATATCATCAATCAAAACATAGATTTATAGTCAAAAATTAACCTCTTGATACGTTTGAATTTTCTCTATTGTACTAAAACCTTTCAGTATGAAATGGATACCACAGCACAGTCCGTAGTGTAAAACAATGCAAAAAACCCCTCATAGAATCTCCTACCTAAAGTAATGCTTAAATACCTTAAATACAGTAACAATGTCTATATAATTAGAACCTAAATGTATGTATGTATTTATTTTTAAATTCCTTGTGTCACAAAAAGATTCTTTGGTGACAGGGAGTTCACGGAAGAAAACTATATCTGGTAGACACATTTATCTGAAAAAACAGGAGTGTCAGATTTATTTGCCATACAATACTGTCTAAGGACATCCGTCAAGCCATTTTTTTTTTTTTTAATGAGTGACTGAAAACTGTTAAGGAGCAATTACAAAGTATGGGGGAGAAGAAACTATATCTGACTATAACTTTACATTTAAATGTGTCTTGAACAGAAAGTTTTAAAAAGGCACAAAAAAGGATTTATGGTTTGTCGCTAGACCCTGTTCCCAAAGTTTTATTGGCAAAATTCCCACTGATCTATCTGGAAATCAAAGGAAAACCTAAATTTTATGTCTGAATTCTACTTAATTCAGTATTCTCACTGAAATGCCTGATAGTTTTTGACAAGTTTGGGAGACAATCACACAGTGCTATTGTTATCCAAAGGAGCTTTTGGTTTTAATCTGGTTTTTTGGGGTGGGGGAGGTAGGGTCATGGGAACTGTTATGTACTCGTAGGGACATAGATTCCTGTGTCAAAATATCAATATATTGCTTGCTGTGAATATCTGGAACTAGTATTCATTAAAGAAGGAAATCAAACAGAAATACACCCTTTTGGGTCACAGTGTCTTTAAAATAAGAGATAACAATTTGCTAAAGAAAACTCAGACAAGATATTGTTGAAAGCAATCATCTTTTCACTCCTCTTTTTCGCTTCCCAAACACTGAAGTAAGGAGCTTGATAGGTAAAAGAAAATTTCAAAAACCTGACTCTACCATTCACTAATAAAACTTTCAGGAGGGTTATTCTTTTTTAAATGTTTTCCTTGCAGGTATAAGACTCCTCTTTATTAAATTCAGAAGGTGAGAATCCAGTCTGCCCATATAATCAATGCATATATGGGTTGATTTATCTTGCTGAAACAGACACATGAATTGATTTATTGAAATTTCCCTATATTACCATGTAGGGAGACAAGACCTGTGGCCAAGGTGAATTTGATATCTAACTTTCACATAACAAAAGTTAGACACATGCTACCGATAGAGTTCTCAATAAGGTGAACTTTCAACTGAAAAACAGGTTATTTTAGAACCTGAAATCTTATTCAATCCTGTTAAAATGAATGCCTTACAAGCTGTTAGAGATTTCTAGTATTTCTACCAAACAGAACTGTAACTTGAACAGGAATATATTTGTAACCGTCATAACTGAAACAGCTACTGGACATTTATAAAAGGCAGTGAGGCTTTGTTTTGGTAAAATCATCCCACAATTACTTTTCAGGACATAAAATTTAGGATTGTTCATCACTACTTCTCAAAGACTATGCATCTAGTAACATCAACAAGAATATACTGCTTAGGCTTCACTATAGCTCAGTCAATGGCTCTGCTTTCTACAGGAAAAAGTTATGATGCAATATGTATGGCTGGGAGAACACCAATATGCAGCCGTCTAAGCCTGCTTCAAGAGAACTCGGAACTAAATAACACCATTCCAGACATAATGGAGAAAGTATGGTTTTTAGGATATTGAATGCTATGAAATAATATTTTAAATTAGAGTTAATGAAGAAAAGCCCTGAAAAACAACTGTATAATATGGAAGAAAGAATTTTCATCTGGCACATCACAGTTCCAATGATCAGGAGCTGCCTTCAACCCTCTGGCAAGTAGAGGAGAAAGAAGAGCTCCCAAATGCTTAGGTAATTATCATTATCTTTTTTAATACATAATCATCTGGAGTTTGTGCCAGGAACCATCCATCACCCATCTGTGGCCGTGCAAAAAAGTTATCACAGCCTAAAAACTGGCATAATACACTACTGGCTGTGTGACAGCTGGTTGGAAGACAGACTGCAGAAAAATCTGTGATCAGAAGATAGAATCTGGGAGTTCAACCTACAAGCCTTTTCTAGGCAGTTCTGTAACTAGCCGTGGTATACCAATGAATCTACTTGTAATGAACTGACTTTCCATCATAAGCTTAGCGTTTTGCTAAAGAGCGTAAATTGCTGGAATTCAAAGCTATGTCATATCAGGTCATTGATGAAATCAAAGTCTAAGTCTAATTTTGTTTGTTTATTTAAAGCAGCATACTATTGCAATAGTCATAAGGATCAGTATGCTTAAAATGCACTTTTCTGTAATTTATAGCACACACTAACAATTTTATATTTGCTAAGAGAGAAATCAAAACTGACGAATTATGAATCCTTGTTTTTGTAAATACATCAGCAATTTCAAAGAAACATTTAGCCATAGCAAGAACACTGATACTTTGGTGACCCTGATCCATGCAATCAAGAGAACTTCAGTGAGAAAACAGAATATTCCAGAACTGTCATCTTTATGCTTTATGTGATTGGTTACAATATTTGGCATTGTTTTCACTAACTTCAACATAAACTAATATCTTCCTGGACTTCTTTCAGTCAGTAGAAAGACGTATGTTCCTTTAAGACAAAACAAAATAGGAACTGAACATTAGGTGATCTGCATCACATTGGTGGTGTAACAACATTCTTCCTGTTGGCTGCAGAGATGGACAAAGAAGCTGATCGATGTATACAAATGCTTCTTCTCCATTATCCCTTCTCTGTGTAGGTGGGTCAGGGTAGGTGCTGGTGTAGTAATGTCAGACAGAATGAACACACCAACATTACTACCTGCAGCCCACATTGGGGCAATATCCACACTCATAAAATGTGCTTTTGATGTAAATGCAGATACAGAGGTTAACACTATCTGCAAATGCAAAAACTAATTTCTTTGCAGGATGGAGGTTAAACATAGAGGGAAATGAATGGAGCAACAAAATCAAGTGAAATACACTGAAGTGAAGGGATCAGCATGAAACAGCATGGCAGCATAGGCTCCAAACTCTTCCAGCATTTTTCTGAAATACTTTCCTTCCGTGAGTGTTTGCTCTGTGGGCCATGCCAGCAGACAGATGTGGTTCTCAGAGTTGTGGTGTGATCTCATCAGTATTCATACAACACTCCTCTTCTGCTATCACAGTTTGGTATTTTTAAACTCTGGTTTGACTTGTCTAACTGGAGTTACTACATTTGGTTAAATTCTGAGGATATAACGTATTTCTTTGCACCAACTTAAGATCCGTAAGATACTTGCCAGTAAGAAAAGCATAAAAATATGTTACTTCTCCCTCAAGCAGGAGGAATACTATGGGCCAATACTACACTGTTTTACTATGCAAAGCAAATGATTTATTTGAAGTTAGTATGTAAGCATGTAAGTCAGCTCAAGATTACTGCATTCGTCCTGTACCTCACCTAGAAGCAATGGTTACTTCCATGAGGTTTTCATCTTCATAGAACCAAAGCTCAAACAGACTTGAAAAGCATGAGCTGACACCACTGTTGTCACAAAGAAACCAAACACTTTGCTAACTACTGTCAAAGCAATTTCCACAAAATTAACCATAAAGTTTCCTAAATCTGCTCTGAAAACAATTAATCTTGGCAGTTATCTAGTACAGTTTCTCTAGCACAGTTATCCTTTAGTTTCTTTGATATTTTCACAGAATCACAGATTCACAGAATCGTAGGGTTTGGAAGGGACCTCGAGAGATCATTTGGTCCAACCCCCCTGCCAAAGCAGGGTCCCTAGCACATATTGCACAGATAGGCGTCCAGACGAGTCTTGAATATCTCCAGAGAAGGAGACTCCACCACCTCCCTGGGCAGCCTGTCCCAGGGCTCTGTCACCCTCACTGTGTAAAAGTTCTTCCACATGTTGGTGCGGAACTTCCTGTGCTCCAGTTTACAGCCATTGCCCCTTGTCCTATCTCCACAGATGACTGAAAAGGGGTTGGCCAATTCCCCCTGCATCCCATACTTAAGATATTGATAAACATTAATTAGGTCCCCCCTCAGTCTTCTTTTCTCCAGGCTGAACAGCCCCAGCTCACTCAGCCTTTCCTCATACAGGAGATGTTCCAGGCCCTTAATCATCTTCATAGCCCTTCTCTGGACTCTCTCCAGGAGATCCCTGTCTTTTTATACCAGGGAGCCCAGAACTGGACACAATACTCCAGGTGGGGCCTGACCAGAGCAGAGTAGAGGGGGAGGATCACCTCCTTAGACCTGCTGGCCACACTCTTCCTGATGCATCCCAGGATCCCATTGGCCCTCAGCCACCAGGGCACACTGCTGGCTCATAGCCAACCTGTCATCAACCAGGACCCCCAGGTCCTTCTCCACAGAACTCTTCCCCAGCAGGTCATCCCCCAGCCTGTACAGATACAGACGGTTATTCCTCCCCAGGTGCAAGACTTTACACTTGCTTTTATTAAACCTCATCTGGTTTCTCCCTGCCCAGCTTTCCAGCCTGTCCAGGTCTCACTGGATGGCAGCGCAGTGTTCCTGCATGTCAGCCACCCCTCCCAGCTTTGTATCATCAGCGTACTTGCTGAGGGTGGATGCTATTCCCTCATCAAGGTCATCGATGAAGATATTAAACAGGACTGGACCCAACACTGAGCCCTTCGGAACACCGCTAGTCACAGGCTTCCATTCAGATTCTACTCCACTGATCACGACCCTCTGAGCCCGGTCCAACAGCCAGTTCTCAACCCACCTCACTGTCCACTCATCTATCCCATGATCTCTCAGCTTTTCTATCAGGATGTCATGGGAGACAGTATGGAAAGCCTTGCGGAAATCAAGGTAGATGACATCCACTGCTCTCCCTCCATCCACCCAGCCGGTGATGAGATCATAGAAGGCTATGAGATTGGTCAAGCACGATCTCCCCTTGGTGAATCCATGCTGACTACTCCTCATGACCTTCTTCTCTTCCAGTTGCTTGGTAATGGCATCCAGAACAAGCTGTTCCATCACCTTTCCAGGGACAGAAGTGAGGCTGACTGGCCTATAATTGTTAGGGTCCTTCTTCTTGCCCTTTTTGAAGACTGGAGTGATATTGGCTATCCTCCAATCCTCAGGTACTTCTCCTGTTCTCCAAGAGCTGTCGAAGATGATAGCAAGCGGCTCCGCAATCACTTCTGCCAGCTCCCTCAGCACACATGGATGTATTCCATCTGGGCCCGTGGATTTGTTTGCATTAATCCCTTTGAGCCGTTCCTGGACCACCTCAACTAGAGGGAAGCTCTTCATTCCCCAAACACTCCCACTTTCATCCAGGATCTGCGGGTCCTGAGGGGCCTTTGGAGTGAAGACTGAGGCAAAGAAGGCATTCAGTATTTCAACCTTCTCATCATCACCCGATACCAGGACACCCGCCTCATTCATCAAGGGACCTACATTATCCCTGGTCATCCTCTTACTATTCACGTATCTGAAAAAACTCTTTTTATTATCCTTTATATCTCTTGCTAGCTTCATTTCCAAGCGGGCTTTAGCCTTTCTAGTCACGTCCCTACAGGCCCTGACAACATCCCTATATTCCTCCCAGGTGCACAGACCCAGTTTCCACAGTTCATAAACCTTCTGCTTCCCTTTGAGTTTACTCATTAGCTCCCTTGTCATCCACACAGGTCTTCTGCCTCTCTTTCCCAATTTCTTACTCAAAGGGATGCACCTATCCTGTTCTTGGAAGAAATGCTGTTTAAATGCTAGCCAGCTCTCACAGGCTCCCTTGCCTTCTGCCAGCGTAGCCCACGGGATAGCTCCTAAAAGGTTGCTGAAGAGATCAAAGTTAGCTCTTCCAAAATTCAGGGTAGCTATCCTGCTTTTTGGCTTGCTTCTTCCACTCAGGATCTTGAACTGGATCATTTCGTGGTCGCTTTGTCCTAAGCTGCCCCCGACCTTCACCTCCCTGATGAGCCCGTCCTTGGTAGTAAGAACAAGGTCCAGCACCCGCCCTCCCCTTGTAGGTTCCTGCACCTCTCACTTTGAAAGACCTTCAGGTAAATCAGTTGTGTAATGGTTTTATTTGAGAAATACCAAAAGCAGTATTTCTGCTTCGCTTTATAACTTACATCTTTTACTTTGCTTTCAGAAAAATGTGGTTTTATTTATATGAACTGATGTTTCTGTTTCTTTCGAATGCTTGATATACATATATATGCATTTTACAACCTAATTACCCCAAATTTCTTAGCTTATATTCCTTTTGCAGAGACGATAATCTCTGAAAGGGTATCTTTAAGTCTTGATTTGGAAAAGATCTTGTTTTTGTTGTTTGGAACATAGCAATTGCCACATCTTAGCAGAAAACCATCTTCATGCTCAGAAACAGAAAATGAGCAATGTTCTGTCCAAACATCTACACCAGTACATTTTTGAACAGCTGCTGCAAAACCAGATAGATTGTTGTCTAATATCTGTCAAGACATGTCTGCAGGGAGACACGTCAAGAGACAGACTATTCATGTATCCTGTATAATCTAATATCTCTAACCTTATTAGTTAGAGGTTCAATTTTTTTTCCCTGCCCTTCAAAAAATTTTGTATAATGTGTTTCTATGATTTGTCTTCCTCTTCCCTTTTCTCATGGGTATATGAGGATTCCTGAAAAATCTAATTTTGAACCGTCATTACATCCTTAGCAATACTCATTAGCCCTTATTTGTCTCTGTAAACAAAATACTACTGTTGTCCCATCACATCACAATATCTACCTTTCTTTCACTGTTAGGTCTTTCTGTTCAGTTCTGATAGCCTCCTCTCACACCATCATTTTACTAAATCTTAAATGTAATAATCTGAATACATTTCCAGTATGGAAATATTTTATTTTCATTTCTTATTTTTTATTTACCTATTTTTAAACCTAATTTGCATTGCATAGATGCATATTTAACAATCCACAATGATTCTTAGGTCAAGTGATTACAGATTCTTTAGAATATATCATTGTGAACTATTTTAACTCTTCATTTAGTTGTAAACCCTTTACAATTATTTCCAATAAATTTCACTGCCATATGTTGGCTCACCAAGTGTCTTTTTCAGGACATGAGGACTCATAATTTAGATAAATCCAGAGAAATTTATGCCTAAATAAACCAAATAGTCTAAGATTCATCAATCTGAAAGACAGACTGATACAGCCTAGAGTTCCAAAGTCATGACTGAAATGGAAAAGTTAAATTTCTTTCCCATTTTTTGCATTTTAGTTTTCCGGTTTTAAAAGAATTCAGCATCATGGAATGTGTTAGGTTGGACAGGACATTTAAAGGTCACCTAGTCCAACCCCCCTGCAGTAAGAAGGGACTTCTTCACTAGATCAGGCTGCTCAGTGCCATATCAAGCCTGACCTTGAATATCTCCAGGCATGGGGCCTTCACTACCTCTCTGGGCAACTTGTTCCAGTGATCCACCACCCTCACATTGAAGAATTTTTTTCCTAATATCCAACTTAAATCTCTCCTTTTCTATTTTGAAACCGTTACCCCTCATCCTATTGCTACATGCCCTCTTGAACAGTTCTTCCCCAGTTTTCTTACAAGCACCTTTCAGGTATTGGAAGACCGCTATAAGGTCTCCCCTGGAGCCTTCTCTTCTACTAGCTGAACAAACCAGACTTTCTCAGCCTATCTTCATACGAGACATGCTCCAGCCTTCTAGATGGCATCCCATCCCTCTGGCACATTAACTTCAGCACTCAGCTTGGTGTCCTCAGCAAATTTGCTGAGGGTGCACTCAATCCCACTGTCAATATCATTAAGAAAGATATGAAACAGCACTTGTCCCAGAACAGACCCTTGAGGACACCCGCTTGTCACCATCTTCCATCTGGACTTGGAGCCATTGACTACCACCGTCTAGATACGACCATCCAGACAATTCTGTATCCACTGAATAGTCCACTCATCAAATCCATATGTCTCCAACTTAGACATAATAAGTTTAAAAAATAGAATGAAGTATTTTTACATTTGTTTATTGCTTTTCCCTGGCCACTTTGAGAACAGGATACAATTTGACCATGGAGAAAAATTTCTTACCCCTAAAATGGGTAGAAATCTTGCTATAACTCTTTAAAATAAAATTTTAACTTTTACTTTCTTTACTCATTTAACACTCAAGGTCATAGTACAAAACACTTTATTTAAAGTGTACAATTCAAAAAGCTTATGGAACTTTTGGACAGGTACAACCTGCACTATCATTATATTGTATTTCTTCTGGAGCTATTTTAACTATAATTACAGAAAAAAAAAAAAAAATCAAGGTCATATGTTGCTGACAAGAGCAAACTCTATGTTTAACACTTAATTGATGGCAAATTTCTAGGAAGCTTTCATAAATAAAACATAATACGTTTATTTTTTTTCTGTCAATTTTAGCAGAAAAATACACTAAACACATTTTAAATAATAAAATAACATCCATATATTTGTAAACTATCCACAGGTAAAACAAGTAAAATTCAAACCCACTTTTGAACAGACTTTTTGGTATCTATATTAAATTAAATAATAAATAAACCCCACCCAAAACAGTTCTTTCTGATGAATATCCAATGATAAGCATATGAAAATATGCTTATATACAAACGTAAAGATTTTGTGAGATGTCTACCTACTGCAATGCTGCATTAAATATAATAATTTAAATAGATTACTCCAGTATTGTAATACTTAAACAGATTTTTACATATTGTTGGTGTCTTTGTATAATTAGAACAAGCTGAAATACAGCATTCAATATTTAATACATGGTAATACTATTTCCAAATGTCTGGATGATTATATATATATTGTAATTGATTATAATAATAATTATTATGATTAAACCATTAACTTTAATACATTATGGGTAATTAAGAATAATTTCATTCCATGAGTTAGTTTTGTGTATACATGCAACTGCAGATAGAAACAAAGTTCTTTATAGCTTTAAAGATTTCACTTTGAATCCTAATTGCATGTCGGTGTAGTTTAAATATTTTGAATAAAAATTTCTGTGACATTTTATGATAGTATGACATATAATATGGCTCACTATATGTATAAGTATGCCAATTTTGAAGAACTTCTCAACTTTGAACCCCACAATTAAAACAGAATTTAAAATTATTTTAATATGACACTACTTCTAAACTTATTTTCCTGTCCTTATATCAAAACAGAAATATATTAAAAAATGAAATACATAACTTTTTTAAGTACAAGATCTAATTATTGAATAACTAAGCATTCAGTTTTAATTCTATTCTAACAGCTTTTCTCAACCAAAGTATGTGAAATATCACTTCACATGACTTATATAATGAAGACCTCAGTTACACAGCATTTATCATTTAAAGAACAACACCTGTCATGACTTTCAACATTATTTTTCTTCAATGGGATAGCATTAATGATAAATAATCCCGATAACATTCATTTAACTGTGTGTACCTACTGTTCTGATACATTCTAAAAATATCCTGCAGTATGCTGATGTTTTGTCTTTTGCATCGTTTAGTTCCACTAAACAGGGATTTATAACAGTGGAAGATACACTGATCTTTATAGTGAGTTTTGTTTGGCTTTTTTTTTAAATTCCAAATTTTATTTCGGCCATATAATATCATCAAATACTCCCCCTTATCTTGCCCCAATTTTTGGGCATTTTCTGTCTCTGGAGCAAAGGTAAGACACAAAGTTTGTGTCCAGAGAAGCATGTATGCAAGCTTTTAGGCTTCTTACAATTTTATTTTTTCACCCTTTCTCTTCAAAGTACATTATGAATCAGAACCAGCCCTAGCTTCTGTCATTCACTCAATCTTAAACCCAGGAAAAAGCATGTATTCAGAAAATAATATATGTAATGGTTTTGAACAAAATATTAAAAAAATAAGGCTAAAGTAAATTCATCTGAGATGCAGAGACTTTCATCTCTAATTTGCCAGTCTTAATAAACTTAGCTCAGCAATACCTCACAGTCAATATCACCTCATGAGGATCAGATGGCCTACAAGAAATAAAAACCCTATCTATTTTAGTTTCTTCTAAACAGGATTTTGCATTGCAGTAAAATATATTAAAACTTCACTGTCAGCCTCCAATGGAAAAATGAGGAGCACTAAGTATTTAGAAAAAGTGATCTGCTATGGTCCTCAATAATGATTCCAGGCAGTTTTCATTAGATTTTTTTTTCTGGGTTTTTTTTTTGGGTTTTTTTTACTGTTGCTGAATATAGATGAACCATTTGCTCAGATGACTAAAATAGTAAAAATATTCCCTTTAAAGTTATATAGATGTATTGATGGTTTTATTGGAGAACTGGTTACTAAGTATAATGATATGAAGTTTTTAATAAATATTTAATTATAGTAAGCCTCATAGAAGGTTAAAACAGGCTGTCCACAAAGAATGTGCTTAGAAGGTTGAGATGACAACTTGAGAGTAATAGTCCTAGTATATGTATAAATATACATCTACACCTACATCTATGTATAAGAAGAATAAGAAAAATCTCTTTGCTACAGGATAACCCAGTGCCCTGTATTAAAGATTAATTTTAAACAACCAGTTAGGAATGAAAGTAATTTTATACTGCTAAATAAAAGGAGATTAATAAATGAAGTAGACTCTGTATTAGGTAGGAAAGCCAATTTTATCATTACAACCGTGAATCCAGATTTTTCATGATATTAGGGACTAAATAATTGTAATTTAAATTAGAATTTCATGTTTGTTTCAACTCCAGGCAAAGTTGCATAAGATTTTTAATGAGTGATGGCTTGGTAGAACATCTAAGGGGATACTGGGAGAAGGAACAGACTAGCAGCCTGATAGGAATAAATGAATATATAAATTTAAAAGTAGTAGAAGAAAATGAACAATTCTAAAGAAAATTAAGGAAGCAAAAAATTGAAGAAAGTGACAAAGCACATGCAAAAATGTTTGTTAACAAAGACATAAGACTAATGACACAAAGATAAGGGTAACCTAGCAAAACGTTAAAACATGATCATTTGATAAAGAGTCAACTGTTCTGAAATCAATGCTCAAGGAAGTACAGTTTATGTATGTTTAAAATCTAAATGATTAAAAGGATGGAACACAATGCAGTCTTCATAGTTTTTAAAGTATGAGAAGTTCTGATTTGGTTATTTTCAGTAAACCATTCTCAATTCCCATTTAAGTAATGAAAGAGACTTTCTTAAAAATAAGCAACTCATATCATACAATACATATACATAACTCGAGAAATTTTAACATTGTTAATCTAGGAACTTTACACAGAACAAAAGGTAGTGGACAAAACTCTTCATCACTTTGATAGTTTTATGGGCCTGAACCTGGCTAACTATCTGTAACGATGAAGAAAAAATCACCCTGTACAGAGATACACTGCAAAGTATACACTACAGCAATGTAGAAATCTGTGTATATTCCAGTTGTATTTAGTATGTTCTTTATTAACAACCTGAAAAAAGCTGCATATTAATTACATTTACAGATAATGCTACTGATTAATCAGTTTATGTTTGCAAATCTCTTTGGTAATGCAAAGCATTATCTTGTACTAAATGCCCAATATTATTACAATAATGCTACAGAAGATGCTGTAAATAGGGTAACAATAGAATATTAAAAAATCCTTGGAGGAACGAATCAATGTAAACTAAATAATGAAAATCGATTGAATTACACATCTACAACATACCTACTCAATATGGTGGAGTCTCTCAAGAAGTAACAATGTACAAGAAGACCTCAAGATAAGAGAGGACAACAAAACAGGTGTCACTAGTTTATAAACCATTGCAGATTTAGAGGTATATGGCACTGAGGACAGCTGAGTGGGCAATAGTACTATTGCCTTCCTCCCCTATTAACACTACTCACTGCAGCAAACAATCCTCTGAGCTAATGGGAAATGCAGAACTGCACAACTCTGCATCCATCTTTCCTTCAAAATAGGGCACTTGAGTATAGGTACAAAACTCTACGGAAGCAGAACTGTTATATTTAATTCGTTGGACATAGCTATAAGGATTCCCTTATTGAAGGGAAAAAAAAAAAAGAAAAGAAAAGATATAATACTCTGTTATAATCGTATTAACTTGCCTGAACACTGTCTAATTCAGTGTCTGAGAGTGTCTTAAAGAAATGCAAAACAAAGATATGAAAGTAATTTCCCAAGGTGTTACACACAAGTGTTTGTTGCTCAATGTAGGTTGAATTTCCTGAACATTTCTGGCTGTGAAAAAATGAATTCATAACTCAGTGACACATTTTTTGCCCCAACTCAATGATCAGTATACATGTTGAGGATACCCTAGGCCGAACTTCAACATCCTTTTTACAAGACAGCTTTCATCTCCACTACTGAGCTCTCAAGCATCAAGGTGATCACAGATAGGAAAGCTGAAGTTCCTTCACTTTGCAGGACAACATTACTGTTCACAAGCCCAGAAATTTAGAAGCCTTGCAAAGGCTTTATCTTCAGGATCACAAAGCAGTTAGAATATAGGGACTCTAGTCCATAATTATTGATTAAATATTAAAATACAAAATGGAAAAACATAACTATAAGAGACATTCTTACCAAAAATATCTTGTTATTATAAGGTTAAAATACTTAACTCACATGAACTTTTTTTTTTGGTTGGTGGAAAAAATACTTCAAATTAGTGAGCTGATTGGTAAAATAAAATTATTTCCTGCTTTTTGTTCTTGAAGTTAATTCTTACACTTTAATTTTTACTGCTTTATTTTCTCTTTAAATATCCCCAGATGGAAACCAAATACTTTGTTTCAAGTCAAAGAATACACCTTAATCTTTTGTTGTAAATACATCTATGCATAAACAGATTACTTACCTGTATGTAAAGAAAAACGTTATTTTTTTATATAGCCACCATTAAGAACTCCCAAGAATAGCATGAAAGTCTAAAAAAATGTTATTATAAAATATAGCACACCAATTTACGAGAAGCAATGAACATTTCCTCATAGACAACCATGCTACAGATAGTGTATTTGAAAGAGTAATCAGGTCACAGTTTCTGGAGATATTCTAGGATCTTGAGAAAGTCCTCGACAACTTCTGGGATTGCAAAAAAAGCATATATTAACATTTAAAATTAATCATCACAGAAAGATATCCGGTTCTGCCCAGGCTTCTGTTTGTACTCTAAACGTGTCTTGAAGACATGACAGTGAAATCCCTACTCTCTAACCCTTCAGGAGAGACCTTTCAAGACAGAGACTTTGGGTTCAATTTAGTTGTCTAAAGAAAGGTGACTAGCATCATTGGATAAAACATACAGTACCTCCCCTTCTCTCCCTTTTATAGCAGCACCCCTCCCTGAAGCCGCTGTTCCAGAGGGCTTATGGTCTCTCACAGTATCTTTCCCATACCCACCACCACTGCCTGCCCACTTAATCAAGCCTTTTCATTCTTAAATAACAATTTGAAATACTACCAGTTTGTAAGGGACAACACTGCTAGGAAATTTAATTGTTAAAACATAAAGAATTTGAAATAAGTATGATGCACTTTAGAACTCCTATACACAATAGCACTATTCTGTAGTACCTTGAAACCATGACTCACAAAATATATATTCAAGGTTGAAGCTGAAGAGAGAGAAAATGTCTGGAGTATTTTTGGTTTTCATTTTTATGAGGCCATGCCTCTGTTTTCAACTCTTAAAGCGGATTTTAAAAAAAAATCTTTTCTTGGATATCATGCTTTTACATTCTAAGAGCCTTTCAAAACTCATACTAAATTAGTTTGAGAAACACGTTTCCAAATCAATTAAAGTGACTCTACAAAAGCACTAACTGATCATTTCCAATGGAAGCAGTGGGGAAGTAATAATCATAGTATCATAGAATCATTTAGGTTTGAACAGACCTTTAAGATCAAGTCCCACTGTTAACCTAACACTAACAAGTCCACTCTAAACAGTGTCACTAAGCACCATCTCTACATATCTTTTAAATACCTCCACGGATGGTGTGACTCAACTACTTCCCTGGGCAGCAAGTTCCAATCATTCAAAACCTTTTCAGTGAAGATTTTTTTTTTTCCTAAAACCCAATCTAAACTTTCTCTGGTGCAGCTTGAGGATATTTCCTCTTGTCCTATCACTTGTAACATGGGAGAAGAGACCAACTACAACCTCCTTTCAGGTAGTTGTAGAGAGTGGTAAGGTCTCCCCTCAGCCTCCTTTTCTCCAGAGTAAATCCCAGTTCCCTTAGCTAATCCTCAGAGAATTTTCTCTCTACATCCTTCACCAGCTTTGCTGCCCTTTTTTGGACATCTTTCAGCACTTCAATGCCCTTCTTTTAAGGGGCCCAAAACTGTGCAAGGTAGTCAAGGTGTGGCCTCACCAGTGCTGAGTACAGGGAGACAATCCCTTCCCTAGTCCTGCTGGCTATGATGTTTCTGAAATAAGCCAGGAGTAAGTATATCTTTGCCTCTGTGTCTGTAATAAAAGGTGTATTTGAACTCTGAAAAGCTAATGTATATCAACATTCATTTATTTCTTCCTCACTTCTGAAGTAAACGTGGAATTAATCTCAGACACAGAAGACAATGGCAAATTCAGGTTGAGTTTTGTTTTAAAGCAGTTGAGGCAAACCATACCATATTTTCAGCTGAGAAGCAGCAAGTATTAATGAATTTAAAACCCACATTTTTGTGTTTCAGAACTGAATTAAAGTGTCATTTTTGTTTCTTTCCTTACTGTTAGTTCAGCTTACACTTCTGTACGTAGTTATAAGACCTACCTACTAGGCAAACTAGCTGCCTAGTATTTCTAGGAATGTGTAAGTCTGGTTTTATTATTATTATTTATAATTTTTTAAAATAATTTTGTACAGGTTCCAACAGTCATTGAAAATAAAGGCTTAGTTGTCTAAAACTCTGTGCAGAGAACATTCTCTCTTTGCTTCCTTGAATAATAAATAGCTTGCTTACTGCACTCTGATACCAAATTAGACTACATTAATTGAAAGGAAATTCTTTGGACTAGAACCTCAACTGAAATCAAAAGAACCAATGACATTTTATAGCAAATGGAGGTCTAACTCGTTCCTCTGAAGATCTTTTTTTTCTCTTTACCTTAAAGTACCTGCTGATTATTTTATATTTTGCAAGTGCTGTATTGATTATTCTTCTATTTCCAAAATAATGTTTCCATCATCTCTTACAGAAATTGTGAACAAGAACATACTGAAACCCTGATTTGTTGATTTCATATTCCCCGTTGTTCACATCACTCCAGACTCCTTGATTCTTGACCCCGTTAAATACTCCCTCACACATTTGCTAATAATTTTCTCCCTCCTTCATCTTTCCTAGTGTAAAGGACATTTTACCAGATCAGCCACTCTGCTGGCAAAGGTACCCTGCCTAAATGAGATGGTTCCTGGTCTCTCCCAAATGGACAGATCTTCAAACAGGTTCCCTGGTCATAGAAACCAAAACTCTGTTACTGACACCAGCTCTGCAACCTATAGTTGAAATGCACCACCAGCCCCATCCCTGTCCCCTTACTGAAGACAACACTACCTGGGACCCCATATCCCTGACTATTGATCCCAGACTTCTGTAGTCACTTTGATATTCTCCAGATTGCCTGGAGCAGTATCACTGGTACACACATGAAAGAACAGAAGGGAGTAATAATCAAAGGGTTGGTTAAACTTCAGTAGTTTCCTGTCAAAATTATAGATCCAGTCCCCCATGAGGCAGCAGACTCCTCCAGATGATAAATAAGGGTGCCTCCATCCCCAGCAGTAAGGAGTCACCACTGCTACCACTTGCCATTTCCACCTGGTGCTCCTCTGTGGCTCAGTGTTAGTCAGTCCACATACTTTGCTTGAAAGTCCTTTAAGGACAATGAACCTGTTTCACAGTTAGAAGACTTGAGGGAGAACAAGAGTCCTCCTCTTGGTGGCAGGTCACAAGCTTCCAGCCTTTGTTTTCCCCTGAGTTTCCACCTACTGTTCTGCTAGGGATAGACTCTGCCTGTCACTCCACTACAGTTGAAGTTCAGAACTTTGAAGCTGTAGGGTCTCTAAGAAGATCCTATCCATCTCTCTCTCTCATCTTCTCTGGTTAGATGCAGACTGTTCACTTCTTTCCCTAACTCCTGCACTTGGAAAAAGGACCATTTCTCCAGCCTCAAAGAGAGGCCCCTGACATTTCCTGTAGCCTAGGAATCACAAGATTGCACCTGCACATTTGAAGCTCTGTCTGTGTTTAAACCTCTACCCTGGAAGGGGTAACTGATCGAATGCCTGCTTGGGGAACTTGCCCTATGGTGTGATACCACCAGACCTGAGGATGTTTATGCTGATTCTGAACTGATATGAGACCACTTCACAGCTCTACTGTATGAGCTATTGCATCTACTAAGTCTGCTTTGTTAGCTATACCCTGGGAACTGTGCTCTTGGCCTAGAATTTATACTGGCCTAGCCCTTGCAAGAAAGTTCTTGACCCTCCCTAATTAGGTTTCAGCTGCAGCAAAGGATGCAGACACCCTTGCCTCAAGGGGAGTTCTCTGAGCTTATTAGAGACTACTAGAGCTTCTTTGGGTCCGCATCTCTGTGTTTACCATTGTCTTCTGCTTACCTGGCAGCTGTCAGTCAAGCCTCTAATTTACAAAATCAACAGACACAGGCTAGAGCAGAGATCAGTTTCCCTACTGATTATCTATTCATAGGCAAATTTCTTCAAAATATCATTCTGTTTTCAAACTCTCACTCTGCATTTCCAGTTTGGTTTGCTTCATTGATTTTGAGCTTACTAGCAAAAAGACTTTCTCTGATGTTGTCTTGGAAAAATATGCTTCCTAAGGTTAATTTACTAGATTTTTTCTTTTCTTATTTTTATTGACCTGTTTTGTCTTCCACACTTAACGAAGTGACATATCAGTCTATTCTGTTATTGTGTTCTCTTATTAACATCACCTCAGAAAGCATGCCAGCTGAGCAGACTGATAGGTTTTATTTATTTATCAACTTTCATAACATAGATTTACCACTGTTCATGAATAACTCCCACTGTTTTTTGCTGTATAATAATAAATGAACAGAGCATGACTCTTCATCATTTTAATAGTTATCACATCAGAGCTGAAAGGTTTCAGGTTTGGTGGTTGGGTTTTTTGTGGGGATTTTTTTTTTGCTTGGTTTTGCTTGGTTTTATGTTTTTAAATTTTTAAAAACATCAAAGGCTAAGGGTACTAAATAATATAAGCATTTATATTCCTCTTTATTTTAACTTTGGTCACTGATGTACAAAACTGCCATCTTCACACCCCCAATTCAATGGCACTGAATCCTGGAGGAGACTTTTTTATACTGCAGAGTTATTGATATCTTTCCTGGGCGTGTCAAACTATTTCAATTCTACATTAATAGTTCTTACTCGACCATTACCTATCTCATTCCCAGCTTCCTCAGGAACTACAGATTTAACTTCTACATTGCCTGAATGTTTTATGTATCTCCTATGTTGTTTGAAAGATGTAATCAATATAGGTTCCATAGCAGTGTCACCACTTTTTAAACTGAAGAACTAGAGTTGGAACTCAAAATTATGGTTTAAAAAACTTGCTATCAAATGATTCTGTTTTAGTATGTTCTGTTCAGAAAGACAATGTAAGGTTTAAACCCTGTGTATCATTACTTTGTATAAAGTAATAGTGAGAAACCCACAGTGCTACTGAAGTGGAAACTAAATCACAAATGTCTCGCTGCTTCTGAGTGACAACTCTAATCAGTAAGCTAAAAAGTCACACACATGCATATTCTCTCCCTTGCTTGCTTGCTACCTCTGGTATAGCAATCTTTGATTATTGCATGAAAAATGGAAAGGTTTTAAAAGAAAGGAGCAAGAATGCCTTTGATCTGTGTGTGTGTCCCTCAGGCAGAGTAAGACATTTTAACTGTACCTTATACGAGTATTCAACTAACCCCTAAATTATAAAAATGAGACCAGAGAGATACCTTCTAAACTAAAGGAATTTTGTCGTGTTATTAAATATTATTCAAGTATTTGAAAGAAAAAAAGGTTAGGACTGTCATGCTTTTGGAAGGTATTCAAGGCACAAATCCCTTAGCAGGAAAATGATTCTCCAGGAGATACACCTTAGACACAGTCAGAGAGAAGGTCATACCCATGTCTTCAGATATAACCTCTTCACTTTCAGTGTTCCACATTCTTCTCTTCATCTAATGCTTCCCACTCATTTCTTAGGGATGGACAGAGAAAGACAAACATGGATTATAAATTATTCTTTTAAGGATCAAGGTTAAAATTTAGGTTTTAAGAACATTGCAATATAAATTTTCACTGAGATTAGGAAATGGATATGCTTTTACACTACTTTTCCCCTGCTTTTATCTTCCCCTGGAATATTTTAAGGCATAGACCTAGACAAGAAATTTTGGATCTTATAGAAGTGGGCTGTCAAAGCCAGAATCTTAAACACGAATATTTAATGTATGTCTTAGGTTTGTCCCATCTTAGTAAGACAGCTATTTTAGAAATGAATCCTCAATTCCGCATACAATTATTTATCTTTTTTGAAAATACTGCAATATTTTATCGAGCAAGAGACATTAATATATTATGGATCTGTTACCTTCCTGGCATTAATGCATTCGTCTTCATTGAGGTCTTTAATCTAGCACCAGTTTGGTCATTTCTCTTGAATATTTCAAACAGTTACAAAATATCTCTGAAAGTTAAGATGATACGCACTCTAGTGTTTCTGAAATTAGACAATAGATTGTCAATCTAACAAGCATTCAGGATCATATAGTTCCTATGTCGTCTCCTTAATTGTCAGAGTTTCAGTTTATTACTATTTACAGTAATATTTTTTCATTAAGCATGAAGGTCTTGAATTCTGCAAACTGGCTCCGAGGCTTTGAGGTGTAGTGTCAGATACTCATATTGCTCAATTCAGTTGCATCTGGTCAATGACAGTTGGATCCAGCCTCTTTGCTATAGATAATTGACAGCATTGAAATGAAGTGACAGGATGCTAGCAATCATTGTAAATGACATCTTCTGTCATTGCACCTGAGACAAAGTATTAATGGCTTGCTTCTACAGTATACAGGAACTTGTAAGTAAATTATCTAAAATATAGGATTATTTTTTTGAACCTTGATATTAATGCAGAAAATAAAAGCCTATGTCAGATTTTTTCTTTTTCTGTGGTCCATACCTCCACATTTTTCCTATTTATTTATCTATTTATTTATTTTTTAAACTGATGTACTTTCACCATTTATTCTGTAGCTTTATAAAGCATAAACATGAAAATCACAGAATCACACAATCGTAGGGGTTGGAAGGGACCTCGAGAGATCATCGGGTCCAACCCCCCTGCCAAAGCAGCTCCCTAGCACATATTGCACAGATAGGCGTCCAGACGAGTCTTGAATATCTCCAGAGAAGGAGACTCCACCACCTCCCTGGGCAGCCTGTCCCAGGGCTCTGTCACCCTCACTGTGTAAAAGTTCTTCCACATGTTGGTGTGGAACTTCCTGTGCTCCAATTTACAGCCATTGCCCCTTGTCCTATCTCCACAGACTACTGAAAAGGGGTTGGCCAATTCCCCCTGCATCCCATACTTAAGATATTTATAAACATTAATTAGGTCCCCCCTCAGTCTTCTTTTCTCCAGGCTGAACAGCCCCAGCTCACTCAGCCTTTCATCATACAGGAGATGTTCCAGGCCCTTAATCATCTTCATAGCCCTTCTCTGGACTCTCTCCAGGAGATCCCTGTCTTTTTTATACCAGGGAGCCCAGAACTGGACACAATATTCCAGGTGGGGCCTGACCAGGGCAGAGTAGAGGGGGAGGATCACCTCCTTAGACCTGCAAAAAAAAAAAAAATCCTGAAACAAAGTTTTTCTGAATTGATATGCATCATCTCCATTCCACACAAAGTAGTCAAGCAGGAGAAATGCTCTTCAGACATGCCAGGAAACATGTTTAGTCACAGATGAAAGAGGTGTATGTAAAGAGCATAGATGTCAACTATATTACCAACTCAAGTAAAATGCTAAATCCTGCCTCTAACAATTTTTATCTTATCTCCAAGGAAACCGTGGTCCACTCTTTGATAAGCATGGCAAATATAAGTATTTTTAATACTGGAGTACTTGCTGACTCTTTACTCATAAGCAGAATACTAAATAGGTTGTGGTTGAGTACGTGTCCAGATAGTCAATCCTGACCTGTAGCTACACTAATAAGATAATGGCACAAGCTCTTAAATGTTGTTAAAAGTAGAAGCAAAATAAGGATATTGTTTAGGCTGCCTAGGCAGAGAGAACCAATGTAAGAATACAAGAATGTTAGAAATGATAAGTGCAATGGATAACAGAAAGGAAGAGCTGTTGAGAAAACTTCTGTCTGATTACTGAAATTACTGAAATACCATGTTACAAATTAAAAAAAATAAGTTACGAAGTCAGAAAAAAAATTACAACCACCAAGAAAACAAACAACAGAAAAAAAGCAAGCAAGCAAACAGACAAAGAAAAAGAACACCTAAAACCTCCAAACCCAGAGCCAATGGAGAAAGCATAAGCACAGGTGGTTTTTCTTGTTTGGGAGTCAATGAAGATGACAAAAGGAAAGAACCTGGGGTGAAGGAAAATTATATAAAAGGTAACACAGGCTGAAGAAAAATCCTATGATCAGTTTTGTACAGATATTTTCTGAGTATCCCTGTGCCTGATCACTGCAGAAGAACAAACCTGCTGTTTTCATGATATGAGTACCTGATCTAGGGGAGATTTGGGGTGCTTTCTCTAATGCTAATGAGGTATCGCTGAGAGAACATGTCCAAAGAGTCATAGAGGCCACTCTATGGAAGCAAATTCACAGGAAAAAAAAAAGAGAGAAAGATATTTATTATTTGTCTTCAGCAATATTCTGTTTGAGATACCAACAGTCCTCACCCAGGTGAGATTCTTTTTTTTTCTCTAAAGTGTTTCTTCGTGTTTACCTCTTACATGTAAATCATGAAGAACATGAAGAACATTCATTACTACAGGTTCATTCTGCATAATGCCTTGCCAAGCTGTAGGATGTTCCAGAGCCTTCCAGAACCACTTGTCATTGCCAGGAAAATGAATTTCATGGATATGGGATATTTTCAACTTTTAATTTTTTTTTTTTTCTTTTTTCCATACTTCTATTTCACAGAGGTGGGGAAATAAAGTATAATGAAAAAGTTCTCAAAATAATAGTCATAGAATGTTTAGGGCTGGAAGGGACCTTAAAGACCATCAAGTCTGGTATTTACATCTGGACCTAGAGTCTAGATCCTATGGATGCTATGGATCTAGACTCTTGTGTATTGTAAAAAAAATAGCATCCAGAAATTGTAGCCCGTCCTCTAAATAGCTCAGTGAAACTAGACAGGCCAGGTGCTCAAGTTAGACCAATGACTGTGGTGGCAGACAAGGTGGTTGCAAAATGGATCGACTGGGCAATAGCCTTGGATTGACACCTGCATAACCATTTTCCATGCTCCCTCCAATTGCCAAGACTATTTAATTTCCCATTTAAAAAACTGAAGTATTGCAGAGTTTCTGAGTTTAATGACATTGAATCCCTCAGTCGTTTTAAACTTTAAAATAATTAAAAAGTTTTTAAAAATTTTAAAATAATCCAAAAAGCTATCTAAAAAGTCACAGCAGCCATACTTATTACTATCATTATTACTGCTACCAACTATTATCTGTTAAGGTAGAAGAGAATTGGAGTTTGAATAGCCTGCTTGTATGTGGCAACATCATGATCTAACCAGATGTGAGTTTTAGCCAATGTAAAGAATGACACATTTATGCTACGCTAGTTTAAGAAAGAAATAAATTATTTGTTCCCATCTATTTTGCTTAAACTTTGTTTTGGCTTTAATATACCTCAGTTTAATTGTAACTAATGTCAGCAACAGTTTAAAAAAACCAAATTAAATTCCTCGTCACCAAGAAATGTAATGGGTTACCTGTGGTGATATTTGTTTTAGTTCTGGTTTGGTTTGTCTTTCTTTTCAATGAAGATTCGTTAGCTAAGTCAGATTTACAATCATTGGAAAATATATCTGAGAGGAAACACAGGGATGCTTCTTTATTATTATGTATCAGTTTGTCATGACTGTTGGAACTTCTCTCATTTGTCTCTTCTTGGTGTTTTCTCAGCTCAGGCACCACTGTGCATAGCAGTGAAGTGAATCGCAGGGCATCAGCCTGAGACTGGTGTGTTACTCCAACCAGACAAACCTTTATGAACTTAAGTATGTCTTCATTTCACTTCTCTCTTCTAAATACTGCTCTACCTCAGGAAAAACAGAAGCTAATATTGAAGGCAGAAAAATAAAAGATATTTAAAAAAAAAGAAAAATTTTGTTTAAAATATAATTAATTTTTTTTCAGTAGTCCCTACACTTTATGAAGTATTTCTCCTGTTTCTTATTTTTCTAAGTATACTTAAAGAATATCTGTTAATTCCAGACTGTACAAAATTCAAAAGCATATAAACTTGACTATGGACAGAAAAAACATGACTTGGACTGATGATAAGTTTGAGAGATGTGAGTCTATTTCAGTGAAAAAGAACATAGCTAGAAAATCAAATCATGTCTCATTGATTCAAACTATTTTGGACAGAAATTTGCATAAGAAACAGATTTTAAAATATTTAAAAATAAATACTTTGAGTGTGATAGTGTATTTGGAAATATTATGAAACAGAATGTATACGAAAACTCCTTCATTCCTAATCCTGTTTTCCAGTTTCACCAATGAATTAAAAAAATTTAAAAAAAAAAAAAATTCTGCAAAGGTCTTTTTGGTCAGGAATCAATTTTGTGGACTTCACAGAAACAGATCTTAAATAAAACAATTATTTATATTTTTCAGCATTTTCCTTATGTGGAAAATACAATTTTTGAGCAAGCAAACACAATATACTTTCTAAAAATCTGTGTGATCATCTCCTGACACAGTTTTGATTAAAAAAAAATGAACAAAAAAAAAAAAACCCAAACCCCACAACAACCTGCCCTGGAAGACATGAAAGTTTCACAATGAAAATCTACCATTTCAGAACCTTGATCTATCTCAAGCTGGAAAAGACAATAAAACTTTTCATTATTCTTTAAGAATGAAAATGAAAAAGGTAAAATAATGTTTTAAAACATCACAATAATCTTACAATAATCATTAACCTGCCCATGGGGAGACTTTGATATGGAAGTAAGCCTCAGGAGTATCTGTCAGTAAGCCTCAGCCTGCAATCACCTCTAAGTTTAAACTTTTGAAGGAAATGCTACGGTGTGAGTGGTGTGAGGGGGTTTTTTTTTCAGCAATAGTGGCTGTAGAGGCTTAGGAGAAATAATCTCCTATCATGCTTGACTGAAAGGAGACCATCACCTTTCTTGCACAACTCTCTCCTACATCTTGCTTTATACACTGTACCTCAAACACTATTCAGGGATCTGTAAAGGCTTTATGCAAAGTCTGCTGGTTCCTCTGCCATTACACTCAGGGATTCATGAAGTAGGATTTCTGTGGATCCCTTTTTCCTAGCTAGTCTTTTCTTCTTCTGAACCTAGAGACCTCCAAAGAAGAGTGTCACTCTGAAGGCAGATTACCCTCCGGTTTCACAGACCCACTGATAGCTGTCTCCTTGGGGCTCTGGGAAGATGCAGGATCACTTTTTTGTTTCTATGTCAGGCTGCAGCTGCTGGCACACAAAAGGATGCAGGCAAGCTTTCTGTCATTAGATCAGTGAATATCTGCTGTCTCAAACAAGAGTAAAACTGTCAACTAAAAAGCTATCAGAGGGAAACTCATCAATGAAAAGGAGCACCTGATTTCTTGTTGGGCTGGAAGACTTCTCTTGAAAAGCTGCGAGTCCTTGCTTGTCTTCAACCAAAGACTCAGCCTGTGGAGTGTTGCAAAAATAACTGCAAATTAATAAGAAAACAAACAACCAGACAAGCACCGACTCATGAAAAAGCAGACTTCAAGTCACTACACAGAACCAATAGGGAACATTTCGTACTTCAACAAAAGAGCGTGTAAGTTAACATACTACAGGAATACACAGATAAGAAATGAGAACTAAAAAAAGATATTTTGTTGAAAAGAAACAATACAGAATGTGATAGTTTTGTCTGGGGTAGAGCTAATTTTCTTCCTAGTAGCTGGTATAGGGCTGTATTTTGGATGTGTGTTGGAAACATTTATAGTAGCACAGGGGTGTTTTTGTTACTGCTGAGCAGCACTTACACAGAGCCAAGGCCTTTTCTGCCTCTCACACCGCCACATCAGCAAGTAGGCTGGGAGTGTACAAGGACTTGGGAGGGGACACAGCTGGGGCAGTTGACCCAAAAGGGTATGATATGGTATTCCATACCATATGACATGATGACATTATATGACAGCATATAAAGCTGAGGGAAGAAGGAAGAGGAACATGTGTTTTGAGTGGCGGCCTTTGTCTTCTTAAGTAACTGTTACGCATGATGGAGCCCTAATTTCCTGGACATGACGGGACAAGTGCCTGACAATGGGAAGTACTGAAGGAATTCCTTGTCTTGCTTTGCTTGCATATGTGGCTTTTGGTTTACCTAGAAATCTTTCTTTATCTTAATTCATAAGTTTCCTCACTTTTGCTCTTCTGATTTTGTCCCACATCCAACTGTGGGGGAAGGGAGTGAGCAGCTGTGTCAAACTTAGTTGCCAATGACAGTTAAACCACAAGACAGAGGCAGAGAAGAAAACTTTAACTTCAATGGAAATACCATCTAATTGACAAAAGAAAAATCTTTACAAATTTTGAAGCAGAGATGAGAAGATAAACCCAAGATATATATGTAGAATATTTTTTCTGAAATGACACATCAGAAGTAAAACCAGAAGTCTTATGACACTATTTTTTCATAAAAATCCTTAAATGACAGTAATATACCAAATTAAAAAAAAAAAAACAAAACAAAAAAACCCGCCTGTGAAGCTCTCATATGTACCTGAAATGTTGGTAGAATTTAATGTGCTTTCAATCTATTAAATATTTAGGTGAAAGTACTTCTGGTTTTATATTTTGGCACTCTAGACTTTTTAATCTACTAAACAGGCACAGTTAACTTAGATTTTTGACAATATTTATATTTATGAGCTCCCAATGAGAAACACTCAACTGAGAATATCATCAAAAGTAGGTTATAGGTTATTTATTTAATTTTTAACCAAAATGGAAGAATTACATGAACATCCACTTATTTATTTCGTACTTCCATTTCCCGTGAAAACAGACATTCTTATTGCATGTATCCACCTAGTGAATAATCCATCAAATAAAACCCAAATGCCATAAAACTGAATAGAAACTATATAAATGCATTTCAATGAGCTATTGGTAAATGTAATGTTACATTAATTATAATGTTTCTTTTTCCATAAATATATCCTAATTACGTCAATATTGCCATATATAGAGTTCCACAGATCTTATAAAAGTGATGTAACATCCATTAGTTCTCAATATATGTAGTTTTCAATCATATCATGACTGTGAATACCGTGCATCTCTTTCCTAGTCTTAATTTATTAATGAGATGAGCTTCAAAAATGAAGTTCGCCTTCACAACTATTCTTTAATCTGATCCTCTGCATGCAAATCTAGATTTGCAAATCAGAAAATTGTTTATACTTGTGAAATAAAATATGCTTGATTGATGCATCTAATATCCTGTCTTTGTATTATGCCGTATTATAGTTACTTTTCATTTCCATCATTAATTAAAGTTAAGACAATATAACAGTCAGTGGAGAAGCAACAAGTCACAGTAGCATATTGAATATCTAAGCATAGTGACAGTGAAAATGAACAGTGTAGTTTTGACACATAAGAGTTTATTTCAGAACACCCAAAATTATTTTTCTCATGTTGTCAAACTGAGTTTTGTGGGGGGGAAAATAAAAAAAGAAAAAAGCTAGTATTAATGACATTTTAATATCAAACTTATTTGCCAGAACCATTGCTTATTCATATCTGATACTGCAAGATGCTATCTTTGGTGATAAACAGAGCCTCTTATTTCTCAAAGAAGTTTAAACAGGTACTAGGCACTTACGGAGTTCATTCTGTGTTTCATAGGATCAGATCCTAAATGAGCTTTTCAATTCATGGTTCCACACCAGCAAATTTTTCAATTCCACATTTATAGAGAATCTTAGAATCATTTTGGTTGGAAAAGATCAAGTCCCACTGTTAACCTAACATTAGCAAATTTGCTACTAAACCATGTCCTTAAGCACCACTTCTACATGTCTTGTAGTCTCCAGGCATGGTGACTCAGCCACTTCCCTGGGCAGCCTGTTCCAATGACTGGAAACCCTTTCAGTGAAGAAATTATTCCTAAAGCCCAATCTAAACCTCCCTTGCTACAACCTCAGAACTTCCCTGTTGTTCTATTGCTTGCTACTTGGAAGAAGAGACCAACACCTATCTCACTACCATCTCCTTTCAGGTAGTTGTAGAAAATGGAAAGGTCTCCCTTCAGCCTCCTTTTCTCCAGAACGAATAACCTGAGTTCCCTCAGCTACTCCTCACAGGACTTGCTCTCTAAACCCTTCATTTGGTTTGTTGCCCTTCTTTGGACATGCTCCAGGTCCTCAATGTCTTTCTTGTAGTGAGGAGCCCAAAACTGAACACAGTATTTGAGGTTTGGCCTCACCAGAGGTGAGTACAGAGCATGATTACCTGCCTAGTCCTGCTGGCCACATTATGTCTGATTCAAGCCAGAGTGCTGCTGGCCTTTTTGGCCACCTGGGCACAGCGCTGGCTGAATATTCGTATGACTGTCGACTAACACCTCTAAATCTCTTCTCTGATGGGCAGCTTTCCATCCACTCTTCCCCAAGCTTGCATTGTTAGATATATTTGTTGTCACCCAAGTGTAGGGCCCAGCACTTAAAACATTTATTCATATTGAAAATCCTTGCACCATAGGATGCAGTTATAGTAAATATGGAATCGATTATTCAATTACACTGTACAATCAAAGTCTGGCAAATGTTACATAAGTTCTTTGTTGCACAAGCTTACTTGTTAAGGCTTCAACAGCAATTTAAATCTGTTAACCTTTCTTGTGGTTTCTTCTTGCTTCCAGAAAGGTTGTGGTTCTGACAAATTTGACATGGGTATGATAAATGAGTTATATTTGTAGACGTTGATTTTATGACCTGTTAAACTTGCTGTCCGCCAGTCCTGTCATGCTAATAGATGCCTGGTAGCATAAATAAAGACAATTCCCACAAGTGAGTAGCAAGCATCATTAATAATAACATGTATCACCTAAGATGCTCACAACCCCTGAAGCACACATCTGATGAAGAACTATGTACAACAGATACTATGTGAGCTTTTAAGCAACACAAAATTCTATTTTCTTTAAGGAAGAAAATTTTCAAGACGATTCCAAATGACTGAATATATAGTTGTCTTTTTTCACTGCTGCAGTCAAACTGTAAAGTTACAGGAAATGGTTAAATGATGGAAGACCTGATAAGTTTGGTTTTTTGTTTTGTTTTATTTAGTTTTTTACCTCTCTTGGATCAATGTTTACATTGCTAAAATGTCCTCCTTGGGCACTTAAAAGCACTTACAAGTAGGACAGAGGAAGACAAACTTTTCTCTGACCATAAAAATGGTCTTTCTAGATCAGAGCATAATCCAAAAAGCAGTTAGTCATGTAATTTCAATGGAATTACCTTGTGTCTAATATTTCATTAGTTACAGCTTTCAAACCTACAGAGGTATGTGCTCCCAAATCCCTTTGGTGTTTTGTAACAAAGCATTTTGCTAATTTGTTTGGGCAGCAAAGATTGTAGAAATTTCCACTGAAGCTTCTGGAAAAATAAATAAATAAAGAAAGAAAGAAAGAAAGAAAGAATTTGACCTTCATGGGCTTCCAACCGGTCAGGTTTATATACAAATGCATATTAAATAAAAATTTCAAGATAAATATACAGCGAAAATATGCATAATAGAGGGATATTTTCCCTCCAGAAAGTGTCCATTTCACTAGGCAGAAATCATCAGAAATCCAGTTTGGAGGAAAGGAGCCAGATTGTACATTATTAATAACATAAATGGATTGTGAAAATGACTTAAAAGTGTTCCCCACAGAATCACATGCTCAGCACGACCCATGAAACAGTCCTTATCATACAGACACAGTGAGTTATGTCAGAGGCAGAGTGTCAGTGGTGTTCACTGAGAATTCATTAACATAGGACAAGCCAACAGGTCAGCTAGAATTTCAAACTGAAATATTTAAGGACAGGCTGAGGAAGATGTAGAACAGAGGACAAAAACCAAATATAAATAATAATGTATGCACTGATCACAGTTCCTCTAAATATATGTACACACGCACATTGCTATATTGATGAATGTAGAGCTAGGGAAAGAAGACTGATGTTTTTACTATTTATTTAAATTTAAAAAAAAAAGAAAAAGAGAAAAAACACTTGAGGAATACAAAAAAAAAATTCTGTTGACTTGTCCTTAAACATAGGCTTACAAAGACTATTTTCTTATTTTTTTTTCCTTCTTTCTTATCATCACTATGTTTTCCAGTAAATTGGTATTGGACTGTCCTTGAAACTTCAAGAAAAGAAGATATCCCCGAAATTCCCATCGACCATTTGGAAACAAAGTAATAACAACTGATTTTAAAAGCTTGTATTAGCAGGTATTTATGCAACTTGAGTAGTAACTTTGCATTGCTTATCCTGAAGCACTGTAAGGTAATATGAAAGATTGAGATGGGCAAAGTGAAGGAGTAAGAAAGAAGAAAAGGATGGTTTTGGGAACAGTGGATGGAGAAGAAGGGCAGACAAATAAAGTGAAGACAGAACAGTAGTTTCCAGTTCAGCTATCCTATTTCCAACTGTTTACTAGAACAGGTATGCTTTGAAGTCAGTCCAGTCTCCTGTGTCTTTTCGCTGCTGGTGGACAGATGATAGATTTGTCACTGTGCCCTCACACCAACTGCATCCAGCTGGTTCTCTTTCCAAATGACCTCCTAGCTGTGCCTATTTGCTGTGTATTCCTAGTCCCTTGATGTTCCATTTATTCACTCCTGTCACCTTCTCCTAATGTAAAGCTTGTGCTCTCCTGGCAGGGGACGTCAGCTTCAAAAAGCTCTTTCTCTAAAGCATGACCAGTTGAATTTGTACTACCAATACCCTTGCAGAGGCAGTAAACCCATTCCATTTGTTCCTCTTTTTATTTTTTTATAACCATGTGTATATTGATTATCATGATTAAGTATGAAATTTTATTAAGAATATTTATAAGCAATGTAATCAACATGAAATGAGATGTTCTTCTGGCTCCCATTGCAAAATCTGTGTACGTAATAACTGTAATGCCCCACTGAAGTCCTTACTATTCAGGTGACAATAAATTCCTATAGACCAGTTCAGACAGGTTTTGTTTCAAATCCTGTTATCCAAGCTTGAGAGCAGTATTTTGAGATGAAGCAATGATTTTGTTACAAAAAGGATACTACATATATGAACATACAAGTGATCAGAATAGTTAGCCAAATTTTGACTTCAAATGCATATACAGTAACTTGTGACCCCACATGCTTTCCCTTCTGTGTGGAATTACTGGTGCAGGGTTGTGGCAGCCGCTACATTAACCTGAGCAATATTACATGTCATCTTGTAGTCCCACCTGCCCAATGTTAACACTACCTTCAGTTCATAGATAATAAGTAGTGTGTCCAGACAATAGATATCAATATGGCTTCATGTTTACATTTCTCCTTTCAACATAATACACAGTGTCAGAATATGAGTTTCAGCTCTTTTATGGATTTCCATAGCTTCAGAGTAGTACTGAGATTAAGACAGCTAAAGAACAAATATTAATGCCAACATTAACATCTAGCTAACAGCCAGTTCGGCTTTCAGCTAGCATCATGTCATGTGGTGTAGGTATCATTATTCGTGTCCCAAAACCAGTATCCCCAAGAGAGTAAGAAATGGACTAACAGAGTAGCATAGCACACCATAACATAGCATAGTGTAGCATGGCAATAGCATAGCACAGCTTAGCATCAAACAGAAATTTTCTTCTAGTAATCTTCTGTTGCTGTTTTGCTTTGTCTCTTGTTTCTCAGGCTAACTAGAAAACGTTCCAATTTAGAGTTCTCTAATACCTACTTCTTTATGACCAATTACTGACAACTTCTGGAAAATAAAGTGCAAAGAGGATGAATATTACAATAGATAAAATCTTTTTGTGTAGTAATTAACTACTGTTACATCTGCAGCAAGTGTTTGATGAGCATCTCTGAGCAAAACAAAACTAATATTTCTTTTTGCCTCTAAAGATTCTTTTTTTTCCCTGCAAAAAATTATAAAATCTGTACTCCAGAGTTGTTATTTCAAAAATTAGTGTTGTAGTAACAGACAGCAACCCTGCTGTGATGTCAGCAGCAGTTCTGTTTCTTTCTCTCAGAGGCAAAATCAATGAAATGCTTCTGTGATGAAATAAATGGAAAACACTCCAGTTATAATAGTCCCTAATGATATATTTGGTGATGTGGAAACAGACTGATTTCAAACCACTTTCAAGTAAATAAGAATATTTGGATTCATTAGAAATGTATTGGTAAGAACAATATTCTCATTTTTAAGAGAATTGCTGTTATATTTTTTTCTGTCAATTGAGATAGCTTTGAATCTTGCAGACTATTTCTAGGATTATTTTTTTTCCACTTGATCTAAAAACACCATTCTGAAGGAAACTGTTTAGTTCATATTCCATTTCCTGAGAGATCATGTCTGTGAATATTTCCACACTCAAAGCTGAATTCACCCACTTGATTCCACTAATAGGATTCTTTCCAAATATTGGGTATTTTCCTAAAAGAGATCTTTTTGTCTTATAGTGTGTGCAAGGAGATTATGCCCCCTTTACTCTCTTGATGGATTAAGTAGCAGAACAGGGTTTGACTGGGGAGTTTACCAATATTTGTCATCAATCACTTTTTTGGGTTTTTTAAACATTGAGCACTGACTGTCTACAAAGGACTGAACTGTAATTTAGGTGGGTACAATACCTAAATGTATTCAGTCGATTTAAATATTTGAGTTAAATTCAAGTGTAGAGGAATAAGTTCTCTCGGAGTGAAATGAGGTGTATAACTGTGGTATTTCAACCATCTCACTAAACAGTATGACATGTGCACCCTGAGATAAATCTTTGCTGCTCTATAGGTTAAGGATCCCAAAAGGAGGTCTGTGAGCACTGCAAGCTCAGCCAAACTGTTGTGAACCTCATACAGATCTACGACACAATCATATATGTGCCAAGAGGTCAGACTCAAGAAGACAATCTGATTTCTGAGGTTTAGGTCTGAATCATCTTGAATAAATGCTTTGAATTTGACAAATTTAAACATTACTGCTTTTTTGGGGGTGCTAATTGTTGGACAATTTTGTTTGTATGTTTGGGGTTTTTTTATGTTGTTTGTTTATAATGCAGCAAAAGACCAACATCAAAGTAGGGGATAGAAGGACTGCTGTAGATATCTACTGGAATAAACTAGAGAAGCTTTTTAGAAGAGCATAGATTCTTAATGCTTTGTTACTAGTTATTGAGTATTGCTACTGATTCCTTTTCAAAACCATCTTCTTTACTCAACATCTTATTTAGCTACATTTAACAATATTAGAAAATGTTACAGCAGCAAACAATAATCTTTAGTCATTAATTAGTCAAGATAAGAATCTATCAGCATAACAGAAATTTGCTGAAAGATTTATAGCTCTATCTATCCTATAATTTTTTAAGGCATGCTCATAACAATATCTATGCTCTTCACAATTTAAGTATATTTAGTGTTTCTCTTTAAAAGAATAAGTATTGTAACAAAAAAAGAATATTTTTTTTTCACATAGAAAATAAAAGTGCAGAAAATTTTAGGTTCCTGAAAGTTTATAGACATTTATGAAGTGGAAGCACTAAGCACTTTAAGAACAAATAGATTTAAATAAAATCCTTTGAAATGTCACTAAGTTCATGCCTGCATCACTATACCTTTAATGTGCATTAGGGGTAAAATGTTTAGGTGTACCTAAAAATATTAGAATGAAATTAATTTTAAAATATAGCCCTAAAGGAAGTAAAACAAACAAACAAACAAAAGATTACATGAGAACTGTGAAATATTTCCCAGGTGGTGAAGATCTATGTAAATTTTTGATAATTTTTTCTTCCCCAAAATGTGATTTTAAGGATACCTAAATTTAACAACAAAAGAAGATAAAAAGAAAACATTATTTTGACTATTTTTATGATGTAGTACCTGGGCCATGCTATATCTACCCACCAGAGTATCACACTAGGAGCTCTAGGAAAGGTGCAGTAGCCAATAAAGATTTCTAGAAAGAAGAGGAAATTATGGATAAAAAGGGTTTCTGTTTTATTCTCTCATCTTTTTTTATGAGAAGCAATAGTACTTCTTGTTCTAAAGATATCCTGTTCTTTACTGTATAATTCCCTGGGAATATTACCACCTTGGAGATTTAGGGATCTCCTCTGTGGTTTTGTATTGAACCCAAAAAGGTCTTTTTCCAGAAAAGCCAGTAACATAATCTGTATCTGAGGAACTTGTACAGATTCAAGTATCCTTGTTATGTCGAACTATAAAAGATTATGCCACTGTGTCTGCCACTGCAGTGCTGCCATACAGCAATTATTTTAATTTGTGATAAACCTTTTGAAAATGATGACATTTTTAATAGTTCTTCTGATAACATACTGTTGCAAAAGCACAATATAGTGGATTTAAAGCACGTCGTAATTTTGTCAGGTTTGCATCTTGCATCTCTATCTTTTATGGATGTCATAAAAATTCTCACAAATCTAATTATTTTAAGGACTAATTATAAGTTTTCTCAAAGGAAGAAGTTTCCAGTGAGACATTCTTGCATTGTAAAAAACCCCACAAACAAACAAACAAAAACACCCTATGGTTTAAATACACTTTTAATAGACTCACTGTAAATTACTATAACGTATTACATTGTAAATCATCCTGTTAGAAAATATGTCGATGTGGCTCTAATATATGATTCAAATGTCAATATCATAAATGTGTTTTTTATTGGTCTAATAATCCTATATGTAACTATTTTAAAAGGAAGTGTATCACTCTTTGCTAAAATCCTGCTTTGACCCATTTGCAATGTTAATAGATACTTCGTTTTCAATATGCCAGATGTTATCGATGAGAATTTAATACACACTTAGTTATGTATTTAGCAGTATTTCTCCTGAAGATGAGTAATTCGCTGAATATCAACACCTTGATCTCTGCCTTGACATGTAGAAGATAGACCTTTCCTGTTACTGGGAAACTTTTCATGACAACCTCATAATGAAGTTTATACTTCTATCACAAATATGGTTGGAGTCATAATTCTGCTTTTAAGTTTTTTCTAAGTTTGTTCAGCATAGAAAGTTCAACTTTCTAAGGAGCTTATCTTTGATCTACAGGGATAAGGACTAGGTGATATTTTGAGCTCCCCTCAAGTCCTATAATATGTAATTCTGTGATTTCTAACTAGAATAAAAAATAAAGAAAGTTGTCCTCCCACAAAATCCCAGTTTTTCTAACCGTTGATGGGCGTATATAAAAATATTAGGAAGAGTTAAAATAAAAAAGATTATGTATGTTACTGCATACAGGTTTTTACACTTTTTAAATACTTACCCGAATTTTCCTTAGCATTTTGGTTAAGATTTTAACATGACAATTCCAAATATAAAATTTACATCTATACTGACAAATGAAGGAGCTGTTAGAACTTTATCATCTTAACCAAGTGTTTTTCAGTTTGTAGTTCTTTTCCTGAAAAACTGACATGAAGTGGGACAAAAAATCAGGATGATTGATCCAAATGAAAGAAACACAAGAAATGAATAGAGGAATGAAAACAACCAGGAGGAGTTAAATCAACGTATCACATTTAAAGTGCAGACATCATGGATTATAATTAAGCCTCATGCTAAAGATCCTTTTCATTGTTTCACAAAAGGCTTTCTGTAGATATCAACACTTATTTGAGATGGTAACTTTTAGTTTTATACTTCTTCATGATGTTGAAATACTATTGGTGTGAAATTGTAAGAGAGAAAAGAATCTGCAAAAATTAGTGGTAATACTACTGATAAGGTCAGATATTAAAAGTTTGGAAATCTCTGTTGTATCATTCAAATTAATTGAAAAATGACTGAAAAGCATAGTTTCATTTATCCAATAGTGAGAATGGGAAAAACTGGTAAGTAGGCTGAGGGTTTTGAACCAGAAAATGTACCTTTACAGCAAACCTATCAAAAGCAATTTCTCATGACACAAGGTTAAAGTTCTTTATAACCAAAAGTCTGGTTTCAATTTACTTGGAGGAAATTAGTGATGCAAAGTACGCTCAGGAAATTCAGTTGAACAATATATTTATATTAGTCCAATGAATTTCTTGTTATAACACCTCAGACAGTCTTTGTATTGCTGGTTCCTTTGTAAAAGAAGGTTACATCAACTCATGTGTAGGTTAAACAGCATTCACACTTGCCAGTGCTACATGAACAAAAGACAGCGAAACATTTAACTTGTTAAAGCAAACAAAGTACTGTGTGTTCATATTTTAAATCAATATTTTCTTTTATATCACACTGTAGGTGATATATTCTTGGCAGTTTAACCTATCAAGATGGTAGATGTCCTTCCAATTTAATAAAGTTAACAAGACTTTTTTATTAGCTACTGGTTTTCTACTAGCACTGGTAGAGTTTTTATGAATGTTGTGGTAGTTCAGCCCAAACTAGTGGCTGAGCACTACAGGTTGCTCACTCACTCCTAGGGAAGGAATAGACTGAGTCGCCCTGGGTTGGGATAAGGACAGTTTACTGACAGAAGCACCATGAAAGGAGAACAATAACAGCCCATGGCAAATTACACTTACACCCAGTGATAACAAAGTACCTTATGGACCTGACAATAACAAAGAGTACCAACATAGCACAAGGACCAACCCAACACCCAAACCACACTCAAACTGCCCTGGAGGCACCCAGGAGCACCTCTCCCCGACCAGCCCCTTTTATGGGAGACGGATGTCAGTGTGGAAAACAGCCCGGGTTGATTCAGCTCACTTGTTTTAACTCAGCTCACCTGGGCTGACTGCTTGGGGAGGTTAACTCTGGCCTGGCCAGAACCAGGACAATGTATAGAATGGAATTCTCATAATGGCTGCACCACTTTAGCTCGCTTTCCTGTGTTACAGGGAAATGACGTGGTGGTAAAAAAAAAAAAAGCAAATAAAAAAAAGAAAACCAGCTTTCTTCTATGGTTATTTATTCACCACACCAAATGAAACCAATAATAAAACACATCTTCAGCCCCAGACTCCTCCCTGCTGAGCTCTAAATATTCCAATAACCTAGAAAAGAGTGTGTTTTAAATACTATTACATATAGCAATACTTACGTACATAGCATATACATATATTATATATATATATGTCCAAGAGCTCAAAATATTCTTAGTGAAGGTTTTTTCCTGCTGCAGTATTGTAAATGGCAGAAAAATACAGGGGCTGCTGTAGCACCGATAATTACTGCTAGGTAACTCATTTTTCTGCATAGATTTTAGTAGCTTCTGCAACATCTCAAAAACTCTTTTTTGCTAAGGAACGTAACCAGCAAAGCTGAGAGGTATGGTATCTTAGAAATTATAAATTTAATATTAAAATTGAGAGAACAACTTGACAGAGTATGTGGAGCTGATGGTTTTACATCAGTATTTCCTCCTGTTTCAGTTGACAGTACGTAAGCCTTAAAAAGTTAAAAAGGTTAAACACTACATGTTAAAATTACATGAGGCAAGACTATTTCTGGTTTGCTTAGGGTTTTAAATATAAAGACATATATCTGAAAAAAAATTATAAGATCTTTTTTCCACTTACATTTTTCAAATAGTTTACTTGCATATGCCTTCTTTTGTTTTTTCTCCTGTAATGGTATGGTTGAAATCCAGCTGCAGTCCTTTAATTTTTTTAAATAATAGAAAGGTCTTATTTAACTTGAATTTTCTTCAAATTTTTTAAAGATTTAATGTTTCTTTGCTTTATGTTCTTAACTGTTTTCATGAAACCTAAAAAAAAAAATAGTATTCTAAAGACATTATTCAATTACATGCTTTAGAATAACAGTTCCTTATTTGTTAAAGAAAAAAGTGTCAGAGAAAATGGTTATGTTTTTCATTGAACCTGTCAGTTTTAGCAAGCTTTGAATAAGTCTTAATTTTAGTCTAAATTATTTATTTTGCATCATACTGTAGGTTACATTTTCCTGGCATACTTTTATATTCCAAAAAGTTTTGGAAAGCGTAAATATATGCAAGATGATAAACTGATGTCAGTTTAGTCCCCTGTATTGTCTGTAACTAATAATTATTTGCTTAAAAGTGAAGAAGGTGCCAGAGGACATATTCTATGTTGCCTTTCATAATTTACCTTGCAGAAAATAAATGAAATAAGAATAAATTTCATTGGTTTGAATACTCAAATTATATTATACCTCTAATGAGCATGCTTCCTCTTGCAAATAAGGCTAAACTGCATAGCAATAAATTTGTACGTGTCACAAGTTCTTTCTTGATAGTAGTTTTATAGTAAAATAAATCTCTTAAACAATGAATCAGTGCCTCCCCCATACTGGCCTTCAGAAATGTACCTAAATAATTGTATGATAATGATTATCTTGAAAGGACATTCATCATTTAATTAATTTCAGCTCAATAGCCACTGACCTTGCTTATCACCCTACCCTTTACTCCCTCTGAGACTGGAACGGAATACCTGAGAATAAGTCTATCAAGTAGGTTTACGTCTCTTTGAAAAAACAGTATGATATTAGTGGACTCAAAGAGGTGATGGGAAGATCAATTTTTGCTGAGGTTGTCCAATCAGTCATACACAACTGCATTGACATTGCTCCAGTGTTCTCCTTGTCATTTCAGTCATTCTGGTGACCCAAAGTACTGACTATGAATGTGGGAAAAGACCTGACTCAGATGCAAGAGGAGATCAGGAACAACACGGTACTTAATCTGGAAAAAGAAGAAGACGCAGCAGTAGCTGTTTATTCCGATGCAGGGACATGTAGTCCATATCGACTAAGTCAGAGAAGCAGAGACTATGTGACCTTTTAAGGCTTAACAGCAGATATCTTCGACAGTGAAAATGACCTGAAGTACATTGTATACACGTTTTTAATATTGTACATTATAGTTCTGGGGGAAAAAAAAATAAATTGCTTAGTACTAGTTAAATGCGAACATGGATTTATATTATGTATAATCAATCTTTTATCATCTAATATTTTGGTATTTTAAAAATAAGTAAAAATATTCTCCCAGTTTATTGCTGAAATCTGAAATCACACAGCATTGCACAGTTTGAAAAAAACTATGATAGGCACCTCTTATCAAAAGTTAGAAATACCAAACTAAACGTCAGCTTAGAGAGGTCTAAATTGACTGTCTGATTCTTATTTAACCAGATCTCATGTCATTTTATGCTGTATATATTTTTGAAAGAAAACCAAAGAGCTTTGCAAAAGAGCACAAACCAAATGGATCTGCGCACTTGGATAAAGTTTAATAAATTGTGGTACATAATCAACAAAGCTAAAAAGCAGTTTTCCTGTTAGTAACTACATATCTTATGTGCTATAAAACCTTCCTAAGCAGTATCTATGGTGACAAGGAGAGGAAAATAAGAGAATCAAATAGCATTACTCAGCAAAAAGCAAGTTAAAATATGTTTTTTAAAAAGCTTAGGACATTACTTAGACTGCTAGTTTTTATGCAAATTGTTTCTGTTTTGACTTGTGTGGAACAGAAAAAAAAGAAAGCTGCAATTATATGCAACTATAGACTCACTGCTGTGCTAAGTTTTAGCTTTCTTCTTTGATAATACTGCAGGTTACTAATTGCAGTTTGACTGCCAAAATATACTTATCAGGTTAGCAAATCTCTTTTTAAAGGGAATTGAAAGAACAGAATTTTTATTGAGTTTAAAAAGATTCATATGAAATTTCTCAACAGCAATTTCTCAACTGCTATGGAAATGCTTTGTAAATTGAATAAATTCCCACCGTGTGGTATGAACACTCAAAATTAAATTGGTGTTTAGCTGAGAAACCATTTAAATGAAAACTATTGCAAGATGTGGGAGAGTTGATTCTTGTTTCCCTGGAGGTGATTAAACAGTGAATAAGAGGCAGTAACTAAGTAAAATATAGGAAAACTAAAGGTTTGCTCATTTTATTTTTGAGTTCATGGTAGTCTTCGATATTGCTTTTAAATTGGTTATTTTAAAGTTGCCAAGCTGGAAAGAACTACACAAAGAATTTCCATATCTAGCTTTATCTATCTGTGGCATCTATATAATGTAAAGGTATATGTCTTCAAAATTGCTCAAATCAATACAAACAATGATAGATGCTATTAAGACAGATGAAAACTATATTTGGAAATTTAAATATGACATAATTTTAAGTATGTGTCATTGGAGATATTTTCTTATTTAATTATCACACTTTGGAGAATATACACATGAAAGCAGTAAGGACAGATTTCTCCCCTTTGTAAAATTAGGGTTAATTTTCCTCCTCGAGTCCCTTAAAGTAAAACTTGCAGTATCTAAAGCAACCAAAGCATCATCAGGATTTATCACCGTGATGCCAACATTTGAGTGATGGGCTTAACATTGGTAATGGAATGTGTATCTTAAGATGTATAGAAGTGTATACTTTGAAGGATACGGGCTTTATGTTACAGTTCTGATGTACAAAACTTACAAGAAAGTATGACAGAACATGCTTTGTTCCATTGCCATATTTTTCAGAGCTGTGTATTTGAGATTAGTGGTGGTTGTGATTTATCCCAATTTCTGTAATAAAAGGTAGAACTTTATTTTTGTTAAATAATGAGTGAATGTCTTAAAACCCTTCTGAAAATAGGATCAATTATACACCTGACTATTATGGATCCAGTTGGTTTCTGACTCCAGATACTGGTTATTTGAAAACCATTTTAGTTAATTCAGGTTGACTCACAGTTTCTGCCTTGGATGTAATAAGCATTCAGCAACGACTGATGACTAATATGAAGCAGCAATGTGCAAATTAACCTACAAAATCAAAAAATGTGCAGAGAGCAGGAATGAAACCATCATGTCACCCTGAGTTATCAGGGGCACCACATTGTATCTTGGCGTGGCATATCTTCAGAATTTGAATAGTCAATAAAATCACATGGAAACATGTATTAAGAAAATCTGCCAATGTAAACAAAACTGTAAGACCGGTGATAGGTGATATTTTTGGAATTATACCCAAAGATGATGTAGAAGAATCTTCACAATTAATTTTTAAACTCTGACCATAATTTATTTGACATGGGAAAAGCAAATCATAGAGAGTCTAAGTTTCTGCTGGCAGCATGGAGAAAACAATTACTATGCATTTAGGGCATTCAGAAGGAAGTCCTACATAGAAAATACACAAAAGAAACATTGCATATTAAATAAAAGAGTATTTGCACATAAAAACAATAAAACAAAAATGGAGAAGTATTTAGGAATCTACATATAGAAAATGCATGTGGAAAGGTAAAGTGAATAAAGAGGAAAATTAATTAAATGGATGCAGTGAAATGGAACAAGAATGCCAGATGGGAGAATTTCAGTATGAAGAAAAATAATCTCAAATTTATATGTTGGACTGGCCAGCTTTGTGAAACCATAGACAAAACTAGTAACACACACATTAAAAAAAACCCAAAAAACTAACAAAAAACACCCCAACAAAAACAAACCCCTAAAAACAAGAATAAAGAAAAAAAGTGATGATAGAGTGCAAAAGACTTTTTTTTTAACTTTTTTTTAATACCATTGTTGAACAAGTGAGAGATTCAGTGTGTTGTATTCCCTCCTCAGATGACTCTGATGCCACAGATTTATTGAATATCTTGAGTTGGAAAGAACCTCCAAGATCATCTAGTTAAAACCCCTGACATGGGCAGGGACACCTTCTACTAGACCAGGTTGCCCAAAGCCCCATCCAACCTGGCCTTAAACACTGCCAGGGAGGGGGCAGCCACAGCTTCTCCGAGCAACCTGTTCCATTATCTCATCGCCATCATAGTAAAGAATTTCTTCCAAATATCTAGTCTAAATCTACCCTCTCTTATTTTAAACCCATTACCCATCATGCTGTCACTAAATGCCCTATAACGGAGTCCCTTTGCAGCTTTTTTGTACCACTCTTCAGGTACTGGAAAGCTGCAATAAGGTCTCCCTGGAGCCTTCTCCAGGCTGAACAAGCCCAACTCTCTCAGCCTGTCTTCATAGGAGAGCTGCTCCATCCCTCTGGCCATCTTTGCAGTCCTCCTCTGGACTTGCTCCCACATTTCAGCATCTTTCTGCACTGGGAACCCCAGACTTGGATACAGTGGTCCAGGAGGGGTCTCATGAGAGCAGAAGGGCAGAATCACCCCCCTTGAACTTCTGGCCACTCTCTTCTGGAGTTTCTAGTTTATGTGGTTGATCTTGGTAACCTTGTTCAGAATTCCTGAAAAGGAATTCTGAAAAAGATAACAGCCAGTCTGTTGCTTTGCTATGCATTACTGTATTTGAGGTTCAGCATCATTAAGAACTTCAGATACTCAACACAGTGTGATTAAAATGCATATTGTAAAATATTGTACAACACCGTATTTTTATTGTACAGACATTGCAGAGTGTTTTACAATACTATGTTTTTACACACGTATCATATACAACAACTATGCGCCAACTAATGACATTTACTATGGCAATATGATGTCAATTTTGTTCATGAATAGAATGTTTAAGTAACAAATACTTAAATACCATTAGGTTATTCATAGACAACTTAGATATTTCTGTAAATTTTGCCTCTTCAACTGAGTTATTCAAGTTGTTGACATTTTGAAGAAACAAAGGACCTGAATAGTTATTGCCCTGAAGAATAAAACCAAAATATGTGTGCATTTGACTTGAATGCACTTAAATGAGTTGACCTAATTGCTACATTTTGCAGACAAAACTCCATTCACCTTATTTAGAAACTAAGCATAGTATGACTGAGACACTACCTATTGTGATGTACTACATTATGAAAATGGGACCTGATGGAAAACTGATGGTGTTGGCTAGCAATTGTACTCTGGAGCTAGAAAAAGAATGGGGAGAAAAAGCATCTTGCTTGGTTATTTTCTACCTCAGCTGTTTATATCTCCTCAAGGGTTTAATATACCATGTTTGTAAGAGCTCTGTTTTTTGCAATCTACCCCCTCTCTTCATATATACACACATACATATATATACTTATTCATATAGGCATATAATCAAAGCACACATACTTCAATAAAAAATATTTATTAATTATATCAGTTCTTTATTTATTTAGGTTACAGCTTATTCTATATATGGATATTCTGGCACTAATTATAGAACAGATTGTGTTGGGATTTCTACAGGACTGCACTATGGCAATACAGATTAAGCAATTAACCTTGATGTCACTGTAATTATTAAGATACTTTAGCAAAGTGAACTAATTTCCCCACAGGATGTTCTGCTGAAATCAACTTCCACTCTTTTTAAGATGCCAAAATAGAAAATGTTAATGGAAAACTAAGTTTGCAATTTTAATAATCTGTTGGGTATACAGACCTTTTCATCAGTTGTCTTTAAGTGTTTCACACAATAGTTCACTCCAAACTCACATAATGTATTTTATCATATAGATTCATAAATATGTCCATATTACATAAAATAATTAAACCAACATGCATTAATTTGTGCAGATCAGCGAAAAAATAGAAAACGAAAAAAAAAACCAAACATACAACTCCTGACCTTAAATAAATCTAATTCTGAAATATACAGTCAAGAGGAACTAGCTCATATTTACATTCTATATATTGTCAGCCCTTAGTATTCAGGCAATAAAACTACTTGCATCCAATATCAGAATATTATGTACTAATATCTACTATATTAGAAATACAATTACATGAAATATTTTTAATTCTTATTAAAATAGATATTTAATTTTTAATCATTTTAAGAATCTTATTGTTATTTTATTGTTTATTTAAAGATTATTAAAAATGGTAGTAATTTTTTAAACTAGCTCAAATATGAAATCAATGCTATTCTAAAAAAGAATCTTTAAAATCTCTTGATGATGTCCCTTTTTATTTATAGAAAGAAGAATATCTGTCCTATTGACATTTTTTTCTAAACAACAATAATTTTCTTCAGTCAACTATTACATTTCAGTCATTACATGTAATGATATGAAAACTAATTACAAAAGCAACAATAGATACACTCAAAGGATAAAAAATTAGGCTAGAAGCATGGATTAATTTTTTATACTATTTAAGGAAAGGTTTTAGAAATGTATATTTTTTCAGTACTGTTTTATGAAGATAAATTTGAATATATTTAAATTACTATTAAAAATTCAGAGTAGTTACTTGGTAAGCTAATGAAGTACACATGCAGAATAATTACTATCATACGTTTAATTGCATCTCTGTTACAATAAAGAGTAGACAAATAATTTATTCATATTACTGTAATTAAAAGGTTTCATTTGTCCTCCTAAAAATACTTTTTTGACATATAGCTATAAAAACACAGAAGAAATATAGTGAACATGAAGAAAGAATATTATTTTTTTTAAGATTAGTAATAAACTGCATAGTTTTCTCTTTTTGTAGTTTTTCTAGTGCAACATATTTTCATAGCGCTGAAAGGTGTGGAAGCAATTTCTTCATTCATTTATATATGGAACTAAACCTACTACCAGTTCCATTGTTAGCTCTCAAAATATTTTTTCTTCTTTTATTTTTTTTCCAGAAGAACTCTTCTCTCATAGTAAAATTACTCTTTTATTTTTTCTGTTTCTTCAAATCTTGGTGAACTTGAGAGGGAAAATGTACTATTAGAAAAACATGTTGCCTTTGTCAGGCTTTTATTTCCTGGGTATCTTTATTTAGAGAAATCAGATTTATTCATGTATTTATTTATTTAACTTTCTTTTTAATATAAAAATAAGACATGAAGGTTTTCTGGGTTTTGTCTTGTTTTGAGAGCAGTGAAATATTTACAGATATTTAACTAGAGATTGATGCACCCTCACTGGAGTCACTTATGCAGGGGTATGTAATAAAATGAGAGGGAAACATGAAGGAAGATTTACCTAACCCGGTCACACTACTGAAGGATTTATGATGCTTTAAAAAGAAAAGGAATATTGACATGCAGATGTCTTTCTACAACAATCACGGTTTTGATTGAAAACAACAGGACCGCGCAAACTACTGTCTCAAGTAGTGTATATACCTGTTTCGTCCCAGCACAATGCAGCCTTGTTTCTCTAGTGCTATGTCTTACAGAAGGTAAAGCTATTGCTAATAGCACCAATTTCAGTAATATTGTCTCAGCAGATGCTGGAAGAACATGAGGATCCACTGCTGACTATTTATGGCCATTCACGTCTACCGTTTGATACAAATTTATGCTTTTGTAGTCTTCTTTTTATATGAGCATATTACATTCTTTTGCTTTGCTGATGTTTCAATTTAAGGAAAACCTTGTCTACATTTAATAAATTAAAAGTTTCAATATATTTGAATGTACCTGTAGTATCCCTAAGCAAATACTCCATAGAGCATTCAATAGTGAGAATGACTTGTTAATAATCCTGTTAGTGAGCTGGAAATTATTCACTTGGAATATTTAAATAAGAGCTTTTTGAGGGTTCTTTAATTCAGCTGTGAGTTGACAGATACCTTCCAGAAAAGTACCAAAAATACACAAGTTACAGGGAGAAAAATGAAAATCACAACACTGAAATGCTTCACTGAAATCAGCTGTAAGGTGTAAGGGCTGAATGCAGAGATCTAAAAGGGGGGATGACGACATAACAAGATTGCAGAATGGTTCAAGTTTTTAATAAATATAATCCAAAGATATACATTTACAAACAAAGGTGATTTTTTTCCTGGTTGACTACCATAAGGTGATATTATTAGTAGTATTATATATTAATCAGGACATTCACCTACTGAAAATAATTCTAAAATATGCATTTATATTTCTGTATTCAGTGCTGTGTGACTCTGTAATAAACTCCTCCTCTTTCTTTCCCTCTCCCTTTCTCTCTCTTTCTTTCTCTCCCTTTGTCTCTTTCCCTCTCCTTCCCCTTCTCTCCCCCACTTAGGTGTTAGTCCAATTACCATTACTTTTGGCCACATAATTCTATTGACATCTTAAGCTCTCACTAAGCCATATAAGACAGTTAGAACAAAAGACTTTTTAGAGAGCCTTAATTATCCACTTCCAAGCTTTTGTGATAGACTAACAGGTCATTGTTCAATCAGTGCCATTAGGCCTCCCAAAGCTGGAAGCAATAGTGAACCACTGCAATAGGAAAGACTCTACTGTGAATGCAGTTCTGATCAATCCAGCACTCCCTGTGGCCTCAAGGAACATGAAAGACTTTTAGAAATTTAACTCTATTTAAAACATTCTTTTTTTGAAAGAGTGGGAAAAAAGAGCAAGAAAAGCTATTTGCTGTACATTATACCGTAAAGTAACTTCCCTCCCTCCCACCCCCCAAAGTGAAACATATTTAGCTTGCATCCTAGTCATCATAATTAAGGAATGTATGTGTTAGGAGTGGGATATAAATGGCTTTTTTTTAAACTTTTCATCCACACTTTTACATGACAATTGATTCCATGTTCTCCAGTTTTGGGATGGCTAATCTTCCAAGTTTTTGTCATTTTCCACTAATTACATGTTAGATTGAACTTGATAAGATAAACTCACCTTTATTTTCTTTGTCACCTATAATATTTATTTCAAAAATATTTGTCATGGGTTATGTCTTTCTAAATAAGATAGCCAAATTGCTACTTAGTTTTCCAGCTCAATCTTCTTCCTATGATCCTTGCATTCTGCCTTCCTCCTATCTGAGATAGTGTATTTATTATCTTATCTGAAGATAAGAAAATTTGTAATAATTTTCACATTCATCAAGTGGAGCAAAGAATTAGTAAAATGATGTACTTCATTAGCAGGGTTACTGCCTAAAGTCATTTTAAGCCATACTTGTTGCAGGAGACCAATGTCAAGTCTAATGCTATCCAATTATTGCAGACAAATATGTTTTATTTTTACCAAAGATATGAAAAAAAAAGTAAATTAAGTTAATTAACTTTTCTAAGAAAGAATTCTACCTCAATGAAGTCTTCTGAAATTTGAGCAGATATTTTTCAATGCTGCTTACTTAGGCTGTTTTTCTAAACTTTTCTTATTTTGCTGCCATTTCTTCTAGATTTGTTCTAAACTGTTGCAAGTGTAAATATTCTAGAAGAAAAAAATAATTTTTAAAATGTTCAGAAATAAGACAGTCAGGCTTACTTATATGATAAAATGATCATGCTTTACTTTCAATAAATTAGAAATAAATTAGTTTTCATAGAATGTTATAATTTATGATTTTTCCCCTTTGATTCTAAGGTTACATGATTTTAAACATTTGGTGTGCTAAAAATTCAAAATCCAGAAAAGATGACAATATTTAGAAATTAGTATGTAAAATACAAATGTAAACCATTTTAAATTGACTGGTTCCATCTTTATTCAATGCAATAGTAATGTAAAAAATAGCAGAAAATTACAAGATGAAACATATTCAGTTCGATCCATAAGCATCACTATCTTCAGTTTCACGGAAAGGAAGACAGGTTTTGCTTTGGTTGAAAGCATCATTCAGTTAAGTAATTTTTCAAAGTATTTGCTTAAATGCAAATGTTATTCATAATAGATCAGGCAGTATTTGCTAGCATTATATAAATTTCATAATCATGATCTGTCATTATCTTAATGTCTGATATGTGATGGCATCAAGGTTGTCTCCCTCTACTTCTCTTGAGAACATCATTGGGGTTGGTTTGGGTTTTTTCTTCACATAAAGATTTTAAAGTTAGGTTATTTTGCTTTGTTCTGCTTTTTACAGTACTGACAGAAGGGGAAGGTCCTTTCACATACTGGCAAAGGAAAAGAACAAGATGGGATTTTATTTCTTTTTTAAAGTGTGATTATTTCAGATTTTTCAAGAGTGCTAGAAACGCATTTCTCTCTTCATTATGCAAAATCAGACTAAATATCAGACAGCATTGTTAACACTCTATGCAATTTGTAGAGGTGTCTAAAATCGGTCCTTAATACATATTACAGTATTTAGTTGTCCAGTTCAATTCACTGTGTAAATTCTTTGTGGTTTTCCATGTTGGATTACAGACTATATGTTCTTTCCTAAACCAGCTATAAATTGGATGCATGGACACTTTAAAATGTGGATGACTGGATAACTTTAAAACAGTTATTACTTTTTTGATTTACAGAAGTGCTTCTATGAATACCACAGTATAGACTTCTCAAAACTGTAACTTTTAATTAAAAAGTTTTGAATGAACAGGTAGTGATGCAAGAAATAGGTATTAAATACAAAGGTATTATCTCTGGTTCATGAGTTTGTGAAGTGCAGACTTACTGTTTTGAGAAAGGATTTCTACACTTAATTTTTTTCTCATATGGTCAGTCTACTGATAACCACTGTTTAAGTTAGCATGCTGAATGCAGTAAAACCATCTGCTTTAACCTTTCTTCTGTACTTTGCTCTCATTATTTGATGACAATATTGCACCTGATTCTGGGAAATCTGGTAGCCTTCAAGAAAGGTTCCTCATTCCTTGCATTCACCTTCGAGAGATCTCTAGTAGGGCTTAGATTTCTCAAGAGCTTTTAGGGGAAGCTGTACCACTGCCTTTCCAAGAGGTGGCCAACAATTCTCTTCGTGCCTGGTCTTTATTTTTTTTAGGCAGTGATAATACCACTACCATATACTGGAAAGATTAATTCATATTTGTGTACATTTTTATGAATTCTCTGAGGTGGAGACTGTGAGATCAGTAATCCCTTTTTACAGAGGTAGTAGTAGATTTAGAGTATAATATTTGAATTCTAGTGACCCTGGTACCTAGGTGCATGGTAGAAGTGCTGCGAATGTGGTAGTTCTGGGCTTTTTTTGCAGAAGAGCTGTGGTTGCCAGGGACCCCTAAGAAAATCTAGTCCTGCCTCTTGCTCAATGTAGGACCATGTTAAGCTTGGTTTTGAATGTCTCCAAAGAGGGAGAGACATGAAAAACTCTCTGGGAAACCTCTTCCACTGTTGGAAGAGTAAGTAAATTTTTTCCCATACTCTGACCACAGTAAGTTAATTTTACTTATGGTTGAGTGGAATTTTCTTGAATTTATGCCTATTAATTCTGCTCCTGCTACTGGGTATGGCTGAGAAGAGTCTGGCTCCATGTTCTTTACTCCCTGCCACCAGAAATTTGTAGGCGTTTTCCTATCTCTCACTTTCAGTCAGCTTTGCATGGGGTTTGGGGTTTTTGTGTGGCTTGGGCTTTTAAAATATTATTTATTATTATTATTTATTTTATTAGTGGGTTGGTGGGTTTTGGGGGGTTGTGTTGTTTTTGCTGTGGTTTTTTCTTTCCTCTCATGTAGATTGCTCATGGTTTAGAGTGAAAGTTTCTTAAGTTCAGAAAATAAAATCTGAGACCACACTACAATTATCCAATTAGGGAGCAATGGAAGAGAAAACATTTGAAGACAAATTTATGATTCATTAAACACTGTGTATTTATTTTAGTTCACTGCATTACAGCTTTAAAAGCTTAAAAATCTTCAGTCTATTCCAGATGGATTTTGGAATGTATTTAAAAGAGACTGGCATTCCTGGTGTTCTGATAATTTAAAAAATTACCTTGCCTGAATAGAGAACACATTTCTTTAAAAGCATGATGAAAAGTGAAAACTGTAATTTAGACCTTTTCAGACCAATCTCTAGATCTATTGAGTAATGCACAATGTCTTTGGGGATAATTGTTGGGAATATGTATAACAACACCTGCAGAAATGGAAGAAACTTTATAGTTCTAAGAAGTTTCCATAGACTTCAAGTAGGAAGAAGATTGAGACACATATATTTTGTTCTAAGTCATTTAAGTCTGTAATAAGTTTCTATTTTTTTTTCACAGAATAACATATAAATATTTCTGTTTTGCAGGACTACTATTCACAGGTTTTTTTATCTTGAATTGTTTTGTTAATCAGATATATATTATAGCTTTGCAAACAGTAGTGGCACAAACAAACAAAGGTGTGTTTCACAGTGAGGAACATAGAGTTGGGGTGTATGAAGTGAGGAAGACCTAAAGTCAAAGCTGTTGTCAGAGGAAAAGGAGTGCATGTAGCCTCAGATAAACATCCTTTGGGGACCAACTGTATTTGGTTTTGGTTTGGTTATGTTACATTCTGGGGGGAAGGTGGTTGTGAATATTGTTAGACAAAGACCTGCTCAAAGAAATGAATTTTTAATTCTTTTTTAGTTTTTAAATGAAATTTCTTCTGAGTTAAGTGAAAAATATTTGGAATAGTAGGATTTTTAAGACTTCTTTTCCACACAAAATTTCTTAGTTTATAATTAATGACAAATAGGTTGTCATAGACACTAAAAATGTAATTGAAAGAGATTTAATGGTCTCAAATCTCATTAAGAGAGTTATACAGGTCACATTAGATGATCTAATTACTTCTCTAAGTACAACTTGAATTGCATTATTGCGCCTGAGAAGCCAAAATTATAAAAGCGAAGACAAACAAATGAGAAAAATGTGAGAGTTTGAAATTCTGACTATAAAGTCTCTATAGTAGAAGCAGCATCCTAAAGACTGCAATCTTCCTAGTATTAGGTATCTACTCTGATATAGTTTCTAATTTTCCAGGTTTCAGGAGAGACCAATAGGTGTCTCTTAAACCGATTAATCACATTGAAATCATATTAATCACCTTGAAAAGAAGGTGCTTTTATTTGGTGAGATGATTCAAGGAAGGACGTGATAATTAGCTTTGTTCCATGCTTTTTTTTTTTTTTGTTGGTTGAAGCAAAAAAAAAATAAGAAGAAACACAAGGTTTGGGCCTCTGGATTTTTTCCATATTGGTTTTAACTTTGATTATTTTTTTCTTAGAAAAATAGTATATGGCTATGTCAAGCATGCAGGGCATTTGAAGCTTCATCTTAAAGGCGTTGCAATCTATTTTGGAAGTCTGGTTCTTAGACTTCTGTATCACACAGTTTCAAATCACTGCAGAAATAATAAAAGAAGAGAAGGAGGGTGTACATAGCTAAGCAATTCAGTACTAACAAAGGAAAGGCCAATTTCATTTTTAGTGAGAAGACCATGGTGTTTATAAAATTATAAAGGTTCATTTAAAGAGAAAGTAAAAATGACATTATAGAAAATAAATGACCAAATTATGAGTTCAGGATACATTATTATGTTTCTCACAGGGCATAATTATAGTTGTGTCATTTGTTCAGTTATATTCAAGGTTGTAGCAGCACTTATATTTTAAACCCTATATTTCAAGGTTTATAACTTGGAAGTAAAAAATTTACTTAGCATTGAAAATTAACAAACTGTCAACCTCGGAATATGTGGGTTTGGTTTTTTTTTCTTTCCTCATTTCTTAAAGCATGTGAGTGTAAGACTAAACAGGAGGAAGACACTACTTGGGTCAGAGGTATGTTGTTTGTCACTATAGCTAAAACCAAAAGTGGATCCCAGTCCTGGTTGTGGCTGGAATAGAGTTAATTTTCTTCTTAGTTGCTGGTATCATGTCGTGTTCTGGATTTAGAATGGAAATAACGTTGATAATACACTAATGTTTTACTTGTTGTTAATCAGTACTTATAACACCAGGACATTTCAGCTTCCCAGGTCCTGCCATCAAGGAGACATGAGCCTTCTGTAGGAGGTTCAGAGAAACTGGGAAGAAGCACAGCCATAACAGCTTGCCCAAACTGGCCAAAAGGGTATTCCATACCATATGATGTTATGTTCCGTGTATAAGTTGGGGACAGTTGACCAGGGAGGGCCACACCTTGAGAACAGTCACCAGCTCAGGGCATCAGTCAGCAGGTGGTAAGCAATTTTATCATGCATCACTTCTTTTATGTATTATTATTATAATTATTATTATTATCCTTTTATTTCCTATTAAATTGTTTTTATCTCAACCCATAAGTTTCATGGTTTCTTGATTCTCTCCCATACCACTGCAGGGGAGAGTGAGACCAGCTATGTGGTTGTTTTAGCTGCCTGCTGGGTTAAACAATAACAATCCCTCACCCCTTTCTTCCCAAAATTAGCACAAATATTTGCTAATAAAAATGTTTAAATACTACTGGTTTTTAGCATGTAATGTTCCTATTTGTTCAGTACTGGAAAATAACAAATGTAAATACTGTCTGTGTTTTCACACTTGAAAATAAAGAATGTGTTGGTTTTGTGGGGTTTTTTTTAAAAAATAAACAAATTCTTGATACAGGGAGCAATTCTCAGTTAAAGTTTTTTTTTACATCTATTATCCTTTTTTCACCTCTTCCTATAAATTTCTTGAGAAAGAGTCATTTATGTTTTCAAGTATGTAATTTATTACTTTGTGAGGCTGCAAGTATATTCAAAGAAATAACGACATTTTAAAAAATATGTAATGGAAAGAACTTCGTTGTTTCAAAAAACTGATGATTCTTCTGGGCATTCTGGTATTACAGTTTTTCTTGTTATTTCAGTACTTTTGTTCTGAGAGTGGGTCTGTGCAGAAGTTTTAATTTTGGAGGGCAAATTATGAAGTATTAAAGGTTTTAATGATTTGGTTGTTTTTTAAATACTGTGAGAAATAATTAATACTTTTTAAGCTGATAACTTCCAACACTTTGTTCATTATAGGAATTACTTTGCTGTTGTTTTTAATTCTGTGGTGCGTTTTAATTACATATTTTCATCTCTTCATATATAGATTGGAATTGTGGAAACTCAGAAGCACATGTCTGCATGTAAGTCTGCACTATCTGAACCTGATTGCTGGACACTAACAATTTGGTGTGCAGCACAAGTAGACATGTACACAAACTTTTCTCTTCATTGTGCTTATTATACTGGTAACATAATGATGGAATATGAATTCACTGTAAGTTAGAAAGCAAACACATATCTAAACTTTGACAAAAGGCCTGAAGAAACTATGAGTTTTTACAAGGATTTATTTCCTAGGATCTTCCATCTGTCCCTGTTTTATTTTTAGACCATATTTCAGCTGTTGGTTTTGTATTCAAATGTGTTCTCTCTCCTACTCACCCCACTTGCAAATACAGTCATATATCTTAGAATGCCAGGTGTCCCACATAATAATAACATTCATAGGAACAACAACAAAAAAAAATGAAGAATAATGTATTTATTTGTTGTCCTACAAATAGTTATAAACAATGCTGAAAACTAAAGAAAAGATAAAGAAAAATAGGGGATCATAAACTGCGGAGATTAGGAATGCTATTTTGGAAGGTTTTTCTTGCACAAATGGTCAATTTTTGAATCTAGATTTTGTGTGTATGTGTGTGCGAGCTTTGAGAATTTGCTCTTGGCTTTTAATGCTGACGTTTTCTCAAAAAAATGAAAAAGTTTTGCTATGTGAGCAATTTTCTGCACAAGCTCACTGTCATGGTTTAATCCTGTCATAGTTTAGCCACACAGACACTTGCTCACTATCCCCTGATAGGACGGGGAAGAGAATGAGGAAACAAAGGTAAACCACGTGGGTTAGGACAAGGACAGTTTACTGGGACAGCAAAGGGAGGGGGAAAAAACCCAGCAACACTATTTATAACAAAATATACAAAACTGGAGGTAAAAATACAGTTTCTCACCAAATTGTACAAGTCAACCTGTACAGCTCAAACCCATCATGAAGACGGACCGTCCCCAAATCACACATCTGGGAATAGTGCCACCCCTCCTGAATAACCTGCTTTTATACTGAGTTTGACATCATATAGTATAGAATACCCTCTTTGGTTAGTTTGGGTCACCTGTCTTTGCTGTGTCTGATCCCAACTTCTGGTGAAAATTAACTGTCCTAGTTGAACCCAGAACATTACCCACCACATATTCTGTACCATCTATTTCATTCCCAGATGAATGGGACACTTACTTCATGGACAATTTTATGTTTAATTTGTTCAGAGGCTTGTCACTGCTCAGGACCCCATTGGAAATATCATTCTTCTTACAGGTTACATGATAGAGAGGGCTCACAGTGAGAGAGACTGTAATTTGGAATATACATTTTCCAGAAACCCACAATGGCTAGGAAATAAAAGAGCAGAGATGATCAGCCTCAGATGGAATGTTCCCCCACCAGACTTGAAGACGAATCAGACTGACGGGATGCTTCAGTTTCATGATGGTACCTATTGCACCTTTTTCTCCCTTTTTTCCTTCTTTTCTTTCACTCTCTCCCTCTTTCTCTAGCATCTATGTGTATTTGAGGTAACCAATTAAATTGCTTTAGTTTATGGCATCTGATATCATTTGTGTCTTAATCTCACTCTGGGCATAACAACAAATCTCTCCAGCCTGAACTTTTCTGGGTTGAGACAAAACTGGATCTCCTGTGCAGGTCCCTTGACCTTACTTCATTTTATAGCAGAACTGGCTTTCCAGAGGATTTCAGTATGTTATTCCCTTTCTCAAAAACTTCCTCTACTGTGTTGTCCCATGCAATGATGCAGGTGTTCCCGAGCTTCACCCTGTTCTAATGCAGCCTGGGTCAGTCCATGACAGATGGTGGGGCTGTATTTCAACCCCTGGGGCAGTTGATTCCAGGGGTACTGGCAGACCCTCCAAGTGAAAGCAAACTGTGGCCTTCACGCAAAGGAATCAAGAAAAATACACTAACTGTATCAATTGTGGCGTACCACTTGGCTGCTTTTAAGTCCAATTTGTATTAAGTTCCAGCATGTCTGGCACAGCAGCACTCATGGGCAGCATGACTTCCTTCAGGCCATGGGAATCTACTGTAAACCTCCACTCTCCACTGGACTGCTGCACTGGCCATATGGGACTGTTGAAGGGTGAGCAAGTTCTGTTGATCACTCCCTGGCTCTAGTTGACAAATCAGCTTATGGGGTCGAAACAAGAAGTCTCAGTTGGTGTGGTTTTGCCACTGGTGCACTCTTGTGGTAGCAGTGGGCAACTGTAGTTCTTTGACCTTCAGTAACCCCACAACAGAAGGGTCCTCTGAGATGGGGTAAAGTAGACCAGGGTTCAATTTCCTCTGTTTTGAAAGGTATTCAAAAGCCCACCAGCTGTTTCAGAAGTCCACTGGTACCCTTTTGAATCCTTAAAATAGCCTCTCTGTTATGCTCAGGATAGGGATCCCAGATGCTTGTCCTCCCTGCCTTCTAATTCCAGGCTACTGGAACTATTATCCCAATATTGGAGCACCCAAGCTGTAACATTCACCCAAAAGTCAGCTGAAATCTTTTTGCATATCTCACAGATCACTCAGAGAAAGGGATCAGGTGATGACCTCTGTTTTTCGCTCTTGTTCTCATGATGGTCCTGGTTCATCATCATCCTTCATTAACATGACTGATTTCTTTGTGTATTTCTTCTTCTATATAAGGGAAACTGGTACTGGTATAGGTAGTTTTCTTGGCTCAGTTGTGCTGCCTGTCATGGGGGTTTGAATAGCCACAGCTTCTGCATTGTTATCATAAACTTTGAACAGCAGATATGCAATGTGGCTGAGAAGGAATGCTGCTGTGTGAATAAAAGCAATCGGAAACACAGTGTGCAAGCAATAGTGCAGATTCTAAACATTTTTACTGTTTTGGGACTCATCCTCATTCTGTCCAGTTAGTGCTGGAAACTGGCCCAACAGTCTCTATGCTGACATAAATCTATTTACCTAAAATGCTTTAGAGGTTTGCTATATACTAAACATAGATTAAATCCAGAAAGGTACTGAAGAAGAGGAACAAAATTTCTGGGGTAAACTGTTTTCAAGTAGATACGACTTGAACTAGATTCATATTGAACACCTGCTGGATTCTATATTGTGCAGAGTGATATTCATGTTCTAAACAAAAATTGATTTGCTGCTGTGCTTGTGCAGATAGTGAATCATTTTGAAATGACCGAACAGCATTAGAGTACACTCCCGAATTCTGGTTTTAAAACAAATGGTGTAAAAAGAAAATGTCTGCTTGAAAAAGAAGTTTGCCCACAAAGTTAAAAGTCAACCTTGTGTCAGTCAAAACACCATTTTAAATAAAAGATGTTGTATTCCAAAGTTTTTTTTTTATTTTGTAGGATGCTAATGAAGAAATTTACTGTTCTTAGTGAGACTAAAGGATTGTATCAGCTTTCAGAAACTGCTGTGATTGCAGACGTCTATTTCCACTAACTGAGAAATTAAATACTTTATTTGTGAAGCAATTTTTAAAAAAACTATTTATTTATTTATTTATTTATTTATTTATTTATTTATTTATTTTAGGGGTACTTGCCACCACAGAATGTTTTTAAGTATGACAAAGATGTCATAACATTTATATGTTGGTCTTTTCCACCTTCAATATCACAATACAGACCTGCACCAGCACCCAGCATTTTTTAAAGAATGCTGCTTTCAATCCTCAATAACACACCTGGACTACAATGTTGTCTTGATGATGCTGTATTTGAATGGACTTCCAAAGTGCATGAAAAAATGCCGTCTGTATTACTATAAATTGGCACAGTAGGGCTGAACTTGAAGTTGGCCAAATGTTGCTTAAGATCACTTTTCTTCAGTGTCTAGTTTTTCAAACCAATGTAAGATACAAACCATTCCACTCTGCTGTAGTTATTAAAAAACCTGTTTTGTCTTGACACATTATGCTATCAATATTTAATCAGGACCATGGTACCATTCTAGAACAACTGAATGCAGTACTCTATATAGCTTGAACTTTGTCCTGGAAAGCTTCTGCTATATTACAAAAACAAAATCAAACACCACCCTGTAAATACTCCAGGATTTACACTCTCTAATATTGTGGTATCTGTCCTTATTATTATTAAAGTGTTAGATTTACAATTCAGAATTGCATTAAATGCTGAGAATAATACATCCGCTCAAAAACCTTTACAGAAAGTGGAAACAAAGTGTAGAAGGAGGCATAAAGTCACCTACAAATTCTAGAAAAAATATATAAAAATACAACTTTTGGTTTAGGAATTCAAATTATACATAGATCAAAATCTCTTGTCAACAATAACTTTCAACAAGAAAAAAAACACCTGTAAAACAGAAAAATCTGGCATGCCATGGTTCTTATTTTATATTTGGTTTCAGCAGTGAAAGACAAAGAGTTTGGTCATCTATCTGTAATAGCACCTTTTACCTATTACTCATTAACTTTCCCAGAATATCTACCCCAAAGGGAGATCAAGTCTGACAAACATCCTACTAAACATAAACAGCCTTCTGCATGGACAAAGCTACATTTGGAAAAGCTGCAAAATGAAAATTTAGTTATTTAGCATAGTTCTCATAAAGTTTTGTTTCCTACTTCTCTCCTGCCGTGGCTAAACTCTGCCTCTCTGAATTTTGTGATTATGTAAACATCTCAGAAAATAACTGACATGACAAATATCCATTTTCCAGCAACCTTGTGCTACTGCAGGAATGGTAGCCACAAACTCTCTGGTTTATCTTGCCTAAGCAGAACACCTTACATGACTTAAGTCCATTACCTATTACAGTGTCTCTATTACTTCTGAACCATGTGTTTTAGGGTTTTATCTGTTACAGGAAAAGGTGCTGAGAAAGAATATACTGTAGAAAAGGTACTGAATTGTTATCAATCTCTGTTTGGTTTTAGTATTTTTTTGATCATAGATATTTATTCCAAAAAGGGAAAGTTCCTGATTATAGTTTTAGTCCACCTCCTTTCCAGTTGTCCTGGTTTCAGCTACAATGGAGTTAATTTTTTTTAGCAGCGGATGGAATGCCATGTTTGGGTGTTAGGATGAGAACAGTGCTGATAGCACCCTGATGTTTCAGATTTGTTGCCGGGCAATCAAGTACCTTTCTCAGCTCTGCATACTTCCTTACTAATGAGAAAGGAGGGGATGCAGCCAGGACAGGTGACCCGAATTGGCCAAAGAGGATATTCCATACCAGTTACGTCATGCTCAGTATAAATGGGGACTGGGGGGAAGAGGAGGAGACAACACCAGGACGTGCAGTTTCTGGGGATGGTCGGGTTCTGGGACGGCTCTAAGCTGTGCGGCCTGAGTTGTGTGGTTTGGTGAGAAACTGCATTGTGTATCACCAGTTTCATATAATTTGTGCTATAAACTTCTGTTATTGTTATATCTAGTTTTCTGGGTTTTTTTAGTAAACTATCCTTATCCCAACCTGCGTGGCTCTGGTTTTCTAGGTTGTGGTTTCTTTTTTCCTCCTTTCTTTCTTCCCTTTCCCCCCTCCCCCAACTTTCCTTCCCTCTTCCTTTTAAAAGTACAAGCGACTGTGTGGGGTGCGGCCCTCAGCTGGGGCAAAACCACAACACCAGTGCAAACATGCATTCATAGTGTAAGAACCTCTGATGCCTTATGTAGAGATGGACTTCTCTAAAAAATACATTTAAGAGCAGTGTCAGCGACTTGTTAGAATTTTTTTAAGAACTGTCCTTAGCACATGTCAAGTCAGCACCAGCCTTCTACTCTGATATGGTAGTCTGAAGTAGTAAAGATATCTCAGTAGGTCATTTAGTGTTCTCTGGAAATTACTAATGGGAATTTCCTGTGGCATAAAACCTGTTTAAAATTGAAACAAACTATCTTCTTGATTTTCTTCAGCCATACTGCTGCTTTGCAAAAGAAATAACAGATTGTAGCTTTCTGCAAATTGCTACAGCTACAGAAAAGATTTCACAAGGAATGCCATTTCAAGGACAATACATCGTGCTCAGGTTCTACAGGATTGCACACAGTGTAATGCAAGAGAGTAAAAAAATATATTTTGATGGGTGATTCACCTCTGCTGATAATGGGGTTGATTAAATGAGTCTGTTGGTATACAAAATTCATGTAGATCTTGAAAGTATAAACAGGTGTTCTTCAATCTTGAAGTCCTTGTGAATATGTGTCGTGGTTTTGCCCCAGCCAAGGGCCGCACCCCACACAGTCGCTTGTACTTTTAAAAGGAAGGGGGAGGGAAAGTTGGGGGAAGGGGAAAAGGGAAGGAAGAAAGGAGGAAAAGAAACCACAACCTAGAAACCAGAACCACGCAGGTTGGGATAAGGATAGTTTACTAAACAATAACAGAAAACTAGATATAACAATAACATAAGTTTAAAGCACAAAATAGATGAAACTGGTGATACACAATGCAATTTCTCACCAAACCACACAACTCAGGCCGCACAGCTTAGAGCCCGTCCCGGACAACCCGACCGCCCCAGAAACTGCACGTCCTGGCGTTGTCTCCCCCTCTTCCCCCCAGTCCCCCCTTATACCGAACATGACGTAACTGGTATGGAATATCCTCTTTGGCCAATTCGGATCACCTGTCCTGGCTGCGTCCCCTCCTTTCTCACTAGTAAGGAAGTATGCAGAGCTGAGAAAGGTCCTTGATTGCCCGGCAACAAATCGGAAAACATCAGGGTGCTATCAGCACTATTCTCATGCTAACACCCAAACATGGCATTCCATCCACTGCTAAAAAAAAAAGTTTAACTCCATCATAGCTGAAACCAGGACATTATCCACCCCTTATTCCATACCATTTACGTCATGACCAGATCCAACAATTTTCTTTGGGTACAACCAGTTTCGTGTTTCACACACCCATATATGTATGTACACATGTATGTACACATATGTGCATACAGATCTTATTCCCTCAGTCTGTGAATCATCCCTCTGAAGTTGTTGAGTTCATTTAGTCCATGATTTCCAGGCTCCATTTGTCGTAACAGTTTCTCAGGATAGTTGTATGTTCCATTGGCTCGTTGCACGCTGCATCTCAGGCTCTTGACTGATACACCTGGCATGGTCCATGCTCATAGTCTGTGGGTCAGAGTTTATTTTCAACGGGAGCAAAAAGTTCTTGAGAGGCCAGGCTTTAGTTCCATCATCATGGCACTCCTTCTTCATTAACTTGTATGACTCCGGCTATAATGCTATGGTACAACATACAGCAATCATAACAATAATGAAATATACAATAATGGGTTATTTGGCAATTATTACAATTTCTACTTCATTAATTATATTGGCTATTCTCACCCAAAATTAAATCCCCTTGAGGTACACATCGAACTTCTCCATCCCTCTGCATTACCCACCAAGTACAGCCAGGTCCTTGAGCAAAAACAATTCCAGACATGGGTTTACCTTTGCCTGAAGCAGGGATGACCCAAACTCTCTTTCCCAATACACTCTTCATATGCACTACTGGGACTCTGTCTCCCTCTACAGCACGTGGAAATTTTGCCTGGGCAGGGCCAGCCCGATTGGTAGATCCCCTAGAGTTAACTAACCACGTGGCTTTGGCCAAATGTGTATCCCAATGCTTGAATGTCCCACCACACATTGCTTTCAGTGTAGTTTTTAAAAGTCCATTATATCGTTCAATTTTCCCAGAGGCCGGTGCATGATAAGGAATGTGGTACACCCACTCAATGCCATGCTCTTTGGCCCAGGTGTCTATAAGAGTGTTTCGGAAGTGAGTCCCATTGTCTGACTCGATTCTTTCTGGAGTACCATGTCGCCAGAGGACTTGCCTTTCAAGGCCCAGAATTGTATTTCGAGCAGTGGCATGGGGTACGGGATATGTTTCTAGCCAGCCGGTAGTTGCCTCCACCATTGTAAGCACATAACGTTTGCCATGGCGGGTTTGTGGGAGGGTGATGTAATCAATCTGCCAAGCCTCCCCATATTTATATTTCATCCACCGTCCTCCATACCAAAGGGGCTTTAACCGCTTAGCTTGCTTGATTGCAGCACATGTCTCACATTCGTGGACAACTTGTGCGATGGCGTCCATGGTCAAGTCCACCCCTCGATCCCGAGCCCATCTATATGTTGCATCTCTCCCTTGATGACCCGAGGTATCATGAGCCCATCGAGCCATGAATAATTCACCCTTACGTTGCCAGTCTAGATCTACCTGAGCCACTTTAATCCTAGCAGCCTTATCTACCTGATGGTTGTTTTCATGTTCCTCCATGGCCCGACTCTTAGGTACATGGGCGTCAACATGACGTACCTTTACAACAAGTTTCTCTAACCGAGCAGAGATATCTTGCCATAAGTCATCAGCCCATATAGGTTTGCCTCTACGCTGCCAGTTGTTCTTTTTCCACTGCTGCAACCACCCCCACAGGGCATTCGCCACCATCTATGAATCAGTATAAAGGTAGAGCCTTGGCCACTTTTCTCTCTCAGCAATGTCCAGGGCTAACTGGATGGCCTTCACCTCAGCGAACTGGCTTGATTCACCTTTTCCTTCAGTGGTTTCTGCTACTCTTCTTATAGGATTCCATACAGCGGCTTTCCATCTCCGATGCTTACCCACAATGCGACAAGACCCATCAGTGAACAGGGCATATCGCTTCTCATTCTCTGGCAGTTCGTTGTAGGGTGGGGCTTCTTCAGCGCGTGTTACCTCCTCATCCTCTGGTGACATCCCAAAATCTTTGCCTTCTGGCCAGTCTGTGATCACCTCCACAATTCCTGGGCGATTGGGGTTTCCTATTCGAGCCCGCTGTGTAATTAGTGCAACCCACTTGCTCCACGTAGCATCAGTGGCATGGTATGTAGAAGGAACCTTCCCTTTGAACATCCAGCCCAGCACCGGCAGTCGGGGTGCCAGGAGGAGCTGGGCTTCAGTTCCAATCACTTCTGAGGCGGCTCGAACCCCTTCATAGGCGGCCAGTATTTCCTTTTCTGTTGGAGTATAATTGGCCTCAGATCCTTTGTAGGCCCGACTCCAAAACCCCAGCGGTCGACCTCGAGTCTCCCCTTGTGCTTTCTGCCAGAGACCCCAGGTCGGGCCGTTCTCCCCAGCTGCAGTGTAGAGCACATTTTCAATATCTGTCCCTGTCCGGACAGGCCCAAGGGCCACTGCATGGACTATCTCGCGTTTGATCTGCTCAAAGGCTTGCTGTTGCTCAGGGCCCCACTGGAAATCATTCTTCTTTCGAGTTACATGGTAGAGTGGGCTCACAATGAGACTGTAGTTTGGGACATGCATTCGCCAAAAACCTATAACACCTAAGAAAGCTTGTGTTTCCTTTTTGTTGCTTGGTGGAGACATAGCTGCTATTTTATTAATAATGTCCATTGGGATGTGACGACGCCCATCCTGCCATTTTATTCCTAAAAACTGGATTTCTCGCGTAGGCCCCTTGACTTTACTTCGTTTTATAGCAAAACCGGCTTCTAAAAGGATTTTAATTACCCTGTTTCCTTTTTCAAAAACTTCCTCTGCTGTGTTGCCCCATACAATGATGTCATTAATATACTGCAGGTGCTCTGGTGCTTCACCCTTTTCCAGTGTATTCTGGATTAGTCCATGGCAGATGGTGGGGCTATGTTTCCACCCCTGGGGCAGACGATTCCACGTGTATTGGATGCCTCTCCAAGTGAAAGCAAACTGTGGCCTGCACTCTGGCGCCAGTGGGATCGAGAAGAAAGCATTCGCAATGTCGATTGTGGCGTACCACTTGGCTGCCTTCGATTCCAATTCATACTGGAGCTCTAACATGTCTGGCACAGCAGCACTCATACCTGGAGTGACTTCATTTAGGCCACGATAATCTACTGTCAGCCTCCACTATCCATTGGACTTCCTCACTGGCCATATGGGACTATTAAAGGGTGAGTGGGTTCGGCTGATCACTCCCTGATCCTCCAGTTGACGAATCAGCTTATGGATGGGAATCAGGGAATCTCGGTTAGTACGGTATTGTCGTCTGTGCACCGTCGTCGTAGCAACTGGCACTTGCTGTTCTTCACCCTTCAACAACCCCACAACAGCAGAATCCTCCGAGAGTCCAGGCAAGGCACACAATTGTTCAATTTCTTCTGTTTCCAAAGCAGCTATTCCAAAAGCCCATCGGTACCCTTTTGGGTCTTTAAAATACCCTCTACGTAGATAATCTATACCTAAAATGCACGGAGCTTCTGGACCAGTCACAATGGGGTGTTTTTCCCAGTCCTTCCCAGTTAGGCTCACCTCAGCCTCTAGCACAGTTAGTTGTTGGGATCCCCCTGTCACTCCAGAAATACAAACAGGTTCTACCCCTTCATGATTCGATGGCATTAGAGTACACTGGGCACCAGTATCCACCAGAGCTTTGTACTCTTGTGGGTCTGATGTGCCAGGCCATCGGATCCACACAGTCCAATAAACCCGATTGTCCCTCTCCTCCACCTGGCTGGAGGCAGGGCCCCTCTATTGCTGCTGATCATATTTGTTTTCCACTGGTTGCATAAAGGACTTAGAGGTCCCTTCAAAAGGATCAGGCACATCAGACATATAGGTAGGCCTTCCAGTTGGTCTAGGGAACTGCCCAGTAGAAACTGGTGCAGCCTTCTTCCTGGCAGAATCTCGTTGTGCGAATGTTTTACCCCGCAGCTCATTTACTCGTGCTCGAAGGGCTGAGGTGGGCTGCATATCCCATTTCCTCATGTCCTCTCCATGATCAAGCAGGTAAAACCACAATGTACGTCGTGGTGTGTATTCTCCCTCTTGGAACGATGGACACTTTCTCCCAGTAGCTGCAACATTGCTCCATACGGGTTGGGAGTTGGACACATTGTTGTCAAGTCGTTGAACCAGTTTCTCTACTGCTGCAATGACGGAGAGGGAAACATTGTCTTGGTATTTCCGGAGTCGGCAGGCCACCTCATTTACGGTTGGCGGATTCGTATCATTCCAGTCAATTGCTGCCAGTGAATTGGTATACCCTGCTGGTGCACTTCGTACAACCTTACGCCACATAGCTGGAGTGCATAGGACTTCATTGGGATCAGCGGGAAGCCGTGAATTGTCCAGATCATAATGAATTATCTCCCGTACAGCTAATTCTCTCAGGTGCTGGACAGCTGTCTCTATGCTGTTACCCTTGGGTGTCTGGCATGTAATATATTCCTTTATGGGATATCTTTCCTGCACACTTGACAGTAGTCGCCTCCAGAGGCTGAGGATTTCCGGCCTCCTCCCAATTGCTTTGTCAATTCCTCCTTCTCTAGCTAGGGATCCCAACTGCTTGGCCTCTCTGCCTTCTAATTCCAAACTACTGGCCCCGTGATCCCAGCATCAGAGCAACCAAGTGATAATGTGCTCACTTGGGTGGCGAGTGAAATCTTTTCGAACCTCACGCAGCTCACTCAGAGTCAGGGATCGGGTAACAATCTCTGGTTCTGCCTCATCCTGATATCCTCGAGATGATCCCGGTTGATCATCATCCTTATCCGTCACTATACGAACTGATTTCTTTGTGCCTTTCCTCTTTTGTACGGGAGCAACAGACACTGGTGTGGGTTGGTTTTTCTGATCATCTGCAGTGTCTGCTGTAGAGATTACAGTAGCTGCAGTGTCAGTCACAGGGGTTGCAGTAGCTGCAGTGTCAGCCCCAGTGGTTGCAGCAGCTATAGTATCTGCCAGTCTGTTTCCTTTCCCTTCTCCCTGACAGTGCTGACAGTGCTGACAGTGCTGCCTGCTATCAAGCAGTGTTTGATAAATAGTGGCCAGAGCCCAGCACAGTGCAGTAAGGTGTCCATCTCTGGGAAACCTACAGCAATTTTTCTTTAGGTATGCAGTCACTTGATCGGGGTCTTGTAGCTGTTCAGGAGTGAAATTCCAAACCATCGGGCGTGAGAAAGTACCTAGGTACTCGCCCATACTTTGCCACATGCCCTGCCACTCGTGATTATTCTGTCTCCGAGAAAGCTCTTCAGTGGTATTCATAAACCTATGCTTGATATATAACAAAAACTGAACCATCTGCACCAAACCTACCAATAGCAAAATGCTAGTTTGAATATCCCAGAGATATTGAAGATTTTCAAAAACTGCCCTAAGAGCTGTTGTATTTAGCCCAAAGGAAAAGAAAGCAGTGCCCCCACCATACCGGCTGCTGTTATTAACCCCTCCCTGTCCAAAGAATGGACAGGACAGCAAAACCTCATACAGGTACCAGCTTAAGCTCATGATCATCGATATTATTGTATCATAGACCGATATCATAAAATACACTATAATGAAGTATGGGAACAAATACGGGAGCCACAGACCTGAGAGAGTAAAGAATCCTGCCAGGATTGTATACAGCATGCGGTGGTTTTGCTGCCACAGCCTTGTAAATAAATACCACAACATCGTGACCAGAGATTGCTTAAACAACAGTGCTTATCTTAATTGCGATAGTTAGGGTCAGATCTACCGTTATCCCAACCGTTCGTGCCCCACGTTGGGCGCCAAAATAACTGTCGTGGTTTTGCCCCAGCCGGGGGCCGCACCCCACACAGTCGCTTGTACTTTTAAAAGGAAGGGGGAGGGAAAGTTGGGGGAAGGGGAAAAGGGAAGGAAGAAAGGAGGAAAAGAAACCACAACCTAGAAACCAGAACCACGCAGGTTGGGATAAGGATAGTTTACTAAACAATAACAGAAAACTAGATATAACAATAACATAAGTTTAAAGCACAAAATAGATGAAACTGGTGATACACAATGCAATTTCTCACCAAACCACACAACTCAGGCCGCACAGCTTAGAGCCCGTCCCGGACAACCCGACCGCCCCAGAAACTGCACGTCCTGGCGTTGTCTCCCCCTCTTCCCCCCAGTCCCCCCTTATACCGAACATGACGTAACTGGTATGGAATATCCTCTTTGGCCAATTCGGATCACCTGTCCTGGCTGCGTCCCCTCCTTTCTCACTAGTAAGGAAGTATGCAGAGCTGAGAAAGGTCCTTGATTGCCCGGCAACAAATCGGAAAACATCAGGGTGCTATCAGCACTATTCTCATGCTAACACCCAAACATGGCATTCCATCCACTGCTAAAAAAAAAAGTTTAACTCCATCATAGCTGAAACCAGGACAATATGTTTGGATAGCATGCAGATGGAACAAACATAACTTTGCTGTAATCAGTTGGAAAATTACTTTTGTCTTCATAGATGAACTTTTTTTCTGAATGGTGGCATTTTAGCAAGACATCACTGAACAGAATATGTTTGTAAAAAATTTGTAAAGAACCTCAAGCCTGACTTTGGAGGTTTCAGACATTCTTATATCCACACATTTTAAGTATTTCTTCAGGGAGTAATAAACCTTCCTCCACAGTAATATCCTCACATTGAGTTAAAATTGTAATGTTTTAAAAACAAAACAATGTAGAGATTTATTAATACTAAGATTTGCTACTCCATCCTTCCACTGAAGGAGATAGAGCTATGCCTAGATTAATATTTGCCAGACAGGCTGGAAACTTACTGAATATGTGCAATATGTGCTAGGGAGCCTGCTTTGGCAAGGGGGTTGGACCTGATGATCTCTCGAGGTCCCTTCCAACCCCTACAATTCTGTGATTCTGTGAAAGAAGTGACTTTACGATCCCTTCCATTTCCCATTTTCCATTTGTACCACTATTTGCTGATCTAGCAAGCCTCATGCTTATAGCATCCACACTATAGGGACATTCATGTTACACAGTATGTCTGATTCAGAACCTGGAGACCATAATCTAATCTGTTTTGCTCCTAATTTATTAAAATTCCAACTTTGACTTCTTGATTCTGGATTCCAAAATCTCATGCTTTAGGGGGACTTCAACTGAATCAAAAATATCCTAGATTTTATGCAGTAAATCTGGGCTAATGTACAGGTAGCTTACTTCAGCTTCCTTAGTCTTGGATTCTTACAGTCTCTTTCCACCATAAACTTTCACCCTGACTTGCAAGTACCTTTACATTGGACAACATATATTTTTCAATTTTGTCAATAATCACTGGTAAGTTCACAAACTGTTGAGCGATTGTGGTCTCCATCTAAAATGTATAAGTGCAAAGTTCTTATAAGCCCTAGGAAAGCTGTAGATGGAGTATGATGAACACTTTAACAGTGCTGTGCTCCTCTCAAGTACTTTCAGTCCTGTGTTATCACCCAAACTTCACAGGACTGCTCCTATTTTTTTTGCAGAAACTACTGGACCTTCCTCGAATTCAAAAGGATTAAGTCCACTCCTGACAATTAAGTCTTTGTGCTGCTCTAGTTTTTCTCTGTAGCTACCCTCCCCACACAAACTTAACTCAGGACCATTAAGTTTTGTTTCTCTTTTGCTTTTTCTTTGAGCCAAGGTGATGCTATGTTTCTGAGATGCAGGCTCTCTGTGAATGTTCTTCCTCAACCCTCTAACCGATACACCAATTATTTTGATTATAAAGCAGTGCTGAGGCATTTGTCCTCTTTGAAAAAGAATATCTAAAAATATACTATGAATTTTGCTTCATAAACACCCCTTTATTAGCTTAATAAAATTACTTTTCATTATTGTAAATTGATATTTTTGTTATTTCTTTGTAAATAGTGTATAATGTGTAAATGCCTTCTGAATTTTTCTTGCTTTTTTTGAGGACATAGAATCATAGCATATCTCAATTTGTAAAGGACCTATATGAATCATTAAGTCCAACTCCCTGCTCCTTGCAGGATGAGCTAAAACTAAACCATATGACTTAGTCTCACCCAGAGATGTTCTTTTGATCTTTGGTGCCATGACCCTTCCCTGGTGAGTATGTTCCACTGCCTAACCACCCTCTCAGTGAAGAACCTTTTCCTAAGGTCAAATATGAACTTCCACTGATACAGCTTCATGCTATTTCCTATTGCTGGTCACCAGAAAGAGATCAGAGCTTCCCCATCTGCTGCCCACCTGAGGAAGTTGTAGACCATGAGGTCACCCCTCAGCCTTCTCTTCTCCAAGCTGAACAAGACATGTGACCTCAGCTGCTTCTCAGAAGTCTTCTCGTGACCTTTAGCCATCTTGGTCACCCTCTTCAGGATATACTCAATAGTTTGGTGTCCTTACAGTGCACATGTCCAATGTAGAAAGCCACTGTTAATAATTCCTTACAATTGTGTTGAAATCATGGTGATGAACTGATGGAAGTAAATGGTATTAATGACAGTGTTTTCCTACTTCTCCATCTGCTGTAAGAAAGACAAAAAAAATATTACACTTGGATTTCAAGTTACTGTCAGGATCATTATCAAAGGCTACCTGCCTGTGCTCTGACATGCCACCAAGAGCCATCTGCACCATGGATTTTCACCACTTTTCCTCTTGACCTGTGAAAAGTCTGAAGATGCCTATTGGGCTTATGGAAACAGCAGCACTGGACACTGAGGAACGCTAAGAAATTACCACCACGGCAATTTCTCAGAAGGAAGAAATTATGTGTATCTTTTTTTTCTGTCTTCTCTCCTCCTCCTTTGTTTTTTTTTGGTCACAGATTTAATTGCTAATGGACAATATACCTGTCATGTCTCCAAGAAAACATATATAGCATAAAAAGTTTAACAGAATATGAATACTTAAAATCTATAATGAAATGCTGGTGTTTTTTTAATAAATCCTTTTCAGTAAACAGAGGAAAAAGTAGCATTTTCAGAATCTAATGATCCCACCACTGCCTACCAAACATTACGTGTAAGTGAGCAAGCATGTGAAGAACTCAAAAGGGCTCACTCTGAAACTGATATGATCTTTCACATGAAGTTCTGAACCTAAACATTTCAGAGTTCAGTGTATATTTAAAAACAAATGGCTACACAATTTTAAGAAGCTGAATAATTCAAGTAGTTTAAGTATTAAAAAAAAAAAAAGCAAATTAAATCCTCAAATCCCTAGCACTCTATGCTTGGGCATAATTGTAATGTTAATTAAACATAGACTTCACCCACAACTCATAACCATGCAACTTTTTTCTTTAGAAAAAGGACCTGCACCAGGATTAGCTACTTATGTGGAAGATGCTAAAAATGTTTACTCATCATCTGCTTTCTCCATTATTGAACATAATGTCGCTCCGATATTTATTCACTACATAATTGGTTTATGACTTTCACCAGAGAACAAGTGTATTGCATCATGTCTCAGCTGGATCCCAGGTGAGCACAATCTACAGCAATCTGTAAGCATACAGATCTTCCAAGTGTGAAGAATGTTACATTAATGTTATCTCATGAAGGAAAGGTTATCTTTGTCAACAGAAGGCCAGAGTTCTAATGCTTAAAAGGGGAGAAAGAAAGAAAAAAGAAAAAAAAAAAAGCTAAAGGTTTCTTCTCTCTAATTAGGTAGAAAGAAGGGTTTATATTTTAAACATAAGCTAAACTCTTTGAAACAGAATAAATAATAAGCAGTAAGAACATGCTTTGTGCCTAAAAAGTCAATGCCATAATAAAATGGTATTTTTCTCTGTCTCATGCTGGTTATTTTTCCCTTTTTTTTTGTTTTATATTAATAATTTAGTCTTCATACAGTGCAAAGGGCTCTGTTAATATAGCATTGCTTACAGGTTAATATTTCATGTATGAATTGTAAAATTCTCATACTGTGATGGAGCTGAAGCTGATATAAAAATCATATAAATTTTAAATAACAAAGTTAGTGGAAAAAGAGATAATTATATAGGCCAATTTACAAAAAAGTCATCCAACAGAAAGTGTTATGCTGCCTTTGTTCCAGAAACTTCTGATTGTAAAAATTAGTACTAGATCTTAGAATTAAAAATATTACTGTGTATTAATGTTAAAGATTATAAGGTGCAACGTTCTTATTGCATTTATTGTTGCTCTGTTAATAATTATTTAAATTCATTATGTTTAATACTATAAGATTAAAAACTAAATGTTTTTAAAGAATCTGATATGATTTTAAAGAATTTGATATATTGATTAATTGCAATATTTTTGTATTGTGCTACTTATTTTCAATATAGCTATTCCACTGAGACAGGCACTGTGTAATCATTATATGAAAAAGGCGTTATTTGGTCCAACGACCTTAAATATTAAGTAAATAAAAGAATCTAGGAATTAAGGGGTCTTCACTGTTTGAGTGTCTCATACCTTTAAGGGCACTGAAGAGATCATCTTCCTGAAAAGCAACCTCTTCAAGGTTCCTTGAATTGCTTCTTTCAAACTGGATATCTAATTTAGTAATTTGTGAAATTTAAATCACCCTGGGCAGCTTTCCTATCTTTCTATGATAGCATACTGTAATTTGGTGGTAGTTACAAATGTTTATGGATTTTGCTAAAATTAATTTGTGGATATTTCAAACACATGGAATTCATCTTTATATCAGCTATCAAAATTTGGTATTTTGGCTTCAAGTTTCAGTATTAAATATTCAACAAATAACAGTGATAGAACTTATTAATGTAGAAAAGTGTGTAATAGACTCGGATTTAACCACCACTACGTTAGACAGTTTTCCCAAAGTCTCAATTTTTCTATCAGTTATATGAGGTTAATTATATTTACATATGCCACATAGGGCAGTGAGGCTTTATTCAAGTTTCTAAAGAGCTTTCATATTCTCAAGTGGAAAAAATTTAGAGAAATGAACATACATTTTTTGCCAATCTACAAATACAAGGAGACATTTAAATGCTTCTAATGAGTATCATTCTTTAGAAATGGGATCTTCCCATAAGTCCTTGCATCAAGTTTAGACCATTCATTTACACTTTTAAACAAATATATCCTATTTCAGATAATCTACTTTCAGCAAACACTGTAATAAGAAAGGAAGCTTGACATTAAGGAAAGGGGAATAAGCTGCCTCTGCTACAAAGTACTGAAGCAGAGACATGGACAATTATAGTGGTACAGCTTTGTACTGCAAGCTCCTGGCCAATCCTGCCTTGTGCTTAGCTGTTTGCCTATTTCCTTGTCAGTGGTGAGTAGGAGTCCTGATTTTTAATGCTGTTGATGACTGGTCTTCTTTCCATGAGTTATGTGTATATCTACTTGTTCCTGAGAAGTTTTCCATTGCCCTTCATTTTGTGAAATCATTCTTGATATGAAGAAAGCCAGGCATCATGCAAGTGAAAATGTTATAGGAAATGGGGGAAAGATGAAGTAGCCTGTTACACACAGCATTCCTATTTCTGTATCAGTATTCGTGGTTATGCACAGAGAATTGGAAGATAAGTTTTATTTTCCCAGAAGTGCTGTGATAATGATGTGCCACCATTCCTTGATGTTTAACCAAACCACAGAACATTGCCAGGGCTCTGTTCTCTGCTGAGACAACAGAACAACTTTGAAAGATACTGTCTTATGTTTAATTATTGAATGAAGAGTACTAAAAAAATGCTTACAGGCCATTTTAAGGGTTAATACAAGGCTCAAAAGGCAAATTTCCATCAGAAAAAAACCTTACAAGAGTTAAAAACGTCTGGTTTAGTAGTTAGTATAATTTAGAAATTTATTTCTTTTATTCTTTTAATTCTTCATTAAAATTCCAATTTTATTGTTTAGGGATTGTCACATGCTGACAGCTGGTGTCTGAACATATCTGAAATAATCTCAGCAGTATTTTTATCCCGAACAGTCATGCATAATTGTTAGTGAGGGTGAAATTGTTCTCAGAATTTTCCTGATTATAGCTTTTCCAATCTCCCAAATATACTTTAGGGAGGCACAGTTTGTTGCCAAGCAAGTCTTTTTTGTCTTACTAAAGGAGAAGACTAACACCTCTTGACAACTGCATCTCTTCAAAGAGATACTAAGAGTATAATGTAATCTTTTTCCATTATTTTTCTTTGTGTGCTTTTCCTAAACATATCACAGAATAATAGAATTGTTTGGGTTGGAAGTGACCTCAAAGGTCATCTAGTTCCAACCCCCCTGCCAACACCGTCCACTAGACCAGGTTGCCCAAAGCCCCATCCAATCTGGTCTTGAATATACCAGGGAAATGACATCCACAAACTCTCTGGGCAACCTATTCCACTGGCTCGCAATCCTCATAGTAAAGAATTTTTTCCTAATATCTAACCTAAATCTACCTTTCTTCAGTTCAAAGCCCTTAACCCTTGTCCTATCACTCCATTTCCTCTCCAGTTCTTTTTTACACCTCCTTCAAGTGCTGGGAGGCTGCTATCTGGTGTCCCCAGAGCCTTCTCTTCTCCAGCTTGAACAAGTTCAATTCAGACTGCCTTCGTAGTAGAGGTGCTCTGTCCCTCTGATCATCTTTGTAACCCTCATTTAGCCTCACTCTAAGAACTCCATGTCCTTCTTATTTTGCCATCCCCCCACCCCCCACCCACCCCAGAAATGAATGCAATATTCCAAGTGAGGTCCTAAAAGTAGAGTAGAGGAGAATCACCTCCCTTGATCTGCAGATCATGCTTCTTTTTATGCAGTCCAACATACAGTTGGCCTTCTGGTCTGTAACACACATTGTACTCCACTTAGACATCAACCCATTGACCACAGCACTTCAAGTTAAACCATCCAGCCAATTCCTTATCAATCAAATAGTGCATCCATCAAATCCATGTCTTTTAGAGACAAGGATGTTGTGTTGGACAGTGTGAAATGCTTACACAAGTGCATCAGGTGCTCCTCCTTTATTTAGGAACATTACAGAAGGACACCAAATTTGTCAGTCATGATATACTACACTGTAACTTACTGAGCAATCATTTTATAAACACGTTTGGGGAAAAAAAAAATAAAACAATGCTTTTGATTTTGACTACTGTTTTTTAATTTTCAAAACAAAATTTTTGAGATAATAGATGATTTTAATTTTATGCAGAGACAGAAAAAATATTAACATAATAATATAGTCATCACATAAGCTTACAAACCAAGAGTCAGAGCTTGGAGCAAAACATTATGAATGATGATTCAGGTCTTGAATAACTATAAAACCAATGTTTCATTTACTTCTTTTGGAGGAATAGTTAAACATTCTATGGAACCCGCAGTTTTCACAGCTTTGTTGTGAAACTTTAAAATATTCTATTTAGCAGTAACATAATTCTCATCACATTATAAAATGGTAATGCCTTGGACTATAACCACCATTTCACTAAAGGCAGATGATCTGCCTTTTATTAATAGCTAGTACTTGAAATGAAATATTTATCTGAATTAAATGGGTCTGTAAAGAAAAACTGTTAAATGCTTTTAGGTAGCAATGTAAAAATCACAATGGGGGAAAAAAAAAGTAATTTGCAACTTTTAAATCTGTACTCTTTTGAATAACAGAGTTGTTATTACTTCTTATTAATAACACAGTTTAGCACGCCACATGGTGGCAATGTTTCAAAATATCACTATGTATTGGGAGATTCCCTGTAAGAATTTGCTCAAATTTTGTTCTATAATATCTTAAAGTGCATGCAGCCTTTGAAAGAGATGAATGATAGGATTTAAGGTGGTATATTATGCAGATGCAAGGATACAGAAGTATCTAGATGAATAATTCATGTAGGAAAACAGTGTTGCTAATTTTCCAACTAAGATCTATGACTCAGACTGCAAAAGGGCTGGTGGCGACTTCCTTAACCTACCTGGATAGTGCAAGGGTGCAACAGTCACAGTCACAATGTAGAAATAACATTAGTACTTCAAAAGCAGTCTCTACAAGTTAACAAGAGGAAAGCTTGAGTGAATTTTGGCCTAAATGCATGACCAGTAGTCAACATAAACTCAGAGTCATTTATGCTGGGAATGATCCTTAAGTTCATTGAGTCGCAGCTGTTAACCAAGCACTACAAAGTATTGGCCACAAACACTTCTGGGTCAAAGGGTAATTTCTTCATGGTTCCACAGTGAGTGTAAAGTGAAAAATAATAGTTCAGTAATCAACAGCATAATTCACAACACATATTTTTGTTGTTGAAAATTGCTTTATATGTCTGCAACACTGAAAATAGGTGGAATGATCTTTGCTTTTTCGACAATTATTCCAATTGCAAAACATGCAGAAGAGCTGTTAGACAGCGTCACCTCGACCTGGTGTTTTTCAGAAAAAAAACCCAGAAACTGAAGTTCATGTGTGGAAATGCAGAAACTTAATGTCAAACCAGTACATTGTCTTGTGCCCAGTTAGGCACAAGGGAAACACATAAAGGAAAGGAAAGGAGGACCACGTGCTTGAAAGCAAAGATATGTTAAAAGCTTTTCTTATGTCATGTTAGAAGACAGAAATGCGCAGAAAGGAAAACCAAAGTAGGAGAAAGTTATAGTGTGAGATGGGTGGTATAGGCAAAAATACTGAGTCAGAAGATAAGGAGAAGTATGTAGAAGGGAGAAATAGAAAAATATAAGTCCACTATGAACTGCTTGTGCTGAGAAATACTTGTTAGGATTGCATCCTTCTTTTTTTAGCCCCAAGTCTCAGTTTCTGAAATTCCATGATGCTATTTTAATTCAATTTAATTTTCTTAAAATAAAAATTTTCTCTTAGACAAAAACATTTCTGCAGAAATGTTAAAAAGCAAGCTTTTGAAAAGATCAGGTGACAAATACAAGGATTATTTCTTTTAAAAATTAGGTTTCTCTTTTCAGAATCATCCCATTCTGAGATTTGGTACAAGGTTTTTGAATACTTGAGGTTGGGAATTTATTTGTCTGAAATAATTTTCTAATTATGTGATTAACAAAACCAAATAATAATAATAATAATAAAAAACCCCACATCATTAGCTTCACTCCATTTCAATAACACCGTATGATGATCATCTGTGCAAATTGAAGATGAGAAGGGAAGATCTGCACAATAACAGACAAAAGTGACAAAACCAAAGCTGGGGCAGTGGGGAGTAGGCATTTTTTTCCAATCTTGTGCAACTTTTTTCTTCACTATGAGTACACTACTGATGTTGTCCAGTCCAAATTTTGTAAATAATATTGTATAATTCATATACAGTTCAACAGCTCTGCCACACTTTTTTCTTTTGGAGACTATATAAAAACAAAGCACTTAAAGATATGTTTTCTACTGTTCTTCAATAATACTGTTGGAGTACTTCTGTAACACATCAGTCTTCATGTGCACTGTGTTGCCAACAAGGTAAGTGGGCACATGCTCTTTATTGTGGGTAGAATATAGTAAACAGAGTAGTAGTGCGAATGAAATGCTAATCAATCAACAGGGGGAAAAACAATGCAAATTATCCTGAAGATTTCTGCATGGTTCACAAAAGTGATTCTAGCAATATTTTGTGTCTCCCACCCTCCAATTTTATTCTCACAGCTGTCCTAACTTCAGTTTTGTTCTCATGTTCCTCTGTGAAAGCTTATGTCTGCCATGGATTTTACAGCACAGACTGAGAGAAAGAAAAATTACTTCTGAGAATCACAGAAGCCAATGAAGTAGCTTCACCCCGCAGGGTTCTAGAAGTTCTTAATTTAAACTATGAATCACTTTGCCACAACTGAAAGAGAGAGACTCCTAAAGTGGCATCCTTTGGGGGTAATTCTGCCTTTAGTTCTGCACTATATAATTCAGACATTTGGAACAAGTTAAGCATGTGAATCTCTGATGATGGCCCCTGCACTTAAAAGAATTGTTGATTATTCCCTCAGACTAAAGGAAGCATGCTCTTCTATCTTAAAGTCTTACATTTAATGGCAGATGCCCTTTAAAACTGATGAAATCTGCAAATTAGCATAGTCTGGATTTTGATGGGGTTTGTTTTTTCCTCTTCCTTTCCCCCATGGTTTTCAAAGGTAAATATGGAAGCAATATTATGAGCACAAATGCCAAGTTTTGAGTACAATATGAGTACAAATTTCCAATTCAGAAAGAATAATTTCTATTCCTGAATATCTTTAGAGGACTAGTCAAAAAGGATCTGATTAATAAAATGAGTTTTGCCCTTCTTACATGCACTTCAGAAATAAAAAATGCAAACTGTAGTTCCTGAAGACATCATATGTATAGTTGAAACCACCAGGTTGATGATTGCTAATAATGAGTTAAATAAGACCAGCAGAAGGTGATTAGACCATGACCTTACATCATGCCATCTTTTAGTGAAAGACTAATGCCTCTTGGAATCTGCAAGGGCAGATACATCAGTGCTTGCCAAATCAAGAAATTTAGGTGCTCGCATGCTACATGGCAGATATGCATCAGGATTCAATCTTAGATCTGTGTCACACCTAAAGTCTCAACTGAATCAGGGCTGCAGGCAGCACAAAGATTTAATATCCAAGCCTTTATTTTTCTAGCCTTATTAAAACTGAAATTAATTATAATTAAATTAATTTTAAATTTTAATTTTTATAAATGCCTAAATAGAAGTAACTTTAGAATTAAATATCTGAATCTACATGTCAACGTGTGCCCATCAAAATTTCCACGCTCTTCTCTATATCCAAAGGTCACAATCTCAATATTTCTTCCCTTAAGGCTATGTTTAAAAAGCTAGAGGGTAAATAGAAAATTTAGATCTATAGGAATATCCAACATGAGAACAAAATAAATTGGAAACAAATCAGGTTTTTTGTTTAATTAAATTTTTCTATAAGCCCAGTGAACATTTTGTCCACCATTTTTTGTAATATACATTTAACAATTGGAACATTCTCATTCCATAATAAAGGGGGAAAAAAGTAAAAATAATATCAGGCAATTTAAAAATCAAAAATCTGCGAATAAACCAAAGCATAACGAGTAATATCTGTAAATAACTCTCAACCTGTCTTCACAGGAGAGGTCCTCCAGCCCTCTCATCATCTTTGTGGCCCTCCTCTGGACATGCTGCAACAGATCCATGTCTTTCTTGTACTGGGGACCCCATTGCTGGAAACAGTACTCCTGGTGGGGTCTCAGCCGAGCAGAGGAGAGGGGGAGAACCCTTCCCTTGGTCTGCTGGTCTCGCTTTGTTTGATGTAGCACAGAATATGCTTGGCTTTGTATGCTCATTTCTGTCTCATGTTGAATTTTACATCAACCAACACCCCAAGTCTTTCTCCTCAGGGCTGCTTTAAATCTCACTGTCCTGCAAGTCTGTCTTTTTTTCAGCCTCTTCTAAATGCAAATCTTACCAGTAAAGACCAATGTGAAGGAAAAAGCCAACATATTTAATGACATCAGTTGCTCTGGTACCAGCTCCTCTTCCATGTTCAGCAGGGAACCCACATTTCCCAAAGTTCCTTTTATTGTCCTTCCCACTGTGCTGAACTCTTTTAAGAAGGTACCTGAACAAGCCTAATTCCATCCCCACTCCTCATCCCCCCCCCACCCCCCCGATGCTGGAAAAGCAGGCTGTCCTGGTTTCGGCTAGGATGGAGTTAATTCTTTTTCTGGCAGTTAGTAGAATGCTGTGTCTGGGCGTCAGGATGAGAGCAGTGCCGATAGCATCCTGATGTTTCTAGTTGTCGCCCAGCAGTCAAGGACTTTTTCAGTTTTTCATATTTCCCTACTAATGAGAAGGGAGGGGATGCAGCCAGGACAGGTGACCCAAACTGGCCAAAAGGTGTATTCCATGCCAATTACATCATGCTCAGCATAAAGGGGGGCTGGTGGGAAGAGGAGCAGGTGGATCCAGGATGCGTGTGGTTTTGGGGACGGTTCAGTTTTTCGGGACAGCACTGGGCTGTACGGCCTGAGCTGTATGGTTCGGTGAGAAACTGCATTGTGTATCACCAGTTTTGTATATTTTTTGCTAAAAAGTCCTGTTATCATTGTTATATCTATCACAGAATCACAGAATCACAGAATAACAAGGTTGGAAAAGACCTTTAAGATCATCAAGTCCAACCATTCACAACCTAAACTAAACCATATCCTAAGTACCTCATCTACCCTTATTCTGAACACATCCAGGGAAGGTGACTCAACCCCCTCCCTGGGCAGCCTGTTCCAGGCCCTGACAACTCTTTCAGTAAAAAATTTTTTCCTAACATCCAGTCTAAACCTGCCCTGGCACAGCTTCATGCCATTCCCCCTTGTCCTACCACCTGTCACCTGACTGAAGAGACCATCACCTATCTCTGTATAACCTCCCTTCAGGTAGTTGTAGGTGCTGATAAGGTCTCCCCTCCACCTCCTCTTCTCTAGGCTAAACAGCCCCAGCTCCCTCAGTCGCTCCTCATAGGATCTGCCCTCCAGCCCCTTCACCAGCCTGGTTGCCCTTCTCTGGACTCGCTCCAGGACCTCCATGTCCTTCTTATGGTGAGGAGCCCAGAACTGGACACAGTACTCGAGGTGTGGCCTCACCAATGCCGAGTACAGGGGCACAATCTTTCTGCTCTTCTAGTAAATTATCCTTATCTCAACCCGCGAGGTTTTGGTTCCTTGGTTTTGTTTTTTTTTCCCTTTCCCTTTCCCTTTCCCTTTCCCTTTCCCTTTCCCTTTCCCTTTCCCTTTCCCTTTCCCTTTCCCTTTCCTTTTCCCTTCCCCTTCCCCTTTCCTCTTCTCCCCCCTCCCCACAACTTCCCCCCCCCATTTTAAAGAACAAGTGACTGTGTGGTGCTCGGCTCGCAGCTGGGAAAAAACCATGGCACAGTCAGAGAACTGTTCTAAAAAGCTTCTAAGAGACATAGATCCATCGCTTAACATCACTGTTTGCTCTTATTAAGAAGAAACACCTCTATTGTAACATGATAATTGTTCTTTATTTTAATTTATTTTAAAAATTGTACATTATAAGTGCAAAGGCAGAAATTAGGCAGGATATAATTACTAGTAGAAAAATATATGTACTAACTGTAAGTCTAACATACTAAAGGTGTCCTGCATGGCTGCAAAAATTAGCCCAGAAAAACAAACCATTCTTTGTAATATATTATGTTGGTATGGAAAAAAGAGAATATAGAACATAATACATTTAAAGTAAAAGAAAATAAAATAATAAAAAACTATACTTGTAACCACTGCTGCATTCTCCCCTTAAATTCCTTCCTTGACTTCAAATGGATCTAGGCCAGGGAAATTTCCTTCTTACAATTCTTGTAATGTCAGTATTAATTCCTTCATTGCTAGTTACTAAACAGATTGATTTTCAGCTTGTATACTCCTTAAGAAAACATGTCACTAAAGACCAGAAGACAAGTACTAAACACAGATACATAAACTTAATATGTAATCTGCAATTTTGAATTTCTATATGTAAAACAATTTCAAGTTGAAGTACAATTAGATAGAAGCTCTAATGATATTATATCACTCCAATAGATATATAAATTCAGATCTGTTTAGGACACTTTAAACAGGTGCCTCTCAATGGATTTATCCAAAAATTTACATTTCATTTAATATCTTTTTACTTCTTTGGTGTTTACTTTTGTTTTGTTTTGGTGTTTAGATATGGCATCTACCTCCCTATTTTTCTTTTCTGGTTCAGATGCAGAAATTTTATGACAGAACTTCAAACAATCCTATGGCTCAGTAACAAAAATAACTAACTCTCTCATAGAGTACTTTTCTTATGACAAGCTTACCAGCTCTGAATGGCAAATTATTCCATACTAAGAAATGGGTGAAAATATTGTCTAAATTGTAAATAAAAAAAGATTAAATTAATTCCTGCCCTATATATCTAAAGTCAATAGACTCTACCTGATTAGCCCTTATGCTTCCTAGGGTACACTTCTTTCTAACGCCTAACAAATATATGCCTGTACGTTCCCTACCTGTTTAATGTCAAAGTCTTTTCTGACTCACACATTCAGGGACATCCTTCTAAACCTTTAAGAGTCCTATCTGACAGCTATTGTTTAAAATCTAACAAAGTTATCTGTATATTGATTTCACTGAAATAGAGCTGACATGTTGAGCTTAATTCAGTTATATAAATATAGTAACTTGTGGCATGTGAGATCCTCTCATTTGTCCTATCTGACCTCTAACTGCCATCCTAGAAGGATACAGATCTCCTGGAGGTTGTGAAATTTTGTGGATAACGTGAGATGTCTCTGATGATCTACTGCAACTCAAATGATGCTAAATATTTGTGAACAAATAAATCACACGATGATATTTCAGTCTGTACATGTATTAAATCTTTGGCTCTAGACATACATTGATCTGATAGGCCCTGCTACCCTATCACAAAAAACATGCTAGTGGACACTGAGGTCTCATAGATAAGTGTACTCTCAATTTCTTTTTGCTGAATAAAAAGCAGCTCCAAAGTAACCATCTCTCAGCCCTAATATTTAGCATTGATATAAAATTATGATTTCTGACCTCTGAAAAGATTATGCACTTTATGCTAAATCTTTTTTTTTGATAAAACAATGAAATGTAACCAGGGTGCCATGATATATCCTTTGTCCTTATCAGTCTCTAGTTATTGCACATCAGCACATTGTCCTCTACCTTCTGCATTTGCTGTCCACATAGTTTATACTACAGTGTTTCTCCCAGTACAAAAGGACATTTAATTAATTTTCATGCAAGGAACTGTTCCCAGATAGATATGTGACAAGCCTCATATTGACTGTTTCTATCTTGTAGGTCTTTTTTATCTCTCTTCAGAAGTATTAAATTCTCCCCATCAACTATAAAGGGCATTTCCTTAGAACCTAGGCATCTAATTTTGGACATGTTTTGATAATGTGACCCATTCTATTAGAAAATTACCTAGGAAACTTTTAGCAATGACTGGACACATGTGAGTTCAGGATCTGTGAAAGAAGGTTAGCTTCTAGGAACTGGCAGACATCATCACCATCACCATCATAAGAACAAAAACAATGATTATTATTACTATAATAATAAAAAACAATAACACAAATTACAATAATAACAATAATAGCCTGAATCACAGAACAGTGGGGTTGGGAGGGACCTCCGGAGATTATCTAGTCCAACCCCCTGCTAAAGTAGGTTCTCCTAGAGCACGTTGCCTGAGGTAATTCAGCTGCCCAGTAAACATTTCTGGATGTAACAGTAAATGCTTTGCTCCAGAGAGGTTTCCATCCTTCCTTATAATCTATGCAGTCCTTGCTTCTTGGTACTTCATCATGTATTGTATTCCCATAATATTATGTTTACTTCCTGCTGATAGTTTTGATTGGGAAAGATCTCAATATGTGGCTACTTCCAAACCTTCCCTGGGCTCTAGAAAAGATAAAGTCTCTACCTTTCTTTCTCTCTCTCTTTTTTTTTTTCTTTCTCCCTTTTTCCCCCCATGAGGCTGAAAATGACATGAGAAAGTGGGAGTATCAGGTTTACCATTTACAGGAAGTAGAGTGATGACTCAACACTACTAACAAATTATTTTAAAATTGTAGTCAGCATAGCTTATAAAGGAATACATCATTTTTGCACATTGTTTATAGCTTTAATTAGAAAGTCAAACACTTTAGGTTTTGCTGAAACAAATCTTCAGCCAAATTGTCTTTGTTAGAAGATGTGAGCAACTCAATTTGCTTAATTAAATTCAGACAGATTATTTGTTATTTTGGTTTGGTGTGTGCCATGTAGACCCTCCACCCCCTGCTCATCCCATCAATTTATATCTTTTTACAGTTGTGTTATAAAGAGATGTTTATACCTACTGAATATTCCCTGGTTGAAGGGAAATAGTTACACACCAGAGGTCTGTTGGTTTGTAGTAGAATAGTGCATTAAATTACTGTATCTGCTACAGATACTTTGTTCAGTCCCATTTTCAGTTCTTTGTATTACTTTGCCATCATCAAATAGTTAAATATTTTCATTAGCTAAAGTGTTAAATGCAACTTTGCTATATTAACAATGACAAAGCTCAGATTCCATATATATTACTTTTAAAAAATATTTTATTTAAACATCTACTTTACCTATTTTACTTGTATGTTTTCCACTTACCTAATTATTTAAACCCTCCCAAAACAAAAATCCCAAACAAAGACCCCACTGTGCTTTGCAAATGAAAGCCTAAATTAGAGAAAAAAACAATACTTGCTACCCTGCAGCATGTTTACTGTCCAGCTGTGTAATAATGTGCAATTTGTTTCCATGACCACAAGTTCACCAATATTCGTGCTGTCATGTCTTAACAGGGTATAGAGTAAAGTTGATTACTCATAACTCTTATATTAATGGTATGTATAGCATCCGAATTAAAAAAAAAAAAAAAAAAACTTTATTACTTAAGAATTTTAGATTTCAATAATTTGCCTTATAAAAAAATTAGTGGGTTTGGTTTTTTTCCTCTGCATCTCCTGACACATTTTTCAATATCAAGTTTTGCTACTGATTACATGTAAAATGGTTCCTGCTGCTGGTAAAAGAATGTCATGAAACTAAGATACTAAAATTGTTGGAATTTCATGATCAATATCTTTCTGTTTGGAGAAATGTGAATTAGAAGAAGATAACAAAATTTATTCTTTCCTGTGTCTTTCTGACATAAATAAAAGTCTCTGTATCTTCCTCACAGTGAATCAATGAGATGATATTCATACGTAATTAGATGATAGATAGATAGATAGATAGATAGATAGATAGATTTTAGATCTTTACACCTTAAACAGAGCTCCTAAAATAAAAGTGCATATTTGGAAAGTGTATTAATAATTACGCCTTTATTACTTTATGTCACATAAACAGTGTGAGTCTGATGTGTGGATGAGAGACATACTCCCATTGAGTCATGAGGCTCAGAAAGGACACTCCTGCTGTCTAAACTCCTCAGAGAGAAGCCTAGGTATGGCTAGGCCCAATCTCACTCCCAGACTTGGTCAGAGGTTTATGACTAAAGGATTATATATATAACCACATGTCAGAGTCAATGTTTGCCTGTTAGAGTCCCTGAAGGACGTCCACTGAGATAGCTTTGCAAAGTGGAAACTAGTGGAGAGTTTATTAAAGCAACAGATATAAAGAGTTCGATATTGCTGTAGATAAATGCACTTGCTGCAATAGCGGTAACGTATGATTATAATTACACTAGCAAAATACAATCCCAGGCATTCTCACTAGAAAGGTGAAATTGCAATTGCTTACCAAGAAGGTGTTCTTTTCTTGGGTGGAGAAGAAGGAGCACATCCCACTGACTGCCTTTTCGGGGTCGTCTTCTCTTCCTTCCTGGAAGTGACTTTCTCAATACCCTTTATAACTTGATCTTAGCTGTTCCCCCCACAGCAGTGACATTTAATATGATTTTGGTGGAGAGTCGAGTACTACAGTCGTATATATTTAGCATGCACTCCTTTTTGCTGCTTAGCATATACAGGGGTGTTAACTTTAAAACTAATTTTACAGTTAATGAAGAAAAAGGTCTCACTCTGCACACCACAGCCTTCAAAATTCTGTTCATTCCATGCTCTCTAGCTAAAATACACCTGTCCTGCTGCATAAGGATCCCTCCTTTGGCTGCTTCGCACACCAACATTGCAGATCTCCATCCACAACATTTGTATAAGAGAGAAGCAGACACCTGCTTTTTTGAACCTCTTAGGTGCAATTCCCATGCTTCAGCTGTAGCCACAAGCTGAAAACTGTCATTAACAATAAATAAAATAAAAGAGATTAGAGGCTAGATGGAGAAAAATCTTGCACTATAATAGAATTTCCAGTGAAGCCCAAAATTCTGAATGAAAATACCTCACTCATTCAGTCTGTGCTATTGAAATCAGATCTTTTCTGAGATCAACTACCTGAGAGGCCTGATGCCAGAGGCACTTAGAGTCTAGGTATAATGCTTAATATTATCATACCTCTATAATACAGAGTTGAGACCACTGATATTACCAGAAGTCTATATAATAAACTCGCTTGTTGCTAGATGGCTGGAGTACTATGAGTCAAAAAGTGACAATCTCCTTGTAATAACTTTATGTCACTTAACCAAAAGGAAACTGGTTGGGATAAGAATGTGCATTCAGGGACTATTTCTGGAACTCTGGACATTGTTCAGAAAAGTGTGCAAGGCCTGACCTGGAATGATTCATGTAAAAATATTCCACAGTTATTATTCTTTTCAAGAAATACCATCAATTAAAGCTCTTACAGTTAGCATGTATTGGCAAGTGTTCTTTCATTGAAGAGTATAACTTCTCCCTGCAATCTCCAGCAAAGTTTAACACTGCTGAAAAGGGCAGTTCACAACAAATTCACGGAATGTTGCTCTGATGTGCTTTTAAAAGTGTTTATGCTACATTTAAGTCACAGAAAATCAAAGTAGTATACCTGTCATGTTTGAGTGCACTCATAAATAGAATTCTGTTCTAGTAGAACTAATTGGTACAAATGCTGGCTTGTTAGAAAAGCTGGTACAACATATTCTTTATCACCAAGCATTATAGAACTCAAGCATAAGAAATTATGTGTAGCATATGAAAAAAAATATTGTCTCTAGTAGTTTCCTTCAAGACATAACCACTGAATAAGATGCCACCTAAATGAACTTAACTACCTTTTTATACTTTTATTCATCTGCTTCTGTCTCTACAGCTTGGTTGCTTGCTTTATAGATAATGAGATGAAATTTCCTTTTCTGAGGTCAGGTTCTCAAATCTAAGATAACCACTTAAAAACTACATTCCATGAGAGTACAGAATTCTGTGTCCAAGATTCCCAACAGTGAGATTTCTTCTGCTACATATATTAATAATTAAGAAACATAAAAGAACATTTTGCTGTTCTAAATTCTGCCTTTCTTCACAGTTTACTGGTGTTATGGACAAGAGCCACCAGTATGCTTCTGCAGCCCAGAAGGCCAACCGCATCCCGGGCTGCATCAAAAGGTGTGGCCAGCAGATGGAGAGAGGTGATTCTGCCCCTCTACTCTGCTCTGGTGAGACCTCACCTGGAGTACTGTGTCCAGCTTTGGAGCCCTCAACACAAGAAGGACATGGACCTGTTGGGGTGTGTTAAGAGGAAGGCCACAAAAAATGATCAAAGGGCTGGAGCACCTCTAAAGGTCCCTTCCAACATTAGACATTCTATGATTCTATGTTTCTGTGTTACCCTGTTGTAAGCATGTTCATCATTAGGGTGTTCATCAACCTAATGAAGAGAGAGATGTTGTTTAAAATCATAAGAGTAAGGCAAACATTGATAAACAGCTTCCAATCTTCGTGTGTTTCGCAGGGTTTTTCTACTAAATACTCCTTTGGTTCTGTGTAAAAAAAATGCAAAACTAAAACCAAACATGTAACCAATTGTCAAAAGAAGTTGCAAAGATAATGCCAGGATAATGTTTCAAACTACTAATACTATAGTTATGTCTAACATAGGGCTCTCGAATAAATACAAATACTGGAAATAATTTGAGTAAATGTATTTTCATAATTTTTAAAACCTCATCTTGTAGTCCATTTGTATTTATTTACTGTTTATTTTCTATGGCTCTGAGCATGTAATGATTTCTAAGTTAGTTATAAAATCAGTTCAAATTCATGCTTTCCATTCCAAGTTATCTCTAAATGGATGTAAGTTAAGAACCAAATGAGGAATTTGTTTTAAAATTGACTCTGAATGTTTTTTATTTGTGGATTCTGAAGGCATTTATCTTCTATCTAAATGTTGAAGAAAAATATAAACAATGAATATTTTGTAAAATAAAAACCTATATGCTTAGCTATGTTTTTACTTTCCTCATTAGAAACTCCTTAAAGACTCTGAGCTCAAGTAGTATATGCACACAATCTGAGGAAATGATACTTCATTATCTTTATTCATATAAGTCCATTAGATCTAAATTTAGCATTATTAATACCTTAAAAATATAATTATATGGCTATTGCTAGATTTGAAACTTATAAATGGTTTTATTAGTGATAAATGAGTGAATTATTTCTCTCTTATATGTATGAATAAAATGTGTAATTTAGGTCAGTAATAAAATATTAATACATTTATACTATTGAGATGTCCATATCAATTTTTAAGTTGCTGAACAAAGCAGTTCACTCTGGTTGCAAGGAAGATGAAATGCACAACTTAGCAATAAATAAATAAAGGTAAATTATAACAACTTTTTAATTGAACACAGAGTGATAAAAATTTTACATGTTCTTTTAACATCTCACTTTCTTTGGTCTACTAGCATAGTGTTTCGGTTCTGTTCTATATTTGGATCAAAATAAGTCTTACTATTAATAATATGGCAACACTCTATAGCAGTATATATTGCTTTATTTACACATTCAACATTTCTTTCTAGAAAAAAAAATAAAAAATGAGGGGGATTTAGGATGGTTTAATCATCTATCATTTTTCATGCATAATAGAACAGAGAGAAAACAGATTTGTTCATGGAACATATATAGTATGAATTTCATGTGAATCTCTTACGATTCATTAGCTAAATTATCTTTTGAATATGAACAGAAAAGTGAGCTTGGGACATTGGTGCTATAAAGATTGTTATGAGAATAAATGACCACAAAAAGAATGAACATGATTTCAGTACTAAGATATAAGCCTCCTTCAGTCCATTAACTTAGGTGATTCAAATCCAAAATGTAGTCATCCTTGAAATGTATCTTGGACTCCATTTTATTCCAAACCACAAGACAGAGCAATTGTGGTGCCTTGAATGCTGAAAGAGAAGTAATAAACAGGCATTATTCTTTTCAGTATATATAGAGGCCTTTGTCAATACAGTAAATTTTCGAAGTAACTCAATACATCTGTTATAAAAAGGTGCTCCTCAATATGACCTCCCTACTTTCCCTTCAATGCATGTTCAGATGTAATACTGACATGCCAGAATAAGCAAATAAGCACATATGAAATATACATGGATATCAATGACATTTATCCACACTGGTCTTCAGTAAAAAAACCCATAAAACCTCCTAAAAAGCAAAAAAAAAGAAGTTCCAGATGTTGAACCAGTTAAAAAAACCCAAAAAGTCTAAAAACGTCTTTCAACCTCCAAAAGTCATCCCTCTAGTGCTAAAATTTACTCTAAGGAGGAATTAGAAGTTTCTTTTTCCTCTGCAAAAGCTTACATTGCTCCTGTGCTAACTATGGGAAAAGAAAGCTCAAATGGGAGACTCTAAAGGAGTCTTTGCAGCAAATGATTAATATATTGTATTATTTGAGTTACAGGAACAAAAATTGCATACTAAGAAAAACCTAATTCTTTTTAATTGAAAGGAAAGGGAAGAGGATGGGAAAGAAGCGGGGAGGTGAAGAGGTAGGGGGAAGAGGGAGGGAGAAGGGGAGGAATAGGGAAGGGGAAAGGAAGAGGGAAGTGTTTCCATATTTTAGACTTTTCTTGCTCTCTAGTAACAAGTATCAGTGTATGATTATAAGGGCATGTTCAGATACAGGTAAAAGATCTTATTTTTTTAAAAAATCACCTGTCACCTGTGTTTGACTCAAAAAAACAAAGTCTAAGTAGTTGAAATCAATTAAACCCCCCTCCTCTTCCTCCTTTAATAACTAATCATAGTTATTGAACAATCTATGAAAATTTAGAAATCTATGTAAATTAAAAATATTCTTTTTGTAGTATAATAAAATGCAACTAGAAACAAATTAGGAAAATCAAATACTTTGACATATAACTTATCCACAATTTTTTATCGGATCTTATCTCATCCAAGAAAATTTTGGAAGTTAAAAGTAGATAACCAAGTGCTTCTAAAGATCAGTATACATTATGTATATTGTGAGAAATGCAATATGTTTGTCTATCTGACAAAGTTTGAGAAGATTGTTTAAGATACATGAATACGGAGAAAAAAGTGTGATAGAAAAAAATAAAAAAAACCCAACCCCAAAACCCTACAAAACCAAATCCATTAATATCTTTAATATCAGCAGATTTTTGATGAGTTTATAACTGAAGAATTGATAGGATTCTCAGCCTTCCTGAATAGTGTATACAGTTTCCTCATAGAAATTAACGTGACTATTACTTCATGCAATATATTTTCAGCTGCTTTTTGCTAATATATGTGAAGGAAAAGGAAAAGGAAAGGGAAAAGAAAGAGGAAAAAGTGAACAAATTATAGGAAAGTTGCATTATTACAGAGAAGAACTGGATATTATGCAATAAGAATGGAATAACTTTGTATATGCACACAAGAGGCATATTATAATGCTACCGTATAAAATACAAGGTCATATGTTTAGTAAGGACAGACTATACACACTAGAAAGGAAGTAAATTTCTTATTAAGGACAAAAAAGAATGAGAAAAACTGGTGTTTCCACTTGTCTTATGTTTTTGAATCAGCAACATAAGGCCATATGAGTCAAATAAGAGCTCAAGCTCAATGTATTTTAGGCGAAGTATTTCCCTAATGCTGCCCCAAATGCTAGAAAGGTTCAGTTCACAAACTAAGGATTCTACCTGACACATAGAAGCTTCCCCACAGTTAAATGTTTAAGCTCATCTTGTAGACAATATGCGTCTAGCTAGTAGATATAATGGAGTCCAAAGAGCTCAAACTGGACAAGATTCAGATGTATCTACTGATATTTGAGATGCTCTAGAGGATTTGAGACTTCTACTGCAGACTGGCAAATAAGGTGCTCCTGAAAGACCTAGTTCTTAGCAAAGCAGCTGAAAGCAATGCCTCATGTGTTAGTAAATCACAAATTAATGTAGCTGTTAATATTTACATGAATGGTTTGTGTTTTAATAGTTTACTTTATGTTGAGTTAATTGTTTGGATCCAGTGACTGCATTATCTATAACTGCATCAGCTACAATGGGAGCTAGGCAGCTAGTCCGCCTTCATATAGACACTCCTATTTACATGTCTTACTCTGAAGCCAATTACCACACACTGTCTACTTCTGGTGACTAATCACTCCACAACATCATAAAAATGAGCAAGAGAATGAAGAGATCTTTCATATAAAAAACATCAGGGAAAAACCCCAAGCTTTGGAAAGACTCTGCTATGACTTTCAGATGGCATAAGAAAAGAGGGAAATGTATAATTTAGGATGAAGAATAGCACTGGCAGAAGAACAGAGAGGTAGATTTTGGTCATGGAAAAAAAAAAGTGAATTTTCCGTAAAAGGAAATTTTGAAATAATGATATGCTGGAGTACTGTGAATAGGCAACTGATATGATTTTTAAATTGAGTATGATTGCATATAAAAGTACACCTGAATACTTCAAGTTGTTGACCAAAAAAGTAATTCCCAGTCTCCTCTCCAGTGCAAGTGAATTGAAGATTTAGAACCTTTTTCCCACCTTAGTGAGTAGTCATAAGTGTTTGTCTAACCTTCATGGAAACTGACATTAGCAAACCTGCCGAGAATTTTGTTATTGAGATCACTGAAGTCACTACTGCCCTTGCATTTTGGAGGTCTTTCACAGCTTAAAATTTATTGGGAGAAAAATGGTCATATCTCTGGCAATCATTTTACATTGATGTGCTGTTTGAACAAAATCCTTCTGTGTGTAATTCAGTTAATAGGCAAATTGGTTTAAAATTAAATGTTTTTAAAATCAGCTTATCACTGATTGTGCTTAGATGGTAAAACCTTAATATGAAGTTAGTACAGCTTAGACATTTATTATTGAGATTGTCCTGACTGTAGTCCAATTCAATGACACTTACAGGTTAATGTTAATTCAGAATTAATCACTGAAGTAACACAAGGTCACGCATTGAATGAGTTAGTTAAAATGAACAACTAGGATGCTACTTCTAGGCACTCAGCAAGTCTTTGGATGTCCCTTCACTAGGTTAATGTTGTCATATATTATACACTACATTCTATGCTGGTTTCTCTTTTATGGCATGCTTCATTATGAAATTCATTTTCTGTCTATGATTTTACATTAACCTTAACTGTATCTGTGAAACTGTCAGCATTCAAAACAATTACCTTTTTGTTCTGTGCTGAAGATAAGTTAGTAATTGTAATTGGTTGGTATTTTGAACAGCTTACCTCAATGAGATTTATCAAACAACAAATATTGTTAGGCAAAATGAAATTCTATCATAATTTCACCACTGTCTCTAAAGATGTAGATGCAATGTGGGAAAACAAAGAATTATATTGTCTACTATGTAAAATTTTTAATCAAAGAACTCCTTATCAGTTATGCTTTAAGGATAATGAATCTTCAGGAAGAAGTATATATTGAGTTATTTAGGGCATAGTTTAGGATTGGGTATGGAGCAACACTGAGCAACTCAAATGAGCAACAACCGTAACAATATGCTATACACATTCACTGAAGAGAAACACCATTATTGTCAGAATAACTGTCTATCCTTTACTAAATGAACAGAGCAAGTTTTTAAACTTAATAGTACATCAGAGTTTACCTAACACTACAGGATGATTTTTAGACATGAACTGAAAACATTGGCCATGGTAATTAGGCTGTTAATGTACTGGAGAGTGAGCAGAATAAATACTACAAAATCTCTGTCTATAAGATTTATCTGGTACTTAGCAGTTACTCTTTATAAGCATATGCATGTGAACTGTGCTTCAACAGACATGTCTTTTAGAAAATTTGGGATATCCATCAATTTTATGTAAAGAAGATAGTGAAATGTAAAAATTAAAAGGTTCATATTCTGAGGTCCAAAAGTGAGAGTTAATGAAGAAATCAAAATCACAGAGAGAGAAAAAGCAATAGAGACAAAAACCCAATATTCTCAAATCTGCGTTTACACTAAGTGTTTTACCTTAATATCCCGTCTTTTTCTACCTCTTTATTGGCTGCACAATGGTCAGTCTTCCATTGCTTTTTACTGGAGAAGCTTTCAGCTTTTTAGTTTTTCATTTTTCTTTTGTTATAGATTTGCACCTTCTTTATTAGTAGAGCAATTAGGCAATTTAAAATGAAGTATTTGCCTTTGAGGTATCTTCTTATAGACAAAAGGGAAAAAGGAAATCTTAAAAGAGAGAAGAAAATGTTTAAAACTTTGTGACTTTATTTAGATAACACTTTAGAGTATTTATCTTGCTTAATTTTGTCATCTAAATTAGCAGCCTTGCATAAACTAGGTTCCTTCAACAGTTAATGGCATCCTAATACTCTTCTTTTAATGATTTTTTACTATTTAAGAGATGGAATGAATGTCTTTATGTGTTACTTAGAGTCAGCTTTCCCACTATATAAGAATCTGAAAAATATATTTATTTATAAGCATAGATTTACACTAATGAGACCACATAAAATACCAAAATTCATTACTAAGGTTATACTTAACTCTAAAGATATTGGCTGCTTTTATGCCTAAATGAGCATTTATTTCCCTTCTTTTAGGATAAAGATAATTTACATCTTGTAGCTGAAAAAAGCTTCTAAATTCTACTGCTTTTTCTTTAGTATTGCCGTCACTTTGCTCTAGGAAAGAAAAGAAAGAACGGAAGGAAGGAAACCATGTTCATTTTTTTGGTATGTTTGTTATTGTTGTTTCCATTATAACCTCTTATTTGTTGTTTGTGTACAACATTCATAAAATGCTACTGACTTTGTAAGCATTACATGAAGAATAAAAACAATACCAGAAAGGGTGGATGTGGAAATGTGGTGATTGCTTAAAATATCCTATATTTTCCCCTCTGTCCTTACTGTATTAGGTAATTTTCTAATTTAACAAGAAAAAAAATCTGGAAACTCTCTACCAACCTTTTCCCTTTGAGGGTGACAGAGCACTCAAAGAGATTGGCTGGGGAGGCTGTGGTCTCCTTCTCTAGAAATATTCAAACCCCACCTGCATGCAATCCTGTGCAATGTGCTTTAGCAGGATTTTTTTTTTTTAGATCATCTCTTGAAGTCTCTTCCATTCCTTACTGCTCTGTGATTCTGTGTTTTTATGATTTTTCTCCTGAAAGAAATGTGTTTGTTCTTAGCCACAGTCCAAGACACAAGAAAGTCATATAAAAGAGTAGTCTAACTAAATATTAAAAATAATAACGTGAAGCCTGATCACCACTTCTAACCAGGAGCAAACTAATATCTTACTCTTAAATGAGAATTCTGAGTCACAGAACCTGAATTAGAAAAAGTTGCAAACCTATATCCTTCTCTAAATTTATATCTAAATTTATATCTAAATTTAGAGAAGAATGGGATTTTAGCTGTTTTGAAACACGATGTTCACATTCAAAGTAAAGGTCTTGTTTGTCCTTCCTGGATACTTAGCCAAACCCAGGTACAGGTTCCCTAGAAACCTGTTATCCATTCTAGGATATAAGACATGAGAACGTATCCATTAATTTAACGTATTAAAAATTTTACCAAGGAATATGGCATTAGTTCAGTGAGTCAAAAACCTTACTCAAGGTCATATGTGAGCTCTTAATTTCTTTTTTTCCCCCAATGTCATGCTTAAAAATGTAAATCTAAATGCAAAAAAATTAAAATTTAATTTAGTGTGATGTTTGCTATTACTGTATACATTGTGTTTATATGTGAGGGAGAGAGATAAGCTTATAACAATGCAATTCATTTTGCATTTGTGCTACTAGCAGCTGCTGTTTATGCTATAAAATGGTGCCCTGATAAAGAAGATAATACTGTATATCTCAGTGGATTTTTTTTATGAATATGTTTGGACAGAGAGATATGAATATGTATACATATTATAATTAAATCTCAAGGAAATAAGGTTCCATTTCAAAAACTTCATACACTGAAACTCTAGGTCAAATATTATTTTAATCATGGTAAACATTTTCAGACACTGTTTTAAGTTTAATTACAAGTACAGCCTGAAACAATGTTATTAACACAATTACTATCTGTGCTTTGCATATCTTGACCCTAAGAAATAATGGAGAGTTATCACTAGAATTTAACAGTATTAATTACGATTAGTTAGTTTATACTGCATAGCTTTAGGCAAAACAACAAATCCCCAAAGATAAAGCAATCTCACATCACAAAAGTCCTCTAAGAAGGTTCAGCCATAAACTTCAGTGCTTTTGGCATTTATAAATTATTTTGTTCATTATAACAAAGAGAGTTTGACATTTGCAAATACTACAAAAATCCCATGTCTGATTGGACCAAGTGCATAATATTGCCAGGGTTTATATGCTCTTTCCAGAACAGCCTTTAAATTTTTCATCTCCAGCACCCTGGTCTAACATAGAATGTAGATACAATAGGATTTTTCACCAAAGCACTGAAGGGCTAGTCTTATGTTAGTCACACTGCCATCATGAGTTATTTGCCTTGCATGTGACTGCCTGAACTAGCACATATGGATCCAGCTCTTTTTAAAGATTAGGAGCTCATTACTCTATTTGGGGGATGATGATTGTTTATGCCAAATATTTGACATTACAGAATGAATCATAGAATCCTAGTAGAACGCATTAGGTTGGAAAGGGCCTTTAGAGGTCATCTAGTACAACCCCCCTGCAGTAAGCAGGGACATCTTCACTAGATCAGGTCGTTCAGAACCCTGTCAAGCCTGACCTTAAATATCTTCATGGATGGGGCCTTCACTACCGTTCTAGGCAACCTGTTCCAGTGATCGACCATCCTCGTATTGAAGAATGACTGATTAGTAAGCTGAACTTCCAATAGGAAAGTACTATCAGGTCTGTTGACCAGTTTATCTGCAGTTACAAATTTAGATGGACTTCAGTTACAAAGTTTGAAATTTATGTTACCGTAATGCCTCTTAGACCCAGCTGAACACCAAAAGAACAGCAAGTTTCAAGCTGCTGTTCTTTTGTTTACTTTTATGGTTAGAGGACATCAAAGCCGTAATTGAGAAAATACCTCATCCTCATTTTAATGAGGAAGTCATCAGATTGGATAAACTGAATATGGATATCAGATGCGCTCACACACATACACACACAGAGTAGAAAATTATTTTGGTTAATTTCATGTTTACAAATCTTTAATTAAAATGTTATCTTTACAAGATATATTCTGAACATAATCCTGGGATTATGGGCTACTTATTCTTAGACTTGTTTCTTAATCCACTTCCTTTATCTATTACAGTGAAATGTTGATCTATTATTTTTTGACCTAGTAGTCATTTATTTCAGTAAGATTGTTTTTCTTCTCTAGAATTAGGGGTTTTTTTTTTTTGTCTGAAAGAATGCTGAGGTGGATGTAATATATTTTGCCAGATAATAAACCTTAAGATAATTTCTTACTTGACATTTCCATAAGCAAATAACTAAAATATAGTATAGATGGTACAAGATGTGCAATAAAGTGAGAAACTTCTCTTTCAAGTTAAGCAGCAGTTATAGGAGATGTCAGACATATTTCTACAGGGATCATTTTTGGGCAAGGTAAATTTAATATTTAAATTAGTAATGAGGAATATGGATAATAGTAAACATTAAAAGGTTATAAGAACTTCAGAAGGCATGACAGGAGAATATCATACTGAAAATATAAGACATTTCTCAAACAAATAGGATGAAAATTAAGAATTTCTACTGCAAAATATTCATAGGACAGGAATTTAGGTTTAAGACCAACAAATAAACAAACAAAACTTATATATCAACATAAAGGTCCCAGCTGTGCTATTATTCTGGACAATTTCACACTGAAAAAAAAAAGTTTTAAATTGAACAGAGTAAGTAATAATAAATTTCAAGAAAATATGAAAACTGGAAAAGAATGAAGGACCTAAACAGAGAGTAAAGGAATATGTGACAGAAGTCTTTATATATGTAAAATGGAGAACAAAAAATAACAGACAAAAGAGTTTGCTGGATCTACTGGGAATAAAATAAAACCAATGTGCTTCTGTCCAATAAAATTGTTCTTTGTTAATAACATTTTAAAAAAAAAAGTCTATCAAAGTTTAATAATTTAAAGAAGTGATATTTATAAATGGAAGAGCTGGAAACATTTTCCTCTTAGTCTACTTTTTATCAGAAATTTTGCTTGACCAGTATATTAGTATTTCATTCTCCATAACTAGAAAACACTTTTGGGTATCTTCAAGCTATTACCTACTAAACAAGCTGTATTCCTCATAAAGAAGAAATAGAGATTTCAGAGATTATGTATTTCTTTTCTGCCATTTATCCATTCAATCAATTGTTATACATTTTTGAGTTTGGGTTTTGGGTTTTTTTTTCTTTCTTAACAAACAAAATAAATTATAGCTTAAATTACATATTACACTGTTTTTGTCTGGCACAGAGTTAATTTTTTTTTTCATAATAGCTATAATGAGTCTGGATGTGTGCTAAAAACAGTGCTGGTAACACAGGGACCTTTTTGTTACTGCTGAGCAGCGCTTACACAGAGCCAAGGCCTTTTCTGCCTCTCACACCACCGTACCAGTGAGTAGGCTGGGGGAGCACAAAGAGTTAGGAGGGGACACAGCTGGGACAGCTGACCCCAGCTGAGCAAAGGGATATTCCATACCATATGATGTTATGCTCATCATATAAGACGGGGGGAAGAAGAAGCGGGGTGGGGATATTTGGAGTGATGGAGTTTGTCTTCCCAAGTAATCATTACAATGATGATAAAGCCCTGCTTTCCTGGTGATGGCTGAACACCTGCCTGCCCATGGGAAGTCATGAATGAATTCCTGGATCTGCTTAGCTTACAGGCATGGCTTTTGCTTTACTTATTAAACTGTCTTCATCTCAACCCATCAGTTCTCTCACTTTTATTCATCTGATTCTCTCCCCCATCCCACTGTGGGGTAAGTGAGTGAATAGCTGTGTGGGTTGATTAGTTGACAACTGGGGTTAAACCATGGTACATAGATTTCATGACCGGATTATTTTCTACAACAATGTAAATTTTCAAACAAAACTTGCAAATCCCAGGATATGTCTTTACTGATATATTGCCTGTATATTCATTGATTTCACAGAATGATCACCTGCATACAAATAAAAACATTTGGGGACCTATATTTCTATTTGTATGCATGTTGGTCTGCATTTGATACCTTATGACAGATGACATCATACGTGGTTAGGAAAATTTAGCTTGTAATAGCAATGTCAGCTGCATCTTGGCTAGCTTAACACAAGGTTAAAATTTTAATCTGTTCAATAAAATTCACACTCTATTTAAAGGGGTAAATGAATTTCAAGCAACCTTTAAAGTCACATGAAAGAACTCAGTAAGGAAATATTTTCTCAAATATAAATGCTAAATAGCAAGGTGCAGAAAGGCATTGACCCTTGAGTTCTATAATCTCCAGATATAATACAATCTTGACTTAATTATTTTTTCATAACAAATGAGCAACCCTTTGTACAAATGGAAGTTTAGAACACACATTACTAAAAGGCAGCATCTCTCTTCAAGTTAGGAAATGTTTTGATTTTAGTAAACTTAACAGTTACAAAGTACTTTTAAAAAAAAGGTTTAATGTTAGGATTTTAAATCAATCATATAAAAACATTTTTTGAATGTAACAGCATCGGGGGATTTTTAAACAAAACTAATACTTACATAACTGAAATCTTTTCCGTCTTTAAAACTAAACCTTATCTTATTAAAACTGTCACATCCTCCTGAATTAGCACAGTACTTTTTTTCTTTATTTACATTAAATTCAACAGATGTTATTGAGTTGATTCCATTTTTTATATAAGATGATGACAATACAATTAGGATTTTTTTTCAAAACTGTAATTGTAAAATTGACCTTATTAAATTTCCACTTCCTCCATAATTAAAAAAAAGCTAATTACTTGTAGTAATTGGACCAGAAATGACATTTTCAGTTCATTAATATTCAACAAATTGTTTTTGAAGATGTTCTTGCATGGTTAGTAGTCAGTCTTCAGCATTTCTGTTCATTTCTTATTTAAAAGTCATCTGGAATAATAGTATGCATTTTAATAAGACAAGTCTTTATGAATTGACTTTATTTATAAGGTTTTTAATTGCTAATTAATGTATGAAAATATCTGTCTCCTGTAATATTTGTAACACATGAAGTGAAAGGTGAATGTAGTAGAACAACAATTCACACATGCTGCATCACTCTAAATAAGCATGAAAGATACAATATTTCCCATCCATGAATTTTCATTATTCTTACTAGAAATGACAAAAAGAGGTTTAATATGTCACGGTACTGTGCACCTGAATAAAGAAGTCAATTTCTCTAACATCATGAAGTTGAGGCAAATCAAAATAATGGTGTATGAATGATTTTATTAACCAACAAAATACATCTGAGATCATTTCAAGGTGTATACTGTTTAGAGTATTTGATATAATCACATTTGAATTGATATCTTCTATTCACTCTAATTCTTTTTATAGATCTTTGAATATATGCGTCTATATTTATAACCTTGAAATGTAATTCCTCTGATGTCCCTGGAACAGTCAGAGCTCAAACAAGCTCAGTCAGAGCTATCAAAAGATTTCTTTTCTGATAAACTTGAACTGTGAGGTGAAGTGATCACTTTTAAGGGTAAGTGTCAAATTGCCAATAAAAACTGTCAGATGAAGTCAAATGTGAAGTGATTTTGAGTGACACGTCTGGATCAGAAGTTGAACTGAAATGATTGCACACTTTCTTATCGTTAAGCAAAGAATCTTCATGTGATTTCTCTGTTTTGTATTTGCATAAGTAGATATAAATTTTGGATAACTCTGCTTCTCTTTCTTGCATCTCAATATCTTCAGGTATTGTATTTAACCTGCATGTATCAACAGTGAAAAATCATCTGCCTGTGAAGCTCTAGCTCTTGCAGGAATTTTGGGAGCTTCCAAAGTCAGGTTGCATCTGAGAGAGAATTTTGAGGTTGAAGTTATTCACTGAAGGCCATTTTTTTTAAATGTTGGCTTCAAAATCACCTCGAAAATTTTGTTTTCATGTTGCCTTTTCTTTCCCGGGTAAACTTTGCTTTTAGAATATTTCTGTCAGGATCTTTCAATTCCCCTTAATGCTATGCCAGACAAAAAGTAGATAGGCTCAGTACATGAAAAAAGTTTTAAATCTGGAAGAATCTTACGTTGTACAGAACCAAATGGTTAGATGAATAGTTAAGTGAACTTTAACAGTCACTTCTAGTTTAGCCTGAAGCCTCACACAAGTGGAAGCAGGGATAGTTAATAGCATCCAGGACTAAGCAACAAATATTCTGCAATTGAAAGAACTCAATGGACTAGATAGTCTCAAAGGTCTTTTCCAACCTAGTGATTCTGTGAAAGGAAGATTTAGAGCTTGGCTATTCTAGGTCTTTATCTTTCAAAATAAGACATTTATGAGAACTCAAATTCAAGTTACTTTTGTTTGCAGAAGTCTGAAAAGTCCTTTTTTTTGAAACTTCTGGAGTATACATAAGTCTTCTTTATAAACACACTAATATAGTCAACTTTACTTTAGTGAGTGAAATATCCTGGGAATATTTATTACAATATTCAAACTGGTTTCTATGCAGGTATAGTAACTCTTGGGGGAAAAAAAAAAAGAAAAAAAGAAAAATAGTCACATAATGTTTCTAAAATGCTAATCCTGGCATGCAACAACATAATTACTTCTATCACAGTTTTGAAATAATAATGATTTATCTCTCACAGTTAATTTCCACTGCAATCTATTAATTTAATGATGCTGTAGTTTATGTATAAAGTATACACTTAAAAATTTGGGCCTACATGCTATTTGAATAACAGGCAAAAGCGGGCTCTCTATATTGTATACACTATTTCTGTTGTCAACAAAACAAAACGAAACAAAACAAAACAAAGAAAAACCAAAAAAAGATTAATCTACAGCAGTCTTCACAGTCTGTTGGGAAAAAGTGGGTAGAATTCATAGTCTTCGTACCCTAATATTTGTATGAAATTTTGCATCACATTTACAACAGAAATATATGCTTTCATTTTTGAAAGAAGTCTTATTATAATAAAATAAAAATCACTGGGGAAAAGAAAGAACAATTAAATACTATGTCCTAGAAGTACTCTTCAGTGCAATGAGCATGAAAAACTGTGAATTGTGGAAATTATGGATTTCTCCCTTAATCCAATGAGTAAGGGTGGTAGACTAAGTATTTGAAGATTTTTAAGGGATATTAGGAAACCATAGTTTATCCACTTATATTTTATTAAATGACCTGTTGTTTTTAATTATTTTATTGAAATCATTAAATTGAAAATTCTGTTTGTTTTAAAATATGTAAATATGTCTTGCACAAAAGGCTAAGACCTGCAAGATTTCTAATGCCTGTGACATGAAAGTGTCCAAGGAAAGGATCATTGAGTATGTTTCAAAATGATGTCTGAAGATGCCTGACAATCTACTAAGGAGGTGGAATGACAGTTATGCTGTGCAAACCAGATGGCAAGCAAGAATCCAACTGCCCTTTATGACTGACAATGTCCGACTCATTGTAGCAGACCTCAGAATGGTGTTGCATTGGGGTTTTTTATCACTGTCCTCACAGATGTTTCTTTTTGTGCCACACCTTTCTTTGAATCACTTCCAAAGAACTTGGTAAGTGTATTTATTCCATTAGCTCAGATTTACTCCCACTTCTTTTTCTTAACACATTTTTTTCAAATGTAGTTATAACCATATTTTATCTGGTCAGTTTACTGTGACTACTTTTAAAATTCTGCACTGTTGCAGAGTGGTTGCACCTCTTCCTCATGAGTTATTTCCTCTTTCCTCATAACATTTCTATTCTGTGACTCCCAGCCCTAGTTCCATGTAGATATTGTCAGTAATGTCAGATAATCCCTGTGTTTCTTCTTGTGGATGCTTCCATTAACCAAAAAATTGCTAACTGGAAACATCCCTGACAATACCATGCTAACTTGCAAGGTTGTGGTCTGCTCTACACAGTTTTGGAAGCAGAACATGCACCTCTCTGAGCTTATATCTACTGTCCTACCAATGTGAGCGTATATTTTATGAATCCATCCCCTTCTGTCCACAGCTTATCTTCAGACCCAGCAGGAGGTTGAGTAAGATTGTCTGAAATAAAACCTCAGTTCACTGTAGCAATATTTTTCCCTTACTTGTAGGAAACTGACCTGCTTCTCAAAGTCAGAAGGGTAAAGTACAGCCTATATCTGATTAAAACAATTGCAGCATATATAGTAGGGGTTTTTTTCACTACTATATAATTACAATTTAATATATAAATTAATGTTATTTAGGTCTTGAAATATCCAAATTATTTGCCCATTTCTGTTATATTTTCTCACAAACTTCACTCTAATTGCCCGTGGTAGAGTACTATGGACTGCATAAACATAACTACTTTATTAGCTTTCTCCAATAGGGAGGTCAATAGAAATAGCACGTACTGACCCATAATTGAATGTGAGAGATTTACTGAAACTGATTAGGCTTTCAGAGTCATGCACAGGCAGCTATGCTCACATATCTCAACCATGCTGTAAGTGCACATCTTCCATAATACTGACTTGTAGATTTAGCAGTCATGTCCTAGGTCAAAGAATATACTCGTGATAGAGCAGCCTGAAAGTGCCTGGCTGAATGACAATAATTACAATTAATAAAATACTTTGCACAAGGGATGCCTGATGGCATTGCCAGTCTTTCAAAATATGTTGTGGTTGGTAATGATTTCTTAGGTCAGCAAATAATCTCCTCTGCATCTTTTAAATTAATAATTTAACTTAATTGAAAATGCAAAGTTAAATTCAAAGCATGGGACCAGATCCCAGGCTGTTGCAAAGTGATTTACAGTGACTAACTTTACCACTTAGTAGGCAGCTCAATTATTGTATTAGAAATTTCATGTTTCATATAAAGTAAATACACAAATGAACAAGAAAACAAACTTTGAGTTTCTTTATTGGGATGGGTATCTTTTTTTTTTTTTTTCCTTTTTCTGGGAAATCCTAAAACATAGACCTTAACTGTAAATCAGACAACAATGAAAACATTCGGTTTTCATTGGGGAAAGAAAAATAAAATGCTGCTTTCTACCTTGAAAAGTCCCATTTACAATAATCAGAAACCATGACTACCTTTATTCTGATTCAGGTACACTGTGAACAGTAGTTACCCTTTAGCACCATTTAGGCAGTTAGGGTAGAATGGGCTTTGTATAAACCATGGCAACCTGCAATGGCCAAAGTGTTTCAGATACTGAGGTCCTATTTTTGTCCATGATTAAAATTTGTACTTATTCCTTCAGGTTATTTTGATGGATATGTGATTGTTAGCTTTAGATATCTACAATTCTGATGTCTAAATATGAAGTAGGTTTTTTGTAGTTCCTGTACTTGTTAATGGAAGAAAATAGGCATAATTCATCACACTATATATCTGACCTTTCTTTTTAATGGCTACTTAAGGGTAAGATGAGTCATTCCTGAAACTTTATTGACTGAATCTTCACTGATTACAGTGGGAGCCTGAGGCAAGAAGGCTAGATGCAGATACCCAGATTTAAGTGAACATAATCCATCCATAATAGTCTCCTACAGTTTGTCAGATCATCTATATATTACTTTCTTGTCAAATGTGTGTAACAGGGTGGACTCAGGAAACAGCTGCACTCCAAGACTCTTCCTCTCTCTTTCTGTCCATACACTTCAACAGTCATACCCTTTTCCTCATTTTTTTACCTTTATTTCTCATCTTTAATATCCAATAGGGAAGTCTTGATGACATTGACAAGTTTTTCATTAAAGAGATAAAAAAAATTAATCATATTATGTTAAACTCCATTCAAATATCTTTAATCAATAGAAGCCTAAAGGCTTATAAATTATCTAAATCTACATCTCTTTGCATTCATACAATATGCTAGAAAATATGTGTTTAATGTAAACATTAAGAACAGTTCTTCTATCTCTACACTTCAAGCAAGTGTTCTAGATGAATAAGCTTCCTTTCTGCAACAGACCTAAACTGTGCTTTATTTTACAACATGTCCCATTAGAAAGAAATTATGTAAAGAAGACACATGGTATTAAGAGGCATTTTTATTAGCATTTACATAAAAGTTCTCTATGCTTTGGGATTTTCTATAGCCTTGCAGTTTATCTTTGAATTGATGTTTGATCAAATAGGCAGATTAAATCCTTCTAAAAATACATAAATCAGAATAATTTGCTTTGTTGACAGTATAAATAAAATTGCTCCCAGGTCTGAATAATCTGTTAGATTGGTGGTTTATTAAGTATTCTTCATTTCTTTATTTCTAATCCACAAGACTGTATTTTTGACTTCTGTTGCATTTGCTAATTTCATACTTATTTTATCATAAAGCAAATATTAATGACATGAGATTAAGTATCAGAAGATATAGAAACTAATATATCAACAGGTTATTTTTAAATTTACTTTTCGTCCTGATAACAAAAACATTTAAAATAAATTTCACTGCATCCAAAAGTTCTACCTGAAGTCTCTTTTTATGTATATATGTATGTATGTATGTGTGTGCGTGTGTGTGTCAATAGGACTGCAGGTGAGGGTCAGTGGGGGCTCATTGCGTGTGTGTGTGTGGGGAGTATCAGCACACCCAGAGTGCAGGGGATGAGCCTCGCCCTATACTTACCTGGTAAGGGAATCGACTGTGTTGTGTATTAACAGTTTTACATATTTTGCTATAAGTGCTGTTATTTCTCCCTCCCTTTGCTCTCTTTACCCCAATCCATGAAGTTTGCCTTTTTTCTTCCAATATTTTTTTGGTTCTCCCCTTTTTTCCCCTGTGGGCAGGAAGTGAGAGAGCAGCTGTGTGGTGCTCAGCTACCATCTGGGGCTAAACCATGACAACTGCATATACACTTCGAAATAAAATATACCTGTGGGTATGGTAAGTGTGTGTATATATGCATACACATGCTATATTATACAGTATACCATAACATATATTACTACATTAATCCAATTAAATGTACATTATATCAACATCAGTATTTAGAAGTCACATATTTTTATATTCTAATAGAATGGTTAGGGTTGGAAGGGCCCTTAAAAATCAAGTTCCCTCCAGGTGGAGAACTCAAACTTCAACAGATCTTTACAGTAAAACTCCTGTTAGTTTTGTATTTTGCATGTAACTTGTCACAAACGACAAGTTGCCTATCCTATTATTGAGAGAACCAAACTAACATTAGAAACTCTTATTTCACTGAGATCTTAATGTATTAACACGTTTTACTCAGTTACTCACACTCCACACAAATAGATATTCATCTTGTGCCCCAGCTGCAGGGAGCCAAAGGAAGGTTATGTTACCAAGCTCTGCTTTACTGAATGTGTCAGAATGAGTTGTCAGTCACTGCAGATGTTCTGAGATCTTTCAGCACCTTCATGCCTACTGTCATAATCAATGAACTGTCAAGGTTAACATGTATATTGCCATTGCTTGGTTCCAAATTAACAGGCACATATTGCATTTGACATTTCTTAGAGCTAAAGCTACAGATTCAGGCACACTGAAATACCAGTAGCAGCATTATCACTGGCTACTTAGAAGTACAGAACTTTTGTTTCAAATAATATCTATAAGGGGCTCTTCCTAAAGTAATAATTTCTTAAAAAGGAAACTGAAGTTTCTGAAGCTCTGGCCTCAGCTTCAAAGCATTTCTGTTTGTATCAGCTGTTCCAGAACCCTAATAAAAGGACCATTATTGTTATCCAGAGTAAAATGAAATGTGGGTCCCCTCCAGAAGGAAATGGGATGACTGGTTACCCAGAATATGCAGAAGACAGAGATACCCAGTGACTTTTTTTGCCTTAGTTATCACTAGCATGTGTTCTAGCCACACAACCCAAGCCTCAAAAGACAAAGGCAGGGACTGAGAGAATGAAGAACTTTCCACTGTAGGAGATCGCCTTCAAGACCACCTAAGGAACCGGAAGGTGTACAGGTCCACAGAATCTGATGAGGTGCATCCAGTGGTCTTGAGGGAAGTGGCAGATGAAGTTGCTAATCCACTCTCTATCGTATTCACAGATATGAACTGATGAAGTTCCCACAGACTAGAAAAGGGAAAACATAGCCCCCATTTGTAAAAAAGGAAAAAAGGAAGACCTGAGGAACTACAGGCTGGTCAGTATCACCTCTGTGTCCAGCAAGATCATGGAGCAGATCTTCCTGGAAATGTGGCAAGTGGAATCTGGAGGTGATTGATGACAGCAAACATGTCAATAATTAAAGGTAAACTGTTCCTAACAAATTTGGTGGCATTTGATGATGGGGTGGCAGCACTGGTGGATAAGGGAAGTACAACTGACATCATCTACCTGGCCTTGTACAAAGCATTTGATAACATCCTTGTTTCTAAATCAGAGACATGGATTTGATGGATGGACCTCTCAGTGGATAAGGAGTTGACTGGATGTTTGAGGGTAGCAATTCTTCCCATCCGCTCTGGCGAGACCCCACCTGGAGTGCTGCACTCAGTTCTGGGGCCCCCAGCATAAGAAAGATGTTTAGTTGTTGGATCAAGTCCAGAGGGGGCCATGAAGGTGATCCAAGGGCTGGAGCACCTCTTCTATAAAGATAGACTTAGAGTTACTGTGTTGTTCAGCCCAGAGGAGAAGACAAGGCTCCGGGGAGATCTTATAGCAGCCTTCCAGTACCTGAAGGGACCCTGCAGGAAAGATGGAGAGGGATTCTGCAGGAAAGATGGAGAGGCATGTAGTGACAGGATGAGGGGTAATAGTTTTAAACTGAAGGAGGGTAGATGTAGCTTAGAGAGTAGGAAAAAAATTCTTTAATGTGAGGGTGGTGAAGCACTGGATCATGTTGCCCAGAGAAGTTATAGATATCCCCCTCCCTGGAAATGTTCAAGTCCAGATTGGATGGGGCTTTGGGCAAACTGGTTTAGTAGAGGAGGGTGTCCCTGCCCATGGCAGGAGTCATGGAACTCAATGATACTTGAGGTCCTTTCCAATACAAATGATTCTATGATGATTGTATGATTCTGTGACACACATGCATATCATTTAGATATTTGTAATCATTGATAACACAGGCAACAGAAAGACTTACTAATAAATATAGTTCCATTCCCTATTTTTTTCCTTAAAGTTCTTTCATTTATATGTGCATTTTCTAGACAATTCCAAAATATCGAGGTGTTTTGCTAGAGAAAACTGATTGTCCTTATAAACAGTGAAGTGAGACCAAGAAGTGGAGTTTTAGCTTCTACCACTTCACACAAATACCTGCATAAAATTTGACTAAGTGTCTGGCACTCACCTATGGTTTAAATCTATAATGAAATTTCAGTTTCATACCTAAAGCAGCTTTCTCACTGTTATCTTCAGCCCACGTGATGGAAAGAAGTACATTCTGAAGTGGTACTGAAAAAAAATTAATATACTTTCAATTTCTTTCTCTTCTTTTAGTCTTTCCCTGATCTTATTATGCCTTTATCTGTAAAGAAAACAGAGCAGGAATAATTAATCATGTTCCATAAGAATTAATGTTTGAAAGTAGTGCTATGATTTGACATTACACAGCTTATTAGACTGGGAAAAATGGTATGTGAAGAAAGTAAAGTTTTTCCTTATTAGAAAAGCTAAATATTATCTCAGCTTTTCAGTGGAGATGCAAGGAATACTGTACTCTCTCTTCTAAATAAAGTTGAAAAACTTTGCCATTAAAAAATTCTAAAATTTGGAAAAGCAAGCTTCAGTCATTACCCATTCCATTTGAAAAGAGGTAAGCATGAACAAATGTGATGTGTGACAGGAGGAAGAAAACCTTCATTTCTGTCACCTCAGCAAAGGAAATAGCTCTCTGATGCGTGTGAAATGTTCTATTCTTCCTTTATCTGAATTGTCTTTTTCAATCTCTGAAGTTATCTCTGAAATTATATTTACATTGAAAAATGAAGCATGGTGAAGACTTCCCTAGGAAAGCAGTAGTCTGAACCAGTAAAACTGTAGTGCAGGTTAAAACAGCTTCACAGAAAGACAACATTGTATGATTAAACAGGTGCGATTATGTTGATAGAGCTACACCTATGTAAATACTTATTTGGTAGATTAGTCTGCTCGGGGCAAGTGTATCAAAGTTCAATCCATTCAGGTGCCAGTTCAGTGATTAATTTCCTTTCCTTGACTCTGTATTCACAGTACAGGCATGGCATAGTCCTGAGAAGTCCTGCATTTGTGCCTATTCTAGTGTCTTTTTCTCTGCGTAGTGAGTTGATGTAAAAATACTCTCACACTGGGCTGTAAACTAATCTAGTGCAGTAAAAAGTGTTGCCTGTACTCCAAAGGGCAAACAAAACAATGTGGTCCACCTCCAGGAAAATATTTGGGTTTTTTCCTTAAAGAATCCATGCAAAATACTATTCTTTGTAATACATTACAGGTATATAAGATCCCAAAGGATAGCTCTCCATTCTTAAAATGACTCTACTACTATAATGTCCTGGTTTCAGCTAGGATAGAGTTAACTTTCTTTCTATCAGCCAGTAGAATGCTGTGTTTAGGAGTTAGGATGGGAGCAGTGCTGATAACACTCTGATGTTTTAGGTGTTGCCAAGTACTCAAGGGCATATCAGTTGTTCATATTGCCCTGCTAATGAGAAGGGGGAGTGCCCAGAAAGCTGGGAGGGGACACAGCCAGGACAGGTGACCCAAACTGGCCAACGAGTCTATTACATGCCAATTCTGTCATGCTCAGCATAAAGTGGTGCTGATGTGGAGGGTGCGGGGGAGGGACCACACGGCTCCAGGACATGTGCAGTTTGGGGACTGTCCAGCTTGAGCTGTACAGCCTGAGTTGTGGGGTTTGGTGAGAAACTGCTATGTGTATCACCAGTTTTGTATATTTTGGTATAAAATCCTGTTATTATTATATCTCTCTTTCTCTGCTGTCCCAGTAAACTATCCTTATCCCAACCCATGAGGTTTGGTTTTTCAGAGGTTCTTTTTCCCTCTCCTCCACTTTCCCCTCCCCAATTCCCCACATACACCCTCTTAGAGTGGCTGTGTGGTGCTTGGCTCTCGGCTGGAGCAAAAACCACAACAGTATAAATGTTTCATGAAATGTTTTGATAAACAATTTAACCTATGTATTTTTGAACTTTTTCATCTCTTGTTGTTTAACTTTGTTTCTAAGAACATATATAAGAATACAGGATGTTTGTTCTTTTAGAGCTGATTTGCTACTGCTATTTGTCTCCCACTTGAAATCACAATGCTTTATTTATCACATCACAACTGGGGATATTTTTATGATTCTTCAAATAGAGGATTCTAACATCAGACGGAGAATAAGGCACAGATAAATTCCTAAGAAACAAAAGGAATTTGTTTTCTGTAAATGATCTGACTGTGGGGAGGGGAAGGGCAGAGGGTTCACATATTTTTTTATGAAAAGAGGACTGATTCTAATTAGAATGTTTGCCCTATGTATTCTGGGAAAAGCCATATATGTCTCTTTGGCCAAGGATAGATACTAATACTCTAATACTGTTAATTTTAGTGAGGTTACTTAAGATGCATGAATCTATTATTTTCAAGTAAAAGTAGTAAAATCTAACACTGGATAAATTAGCAGTGTGAAAGCACACTGCGTTTCACATACTTAAAACAAGTTTTTTTGACTCGTCCTTCTGACTAAAAGATCAGTGTCTATTTTCAATTGTGGGAAAGAAATGAACCATTGGAAAGCATTCACACCATACCTTTAGTCTCCAATGACTGTAAAGTCAGTGCTCTGTAGTAAGTAAAAAGTCTGTAGCCTGTTTCTAGTCAGATAGATTCCTCTATGAGGTGATTAGGAACTGAAATCTAAATGGCTCTGAATCACATCCTAGAAGGACTGTCTATAGAAGTATATTGAGAGATTAGACTAAAGGTATATATCAATTATGAAGCTCTCCCTATAAACCAGAATTTAGACCAGTGAGTACTTTAGGCATCAAAACACTTAATTTCCTTTTTCCCCATTATTCTTTAGTCTTATATTGTTGCATAAGTAACAGAATTAAATTACCAAGGAATGTAAAAACAGATCCTCAAAAGTCCTGCTCCCAACTTCTATTAAAGATAGAAATTCTACCTGAATCAAAACTATCTAGATGTATTTCCACCTCTGGGTCATGGTGATATGTCATTAATTGGTAATTGTAAGTACAGGTCAGAATAAAAAAATAATTTATCACTGAAAGGGCTAGGCTGCGGGGGGACCTCACTGCAGCCTTCCAGTAGCTGAAGGGAACATATAAACAGGACAGGAATTAACTTTATAAAAAGGTAGATAAAGTAAGGACAAGGGGGAATGGATTAAAGCTAAAGGAGAGAAGGTTTAGATTAGATATTAGGGACAAGTTCTTTACAGAGAGAGTGATTAGGTGTTGGAATGGGCTGCCCAGAGAAGTGGTGGATGCCCCATCCCTGGAGGTGTTCAAGCCTGGCGGTGTTCAAGGCCAGGTTGGATGGGGCCCTGGGCAACTTTGTGTAGATCCAAGTCTGGAGGTTAGTGGCATTGCCTGTGGCAGGGGGGTTGGAACTCTATGATCCTTGGGGTCCCTTCCAACCCAGAACATTTTGTGATTTTATGGCTCTGTGCTTAGACTGTCATGGCTTAATTCCAGGCAGCAACTAAGCATCACACAATCTCTCCGTCCTTCCCTCTCCTTCACCCTGGAGGGATGGGGGAGAGAATCAGAAGAATAAAAGCATAAAGTGTACAGATCATAATAAAAATAAGATATTACTGAAAAGGTTATATGCTATTTACTAGAAAAAAGTCTGTGGAAAATGTTATTCTGGAAAACAACAATGGCCCTTTTATTCAGGCTCCTGGTCCCTTCCTGGGACTTCTAATAGTCTGAGTTACACCACCAGTTGTGGTTTGTCTCAACCTAAACTATTATGATTATGTTTAGAGGAATTATGCAGAACATAAACAAAGTATGAAATTAAGGGAGGGGGTTGCCTTTTAAAGGCCCACAATAACTGTGACAAATCCTAAGTAAACCTGTTTTCTGTAGTGCCCCTCTGCCATAGAATTCAAGATACCTGAAAACATCTAGTGAAAACAATTAGTGTCTCATGTCTCTGTTCTCTATAATGTACTGTATGTTTCTTTATACCATCCCTCAAGCTTGCTTAAGCATTTTTTTTGACCTGAGGTTTTCAAAAGTAATTTTTGTTTTGTATAACTTCAGTTTTGATGTAACACATTAAAGAGACCTGACAATTAGACATCTTTGGTTTCAGTATGAAGTCACCTCTTTCAGCTGAACTCTCATTAAGCAAAAGTGAAATAATAATTTACCTGGAACTAATTAATTAATGTTTCAACAGTCAGATAGTCCAAATTAGCTAATTTGGAAGCAGGAAACCATCATTAATAATAACAAGCTCAGCCCACCTATGGTCAAAGTGAGTTCAGAAGAACAGACAACTTGCACTTCTAGATTGGTGCAGACCCTATGGCCTTTTACTATAAATGTCAAGGATCATATTTACTGGGTTATAGGCACAGAGAAAGATTTCTGTTGTATTTATGTGGCATTATGCTCAAGGTAATATAGTATATATTACTTACATGTCTTAAGCAAGTCTTTCCACAGTACAGACCCAGGCCTGACACCATGTCTTTTTGCATGATGTAGGGAAGTCCTTTACTTGGACAACAGGCAAATGAAGTATCCTGCTGCCTCAGAAATATGCCCAAACTGCTTAACGTGAAACCTTTTACGGTTACATACACAAATGCATGCATATTTAGCGCCTAATTTTCAGGGTTAATAAAAATCGTGTCCTTGACACATTATTTTTTACACTCACTTCCCCTCTTCTATTTTACTGAAGGTAAAATAATCCTTAGCAGTGACTTAGAATATTTGCCATGAAAAAGAAGGTATAATATAATGGTAATGAGGAGGCTTTTGACTGTCCTTGCAGCAGGTTCTTTGCTTGCATGATAGGCATCTGTTATCACTTCCAACCAGTCTCTCCACCATCATTATGCTTACATCCCACACACTGCCATGACAGATATTTATCACTCATTTTCTTTAAGTTTGAAGTTGTAAGGGGAAAAAAAATGTTTAAAGAAGAAGTAATTTAAAAACACGATAAACAGAACTTTATTACTGCAGTAGGTCTTGTATTTCTTGGATTAGTGTTTAAAGCTCTGTGCAGTCATACGAAAGGTAGCTGTTTCACTGTTTCAAGAGAACTTACTGTGTCCTTTTTTTAACAAAACAGAAATATGATCAGAACAAGACAGTATGAAACTTACGCTTCAGGTCCATTTATATCAACTAGTAATTTCTGGCTACTATGGTTATCTCCCTCTTTACCTTTGCCCTCTGCCTTATGTCACCTCTAGTCTTTATCATGCTTTTCCCTAAGGGATTTTACATATAAAATTGCAAACACAGATATATATATGTATAGACATACATATTTTCTCAATTTTGTGTGACAGATCAGCTCACCACAGGATCTTATGAATTCCAGAGACAACCCAAGGTAGGTGAAGAAAAATATGTATGTAGAAAAAGAAAGCAAATTACAGAGGAATTGTTTCAGCTTGTCCTGCTGTGAAGTTTCAGGCAGGCTTATGCAGCGTTCTGCCTAGGTTTTGAATTCCAAGATAGGTGAGACCAGGATGCAGCTTTTTTTTTTTTTTCCTTTTTCTTCTTGCTCTTTTTTTCTTGACATAACATTTATGTGGGACTGATAAAGCCCAATTCAGATTTCTAATAATCATTTATTTAAAACTTTATTTTTGGTCCTCTTTCTATGGTATTTACAAAAAGATATCAGAATTTTATTTACATTATGATAAGTATCAGAGACATCACTCCTCAAAGATGACCTGTATTAGTGTGTGAAGATTTGTTACCAAACAAAACCAGCTTCTCTGTCATTCACCATTCTCCTGAAGCCTTGATTGAATTATTCAAAGAGCAAAAATGCCATGTCACAAAAAATTCCATGGCAAGTCTTAGTGTTTGCAAGACTCAGTCTTTGGTGAGTCACCCAGAAGTTAGATTTTGCTTTGCTAATCTGAGCAAGCAATGATGTATGCCAAATACATTTATAATAATCAAAGCATATTTGTGAACAGAAATAAATAATTCAGTAACTGCAATAAATAATTCAATCTGCCCTAGTTTAAAAACTGAACTGCACCCTCACCTTTTGAAGAAGTCCCACCACACTCATAATCAGGCACAATGATAGAATCAGTTTGGGCTGGCTTCCCCGCTGTTGCTCCTGAGCTATCTGATCTGCTTCATGAAGCAGCTTTGAAGTCTTCAGAACAGTTAACATCTTTCTTGAGAACTAAAATGCACTTTATCTACAATGTTGCTACTATTAACATTAACTGCATAGCTAGGGAGGCCAAGTTCTACTCTCGCTGATTCAATCACCTAAGTTTAATGGGGCTTTGCTGTTAAAAGTAAGGGCAGAATTTGGTCTCTTGACTAAAGCTATTTCCCTATCCATATACAGGATTTTCCACTCCCCACTAAGAATAAAAAACTATAATTATCTAAATTTTGTTTAAGTGAGTTTCCTTATTTTTTTTAGGGCAAACAGGAGAGCTGCAGCCAATTTGAATCTCTTAAGAGGTTTCTTAATATATACGTATATGCATAGATGTACATATTTATAGGGTTTTTAATATATATTTATAGCATATATATATTACCTTCAAAATCTACATGTACCCATTCTTGTTACAGGTGAAGGGAGCATACCCCACATGGGATTAAGACTTTATTGTGGGTGTAACCAATATTCTAAGAGCCTAATAGTCCAAATTAGCTAATTAAAACATGAAAAAAAACCCCAAAAAATCCCTCTTAAAATTGTAGAAAAAAAACCCTTTCCAAGTACTTACTGCTGTTTCCTAGCTCTGTGCTCACCCATCCACGTCCCTTTGGATTTTAAATCATAGGATCACAGAATCACAAAACTGTAGGGATTGGAAGGAACCTCTGGACATCATCTAGTCCAGCCCCCCTGTCAGAGCAGGATCACCTAGAACAGGTTGCACAGGGCAACGTCCAGGCAGGTTTTGAATGTCTCCAGAGATGGAGTCTCCAAGTCAACAACCCTTCTCAAGAAGAATGGTGTTGGGAAGGCTCTCAAGTCATATGACATCCTGAGGTCTGTGCTGGGGAAGTATGTTTAACATGTGGGTTTCTTCCTCATTAGTCTAGTAGTCTGCTTTGATGTATTTTTGAATGCTTCCTTACCTCAGACTGCTGCTTTCTGTCTATTCCCAGCTGAGGTATGAGTGTCAAATGTTTCATTTTGAAGGTGAAATATTTTACTTTGTTTCTGAGGCTATGTATTGTGAGGTAGCTCCTAAAGCTACATACTTCATTCCTCTGCTTTCTCATGCATAATGTTTGTGAGATTAGAAATAGGACCCAGAGAGAAAAAAAAATAATAAAAATAGGCATAGCTCAATCCCATTACTTCTGAGTATTATCAAAACACAAGTAAGCATGTGTGTTCTGTACAGTATAAATAAGGGTTAAAAATCTGCACATTTCTAGGGGACAAATATTGTAAGTTCTGCGTGAGCATCTGGAAGAACAATAAGGTTCCATGTCATATGCTAATATTTATTTGAGGCCAGATGAGAATACATACCCAAAGGATGACAGTGCATAATGGAGATCATCCGTCTGCAGTAGGTATAGGCCTATGGATGGGTCTGATGATCATGGTGTATGTCCAGCAGCACAAGCTTATGGCACCTGGTAGATTTTCATGCAATAATATCTGATTAAAATTAAAAAAAAAAAAACAACCCAAAAACCAAGTTATTGCAATTTAGTGTCAGTAGTCTAATCTCATCAACATGAGAAAAATAAATAATATATTGAGAAAGAATAATGTGTTCTACTAAGATGATGAAGGAGAAGAAAAGCAAGAAAACTGATTCCTGTGTAGGTAACAGAGGAGTGAAATATAAAAATGATATTATTTTTCAAGGGGTTTTCATTTGATTTGTTGTCTTCTTCACCTCTTACGGAATTTGTTTCTTCATGCAACACAAACGTGAAAGAATTCTGATGAGAATTAGAATATTTTCTCTTTTACTAATAATGGGTCAAAATATTTCAGGGATTTTATAATTTTATTATTATTCTTGTCAGGTTCAGGCCTATCAAGCTTGATTTTGGTGATTTTATGTGCAGCCATCTAAGTATCTTTAAGTGGTATTTTCATGCGTTTCTTATAGACTTTTTTAATGCATTATTTTTAAGCAATACTTTTCAGGAAACACTGCCTTCAGTATTATTTTTTTTCCACAAAATTCTACAAATTCTACAAAAGATTCTACAAATCTTTTATTATTTCTACATAGAATTTTAGAATGCTTCCATTTTTCCATATTTTATGGTTCTTTACCTGTCCAAGCAAGCTATGCCATGGCAAAATTTTTTGCATATGCATGAGCATGTTATACACACATTTTATTAGAAGGTATAATGTGGGGAGACTCTTGTAGTTTGTGTTTTACTGAATAAAAATCTATGTGACCCAGTGGTTAAAATCTAATTTATTGTTTTTAATTGGGGTGTACCTACTGGTGAAGACTGAGCTGATTGAATTCCTTCTCCCCTGCTGCTGAACTCTGTTAACAATCTGCTTGCCTTGGCTTAAACAAATATTCCTACCATTTAGATTAATAGGATCTTTATGGACCATCTTTGGTTTGCTTCAAAACAATAGATACAACTCCAATCTGTCTAAATACTTTGAGGTTTTTTCTAATCTTCAACATAAAATAGAGAAGACGTGACTTTTGATTGACTTCACAGATTTCAAAAGGTTATACTGTTACTAATAGAAGCAAAAGAAACCTTTTTATTTCCTAGCTCCAGACAGCAATAAACATTAATAATAACATGACATTATTCTGGTTTTACTTTGTTTTGTGACCTCTTATGTTCTTCAATGGACTTTTGTCTTTGCTGTAAACTATTGCTAGTTGCTTATCTGATCCTTTCTGAGTATATTAGTGCAATTAATGTTGGGGAAATTGTTACCTGGTGAGATAGATTCTTCTACTAAGCTAAGGATTTGAAACTATTATTATAGAGTTTTGTGAGTGATATGAAGGGGATATGCTACCCTGAGGTCAGATTATAAAGCAGAACAATTTGGAATCACACACAGAATCACACACAGAATTGAAGGGGTTGGAAGGGACCTCGAGAGATCATCGGGTCCAACCCCCCTGCCAAAGCAGGCTCCCTAGGACATATTGCACAGGGAGGCATCCAGACGGGTCTTGAATATCTCCAGAGAAGGAGACTCCACCACCTCCCTGGGCAGCCTGTCCCAGGGCTCTGTCACCCTCACTGTGTAAAAGTTCCTCCGCACGTTGGTGTGGAACTTCCTATGCTCCAAATTGAAGCCATTGCCACTCGTTCTGTCTTCACAGACTATTGAAAAGAGGCTGACCATTTCCCCCTGTGTCCCACACTTGAGATATTTATAAACATTAATAAGATCCCCTCTTAGCCCTCTTTTCTCAAGGGTGAACAACCCCAATTCTTTCAGCCTTTCTGCATACAGGAGATGCTCCAGTCCTTTAATCATCTTCGTAGCCATTCACTGGATTGTTTCCAGGAGATCCCTTTTTTTTTATACCAGGGAGCCCAGAACTGAACACAATAATCCAGGTGGGGCCTAACCAGGGCAGAGTAGAGGGGGAGGACCACCTCCTTTGACCTGCTGGCCACACTCCTCTTGATGCACCCCAGGATCCCATTGGCCCTCTTAGCAACCAGGGCACACTGCTGGCTCACGGCCAATCTGTCATCCACCAGGACCACCAGGTCCTTCTTCATAGAACTCCTCTCCAGCAGGTCATCCCCCAGCCTGTACTGATACATGCACTTATTCCTATGTATCAGTAGAAATGGAAGAGACCAAAAAAAGGGAAAAGAAATATAATCCGTGATGGCAATTTTACATGTAGTAAAACTGGAAAGAGAACAAATAAAATGAATAATTATAGAAGTAGAAAGAAAGCAAGAGATAAAGGAATGTAGGAAAAAACTTGCATAAACTTTCACACCAGAATAAAAGCTTATTATTAAAGTATTTCCAAATACTTGAAAAAGAACTGACAGATTAAACACATTATCAAGAAATGGTTTGTGATCGTCAATTACTTAACAGATGGAATCAAAGCACAAATTGTGTGTTTCAGTCAATTACTAGTAAGATGGCACAAAAACATTTTAATTGTAATCAGAACATACACTATTCAACATGGATATTAAAGAAAATTATAAGCAGTGATAAATATAGTGACCCATTTATCTCTTTGTCTGTCTGCTTACAAAACATAAGTATTAAATTCAAGCAAACTGAACCAAAAAGCAGAACCAAGTTAATTAGCTTCACTGCATTTGCAGTAAATATAAATTGTTGCCTACTTCGAGGTTGCTGAAATTTACCTTACCTTAAAGCTGATTTTGAGTTGAACATGTAAAAATGAACTGAAAAATTCTTGTCACTCAAGATCAGAATAGATTGTTTTTAACCTTTTTTTTTTCCCTCCCCAGAAAACAATATGTGCATCCTATAAGGATAAAATCCTTGAAAGCAGGGACTCCTCAGCAGAAGCTGTTTTGAGATCTTGAAATCTTACATCAGAAGAAACTAGATGAGGGAAGTTCTCTGTAGGATTTACAAGGTTACTATGCTCTATTCACACCTCACAATACCCAACGAACTTAACTATAGATAGGTGCAACAGCCAACTGCAACATTGCTCTAGCTGGGGTAGATGACATGAAGAACTTACTTTGTTATTGTACATGTTTGTTGTATGATTAATAAGAGCTACCAATAGGCTTTACTTTACAAATGTGGTATGGGTTAGCTTTTAATTTCCACTGCATATGGAGTTTCCAGGAGCTGGACTGGATGATCATCCTTATGGGTTCCACCCAACTCACTATATTCTATAATAAGTTTGGGTTGCTTTAGTAAAACCAAAATAAGCATCCATAATCGCACGTTTTATATAACACTACTTTTTTATACATCTCTAATGTTAATATTTTTCTCCCAACACTGATTTTTCTCCCTTACTTTGTCGTTGTCCTCTCTGCTTTTGTTCCTTTCTTTTGGATTTTCCTGTTTCTCCTTTTCAATATCTTTTTGCTTACCATTTATGTAAGAAAACATTTTGCCCATCCAGAGTGGTAATAGAAGCTGTTAAAATACCTTCTGTTTTTTCTAAGTAGTTGCTTGTGCTAGAGAGGAAGATAACTTTATTTTGGCCATTCCCTGCTTGAATGAATCGTGCGTATTCACATGAGGAGTTTTCACTATGAAAAGTGAAGGAATTCACGAGGTACAGATATATAAATTTTGGGTGGGAATATAAAGGAGTTGGTGGATTAAACAAGAAGACTTCAGTGACAGTGTGAGAAACAGGGATTTAAAGGTAAGGACAAGTGAGGCAAATGAAGAATAAAAAGGTACAAAGGTAAGAACTTTGCAGACCCAACTGTAGCATCAGAGCTAAATTATCAAGTTAACCAAATGCTAATAAAGCTAAAAAGTGCTGTTTTATTTCTATTTCTCAGTTCATAATGGTATTTCTGTTTAAAACAATAATCTGGTTTTTTTTTTTTTTTTTTTTTTTTGCTGTGTGAATTGTCTGGGCAAAGATGAAGAATCATCCATACATAAAATATCCAAAGTTTGTGATCTTTATTCAAAAAAGAAGAAAGAAGGTCTATGTAAACACAAGGTCATTGTTAGAATGATATGAACACTGTCATTGTTATAATTTACTATATAGCTCATTGATGTTGCTTCCAGACTATATATATATATATATATATATATATATTTACTCTTGCATACCTTCAAAATTAATCTTTTTCCTTTCTTTCAGAAAGATTGTTAACTGTAGCCAGAATTGTAGTCACAAGGGTGAGATGGAGAGCTAAGCAGAAACATCTTAAAGGAGACAGATATTCAATTAAAACAAACACAACCTGTGAAATATCAACTAGTGTAAAATGGTGTACAAGCCTTTAATGATATTTTTTGTCTGCTTCTTGCATTTGGCTGCATATGTACAATCAGTTTCACCTCATCTCTGCATAATCAGTTAGACAGGCATGGCTTATTGTATTGCTGGAAATCCTCTTTTGAGTAGCAGTAGGAGGACATATACTCTAGTCATAACAAACTGAATTTTTAATGTTTAACAAGTAAAAGGGAGTGGTAGTTTGACTCCCAGATTGAGGAGACTCACCACAGAACACAGCTGATCCCATTACCTACGCTAGTAGCACCTCTGGGAAAACATTTAAGAAATGCCAAATAGCAGCTCAAAGGGAGAGAAAAAGGGAACAAAAATTGTTAGAAATGACATTAAGAACAACAAAGTCAGAGGATGAGCAGTAACAGGAGGTCTTCCATGTTCCCATGGCAGTTATTCAGTGCCAGCCTTGCTAAACCACATCAGAACAGAGAAAATATGTGATGATGAAGGAGCTGCAGAGAGAAACCACTGCATGCTAACCACGCTATCCCCATCTCTCCTGCACTGCTCAGTGGTAGTGAAGGAATGAAGCTGAGAAGAAAGGGGTAAGGAAAGTTACTGTTTTATTCTTTGTCTTTTTTGTTCCTCACCAGCTGAATCTGTTTGAATTGACAATAAATTAAAATTAAATGTTTTCAAGGACAGTCCATTTTGCCAGCAGTTCTAACAGATGAACAACCTCCCTGTCTTTATCTCAATCTACGAGTTTCCTCATTAGAGGTTTTTTCATATTTTCTCTTCCTTTCTGCTGAGTGGAGGGGAGTGAGTGAACGGCTGGGTGGAAGTCTGGCTGTTAGCCAAGACAAGCCAACCAAGATCATTTCAATTGTTAACCAAAACTGTAAACCATTATGCACATATAAAATATATTTACTGCCCCAAAAAGCTTGCAATCTGTAAGAGGAAAAACAGTTTTAACAATGAGACTAGAACGTCAGTTCTCACTTTCCTGATCATGAGCAATAGAGTCTAAATCTGTTTTATCTTAAAATTATAATCTTAGAAAATTGCAGCTTCTGTAGAACTTAGAAGTTTATAGTTACTCATGTAGTCAGTATCTCATTTTAGCTCCTTTGTTGGTTGTTGCTTTTTCATTCCTACAGAATGTTCTGTTGAAACTAAATGTAATTTGTTACAAATATATAAATACAATAATTTAGGAGTACAAACTTCATGTTTATTCGAATGTACAGAGGGTTTGACCTAAATTGACCTATCCAGGATATTTATAAGCAGAAAGACATATTTTAGAATCTGAAGACCTGTGTGTAGTTTATATAAAACCCCCCACATTTTCTCTATTTTATAAACTAATTGATTTATTCTCTGTGAGTCTGGTTTCGGATGGTTCTCTGTGAAGACGTCTACTGTGTTTGGGTGAAAACTGGTATGTGTGTCAATTCCTTTTAATTTTCTTTTCAGGGCTAATTAGGAAGTATTAAGTATGGAGGATGGCAGGGAGTAAAGAATTTTATGAGACATATGCCAAACAGTTCTACAACTATTCTAATTAGATTTAACTTCCAAAGGCATATAGAAAGGAGCCATCAGAGGGAAGTTATTAGAAGAACCATGCTAAACAATTTAACAGTCATTTGGAAACTGAAGAAATAAAGCACATATTCCAGTGTTTTTTATTGAAAAAATACTCTGGTTTGTCTCCTTTTATGCACAAATGAAAGCTAACCAAATATTTGTGAAGAGTGAGTAGACATTTCTGATTTCATTTTTAGCAGACAGAATCTATGAGACAGCACTGCTTACTTTCCAGTAAGAGGTCCAATAAGTCATCTTGGACAAAGTGTCTTAGAAATTAACCCCTAGGTGACATTGCAAAAGAGTAAGCAAAAAAAGTTAAGCTAAATCCACGCTCTCCACAGTGCTTTGAAGAGTGCAGAGAGTCAGATAGACTTGAGCATTAGCAGAATTTGATCCAACATACCTAATGTGTTTTGCAGAAGTATGGAGCAAGGTATCTGCCAATTCAGTCCCTAGTTATTGCTACATTATGAATGGCAGGGGACTGATGAAGACTGACAGAAGTATTAGATTTTTGCCAAATGTAACCAAGTGGATGCAATTCTATTCTATGTTTATTAACAAACAAGATAATTTCAAGAGACCACCTGTCCTGGCAGCAGGAAGGGAGAAAAGTGAACAGCTGCCTTAAGCTATTGCCAGCTGTCTTGCCATTTTAATGCTGAGATCCAGAGTCAAATGACTGTGCAGAGCCCTAATGGATTTACAGCAACCTGCTTAGGACAGACTACTCCCAAGGTAACTCCTGTCTCACCTCAAGACTCTCCTTTAGGAACCACTTCATGGGCCACAATAGTGAAAAGAATTAAAGAGTTGTAAAGTTCTCAAAATCCCGTGGCACTGGGATGTCAGAGAGGGCTGTTATATAGGACTGCAAGTTATAAACTCACTCTGAGACAGTAAGACAGAAGACTTGCTTCAATTGGGCAAAGCCATGACCAGAGAAACGTAAGGTAAGGCCTCATTATCATCATTAATCCAGAGATTTGTTTCCGAATATGGAGTAGTCCCGGTTTCATTCTACAAGCAACTTCACATGCTAACCCAGTCATACTATAGTTTTGATTTCCAAAACATCAGGGTCTATAAATAATATCTAAGAAAGGAACAATGAAAATTCAATCCTATATTTTATCCTACTAGTCCTGGGATCTTTTTTTATTGTAGATTGGGAGGAGCAGGACATAAGGAATAGGAAGTTAAGACTACCTGAAAAGGTCAAAAACCTGTCTAGCCTCTCTAATCTAAGACTTTAGCATGTACTTGAGAAAAACAGACCGCTAGAAGAGAAGCATAAACCTTCAGCTTCTGTCCTGGTTTCAGCTAGAGTGAGTAGAGTAATTTTCACATGGAGCCAGGGCAGTTGAGCCGAGCTGGCCAAGGGGCTAGATGGGGAGGGCTGGGTTGGTGCAGCAGTTTTGTTTATCTTGTATGAAAATATACCAGCTAAACCTGCTGCCTAACCATTTATAAATCTTCCTCAGTTCTTCAGTAAAACTAGGTAAGAATCATGTATAGCTCATCTTTTCAAAGCCATCTGTCACTATAGAAACCTTTATTTTATTGTCTTTCTGTCCTGGTTCCAGCATACAGTGCCCCTGTACTCAGCATTGGTGAGACCACACCTCAAGTATGTTCAGTTCTGGGCTCCTCACCATAAGGATACTGAGGTCCTCGAGCGAGTCCAGAGAAGGGCAACCAGGCTGGTGAAGGGGCTGGAGGGCAAATCCTATGAGGAATGGCTGAGGGAGCTGGGGATGTTTAGCCTGGAGAAGAGGAGGCTGAGGGGGGACCTTGTCACCACCTACAACTACCTGAAGGGAGATTGTAGAGAGGTGGGTGATGGTCTCTTCAGCCAAGTAACAGGAGACAGGACAAGGGGAAATGGCACAAAGCTGTGCCAGGGCAGGGTCAGATTAGATGTTAGGAAAAAATTTTTTACTGAAAGAGTTGTCAGGGCCTGGAACAGCCTGCCCAGGGAGGGGGTTGAGTCACCTTCCCTGAATGTGTTTAAAATAACGGTAGATGAGGTACTTAGGGATATGGTTTACCATAGGACAGGAATGGTTGGACTTGACAATCTTAAAGGTCTTTTCCAATATTGTGATTCTGTGAAAGATATTGGGGGTAGAAAAGGGGGTTACAGCAGCATAATGCAATTTTCTGTTTTGTTCTTTGTTACATTCTTAATAATTTCTGATGTGAGTTTGACTTTTTGAGCACTGATATTCACTTAGCTAATATTTTCAGAGAACAATCTGCAATGACTCCAAGATTTTTTGACTAATTACAGTCTTTGTATAGCGAGGATTATTTTCCCTGTATGAGCAACAGACATTGCATTTTATTTGACATTTTATCACCCTTACCCTTTCCTACGGATCCCTCACCAAAATCATAGTTCAAATGAAAATATAAATAAACAACTTCTGTCTACACTGGATTTGTGCTTTGTATCCATCTTAAATTCTTCATTGGCTTTCACTCTTGAGTACAAGGCCAAAGTAAAGACAACCTCCTATACTTTTCCAATGGTGTTCCTTCTGGGGGATTTTCTGGTCAACACCCAACACCTCCAGTGGGTGTCCTGCTCTCAGCTATTCTCAGTTTTCTCTCACTAATGAAAATGTTGACTGTGCATTCAACACAGAGCAGACTTTGCCCTTCTTATGTTCAAAATGTCAGAAGATTCAGACCAGCTGTGCACCAGCTGACCAACACCTTACATTTTAAGCACTGTGCATTGACTACATGATCCATTCTCAAATAGGAATTTGCATGTTGGGTTTACAGTTTGTTTTCCCCCTTCCAGCTGACGTATCACCCAAGATTTATGTGGTAGAACAAACAGAACTTTCTGCTCTAAATTACCTGCTTGACTACTTACACAGTATAAAACAACAGAGCCATTTTTTCTGGGATTCTGCAAAGAATAAAAACCCAAAAATGCAAATATGGAATTGCCAGTTCTGACTTGTTGACTTGCTAGTTAAGAACATCTGTATGATTCTGCTAAAGCTGCTCTCTCTTAAGGTGCCATTCTTTAAAAGTCTGTGTGGTGCTGTACAGGTGACATTTTAGATTCATAGCAGAATTTAAGAAATTTGGGGTTTTGTTTGTGTACAAATCAGCATCTGAGAGCTGCAGAATTCCTATAGGAATTTGTCTAAGACATAACTATGAAAACACAACTGTGCTCACCTTTAGTAGACATGAAATAGAGTTGTGTGGGAATGAAGACTGCTGTTAAACTTTGTCTTAGAATTGACCATTGCTATAACCAAATACCAAGGAGTGGAACATTGTTTTCTGTCAGCAACATCTGTCTCCTTGGCAAATTCCTCAGACAATTATATAGGCAGCCTTGGAGTAGCCTCTAGGTCTGTCATGTAGATATCCTTGTCCTTGCAATACTGTTTTATAGAGATTCAATTTGTTTCTGAGTAATGTATACAGTTTTTATGTGATTAAGCTCCACACAAATCACTTACGAGATCTCTAAGCCAATCTTTTTTATGGCAATATGCAGTAGTTACTAACTGTTGACATTCCCTTTACCAAGCATTTATTAGAATAAGTAAGAATTGCAACACAAATTATTCCTTTGCAAGCCTGGAAATATTCCAGCCTACATATTGTTACAATCCTTCGTGAATATCCCTAGTTTCTAGTTAAAATAACACAGATATTTTTCTGATAGTTTCATTCAAGTTTAAGCCATGACAGTCTCATTTCCTATTAATTAATCTGTGCAATTAAAATCCCATGGACCATGCTTGATGCTCTTTCTAACCAGATGACTGTGCAACTGGTTACATAATCATTTGCTTTTATACTGAGCATCAACATATTCTTGGAGATTAACCATTGAAAAGATGATAGAAAAAGCTTTGCAACACAGATTAAAAACTGAATTCTCACTGCTGATAAATAGGTAGATCTCAATTCTGTATCAATTTTAGAATCTGTCATTTAAATATTAAAACCAATTATAAGATATTTCCTTGTGCTCATATATAGCAATGTATTTTATAAGTAAAATATAGATTTGTGAGAGATCTAGTCTTACGCAAAGATTTTGTGAAAATCAGGATTAGAGTTGTAAAAGAGCAATGGCCTTAAATAACTTTAAAAACTAACTTTTACTGCTCTCTATATATTGATTGGAAATAATTTTTGTTCTTTTAGTAAATAAATTCACAATAAAAAGACCATTTCCCTTGGAATACTGACAGATACTTTAAAAAAATATCTATTTGAATGTAAAAAGGAACCTTTTGTTAGCTTCAAATAATCCAACATCTCATCAAAATTCTTACTGATGTCATGGAGAATTCGGTACTTTAATTCTTTTGGAAACCCTATTTCATAGTTATATACCTAAAAATGTGTAAAACAGTTATTCAGCTTTTAAAGGGCTTTGAAATAAAATTTTTGAAGTATTAAATAAAAAAATCCATATTTTTAAATTTAACATACTAATATGTCAACTATTTTCAACATAAAATGTGCTGATGAGGGTGCATCTTGTAACACAGGCTACTATTTTCCATTCATTAAAAAATTGCTTAAAATTAAAGAATACCCATTTTTCTTATGCTAGTGCTATTTGTATTAAGGTTCTTAGAAATAATAGCTAAGCATTGTACATAAAAAGAAATTAGGCAATTTTAAATGTTTCATTGTTTATGAAAGGAATAAGGATTACAACAGTGTAAGACCTCATGCATAATGTTAGTTATAATTCTAAGAAAGATATATTTATATTAATTCACTGATTAGTTTGAAGGGTATGTATCTTTCAATAAAAATGTGTAAGATGTTTCCAATTATTTATTTATTTTAAAAACTGATTACATAATGTAAAATCAAAATAAGATTACTCCATCAAGTAATAGACTAAAGCATATCAGCAATATCATGGAGAATAGAGCCCATGAATAGTGTTTATAAACATTTAGGTGAAGTAGAGGTTCTCTGGGGATAAGAGAGATTGCAGAGATGCCACTACTTTTGCAATTTACAATCTGTGATATATTTGCCCTGTTATTGATAGTGGTGAGCTTATGATGTTAATATCTTGAAGATATTTAAATTTTTACATATATAATTGATATTCATAAGACCATATTTCTCATCTCCAGGCTGAGCAAACCAAGGGATTTCAGCCTCTCCTCATCATACGTCCCCTCCAGACCCTTCACCATCCTCACTGCCACCTTCTAAACACTCTCCAATATTTTTGTGTCCCTCTTATATTGTGGCACCCAAAACTGCATATGGTATTCAAGGTGAGGTCATGCCAGCACAGTGTAGAGCAGACCAATAACCTCACTGGACTGGCTGACAATGCTGTGCTTGATGCACCCCAGCATACGGTTGGGTATCCTGGCTGCCTGGGCACACCGCTGGCTCATGTTTAACTTGATGCTGACCAAGACCCTTATGCACTAGCCAGCTCTCTTTCTCTCCTCTTCCCTCCAGGGCTTTGTCTCATGGCACTCTACCAAGCAGGTCCCTGAAGAGGCCAAAGTCTGCTCTCCTGCAATCTGGGGTAGGAAGCTTGCTGTGTACCTTCCTCACTACCTTGGGGATCTTGAACTCCACCATTTCTTGGTCACTACAGCGAAAGCTGTCCTTGAGCTTCATATCCTGTACCAATTCCTCCTTGCTGACAAGAACAAGGTTCATTATGTCACTCTTGGGAGTTCTGTGTTAAAAATAAATAAATACACACAATCACTGAAAACATTCAAAGCCTTGAAAATATTTTCAATAGTAGTATTTGCTTACCTTCAAAACTTCCCAAAAGATCCTCATCTGGCAACAAAATCCAGCTGGAGTCCTAAACAGGTGTATGAGAAACTCACACATGGGATTTTGTTGTTTTGTTAGGCTGCCTTTTAGATATTTCAGATTAATCTGAAAACATTGCAAAAAGACAAAAAACCAAGCAGAGTTTTCATGCACAGCAAGAAAGCAGCGAGTATCATTTTGCTGGCTAAAAATAAATTATATTTCTTTTTCTCCATTTTTTTTTCCAAGTGATTGATGTCTGCACAGTCACAATGTGCTTCACCTACTTTACCAACTTTTGTCTGGATACAGAATTTCTCTGTCATAAACCAGAACAGTTTTCAGTAGTGGGAGATCTGATTAATACTATTTTTGAAGTTACGCTCTATGATGTGTAGAGCAAAAGGCCAACAGCTTGTAACAATGTTTGAAAACATTGCTTACAGATGGCATCTCTTGAAAATTGCTAGTGTGCAATATTCTAAAAGTTCTCTGTACTATTAAAAGTGTTAAACAGTTTTGCTGTGTTTAATCAAACAGATCAAATAAAAGTATAGTTTAAAAAATATGTATCTGGAATACATATCGAAAAGTGAAAACTGAACAAAAATTAATTAATAGAAATGTACCTGAGTAAGTAGAAGAAAAAAACAAGCTGCATATAATATGAGAGAGGGAAAGATCAGGGGAAGAGAAAGAAAAAACCCTAGAGAATATTTCCCTCAAATACTCAATAGTTTCACAAAGATATATCAATATCAGAACCCAACCTATATCCAATGAGTTCATCTTTCCAGTCACTAGGAACATATCCTTTCCAATTCCTCTTAGTTAACTCGAAGAAAAAGATTCTGTTCCATGTTTTAACTGTGAAAAATGTCCTTTTGTTGTTGTTGGTAGAGTATTTTTTATTTGAGAAAAAAAAAAATTCTCTTTTCAGTTCATCATTTGTGTTTCTGACTTGAGATTTGATTTGCTGAAGAAGATCTGTGCATATTGCATAAGATTTTGCTATAGCTTGCTCATGTGCTTGATAAGAGAAGTGAAGAATTACATACTTACCAGCATGTAAATGAAACAGAGGAAAGAGTATATAGAATTCAACTGTGCGGATAAGAAACCAGCCCTTGTGTGCCCATACTCCCAGTAATCGCATTAGCAACAGCTTGAATTTAGAAAGGGCTTTAAGGAGAAAGGTATAAAGTATCACCTTTTTAATGTATGCACTAAGAAGAAATGAAAGGACTGTAGAGAATTGTCATGGCATGCATGAGGTCAGATTGTTCTCCCAAACAGGGATTTAATACCTCTTTTTCCTAGTTCACCCAGAAGGAACAAATACAATTCACTGTTCAGTAAGACATCCTTTTACTCACAGATGTATCCTTGCATTTTTCATAATTTATGTAATCTGTGTACTTCCCTGAAGAAAGCAACTGTCCTTAGGATTTAAATATAAAGTTTTTGAAAGTTAATGTCTAAAGAAAAAGCTGAAACAAACCTACAATCATTCCTAATCTCTATTGTTCTCTCCCCTCCCTATTAAAGTTCCAGGGCTCAAAAATATTTGAATACACACCTCAATATTTTCCTTTATTATAATCCAAACTAGAAACAAAATTACTTTATTATTTGGCTAAGGCTTAATTTATATATTGCTCCATACGATCCAAAATCTAAATATATGATCCAAATTCTATATTCCAGCAGGTAAACCTTATTGATCATGACTGCCTCCCCTGAAAGTTTAATCTTTGAGATCACCATATGTCAGCTTGTCTCTTCTTGAACTCATTTTCTTCTCACTTCCCTGCAATTCCCACCTCTGAAACACACAGCATAGGACTGGTCTGCAGGTCACCCATCAGGATATGAGCCACCTATATATGGTAAAGCTTCAGCGTTATAGTGAATGTGCTTCCAGCTTACTGTCTTTCAATCACCTTGCAGTTACCTTTAGCTGTATATATATATGTTTAAATTTATATTTGTGCTATTATTTGGTGATCCAAAACACAAATGATATAGACTGGAAAGAATATCTGAAGATCAACAAGTTTCTTCATAATAAGAAGTACCCTTAATTTGAGCAGAAACTCATTACAGCTTGCAAACTCTTTGGATTAGGACAAGGGCAACTCAGGAAACTGCAGTGGTATTTATGTCTTTATACAGCATAGGCAGATATGAGAGGCACTGGAGCTGCCATATGCTACCTGAGACAGGAACCAGCTGCGAACTCAGAGTACGGCTGTTTGCCAATGCTCTCGGCAGTGTCGGTGCCCATAGTATGAAAACTGCTCTCCTGATCCACTATGGGTACGTCTAAAGGAGTGGGGTAGAGTATAAAGGAGGGGAGGCAACCTTATAGGCAGATGTCAATCTTAGATGTGAGAATGTGTTTCAAGTTTTCACGCAGAGTAAAATGCAGGGACTGTCTGTGGTTTTAATTGACCTGCTTGACTTTGCATTGGAACACATTACTGGAGAAATTTTATACATTTTATTGAACTCATGTGGGAAGAAACTGAAGGTCAGACCCAGTGACTGTGCTTCCTTATTTAGGTACAGTACTGCCAAACTAAGGCTCAGAGCTCAAGTGATATCTTATATTCAAAGATAAATACCCTGGAATACCTGATTCTTTGGTCTTTGGAAATGACTGTTCCAAACTTTAATTAGAAACCAAGATGCTGGGCTGAATGAGGAGGAATGTTGCCAGCAGGTCAGGGGAGGTGATCCTTCCCTTCTACTGAGTTCTGTTGAGGCCAAACTTGTACTTTGTCCAGTTCAAGGCTTCCCAGTATAAGAGACATATGGACATACAGGAGTCCAATAAAGGACCAGGAAGATGATGAAGGCACTGGAGCATCTGTCCTTTGAGGAAAGGCTGAGACAGCTGTAACTGTTCAGCCTGGAGAAGACTCAGGGTAGATCTTATCAATGTACATAAATACCTGAGAAGAGGGTGCAAAGAGGACAGAGCCAGGCTCTTCTCTGTGGTGTCCAGTGACAGGATCAGAGGCAACAGGTACAAGCTGAAATACAGGGGTGTTCATTTAAACATAAGGAAATACGTTTTTAAGGTGAGAGTTACTGAAATCTGGCACAGGCTGCCCAGAGAAGTTGTGGAATCTCTCTCCTTGGAGATACTCAAAAGACATGTGGACATTATCCTAGGTAACTGGGTGTGACTGGCCCTGCTTGAGCAGTGGGGTTGGACAACATGATTTCAGGGGTGTTTCCCAAACTCAGGTATTCTGTGGTTCTGTGACATGAGAATATGAGAATAAAATCAGTGTCTTTGCTGTAATAAAAAAACCCTCAAAATGAACCAAAAAAACCCCAGCTCTGCTTCAAAACATGTTAACTTACAAAAATGACTGCAAGCTCTTTCAATCTATGTTTGCATTCCTTCCCATCAAGCCCCTGATGTCTTCATGCAGTAAGGATACCTGAGGAATACTTCAATCTTACCTGTTAAATCACTGCAATATTGTCAGCTCAAAATTTTGCTTCAGGACTTTTCATCTTTTATGTTGGAAAAAGTGAAAAACTCTTTTCTGCATTTGACAAACCAGTTTCAAAATTTACTGGAGCACATCTTCTATAAGGATGAGCTGGGATAGTTGGGGTTGTTCTTCCTGGAGAGGAGAAGGGTCCAAGGAGACCATATAGTAGCCCTTTGGTTCTTAAAGGGGATCTTTCAGGAAAGATAGGGAGGGACTCTTTATTAGGGAGTGTAGTGATAGGACAAGGGGTAACAGTATTAAACTGAGATAAGGTAGATTTATCTTATATATGAGGAAGAAATTCTTCACTGTGAGGATGGTGAAACACTGGAACAGGTTGCCCAGAGAAGTTGCCCCTTCCTGGAATTATTCAAGACCAGGTTGGATGGAGCTTTGAGCTCCAGTAGGAGCTATCCCAACCCATGGCAGCAAAGTGGGACTAGATGATCTTTGAGCTTCCTTCCAAATCAAACCATTCTATGATTCTATTAGACATTGAATAGGGAAATATCTACATGAAATAGATACAATCGACTTAAAAAGATTTAATTTTATAACATTAAATCTAATAATTGTATGAAGTCTGAGGTTCATTATAATAATCATCTTCTTCCTTCTCCAACCAAATCAAAACTGAATGGTTAAAATTCAGAGACAGAGAGTAATGACTTAATTTATATTTACAGGCATGACTGAAACAAGTTTAACTTAACTGTTTAACAGGATAACTTGATGTGCAGGTTTTGGCTGGGATAGAGTTTATGTCCTCCATTGTAGCTAGTATGGGGCTATAGTTTGGATTTCTGATGAAAATGGTGCTGATAACACAGGGATGTTCTTGTTACTGCTGAGCAGTGCATCCACAGCACCAAGTCCTTTTCTGTCTCTCACACCATCCCTGTGGTTGCACAAAGATTTGGGAGGGGACACAGATCAAGATAACTCAAACTGACCAAAGGGATGTTCCATATCATGCAGCATCATGCTCATATAAGGCTGGGGGAAGAAGAAGGAAGGGGGGAACATTCGTAGTGATGACAGTTATCATCCCAAGTAACCGTTGCACGTGACGGTACACTGCTTTCCAGGACATGTCTGAACTAATGGTGAATTAATTCCTTCTTTTACTTGGCTTGGATACACAGCTTTTTCTTTACCTATTAAAATCTCTTTATCTTAACTCACGAGTTTTCTCACTTTCACTCTTTTGATTCTGTTCCCCATCCCACCAGAGGGGAACTGAAAGAGCCGTCTCGTGTAGCTTAGCTCCCATTGGGGGTAAAACCATCACAATCAAGGAAATAAAAATAAATCGTATGAGATCAGTGAAAGAAATCTATCACTGAAAAATAGCATAATCAGGTTCTGTTACAAGCACCTGAATGGTATGAACTGGGTTAATTGTTAACACTACATCATCCACACACAAAATAGGACCACCATCCTCACCATAAAAAAAGATTTTAGGTTTCATTTTTGAGAGGTCCAAATTAATATGTGATATGTATTTTGGATGCTGGTAATTTGCTTTTAAAAGTATTTTTATAAACATGTGTTAAAGGTTTTGAAACATAAAACAACCCAGAAAATAATTTGTCTTTCTTATTATCTATCTGTAGAATAACTGAAAGTTATTCTGTATTCTCTGTAGATTAAGCAACATGGAAGTTCTCTTCCATGAAATGCGTAGGTTACCTTGCCATGGTCTTTAATCGTTTCAGCTGTGAACAGCTGTTGTGCTGTTTCTCCAAACCAGATTTTTAAAGCCATTTTTCTGGGCTGATCATTCATAGATTTGCAAATATTTTTTGGCCAGTTTGCTAGATTTCGTGCCTAACCATATTTCACTTTCTACCTTTTCACCTTTAAAATAAAACCTAAACAGTAAATGCAGTTGTCAGGCTTTTAGGAAACTTTGCTGCTTATTATAAATAAATATGCATTTAACATCTAATCTTTTTTGTTTGCCTTCACTTTCTATTATGAATAAAGAAAAGCAATTTTTCTCTCATTTATATACCTAATTTAAGACAGGGCTTTAGAAGTTGAATTTGAGATCTCCCAAACAATTCTAATATTGGATTTAACCCACAAATTATTTTTCATTAAATGAATCACTCTAATTTTCATTTTTAAAACATAAAATCCAATACCCATATTTACAACTGAAGTCACTAGATTTTAATGCATTTTATTAAAAAAAAAAAAGTATCAGGTGAAGCTTAGAGAGAATTAAACATGTATTTTTTTGTGCTCCAAGCAACAAAGGTTTCCTCACCACAAAAATACAGCTTGTAGTTTAAAAAATATGGTAACTGGGAAACAGGTATAAGAGAGATCTGAGCACAATGTTCCATGTTTCCTACCTTTCCCTACCATAACACATATTAATGGAAGGGTAATTCAATTATTGTGTTATTTCGAAACATAATAGTTATGGTGAAAATGCCTCTAATTTTACATACCAATTTTAACAACAAATAAGTTGTTTTAACCAGCCTCATTAAAATAATCTCTGAAACAAACAAACAAAACAAAATGTCAAGTGAGAGATAGAAGTTAATTGCTTTTAAGTAAGTTGCTGAAGTTTGTTTACTCAGTAAATACCAAATAGTCCAGATGAGGAGAGATGTACTGCATAGAAAAAAATTGCGAGAAAATAAAAAGATTTTTTTTTTAAATGCCTACAAAATATATACTAACTCCTGTTAATGCTGAATTAAGCTAATTTCAAAACACAATGATTATGCTGATTTCTTTTACTGAGTAGGAACAAAATATTAAAATACACAGGGTGTGATCTAAATGGTAAAGAATATTAAATTAGAAGAAACTAAGCATCTGCACTGTCTTACAGATGCTTTTTTTTTTTAAACTCTGCATCTTTATTGGTGAGGTTATTCTCTGTAAGACATCTTCACTTAAGTAAGTGCGCTTTGCATACTACCTATAACAAAATAAATTAAAATAAGATACCTTTATTCTTTTTCATTTTGTGTTAAGTGAATATATTGATCCCTTGCTCTTTGCAGGGAAATGTGACTGATGCTTTCCTCTCACCCCCGCCTTACCTTTGTGTGAGCTGTAGGAGTGAGATATTTCATTGGTTATATGTCATCTCCTTGGAACGCCTTTGTTGTGAAGATATTTCAGCTTGATTTGGCTTTTAAATCCAGGATGAAAGCTTATTTTCTTGATGTAGCTGTAGCTGTTCATTGAGCTGATGTCAGAGGTGCTACTTCCAGGTGTATGTCTTTGGTTTGATTAGTTTTATTATGTTATGATGTTTTGCCCAAGAGATTCTTAATGGTATACAACAGTGTCTGGCCAAAGTAGAGGAAAAGCACACAGAACATTTTGTTATTTTTTTTGAGAAAAACAACATGAGGAGCAGACCAAATATTACACAGATATTACAAAAAAAAAAAAAAAAGTCTTTTGCTCATATTACTTTCCTAATTAGTTTCAGCCCCAAGGTAACCAATTAATTATGTCCTTTGTAAATGAACTTTTCCCCTCCTAAATTCATTTATGCCCTTCCTTATCCCAGTCTTCAGGCTTTGTACAGTTTGAAATTTTAAATCACTTGTAAATATTGCAAATAAAAACCATCCTTATATTTTTAATGCTCTTAATTTTAAAAGTATGAAATAAACAAACCAATTTTTTTCAGTTTTCCTTTGAAGTCCTCATCCTACCTAGGTAAATAAATATACATATCTCTCTTATGACAAACGCCACTATGTTTTTTTCCTAGGGAATTTTTCTGTTCATGTGTGTCACTGCATGTTTTGGCTTAGCAAATAATAGCAAAAAAAAATCAGCTTTAATACAAATTAGTTTCTCATCAGTTAATAATATTTCATTTTTTTCATACTTCAGAGACACACGAACTTTAAAAAAATATAATCAAGGAAATGCAATTAAATCCTTTAATGTATGTGTGTCTGCATGCAATCTGACCAGGATAGAGTAGAGGGGGAGGATCACCTCCATAATAATACGTTATTACGTCTGTATTTTATTTCATTAGGTCTAAATAAGATGATAAAAACAGAAGCAGTTATGAACGAAAGGTTCTCTGTAAGAGAGAAAATCCCTTCTTGGTTTTAACCATAATTGTAGGCAGCAAAAATGCAGTCAATTTGTATTTTAACTGAGGCATGAATGTATAGGTGGCCTGGACATTAATTAAGCTCATGTCAATTCTGTGGCCAAAAAGATGGAAGGAAGATGCAATGAAAGATGTTGAACATTATACCTGATTGCTGGTACCTAACTGAAATGCCAGAAACATCAGATGCTAGAACACCACCTATAGTTCAACTCCAATTCATGCCAGAGATATAAACCTAAGAAGGTGTTTTATTGATTTCATATTTGAAACACCCTCTGAATTAGAAAAGCAAGGTTTCTTCATGAAGTAACAGTCTCAATTTCTGGACTTTACATGTAATATTCTTTGTGATATTTAGATTGCTCTTTAGACAAGAAAATCAGTTTGTCTGAAAGGAGATATATATCATCTAACCAATATATCTTAAAATCGCACTATGAAAGAGTGCTCTGAAAATACTCTTATTGGAAACACACAAGTTCAAAGTAGGAAAGAGAGTGAAGGAAGAGGATCTTACTTCTGTGAGTAGCATTTAAGAAATTGAGGTTTTGGGGGGGTTCTCCCCTTTATAATGATATATACACAAAAATTTACATTGAATGTTTCAGACCTAGAAATAAGGTGGATTAACTTAACTGTTTTAGCTTGAGATCAGAAACTGCTGCCCTTCAGTATTTACACACAGCTTTCATACTCTTTAACCTGCTTTGCTAAGAAAAGCAAAGGCAATTAATCTGAAAATACAGTATATGCTTGAAATGTCTTCCAGATTGCCAGCAGGATCTGTCATTTTGCAGATGCAGTGACTGCATACATATAGGAGTGTTGTATTCTCAAATAAACCCAAACCTATAAAGTTGATGTTTAAACATTTTAAAAAAACCCAAAACTTTTCCTCTTGAGAGAAAGTGTCATCAAATACCATCTGTGCTGCCTGCAAATTTAGTCATAAATCCTTGTTGTATTTATCAGAGATTTGTTTTTCAAAATTGCTAATTTTCCTCTCAGATTCAGCCACACACTAATTTCCTTGCTCCTTTCTTGCTGAGAAGTCTGATATAACAGCCTTTCACAAAAAAGGTTTGGCACCTGCCCAGAACAAAATACGCTCATCTCCTTGCATGGAATTAGTTTCTTTAATAGGACTAGAACTTAGAATCATTAAATAGAGTAATAAAAAAAAAAAACAACCCAACAAACAAACAAAAAAACCCTCTTCATATAACAGAAACTATTAAAGGGACTGTGGGAGGTAACTTGACAAAGTTCACAGGACAATTAATGTTAAAATTAAAATTCTGATAGTAAAAAGTTCATGCAGGTAGACAAAAATAATCAAGTAATGGATACATGAGAATGGAAGGAAGATAGCAACACTGCTAAGTCTGAGCATCATCTGTTCTTTTTTTTCAATGTCTGCTGAAGATGCTACATGAAATTAGTAGAGTCTGATGACAGATAATATATGCAGGTTGACAGTCGTTTAGAACATTGGACATGCATGAAAAATTTCATGCACCATTTTCATGTAACTGAGGCATTTAGAAGTTGCTACCTCATTATAGTACAAGCTATAAAGATAAATAGCAAAAGAAATTTTTCCCAAAAAAAGAGTGTGCTTCCTATTTCTCTATTACATTTCAGACAAACCCTCATGTTTTTGAAGACCAGAATTAGGAAAGTCATGAGAAAAATCTAGAATCCACACTATATTTCTTACTTCTAGAATGTTGCTAACTTTTTGCAATAAAGTATGTTTCACTTACTACCACAGATGGAACACCTTCAGCACTTATAACTGAATTATCAGAGATAGGATTCAGTTCAAGATGAGAAGAGCAACTGAGGTGCGTACCTACATTTTAGGTATCTAGTTTAGGAATAAGTGATTTGGATTTGGATTTTGTGTTTAATTTAACATAGGAGTATGTGTTCGTGGACTATGATAATAATTTATGCATCTAGAATATATGGAGACCTCCAAATGTAAGCATCTACATTTAGACATCCTAATCTCAAATTGATGTCAGACAAGACATGAAATATTACTGTGCTTTTTTCATCAACTGACATAACACAGGATTTTAGTTTATTTGTTAGACCCTCTGTTGACTACAGCTGGTGGGGGGGAAGCAAACAAAAATCTAAAAAACAAATATACAGTCAACCAGGTCAAATATTAATGAAAGAAACAAATACATTCATACATATTAGAGGAAAGAAATATCCAAAACCATTTACATTAGAAAACAAGGTTAATGACTTTATGAAATTAGGTTATTCATTAAGTAACAGCTGGGTGCTAAAATGAGATGTTAAAGAATGAAGATAATTCTGATTAAGCAATTAAAACAAAAAACAAAGCACCAAGTGACATAAAAGAAAATCCAGAAAAGCTGTTTATGTATGTCATGCACACAAATGCATGACAACACTTTGCTAGACACGAGAGAAAAAAAGGGAAGAGTCATGAAAAGGGATCTAAAAAGTTCATAGATGCAAACAGCAGTTTCTCTGTGTAGAGTCAATAAACATGAAGTTAAAGGAACAAAGAGAAAACAAATTAACCATGGCAAGGTTATTTTTTTTTCTCATATCTTCTGGTGCAAATAAGGAGTTTGGATCCATCAGAAAATATTGTAAGTGAGCTCAGAATTTGGCACAAGAGGTGAGCCAAGTGCAGAACAAATATAGAAGTAAAAAAAATCAAGAACTGTGGAAGAAAAGAATATTCAATAGCAACATCATACACATGCAATATAAAAGTTACTATTAAAATTATTATTACTGTACATGATTTAAACTTTTTGAAAGGCAGACTCCAAATTAAGCAGCTGTTCAAAACTTGTGGAAAGAAAAACAACAAGGTTATAAAGCCAATCTCCATGCTTCTTTCTTGCCTACAAACACTTTGCTTTTCAGAGCAAAATACTTTGCCACTTGAATGAGCAGCAAAAAAACCAGGTACATATTATCTATTTCACTGTCCTGGCAAATTAAAAATCCTTGAAAAGTAATATAGAAAAGTCCTTATTACATTAGAAGATAAATGTTGATGAGTGAGTTTATGCATATTCCTTCCATCTATACATAATAAGAATAATAGAATGCTTTGGGTTTGAATGGACCTGAAAGGTCATCTCTATGCAGATAATGCTTCAGATGCTTAACATAAATAAAATAAAATAAAATAAAATAAAATAAAATAATAAAAAAAAATGTGGTGTGTGCTGGATGGCTTAGAGTGAGTTCAGTTTTCCTTGCCTGAGAAGAACAGGGCTTAATATTCTCACAACTAGGAGGAAAATGTTCAAGGTGGTGAAGGTGAATACCAATCTTGTAACCTTCCACTTGAAAGCCTCAGATAAAGTTGAAATGAGCAGAAACTGAATTATTAGTCAGATAAAGAAAGAGTTTTAAAAGTTTTAAAAAAGCCCAAATAACAACCAAAAAACAAGTGAACAAAATAAGATGAGCACCAGTGACAGTCCCAAGCAACCAACCATCAGAGACATATCCATATGCTAGTTTTCCTTATTTAAAGTATTACTGAAGGAAAACTAATTCAAAGCAGAACAAACAAATTAGAAGTTAGACATATGATACTCAAACAGAGTCAAAGTTTACAATTATGTTCCAAATCAGCTACTACCACAGTACTCACAAAATCACTGAATCACAGTTGAGGTTTGAAAGGAACTCATCTTGTCCAGGGAGAGAAGCTCCAGAATCTTTCTGGGAAATATTTGCCAGTGCTGTCAACCTCACTGTAAAAAGAAAAGAGTTCTCTTATGTTCAGATGGACCTTCCTGTGTTTCAATTTGTGCTCATTGCCTCTGTTGTTGTCACTGGATACCACTGAAAAGGGTGTGAATCCATCCTCATTACACCATCCTTTTAGGTATTTATATACATTGTTGAGACCTATCCTGAGTCTTCTCCAGGTTGAACACCTTTTAGAATCATAGAATGTGTAAGGTTGGAAGAGACCTCTAGAGGTCACCTAGTCCAACCCCCTGCAGTAAGCAGGGACATCATCACTAGATCAGGTCTCTCAGAGCACCATCAAGCCTGACCTTGAATATCTCCAGGGATGGGGATATTCACTACCTCTCTGGGCAACCTGTGATCCACCACCTTCATATTGAAGAACTTTTTCCTAATATGCAACCTAAATCTACCCTTTTCTAGTTTAAAACCATTACCCCTCATCCTATTGCTACATGGCCTCATGAACAGTTCTTCCCCAGCTTTCTTATAGGCACCTATCAGGTACTGGAAAGCCACTGTAAAGTCCCCCTGGAGCCTTCTCTTATCCAGGCTGAACAAGACCAATTCTCTTAGCCTGTCTTCATAGGAGAGGTGCTCCAGCTCTTTGATCATTTTTGTAGCTCTGCTCTGGAGACACTCCAACAGGTCCACGTCCTTCTTGTGTTGAGGGCTCCAAAGCTGGACATAGTACCTTCACGTGTACTTGTGTCCTTTTCTCATATGAGAGATGTTCCATTCCCTCCATCATCTTAGTAGCCCTTCATTGACCTCTTTCCAGTACATCCATCTGTCCCTTTTGTGAGGAGCCCAGAATTGGGCACAATATTCCATGTGTATCTCAACAGTGCTGAGAAGAGAGGAGAAATACAAATATTATATTATTTATTATTTCTTTCTCCATCGTAATCCTCTCTCTCTTTTTATACTGTGTTATCTTTATTTTGGTCCCCTTGTGTACATTTGTTATGATAAAATCTCTACCATTTTATTCTACTGTTAGATAATTTAAATGTCAATTTGATCAGTCATCATTCAGATTAGAACTGCATTTTAACTAACATTTCATATTTCTTAGAACAGAAACATTTTAGTATGGAATATGTCAAAATAATATACATAGATATTGTACACACATAAAACCTGCTGCCACTTTCAGAATCAAGGTGGAATACAGTTTTGGAGAGATAATTGTTGCTATTTATGGGAAATCGGTTCTCATTAAAAATAAAGGTTAAATCAGAAAGTTAGTTCCTTCCTGGGAGAGAAATTTACATTTCTTTGTAAAGTGACAGCTTTCAATAGCAAGAAAATCTAAATTTAACCTTGGTATATAATAGACCTCCTTCCTTATTAAACTTTTTTTGACTTTTGTTAAAATTTATTTCTGTTCATGCCTGGCTTCCTTCCTAAAGGAAATATTTCCAGAACATTAGAGGAATATCCCTTCAGCCATGTCATATTTACAAGATTATCAAATGTATATTCCTATACAATTGCTGAATTCTGAGTAACAGTTTCATAGTGGAATTGATCATTGAAAACCAGCTGGACTTTGCAATTTCCAATCTGGATAAGTTCTAAGGGTGAAAATAAAATAACAACAAAACCTGACAAGCCTGCAGAAAAGATAAAGCAAGAATTTTTCCTCAGCATGTGTCCTGAAATAACTTTTTCCTTCAGCTTAGACCTTGAGGCAAATATTATGATGCAGAGATACTTTTATAAGGAAAAGATTTAAAGTAGAATTTGTTAGACCAGATGAAGATACAAGTGGGGACAGAACCACTGTTGAAGGAAGTTTGTGTGCAGTGGTAGAGTAAACCCATATCTACCTGAAAAAATGGTAGCCATGCACAATGACAGGCTAGATAATAAACAAAGAAATAAAAGACTTTTTCTCAAATATATGGAAAGTCTTTTCTAAGAATATTATTCTACATAAAGTTTGTTACTAACTTTAAATTAGAATATTCTTGACAGAAATAAGCAATTAAGGTATTGGTAAGAGATGTGCAGAAGGAAGCACTTTTCTGACTAATATTTAGGTAAATGTATGAAATAATTATTCCTAGTGCATCTTCTATTTTCAATCTAATTTTCAGCTGCTGCTATTTTTTAAATATATTTTTTGGATGAGAATTTCTATTTTGTATATTCTGAATCAAACTAAGGAACAACTTTGCAGATATAGTAGCTGAGGAGATAATAATGAAGTTCCAAATACCAATTTCTACATTGATAATTTTGTTATAGGGGAGCCTGCAAACAGCACCTTTAATTTTGAGCGAATGTAAATCATATCAAAGGGATATTGAAGCTGTGTAATGAACTACACACGACAAGAAAAAATCAAAAAGGAAAAATTCCTCTATTAAAATACATGTTTTTGCTGGAGCACTTTTCTTAGAAATGCCAGGAGAAATACAAATATAAGCACTGAATTAAAAAAAATATTAAATGAAGTTGATGATTGACCTTCTGTATTTATTCTTATTTAGTATTAAATAAGTATCTGTTTTTCATTCTGTAATACTAACATAACTTACTCTTCATTAGCTGTTTAGCTCTGGGTGTAACATTCTGTTTGACTGTTTCTAGACTTTTTTTGTTGGTTTTTTTTTTTTTTTTTTTTTTTCTAGAAAAAAATAAAACAGCTAAAAAACCCTGTTAAAAATAGCTTACAAATTGGTGACAGCACATTGCTTAGCATAACGGAGCAAAAGTGACTGAAGTAAGAAAGAATAAAACTCTCCAAACTGCAGAAAAGTCAGCCCTCCCTTCATGACTTCTACCTAGAGAGCGAATCTTCTAAACCTAGCAATCCATTCTCTTCTATCTTTCTCAGTGCATGTGTTGCCTTCAAAACAATTCTGCCCGAGAGAGATAAAATTGCTGTTTTAATTACAACTCACAAAAGAGAAAGCAACAGATGTATAAACATATTTTAGGTATTTATTAAATATCTGCTGAATTGTTATAGTCCTGTTGGCTCATTAATGAAATCCCCATGGATTAACTGCTGATTCCCAATACCTTCATCTACAAAGATGCAGGAAAGATTTGCATTTTCACCTTGTGTGCACTCATTATAATTTCTTTTATATGTTACTAATTCTAAGCCTTTATATTTCTTTGCTCTCCTCTTCTTAGTAAGGGCTGACAGAATTGCTGACTGCATTAAAAAAAAAATGGCTATATAAAGGAATCCACTGACTAAAACCACCTTAACTATAAAGATCGTTTTCATACTGAAAAAGGTTAAGAAGTATCAACTAAGGAATAAAGGAAAAACAACAAAAAAAGGGTGGAAAAGAAAAGCCAAAAAAACCAAGCCTCAGTTCTTGGAAAATTAAGACTGTGAAGATAGTACTCATAATGTCAGCCCAGAGCATGTTGGTTTAGAATTTCCTGCATGTTATATCCCTGAATATAATTTGAGACTGAAAAACACTTAGAGACCATGATTTCTTAATATGCATAAATCAGGAAGCTCTGCTGTACATTTTCATAATAATATGCAAATGTTTCAGAGGGCACATTGGAAGTACCAATTTCTGGACTCACAAGAATTTGTGTTTAGAGTGTATGACTCTCAGGAGGGGAAAACAGATGTTTTTCTCATCCAGTTTTCCCAGCATCCCACAGAATGGTCTAAAGGTAATAAAATGTTTTCTTGCACATTCCAATAATTTCTTCCTGTGCTTCATATCGAGAGAAATTAGTAACTCATACCTTAGCCTTCACCGAAATGTCACAAATAGTCAATAGTCTTCCAGTTTCCCTCTATCATTCAAGGATTCCATTCCAGAGGTTAGTACCTGAACTTTCAATGCAGAGAAACGTCTGTCTTGAAGAAGATACAAAGCAGCAGTGACTGAGATAAATTGAGACAAAGAAGGATATTCTTTGTGTTAAGCAGCAACTACACCAGGATTAATTTGCATTTGGATTTTCCATTTACAAGATAAAATGAAAAAGTTTCATATTAAGTTGATATATTGGGTATTACTCAGTTCTTTAAATATATAACTTTCATTTTAGGTGTTGGGAAAGTATTGTCTCTCTACTTGCTGCTGACTGACAATGTCTCTTGGTCATCTCAGCTCTGTGAAGATGCTTATGATACACAAGGGCATTTCAAATCAGCCTTGTTATTACTGTTACATTTAATGTTGTTTTAAGGTGTGTAAGAGGAAACACTGGAAACATCACTCATCCAAGGAACTCCTATCATTCTGATGTCATACTTTAGTAGAAATCAGTTCTGTAGATGATTGGTGATCTGACGGTGAAATAGAGTAGAATAATGATTATTTTTTTGTTTGCTTTAGTAGATCTAGAAATTAAATACAATAAGTCTGTTGAACATAATCAGAGTGATATGTAACAACACCACAGAAAGGCTGAAGTTGGAAACCACCTTTGGAGATCCTCCAGTCCAACCTCCTACTCACAGCAGGATATGCTAGAGCAGATTGTGAAAGATTGTAATGAGTTATGTTTTAAATAACTCCAGAATGGAAAATCGACAGTATGGGCAACCTACTCCAGTGGTCGATCACAATTACAGTATTAAGGGGTTGTTTTTTTTTTTCTTTTCCTTATGTTTACATGGAATTTTCTGTATTTCATTTTGTGCCCTTCATTTCTTCTGTTTTCCTCGGTCATCACTGAGATGAGTCTGGCTCTATTGTCTTTACATCAGGTATTTATCAACATTGATAAAAGCATGCTGAATTTCCATGAATCTCCATGCTAAACAGACCCAGTCCTGTTAACTTTTATTTGTATGACATGTACTCCAGTCCTTTAGCCATCTTTTTCATCCTTTGCTGACTTACTCTAGTATGTATATGTCTCTTTTTTATTGGGGAGTCCAGAACTGGACACAGGATCTAGATGTCTCTCACCAGTGAAGAGTACAGGGGAAGGATCACCTCTTTTGACCTGCTGTTAATGGTCTGCCTAGCACAGCTCATGAGGTTGTTTTCCAGCTGTTCAGTCCCCAACCTGTACTGGAGTTTTTCCCCCGCAGGTGAATTTGCATTTTGTTTTGTATGTCATCATGATATTTCTGTTTATCAGATTCTTCTGCCTGTAGAATTCCCTCTGAATGGGACCTGAGCATAATTTTCTGGGGTATCAACCACTAGTCACACTGTGTCCTTGGTGTTCTTGATTTCTGCAAAGTATTATACACAATTATAATGTGGATGAAATACTGTACTTTATAAGAGAAAAATATGTTGAAAATCTGGAGAGCTTAAATAATTTCTTGTCTATTTTAAGTTATATTGGAAAGTTCATTCTACAAATAACAAAAAGATAACCATTAAATTACTTAATTCAGATCATTGACAGGTGGTCTGAATTTGGAAAGTTTGATGTTTTGTTTCAATAACTGTTTGAACATCAAATACCATTGTCTCACCCAAGAAATCACATCATAATCTGATGTTACTGTAAGGGAGTAATAGGATTCAGGAAAAGTTTTCTCCTCTGTACAGAATGATTTAATAGTTAGAGTGATTGAAATGTGTGTATTGTTTCTGAGATGTATATAGATTTTATTACTTTCATATTTTTTCTAAGAAGAATAGGTATTGGCACTCCTCTCAGAAAAATGATAAGAAAAAATGAGGAGGTGGCTTAAGTTCTATAAACTTAAACTTTTTCCACATGTGTTTTTGAATTTTTCTGACTTTATGCATATTGGTATTGTTACTGTAGCTAATTCAAGTAAGAAAGGTCCACGAACATCAGTACCACTGACACATGGAAAAACTGCCTCAGTACAGTTTGCAATTTGAAACCTCTGCAACCTTGCACAGTGCAAAGTCATTTAAACTTCTGATAAATTAATATAAAATTCCTCTTTTGTTTTTTAATATTTCACCCTGATTTCACAGAAGTATATGATAACAAGTAGTACAATAGTGGATTAAACTAAGATTATGATGTAGTTGTAATCATACCAAATACATTCTAAAGGAACCATCTTAAAGAGGCATAAAAAAGAGGGACTAACACATTTAATCCAGATTTGAAACTCTTTATACATTGATCTTTTCCCTCTAGTAAAATTCTTGATTTGTCTCTTGTAGAGGAGATGGCAGCCAATTTTTATCAGAAGCCTACTGACAGGAACACTTTCCTTCTAGCTTCTGGCTACACAACTTTAAACAAGACAATTTAAACAAGATTTTAGTAATTTTCTACAAGCAAGGAGAGTCTATGATGGTCTATCTGGATTAAGGTAAAAAGTTCTAGGTTTCATACTACACAGCTCTGTTATTTGGGAAAAATTGTTTTGGATGATAAATGCAAAAACAGAGGCTATGGATGTTTGGGTGGCTTGTTCAGTTTGTTGGTTTGGTTGTGGAGGTTTTTTATGTCAAGTGCTTTCAAATTTCAGACATACTTTTAGATAAAAATATATTTTTGCAATGAAAACTAAAATTTGAAATTAAAAAATTATAGTGGTATAACTCCAGTGGGAAGTTAAGTACCAGATAGCCTCTTGCTCATTCTTCCCACGGGGGGTGAGGGAAAGAATCAGAAGGATAAAAGGGATAAAACTCGTGGGCTGAGATAAAGACAGCTTAATACATAAAATTAAAGCCATGTGTACAAGAATAGCAAAATAAGGAATTCATTCAGCTATTTGGGAAGACAAATGCCATAACTCCAAACTTTTCCCCTACCTTCTTCTTCCTCTAATTTTTATTGCTGATTCTATGATTTTTTCCTCATTTGGGGTCTGCTGTCCTGGCTGTGTCCCCTTGCTTCTGCACCCTCAGCCTACTCGCTGACAGGGTGGTGTGAGAAGGAGAAAAGACCTTGACACTACACAAGCATTGATCAGCACTAACGACAACAACCCTGTGTCACAAATCCAAAACATAGACCATACTAGTTGCTGTGAAGAAAATAAGTCTAAACGTCTTTTGATCAGCTCGTTATACTGGTTTTGATGTACCTCCGGTTGTTACTTGTTCTTTTGGCTGCCAGGACACACTGCTCACTCATATTGAACCTGCTGCTTACCAGAACCACCAGGTCCCTTTATGCAGGACCACTTTCCAGCTATACCTCTCCCACATTATATTTGTGCCCAGTGTTACTCCATCCAAAGTGCTGAATCTGGCACTTGGATTTGTTAGATTCCCTCCTATTAATCATTGTCCAATGCTCTAATCTTTTGAGATCCCTCTGTAAGGTGTCTTGTCCCTTGAGAGAGTCAAAGTACCTCCCAGTTTGTTTTCATTTGTTTTTGATCCATGATGAGCACCACTGGTGATTGGTCACCAGCCAGATGTAGGCCCATGACATGTCTTTGAGTTCTGTCCTTCAGGCTGTTCTCCATCCAGCACACTGTAAACCTACTCATTACACAGTTGGGAAATTTATCCTTAAGAATGCTGTGAGGAACAGGATCAAAAGCATTACAAAAATCAGTAAAATTACATCCACTGGATTCCCTTCATCCACTAAGTAGGTGACCTTATGATATAAGCATCTCAAATTAGTTAAGCAGGACTTCTTCTTTATGAACCTATGTTGATTGTGCCTGATGATTACATTGTTCTTTAAATGTCTTTTATTAGTATCCAGTATAAACTTCTCCAGGAACTGAGGTTAGGCTAACAGGTCTGTAGTTCCCTGGGTCTTCCCTCATATAATTTTTGTAGATTGGAAAAACCCTGGCTAGTTTCCAGTCATCAGGAACATCCCTATGCCAAATACCCGCTAGCTCCTTCAGTACTCTGGGATGAATCCCATCAGACCCTGTGGGTTTGTGAACATTCAGCTGTTACAGATGGTCCCTTATAATTTCAGTGTCCACAAATGGAAAGTCACTGTCCCCAGACTTGTAGTCCTCCAACTCAGGGGAACAGCCAGCCCAAGGTCCATCAGTATCATTAAAGACTGAGGCAAAAAAACCAGCTATGTTAAGTGATTAACATTAAATACTAACCATCCAATTGTAACTATTTTTTTTTTAGGCTTCTTATCATCAGTAAAACCATAAGCAGAACTATTTCTACTCGGTATAAACAAAACTAATTGTCATGGTTTTGCCCCAGCTGAGAGCCGAGCACCACACTATCGCTTGTTCTTTAAAAAGGGAGGGGAGAGGGGGGAAAGAGGGAAGGAAAAGGGGAAAATAAACAAAACCAAGGAACCAAAACCTTGTGAGTTGGGATAAGGATAGTTTGCTAGAATAGCAGAAAGATAGATATTGCAATGGTAACAGGATTTTATAGCAAAAAAATATATGAAACTGGTGATACACGATGCAGTTTCTCACCGAACCGCACAGCTCAGGCCGTACAGCCCAGAGCCATCCCGAAAAACCAGACCATCCCCAAAACCATGCGTCCTGGAGTCGCCTGCTCCCCCTCCCCCTGCTGCTTTATACTGAGCATGATGTAACTGGCATGGAATACTCACTTTGATCAGTTTGGGTCACCTTTCCTGGCTGCGTCCCCTCCCTTCTCATTAGTAGGGAAATATGAACAACTGAAAATGTCCTTGACTGCTGGGCAACAACTAGAAACATCAGGAGGCTATCGGCACTGCTCTCATCCTGACGCTCAGACACAGCATTCTACCAACTGCTAGAGAAGAAATTAACTCCATCCTAGCCGAAACCAGGACACTAATCTTATGTTCAAAACTCTGAGACCAAGATTCTGTTATTTCTTTTCTCTCTTCTGAACACATGCCATTCCACTTACAAATAATTGTTAGGAAAATAACCAAAAGAAGTGAAGTTTTCTCTTTCTTTTTATTCTAAAGTATGAAGATAAAAATGAAAAAGTTTTAATCCCACTATCAGTAACATCTTGATGAGATATCAGAGGAGATACACTGCAAGAAAAACAACAATAAAATAAAATTAAGTAAAATTATAGGAGATTAATTAAATTCTGATATGCCTGAAAAACAATTGTTATTATACCCCTAGAAAAATACATCAAAGCCCTTTACAGACTGAATCCTGAGCAGCTCAGTGTGAAACTTTAAATTATACTGACTATTTAATTCTGTCACGTTCTCACTACACTGGATGATAATTTCAAAACCAGATTTTGATAATTTCAAAGGTGTCCTGGATGATTACATCAGGTAGCAATATGCTTTTTAACATTCCAGACTTCTGATGTCAAATGAGTGCACACTAATCTTATTGTTCATGTTAAGAACAGGAATTAACTTTAATTAATGAGGAATATTTAAAGAAAAAAATACCAAAGGCACTTAAAACAAAGTGATCTTAAATTCATCTTTGGAGCTGCAAAACCCAGACAGATTTCTTGTATAAGTATTAAAAAACCAAACAAACCAGCAACAAATTGGAATTCCCCACTGTCTATCTTCTGCAAAAATAATTAAGGAATTCCCCTCTGCTAGTGACATTTTGTGGGAGACCCAATGGAATATTGTAAAATAAAGATTGATCTCATATATACTTATTTGAACATTAGGTTAGGAAAGTGTATAGTACCTTTAGTATAATTTTTAACAAGAGGAGTATAGCACAGCCTGATTTTAATGTAATAGCATAAATAATTCCTACAATTGTATCTGTCTCTGCTGTGCTCATGATAAATTAAAGTAGATGTTGCACAGTTTTGGATTATAAATACATTGAAAAGAAACAATATGTATTTGCAAATAAAGACTCCTTGAAAAATTTTTATGGTAGTGGTTTGCCTAATTTGTTTGTAAAACCACACTCTATTGCAGAAATTTTTGACACCATCTTCTTTAGTAAAATTTAAGAATTATGGTCAACGATGCTAGAGATCAGAAGTTCAGAGTAGGGTAGCTCAAAGCAGAGGTAAAAGCCACAGAGCTCATACTTCTAAAGGAAACTCATTATTTGCTTAGCTATGGAATCATTTCTGCTTTTCCCTATCCAGTGCCCCTGCAAATTATCAGGATCTCTTCACCCCAAGCAATTCTTTATGAGACAGTTCAGGTTTGCAAAGGATGATATTGAATAAGAAAACAAGCTATTGCTGAACATGAAGAGATCAGATTAAACTTTAGCATTAAAGCTGTTAACATTAAAGTAAAATATTTCTCTGATGAAATATGAGCCTCATATCTCATTCCAATCTGAAGTGAGTTTTTCCTAAACTGCACTATAGGTTATTTCAGGTGGTCCTATTAGAAAATAGAAGCTGTAGCTGTGAAAAATAAAGGAAGGTGTACTTTTTCCCCCCCACCCCCAAGTAAATTTTGTATTATTTTACTAGGCATGGTAATACCAATATTAATTTACCATGTTTTTGCCCCACAAGAGCACCTGGACTAGCCAACTTTTCAAGTTACATACATACTTGAGGTTTGGGTTTTGGGTTTCTTTTAATTAATGTTCCTTCTTTGGAAGAGAGAATTTTCTATCCAGGTCTAACTAAACAGCTATCATCGACCATAAAGACAATTATTTACACATGTAACAAGAACCACAACCAAAGAGCTATTCTATAGCAGTGCAATTAAAGATTGTTTATCTGTTATAGGGACAAAGGAAATCCACTACCATTTTATCCACTTGTTTTGTCATATGAAAGTGAGATAACTTGCTAAAAAATAGATAAAGGGATAGCAAAAAAGTTTAAGCCTGCACATATGATATGGAGATTACTGAAAGACTATACAAGAAGCACAAGGCCAATATGTATGGCTTCTATATGTTAAATATTGTTGCTTCAAAGTCATGAAAGTAAGATAGCATGGAAAGCATAAGGCAAGAAGCTATTAGAGAAAAGCTATCCTCTGAGCAGCTATTTTTTTATTCAAATGAAGAAAATGAATGCTTTGTAAAGTTTAGCAGATGAAAGGTAAAAAACAATAATATATCGCAAATAATAGTAGAGGAAAAATAGCCAAAAATAATAATCATCTTTTCAAACAGGTGAATTGTAAGACTTTTGCAAGAGATTCTGTAAACTAAGATGACATTTTTGGTAAAAATGCAATCCTTCAAAGGATTCAAAGCCACCAACAGAGAAATCAAATAAGTATTTTTGCACTGGCCTTAACAGGGATCATCTTCCACTGAAACCCTTTTTAATTGGTGACTCAGCAGAGACTGTGCCTGAAATTGAAGTGGCTGTGAAAAGGGTTATGGAAGAGACTGACAAAATAAACAAATGGGTAGAACTACATGTCATTTAATCGGTTTGAGATAACTCAAGGATCAAATAGCTAAATTACTAATGGTAGTGTGTAACTTCTTTCTTCAAAACTGCTATTGTACCAGAGGACTGGAAAGTCATAAATGTGATGCCAGAGAAGATCCAGAAAATTTCTTTGTTTGGTAGGTTGATCGTGCCTGGCTTCTAGGTATCCAACAAGCTACTCTATTACTACCTCTTCTCACCAAGACTGAGGGAGAAAAAGGCAACTAAAAGCTCATGGGTCAAAGTAAGGACACAGACATCACCCAGCAATTACCATCATAGAATCATATAATAGTTTGGGTTGGAAGAGACCTTAAGGATCTTCTAGTTCCAACCACCCTGCCATGGACAGTAACACCCTCCACTAGACGAGCCTGTCCAAAGACCCATCCAACCTGGCCTTGAACACTGTCAGGAAAGGGGAAAAACAGACTTGACTTGGGGAACTCAAGTTCATTGATGGTCAGTTAAACAGTCGGATAATGGGAAATAAGAACAAATACAAACACATTCCCTCCACCCTGTACCATCTTCTCAGATCTAAACTTACTCCCATCTTCTCTAACTTCTCTCTGTGAGCAGCAGAGGGGAATGGGGGCTGCAGTCAGTTTGTAACACTTCAGCTCAGCTCATGCTCTTCTGCTCCAGCATAGGGTTCCTCCCATGGGAGGAGGTCCTTCATGAACTTCCCCAAAATGGGTCTTTCCCATGGGTTTCGTGGGACCTTTCCATGGGGTGGACTTTCAGGAATAAACTGCTTCATCAAGGATCCCCTATGGGGTCAAAATTCTTGACAGAATGCCTGCTCCTGTGTAGATTCCTCTTCACAGGCCTTAGTGACTACAAGGAGTCTGTTCCAGCATTAACAATCCATGGACTGCAGCTTCCTTCAGGAAATCTCCACTTGCTCTGGCATGTGGTCCTCCACTACTTGCAGTGTGGATATATGTGCCAACATGTTCCTCCATGTACTTCAGGGTGTAAACCTGTGTCACTATGGTCTTCATTATGGGCTGCAGGGGAATCTCTGCTCCAGCACGTTCTCCCATACTGCTTCACCAACCTTGTGTCTGTAGGATTTTTTTCTCAGATCTATTCTCACTCTTCCCTCTCCCAGTTGCTACACAGTGGTTTTTAACCTTTCTTAAATGTGTTATCACGGAGGTGCTACCAACATCACCAATGAGCTCAGCTTTGTCCAGTCCTTCTTGCAGCTGGCCAGTCCAGCTGGACAGTGGTCAGTCCTTCTTGGAGCTGTCTGGAACAGGCTCTGCCCAATGAGGAGGCTATTTCTGTTGTCTTCTTACAATCCCCACTGTCAGCACCTGAATATACTGAATATAAAATTGAATAAATAATTGAAAGAGGACATAAAAGTAAACATCATTCTCTTGCAGAGGAGTGAGTTTAGCATAGAGTTATGCTGGCAGTAATTTTTTTACACTCATTTGTGAATAACCTGAGAAAAGGGATCAATAGTCAAGTGACAAAGTTTTTATCAGTATATAGCTGTATATTCAGTTAAATGAGGAGAAGATTCAACTATGAAAAATTTGAGGAAGTCCTTAAGAATGTGAATGACTATGTAATAAAATGACAGATGAAGTGTAGTGTTGATAAATGAAAAATAATCCACATGGAAAACAGTGAAGGGCACTGCGCTGACCATATAGCCCAAGGGAAGATCTTTGTTTTATGACAGACAGTTCTAATGCTCAGTGAATGAAAAAACAGAAGTGAAGTGTCAGAAAGTAATAAAGAAATAGAAAACAAAACAGGAAATATCATTATGTCATTGTGTAAGATCATATTCTCTGTTGACTGTAAAAGTTTAAATAGTTCCAAGGCCTGATTGGACAGTTATGTTGAAGAAAATTTTATTAAGCATTACTAAATAGGAAGAGCACATCTGATTTAAGGTATTTCCTGAAACAGAAAAAAAAAAATTAAAAATCACATTCAGAGGCAGAAAAATAATTCTTGCTGTAGTGTCCGCTTACTCCCCTGACTAGGGAAATAATACTGGGTGTGTACTTTTGTTCTGAAGATACCATCAGCATCATATTCTGTTAATTTATTTCTTGACCAGTGTCACACATACCTCAATTTTGTCAGCATCTCGTTCTTGAAATTATATCAGTGAACATGCATAAATCCCACATTATAATTCCTGAGTAGGGGAAGCAGGGAAGGAGGTGCTGATCTCTTCTCCCTGCTATCCAGTGACACGATAGGTAGGAATGGTTCAAAGCCATGCCAGGGGAGGTTCAGATGTGACAACAGGAAACATTTCTTTATTGAGAGTATAGTCAAGCAATGGACCAGGCTTGCTAGAGAGGAGGTTGATAGCTCACATCTGTTTAAGACGTATTTAGATAATGAACTTAATAATATGATTTATCTTTTGGTCAGCATAGAAGTGATCAGGAAATTGGATGAGATGATCATTGTAGACTCCCTCCAACTGAACTGTTCTATTCTGTTTTATTCTAGACCTGACTGAATGATCCTCAATTAGAAAAACTGTAAAATACTTATCATCTATTTAATTGTCACAAATCTAAAGGAAAAAAAAATACCATGTGTAATGTGGGAAACTTAGTGTCATTTTGAAAAGCAACAACACTAATTAATTTCACACCCATCAAGCCCTCACATGATTTTCAGGTCTTAAAAAGAATAAAGCACAATGCAGTGACAGTTGAATAGTAAGTGCACTCCTCCCACTCACTTCTCTCTCTTGAGAAAAAAAAAAAAAAACAAACCCAAACCCAACACATTTAGACTGTAACAGCTGAATCCCAGTTTAACCTAAGTGGTCCTAACAGTTAAGAAGTGTAAAACAATTAGCGAAATTCACCAAAAGAAACCTATATTCTGCAACTACTGGTACTACATGTAACATAAAAAACAGTTTTCTTAGAGTTTTTTAGAGCTTTTTGAATAGTTTGGAAGAATAGCTGAAGAATTACTCAGTTTGTGATAGCAATCAAAACATAGTAGAAAAAGCTGAGTGCAAGGAGACATTTTGTAATAATCATTAGATTGGGATACATCTAGACTAGCTACCTTGAATGCTAGAGTATTATACCACACAATGTCACAGTCACTTTATTTTCTCTAAAAAAAAGAGAAACAAAGAAGTGATGAAAAATATCTTGCTTTTTTTAGCTCTTTTCTCACTAAAGTTAGTCGGAGCATCTTCTTCCTCTTCCAAAATATCACAGTCTCTTTCTCAATATTCGAGTCAGACGTGATCATACCCAAAAGACCAACACGTCCATTTTCCTGCAGCTGCTGTAACGTTTTTCACGCTGCGGGAAGTAAGATTACTTTATCAGCAGGAGGTGTTCTGCTACATCCACTGAAAAGCTGATGTTCTTGAGGAATCTTTTATATGATTATATTAGTGGCAGTGACTTCAGAAAAATCAACGGAGGCAAGTGTTAGCAGAGCTAGCAGCATTAGTTACAAATGGAGGAAAGTGAGTCACACTGAAAGAACTGATTCTCAAGGAGTATTGATGGAGTTGAAGGTTTTAGTTAAATAATTGTTATTTATATTTCACATTTCCTCTCAAATTTTTTTTTTTAATTCTGTGAATTTATATACTGTTAAATGTATTCAAGTTATACATAATAAGGTGACCAACTTGGCCATCCTATAAAGAAAGAATGCAGTCTTCAATATGAAGGCTATATTGTTTTCTAATTTCTAGTCTTATACTCTCTCCTCCCCACCACCAATTATTCCTATGATGAGAACAAGATCATCACCTCTTACCAGCTTCACATATATTCATTTCCTTAGTCTAGGCATTCTTTTCAGAAAGTTTTTTCTTGCTTCCCTGCTAAAAGCAGAACCAAGCATCTTGAAGTTTCTAAATAGAGTAATATAGATTTTAGCAGATATGTCTCTCTTTATTTAGATGGAGATTGCTAGAAGATTTAGAGAGATTATGTCAATCATATCACCAGTGTTTAGTATTTCTCAGTATAGAGTTTCATATACATAGATTTTGACCATACTGAATTCATTGCATAGAATAGTGTTATGATGTGTGCTTTGGTTTTTGGTTTTGGTTTTTTGTTTAGTTTGGTTGGGTTTTTTTTTAAAGTAGTAGCTACAGTGCCAATGTTAAAAAATGTCCATTCCTATTAATTTAAGGAAAACATTGTAATTACTGATTTTAATAGCAATTGTATTATGAGTAACAATGCTAAATATACAGTACAAAATAAAGCATGTGTCTTTACAGAGTCTATACTTTTGTTAGGCTTCAGAGAGTTGGGTTTTATAACAATCTTTATAATCTTTACAATCTTTATAAAGATATTGTCTCAGAAAAGACGCACCTTTTTAGAACACACTCTTCATGGGAAAAGATGTTAACATTGGTTTCCTTCAGTCATTAATAGGCAAAAGTGTTTTCTTGAGTTGTGAAGATACAAATATGATTTAAAAAGTGTTCTGGCACATTTCTGTCTGGGAAAGCTTTTCCTGGTAGTGATCTGACCTGTATCAATGAGTGTCACAGTCATCATAAAGAAAGAGAAAAACACACAGGACTGGAAAGAGAGATGATTGCCGCTCTTGGAAACAGTGAACTTTCAGATCTTTGTTAACATATAATGAATAATCTTTAGGGTTTTTATTCAAAAGAAAAGTCACTTTTTTTCAACAGCCTAAATAATTTAAGACAACAGGGATAGAATTTTTTTATTCTAAAATTTCAAAAGTCATGATCTCTAAATAAGCATTGAAAATATTTACAGAAAGTATATTTTAAGTCTCTTTTTTTGTGCATGTTATTGCTCAAATATTCAACAAAGGAATTAACTGTAATGAAAAGCATTACAGTAATTTGTCAGACATTTGATCAATATTAATTCTAAATTCACAAGATAAAATTTCATGTATGTGATTACCAATTGGAAAAAAAAGGAAATTTATTTTCCTTTAAGTTCTGTGAATTGTTAAAAGATAGTTTATCTTATTACATATTTTATTAATATGCAGAGTCCATTTAATTTAACTTCTAGATGACAATCACAATTGGATAATTGATATAATCTTCCAGGCTTTGGTGGATTACATTGGTGTGAGTCGGTAGTCATACAGAATGCTAATAGCCCATGAGCAAAGTTTATAGATGCTAATGAGAAAAAGAACAGATTTTAAAATCTCCAGATAAGATTTTTTCCAGATTTATTGGGCCTCATTTTGGAGTTCATCACATTTTTATTTAAACAACATGATAATTTTGTAAATTTTTTTTTCAACTCTAAGGTAAAACATAAATTATGGATAAAGCAAATCATGGGAAAGCATATTTTCTTTTCTTTAAATAGAGGAGGGGAATTGTAGTCCCGTTTTAGGACCTGTACATCGAGGAATCCTAATATTTAGTAACCTTATAATACAATGTTCACCAATAGAAACATGTCTATAGGGAGATCAGGAGGAAAGGGGGGAGAATACAAAAACACCCACCCAAAAATCTTGAAAAATAGAAATAATATTAAATAAATAAAATCTTTTTATTTTTAGGTAATGCTTTGATGTAATCACAGAGCACAGGGATTGTCAGAGAAGAAGAAACTTCTCAGAGAAACTTCTAAGGTCTTTTACTAAAGGTGAGTTCCAAAGGAAATATATTTTCTAAAGTGGTAAATCTTTGAAAAATACAGTACTCCAGGTGGGATCTCACCAGAGCAGAGTAGAGGGGAAAAATCTCCTCTCTTGATCTGCAGGCCACACTTTTGCTGTAACCCAGGATGTGATTTGCCTTCTGGGCTGAGACTGCACATTGTTGTCTCTTGTCCAGCTTTTCATCCATCATTGCCCCCAAGTCTTTTTCTGCGGGGCTGCTCTCTATCACATCATCCCTCAGCCTGCATTGGTAGCTAGGACTGTCCCAACCCAAGTGCAGGACCTTAGAGAGTCAGAATAAAATGAAAGTATATGCACACTGTATATATAAACTAGTCATAACACCCATATAGTTGAGTGGTGGGATAAATGGCATAGCCTATAGACTCTGAGAGTTCACCCCCACATAAGACAAGGTTCTGTTTAATAAAGCAGTTCTGGAAGTATACATTATTATTTAATCCTTTACCATTTAACAGATTTAGCTATTCACTGGGAAGTTCAGTACTGATGATTTGAAATACATAGGATTCAGGGGGGTGAAGTCTGCAGGTTTGAGAAACTGTGAGATGACACATTTCCAGAGTTTAACTGGAAGGTTCCTCACTGTCCTGTTAAGCAGTTTGAATTCACCAGGTACTGATAAAGACCACTGACTTTAATAAAAAAAACAAAACTTTTTTTTTTTCAAATAAATCCTTAAAATCTGTTTGGTTTCCTTAATAAAATTTCTTGCTTTACTATGTGTTGCACATATCCTATTGCATGGTTAATACACAGAGAACGTAAACATACAAAACTCAAGTGGAAAACATCTTTTATTTTGTTCTAGGTATGGCAGTTATATACCATTAATTTAATATTATTCATTATATAAACTACGATAGTGTAATACCTTGTAAAAATAGGTGAATAAAAAGTAATGCATTCTTTTTTATTTTGTCTACTCACAGCATTTAGAAAAGTTTTGAAACACAGAAGATGCTTTTCAGCATGGTTCTGTTAGTTTAAAAATTCACATAACAACTTTAGTTACACAAGCATGAAGTTATTGAATGGTGGAATTACTGCCTCCAGTGATGGAAAATATCTGCTGCTGATAGCATACTCTGAACATGGACAGGTATAAGGGCTGTAATTCAGAAAAGAGATTCAGGCTGTTTGGCTAACAACTAATTTCAGCAGTAAGATTATTTCAAGATGACAAAGAATCATACTGTACTTTGTATACTGACAATCACATTCCAATGTAGGGAAAGCTCATATAAATAGCAGAATATACCGTGTACTAATGTGTAAGAATTGCCACTTCAGAGGATATGGACATTATGATTAGGCTTCTGGTATTTTAGGGTTTTTTCCAAAATTATTTTATGCTGAACTTTCTTTAATCTTAGAATCTCACTCAAGCTTCTCCTGAGAAGTTAATTACTACCTGCTACACTGCATGGCTGATAATTATAAGACATGATTCAGAGCTCATTATATACTGAAACCTGAAAGAAACACTTCTTTTCTTCATATCTGAAGAAAAACCTGTCAGTTTCTGTTTATTTACAATCTCATTTATATTTTGGAAAATATTTTTCTTCTGCCACTTTAGCTAATTTTTTACACTATGATCTAACTACAGTGTTGCAAAATCTAGACCCAAATATGAAACATCATTGAGCTTTCTGTGTGTGTGCTTTTATGTTTATCTGCTGCCAGAAATTTTTGTGAATTTCTAGAGGTTTGTGATAAAGAGCAACTGCCTCTTTCAAGGTGACTCACAAGATACTGTTGGGACACAATATTTTGCAGTTTATCATGACACTTACATAAATCTGAATCCAGGAGATGGTGGCCACTTGTTACTTTTGTGTTTTGAAGCTGTTTTGCCTGAAATGAGAGTTGAGGCCCAGGTGACTGAGATGCTACTCTAAACAGCTATCCTCACCACATAAATTTATTTTTCAGTGTATATATGCTAAATTAAAACAAGTAGGTAAGGTAGGTAGCTTTTGAAACATGTGATGTAAAATCGAAGAGTCAGTCCTCCTCAAAGAAACAGAATATAATTTACAAGAAATTTCACTTTTGGTGTTATTTTTGAAGGATTTCTTAGTAATGTCACAAGTAAAACAACACCCTACTATTTCCAGTTTTATATTTGTAATTATTTTACCATCCATTCAAAATATTCACTGCTTGACACCTTTCTACATTTTGCTAAGGACCTTGAAGTGTGATCTCTCCCTTCCTCTTCTCTTTTAAAAGATCAAATTTGTTCCAAAAAGCAGCTGGTGAACTATCAATAATTTTCTTCATGTGCTCAAAAGTGATTGAATCAACATAATCACCTGCTACAAGGGAACAGGTGCTGGAAACATGCCCTCAGATATCTCAGAAAAAGATCAACTGTGGCTGAATAAGCTCAGTTACAAAAGGTAACCTTTTTTGGCATTCCATCAGTTTTAAAATACTGGCACATTCTGAAAATTATTTTATTCAAAGCATGAAGAATTGGTTACCCTCAATTAAGGTCTTTATAAATCTCCCTGCAGCATGCAGTATTCACAGAAGACGTGTGATTTTATCCCAATTATCCACAGTCTTGAGAAACAGTGCTGGAGAAAATTCAGGGTATGTGATTTATGAAGGCACTTCTTGAGTAACTTGCTGTATCTCTATGCTTTTATTCTTTCTAAAACAAACTTAGTATTACTATAACTTCTAATATATTTTATAAGGGTATGCAAAGCTATCTTTGGAGCTTCTTGGATAATAACACTTGGTTTCTCCTCTCCCTTAAGAGCAAAGTTCAGTGTTCCTCTGCAGATCACACTTCACTGATCTGAGCAGCAGCTGTTGGAGTATGAGATCTGCAGTGAGTGTTACCACACCAGTAATGACAATGACTGTTAAACTGACCTTTATGTCAACAGTATTAAGATTTTTACATAATACATTTACAAAACATGTAAGACTTAAACAGTAAAGGCAAAATGTATTTATCTTACTCTGTGACCAAAACCATATCTGTATAAACTTTCTCACTTGAGGAAATGTGCCAAATAAGACACGTGAACAGATGCTATATGCATGCTCTCTGGGATAAATTTTAAACCATTTCTGTGCTTATGGTATTAGACATTTGGGTGTATCAGTAAAAAGACTTTTACAACTACCCTTATCAGTTCTCATTTTGCAAGTATGTCAGGACAAAAATACACTTATTTCCTTTTTTTTTTTTTTTAACCTAATATAAGGAGAGTTCTCTGTGCCTTCATTCCAGTGTGTGAAGCCAACCTATATATGACAGATATTATCACGCACAATTTTTGATTTGAAACAGTGGAGAGATATATGTATATATATAAACACACACATATATATGATAAATGTATATGTTTCTACTCCATTACTTCTACCATAAATTTGTATAAGGTAAGCAGACTTCTGATATAATCTCTGTGACCAAAGAATCAAGTTTTGACTTATCATTTTTTTTCCCTGTGTAGTTTTCCATTTAAATTCTGTAACTTCTTATCCTGTCCCAAATCCAGCTCCAAATGGAGATGTCAGATATATTCACCGTAAAACTATTCCAATTTCCCATAAAGTACATCTGTGTATAAAACCCAGGTTTTCTCTGAAACCTGAATTTAACATAAATAAAATGATCTAACTTAAGTCACAGTTAACGGTTAAGAAACTCATGTTTCTACATGAGTGGGATACTTTGAAAATTGTGTACCATTCATGAAACAACACAATGTCATTGATAACTCAGGCTAGGATATATATATGAGAGATTGCTTTGCTCTTAATATTATTTTGGAATTTGTTTTTTGTCTCTCCACCTGATTTTGATATTGATCAGAAGTAGTTTGTGGTTTTCTATGTTCAAGATTCATTTGCAAAGTATCAAACGTTCAACTTCTTTATTTCAAGAAACTTTTTTGTCTGTATAAATATTACCACAGCCACCAGTCTGGGCCTGAGTAACTGGCAGCAACATGAGCAGCACTACAACTGATTTACAGATACTGTCTCAATGCTGTCTCAGAGTGAAAATATATGATGAGAAGCTTAGGAGTCAAGATAAGGATGAGGAGAGATGATTCCACAATCACTGTCATGGAGAGGGTCAGAGATTGGGGAATGGGGGTTTTGGTCATTCACAACTTTTTTTCCTTCTAAGGCAGGGGGTGGGGGGCTTTACTCACACTCTTCCTCTGCTCCAGGGTGGGGGACCATCCATGAGTGACAATCCTCCATGCACTTCTCCAATGTGAGTCCTTTCCCACGGGGCTTCAGCTCTTCATCAGCTGCCTCAGCATGGATCTCTTCTATGGGGTTCTGACCTTCAGGCCCAGACTGCTCCAGCCTTGTGCCTCAGGAAGTCACAATTTTCCCAGCAAACCTGCTCCGGTGTGGGTCAGTCTCTCCATGACTGCACATTTCTCTGCGAGAAGCTTGCTCCAAAATGGACTTCCCTCAGAGTCATAGTGTCCTTCAGGTGTTTCCACGGGCCCCAGCGTGGGGTCCTTCATGGGCTGTAGATCAGATCTCTGCCCCCCATCGTCATCCATGGGCTGCAGGGGGACAGCCTACTTCACCATGTTTTTTTCCACAAGCTGCAGGGGAATCTCTCTCTGTGCCTACAGTGCCTCTTCCCCCCCCACCCCCTGCCTCCTTCCTCATCAGCCTTGGAGCCTGAACAGCTCCTTACATCTTCTCACTCCATTCTCTGGTGACAAAAAGCAGCTGATAGTGGGATTTTTTCCTCCTAAATGTGATTCCCAGAGATACTATGACAATGCTGATGGGCTCGGCCTTGGTCACTAACTACTCCAGGCTTGAGCCAGCTGGTGTTTACTCTTTCAGGCCTACAGAAAGCTTCTAGCTGCTTCTTGCATAAGCTACCCCTGCAGTCCCCACTCCTCCACAAGAACCTTGTCACGTAAAATCACAATTTTTTATTTTTTTATTTTTTCCTTCTCCTGAGAGGTATACGGATTCATTTCCCATGCTCTCTGACATGCTCAAATCTCATGTTACACCCAGTCCTTTTTTGTTCCAGAACCATTTATTCCAGAAACAATCTGCCTGTATACTAATCAGCTCTATATAGGTCCTACAATAGAAAGCACAGACAGGACTTTGACTATGAGCAGTCTTCCAGCAAAAACTCCTTCTTTACTTGGTCCAAAGGACATATGTAAGTTTATCATAAGAAAACGTACATGATCATAAAAGAACTTATAAAGGTTTGCAATGACAAAGAGTATCTGTATTGTCCATTACTAAGCTTCAATGAAGCTATTAGTAAATATGTAGTTTTGAATGTGAGTAAAGCATATGATGATGTGTTCCCAGAACACATTCCATGACTCCAGTAGTTTATGGTGCAGTTCACATACGTCAGCTAGTGTTGATGGATTTGTTTTCTAAAATAGTTTGATGTTTGTTCAATCAATATTTTCAGTTGTTTCTGCAGTTTTGCAAACTAGAAATATTTGTCTTTTAACAAATAATTATTATTTTCTCATAAACTGCGTGAAGAAGAAATTTTATATCTCCTCTGCCCTCAGTTTTGTTCTGTCTTGAAGTTGCTCCACTATATAGTTAAAATACATTGTCAGATTTGTTCAGAACTGTGAATCTACTAAAGGTATTAGCTCAAAGTGAACTAAAAGCCCCCAAAGAACCAACAAAAGAGCATATAAGTTATGTCTGTATACAGCATGTTTAATGTGTTAAGAATCCCTTATAATTTACAGGTGGATAAAATGCCAAACAAGAGGCACATATGATAAACCAATTTAAGCTAATTTTAATTTCTTCATTTTATTTAACTCATATTATTCAGGATAATATCCGTATACCGCAAATTATTCCCAACCATACTGTGAACATGAATATCATTCATAGAAGGATGAAGCCAAACTACTTTGACTATATACAGTTAAACTGGATCTAGTTCAGTCATCCGTATGGAAATCACAGAATCACAGAATCACAGAATTGTAGGGGTTGGAAGGGACCTCGAGAGATCATCGGCTCCAACCCCCCTGCCAAAGCAGGCTCCCTAGCTCATATTGCTCAGATAGGCGTCCAGGCGGGTCTTGAATATCTCCAGTGAAGGAGACTCCACCACCTCCCTGGGCAGCCTATTCCAGTGCTCAGTCACCCTCACTGTGAAAAAGTTCTTCCGCATGTTGGTGCGGAACTTCCTATGCTCCAACTTGCAGCCATTGCCCCTTGTCCTATCCCCACAGACCACTGAAAAGGGGCTGGCTGATTCCCCCTGCATCCCCTGCTTCAGATAATTATAAACTTTGATTAGGTCCCCCCTTAGTCTTCTCAAGGCTGAACAGTCCCAGCTTACTCAGCCTTTCCTCATAGGGGAGATGCTCTAGGCCCTTAATCATCTTCGTAGCCCTTCTTTGGACTCTTTCCAGGAGATCCCTGTCCTTTTTATACCAAGGAGCCCAGAACTGGACACAATACTCCAGGTGGGGCCTGACCAGGGCAGAGTAGAGAGGGAGGATCACCTCCTTTGACCTGCTGGCTACACTCCTCCTGATGCATCCCAGGATCCCATTGGCTCTCTTGGCCACCGAGGCACACTGCTGGCTCATGGCCAACCTGTCATCTACCAGGACCCCCAGGTCCTTCTCCACTGAGCTCTTCTCCAGCAGGTCATCCCCCAGCCTGTACTGATACAAACAGTTGTTCCTTCCCAGGTGCAAGACTTTACACTTGCTTTTGTTGAACTTCATCTGGTTTCTCACTGCCCAGCTCTCCAGCCTGTCCAGGTCTCTCTGGATGGCAGCGCAGTGCTCCTGCGTGTCAGCCACTCCTCCCAGCTTTGTATCATCGGCGTACTTGCTGAGGGTGGATGTTATTCCCTCATCAAGATTATCAATGAAGATATTAAACAGGACTGGACCCAACACTGAGCCCTGGGGAACACCGCTGGTAACAGGCCTCCAGTCAGATTCTACTCCACGAATCACAACCCTCTGGGTTCGGTCCGACAGCCAGTTCTCAACCCACCTCACTGTCCACTCATCTATCCCATGCTTTCTCAGCTTTGCTATCAGGATGTCATGGGAGACAGTATCAAAGGCCTTGCTGAAGTCAAGGTAGATGACATCCACTGCTCTCCCTCCATCTACCCAGCCTGTCATGAGATCGTAGAAGGCTATGAGGTTGGTCGAGCACAACAGTACACAGTATGTCATACTTCAAAGATAGCCAGCATACAGAAACAGTCTTCTGAAGATGAAAGCTAGGATAAAAGTAATCTAAAATCTCTTGTTCCCATAAATATACACAGAATACTATTTCAAATATCATATACATTTTCAGTGTTGAGTATTTTCTTATTTCTGCCTCAGTTCACCTCTGATCCCATCCTTAATATCACACCTCCCTGACAGTTGGTCTCCTAATGGTGTAGCTGTAGTGAGCAGATATAAAGTAGTTTCCCTGAAAACAGAAACTATTATATAATATGTAAAAGTTTTTATACCATTTCTTTTCCCACTTACTTCCATACAGAAGTTTTCATGTCTTTTCGGAAAAACTGGGAGGTGAACCTTTTTTTTCTGATTAATAGTAACACTCTTAAAAATGTACAACTATTCCTCCTCCCTAACCCACAAACTGTTTATCATCCCTATTGTTATATGAAGCATAATTTAGTTTATATCAACACACTTTAGAAGTATAAAAAAGGTGTGTTAGCATATGCTCAAGATGCACATTTTCTTATTTTTCAGTAAAACCACAGAATTGTAGGGGTTGGAAGTGACCTCATCGAGTCCAACCCCAAAGCAGGCTCCCTAGGACAGGTCTCACAGGCAGACATCCAGATGAGTCTTGAATATCTCCAGAGATGGATACTCCACAACCTCCCTGGGCAGCCTATTCCAGTGCTGTCACCTTTACTGTGAAAAAGTTACGGAACTTCCTATGCTCCAACTTGAGGCCATTGCCCCTTGTCCTGTCTCCCCAGAACACTGAAAAGAGGCTGGCTATTTCCCCCTGTGTCCCACACTTCAGGTATTTATAAACATTAATAAGATCCTCTCTTTGTCTTCTTTTCTCAAGGCTGAAAAGCCCCAGTTCATTCAGCCTTTCCTTGTAGGGGAGATTCACTGGCACATACCAAAGGAGACGCACTGCTTTGTCAAATATTTTTTCAGTCTAAATGTAAATAATATATTTTAAATTGGAATACATAGGAAAAAAGTTTTTTTGTGTGTCTTTGTATATGCTGTCATTTTGCATCATTGGTTATGCAAAAAAGTAAATGGACATATAATTGCATTCCAGAAATTATATACTCTGCCTTGCATTTATTGATACTAATTTTTTAAAAAAAATATTTATTAATTTTTAGGTTAAATTATTTTTTTCTCTTCAAAAATTGTTCATTTAATTTTTATGTACTTTCTTTTTTATTTTAATTACTGTCTTACCTTTCTCAAGTAAAATCTTTATTTTTACATCAGCTAGTTAGTTTTCATTGAGTAATTGAGCAGGAGCTAAAGACTGATTTTTTTTTTTCCTCCTTTTACTAGCAGACCCCAATTTACATTTATTGTGGATCATATTACTTTGAATTCATCAAAGATAATGAAGGAATTCCAAATTTAGTAACACAAGGAGTCTTGGAAAGCAATGTAGAGAATGTCTTTAATGCAAAGAAATATGTTTAGTGTACACAATATATTTTTCACTTGATTATCCTAAAGCACTTCCCAAGCAGTCACTAATTATTGTATGAAAGCATAAGCATAAGCTGATTAACAGCATTTTCTACATATATAAAGATGAAGAATTTCAGGTCAGAGAAACTAAGTAACTACAGTAACAGAATGTCAACATCAGAGGTAAAAATCATATGACATGAGCAACCACAAATATCTGGTTGCTCATTCATCCACCAAAGCCCACATTTTTATATTTATTGATCCTTTTTTCTAGTTCTGATTGTTTTTTGAGTTGTTCTGGTTTGGTTTGCTTTGGTTTGGTTTGGGGCTTTTTTGGAACCAAGACATGTATGATCTCATGTCTATTAGAGTTCTGACTTTGGATCTTTCTCCACATATTAATGTTGGCAAAGCAAATTGGCAGTGACAAATATTTGTATTTCTCTCCAATGTCTGCAAACTCCATATATATATATATGTATATATATAAAGTGCAATTGTTTTCTAGTCGTTCAAAACTCTTACTGTTTTGAGCAAGCCTTTTTATTCATCAGTCTTCCTAAGAGTATACAATGTACTTAAGTATCACACAATGTGCATTTCTAAAGAGATAGATCTCAACAGTGTTTTCCAGTTTCTGGCATCTCTAATGCCTACTGATCAACCTAAGGCATCATTTTCTTTCTTTCTTTTTCTTTTTCTTTTCATTTTCTTCTTTTTCTTTTTCTTTATTTTTATTTTTCAAAATGTATTTATTTATTTAAGATAAAATATGTATTAATGACTTTCCAAAGGCCACTTTCTTCTAACAGTATACCAAGTCACTCATGCATCATAATGGCAAGATGTTTTCTTGTCTCTCATTGCTAAAAGGAGAAGTTGTGGTTAGTTGCACTCTATCAAGTTTTAATCTTGCTTTAAGAAGCATTAGTAATTCCTTACAGGCTACACTGTATGGGTAGTCAAATCACTGATATAGATCTGTGATTAATACTTTACCAGTTGTTATCTCTGTCAAGCTGGAGCTCCAGATCATCTAAAATAATTCTAGAAATTAGTAACAAGTACACAAAACTTAAGTCAACTGTGACAGCATTTCTGTGTGGAAAAAGAAGAAATATATGAAAAACCAAGAATACTCAACCAGAGTACCTGTAAGTGTCAACTTCCATGCCTGATGTGCTTAAAATTCCACTGCTGAACTAAATCACCAAATATATCCTGTTTTCAAAACAATTAGGGCTCTTTAAACTTCAGAATGAGCTGCATGTAAAACCAAATGCCAAATGCAAATTTTTTATCTTTTGATAAATATGTGATGTAAATGGTAGATTTTTGTTTTTCCAAATGCAAACTGATTAAGGTTTTATTAAAAAGCATCATCAAATAATTTATTCTCACAATCACGTTTTCTTTGAATTCAAAAAACAGTAGCTTTAGATAAAATAGATTTTTTTCTCATCAGATTGTTAGAAGTGCAACTATCCCTGCATGACTGCTAAAATAAAAGACAAAAATAAGGTCATGGAGATTGTTTTTGGTATGCTTCATCAGAATGCTTGGGAATTCCTTGAAGGATTCTTAACCATATATTAAATGTCAATCAGTAACTGCTGTGCAGGCTGTGTGTTTCAGATAGTCAAACAGATAATTCATAGTCCATGTCAAAAACGAGTAAGGAAAACATTTGTGAAATAAAACCTGAGGGTACTACTGTTGTCCATTTTAAACTGATTTTGAAGTAGAATCCTTTTTGATAGGACATACTTAGTGTTTCTAGCCTGCATGAATTGAACTGCTTTTTGATTATATGAATCTGCTGCTTTTTTGGAATTAGATTTTGAGCTGATGTCACAGTAGAGACAAAGTATAAGCAAGCAAAAAGTCACATTCCAGACTCAGGTGAGGAAACTAACTTTTGTTGTGCAATCTACTATGGCAATTCACATTTCACTTTGCAGTGAAAGTTGGAGCCATCACCTAGATAAAAATCTCCAGAGAAATCTGGTACAGGCAACCTTTTGTTTTGTTTTGTTGTTCTTGTGTTAAGTTGCCAAAGTTTAAAGCTAGACATATAAGGGACAGACAAGTAGTGGTGATGATTGACCTCAGTGAGACAGCAATGATTAGTAATTAAAAGGATTGCCAAGTCTATGTTAAAGAAAAAGATTAATTTATGGTAAGACTGGATATACTGTTGTAATGAAGACACTCATCAAAGCTGAGTCAAGGTAAAGTGAAGAATCGAAACAAAGTAGTAAGGCTAAGGAGGAATATTTGAGTTCTCAGAAAAAGAAGAAGGGTAAAAGAATCAAATAAAAATTGATCTGAGGAAAAGAAAGAGTAGGAATTGAAAAGAGATGGTGGGATAGGAAAGGAAACAGAAGGAACTTCCAAAGAACTTCTGTTAAACAGAAAGAATTACAGAAACTAAATATCATTCAACTGTAGGGAAAACTAGAACTAACTCCCTTGGAGGGAGACTAACAGTAAATAACATTGAGGCGGAAAGAACATTAGTGAATCAAAACTAATACCTATTCTTTTTGTCTAATGCCATCCCAAATATAGAAATTAATATAATTTCCTGTATATGGAAAGGAAGTGTTTCTGCTTCGGATTTTTTGACAAATGGTAATAACTTAGAGATTTCATTAGAAAGGACTTTGGCTACAAAGTTAAAATATAAATATTTTAAAAGCCAATCTCCAGTTTTGCTGTATTCATTCAAAGATGAAACCATATATTTCTGATATGAAAAATAAAGGCACTGAACAGTAACTGGGTTAGTACAGTGCTGAGTACCTAAGCTATTGACTCTGCATATTATCAGAATATAAATTCTATGTTATAAGAGCTTTTAGTGCTGTAAATTCTCATATATGCATACTTTCTACCTTTGCTTTCAGTTTATTAAATTTTCAAACTTGTCTACTGTATTTTTTAGTCCTAGCAGGAATTCTTTAAAGAGTGCTATTTTTCAGGGGCATCCTAGTGTGATGAAGAGCAAAAAAAAAAAAGAAAAGCTTAATTTACAGATTTCAAACTCATTTGTGTTTTGGACCATGGAGACTATTATTTGCCATCATAAGTTCTGTGTTGATCAATGATTATAGGATGACAAATGACTCTCAGAACACAGTCATTCAGCTTTCGTTTGTTTAAACGCTTGAGTGAATAAGCCTGCAGTGTTTAGCTCAAGGCAACCCCAAGGCAACCTTCAGGGTAAGTTTTCAATGTTGCAAGGCTGCATATGTGGCTTCAGGTGGAGTCAGCAACTCACTGAACCTTGTCCAACCGTCCCTAGCTTGTTATCATAATTTTAACATAATTCACAAAACAATATTTTAAAGCAGATATATGAAATGTACAAAAACCTAAATAGTGAGACATCTTTAGGACAGAGGTTTTAATAAATTTTCCCAAAATTCTGTTTATGATCCATCTGGAAATATCATCCATTTAGTTTAAGCAACAGTGGGCTGCAATTCAGCCCAAAATATATCAGCAAAAGCTTACATGGGATTTAAGTAGTGAATAGGTCTTGTGCTACTTCCCCAAATATAAATGTATTTCACTGAATGAGAACTAAAAAGACTTATTTGTAAGAAATTAAAAAAATTAAAAGCTGATATACAGCTCTTCTCTTGGTTAGTAAATTATTTGCCAGTCAATACCAATTTCCTTTTAGCAGATATGCTATTTTTCTTGAATAGTTTTCATGATAAGCAGTTTGTTTGGAATGTTTACTGCTTTTGATGACACACTGGCAATCCTTGGCACAGGCTATTATTTCCTCTGCATAGCTGGGTGAATGAAATATGCTAAATTATAGAATAACACAGAAACAATAATGAGCAAATAGTAAATAACACTGCTTTACTCTTAAATAGATATTTCTGCAAGAATGGCTGAAAATTTCAGAACCAGAAAATATCTATTGAAATTTTTGGCAAAGTTTCAACTAGTTAGTCATAGCCAATGACATATCTGCAGAAATTACAATGAATTTAGATTTTATTGAGAGAAAAAATCTGTAAATTCTCTTGTTTTAAGTCACCTTTAAATGCCAGTTTCATTAAGAATACTAAACCAGGAAATAATGGAGGCAAATGGTTACATTTTATTAATCTAAAAAAGGGCTCTCTTCACCCTTAATGTTGGAACAGCCTTTATGGATGAGAGAATTCTTAAACTGATTAGGAAGCTTCAACCATCAGTGATCATCTCGAGCTGAATAAAGCATTGAAGAATGATCCAAAGAAACTTTTATCTCTAAAGGCTGTTAACTCTCCATAATATATGAAATAACATGACACTAGAGCTCACACATTACTCACAGTCTAATAGTGTTTCTAATATTTTTTTATTCATTCAAAGGAGGTAAATTTTCTCTTATTACTAACAGCAACCTACTGTTCAGGGGAAAAAAAATAAATCATAGCATCATGGTTCTATGAATCTCTGACTCCTGAATGCCAGACTGGTTTGGCTTGGAAGGGAATACAAACATCTAGTTCCAAACTTCCTGTCAGGGGCCCATTCAACCTGGCCTTAAACACTGTCAGGGAGGGGGCAGACACAGCTTCTCTGGCAATCAGGTCAAGTGTCTCAACACCCTCACAGTAGAGTTTCTTCCTTATATCTTAATCTAAATTTACCCCCTTTCAGTTCAAAGCTATTGCCTCTCATCCTATCACTCCATGCCCTTGTAAACAGCCCCTCTCCATCTTTTCTGTAGACCCATTTCTATACTGGAAGGTTGCAGTAAGGTGCCCCTAGAGCCTTCTCTTCTCCAGGGTGAACAAGCTCAACTGTCTCAGCCTTCTTCATAGGAGACGTGCTCAGACCCTGTGATCATCTTTGTGGCCTTACTTCCAACAGCTCCATGTCTTTCTTGTACTGGGGACCCCAGAGCTGGATGCAATTCTCTAAGCTGAGTCTCACCAGAGCAGAGTAGAGGGGAAGAATCTCCTTCCTTGATCTGCTGGTCATGCTGGTTTTGATGCAGCCAAGGATACGGTTGCCTTTCTGTTCTGTAAGTACACAATAGTATTTTTGTTGTTGTTGTTGTTATTAAGTTTAATATACACACATGCAATCGCTCACCATATGCAGGTAGAAAAAAAAGCAATCCCAGATCGTTTCAGAGTTTCTGTGAGTAGCAAATCCCACCTCCTGGCTAACTTCCCCGATTATATCCATAGCCTGACATTACTTGGTATAGAATATTCCTTTGGCCACTCTGGGTCAGCTGTCCTGGCTCTGCTTTCACAGATTCTTGTGCACCTCTCAGGATGTGGGAAGCTGAAAAGTCCTTGACATAGCATAGACGCTACAATTAACCCTATCTCACCCAAAAGTACGACAAGCTGAAGCCTTCTTCTTGGGAGTACAAGTGGCTAGTACTTCACTATTAAGGCAGAACACAGGATGCCTGTAGTCCTATGTCCTGGTTTCAGCTATGATGGAGTTAAATTTTTTTTTTATCAGTGAATGGAATGCCATGTTTGGGTGTTAGCATGAGAATAGTGCTGATAGCACCCTGATGTCTCCGATTTGTTGCCGGGCAATCAAGTACCTTTCTCAGCTCTGCATACTTCCTTACTAGTGAGAAAGGAGGGGACGAAGCCAGGACAGGTGACCCGAATTGGCCAAAGAGGATATTCCATACCAGTTACGTCATGTTCAGTATAAGGGGGGACTGGGGGGAAGAGGGGAGACAACGCCAGGACGTGCAGTTTCTGGGGACGGTCGGGTTGTCCGGGACGGGCTCTAAGCTGTGCGGCCTGAGTTGTGTGGTTTGGTGAGAAATTGCATTGTGTATCACCAGTTTCATCTATTTTGTGCTTTAAACTTATGTTATTGTTATATCTAGTTTTCTGTTATTGTTTAGTAAACTATCCTTATCCCAACGTGCGTGGTTCTGGTTTCTAGGTTGTGGTTTATTTCCCTCCTTTCTTCCTTCCCTTATCCCCCTCCCCCAACTCTCCTTCCCCCTTCCTTTTAAAAGTACAAGCGACTGTGTGGGGTGCGGCCCTCGGCCGGGGCAAAACCACGACAGTTATTTTGGCGCCCAACGTGGGGCACGAACGGTTGGGATAACGGTAGATCTGACCCTAACTATCGCAATTAAGATAAGCACTGTTGTTTAAGCAATCTCTGGTCACGATGCTGTGGTATTTATTCACAAGGCTGTGTCCATGGCTGTGGCAGCAAAACCACCGCATGCTGTATACAATCCTGGCAGGATTCTTTACTCTCTCAGGTCTGCTGCTCCCGTATTTGTTCCCATACTTCATTATAGTGTATTTTATGATATCGGTCTATGATACAATAATATCGATGATCATGAGCTTAAGCTGGTACTTGTATGAGGTTTTGCTGTCCTGTCCATTCTTTGGACAGGGAGGGGTTAATAACAGCAGCCGGTATGGTGGGGACACTGCTTTCTTTTCCTTTGGGCTAAATACAACAGCTCTTAGGGCAGTTTTTGAAAATCTTCAATATCTCTGGGATATTCAAACTAGCATTTTGCTATTGGTAGGTTTGGTGCAGATGGTTCAGTTTTTGTTATATATCAAGCATAGGTTTATGAATACCACTGAAGAGCTTTCTCGGAGACAGAATAATCACGAGTGGCAGGGCATGTGGCAAAGTATGGGCGAGTACCTAGGTACTTTCTCACACCCGATGGTTTGGAACTTCACTCCTGAACAGTTACAAGACCCCGATCAAGTGACTGCATACCTAAGGAAAAATTGCTGTAGGTTTCCCAGAGATGGACACCTTACTGCACTGTGCTGGGCTCTGGCCACTATTTATCAAACACTGCTTGATAGCAGGCAGCACTGTCAGCACTGTCAGCACTGTCAGGGAGAAGGGAAAGGAAACAGACTGGCAGATACTATAGCTGCTGCAACCACTGGGGCTGACACTGCAGCTACTGCAACCCCTGTGACCGACACTGCAGCTACTGTAATCTCTACAGCAGACACTGCAGATGATCCGAAAAACCAATCCACACCAGTGTCTGTTGCTCCCGTACAAAAGAGGAAAGGCACAAAGAAATCAGTTCGCATAGTGACGGATAAGGATGATGATCAACCGGGATCATCTCGAGGATATCAGGATGAGGCAGAACCAGAGATTGTTACCCGATCCCTGACTCTGAGTGAGCTGCGTGAGGTTCGAAAAGATTTCACTCGCCACCCAAGTGAGCACATTATCACTTGGTTGCTCCGATGCTGGGATCACGGGGCCAGTAGTTTGGAATTAGAAGGCAGAGAGGCCAAGCAGTTGGGATCCCTAGCTAGAGAAGGAGGAATTGACAAAGCAATTGGGAGGAGGCCGGAAATCCTCAGCCTCTGGAGGCGACTACTGTCAAGTGTGCAGGAAAGATATCCCATAAAGGAATATATTACATGCCAGACACCCAAGTGTAACAGCATAGAGACAGCTGTCCAGCACCTGAGAGAATTAGCTGTACGGGAGATAATTTATTATGATCTGGACAATTCACGGCTTCCCGCTGATCCCGATGAAGTCCTATGCACTCCAGATATGTGGCGTAAGGTTGTACGAAGTGCACCAGCAGGGTATACCAATTCACTGGCAGCAATTGACTGGAATGATATGGCTCCGCCAACCGTAAATGAGGTGGCCTGCCGACTCCGGAAATACCAAGACAATGTTTCCCTCTCCGTCATTGCAGCAGTAGAGAAACTGGTTCAACGACTTGACAACAATGTGTCCAACTCCCAACCCGTATGGAGCAATGTTGCAGCTATTGGGAGAAAGCGTCCATCGTTCCAAGAGGGAGAATACACACCACGACGTACATTGTGGTTTTACCTGCTTGATCATGGAGAGGACATGAGGAAATGGGATATGCAGCCCACCTCAGCCCTTCGAGCACGAGTAAATGAGCTGCAGGGTAAAACATTCGCACAACGAGATTCTGCCAGGAAGAAGGCTGCACCAGTTTCTACTGGGCAGTTCCCTAGACTAACTGGAAGGCCTACCTATATGTCTGATGTGCCTGATCCTTTTGAAGGGACCTCTAAGTCCTTTATGCAACCAGTGGAAAACAAATATGATCAGCAGCAATAGAGGGGCCCTGCCTCCAGCCAGGTGGAGGAGAGGGATAATCGGGTTTATTGGACTGTGTGGATCCGATGGCCTGGCACATCAGACCCACAAGAGTACAAAGCTCTGGTGGATACTGGTGCCCAGTGTACTCTAATGCCATCGAATCATGAAGGGGTAGAACCCGTTTGTATTTCTGGAGTGACAGGGGGATCCCAACAACTAACTGTGCTAGAGGCTGAGGTGAGCCTAACTGGGAAGGACTGGGAAAAACACCCCATTGTGACTGGTCCAGAAGCTCCGTGCATTTTAGGTATAGATTATCTACGTAGAGGGTATTTTAAAGACCCAAAAGGGTACCGATGGGCTTTTGGAATAGCTGCTTTGGAAACAGAAGAAATTGAACAATTGTGTGCCTTGCCTGGACTCTCAGAGGATTCTGCTGTTGTGGGGTTGTTGAAGGGTGAAGAACAGCAAGTGCCAGTTGCTACGATGACGGTGAACAGACGACAATACCGTACTAACCGAGATTCCCTGATTCCCATCCATAAGCTGATTCGTCAACTGGAGGATCAGGGAGTGATCAGCCGAACCCACTCACCCTTTAATAGTCCCATATGGCCAGTGAGGAAGTCCAATGGAGAGTGGAGGCTGACAGTAGATTATCGTGGCCTAAATGAAGTCACTCCAGGTATGAGTGCTGCTGTGCCAGACATGTTAGAGCTCCAGTATGAATTGGAATCGAAGGCAGCCAAGTGGTACGCCACAATCGACATTGCGAACGCTTTCTTCTCGATCCCACTGGCGCCAGAGTGCAGGCCACAGTTTGCTTTCACTTGGAGAGGCATCCAATACACGTGGAATCGTCTGCCCCAGGGGTGGAAACATAGCCCCACCATCTGCCATGGACTAATCCAGAATACACTGGAAAAGTGTGAAGCACCAAAGCACCTGCAGTATATCGATGACATCATTGTATGGGGCAACACAGCAGAGGAAGTTTTTGAAAAAGGAAACAGGGTAATTAAAATCCTTTTAGAACCCGTTTTTGCTATAAAACGAAGTAAAGTCAAGGGGCCTACGCAAGAAATCCAGTTTTTAGGAATAAAATGGCAGGATGGGCGTCGTCACATCCCAATGGACATTATTAATAAAATAGCAGCTATGTCTCCACCAAGCAACAAAAAGGAAACACAAGCTTTCTTAGGCGTTATAGGTTTTTGGCGAATGCATGTCCCAAACTACAGTCTCATTGTGAGCCCACTCTACCATGTAACTCGAAAGAAGAATGATTTCCAATGGGGCCCTGAGCAACAGCAAGACTTTGAACAGATCAAACACAAGATAGACTATGCAGTGGCCCTTGGGCCTGTCCGGACAGGGACAGATATTAAAAATGTGCTCTACACTGCAGCTGGGGAGAACGGCCCGACCTGGAGTCTCTGGCAGAAAGCACAAGGGGAGACTCGAGGTCGACCGCTGGGATTTTGGAGTCGGGCCTACAAAGGATCTGAGGCCAATTATACTCCAACAGAAAAGGAAATACTGGCCGCCTATGAAGGGGTTCGAGCCGCCTCAGAAGTGATTGGAACTGAAGCCCAGCTCCTCCTGGCACCCCGACTGCCGGTGCTGGGCTGGATGTTCAAAGGGAAGGTTCCTTCTACACACCATGCCACTGATGCTACATGGAGCAAGTGGGTTGCACTAATTACACAGCGGGCTCGAATAGGAAACCCCAATCACCCAGGAATCGTGGAGGTGATCACAGACTGGCCAGAAGGCAAAGATTTTGGGATGTCACCAGAGGATGAGGAGGTAACACGCGCTGAAGAAGCCCCACCCTACAACGAACTGCCAGAGAATGAGAAGCGATATGCCCTGTTCACTGATGGGTCTTGTCGCATTGTGGGTAAGCATCGGAGATGGAAAGCCGCTGTATGGAATCCTATAAGAAGAGTAGCAGAAGCCACTGAAGGAAAAGGTGAATCAAGCCAGTTCGCTGAGGTGAAGGCCATCCAGTTAGCCCTGGACATTGCTGAGAGAGAAAAGTGGCCAAGGCTCTACCTTTATACTGATTCATGGATGGTGGCGAATGCCCTGTGGGGGTGGTTGCAGCAGTGGAAAAAGAACAACTGACAGCGTAGAGGCAAACCTATATGGGCTGATGACTTATGGCAAGATATCTCTGCTCGGTTAGAGAAACTTGTTGTAAAGGTACGTCATGTTGACGCCCATGTACCTAAGAGTCGGGCCATGGAGGAACATGAAAACAACCATCAGGTAGATAAGGCTGCTAGGATTAAAGTGGCTCAGGTAGATCTAGACTGGCAACGTAAGGGTGAATTATTCCTAGCTCGATGGGCTCATGATACCTCGGGTCATCAAGGGAGAGATGCAACATATAGATGGGCTCGGGATCGAGGGGTGGACTTGACCATGGACGCCATCGCACAAGTTGTCCACGAATGTGAGACATGTGCTGCAATCAAGCAAGCTAAGCGGTTAAAGCCCCTTTGGTATGGAGGACGGTGGATGAAATATAAATATGGGGAGGCTTGGCAGATTGATTACATCACCCTCCCACAAACCCGCCATGGCAAACGTTATGTGCTTACAATGGTGGAGGCAACTACCGGCTGGCTAGAAACATATCCCGTACCCCATGCCACTGCTCGAAATACAATTCTGGGCCTTGAAAGGCAAGTCCTCTGGCGACATGGTACTCCAGAAAGAATCGAGTCAGACAATGGGACTCATTTCCGAAACACTCTTATAGACACCTGGGCCAAAGAGCATGGCATTGAGTGGGTGTACCACATTCCTTATCATGCACCGGCCTCTGGGAAAATTGAACGATATAATGGACTTTTAAAAACTACACTGAAAGCAATGTGTGGTGGGACATTCAAGCATTGGGATACACATTTGGCCCAAGCCACGTGGTTAGTTAACTCTAGGGGATCTACCAATCGGGCTGGCCCTGCCCAGTCAAAATTTCCATGTACTGTAGAGGGAGACGGAGTCCCAGTAGTGCATATGAAGAGTGTATTGGGAAAGAGAGTTTGAGTCATCCCTGCTTCAGGCAAAGGTAAACCCATGTCTGGAATTGTTTTTGCTCAAGGACCTGGCTGTACTTGGTGGGTAATGCAGAGGGATGGAGAAGTTCGATGTGTACCTCAAGGGGATTTGATTTTGGGTGAGAATAGCCAATATAATTGATAGAGTAGAAATTATAATAATTGCCAAATAACCCATTATTGTATATTCATTGTTGTTATGATTGCTGTATGTTGTACCATAGAATTATAGCCGGAGTCATACAAGTTAATGAAGAATGAGTGCCATGATGATGGAACTAAAGCCTGGACTCTCAAGAACTTTTTTGCTCCCGTTGAAAATAAACTCTGACCCACAGACTATGAGCATGGACCATGCCAGGTGTATCAGTCAAGAGCCTGAGATGCAGCATGCAACGAGCCAATGGAACATACAATTATCCTGAGAAACTGTTACGACAAATGGAGCCTGAAAATCATGGACTAAATGAACTCAACAACTTCAGAGGGATGATTCACAGACTGAGGGAATAAGATCTGTATGCACGTATGTGTGCATAAATGTGTACATACATATATGGGTGTGTGAAACACAAAACTGGTTGTACCCAAAGAAAATTATTGGATCTGGTCATGACGTAAATGGTATGGAATAAGGGGTGGATAATGTCCTGGTTTCAGCTATGATGGAGTTAAATTTTTTTTTATCAGTGAATGGAATGCCATGTTTGGGTGTTAGCATGAGAATAGTGCTGATAGCACCCTGATGTCTCCGATTTGTTGCCGGGCAATCAAGTACCTTTCTCAGCTCTGCATACTTCCTTACTAGTGAGAAAGGAGGGGACGCAGCCAGGACAGGTGACCCGAATTGGCCAAAGAGGATATCCCATACCAGTTACGTCATGTTCAGTATAAGGGGGGACTGGGGGGAAGAGGGGAGACAACGCCAGGACGTGCAGTTTCTGGGGACGGTCGGGTTGTCCGGGACGGGCTCTAAGCTGTGCGGCCTGAGTTGTGTGGTTTGGTGAGAAATTGCATTGTGTATCACCAGTTTCATCTATTTTGTGCTTTAAACTTATGTTATTGTTATATCTAGTTTTCTGTTATTGTTTAGTAAACTATCCTTATCCCAACGTGCGTGGTTCTGGTTTCTAGGTTGTGGTTTATTTCCCGCCTTTCTTCCTTCCCTTTTCCCCCTCCCCCAACTCTCCTTCCCCCTTCCTTTTAAAAGTACAAGCGACTGTGTGGGGTGCGGCCCTCGGCCGGGGCAAAATCACGACATCCTACAAGACACAACTACAGTAGTATATGATAAGTATATGGCATCAAAAGGTATATAGGATAGATTAATCATATGTTACTGATAATAACTGGCATTTCAATATGTACAGTATATGAATTGTCATAAATTGAGACCAGAATGGATCATAATCCAATTAAAATTTTATTAATTATAGCAAGTAGAATATGAGCATATACAGCGCTGGACGGCAGGGGAATCTGTGTTCCGCCAACTGCCGTCCTGAGCAGTTCAAACAGTTCCTTTTTATACATTTTTTTCCTTTATCCCATAGTTGATCCCTCACCCTTATGTCCTTATATGGGGTTATTTGTCCTGTTTCTGTCGGTTCCTGGATGTCTGGCGGTTATCTTGCACAAGCGGTGTCTGATTTAGTTTGTGGTTATCTTATCTTAAGCAAGCAGTGTCTGATAGCTGTTTACATAGGTGATTCCATATCTTTTGTTGCTTAGCCTTTACATTGAGCTTAACATAATTCTTAATAAACAATACCCTAGTCCATAGTTTCTCACAATCCCACCTTTTTCTCTTTTTACTATTATTGTTTATTAATCATCTTCACTAACAGATTCATTTCTTGCAGTGACAACGAGCAATTTTGCTATTTCAAAGCGTTCTTTAATAAATTGCAAAATATAGCGTAATATACAAGGCCCAAATAAAAGGCCTAAAATTATCATGAATAATGGTCCTGCTAAGGTAGATATCAGAGTTGTTAACCAAGGTGAGGCATTGAACCAATTTTCATACCATGATTTATTTGCTTCTCTTTCCCTTTTCCGTTGGTCCAGTCTTTTTTGAAGTTCAGCCATCACGTGTTGCACTACACCAGTGTGATCAGCAAATGAACAACATTCTTCCTTGAGGGCCACACAAAGTCCTCCTTCCTTTAAAAATAACAAATCTAGTCCCCTCCTATTTTGTAATACTACTTCTGATAGGGATTTTACTGAGGTAGCCAGATTCTGAATTGATCGCTCAATTTTGGCTAAATCTTCATCTACTGCTAGTTGTAAATTCTGCAGTTCTTGACCTTTTATGAGAGAGGCTATACCTGTGCCTGCCCCAACTCCGCCAGCTATCAGCAGTGTAGCTAGGGTTACCACTGTAATTGGCTCTCGTTTTTGTCTATTCAGGTCTCCTTCAAAGTGGCGTATCACCTCCTCAGAGGTGTGATAGATCAGACAAGGAACAATAATCACCTGTACACAAAACTGAGATTGATCAAACACTTTTAGGGAAAGGCAAGGCGTTACTCTGATGTCTGAACAAACCCATTTAGCTCCCGGTGTTGGGATAGCCCATTTGTCACTTTGACGTATGTGTTTCTCTATAATGGTGTTAGTGATTGTTCGGTAGCACAAAGGCTGATACTTTTCGGGCACTGTACCTATACATTTTCCTTCACCTGTTACTAATTGAATAGTAATTCCTTGCGTATGTTTCCTCTGGTCATCCCATGGACATTCTCGTGGGTTTGAACCATTAGACCATTGAATTTTACCTGGTTTTCCAATTGCCTCAAAATATGGTGGTCTAACATTATAACATAACCAGCATTCTTCTGTTAAATTTGGTTTGCTTTCATTAAGGGCACGATAAGAGGCTTGCATTAGATTCCATAAGGGGTCTTTGGATTCTGACAACTCTAGATCCCTGGATAAGGAGAATTCAGTTACAGTGTCATTAGTTGTTTCCGAAAGGGAGTCTGGAGAAGGGGTTACGACAATTATGGGGACAAACTTTTTTTTTTTTTTTTTTTTTTTTTTTTAAGAGGAAGTGGGTGGATTCAGGACCAGATTTGGTCCTACTGGTAAAGGGTCATGAGGCATTCTTTCTTTGACAATTCGAAAAATGCTTCCTCTGTCCGCCCCTGGTTCCCAAAATCTAACTCCCTAATATTTCCCTGCTAGCCAAGATTCCTGAGTAGGATTTTTTTATAGTTATATTGATGCCCATACAAGGATTCAGTTTACTTAGGCAGTGACCCCACCGGTCTCCGTGTAACTTAGGTCTCTGGCATCCTTCCGGTGACCACTTTATTTCTAGATATTGGTCTCCAGATGCGGACCACTCAGAGGCCCATGTTTCGCACCCCCAATATGCACAGTAATAATGACCTGGATAATTACAGTATGCTTTACCAGGGTTTGATGCTGGACATATATAAATTGGTTTACATATATCTGCTACATCTTTACGTTCTTCTTCAGTAATTAAATCATGCAAACTCACATTGAAACTAACTGGGCCCGGTGTAGCTCGTGCTTGGATTGGATTATTTGGATATTTTATGTTTGTTATTGTCCAGTTCATAGGTTCATGAGGGTTTCCATTTGCTTGGGTTATTATCAATAACAAAACTAACAGTATACCAGGAAAAAGGGTGTCTGTCAATTTTGCCAATTTAAGTATATTTTTACCAGTCCTGGGGAAGTTCGGCCATTGCTGCTTTTGCGTCCCATTGTTCTGGTTTTTTTTTTCTCCACAGTTTATTCCTCCTCTGCCTCGCCCGTCGACTCGGTTGCTTCGAGCCACGGGGTGTACCATCTTCTCGGCAGCAAGGGAATTCTTCAGGAGAATAGCTGTTTCGGGCTTTCTGCCTGTTTATATAGGCTTCCCACTTTGCAGCTTTAACTAATGGGGCAAAGCAAGACACAGTTAGTACTTCCCTTCTGCACTTTATAACCAAAATTTCAGCTACAAAGGGGACTGGTTCGTTGGAGTGGTAACAACATTATTGAGGGTTTATTCCTTTGGCAAAAATCTCCCACCACTCATGGGATTCTCGAATAATTTCTTGTTTAGACTCTAATTGTTTTAATTTCCACTCAGTGAGAGTTCTTTGAATTTTCCAACACTGTGTGCAAACTCCTATTGGAGGGTATCCATATTCACAGTGTGTCCACCATTTATCCTGACATACCTTACACCTAAAACAAGCAAATGGATAACAATTACAGTTTAAATTATTACACCTAATTCGTATATCTAGAGTGCTTATATTATTGACATCAACATATTTTCTATATTCAATATTGTGTGGTTGCATAAGTTTAGCAATTTCCTTCAACACACTTTGTACGCTTCCATATATAGTAGATAAAAAAAGAAATAATTATAGCAAATATAAACAGCAATACACACTTTATACCAAAAGGTAATACGGCAAAATAATCAAATAAAGTTTCTATCATTACGTTATCTTTTCAGGGTTATCTTGGTGTCACCTGGAGTACTGATTACTTTCCAGTGGGGTCTCGTCACTGGGCCTTTAATGTGACTAGCATGAGTCCATCCACGCTCAGCAGTCCGGACAGCTGTTTCTTCCACTATTCGAGATGACCCATCTATGAAAACTATTTCTCCATGTTGTAATTCCTCTTCTTCTAGATCTGGTCGAATTCGTGTTTGTTGTTCAATCGTTTGAAGACAATCATGTACTAACTCAGGACTTTCCCCTGGGTATAGAAATTCTGCAGGGTTAATCACTCCGACAGTCCTTAGGGACAGTTTTGGAGATTCTATGAGTATTCCCTCATACTTCAGTAGTCGGCTATCTGTAAGCCATTTTTCTGCTTTTTGTTGAAGCACCCCCCTTATGTTATGAGGCGCATATAGGACAACTTCTCCATTAAAGGTAATACGATTCGTTTCTTCAAGTAATAAGGCAGCAGCAACAACAATGATTTGTAAACAACTTGGCCAACCCCTGCTCACAGGATCCAACAGCTTTGATAGGTATGCCACCGGTTTCTTTTGTCCGGCCCATTCCTGAGTTAATACTCCGAATGCCGTTCCTTCATGTATGTTAACGAATAAATGGAATGGCCGTTTTAAATCTGGGAGGCTCAAAACCGGTGCTTGACTTAGCTCCTTTTTGAGACTGGCAAACTGCTCTTGATCCTGAGGGGTCCACTTGGGTATTTTGTCTTTAGATAGTTGTTCATATAAAAATTTAACTTTAAAGCTGTAGTTCTCTATCCACTGCCTACAATACCCAAATAGCCCTAATGCCTGCCGAATTTGCCTCTTAGTGACAGGCATAGGTAATTCCAGAATTCCTTTAATGCGCTCTGGATCCAATATCTTCTTGCCGTTAAACAAATAATGCCCCAAATATTTCACTTTTTCCTCCACAAATTGTAACTTTTCTTGTGATACCCGTAGTCCCTTTTGTGCAAGAAAGTTTAGGAGTCGAATGCTTTCTTTTCTTACATCCTCCTTATTATTCCCTGCTATGAGCAGATCATCTACATACTGTAACAGCACATTTCCCGTTTGTACCTGGTATTCTTTTAAGAGCTCTTCCAGGGCCTGTCCAAACAGATTAGGGGACTCAGTGAATCCTTGGGGGAGCACGGTCCATCTCAATTGCTGTCTACGGCCTGTCTCTATGTCTTCCCACTCAAAGGCAAAATAATCACGGCATTCTTCTGCCAGTGGACAGGCCCAAAAGGCATCCTTTAAATCAGCCACACTGTACCAGGAGTTATGGGGTCCTAGCTTGCTTAGCAGTGTGTATGGATTTGCTACTACAGGGAACCGAGTGATAGTTCTTTTGTTTATTTCCCTTAAATCATGTACAAGCCAATATTTCCCATTTGGCTTCCTTACAGGCAAAATGGGGGTGTTAAAGGGTGACATACAAGGCTCTAAGATTCCTTGTGCTAACAATCGATCAATTTCTGGTTTTAATCCTCTTCGTCCTTCTAGGGATATGGGATATTGCCTTACCCTCACAGGTATGTGGGGTTCGGAAATTTAAATTTTAATCGATGTGATTTCCAGTTTACTTATTGTGTCCGGAAAGTACCAGACATCGGGGTTAATTTGTTTTTGATCATCCACGGTCAAAGGATAAGCAGACACCGTTAGCTCTTGATTTTTTTACTTTAATTTCTAATTGCAATTCAACAATTAAATCCCGTCCTAACAGATTAAATTCTGCTTCAGGGACGAGCAAGAGTTCACCCATTCCAAATTTATTTTCAGTTTCGAATACCACATTTTTGATTTTGCTTACTTTAAAGGGTTCTCCTTTTGCCCCAATTACTTGTACTTTTTCAGGGGAAACTTTACATCCCTCTGGTATTTGCCTAATAGTCGATTTCTCAGCCCCAGTGTCTACTAAAAAGGTGAACTCTTGTTTATGGGGACCTATTTTTAATTTTATCAAGGGCTCCTGATGGCTCCGGTCCCCTAAAATATAGAGCCCCTTACTTTCCTATTCTATTTTTAATATTTCCTCATTCCTAATCTTTTCTCTGCAATTCTTCTTTATATGTCCCTTCTTTCCACAATAAAAATAACATCCTTGTTCCTTTCTTACTACTGCATTCCCTTGTTCCGATCCAGTAGGTCTATTTTCGCCTACTCGCCCTTTGCGATCCTCTCTGACTGCTGCTACAATCATTTTTACTTGTTGCTTGCTGCTTTCTTCTTCTCGCCTTACATAGACTTTCTGAGCTTCCCTCCTCTATTCTGCTAGTCTTCTAACTTTTCAATCTTCTTTCTGATATCTTCCCATGATTTTGCCACAAACTGAGTTTTGAGGAACGCTTGCCCTAAAGGTTCGTCTGGATTTACTCCAGAGTACAGCTGAAGGGCTTTCCTCAGTCGTTCCAGCCACTCAGTAGGGCTCTCATCTTTCTTTTGCATTTCATTAAATGCTTTATAGATATTCTGGCCACGGGGTACTGCTTCTCTAATCCCCTGAATTACTATAGTTCTTAGGTCCTGCATATGAGTTCTATGCACCGGATCCTGATTATCCCAATTAGGTCTTTGGAGTGGCCATTTAATATCTGCTTGGGGTCCCTGGGCATGCTGAGCATCCCACAGTCTCATTCCTGCTCATCTGATCATATCTCTTTCCTCGGTAGTAAATAATTGACCAAGGATAGATTGCATCTCATCCCAAGTATAAAGGTTTGGCCCTAAAATTGATCCAATCTTTCTGCCACTCCGAGTGGGTCCTCAATTAAGTTTCCCATATCGGTTCTTTTAAAATCTTGTAGGTCAGCCGAGCTTAGGGGTACAGAAATATATCCAATCACAGGTTGAGGTCCCCCCATGGGCATTTCCCTTAGAGGATACATCTGAGCTGCCCCTTTTTGACTTCTAGTCACGCGTCTAGGAGGAGGGGGAGACCCTTGCTCCAATTCTGGTGGGGGAGTGGGTGCTCTGGGGACCTCTGGAGGGGCTGCGGGAGCAGGAGGAGGAATGTAAGGAGGGGGGGTTAGAAGGGTTTCGTCTAACTCTTCCTTCTTTTTCTTTTGTTTAGTTTTTACTTCATTCAGTGGGTAAAGGCTAGCTCCTGGTCTTTCTAGCCACACTTCCGCATACTGACTCTCCTCCGGGTTAAGGGGTTTTTTTATTATTATTAACCCAGAGGTTTAATTGCTGTCTTACCCATTCTTCCTCTGATCCATAAATTGGCCAATATACATTTTTAGAGATTTTCTTCCCTCCCCATATCTTAGTACAATCCTGTTGACCCGGGAAAATTTTTCCAGTTATCTAAGATATATGCTAGAGGGGTATTCTTAGGTATGGAGGATACAGATACTCCCCCCCTGGGTGTCGAAGGCTTGCTTTCCTTCACCCCCATCTTCTGGAATATCCACAACCACACTCTCACACGCTCCCCTTGATCCTGGCCCAGTCCCTCGCGGGAGATGGGAACCGCAGTACTGAAGGGTCCGCACTCGCTTGGTTCAGTATGTCGAACCTCTCATTCGTTATATTCCAGGATATCCAACCCCGCCCGAACGGCAAACCCGCGAACAAATTCGCAATATACTTACGCATCCTTCGTCTTCGTCCGGACTCCTGTGCACAGAATTTTATGGGATTTTACCGGTTCCTCATTTGCTCATTATTCTAGAATTTAGGTTCGTCGGTAAGGTTGAGGTAGGCTGTCGGTCACGGGGCCGCGGATTGCAGCGGGGCGCCTCCCCGGAGGACAGAAGCCCACCGTTCCTTATCCGAGTCACGGCACCATGAATTGTCATAAATTGAGACCACAATGGATCATAATCCAATTAAAATTTTATTAATTATAGCAAGTAGAATATGAGCAAATACAGCGCTGGACGGCAGGGGAATCTGCGTTCCGCCAACTGCCGTCCTGAGCAGTTCAAACAGTACCTTTTTATACATTTTTTTCCTTTATCCCATAGTTGATCCCTCACCCTTATGTCCTTATATGGGGTTATTTGTCCTGTTTCTGTCGGTTCCTGGATATCTGGCGGTTATCTTGCACAAGCGGTGTCTGATTTAGTTTGTGGTTATCTTATCTTAAGCAAGCAGTGTCTGATAGCTGTTTACATAGGTGATTCCATATCTTTTGTTGCTTAGCCTTTACATTGAGCTTAACATAATTCTTAATAAACAATACCCTAGTCCATAGTTTCTCACATTAATGAAGTAAATAACTGATTAAAACACATGCTAGATGCTTGTAATTGATGTGATCAATGTACATTGAGGCGTTACTGATCCACACAACAGTTAACCTGAGTAGGTGCATTCCTGTGCTGTGCCGCAGGTAGGGCTGTGTCATCAGTCCCTGTGTTGTGAGTACCCTTTGGCTGCAGAAGAGGTTTAGTCCCACGCAGATCCCACTCCTTTCTAGCATTTACACCACTTGCATATTGCTCAAAGTGCGGCAACAAAATCTGATGTGAAAATCTTTTCCCTTTCAGAGAAAAAAAAAAGTCTTTTTTAAGAAAATCTTTAAAGAGCTCAAAAGACTGAGGCTTTTCCATGGATGAGATCAGCACAGCACACAAAACAATTCACACAAGACAATTGATTCAACACCTCACAATTTGGGCTTTCCAGCATCTGAAGTGACATATGACTACCTCTGTTATCTTCTCTTTCTTTATAACCTTAACTATAGCTGCTAGCTATGATTTTGATTTATAATAACTATATTAATTCTAAAGTTTAAAAAGTAAATAAATGACATTTTAAACAATACTTTATGGAATCAAACTATCTATTTTACAGGAATCATAAAGAACCAGGACAACCTGGTGCAAAGAAGTTCCTCATAGTTGGAAACAAACAATAGAATAAGTATAGATACAGTTTAAACCTATATAGAGAAAGCAATAGCTTGGATTTTGGATATCTGAATAAAAACTTAAGTGATAAATTCAATTTTATTTCTGAGTCTGTGATATAGTTGTATGATTTCCTGTTTGTTGAAAGAAAGAAAATATTTGATTAATCAATCGTAATATTGACCAGTAGGAAAACTGATACCCTAAAACACCAAAAAGGGAAAAAAATATAAAAATCCAGATCCCATAAGAAAGAGTAAATGAATTTGCCCAACCATTTAGGAATACAAAGATTTTTAATACAGACAATAATGGGCAGAAATATTTTATATTACATAACAAAGAATGGGTTGAAAAAACAGCTATGAGGAAGGCACATAGTGCTGAAGTGCTGATATAGAAAGATAGGAAGATAAAAGCTCTGAAGGATTGTGATTTCTCTTTTCCAATTTTTTAATTCAAATTCAAAATCATTATGTAAATAGTGTTGCATTTCATAACTTTTCATTTCATTGACATTCATGAGATCATAGACGTACTTAAAAGGTGTAAAATTTATAAATCAACCAGTACTAGTTCTCACTGGAAATATGAATAAGTTAATTAAACCCAAGTAGTTCCTGAAACCAAGGAACTTAGCAGTATTTACAGAATGGTTTGGATATATACTGAGTATGAAGAGTGTCTTGAGCTCTTTATAATTGGAGATTGGGGCAGCAGAATGGGGAGAATGAAGAGACACACACATGGAGAAGAGTATTATTATGTTGCATAATAATTTAAGCCAAATTGTCAAGTTCCTTATTGTGGTTACAAGAGGAGTTTGGCCAGGAAAGATCCCTAGGCAATAAATTATGGGAAGATAATGCTAATTTCAGCACAGAGCAAGTGACAAATATAGTCAAATTCTTATTATTATCTATGATCACACTATATGTCATAAAAAATTAAACTGGCAGCATAAAACTGGAAAGAGAATTAGAATGATCAGAATTAAATATATGTCAGTAGCAGAATATTTTGTGGGCAAATGCATATGTCCAGTATATAATCCCAAAATGGATGTTCATTATGGTAATGAAAACTGTCATCAGAAATATAGAAGGATCACAGCCTAGATGAGAATTGGATTCCAACAAGCCAGAAGGAAATCACTGTTGGGAAAGACATCAAGACAGAGGGAGATTCTATCAGATAAAGGGAAATGTTGATGAAGGACTTGGAACACCTTGAACTGACATTTAGAATCATATTTCTTCTTCTTTCAATGCTGTAACTTCAAGAAATTCAATCAACTTTTTATGTCTTGGAAAGGAAACCTTAAGTGTAGGCATAGATTTCTGATAGTTAACTCCAATTTGTTGTGAGTTTCTCATTCACAAAATTTGTTATAAAATACATATACTGCTGTAACTACATCTTAAGCATAAGCATACACTTTAATCAATGTACATTGGCTTTATTGCAAAATCATGAAAGATCTTAACTGAAGAAATAACTTAAAATAAAGCTAAGCACCTTTCAACTTTCTAAACATAGGCATCTAGTGTTGTCTTAGGTTCAAATGAACATCTTGCCAGGGCTGCAGCTTCAGAAGGGCACGGGTCTCCCAGGAAGATTGTTTTGCACGTGCCAGCAGAGGTTATACAATAGCCCAGGCTATTTTGAAATGACAAATCAAATTTAGATGAGTTAATCCCTTCCTATCTGATTTCACATGCCTAGAAAATACTGAATTGATAAACAGTTGTGAATTATTTTTTTTTTGTGATTTATAAAGAGTACTAATATTTTGTTGCTAATCAATCATTTTGTTGAGTACTGATGAAATCACTAATATCATAATGAAATAGTGAAAAGTTGATAAGATGAAGTAACTTGTCCCATTCTTGGTTTTGTTATGATGCTGAACATGCAGGAGTAAACCCCTTTAACTTCAAAAAAATCTGTTTTCCCACTTGCTATTAAAAATTGAAAAATGATTCAGTCTTCAGAAAAAAGTTATTGAGACAGTAACCCCAAAGTCAAATCAACTTCAGGAAGAATTCATACATACATAATGGGGGTAAAATCCTCATTGCTGTGGCCTTACAAATATGTTTTATTGCTTCATGTTAAAAACAGTCCCTAAGGGATCCTTGTGAATGTTACAGATAAAGAGAAGTTGAGAAACTGCTTAAGTAATAGGGAAATAACAAAAGTGGAAAGAGGCAGAAAGGAGAGAAGGAAAGGTGAAGTCACACAATACTACTTTTTTTAAAAAAAAAAACCAAAACAAACAAACCAAACTGTCCAGCTCTTGAATAGCAAGGGATGTATACTGGATGAGGGGAAGGAAGAATACATGAAGGAAAGAAAGTATTGGAATAAAATCTAAGATTAAAACCATAAGAATTCAGGGGAAGAAATTAAGCGGGTCAAGCACATACTGGTACATATTCCCTAGAGGGACAAAGAAAGCACTATTAACGATACACATTAGGGTGAAATCTGAGATAAGAGAGCAGGGCAAAGAACCAAGAGTACAGAAGAAAAAATGCCAGAAGAGTCAGCCATCCTCTGTGAAAGACTGTAGAATTGTTTGATTTGTTTGTCTACAGTTTACTTTATGGCACTACTCCACTCTGATGGGAAAAGGAGGTTATTTCTTTCCCACAAGACAACTGTGAATGGTCCTCTTTGGAGAAAATTCAGAAGGACCAGAAATAGGGTCAGCAAAGAGGGATACTGCAGCATAGGTGCAGAGACTAAAGCATTTTACGTTTATTGATTAATTGTTTTTTTTAAACAAGGGATGCACAAAGACCAGTTTCAATTTAAAGTCATGGAAGAATTCAGGACCCATCATACCATATCATCAGAAGATATGGAAAAGAGGTCATGAACAATGCTGGAAGGGCTGAGCAGAGACATAATTAATGCAGATAGATTAGAAGTCCCCTGAGAGTACTGATAGGTCAGCATTTTATTTTGAAAGGAGATGAAGGAAAAAGCAAAGCCAGTTCGGCACTGCAGTGGTTTTGCACTGATTTAAATGCTCAGTGAAGGGTTAAGTACTAAAAGTCTCTTAGAAATTCACTCTGGGTTAAGTACACTTAGTAAGTGGCTCAGTGAGCCTTGCGCAAGTTATTGAGACTGTGATGATTATTTGGCAGGTTGTACTCTGCAAACTTGCTACTATAGTACACAAACTATGAATTTTGTGAATGATTTCTAAAAAGAAGTATGTGCAAGGTTGTTTTTTATTAAAATGTTTCCTATTTTATTTTTTGTTCTGTGGGAAGTGTACATCTTCTTCATTGGTGTGTATCCATTGCATACGCATATCTCATTGCAGCCATGCTCACAGACAGGAATACATGAAATGCCTTTGTTAAAAATGTCCATTTTTTAATTTAATATTAAAGCCAAATAATGTCATATTTGTTTCAAATTCATAAACTCTCTTTAAATGTAATATACAGCCCATAATGCCTCTTGTGCTTTGATTACCATTCACTGGCAGAAGAATTTACTAATTAACCTTGAGGTCAAATCTCTGATTAATCAGATTTTGAAAAAAAAAAAAAAATCAAAGTTGACCATGGACAGAAAAAAGATGTTACTTTAATGCAGTTGTAGATATTTTTATACCTTGGTCAGTATGTATAGCTTTATTGAGTGTACTTGGCAAGGTTTTTGTTGTGGTGGGTTGCAGGAGTGACCTCTGTGAGAAGGGGACAAGGCCTGTCTCCATGACAGACAGTGACAGTTCCAGCCAGCTGGACCCACCATTGGACAAACTGAATCCATCAGGCAAGCTGCTGGTCCCTCTGTGAAAATATATTTAAGAAAAGGTAAAAACCACTGAACAATATCAACTGTGGGAGAAGAGTGTGAGAGAAACAGACAAGGTTAGAGAAGAAGGAGCAGTAGCAGATCGTTCAGACACCATAGCGGAGCTTCTGCTGCAGCATATGGAGAAGACCATAGTGAGCAGCTTGGCTCCCCAGCAGCCCATGAAGGACTGCAGTGGAGCACATATCCACACTGCAGTCTATGGACCTCATGCTTCAGCAGGTGGAAATACCCTGAAAGAAGCTGCAGCCCATGGAAAGCCCATACAGGAGCAAGTTTTCTGGCAGGAACTCTTGCCCCTGAAGAGAAATCCACACAGGAACAGGTTTCCTGGTGGGAATTGCAGCCTCTACAGGACCACACTGGAACAGTCCATTCCTGAAGTACTATACCCCATAGAAGGGATCCATGCTGAAGTTTCTGAAGGGCTATACCCTGTGGGAGGGAACACATGATGGAGCAGAAGAATAGTGTAAAGAGGGGATGACAGGGACAAATTGTTACAAACTGATTGCAACCCCATTCCCCATCACCCTGCACTGCTTGGGAGGAAGTAGAGGAGTCAGGAGAGAATCTGAGCTCAAGAAGAAGGAAGGGGTAGAAGTAAGGTTTTTTTTAGCTTTGTCTTTGTTTCTCACCATCCTACTCTATTTTTGATGGGCAATAATTTAAACTAATTTCCCTAAACTGACCCTGGTTTGCCCATTAGTTATTTAGTAATTTGTAATCAACCTCCTTGTCTTTATCTCAACCCACAATGATTTTCAGTCTCATTTTGTCACCTTGTCCTGTTGATGAAGGGATTGAGAGAGCGGCTTGGTGGGCATCTATCTGCCAGCCAAGGATAACCCACCACACTAACTCTTTATGCTTTTATGAAAAAAGACAATTCGGAGTAAACTGATTATTAACAACATAATCGGGGTCATTTCTTAGTGACAAATCAATAAGAAAAAATGCTAATTGCATATGCTTTAGTAGGCTTGTATTAATTTATTAGTAAATAAAATGAATTACAAAACATCAATCCTAATAATAGCCAAAAGACATAACTGTCTTTTTGTTGACCAACAAGACAATGCTATTCAGTTTACTGATTATAAATAATTTCAGATGCCTAGAGCACTAATGACACACTGGAATCAGTATTTAGTGACAATGTATAAGGATATATTATTTTACAGAAACATAAGGTGAATTTTGTGTTTTTCTGAATGTCTTACCTATAAGCTGAATGACATGCATACATATTTTTGATGGTTGTCTATTAAGCTCAATGTGAAGGTGCACAAACATTTAGCAAAGACACTAATGTTGAGGCACTACACTGTGGAAACTTAGAAATAGCATGAAAAAAAATTCTATACACAATGACGGAGCATAACTTCACATGAGTCATATCACTATTCATACTTATTTGTCTATATTCTTGAGCCAGGAAATAACATAGCTGTAAAAACGTTTGTTTCAAATTCTTCTTTCATTTGTCCCAGGCACATCCATAAAAAGGAAATATGTGTAGCTATGTACAGCCTGGTAACTAATCTAAATTAACATGGAGTCAGTTTGGGATTTGGGTTAGCAACAACTGGCTGACAGATGTCTTTCCCAAACTTTTCTTAGTCTAGTTTCCAGGGAAATCTTCCAGCATAGAGATGTTGACTAAACAAACACATTTAGGTGGAAGGTGATTAAACCTGATGTTCCCAGCTCTTGAAGAAACATTCTACACAGTGAGTAGACGATTTAATAGATAGAGGTGGCTTTATGTTTTGCAATCTGCAGAAACCACATTTGATTAGAACATGACAAGCACATGGAGACTCAGACAGAGGGAAATCTGTTCACTGAATCCCAAATCCAGAATCACAAATTCTCCTGTGAAAGATAGAACTCAGATTCTCACTACAAAAGCATATAGGCAAAACTTGCATGGCTTACCCCTTATGTGCTACTTACCAAGATGTCAGTGGAAAAGAGTCAGAATTAATTTCAGACATCAGATTTTCTTTTTCACCTTTACTATAAAATTTCTTCAGGTTCATGGATTCTCTCTTTTAAGTCACATATATGTGGATTCTGATATACTTAATCATGAGAAAATTTCTCAGATTTTGCTCTTGGTAGCTTTTCTGTGATCTCAATAAGATTTATTTGGCTAGCTTCTACTGTAGTACTCTTTTTAATTTAATTCTTCTGATGCTTTGGTGTGAGTACCTTTTACTTATTAATATTATCTTAATTACCTTGAGTTCTTTTATTTCTTAGTCTATCCTTCTAGTTCTTCCATTTTATTAATTTTCCTATTTTAACTCTCTTCAGTTTGTCTATATATTTTTAGAAGTTCAGGTATGTCTGTGTAGAGAAACTTAAGTATTAGTTTCTTCTTCATTAACAATTCTTTATCATGTCTAATGTCTAAACTGGAAGCCCCAGTGGAATCTTGTCTTTAACTTTCCATCACCTTAATCTAAGATGTGATTTAGCATTGCTAACTCCCTTCTTCTGAACTCAGAAATTACAAATTGCTTTTCTAGAGGTTTATCATTTTGTCTTATTACACTCATATGATTAATTTTGTATTTTAACTACTGTTTTTATAAACCTTGTATTTATTCCTTCTTCCAGATCAGTAATAAATCCATCATATTACTCTTTGATAAAATACCTGACTTTCTAGATAAAAGTGCAGTGGGTCTACTTCATCAGGGATTCAGTGAAGTGGTTGATGTGATTCAGTCAGACAACACAATTCAACAGCAGTAAATGACATTTAATAAAAGGAATTTTAAAACAGAAGAAGAGCCAACTGAACTAGAAATAAGAAGTACTTCTTCAGGGAGATCTATTAGTTTGTAGTTATAACTCAGATAACTAACATCATAATCTGAGGTCAAGGTCTGGTTTTGGGACTGATTTTATTTAATATTTTTGTTAGCAATCTTGGAAGAAAAGTAGGCAAGAGATAGTGAGATTTACAGTTAACCATACACATAAACACATCATCAATACAGAGAAATATTGGAATATCATAAAGGGAGAAAAAGTGGATGATCATCAGGGTAAAAGTAATAGAAAAGCTATGAAATTTAATAGTTGAAATTTCAAAGTGATGCAGTAAGGGACTCAAGTTATTTTTAGTTGGTCATGAAAAGTGGATTCATTAACTGAAAAAAGTGGATGAAGGGAAGGTAGAGGATGCAGCTTTACTGGATTTTAGTAAGCCTTTTGATACTGTCCCTCACAGCATCCTTCTGGATAAATTGCCCAATTATGGAATGAGCGGCTTCATAGTGTGCTGGATGGAGAAGAGCGTGAAGGACAAAGCCCAAAGTCTGTCATGGGCCTACATCTGGCTGGTGACCAGTCACCAGTGGTGCTCATCAGGGATCAATTCTAGGACCAGTCCTGTTCAATATATTTATCAATGATCTGGATTCAGAAGTCAAATGCACCATTAACAAGTTTACTGATGCAAACAAACTGGGAGGTGCTGTTGACTCTCTTAAGGGACAAGACACCTTGCAGAGGGATCTCAAAAGATTAGACAATGATTAATAAGAAGGTATCTAACAAACCCAAGTGCCAGATACTTTACTTTGGGTGGTGTAATGCTGGGAACAAGCACAAAGTGGGAGAGGAGTGGCTGGAGAGTAGCCCTGCATAAAGGGACCTGGTGGTTCTGGTAAGCAGCAAGTTCAATATGAGTGAGCAGTGTGTCCTGGCAGCGAAAAGGACAAGCAACAACCTGGGGTGCATTGAAACCAGCATAATCAGCTGATCAAAAGAGGTGATTATCCTATTGTATTAAGCATTGGTGTGGCCTGACCTTCAACCTTGCTTTACAGTTGTGGGCCCCACAATTCATGAATTATGTGCACCTGGAGAGGGCAACCTAGCTGATGAAAGGTCTGGAAGGCATGTCTTATGAGCTGTGTTAAGGACTTTTGGTTTGTCTAGTTTGAAGAAAAATTGGATAAGGGGTGACCTCGTTGGTCTTTACAGCTTCCTGAGGAGGTAAAATGGGAAGGGAGGGCCTGATCTCTTCTCCCTGGTATTAGGACATATGGTAATTTCTCAGAGCTGCACTAGGGAAGGTTTAGGCTGGGCATTTGAAGCTTTTCATTACCCAGAGTGGTCAAACACTGGAAAAGACTTTCTAGAGAGGATGAGCCTCTCTAGCATGTCTTTCAGTGTTTAAAAGAAGTTGAACAATGCACTTGACAAAACGCTTTATCTTTTGGTCAGCCCAGGAAGTTGGTCTTGATAATCATTGTAGGTCCCCTTCCAACTGAACTGAACTATTCCACTTCCTTTCCCTCTAAAGTAACTTGGAGGTCCTGGTGGAATTTGAATTTTATTAATCACTGGGTACTTACACAACACTTCTTTGTGTAGAGAGTGAATATAAATTCATTTAAATCAGTGTAAATACTCAACTGATTCTGGAAGTTTTACAGGCTCTGTACAGTATACCAGACATTTAGGGTTATTTCTTTTTGATATGTATTCACAGTCTAAATTTGAGATGTATAGATTAATCTAGTCAGTGCTGCAAGGGCAACATCTCTTGTGTTTGATTCATCAGACTGTAGACAGCTTTCATAGTGTGAGAAGAGATGGCCTCTTTGAGGTGTCTCTTGTCTCTATTTTGATTGCTGCAGAATTATCATAGATGATGAACAAACTAAGTGTGTGACATTTAGGCAGCAAAAGGGTGGTTGAATCATGACCCCTGAATGGAACACTTTGAAGAGTTTTATGACTGACTTTGCTTAGGGAAATGGACAAACCCTTCAAAATAGGCTTTGGAAAGTCTTGGCCACTGAAGAAGTAAGAATAAGAATAAAGTGTATTGTCACTTCTCTATGAAAGGAATATTTCCATTGAGTGCACCTTCACTCTTTGTAATTAAAATATCTAAATGTTACTATATACCTGCTTGATCCCTTTGTTTCTCTGTATCTTGCTTTCCTAACATCCATTCAATAAGTCCCAGCCTGACTCTAGCAGTTATTTACAGAGAGAAAAAAATCAATTTCTCAATTTAGTCACATCCACCTCACTAGTTGTGTCCTATCAGCTGTTTAAACCAGGAAGTCTGTTTACACAACAGAAATATTTCTTTCTGTCTGTTTCAATCTAATCACTATCTCCATTAAAATAACAAATGAATACATACTCAATTTAGAGGATGTATAGGCTCCAGTGTTGCTCTTTTAGTCCACCAGCTGCTTTACACTGTTAACTTTTTACAAAGTCACCAAATTATGTATTTAATTCACCAAATGATACATTTATGTCGAATTTCATTGGCTTATATGAGACACTTCATATCTTTTAATCATTACTCCCTTTGTATGATATTTCTATTACTTTGTTTAACCCGTGTGACCTGTTATGATCTTGGTCAAATAAAGGTAAGAGGGAAACAACCAATAACTCTGTCACTTCAAAGGCCTTGTTATCCTCTTACAGCTACAGAGCAAAACCAACACTGAAGTCGAATGAATAACTCATGCAAAAGGAAAGAACAATTAATCAGTAATGTTTAACATTTACTATGATCAGATTTTGAATGTAATGTATACCAGGTGGGGTTTTTTTTGACATTTATTGAAAGGATTAACATATAGCCATATAACATAACAACTACCACTACTAACCACAAAATGCAATCATATTGATAAAGATTAATGGGCCCAAATATAAACTGCAACTAACACCACCATAAAAAATGGCTCCAACTTCTTTCAACTTATAATAGCCTGATTATTTTATATCAAAAATGTCTCTATCATGAATGAATTCTAAATTTGTATTAAATGAAATTTTTACTTCCTCTTTGTTAACAGAAAGGGGCCAAAAGTCCCGATAAATTAAACTGTCTCCTTTCTTGACTACGGTACTTGAATGCAAAAAATGTTCACTTTTTCCCTGATAAGAATGAGAAGGTTAAGAGGACTGACTTAACAATGTGAATACAATCATAGAACATTTATGTCATTTGGCTTTGCCCCTCAGTAAATCCATAGGGAAAGATGGGATTTACCACTGACTTGTTGAACAACCTTTTCTGCATATTGTAACTCTACAGTATCATATACTTCTGGAAAAAAATGAAGAAGCAGAGACCTTTTCCAAGGAGATAAAATTCTGAAGTTCTGTCACCAATAGAGAAGAGAGTTCAGAAGAGCAATTATGACATAAAAGATCACCATATTGCAGCACAGTGCAGACACTGTCCTAATGTGATCTTTATTGATAGAAAAAAATTCTGATGTCTCAAAACAGGATGCTATGTTAAACTCCATGGATTTTCCAATAGAATAGTTTCTGAAATTTTTTTTTTACATTTTTTCCACACAAACAGGCAACTAAATTAATAAGTGACCAACAGTTGTATCTATTTAAAAATAACATAAGAATTCCAGTACAGTAGTTTTCTTTGTCAAGAGGAAACAGTTGTTCTTACCATATGCTTTAATCACTGTGTCATTTTGTCCTGGTTTCAGGTAGGGTATAGTAAATTTTCAAAAGAAGATGGAATGGGGCACTGACAGGACATCTGAGTCTTATTTTAAAGTTTGAGGAAGTTACATGAGTTTTACTTCTAGTTTTATATAAGATCAGTCAGCTCTTGCTGTGATTTTCTTTCTTTAGTTTCTTTTAGCAACTTAAATCCACTGTCTTAGGTTATTCTACATGGTTATTCATACAGTTTGTCACTACAAAGTGACAGAACTTCTTAAAAGATTTTGCTGTTGCCACTACTATTATTTTTAATCTGATTTTGATTGTGGAATATAATCAATACAATTTTCAGGAAAAGTGAACTAGATGGTTTTCAATTGTGCAGGTTCTGTTAACATTTTAATATACCTTAATGTGGTCAAATACAGGTGTTCTTTTTAGTCTGATTTCAGGAATATAATCACTCTGAATATGACATTAACAGTTGCAAAATATTGCAAAAGATAGAATTCCACAGCTACAAGACTGATCTCACAAGGCACAGTTCCAAACAGTTATCTTCCCATTCAAATCAAAGAAGTGAGATTGCAGCAGACTGATACATTTATTCTGTAATTTATATGCGAATCAGAGGGTCACAAGAGGATTTATCTGGTGAGAGAAAAGTGATAGAACAATATACAACCACATCAGCTATACTTTTTCAATAGATGACATTCTTTGCCATCAAACTTTCTCTCAAAATGTGTCTTTCCAACTTTTAAAAAAGAAAAAAAAAGAGTAAACTGTAACATAACAGCACATTGAAAAATATGCCATGTTAACACCTCAAAATATAAGTCACTCTTTGAGCTCAGTTTTAAATCCTAGGTATTAGTTTCCTATTTGGAGGGAGAAATTACCTTGTATTTTTTTTTTTTTCCCATTTTGAGATTGTCTCTCTAAACATTTTATACCACTTTCTCTGTAATTATTTTTAAAGTGTTCTCCCTCCACAGTTTAACACAACCAAACTTGCAGGTAGCATAGAGATATAAACAAACTGAAAATGTATTTTGACTTTGAACACTAGCTTTCTTCAGACAAACTCTTCCAGGAAAAATACTTTAGTTTTTATGATTTCCCTCCATTATATATATTTACTTCAAGCCTCATGTAGACTACAAAACCTTCAACATGTGTAACATGTTGGACAAGAGGAAATGGTCTCAAGTTGCATCAGGTGAGGTTTAGATTGAATATTGGCAAAAAAGTTTCTTCACTGAATGAGTGGACAGCCATTGGAGCAGGCTGCCAAGAGAGGTGATGGAGCCACCATCCTTGGAGATATTAAAAAAAACCCCGTGTAGATATGGCACTCCAGGGCATGGTTTAGTTGGCGTGGTTGTATTGAACAGATGGTTGGAGTTGATAGTTCTCTAACTCAATGTAATGCAAACACATTAGGCTAAGACTATGACTTTTCTCTCTCTTCTGGGATATGATAAAAGGTAGTGTTTGCAAGCTCATGAGGAGCATTTCCACATTCTTTCTATTAGCCACTCATGAGCATAAATTTGAATGTATGGTAAATTAGCCATGATCTCTCTATATTGGTAACGATACACAATTTAAAGAATACCAACCCTGTAAAAAATTTTTATCTTCTTCCAAAAAATGGTCAGTACTTTCTCTCAAGTCCAGGCCTAATTACAGACCTCTTAGTAGGGAGAAACTACAAAACATATTGACTGAAGGCAAATACTATTCCAATAGAAAAATGTTTTCAGCTTCTAGTTATTTATCTCAGTGATAGACAGCACCTTCCAGACTGACTTCCACCTTGTTTATATTGATCCTCAGCCAATTTTCTCATTAGAAAAGAAAGCTGCTACAAAATTTCAGTCTTGATGGTTTTAAGATTAAAAGCCACAATTCACTACATGAAGAAAAAATGAAAATTCTGTAGCAGTTAGAAGAATTATGATTATATTACAAAGGTGTTTGAAATTATTTCCATCTTGTAGAAAATGATTTTTTTCTATCTGTTATAAAAAAAAAAGTTCTTCTACATATTTTTAAATAAATAATGGTAAAAATTAGAGGTGAATCAAAGGAGAAAGATAGTTTTTGTCCTGTTGCTTAATATTAATATTCTATCAATCAAATAATCTAGAGAAAAGAAACTATTTCTAATAATTCCAAAGCTTAAAGTTTCTTTTATTTTTTGGTAAAAATGAAAGCAAAAATAAGGGGAATGAAAAAACACATATAGTCAGAAGAGTCAGAAAATGCTTATCATTGTAGCTTAGAATGACATTTTAAATTTATTTTAATTATATTTATCCATAGATAAAAAGACATATTGACTCAAAACAGAATGTGGAAACTCTAAGAGGGCCTTAAACCCAAAATATATCTAGACACTTGAACTTTCTCTCTTTTTTTCCAAATCCAATTTTATCAGTATGTTATCTGTACCTATTATTTATGATAATAGGGATTTATTTGGTATTTCAGAGAAAATTTTTTTAAACAAATTTCTATGCTAAAAAATAAGGAAGACAGCTTTACTTATTAATGCTAATGCCAGCAGAATCAGAGACCTATAGCTTTTGCAGTAGTGATCCAACTATGTATATGCAAACATACAGCATGCTTCTGGTCAAAATGATAAGCATTATTATTGTAGTTTATTTGAGTTTTGAATGTCTTGAAATTTTCAGTAGCGTGATGCAACTTTTTATGTTCATTCATTTAAACTTGTTTTCCTAGAAAAAAGTATAAGAAAAATAATTTCAGCTTCTGACAGCCACAAGGGCTTGAGACTTGGAATGTATTTGTGCAAAAGCTTTCTTAATTTTTCCCAATAATACTATAACCTTAAATGCTGTTTCTTTGGGAGTTTTTTCTTTTAAAACCCATATCAGGTTTCTCAGAAGGTTAGGAAATCAGGAGCCTGAGCCACACTGTCTTCATACAATTTAATTGTTCTTGTATCTTTTTCTGAGGCAATGGTATTGTTGATCTTCTCAGAGGTGTAGACAGTAGAAAACTTATTTTGTCAGACATACCAGCTAAACTGTATCCGTTATAAAGCTAGATAGAACTGATATTTTTCTTTTCAGTGATAACTTTAGATTGGAAATAAGAAATAAGCTGTTTCTTCCTTGACCCAGTAACCCGGCACTAGCAGACACAGTTGAGAATCAACAACTAGTGAACATTTCTTCTCTCCTTTAGCTATTGCTCATTGGTGTAGATGGAAGAATTTATTAACCAGCGATATATTTATCACTAACAAGTCCTCCATTAGGCTGAGAACTTAAAGCTAGCAGTGAGTTAGAATGTCATAAATGAGGCTAGCAGAAACAGGAAAAAAGCATCATTTTACGAGTCAAGTAAAGGTATTTAAAATTCCAGTCTAACAAAAAATATCAACTCACAAAAACCAGATTCATGCTGTGAAACTGTGGTTACACAGTTACAGACTTGGGGAAGAGTGGCTGGAGAGCTGCCCAGCAGAGTAGGACCTGGGGGTGCTGATAGACACCCAGATGAACATAAGCCAACAGTGTGCCCAGGTGGCCAAGAAGGCCAGTGACATCCTGGCCCGTATCAGAAGCAGTGTGACCAGCAGTGGGCCAGGGAGGTGATCATCCCCCTATACTCAGTTCTGGTGAGGCCACACCTCAAGTACTGTGTTCAGTTATGGACACCACAGTATAAGAAGAACATTGAGGTGCTGGAGACGGTGCAGAGAAGGACAACTAGGCTAATTGGGGGTCTGGAGAACAGGTCTTATGAGGAGTGGCTGAGGGAGCTGGGGCTGTTCAGTCTGGAGAAGAGGAGGCAGAGGGGAGACCTTATCTCTCTCTACTGCTACCTGAAAGGAGGTTGTAGTGAGGTGGGTGTTGGCCTCTTCTCCCTAATAGCTAGTAACAGAACAAGAGGGAATGAGTTCAAGTTGCACTAGGGGACATTTAGATTGGATCTTAGGAAAAATTTCTTCACTGAAAGAGTGGTGAAGCATTGGAATAGGCTACCCAGGGAGGTGGTGGTATCAATGTCCCTGGAGCTGTTCAAAAAATGAGTAGATGTGGGACTTCAGGAGATGGTTTAGAGATTATGGCAGTGTAATGCTGACAGTTGGACTTGATGATCTCGAGGATCCTTTCCAACCATCATGATTCTATGATTGTATGCTTACTGGTCACTGTCAACCAGGCTTGACTTGTGCTAAATCAATCTCATTTATTGCCAATTGAAAATAAAGTAGTATGGTGAGAAACAAAAAACTAAAAATACCTTCCCTCTCCCCCTCTCCCCTACTTTCCAGGCTGAACTTCATTCTTTCCTTCCTACCTGTTCTCATCTTAAGTAGTAGAGGGAAGATAGGAAATGGGGACTGTAATCAGTTAGTAACAGTTCATCTTTCCTGCCCCTTCCTCCTCACACTTTACCCTGCTTCAGTGTGGTGTCTTCCCCTCAGTTTATAGCCCTTCATAAGCTTCTCCAACATGGATCATTCCCATGGGCTGCAGTTAAGAATTGCTCCAGCACGGCTCCTTTCCACAAACAACAGTCCATCAGGAATTAAACACAGAGTCACAGTTTCTGCCAAAAAAACTACTCCTGTTCCTATGTGGTATTCTCTCCACAGGTTGCTGTTCCTGCCAGGAGTCTGCTCCTATGTGGGCTTTCCATGAGCTGCAACTTCCTTTAGGGCATCTCCACCTGCTGCAACATGGGGTCCTCCACAGGCTGCAATGTGGATATCTGCTCTGATGTCATTCTCCATGGGCTAGAAGGGAACCACTTACTTCACCATGGTCTTCTCCATTGGCTGCAAAGGAACGTAAGCTCCAGTACCTCCTTCCCTCCTTTCTCACTGTCCTTGGATTTTGCAGGGTTGTTTCTTTCCTGTTTTTCCCACTCCTCGATCTCATGTTTGCCACAGTGTACTTTTTGATACCCTTTTTAAAATATGTTTTCACAGAGGGAGCAGCAGCTTGGCCGATGGGCTCAGCTGTGCCCTGTGGTGGGTCTGTTTGAACTGACTGGAACTGGCTGTGTCCGGCACAGAGCAGCCCTTGATCACATTTCAGAGGCCACTCCTGCAGCATCCTTGCTACAAAAGCCTTGCTATTTAAACTAAATACGTCTACACATGTCTAGAGGCAGATTTATGCCATTCTAGGATAAGCCTCAGTGACATTTTAAAAAATTGTCTCAGGGCTGAGTTGAACAAAGAAGAGTAGTTAGCCAGAGCAGTTTAGCTCAGTGTGATCAGGTGTTAAATAATGACACCTTGTTTCTGAATTAATCTTGAGAGTGTCTTGTCCTCATGAAACTGATAGCACCATGGATAGTTTGAATAGCACACTCAAAAGTAGTTTTGAAGTGATTTGGTTTGGGCTAAACTTGATTAGAGAACTCACTTGCATGTTTTCATATTTTTCACTTAGTTCTCCTTACTTATTTTTTCTAAATCTGAAATACGAATCAAAACTCAAGAAGCTGAGAGTCACGTATGTATAGAATAATAATTAAAAAATGCTTTCAGATGCTTCTATAAAGCAAACTCACCCATCTCCTGCTTTCATGGAGTTATGGTTTGAAGAAAATTTAGAATTAGTTTCGTCTTCAGAAACTTTACAAAGTGACTGATGGTGTTGTAGCACTTCGTTAAGCAGCATATTAGTCACAATGAAATCATACTATCACAAATAGTACATTATCAAATCAGGGGATTACAGCCTTAGCAGAGTTATATAGAAACTTTCATAGATACCTGATCAAAAAAGAGACCTGCCTCAATTTTTTTCCCAGTTCCTTTCAAATTGCAAGTTTTTGAGAAATTGATGGGTTAGCCTTTATATATATCCTCCTGTAATTTGTTCAGAAGTTCAAACCAGTCTGGAAGCAAGGAGAGACATTTGATAAAACCTTAAGTCCTTAAAAATAAAAAAGAATATTTCCTCAAACCTTTTTATAAAAGGTGTTGGGCTCTGTCAAGTATTACAATTATTGTAAGGTTTTAAAGATAGGCATAAAGGTTATATTATATTTTGCTTAGAAAAAAATTATGCAGCTAGAAAAACAGAAGAATCAAGCCATTGACTTTTATAATAGCAAGTTCAAGACTTTTAGAGGAATGCAGTCTTCTGAAGGAACTTCTGGTTAAACTATTTTCAAATGCTGAGAGAAAGAGAAGCATTTATTCAACCATAAGGAAACTGGTCTTTAAAAAGGACCTGAAGATCAGGTTCCAAATGTTATTTACTGCGAAATGCACTGTTAAACTCACTGAAGGATATTTATGAGCACCACTGCTTTTTACAGTATTTTTTATATTGCAAAGTTTGAGAACAAAACTTTTCAGTTTACTTATGAAAAGCATTCCCTGAATAAATGTCATACAGAGGTCAAAGTATATCCTAATGGCTTATTACATTCTAATAATCTCAAAGTATCTAGGAAAGAGAACAACTCTACATTAAAAAATTATGTTTCCTTTTCTCCTCCCATTTTATAAGCAGCTGGAATAACTCTATGACTGCTAGCTCTTGTTCATGTGGGGTATTTCAACATGCAAGAATTCAGTACAGCAGAGAGTAAACAATCCAGGAGGTTCGTGGAGTGTGTGGAAGAAAACTTCTTGACACAGCTGGTGACATAGACAACTAAGGAAGGCACACTGCTGGACTTGTTACTTGTGAACGGAGAAGGACTTGTGAGTGATATGATAAATGGAGATCGTTTTGGGCAAAGCAATCATGAAATTTAGAGGTTCTGTTTTCAGAGAAGTAAGGAGGGGGTCAGCACAACAGCCACCTTGCACTTTTGGGGGGCAGACATTGGCCTGTTTAGGAGATTGTATGACTGAGTACCTTGGGAGGCAGTCCTGAAGAGCAGAAGAGTCCAGGAAGGATGGACACTCTTCTAGAAAGAAATCTTAAAGGTGTGGGAGCAGGCCATCCCCGTGGGCCAAAAGATGAGCCAGTGGGGAAGAGGGAGAGCCTGTCTGAACAGAGAGCTTTGTCTGGAACTCATGAAATAAAGGAGAGCTCATGGCCATTGGAAGAAGGGGTAAAAAGCTCAGGGGGCAGGTACAAGTATGTCATTAGGCTATACAGGGAGAAAATGAGAAGGTCCAAAGCCTAGCTAGAGCTTCGCCTGTCTGCTGCAGTTAGAATGAAAAATGTTTCTGTAAATACATTAACAACAAAAGGAGTTTACCACTCGCTGGGTAAAAAAATGGCTACATTGCCTGCCCGAAGAGTTGTGGTGAATGGAGATAAATTTAGTTGGCAGCTTATCACAAGTGGTGTTCCCCAGGGCTCAGTATATGGTCCAGTTCTCTTTAATATCTTTATCAGTGTCCTGGTTCAGGGGATGGAGTGCATCCTCAGTAAGTTTACAAACAACACTTAGTTGGGCGGGAGTGTTGATCTGCTAGAAGGTAGAAAGACTCTACAGAGTGATCTGTACATGCTGGATCAATGGTCTGAAGCCAATTATATGAGGTTTAAGAAGGCTCAGTGCTGGATCCTGAACTTGGGTGCAAGGGCCTCATGCTATGGGCTTGAGGAAGAGTGTCTGGAAAGCTGCCCAGAGGAGAAAAACCTGGTGGTCTTGGTTTATGGCTGGCTGAGTATGTGCCATAAGGGTGCCCAAGTGGCCAAGAAGTTCAAAACCACCCTGGCTTATATCAGAAATGGTGTGGCCAGCAGGACTAAGGCCAGCAGGACTGGTGAGGCCACACCTTGAGTGCTGTGTTCAGTTTTGGGCCCCTCACTACAAGAAAAACATTGAGGTGCTGGAGTGTGTCTAAAGAAGGGCAACAAAGCTGATGAAGGGTATAGGAAGCAAGTCTTGTGAGGAGCAACTGAGGGAAATAGCATTGTTTAGTCTGAAGAAAAAGAGTCTGAGTGGAGACCTTATCTCTCTTCTACAACTTGTGGAAAGGAGGTTGTAATGAGGTGGTTGGTCTTTTCCTAAGTGACAAATGACAACACAAGAGGAAATAAGCTCATGTTACCAGAGGGGAGGTTTAATTTTATATTAGGAAAAATTTCTTCACCAAAATGGTTATTAACTATTGTACAGGCTTCACAATGGAGTGGTTTACTCACACTCTCTGGACCTATTATAAATGACACGTAGATGTGGTGCTTAGGGACAGTGCTAAGTTAACAATGTGGTGGTTTGACCCTGCCGGAGGCCAGATCCCCACCAAAGTCACTCTATCACTCCCCTTTTCAGCTGGACAGAGATCATTCAGCAATTAACATCATGGGAAAAACAGACTCAACACAGAATAAAGGAGAGAAAACTATTGAATTTATTGCACTACACACACACACACACACATACACACATTCAGAGAAACCAGAGTCAGATGATAAGATCTTAAAACAACCTCCCCTGCCACTTTTCCCTTCTTAGCAGACTTTATTCTTCATTTCTCTTCCTTCTCCTCCCAGGGTGGCACGGAGGCAGGAGAGGGGGAAGTAGGGTAGGGTGAGGCAGAGAATGGGGGTTTTGGTCAGTTCCTCACGAGTTTTTTTCCGTCTTAGTTGGGGTGCGGTGGGGCATTCCTCACACCCTTCCCCTGCAGCAGTATGGTGTCCCACTCATGGCACACTGCCCTCCTTGAATTTCTCCAATGTGAGTCCTTTTCCACAGGGCTTCAGCTCTTCACCAACTGCCCCAGGGTGGGTCACTTCTATGGGGTGCGGTCATAGAATCATAGAATGTCTCTCAGGCCCAGACTGTTCCAGGTCCCCTAGAGTAACAAGTGTCCCCAGCAAACCTGCTCCAGAGTGAGCCTCTCTATCTCTGTCTCTATCTCTCTCTGTCCACTGGCTGCAGGTTCTGACAGGCTCCAACACAGGTCACAGCTTCTTCTGTATGTCTCCACCTGCTCCAGTGTGGGGCCTCTCCATGGGCTGCAGATGGGATCTCTGCTCCCCATCATCTTCCACAGGCTGCGAGGGGACACACGCTCTGTCATGGTCTTCTCCAAAAGCTGCAGGGGAATCTTTCTCTCTGGCACCTGGGGCACCTCCTCCCCCCACCTTCCCTGGCTTTGGTGTCTGCACAGTTTCTTACATCTTCTCACTCCCTTCTTTGGTGGCAAAAACCCACTGCTGTCTGATGGCAGAGCATTCTTCAATGTCTCTGGGTCCAATGGGGGGAAAGTTCCCTTGATGTCTTTTTGTCTCCTGATGTCTTCCTCTTTTATTTGATGGCAGAATGCTCTCTTTTGTAGTCATCCTTGGCATAGCCACACCTTCCACCTAGCTACGGGAATGGTCTCTTGATGTCTTCAGCGTGGATGGTAGAATGTTCCCTTTTGTCTTTGTTCTTGCCTTTTTACAGTGTTATCTCATTGCATAGTCATTAAGTCCTTGGCATAGCCACACCTTACATGCTTTGAAATAAGTCACTTTAAGATAAAGGAGATGTAAATCCATTCCTGAGGGATGGAATTCTCTTTGTTGCATGGGTGTCCTAGGGATGAGGTTTTATGGTGATTGAGAGAGAGGAAAGAGAGGGGTAGGGTTAGAGAGAAGAAAGAGAGGGGGATACAGTTCTGTCAGCGATTGTTAAGGTATATCTCTGGTACCTTATAACTGCTAATATACTATTTTATGTGAAAGCCACTTAAAATGTTTTCTTACAGAACCTGACAATTACACAAAAGGAGTAAGTCTGATGTATTGTATTCAGGAGTCTAAAACCACCTTGCACTATGACCTTGAAATGCTACAACTGAAGACGTCCAGAAAAAGCTGGATGCTACTTGAAAATCATACTGTTACTTGATAAAGGCTGGAACACCTCTCCTATGAAGACAGGCTGAGGAAGTTGTGCTTGCTCAGCCTGGAGAAGAGAAGGCTCCGGGGAGACCTTATTGCAGCTTTCCAGTCCCTGAAGGGGTCTTGGAAGCTGAAGCTGTGGAGGGACCCTTTACCAGGGAGTGTAGTGATGGGACAAGGGGTAATGGTTTTAAACTGAAGGAGAGTAGTTTTACATTAGACCATAGGAAAAAAATTTTCCCTGTGAGTGTGGTGAGACACCGACACAGGTTGCCCAGAGAAGCTGTGGCTGCCCCCTTCCTGGCAGTGTTCAATGCCAGGTTGGAAGGGGTTTTGGGCAACATGCTCTAGTGGGAGATGTACCTAAACCAGGGCAGGGCTTTTGGAGCCAGATGATCTTTGAGGTCACTTCCAACATAAATCATTCTATGATTCTATGAAATACTTATTGCAACAGTTAAAAAACTGTTCTACTAATAATATGATCTAAATTAATATATTTCACTCCATTGGCTCTTACTGTTCTCTACTCAGTGAGTTTCATCTTCAGTTTCATCTTCAGTTTGGATTTCTATGTCTGATGAATGGTACAATATCCGTGTATATTTGGTAGTGAAACATCAGTTTTTCAGGAGGGCATTTTTAATTACCTGAAAGAGAAAAAAATTTATAATGTCATTACTGCATACAATAAAATACAGCATAGGTAGCACAAAATAATGCATTATGTTTGGGAAGCATTGCTAATTCCTTACTACAAAAATGTACAAAGGATAAGATTAAATAATAGAAATTTACTTTGGCTAGCAGATTATAAATTTACAATTATGAAAATCTCACTTCTGAACATGAATTCTTAAGTATTTGGAGGAATCTAGAATCACATACTTTTTTTTCTTTCTCTCTAATAAATTTTTGTATCAGATACATTTTTTCTGTGTTTTGGAATGACTTGTCATTGCATTACTTTGATTTTTTAAATAGCTTTTATTATTTTTACATACATAACACATTAACAAATTGCTTCAAATCTTGCTTTACACACATGAGTGTGTACGTGTGCACTTAATAACTTGCTCATATGTGGCTAGGGAAAGAGAAATGCTTTTGTTTAAACTCTTCCTGTTATCTACAGTAAGCCACACTGGTGCTAAACAAGGCCATACTGCCTTATCAGTCTCCTTTTGTTGCTGCTAACACATAGTGGAAAATAAAGTGTTTTCTCATACTCTGACATGCTGAATGGGAACTAGCCCTCCACATGCTTGGATAACATGAAACAGATTGAATATTGCTCAGTCAACAGAATTTCTCAAAACACTTCAAAAATAAAGCATCAACCAGTGTTTTGGGCTCCATTAAGTAGGGAAAAAAAAAGAAAAAGAAACAGAGAGAGAGCAAAAAAAGCTTTTCTTTCAAAATGCAAAGAGATATTCACAGGTTATTTCCAAAATTGACTCTATTTTCCTTTTTAAGGAATCCAGTTCATTTTAAAAGCCAGCCACACGGTGATGGAAATAGAGGAAAATTGCAGCCATTAAGCGCAGACAGAAAATGTATGCACCAGCTTTAGCTCAACATGAAAATTAAATTCAAACTGCTACAAACTAGGTCTGGATTTTAGTGTTAATTGTTCACATGCCCTCAATACAAATTATTCACACTAATGTACTGCATTAGCCAAGCCTGTCACTTCTACAATTTTTTTGTTGTTGTCGCTGTTGTTGTTTTGTAAATGCCGTCTCATTTTCTGTCCATTGTAGGAATTTAGGTAAGCTGCTTTAGTTGTAAGAAAGTTCTGAGCATAACATTTAAGGCTGCTGCAGCAGTTTCATGGATCATTAACAATTTGCTAATATTGTTTTAGCTTGCAAATTAGTGCAGCTTAGTGACTAAGGAAAGGTTCCATAGCTGTCATCAATCAGACTAAAATTCTTCATGCATGAGATGAAAAACGATTTTTAGCCTTTGAGGCTCAGACAGCAATTACAGTAACAAAAAAGAAAAAGAGAAAAAAAAAAAAAAGGAAAAAGTAGGGTGTGGAAGGAGGAGTGAAGGGGAAAAAGAAAGCTATATAAAATGCTGTTAGCAATTCTATTAAATGTATTTCTTGTTGCACTACAAAAGAACTAACACATGCTGTGTAACCATGCCTTAGCTTCCCGCCATATTAATGAAGTGACAAACTTTAGAAGGAAAAAAGAGAACCTTTCACAGGAAATAACAGGAGATTAGTGAATAAGGAAAAAATAAAAATACCCCCCCCCCCAAAAAAAAACCCAACCCCCAAATATGAGAGTTTGGAAATATTTTTCCTTCGGCCACTTGCCTACTCCTTTTGTATTTGAACTTACTGAACATTTGAGAGACTGAGTTTTACTCACAGGGATGCTCACTGAAACCAAATCCATAGCTTACATGCTCGAGCACTCAGAGGTAGCAAATTCTAAACAGCAGGTACACAGATCTTCATGAAAGAGGACAATGTCAGACTTCTCGGATTCTCTTCGCAGTGACTTAGGGCAGTACAGTTAGGAAGCCAACATGCAGCTTCTGGGGACCACTCAGCAACTATAGTGCAAGCTCTGTTATCACTGAATTTTTCAAAGCAGTTAGCAGTTACGGTCCACACAGTGTGAATGTACAGTTCACAGTGAGGTTTCCCTGACAGAAGCTCCAGCAATGCAGAGGGCAAGAACAAATGCATCCTAGAGAGCAGCAAGGCAGAAACTCGAATGAGTTATGTTACTCTCCTGTAGCATGAGCTACAGATTGGTGTCTTCAGCTTCACTTATATGAGTGAAAAAAGTAGATTTCTCATCAGGTTGTTTTTGTTGTTTGGGGTTTTTTTTGTATTTTTTTTTTTTTTTAGTTTGTTTGCTTGGTTTTTTTAATGAAGTCCTCTCACTCCAAAATATTTTTTCTTTCATCTATCCACTTTAAATGTATCCATACTTTTATAAACTATTGCCTTTTATGTACATCTCCTTGCAGTCTTTTTAATTTTCAAACATTTGCAAAACTTCCCATTAAATCTTCCCCTCCCCCATTGCTCTTCCCTGTCACTCCTGGCCTATGTCTTGTTCTCCTCTACCTCACTGTAGCTCTATGCTCCTCTCTTTCAGTTTTTTCACTTCTTAATGGAAGCTCATAAACTCTACCCAGCTCTATGCAAACTGCACTAAAGAAATAGAGAAAGGATAATATAAGAAGGTAACAGTATCATTGTGATAATGCATTTAGACTTCTTGAAACTACATGTCGCTTGGTGACAGGGATTGTACAGGGATTTTTTTCACTTATGAGTCAGAATTAGATGCAGTAAAGAGCACGTGCCTGTACAGCAGCCATCATAGTTGCAACCTCCATTTCAGCTTAAAACCCTGATGTCTCTGTTAGACAGATGGTACATGAACAGACATCATCATAACACCATCGTATTTTGTAAAGTTCCTTTATGGCATAAGAAAGAAAGGTCTTAATATTCAAATTTATCAAAATGCTCTTCAGGATTGGAGTCTACTGTCTTTATGTGTAGGGAGAGAGGGAAATGAAGCATCAGACATATTTGTAAGACACCATCCATAACTCAGTATTAGCAATCAAGATCATGTAAGGACAGGAAACACTCAGGTAGAGCACTATTTTATCAGTATGCCAGAAGCTAGGTGATCAATATTTTGTAAAATAAAAGACCAGTGTAACAAAAAAAAAAAAAAAAAAAAAATTTAAAGTTTTTAATTATCCTTTTTGAATGTTTTCACCCTATGTTTACAGGACACTAAGTAATTGAACTTTTTCCTGCCCTCTAAAATGTTTCAGTTATTTCTGCTTTCCAAGTGTCTCAGATGGGTTATCATTCCAAGGAACAGAGATAACAATGTAATTTATGTGGTGAACCAAAACTCAAACCAATTCCTTTTTATTGGACGATTGCAAAATTGTTGCAGTCAATCAATACAGTAACATACCAGAGGCAAAGAAACAGACAAGTTTTCCAAACAGGAAATAAAAGTTTTGATAAGTGTTTTGATAGAAATTATTTGCTTAGGTTTAAGATATAAATTTAAAATGGTAGTAATTAGATTTATCAGACAGGAAAAGTTGGGGGGTTTTTAATTATTATTATTACAAAGCTTTCTGTCAGTGTTATTTTTTAAATGCCATATTTAAAAATAAAACAAAGAAAAAAAACCCCAACAGCTCTGATTTAAAGTTCAGTTTAAGATAATGTGAAAGGACTGATTTTCTAGTTAAGTAGTGACATCAAAGTGCATAATTACTTGCATTACAACTATGTCCAATAATGGTGGTTTATGTATGGATTTAGAAGCTTATGTTTGTCTGAACTTTGATGCTAAAGACTACTCCCAGCTGACTTCATGGTACATAAGATAATCATGGATGTCATGTCACAATTTGCAAATGTGAAACTGCATAGAGCTTCATGTTTGTACCAGAAGTTTACAGTACCGAGAAATTTGAACTTGTTAATTAAAAAAGAGTCATAATTTCATTAATTTGAAATTATGCATATTTCAAGTTTCTCTAAGTGATGAATTTTGTATTTGTCTACAATAAAATAAAAAAATGCTGGCACTTACTGAGCCAGCGAGGAGCAATATATTACATAATGGTCCAATAAAGGCTTTAACTGTTATTTAACATTGTAATTTTGAAGACAGTTATGCACAAAAGAGCCCATGAAATTAAGTGATTGCATTTTAACATCTCACCTTGATTGCAATAAAAATCTACACTATAAACAAGAACATGAAAACACAAAAATGTTTAGTTAATCATATTTTACATTTCAGAAAGACTTAAACTACATAAATAATATTTTCTTGGTATATTAAGTGTTAACCACACTTCTGGTAATGTAAGCTATACACATATTTCTAATTATGACATTTATAATCAAATCATCCAACAGAACAGTTATTACAGTTAGATTTATTTTATACCCCTACTGTATCTGAACAACATAATGTAATCCATCAATCAAAAAAAGTAATAATTTATTACTTTTTTTTTCCATTTAAAAGGACATTTTTAATCAGCTTGACAAAATGACTTATGAGTCCTATTTTTTAGACTTCACTATCCTTTAAAAGTTAATTTAAGAACATCAGATACCTAAAATTAAAAAGAAAAAATAATAATACCTTTTAAAAAATGACAAAGATGAAGAAAGCACTTGCTTTTAAATATTTCCAAAGATGTATCTTTTACTTGTTGTATTTACCAATGTGTCCTGGTTCTGGCCAGGCCAGAGTTAATGTCCCAAATCAGTCAGCACAGGTGAGCTGAGTTAGCCCAGGTGAGCTGAGTTAGCCCAGGCTGTTTTCCACACCACCTGACATCACTTTCTTATAAAAAAAGAGGACAGGCTATACAGCAGGTTAGTTCTCTCAATGTCTTGATATCTGCAACAGTCAATTTTATTTTTTTTTTCTTTCCTCCAGTCAACAGGAGTTTAAATGCTCTGAGAGTTTAAGCCCTTAGCCTTTGCAGAGGACAAGATGTTTCACAGAAGCAGAGTAGCCTCAAGATTTCCAGCAGATTTTTCCTTTGATTTGGACAAGGTCACTACTGTGTAGCTGTTTCAGTTTTGGCAGGTATTCTGATTGGAGGGCACACACACAAAAAAAACCCCAACCCAAACAAAAAAAAAACCCACCAAAATACTACAAACTAACCTTACAGACACACACAAAAAAATTCAAAAGGCTATGAGGGGGGGTTTATTCAGTTTTGAAAGATCCCACTTAAACTTATTTTGCAGATATTAAGTGTTGGAGAAATAGAAATGCATGCAAGAGTTTTATTTATCTGATTGATTTGCTATCTTTTAGCCCGAAGAAAGTATTCTTCCAACTGTTTCACTATCACTTTCAAGATACAGTAATGCATTTAAACTGTTTCAATGAAATTTGAATATAGATGCTTGTTTTAACAGGTCTACTCAGTTGTGAACCCTTTATCTCAAAGTTTATAAACAAAATAAATTGTGGAGATAGGACAAGGGGCAATGGCTGCAAATTGGAGCACAGGAAGTTCTGCACCAAAATGTGGAAGAACTTTTACACAGTGAGGGTGACAGAGCCCTGGGACAGGCTGCCCAGGGAGGTGGTGGAGTCTCCTTCTCTGGAGATATCCAAGACTCGTCTGGACGCCTATCTGTGCAATATGAGCTAGGGAGCTGCTTTGGCAGGGGGGTTGGACCCGATGATCTCTCGAGGTCCCTTCCAACCCCTACGATTCTGTGATTCTGTGAAATTCATGATTAAAATTAGAACAAATTCTTCACTTCATTTTTTTACACTGAAAAAAAGCTTTTATTTTTTAGGAGCATAGCTGTTAAAATGTGGTATAGGAAAACTCTTTATTGCCATATTCCTTCACCACTTTAAATAAGAATCATCCTTAAGCTGAAGTCTTGGAAGGAACAGGTTTTAAGATTTGGGAGCTGGGAAGTGGACACAAAATTTCTACAATATGTAGAAGAGTATTTTATCAAATATCTGCTGGGTCGTGAGGAGTATGACTATGATGATGTCAGACTCCTTTTCATCTGAGAGGGATTTTTTCTTTCTGTGACACAGACTCGGACACCACAATGTTTTTTTCCTCCTTATCACAGTACAGAGACCGTGTTTGTCTCCTGGAATGTAAATTTCATTGATCATACTATCTAGCTTTCTACCCTAAGGTTACTGAGTTTGAGCATAAGCATCATGAAACACGTCTGCCTATTATAGACTTTATTTGCAGTGTGTATTTAATCCATTCAGACTAGAGGGGATACTTCTGTGTTTCTTTCCCTCCACAATAATCTGCATATAATTTTATTGAAGTGTGTTAAAAACAGACAGGATTACATATACCCAAATAATTTCAAAATAATACATCTTGAAAAATTAAAGCCTGCAACATGTTTCAGAGCATTGCTTCAATTATTGTGAAACTGTAATTTCTGGTTGAGGTTAATGATGTGGAAAGAGTATGTGATGAGGTCTAATGTCAGACCACTACCAGATGCTACAAATTATGGAAAAGTTACCTACTTTGAGTTGTTTGTTGTTAAATACCCAACTTGCTTCAACTGCATTGTCAACAGCCTCAATTTTACTTATGACACATAATAAGATAAGGAATAAAGCCATTTAAACCAATACATTTGAGTTAAGTTTAATTAAAGTAAAAGAAAATAGGCATAATGTTTTCCACTTAAAAATATTTCACACAGGTTAAAGTGTAATGAATGTACTTTGGAGAGCTATATTTTTTCATTTTTTTCCAGGACTAGCTCTAGTTCAGTGATATGTAAACTCTTTTGATAGAAATTCAGGTCCAAGTTACATTTCTACAGAGTAAACCCAGAAATATACTGGTATATTCATAAAGAAAAAAACAACAAAACCATCTCTGATTTTCTAATCTGGTAATCATATCTGTACAAGCAGATTATGAGCATTTTGCTTTTGCAAATTTGCTGCAAATGAGTTAGCTGCAGAAGAAACAATGCACTAGAGAATCAGTCCTATTGTCCATAGAAGGAATCTTCATTAACTGCCCAATATTACAGAATTCCATCAAGAAAGAAAGAAGAGGTTTACATACTGCTAGGGACATCTTCCTCCATTTAATGCAACCTAAATCACCTGTGATAAAACTTCTTATATACAGAATTAATCTTCATTCCTTGGCAGGTTGGTGACCACTTAGGAGATCATTAGAAGTTGTCATAGTAATTTGGCTATTTAAGTTAGCAGGGAGAGATTTAAGTTAAATTCCCTCATTAAAATTATCGATTGTGATGGTTTGAACCTGGCTGGAGGCCAGACACCCACCAAAACTGCTCATTCACTCCCCTTATTAGCTGGACGGGGGAGAAAATATATGTTGAGGGGCTTAGGAGTCGAGATAAGAAGAGGGCGAGATCATTCCACAATTAGAAATCATGGGCAAAACAGATTCAACACAGAATAAAGAAAAGAAAAACATTATTATTATGCTACACACCCAGTGAAACCAGAGTTGATGGTAAGAAGTACAATCAGATCTTAAAGCACACACCCTCCTCCCTTCTTATCAGACTTCACTTTAGTCATGATTTTACTCCCTTCCTCCCCCCCATTGTGGCATAGGGAGGGGCAGGCACAATTCCTCAGCGGGTCTATCAAGGCATGTGAGGCTGGAACCATAGAATGTCAAAACAGTTCATTGGTCATATTTTATTTTATCATTTCTTAGGCCATCTTGCAACCTGAGTTAGTTCAGAATTACAATTAGTCAGATTACTGACAACCAATATTCGTATGATTAAACAGTGCTGATTTTCTTTACTACTTTTTTCAGATTAAGTCATCTATTTTAAATATCTACTATAGGCTTACTGGCTCAGTCACGCAAGTGCACATATGCACATACATACACATGAAGACAGGAGCATTAAATCCCACCAGGCATGTCACAGTATAGATAATACCTGGTTGTCAGTTATTACCTCAGACTTTTGTGATCAAAGATATGTCAGGGGGACGTCTTACCTTTTGGGTTAGATTTCTTAGGATCACAGGTAGAAGGCACAGTCCTGCAGCAGGACTTTGATGTGAGTGCTCTGCAAAGAAACAGAAGAAAGCAGTTCTACCTTTAAGATTCAGAATTTCCTTAGGGAACTTGTCAATATGATTTCCCCCCCCCCCCCCCCGCCTCCTCTATATACCATCTCACTGCCTGACTAGGTAGTTCATACCTGGCTCTGTCTCAGTCCTGAACAACAGGGACCCTGAACCTCATCATAATCCTCATTTGGGCCAGAATAGAGAAAATATGCAGTCTGAAATTGAGATTCTCAGTTAAATTGGCAGTCCTGGTGGTGAGGGGTAAAATCATAGGATTTTTATTATTTTTTTTCTTGGAGATAAGGGCTTTCATACTGAGACTGCACTCCTCTGATGGGAAGTCTGCTTTAATTAACTGCAACAGAAGATAATTCCTAATCAGTTTAAGAGAAGAAAAAACCCCAAACCCAAAGCACAGACAAAATAAATCTTCCTAAAAAGGATACAATATCAGCACATGAGTTTGTACCTTACTGCAATGGTTCACTTTAATCCCATCTTAATAAAAACTGATACAATTTCCTTATTTATAAAAGACATCTGAGAAAGACATTCAAATTCATGAACTGAAACTTTTAAAGCTGATTAGTCATTTCATACAAACATCTATTAATTTCAAAGGAAAATGTTTCCAAATTGATTAGACTGTTTTGAAATTGTTCGCCAACATATCTAGAACCCTGTGGTAGTGTTATGACAGGCACTTCAAAGCCAAGAAAGATTTATTTGTTATATGCTTGAAAAGGTCAGAGAGAACAGTGCTTACACAAGGACAATGCACACAGTTTTATATAAACACAACAAGATACTCAATTCAAATATTTCCCCAGATAGGGATAACTCTCATGGGTAATTTTCTAAATGACCTTTCAATTAAAAGAGCATACCAAAATGTTTTTGATGAATTTGAAGATGAAATAATCCAGTTTTTCACATAGACCAGTGAGACTGGGCATGTATCACTCATGTTGGTTTGTTAAATATTTTATGGATCATTTTTCTGCTGAATTGGAATGTAATCATCACATAATATTTTCTTTACTGTTTAGGAACATGCCAAGAAGCTTTTTATATTTGATTATTTATTTCTTGGATAGAAAATTTATTCATCAGCATCAGTGGTTACTGTACCTGTCTTCAAGAGCAATTTTAATTAATATAATTTGACAGAATTGTTATGATGCATCAAAAAACCTGGTTATCTGAATAGAACAATCTTTAATGTTGGGTACTAGAATGTATCATTTTTTCCTTCTTGTTCACAGGAAGAATAAAACAAACCAAAGCAACTTAAGGAAATACCTACATACAAACCAAAACCCCATCCTGTCAGTAATTTAATTGATGATAGTAATACAGAAAAGCTGTTTATAATAAAATATATTTTCAGCACATTATGGCTTGAGATTGGCTGGAATTGTGCTTTCCTAGCTTTGGATTTGTGACTGTTACAGTGGTGATAACGCGCTAATGTTTTGGCTACTGCTGAACAGTTCTTGATGGTGTCAAGGCTTTCTCTTTTTCTCAGTCTGCTTCCCCTGTCACTTCGACAAGTAGGCTAAGGGTGGGCAAGAATTTGAGAAGGGATACCACTGGGACAACTAACCTGAGCTGTCCAAAAGGATGCTCCTCAGCAACACAAACTGCAGAGGAGACCATCTTCCAGGGTACCTGTTGCCTCACAGTTTGGCTGTGTATTGGTCTACCATCAGAGGAGGTGAGCAATTGACTTTGCACCTTCTTTCCCCTCCCCTCATGCTTTCACATATTTAACTTTCCTTATCTTGCCCAGTGAGCTTTCTTGGTTTTGCTTTTCCTACTGTCTTCCTCAGTCCCAATGAATGTAGGGGTGGGAGTGAGTGAGCATCTGGGTGGGTGCTGTGTTTCTGGCCAGAGTCAACGCATCACAAAGATATATATGGATATAAGTATTAAATAACTATGCCAATATTATAAATCATGTTTTGATCATTCTGTACACTACATATAGTCCTGTCAATAAACTGTTTCAGCCATACATATCTGCAAGACCTGTTAAGCTGGTGTTTCTTGAGATATGCCTGCTCATTTATTAACAGGACAGAACAGGATGATCTGAGTACTGTTACATCTATCCAATTCTGCCTTTAGCAATATTCATGTATTTACTCATTAGGTGTGTCAAGGTCAACTGGCACCTCAGCTGAGCAAACGCACATCTTTATATCACCCCAAAGCCAACACTATCATACACATCTCTCTGATATTAAGGTAGTACTAGACTCCATAAATTATTCAAAAAAATGCCTAGATGACTTGGCTTCTAGTCTGCAGAGCCTCCAACTGCAACCCTTCATAAACTATGTGTTAGACTGTGAAAATCATTAGTCCATCTCATAAATTATAAAAAATGGGTTTCTGGTATATTCACCTTTTTGTCCTGAAAATATCTTGCCCATGGCTTCGTGTTCTACCCTCATGGAACATACAAATCTAATTTAAAAAGTAAAACCTAAAATGTTTAACTTTCCTCCCCTCCCCCATAAGTACAGTAAGTGAAATTTTGAACAGTAAATGGTACAGAACCAAACTTCAAATAAAATCACAAAATTGATGCCACTGTGCTTGAGCGTGAGATAATAATAATAAAAATATATATATATATAATGACATAAACTAATGTTTAGCAAAGTCTAGGAAGACTGAAAAATGTCACTTGGAAGTTAGAGCATTCTAGGCCATCCTTTTAAGGAATTTTAAATAATTCCATTTAAGGACTCTTTATAATTGTACATTTTTGTACATTTCTAGTTTTGAATATTTGAATAGAGTATATCTCAAGACAAGTAAGGCTTAGAAATCATTTGACCATTAAAGATGTCAGGTTTCTAAATGTGTTTGAAGAAAATAATACACAGTTTCTGAACAATTTTGCATATGTTAAGCACTATTCTCGGGTGCCTCTCCTTGAATATTTTTAACATTTGTGCAATGAAGAGTGGTGCTATAAAAGAGTAATTGGTACACTGCTTATATTTATTCTAATTGTACTAGCACACTAATTTGCAAATTACGAGATACCCTTACATAAAGTTTCATATAATTATTTTCAGTGTCTATATCTCTCCAATTACTATGAAGAATCTACTTATTTCTAATTGGTTTTCATCAATATGAAAGCCTACTTTGTACTTACTATCAGTTATGACAAACGTGTTTTTTTTTTCAGAAAATGAGGCTGCAGAAGTATCAAACATTTTTTTAATAGGATTTTAATATATTTCTGTACTGAAAGAAATCAAAGTTACTCTTCTGGTTACACTTCTGATAATGAGTTACTTTTAGTCGTATAGGTGATTATATAAACCTAATATTTTGTTCTGTGTAAAACATTTTAAAAATCTTGATCTCTGAATATGTTCACATGATCTTTTTTTTTTGTCTGACTTACCGCAGTGTAAACTTTTGGCCTCTCCCTGCCCATGAGCCAAATGAGTTGGAGAAGAATCATCTCCAAAATGGAAACCAGCATAAAACGTCCTGCTGGGGTCCCATTTAACCCTCCAGATTCCATATACATATTATGAAACTCGCAACCGGATCAGTGAAAACTCAGTTATAGTTAACTGTATTTTTATTCACAGCTACTATTTCAGCTCTCCATTGCTACATAAAAGGAGCACAGTTAGGCACTGTTCCTCTGGAAAACAAACTGTGGTTCCAGAGTCCATTGATTGCTAATTGGAAACTATAATGCCAACATTTGAAAAATGCCTGTGTGGACATATCATGGTAGATCATAACCTTTAAGTGTTTATTATCAGCCTGAAACTGTATCTCTTTTACATGCCAAGGGACATAGGTGGAATCACATTTCCAACAACAAAGGTAATTTTTGTTATTTTGTCATGAAATTTCTCCCATTTTTCTAGAATTCAGTGCTCATGCATGTGCTTTAAGGCGTCTATTAACTTTTCCTCTGATAAATCTTAAAAAGAAAAGGAAAGAAAAATTTGAAAGGACTATAGTTCAACAGTGCTCTATATTATATTTTGTAATTGAAAGATCAAGACTGCATCTGGTTGAGAAAATCAGCATTTCCAGCTGAGCTCTGGCTCCCCTTTTTTCAGACAAGTGTAAAGAGCAAGGGATTTGTCTCCTTTACCTGAACAGAGGACCGAAGAAATAGAGGCCAAAGGGGAGAACCATTTCCTGGTTTTCTGCATGGGATGTCCTCACTGTAAGTCTTGTTGCAGTTAACGAAAGCACTCAACTTTTTGCCAAATAATTGCTTACTCTGTTTGGAAAATTAAATCTTTACCTGTTGTGGGGAAGGTAAGCACATTATTCCTCTTCAACCAAAGAAAGATTTTTCTCTCAGTGCTCAAAATTATATTGATAATATCTGACCCTCCCCACATATTGTCATATAAGGGGAGGATGATACTTGGGATAAAGGAGTTGTTTGCTGGAGATTGAGAGTCTGTGCAGATGATGTTCGTGGTTTCTCTAGGGTATTGTTTAACCTGTCCACCATTTCAAAGAACATCTATCTGTCCAAACACTTATAAGGAATGCTTATTATTATTTCTGTGCTTTTCCTTGCCAGTTCACATGAAATCCATCCACCTTTTGTGAAGGTCTCATTTTATTTTTGAGAAGAGAACAGAAATTAATTCCATTTTCACCCTCTGTTGATAAGACATATTTATATGCTTCCTAAAGTTTGAAAACATCAGTCAGAAGTGACTCAATCCATTTGTATCTCAGAAAATGTTTGGCAGTTGCAAGTATATTACCTGTCTACCTGTTATGTTCCTACCTAGGAAGGAAACAGCAATGCTTGTAGCAATTAGCATGAGTCAGGCACAGGCAGTACAGACTGTAAAAATGTTGACTGACTTTTTACTCTCTTAGAAGTAGATAAAATGCAATCAGCCAGGTGTCCCCCCCAAAAAAGGAATAATTTTGGGGTGTTCAAGATAATTAATTAAATTGAGCAAACAACATTTTGATCAGTAACAAGTGAAAATGTGTCCAGGTCTGTCCAGAATAGATTGTGAGTCCCAAAAATGGCAACAGCAGATAATCATAGAATATCCCTAATTGGAAAGGACCCGTAAGGATCATCAAGTACAACTCCTGTAAGATGTAAGATAAAATATAAGATAAGAAAGTGAAAGTGCAATTGGAATGGGCTAATCATTAACTAGGTTTTAACTATCCAACTCCATCAGTCACATAAATGAAAATTGTTGAGGGTACTCAGAACACCAGAAAGACTCTGGGGCTGGGTGGGACATACCATGACCCTGTCCCAGGAGCCATGGACATCTCCGCAACCTCTAGAGAACACTAGACAGCACATTGGCTCATCCTACTTCTCTCTAACACTATGGCATCTCTCCCACAAAACAGAGATGTCATGTTATTTGTAAAATTGCATAGATCTGTGATTAAAGTGTTCTGGTATGCAAATGTCTTTAGCCTTCAAATTGTATTTAGGTCTTGATCTGTGACAATATACCTAGCCATTGGTCTCATGAATCAATATGCTTTCCAATCAAACATCTGATTTATAGTTAGCAATGAAAATGTTTGTGTAATTAAAACATCCACTTAATAAATTAATAAAATCAATTCATATGGTATTAAAAAAAATACAGGGCAACAAGGCCTGGATTACAACCAAGGGAACAAATAATATACCAGACTGTTGGGAAGAAACAATTCCTTAATTTGACTTAGTGAATCAACTTTTTAATTCAGTTAAGTCTATCTTTTTGTTGTTGGAAGGTTGGTTGGTTGGTTTTTTGTTGTTGTTTTTTTGTTGGTATATTTGCCCTATGTATTTGCATGACTTTTTCATTATTTCATTCTTTACTTTTGTATATATGTATACGAAATCTATCATTGATGACCCAGCAGCATGTCTGTGGATGGCATCTAGTCAGTTGAAATACGTTTGAGCCAGATATAGAGAAGGTTTAAAGCAGCATAGCTCTTGAAGCCAGATGACTGATGAGACCTTGCATCCATACAGGATCTGCCTTCTGTTACCTGATGAGTGCATTTTCACTGATAGCTAGAGAATCTGTTTCAGACGAGTACACATTTCACTCAAACATATAATTAATGTGCACAAAAGTGATAGTGAAGAAAACTGCATTGTCACTAAGGGCACCTTCCAAACAGATCACCCTTATTGGACAGTAAATAATAATAACCACTGAAATCAAAACAAATCCAGAACTACTGTACATCAAGATTTTGATAGGGTATGTGGGGAGGAAACAGAGCTGCTTTAATTATGACATCTGGTTTCATATGTAAATCCCATTTCCTCTCTTCCACTTTTTTATATATAGAAAGAATTTTTTTTTTTTTCTTCATTTTAACTTTCTTAATTTTTGGCCATTTCAAAAGCCTTACAGTTAGTTCTTTAGGTTTAGTTAACCAAGTAAATATAACTAATTACAAAGATTTTCTGCCTTTAACATGTTAGGTGAATTCAACAGAGATCTTCATGTTTAAGATGAAGGGTCATTTCTTATATGCATACTTGAAGGAAAATGAAATAGACTGTGATATAAATTAATACTAGATTAGAAAAATGTATTGCTTTTTTTCATGTTAGTTCATAATTATTCAATTAAATACTGATGACAAGTCCCAAAGATTTGAAATCCTCATTTAAGTCCTATAAATAAAATTCTGTTCATAAACAAAATTTTCATGCAACGTCCAGTTGAAAAAAGAATGTGTTCATAAATTTTTAAGAGCAACAGAGTTCAAGTAATGTGTTCTAAAGGAAAATATATTATTTTCTTGCCTTTTATATTCTGCAATAAACAAACACAGGTATGATTTATTTTTCTTCATGTTAAGTGAAGGAGACATCTAGTAAAGTAGAAACGGTCTTAAGAATCAAAGCTATGTAAGGGAAAATGTTAAACGTGGTTTGAACTAATACAGGCTTTGTAGTAAAATGCAGTAATACTTGTGTTTATCATAACCTGGGTTTTTTTTTAGTAAAGTACATATCATACAATTATAAAAGTGAGGCAACCTGTAGAGTTGATGTGAAAGGTTAAGGGGAAAGAAAGAAAGAAAGAAAGAAAGAAAGAAAGAAAGAGAGAAAGAAAGAAAGAAAGAAAGAAAGAATGCAATATACATTTATGTACAAGTGAATGAGGAAGAAGTAGAAATGTCTGAAGCCATGATTTTAAGAATGTTCCTTTTAAAGCAAGTATAGTTTAAAATATGATTTGGTTATGGACTACATTCTATGACGGCACATTCATCACACAACTGAACTGATTATTCACACACAATTAGATTTAGTTAGGATACGGACTCATATGGACACTTTAATCATTTGCTTCATGAATTGAAAAGGGGCATGCATTTGATTTACTGTCATCTGGGTGGGTGATAAAGATCAGCCAGATGATAAATGTTATAAATGAATTTGCTGATCGAAGCTATCCTTTCATTTGTTTTGCACAATAATTAAAGATTAATTAAGTCAGTCATGCCTCTAATGAAAGACTCTTACCTGCAGTTCTCTTCATCCAACTGGAAAATTTAAAAATACAAAACAGACAAAAATTAATATTCTTCACAGAACAAGGAACTGGATAAACAGAAAGGGGAATGTTTGTATTGTTCTGCAAGTACTGATGCAAACAATGTATAACATTTACACTCTGCCTATTTAGAACAATAATAGAACAATAATTACTTTTGGACCTGATACTGGTAACATTCAAAAATGAGCATGCAATCAATATAAAACATATAAAGCATTTATTTTTTTAAATAGTGAAAATTAATTATTTGCTCGACAGAGGTAAGCATAGACTTTAAACTGAACAACTAAATCTACTAATGATTCAGAACGAGAGCCTTTCTGATAAATGAATAGAAAGCAGTCACTTATTAAAGGCAGTCTTTTGAAATGTAATATTTTTTCTGGTTCAAGTGCTTCACAGCAATCAAGAAGGCATGTTTGTTTGTCATGATCAATACCCTAAATTAATCTTTAAAAAATAAATTACACACTTGTAATGACTAACTAAGTTTGCTCAAATATATGACTTTGTACTTAAGAACTTTGAATCCATGTGTACTTTTTATGCATATGTGTTTGGCAAACTGCTATTTATAGCACTTCTAATATGCTCGTGTGGGTTTTTTTTGCATCACTGTGCCAGAAGGTGCATGCTATATTCCACAATGGCTTCACTATCACAATACATGGTGTCAATGTTCAGTTTCTTAACTCATGATTTAAAACCTAATGTTGTAAAGTATAAACTGAACAAAAATAGAAAATACAAAGACTGTGAAATGCTAAATAGTTATTCAAGATGATCCGATGGAAAACAGATTGGAACACTAAGAGTATTTCTAGATTAAAAACAATTATTTCTGAGACCTTTCAGAAAGATGAAGGAAAAAACAATCAAGCTAAAAATGGAAAATGAAATATTTATCTACAATGTATTTTAGACACCTATTTACAGTCAGGGAAAATTTCCTCTATAGGAGATGGGTCAGTGTGAGAGAAAATCTAACCTTTAGATGGTTAAAGGTATATTATATGACTTTAGCCCTTATGGTTCTGTTGAAACAGAAAGTGATGAATAAGAGGGAACACTTTCTTATAAAATTAATGTAAATAGAAGGCAAATTTCTATGTAACACTGAAATGTACTCTCATATGAAGATGGAAGGGACTATGTAAAGTTTCCTTCTTGTTTTATGCTACATTAATTTCTAAAAGGATCTGGTGGTTGACAAGGTACTTAGCTAAAACTCTTAGCTGCCAGTAACTATAGAGTTTGTTCATTAATTATATCCTTCTCTTGAAGCAGTAAGAAAGCTATAGATTGTAAAAATAGTTACACAGGTTAGAAAAAATGCAATCTATACAACAGTTCTGATTGATTTTAGTAATTAGAACCCTAATCTCATGATAATTATGTTTATTCATGAATTATGATAATCATAAGTATCCACAATATTTTTTAATTACATTGGAATTTAAAGTAATCACATGCTTTCCCAGGAAACCTCTCTACTTTTATATTCTTTGGGCCATTTCATGATTCCACAGAGAATTGACAGAATGAAGGGGAAACGTCTAAACATTAGCAGTACAAAAGGACAGAGCTGTCCTTGCAAAGATGCTAGTATATAGAGTATGTTGCTCAGGGATGCTGTCAAATTTTAAAATTATACCTTGTAGAACAGTCATACTGTCATATACCAGAGGTTGGACTGGAGCTGCAGTTATGCTACAGATGCACGATGTAGAGCAATGGAAGTTGCTGGTAGCTTTTCTTAACCTTCTGTATCTTCCAAACTTTAGTCATGCTATGGCTGTGTGCCATGCTGCTGCTATCTTCGTCTATATAAAGACAGATGCATCTGCCCCTTTATGTGATGTTTTTGGATTAAAATGTGGCATTTAATGGAAAGACAAGAGGAAGAAACAAAATGCAAAAGCTATTAGGAAAAGCATTTCTAATCATTGCTTAAATGTCATCTTTCTGAAATATGAGCAGTAATTTCACATAAGTTTGGCTAACATATATTATGTCGTATATTTTGCAGCTGTAAACTGGGATACATGCAGAAATGCCAGTGGAACATGGCATTTAACAAGATAAGAATCCTCCTTAAAACAAGATCAGGACTGGAACTCAGCATGTTTTCATCTCCAGATATATGATTTCTTGCTCATCCATGCTTCCAATTTCTGATAGCTTGAGAAGTAGGCCTTTCAGCATATTATTAACAAAGACTGATATTGAAACTAAGGTTGAAAAAAAAATGTACAGATTGAGACATTTACCCCCTGCCCACCAGACTGATAATTGTAATTTATGTTAGTGGAAAATACACCTCATGGCTCCCATGTTCTGTGAGTTGAGTTGATATTGTTCTGATACCAGGATACCATTGTTACTGAAGTTCTTGTTTTAAGTATTTGCCTTTCATGTCTCTGGTGTTTCTGAGAGGTTGATTGACACACATGATGACAGAAATTCTTTGACGTGCTTAGTAACCCTTTGAATATAAAATATTGCTTTCACTTTTGTGTTGGGTAGTTGAGTTTGAGGATTTTTTTCCTCATTCATATGATTACTTTTCTCTTTGAGATGTCTGTTTAAAACTACTGAAGTGAACTGTACAAGAGACTAGGGTTGCTGCAAATTAAAAAATTAAATATTACCTTCAAATAATTTCAAAACTAATTTTTTAAGACCTTTTCATTTTTTTAATATTTATAAATATATAAAATCTCAATCTTGAAAATCAAAGTAGCATTTAGTCAGAAAAACTTAAAATTAACAAACTGTGAAAGAACTTTGATTTGAAATTAGAGATCTTTTGTAAATTTTATTCTGAGAGATTTGTTTAGAAGCTTTGAAAATATCCTTTAATTTTTAATGAAAGTTCAGATGTGAGAAAAGAATACAACTCCTCATAAATTCTGTCTGTTTCACTGACACCTCAAGAGATTATGGCTGTTCACCTGCCTCCAACAACTGTCACATCTGTGTGTCATAGTAAAATGATAAATCAAAGACATCACAAGTGCCTTAAAGAGTTTTATATTTTTGCAATGTGAAATGTTTGCTTTCTAAACATGAAGGTCATTGTGCTTATACTTCTTTTTTCTTTTTTTTTTTTTCTTTTCTTTTTTTTTTTAGCTTTGGCAGATCCCTGGTCTGACTCTCTGGTTATGCGTTAGTGTAATGAAAGTTTTAGTCTTCATAAAAGTTACATTAGCCTACTATGAGAAAACAAGACATTGCAGTCACAGTTCCCAAATGGAATTCATTCACAGAATTTAGTTTGTTTATCTTTAAACAATTTTATATACGCAAGACTTTTTTTTCTCCTCACGAAATAAGTCACTCATTCTACTGGTTTGTGTTTATATTTCTCAAATTTTAGTTGAAAAAGTGGGAAGACACATTGTGTTTATCAATTTGTAGCTTATTATAACATCTTTCACAGTACTCAATTTATCACTTATAGAATGGTTTAACAGAAAGATGACCTTTTAAGTTGTTGTTTCTTGTTCACTGTTGTTCTTCTGTTTCTAATTTAAACTGAAGTCAAAAAAGGAAAATGAACTACTTAAAATTATATTTAGGAAGTTAGATAATTGGAATTAGTCAAAATATGACATTTAATTATTTGTGTATTTGTATTTGTTACATGAACCTCATACTGTTTCATGATCCTTTGTAGCCTCTTTCATGGTTTCTCCAGCAGAAAAAAAATAAATCTTCAGAACACTGAAAAGCTTTAACCTTAAGAGATGCCCAGAGGCCAGTAGTTGTCCTAACAGGAGGGAAAAAAAGATATTTAATTATTAAAGAAAGCATAAGGATGAAAAGACCAAAATTCCTTTTTTAATAATGTGACAGTCATAGTATTGGCATTACTTTGTAGTTCAATGCCACAATTTGACATACTGTTTTCATATATTTATGCAGGATATTGAAGGAAGAGGAATAAATCAACATAACATTTCAGTGATTATACTGATACAGCAGAATGTGCAATAAAATTTGATTTTTGCTGTTCTCAGTGAAAAGTCTTGGACTCTGCCCTGTCCTGAGAGAAGACGTCTCAGGGCTGGCCTGGGCTTATCTTGACCAGAGCTGGGCTGAGGTAGTTTCGGCTCCTGCCTCGAGTCCAGGAGCCTGTGGCCTCCCCTGCCTGAGTTTGACCTCTGCCAGTGCCTCCATGGGAAGCGTCTGGCAAACCCAGGGATCATTGCCCAGCAAACAAGAAACCCTGGGGGAGCTGAGCCTGGGAAGACTGTGGAGACACGCTCACTATCAGCTGGGAGCAACCAGAAGGCAACCACCCAGGATAATGTATTAATAAACGCAAACAGGATTTATTTTATCATTTCAGGAAAGAGACATTTCAAATCGCACTTTGCCTGGCAAAGAACTCATGATGAGAATATATCATAAAATCTTCCTCTATTTTTCTTGAGGAGGCTGATGCCATCACCTGCAAAACTCAAGGGACATTGGAACGGTAAGCAGAGCACCAAATAGATAGGAATACATAGGAAAGGGTTTAATGAGATAATTTCAACTGTACTACACTTTTCTATATAAAATAATTTGAATTGTTATACTGGTAAAACATTGATTTGATTATTATTAAATTTTAGATTAATCTACATTTTTCTCAGAATGAGTAGCATTGCTGGTGGCAATTTCTGAAAACCTTCCAAAACCTCTTTCCTTGTAAATAATTCTTAGGACACAATAGGAATGACATGAAACCTTGAGGAGACAGAGATCTTTTTTGGAGTACTAAAGATGAAATATTCCCAACAAACCTACAGCATCAAGAATAAAATAGTACTAGTTTACTGGCAATCCCAACTCCTCAGTAGGAAATATCAAGTGAAGCTACTTGACCAATAGGAAAAAGTAAAGAAACAAACAAACTCAATGTCATTGTTATCATGCTTTGGATTCGGTCCTACTAGCAGGGTAGGACAATGGCTCTAACAGATGGAGTAACCTTGGATTTCTCGTCTCTGATAAGGGTTAACCAAGCAATATGACCATAACAATTTTGTCATACAAGCTGATCTACTGCCAGAAACATCTTTAACTCTTTGTTATAACTAGAAAGTAGGAAAGTAGTCAGTGTTTGGAAAAGGGCATGTTTCAGAAAGGACAAAGGTAAATAAAGGCAGCTGTGGTGAGATGATCCTCACTGGATTCCAGATGCCCCCCAAAGCCACTCTGTGATTCCCCTCCTCAGCTGGATAGGAGAGAGAAAATATAACAAAAGGTTCATGGATTGAGATAAGAACAGGGAGAGATCACTCATCAATTACCATCATGGTCAAAACAGACTTGACTTGGGGAAATTAATTTGTTACCAATAAAATCAGAGAAAAGTAATGAGAAATACAACCAGATCTTAAAAACACCTTCCCTCCACCTCTCCCTTCCTGGGTTCAACTTCACTTTCTCTACCTGTTTCTCACACAGTGAGAAATAAAGGCAGATTCAGTTTGCAAAGGATGAGGATGTATTTTTTTTTAAAGAAATAAAGGATATAGTGCAAAATGTAGGATACCGTAAAGGAATGTTAATGAGGTTGAGTATCACCAATTTCTGATTAAATTTTTATTACCTTGAAAGTAATCAAACATGTCTCTAGCTTGCTGTGGAAAAATAGGTCTTGTGAGGACAACACGGTATAGCTAGTATGCTTTTTAAAGGACAGAGAAAAACACTTTCATCTTGACACCATAGGCTACCTTGAGAACAGGTTACAAGGCAAACACTATCAATGGTATGAATCAATAGAAAGAAAAATCAATAGAGAACAAGAGATATTGCCCTTGCATTACAAGCCTCCATGTCTTGTGTCTTGAGGTCACATTAATTGATCCAACAGTACCTATTTATGAACACGAATTTTCACCATTTGTAGAAAAATCCCTCAGCCTTGCTTTCTGAGTTTTAAAAACATGGAATGGTAGTTCACAGCATAAGGAACAGCAGTGTGTGCTGTCTTGTAGTAGACAGATACTACTACTATTTTGAAAATATCAGCATTGCACTATTATATCTTGAAGTTATTCTGATTTAGAAGTCTCATTGTATGAAATAAGGTGCACAGGTGACCCAGAAGAATAACTAGATGAATATTTTTTGCCATAAAGCAAAATAATCCATTGCTTATACTGTTGTCTTACAACATATTTTTTATTGGAATCATTTGCAATGCTGCTTATATTGAATGATCTTTAAAAAAATTAGAAATATAATACAATTCAAAATACAGAATTGAAAACCATAAAAGAAATAATAAACAAAACAAAATTGTGTCTAGATTACATTGAGAAGCAGTGAACGTGAGACCTAGAATTTGCACTGATGTGATAAAAGGATACTCAATCTTCTACTGAAGTGTTCTCTGACAGATGATGGAGGCCCATGTCTCTACTCCCAATCTTGTCCTCTTGACAAGAAGAGAAGAGAAGATTTGACTCATGTGGTATGGTTATAACAGTCTATTTGATTTATAGTCCTGCTCCATCTTCAATGATCAATCACAGGGCTTGTCCATAGGTACCCCCTGTTCACAAAATTATGTACCTTAAGACTCATTTTCCTGTGTTTTGGCACCCCTTTTTCTCAACCTTGAAACTCTCTTTTCTCATCTCCTTCAGCTGCACTTAATAAGACTCATTCTCTAGACCCTTCAGCAGTTTCATGTGGAACATCCAATTTCATATGTTTTTATCTGTAATCAAGCAAAACTATCTTGTTGTTTTGGGTGGCTAGGTTCTGATAGAAGAGGGGGAGTTGCAGAGGTGGCTTCAAGAAGCAGCTAGAAGCTTTCTGCAGGCCCAAGAGAGTAAACACCAACAGGCTCAAGTCTGGAGTCGTTGTTGACCAAGGCCGAACAAATAAGCGATGGTCACTGAGCTTCTGGGAATCACATTTAGGAGGAAAAAAAAACACGCAAATGCTTTTTGCCACCAGAGAAGGGAGTGAGAAGATGTAAGAAACTGTGCAGACACCAAGGCCGGTGAAGAAGGAAGGGGATGGGGTGCTCCAGTTGCCAGAGAGAAAGATGTCCCTGCAGCTGAAGCAGGTATGCTGGGGAGGTTTGTGACCAGGCTGGAGTAGTTTGGGCTTGAGAGACTGAGAGGCATTCTGTGATTTTATGACCGCACCCAATAGAAGTCACCCATGCTGGTGAACAGCTGAAGCCCTGTGAGAAAGGACTCATGTCGGAGAAGTTTGTGGAGGACTGTCTCCCATGGGTGGGACCCCGCGCTGGAGTAGGGGAAGGGTGTGAGGAATGCCCCCCTGGCCAAGAAGGAAAACAACTTAAGAAGAGCTCACTGAAACCCCCATTCCCCCAGTCCCTGCCTGTCCACATACCACAACGTGAGATGAAGAAGAAAGAAAAATCATGACTAAAGTGAAGTCTGCTAAGAAGGGAGGGGTGGGGGGAGGTGCTTTAGGATCTGGTCACACTTCTCACTATCTGACTCTAGTCTCACTGTGTATGTGTAGTGTAATAAATTAAATAGCTTTCTTTCCTTTATTCTGTGTTGAGTCTGTTTTACCTATGACAGTCATTGTGGATTGACCTCTTCCTGCCCTTATCTCAACTCCTAAGCATCTCAATATATGTTTTCTCCCCAGTCCAGCTGAAAAGGGGAGTGATAGATCAACTTTGGTGGTCATCTGGCCTCCAGCCAGGGTCAAACCACCTCCAATTATCACTTTGAATACGTATTTCTTCGAGTACCTGAAATGAGATGAGCTCACAAGCTCAACGCAAAATTCTGCAAACTCAGACAAAAAAAAAATGTTCACAGAGATTTACAAAGTTGGTGAGGTGCTTGGACAGAAAGACTTGAGGAACAGCTGAGGGAACTGCTGTTCTTTAGTGTGGAGAAAAGGAGGCTCAGGGGAGTCCTTATTGCTCTCTACAACTCTTTGTAAGGTGATTACTGTAAAGTGTGTGTTGGTCTCTTCTCCCAATCAACAAATGATAGCACAAGAACAAACAGCCTCAAGTTTCACCAGGGGAGGTTTCAGTTTGATTTTAGGAAAAATATATTCACGGAAAGTCTTACCAATCATTGAAACAGTCTGACCACGTTAGTAATTGCATCACCAACCCTGGGGGTATTTAAAAGAGGTATAGATGTGGTGCTTAGGGATATGGATAGTGCGGGACTTGGAAGTCTTAGGTTTATGGTTCTATGATAATTTAATGCACAGTAAAGATAATATAGTAATACAGGTGTGAAAGTGTATACCTGGATCTTTGCAAATGAGTATTTCTACAGTGATAAAGTAGTTGAATGCAGTAATATATTTGAAATAAATTATATTTCTCTACAACATAAGCAGCTTAGTGTATCATTAAAAAAACAACAATAAAAAGGTTTAATTTAACAGGTAAGTCAGTGAGTTTTGTCACAGAAACTTTATGTAACTGCTACTATATATTGTGGCCTTCAATGCTATTGAAATGTATCATAGTGACAGAATACAACTAATAGTTTATTTTAAGGTTTGCATTACATTAGAAGATGTGTTCAAATTATTGTCATTCAATTTTGCACTTAGTTTCTTCTACTCATTCAGCTAAATACTGGAACTATGGAACATATAAGGAAAGTTTCAGTTGTATTTCTCTAAACATATATATGTGGGTTTATATATTGATACATATACATAAAAAAGGGGAATAAAACAGGTAATATTCTAAGAATAGTTACCTAGCTTGAAATTGAAAAGATAAATCAGTAATATTTTATTTTCATTGGTATTACAGTATTTGAATTCTGAATAGAATTCCTACTCTCAGTATATGGTAACCTTCTCTGTTGATTTCATGTTAAAAGGTTTCCAAGCTTAAATGCTTGGCAGAACTATTTTTGACTGAATATTTTACTGTGCTTAATATTGTCACTATGTCTTGTTCAAAGAATATTTTGATTTAACAGCTAAGTTTTACTGTGTTGCACAATATTGTTAAGAAATGTAAAATACAAAATCTTAGGATATACTTATCAGGATAATTACAGTTTTCCTGGGGTATCCAGAAATGTATACATATAGAAAGGATACATAAAATATTCATGTTTTTTTCCCTGCTAAAATCAACTGCAAGAGAAGGGCATGGGGTCAGAAGTCAATCTTTCTGTATCAGAAGAATTTGTAGAAAAATCATAGAAAAGCATTTCTAAAGGGCTTAGAGAGAATAAAGCACAGAATATTAAACTAGAACTTGTATAAACAAGTCTTTAGTGAGACTGTGCAGCAGAAATGGAGATAAATCAGCTCAGCAAAGACAGAACTGAATAGCATAAGAAGGAAACAGTTCACTGTAAAAGTGCACCACATTTTCAGTTAATATAAACAAACATAGTACTAATGAATTTGATGGGCCAGTATTTGTTGATTTATTCTATCTGAGAAAGGAATCCAGAAAGAGAATTCCTATATAAGTAGTGTTACATTTTCTTTTTGCTCAGAGGAAGAAATAAATTGTCGTTTTTTGCCAGCCAGAGATCAAGTACAACATTCAGACTTGAAAAAGAACAAATGTATTTCTCCTCTTATTTCTCCTCTTATTTCTTTAAAACAAACAAAATCCAGCACCTCTTTTAGTGCAGAACACTATAAAAGTATATTCTGATATGTGACCAGTAAAACAAGTTAAGAATTAATTTTATGGGGGAAAAGCCTGTCTGTTTGATTAAACTCTGGCTTTATGTTAGTATCTATCAGCAACAGTTGCAAATTATCAGGTTTCTGCCTCTTCTGTTCCCACACTTGCTTATTCCCCAGGAAAGATTACCATCCCTGTTCAATTCCATTTCTGTCTCACCTTACTATAACCTACATTTCCTGAAATGATCCACTGAAATAAATAAATAGATGTAGTGTGTTTTACTCTTAAAATGGCTTGTCTCACTCGTCTGGTTTAGAGCAAGGCCACACAGCTGAATCAGCACACCCGAGGGTGTCATAAAATCTTGCAAAGGATGGGGAGCAAAATATCTTAAATTAGATCCTCCTCCAGTGGAACAGTAATGGAGAATGGAAGCCACAAACAGGAAGAAATTGGACCATGTCACAAATTCCAACATCTTTTACAGCTGTAAGAAAGCAATCAAATTCCTCTGCACATATCACCTCCCCAGCTGAGTCAGCCCATATATCCTGGAGGTAGAAAGCAATACAAGGAAGCAGAATCTTCACTACTTTTGATAGGAGTTGTTTCATAGGACCACCGATCTTGAGTATATCCAGGGGTCTCGTTTTTTTTAGAGTGATCATACAACTCCTGTTCAGGCTTTATTCCCAGATCACAGAAATGTATTTCTGATGCACTGTAGTAGTAAACTTTTCCTATTCAGAAGAAGCCTTAGATTTTCAAAATCATACCAAACCCATTGGAAAGATTGTTTGCAACTGCACATACTGGACAGGTTTGCCATTGTCCCTGTCATGTACCTAATGGGAACAGTTAGACTTTTTTGAAAGACTGAACTACAACTACTACACTATGTTAGTGGAAGGAGAAATTGTTTAATCTATGCATTTAATCAGCACTACAGCTGACATATCTCTCTATATAATGTGCTTCAGGCAATACTTAAGCATCTTCTTCAGTCACTTCCTACAATATAGTTATCTCAGTGAAAATATATCACCTGCAGAATATAGAAATCTTTGGACATTGTACTCATTCTTTCAAGATAAAGAGGGAGGATAGCCCTTAACAGCTTAAAACAGCTTGCCAAAATATCACCTCAAGCAGTGGGATTCAAATCTAATTATATATTTGACAGGCTTTAGAAACAAATGGAAATTGTCACAAGGATGTTGAAAAATACAAGATAAGAAAGGAGAGCTATCCTCAAATGTTTAGTAGCCAGAGACATGAATTTCTTTCAGATTAGATATCAGCTTTGAAAATGCTCAGACCATACTTCTAAGCCATTTAGACAACCCTGAGAATGAATTTTTGAACCTGAAGTAGGACACAATTTCATAAAATGCATGTCATGACTTTAAAATGATCACATGTTAAAGCAAATCCTGCAGTCATACAGTTCTGTATTATGCCCTAAATGTATGCTCACAAACCACTGACACCACTGTTAGAGACAACTTCAATAGTCACCTGGTACATAAAGAGCAAAACTGCACCTGAGTCTTTTCAGAGGAGAGAAGTTCTATCAGCCAATTATTTAGCTAGTTTTCCATGACATTTAGTGATTCTTAGGAGGCCTTACAGCTCAACTGCTGTAAGCAAAAATCTGATCACTTAAATAAAATGGATCTCAGCTTTCATTCATTAGAAATAACAGAACGGTTGACGTTGGGTCATCTAGTCTAACCTTCCTGGTCAAGTAGGGCCACCTACAACCAGTTGCCCCGAACAACGTCCAGATGGCTTCTATACCCTACAAACTCCAGGGAAATCTGTGACAATGCTCAGTCACGCTCACAGTAAAAAAAAAAAACCCTTATGTGGAGATGGATTCTCCTGTGTTTCAGTTTGTTCCCACTGCCTCTTGTCCTGTCACTGGGAACCACTAAGAAAAGCCTGGATGTTTTCTTTACACCCTTTCACTGGGTAATTATATACATTTGATAAGATCCTCTGAGCCTCCTCCAGGCTGAACAGTCCCAGCTCTCTCGGCCTTTCCTCATAAGAGAGATGCTCCAGTCCATCATCTTCATGGCACTTCACTACACTCTCTCCAGTACATTCATGACTCTCTTGTCCTAAGGAGTCCAGAACTGGGCACACTACTCCAGGCATGGCCTCATCAGTGATGAGTAGTTGACAGGGATTACCTTCCCTAACCTGATGCCAACACATTGTCTGATGTAACCCAGGATCCCATTCACCTTTGAAACAAGGGTACTTAGTTGGCTTTTATTTAACTTGGTGTCCACTAGGATACCCAGGTGTTTTTCTGTTGAGATATTTTCCAATAGGGTGTCCATCAGCAGGTACTGCTGCATGGGGTTGTTCTTCCCCAAGTATAGAACTCTGCATTTCTTTTGTTGAACTTAATGAGGTTCCTTTCTGTCCATTTCTCCAGCCTGTTGAGATCCTTTCAGATGGCAAGATGACCCTCTGATGTGTCAAGCTCTCCTCTCACTTTTTAATTACCTGCAGGTAATTAATGAAGACATTAAGTGGGACTGGACCCACTTTTGGCCCTTAGAGTACACCACTAGTCACTAGTTTCCAACTAGAGTTTGTGTCACTGTTCATCACCCTCTAGGCCTGATCATTCAGCCAGTTTTCAATCCACTTCAGTGCCTTGCCATCAACAGCTTCTCTATGAGGATCTTATAAGACATAGGGTTGAAAGCCTTTCAAAGTGTGTTATGTATGTTCAGTTTTCTAAACTATTCCCTGATATGACCATTTTCCATTAAGGATATATCTTCCTTGCTCCAGCGTTTCCACTTTGTCTCCAGGACCTGGGATTAGAGAAATCGAATCTTGCTGGTGAAGGCAAGTGATGCAAAGAAGTAATTCAGTACTTCATAATTCAGGACTTTATTCAGGACTTCCTGGCCATAACCTGGAACATAAAAATAGTGACTTTGGGTCACCCTAATTAAATTTAAAAAAAAAAAAAAATCACCTTCAAATAGTTCAGAGAGAAGTGGCTAAGGCCATATAAAGTTAATCAAATTCAAAATAATTATAAATTTAAAAAAAGCCAGACTGAATTTTTAGCTAAATTTTACTATTTTATAGACTACTCATTTATAAGGAACAAGGGGGTTTTTTTCTCCATTTTTATGGTTTATTCAAACCCTGTTTGAAATCTGTATTTAACTCATACCAAACAAATCCCTGCCATTTTCAATAGTTTTCTAGAAAATAATTTTCACTTACAAAATAACACAGTCTTTGTTTTGGTAACTTACATGATTTAAGAATCTAGCTGGCTATATTCAAGTTTGAAGGATCACAGCTTCTGACCAGTTACTGGACAGTCTCTTCAATCCTTTCCCTCCATTTCTATACCCTCATTTAATCATTTCTCTCTAGAAGACTATGTCTTGACAGCTTTGTCCTGAAGTCTTCTCACCTTCCCTGCTTGACTTAATTTACCATAGTCACTGTTAAGAGTGGTATGCCCCATAAACCATTTAAGACTCTGCAGTTCTATATGTACCTCAACAGAGGAAGAGTGCAGAAAAAAATTATCTTCCTTTCACACTTCAGACCTGTAAGGCAGAATCAAGTTCTCTGACAATTTGAGAGGAAAAGTCGAGGAAAAGGGTTTTGCGACATACTCAATTAAATAACATGCTACTTTCATTATTTATGTTCCCATACACATTAAAATGTTCCCAGAAAACATATCGAGGTCAAGAAAGAGTTTCTGGTACTGTTTTAGTTTTTAAAGCTGATTCCACAAAGAGGAGAAATCACTTATAAAAGTGTAGTTTGTTCTCTTTAATCTTACATATTAAAAAAAAAAAAAACAGAGTTGCAAACACTTTTTTCATTTGAACACAGTATAAACAAATAATGATAGGCAGGTTTTTCTCCTCAGAAATTCTTAACTGTGTCAGTCTGGAAAAACACATTTTCGTATAAATTTATCTGTTTTCTTTTAAGATTATATCCATGGCTACTGAATACTTCAGCTTTATGTCAGCATTAATTTGTCTTTGATGGATGATTACAGGGCTGAAGTACCATTCTGTTAACATTACTACTCGGAGAGACATCATGCTTTACACTGATTTGCCATTTCCTCCAAAGAACAAATCATGTCAATTCATTCTTCTCTTATACCACTTGCTTTCTGCCTCTCAGAATTTTATCTTCAGTCTAAAATGTTCTTATCCATAAACTGAATTTATGAAGTAAATATAAAATGTATGTTCAAATTCATCACACATAATTCTGTCTTCATTCTCTTCCTTTTTTCCCTTTGTTTCAGTGATATAGATGTAACCCAGGAAGTCTGATTTTTACCATACATCACTAATACCATAAAAATGAATTAAAAACTCCTTATTTTTACAACATCCAGAATTTCCAGATTACTTCTTGGTAAGTACTGGTCAGATACAGGATTGATGACCTTGTGTAGTCATACAGTGTGTATTTGGCCCAGAATGTCCACTTCTCCTTTTTCAAAAAAATCAGGCATGGCAGCGATTCTTATGTCTCTGTTTATAGGTGCGTTACGTGTTTTCAAATGTTATCAAGGTATGCAAAATTATAAATTCGATTACTGCAGATCGTGAACAAATTATCATCTCCTCAATTAAATATTCCAGTGGCCAGTGTGAGAGGGAAATAACGGCAGATATAGATGAAAAACAATCTGTCTCTCATACAGGTTTTGTTCTTATCTCTGGTAACTAGAGATATGCATATGATTTTTTACATTTTTAAAGATACTGTTATAGTTTTGAGAACCATCTAATTCTGTTGAATCCTCCTAGATATGATCAAGAAAATAAACTCTGTATTTCAATTAATAATTCATGTATCATTTTGGAAATAGTATGTTCTGTAGTCTAAATAAAGGCCCTAGAGCTCAGTATGCTCAGTATTATAGTCAGTCTGGTATAACCACTGTGGTTGTATTTAGTCTATTTGGAGATCAGTCTGTAGAGAAAGCTTAAAAAATGAGTCAGCATTCAGATCATGCATCTCTGATTGTTTATATTGTAGGCTGAGAAGAGTAATTAGGATTGAGCCCTATTTGAGTAATGTGTGTTGATTACTGTTAGCTGACCAGTGAGATGTGAAGGACAACCTAGAAGTTGGCAACTATTATTAAAACTGATAAGTTAGATTCCTGCAAAGAATAAAACCAGACTAGTTTTCTGTCTTCAGACAGATTTGTACTGAAACTGATATATAACCATATGGGTTTGTATGAATAAATAAGTGGAGAGCATGATGACCATAATTACGGTTCAGTTATTCATTGATTGACTATATACATCCTTTGTACATGGACACACACTCAGACTGAGCATTCTTTCTGCATTTCTGAATGTGTCTTTATTAAAATCATCACTGTGAGGAAATTATAGTTTTGCTTTTATTTTTTTTTTGTCAGACAATAAATGGGGTGGGAAAATTGACTTGTTTGATACCTTTTTTAAAAAATGAAAATACTATTTTTCATAGATTACACATGCTTTTTGGAGCCTGGAAAAACAAACAAACAAACAAACAAACAACAAACTGAAATATATTTTATCTACAAGAAAGATGCAGATTACAAAAGGAAATTCCCAGTTTATCTATGCAGATTATAAAAAGATCTGTTGGACATGATTTAAGTAAGAAGTATGAATAGTTACTTCTGTTCATGCATGTTATGAAATAATTATGGGAAAAAATAAGGGGAGAAATAAGGATATGCAGGTATTACTGCAGACTTTGTAGGCAAATAAGGCGAATGATAGGAAAATTGGTTTAGGAAATTTACAATACTTGGTGGGCATTGGCAAAGGATGTAAACTGGTCATACTTTACTATGGCTTCATAATTTTATACAGTTTCCATGCTTTCGGGGTTATATGGATGGGATCGTTATTATTACAGAAAGAAAATTAATTTATTCATAAATTAAAAATTGCTAGATACTTCTATGCTCTAATGAAGACCTACCCAGAATAACCTTATCTGCAGTGAAACTAATAACCAAATATTTCAGAATAGAAAATCAAAAGAAATACCAAATATGTATTTTCTAAAATACTTTTAGTAGCCAACAGCACATACCTCAGATAATTTCTTTCTATTGGCTAAACTGATTGAAGTTGCTCTTTAAGAAAGGCAAGCAATGGATGCTTATTTTCTACTTTTAAAAGCAGTTCACTTGACTTGCATTTTAGAAAAGAAATGTAATTTTCCAGATACTAAGCTCCCAAATTTGACATTTAATAACCAAATCTGTCTGAGTTCAGAGAAAAAATGGCGATATACTGAGAGATGTGAGTGCTTATTACTACCGGGAAAAGACCTACCCATACAATTAGAAATAATGTGCATTTTGTAGATGAAAGCAGAATAGCAAAAAAGATGTAGCTGAAAATTTTAGTCTGCTTTGAGGTGATGACTACATCCAATGATGATGACTCAACAAGAATCCTATAAACTAACAACCGGAGATTGTGAAGCTTGAAAGCTATGTCCAGTTTGTTAGTTCAATGACAAATTCATCATAAATCACACAAACAGCCAATTAGACAGCAGAAAAAATCATAAGTATCAGCATACCTGCATTTCTTCTAATAAGGAAATGTTTGTGATGAAAAAGGCAAGTCACTTTCTCAAACTTTTATCTTTCTCTAGAGAATATCAGAGGGTGCTAACTTTACAGAGAAAATTCAGGACTGCTTCAGGACCGATTTTTTATTGTCTACCTCGGGATCCGATTGTTAGTTTATGCCAATGTGTCTGATACGGATGTCCAAGAAATGATAACAGGAAATATAAAAAGTATGCTTGGTAAAGATTTATCTTCTAGAATGAATTTTGATAATTAAATCATAGAATTTTAATTTCATTTAGAAGTGTTTAATTTGCAAAGAGTAAGTATTGAATCATAATGCATTCAAAGTAGGTATGTATAGATCAGTCATTTTACAGTACTAGTCTTTTTTAGTCCACTTTGAATTCTTCAGTACCATCAGAAAGCATTGCTGCTTCACTATTTAAATCAAGTTCCAGAACTTTATGACTGTACTGTGCTGCTGTTGTATTTGGGATCCTTACTGATTTACAGTGAAAACTAACCTTTTTTGCTCTCTTCTTTGCTATCTTAAACTAGTTATTAATCCAAGGAAAGTTTTCAAATATCCAGTTATAGCTTAGTTCCCCACAATGAGGCCTTTTATGAAGATTTTCTAAACCCAAATGCATCATACCAGCATGTATAGCTCTTTCAAAAAATACTGAATAGTTTGTGAGATACATTTTTTCTCCAGAAAGTCATGTTGCCTCTATCCCTATGAAAGTATTTATTGGTTTCTGCTGATAATCTTACTTACTATTGGTTCTGTTGGTTGCTTATAACACAGCCTGTTCACTGTGATTTTGCCTCTACTAGTAAGAGGTCAGACGCTCTGCAAAGACCTGATAGAACAGGTCCTTGGCTGGAGCTGGGCTGAGCTGGTTTCAGCTCCTGCCTGGGGGCCAAGACCCTGTGGCCTCCCTTTTCTGAGCCTGAGCTCTGCCAGTGCCTCCATGGGAAGGGTTTGGCAAACCCAGGGGGGTTGCTGTCCAGCAAACAAGAGCCCCAGCAGAGGCTGAGCCTGGGGACACTGTGGGACACACTCACTCTCAGTTGGGAGCAGCCTGAGGTAAAGAAATGCATAAAATAAATTCAAGAAAAGCACCAGATAAAAGAGGAAGCCTTCTTCTAAACCCCACCAAACTCCCTATTTTTCCTGTCAAAACCTCCAGACGGTGGTAGCATGTCTTCTATACTTCTCAGGTCTTCCAGTCAGGAGATGAACCTGCCAATTTCAGGGACATTTGAATTGTGAACACAGTATGATGGAAAAGAGGTAGATGCCAGGATGTGGTAAAGGGATTGCACAACTTGTTTAACACTGTTATTCATGAGGTTTTGTCTGTATTACTTACAGAATTTCTGTTATACTGTGAAAGCATTAACTGGACTCCCAATAAATTCCTAACTCCATATATATGGTGAGTTTCTTTTTGCTTATAACAAGATTTGGAATGTAACAAGTACAGAGATCAGACCTATGAGCTATTTATAATCTAAAATTACGTATCAAACATTTAATTTCTCTGATACCCAGCCTGTTTAAAGAAATAGCCCTGCTTCATAGTAAGCAGCTAAGCAATTTCATATTTGAGTGTCCTGGTTTTGGCTAACAGAGGGTGGAATGCTGCATTTGGGAGTTAGGATGGGAGCAGTGCTGATAACAACATGTTATTTTGAGTTATTGCCAAGCAGTCAAGGACTTTTCAGTAATTCATATTGCCCTGCTAACAGAAAGGGGAGGAGGGGCCTCCCAGGAAGCTAGGAGGGGACACAGGTGGAACAGGTGAGCCAAACTGGCCAAAGAGGGTATTCAATGCCAATTCCATCATGCTCAGCGTAAAGTGGTGCTGATGTGGGGAGAAGCACACAGCTCCAGGATGCGCTGTTTTTAGGGACTGTCCAGCTCTAGGATGGCTCTGAGCTGTACGGTCTGAGTTGTGTGATTTGGTGAGAAACAGCATTGTGTATCACCAATTTCATATATTTTTGCAGAGGCTAGGAGTGGAATGTTGTAGTTTTGTGTGTAGGTCTTAAAATGAGAAAATAAGTCTGCAAAGACATAAAATTTGCCATAACAGCCTGGTCAAACTTCTATACCTCAGTGTCTTCTGCTGCTCTCCTGGAACATGAGTTTTTAAACACATTTTATTTAAGCCTTCTTTTAGAATCAAGGGTTCTTGGAGGGAAAAAAAAAAACACCAACAAAATAAACCATATGATGAGAGATGGCACAGTGCTAAGAACAAATTAATATAATCCATTCATAGCACAGTACTTTAGGAGCAATGTATACAATTTCAGTGGAAGCTATAGAAAAGATCTAAGTTAGGTTAATGGATGGAGGGATGAATGCAAACTGTCCACAGGGAGTACACAGAGGATTTTTAAGAGGTAATAATTGTTTTATAAATTTGATTAAGAAAAAAGACTGAAGTATGTTTAACTTTAAGGAGATGAGTAATTCCACTGAAATCAGTAGTATCAATCATATGTCTGAAGCTCAGCTTGCATTTGTTTCACTGTATAGGGATCAGAAGAGTAATCCATAGTCTCATTTTTGTGTATCCTCAAAAGTGAAATGCTTATTTTACTGGTTTTTTATTTATTTATTTAAGCTTGGCTAATTGTGCTTGAACTTCAGGGTTACTGAAGTAACTGGCAAACTATCAGAGCTCAGGTCCGTTATTAAACAGAGATGTAAGGGGGTTGTCCAGAGACCTTTTAAAGTCAACAGAGGTAATGCAAGCATGGATGTCTTATCAGATTATGATTATCTACTCTGATTCAAAGACATCTGTAGGGTTTTTAGTGGGTTAGTTGGTTGGTTTGGAGGTATAATTAGATTTTTTTAAGTATTAACAAATAAAATCTTTTCTGTGTACTTTTTGTTTCCCAAGGTCATAACACAAACTACTTTTAAAGAGGGGACAAACACTTATAAACAGATGGAGGTGAAAGCTCCAACCCTCCCTTCTTTTAACCTCAGCTTTCTGTGATCCTTCCTTCCACTGCCCCCCATTAATCCCATTACTGCGATTATTGCACTCAAGCTGCAGCTCTGAGAACAAGCACATTGCAATATTGTCCAGATACAACTGTTAGCATTCCTACTCCACTCACTTCACATTGGAACAACAGAGCAAATTGCTAGATACAAGGTAAAACTGTCATTTCCTAACATTTTAAGTGTCTCTTTTATACGTGCGTAGTTGTATAAAAAAATCTGAACAGTGCTACAATCTATGTAGCAAAGATGTTTTAAAAATCAGTACAACTCACAGCACTTGTGAGTTACCAAAAGTGTTGCCATATGTTCTTTTATATACGTTTGGCTATAAAGATTGTGCAAACATCAGGTTTATTAATTAGTAGCTGCAAATGCACAAAAATTGTTATTTCACTTATAAAGTAGAAAATAAAATTTAAATTCGGGAGTGTATATATCAATCAGTCTGTGTTATCACTATACCAGGATTTTGTTAATGGTCATGACATATTTCTCTATATTCACAACTTTAATAAGTAATACAGAGACTAAATGGCAGCTGAGTAGCCTGTTGAGAACAATTAACTCATAGCAGATGGCACTGAAAATATAACTCCTAAAAGCTCTTTTCTTGTTTGGAATTTTCGCCTTCCTTGTTGATTTTGCCCCCTGGGTGAATTAAGGTCTTTATTGATAGATTTAAGATCTCCCTGACATTTGATTAAGCAAACTTCATACAGAGATTGTATTAAATTTTAATATCTGTCAGAACTGAACAGCAGTTTCTATCAGATGTTTTCTCACCATGTCTAGTGTTTAGTATCATATAAAGTGACTGATATCTCAGCAACTACAAATCTTGAGAAAGCAGTACAAGCACAAAGACCTGAACTAATAGCAGCTTTGAAACATTAACCCTAAGTGCCAATAGTGTCATCTCCAAACAGGATGGTTAATTTTCAAAGACATCAAGAAATATAGGGAGTAATTTCACTGAGCTGTGTATAGACCAGATTAATATATTATTTAAAGTAGTTGAACTTTTTAAGTGCCAATCCTTCAGGAAGCACCATGCATTAATGGAAGCTGATAGCCTTCACTGAGGTATTGCATATGTGTGTAAATATGTCCATCAAGATTTCAAGGAAAAATTGAGGCCTTGTGTCTATCTGAAGTTGTCAGTTATCAGCATATCTCATATTGTAACTGAGGTTTGAGAGACAAATCAGTGTCCATCATGTAGTTCTACACTAGAGGAAACAAAATTATCCCCAAGCTGTTTGAAGTTTTAATTCAGCCATCCATTTCAGTGTTACATTAAGCAATGATTTTTGCTTCTCCTTTAATGATTGCCCAGAGAAGATTTCATCAGAGGTGTGCATATGGGCTTTTTAAGTATCCGTATGCATAGAATATTTTAGAGGTACAGAATGGTTGACAGGAAGATTTGCAAAGTTATTAAGTACAGTCCTAGGACTGAAAATCTAACCTTTTGTAAGCAATAAATATTCCTCCTACTTTATAGTAAAAAATTCTTTTAAGTAAAAATAAATATTATCTATACAGGAATCTGCTTTTATAGAAGCTTGAAATACAGTTTATTGTATTAATGTTTTAGAAAAGGAAGAAGAAAAACTGGAAGAAATCTGCTGACAGCGCTCTGAAAAAAGAGCAAATAGAAGACTGTGATGTGTCAAAATTTAATAACTGAAATTTCAGTGTTCCTTCCTTGAAAGAGCTGCTTTGGGTTTTTTGGTGATTTTTCTTTGTTTGTTTGGGGTTTGTGGGAATTTTTTTGGGCGGGGGACGGTGGTTCTTGTTCATTTCACCAGTTTCCTGTGCCCTTCAGAATCTGAATAACTTAAATTTCAGTATTTTGCAGCTACTCCTTTTGGGTTGTCATCATTAACTCTTTTTTAAACTAACCATCAGCCATATCATATAGACATGTTCATTTAAAGGAACGGTTTATTTTCAGATGAAAGGCAGGAAATCAAAATCTTAAATAAAATAATCTTCTGAGCTACATATATATAGTAGAGCCATTCTGCCCTAAGACCCTTCATCTCCAGGTGATATATCTGTCTCAGTCTTAACACTATTTTGCCATCTAAGTTTTGACTCTTGCAAAAAACAGGATTCTATTACGCCTCAATGACAGTATTTTTTCTGTGACATCTTTTAACCTTATAATCATCATTATCAACAAAATCTATGGTATAGATTTCATTTTTTATCTTTATTATCCAAACTATAACAATTCTGTAAATATAATAATACAAATTTGAAAATACTATCACTAATTGTAAGAGACAGAAAATTATAAGCAGAACAGGGCAAAATAGTAGATCAAAGTAACTTTAGGTTCTGCATATCTCACTGCTGCCAATGTAAAGAAAAAAAAAATCTTCATTTATGACTTTTGACTTCCTTTAGTGTCATAGGTATGTTTATACAGTTATTGTCTCTTTATGGGATGGAAACTTGTTACACACTTTACATTCAAATTCTGTTCTTGTCCAGGACTGAGAAAGCCCTTCCCTTCCCTTCCTTTCCCTTCCCTTCCCTTCCCTTCCCTTCCCTTCCCTTCCCTTCCCTTCCCTTCCCTTCCCTTCCCTTCCCTTCCCTTCCCTTCCCTTCCCTTCCCTTCCCTTTCCCTTCCCGTCCCTTCCCTTCCTTTCCTCCTTCCCCTCTCTGCTTTCTTGTCTCCTTTTTTTCCCTAGGTAAACAAGGCTTTAATTCTGCAGATCTTGGTCAATGTCAGATAAAATGTGACACCTTTTCCAATACCCTTTCGATGGGCTTCACTCATGCTAGTGTTAAATGTATGGTCATCAATAAATATTTGGTCATTTGGGAATAGAAATACAATTAGAAATAAAACAGTAAGAGAAATTCCTCCCTCTGTTGCATTCTTTTATGGAAGAAGGCAAACTTATTATCAATCAGCAATCTACATTAGAAAAAACATTTTCTTCTCATTTCCTTTGACCCACTAGTTATTAAAAATGCTAAGACCAAAGTGGGAATACAGAAATAACTGAGTTTATTGTTGCACATCCCTTGTAACTTCAGGAATTTTGAATTTTATATGTGGAATTTGGAAATCTTTATACATATGCAGACATTGATTACAAGTTGACAAAACTTTTTCAGATGTTACAAAAATAACAATAATTTCCATGCAAATAAAACATTTTTATTTCAAAAATCCTCCAGTAAGTATAGTAAAACCTAAAAAACAGTGCCTGGTGATATTTATCCCAGATAATCTAGTCCTCAGCACATCCCATTGTTTCTCCATCTTCTGATGTAATTTAAGGATGATCAACTATATTTTTATCTTCAGTATTTAGAAGTAGTTTCAAATTAGAGGATGTCTTGTTTTGCTCAGTAAAATTTATCCATACCTACCATTACAAGAAAGTATTATTTGCTAGATTATTTAGAAAGGATTACGATAGAAGCTGTTTAAAAAAAAAAAAAGAAAAAAAGTTTCCAAGTCAACAATTAGGAATGGAAAACCAGAAAAAGTCACTTGGTCTTCACAATAGATTTTTTTTCTCCCCATTATATTTTTGTAGTGATTTTACATTGCATAATAGAAACTTTCCACTGTCTAATGGCTAGTACGAGATATTGCAGGAGCTTGGGGCTCTTTCTCCACCACCACGTTTCCCTATATTTCAAGTTTGTTTGTGTCTACTGTGCTCAGTAATAGCCACTGGACTATCTGAAATAACACGTGGCCATTAATTGAATATTCCATTAAGCAATACCAGCAGGATAATAAAGTTACGAGATGAGCAAATATGAGCACATTATAAAACGTAAGTTTTATTACACTGAAATATTCTCTTTTAAATAAAGCTATTGGATTTTTACCCCTTGGCTATCTAAACTCTAATTCTGATCTACAATGAAAGATGGTATGTTGATGGTTGATTACTTTCCACAGAAAGTACTTATTACCACCAAATAGACCAATTTTTCTATTCTTAGAAAAAGTGCTTCTTATTTTTAATAAGTTCTGATTATTTCTAAACATTTACAGTAAAAATCGACAATTACTTGTATAGGTCTTGTAGAGATAGGTAGCCATAAACACGCCAATAAACTTTTTATAGATCTTCTAAAATTAACACTTAAAAAATCTTCAGAAATGCATTAGAAAACAGTAGTAAAGAAGAATGGGTCACTTTTCTATCAGCGTTTTTCAGGCTTTAAAGTTTATTGTTATTGATAAAGCACATAAAAAAAGTTAAACTTGTTTTATGAGTGTAAAAATAAGCTAAGCACAAATTGTTATTAGTACTTGGTCAAAAATTCTTGTTCATTTCTATGTATGTAAACCATAATTTCAAATTCTATCATAATTTATGTAGAATGGAGGAGAAATATGACTATAAAACATCTGCAGACAAGGTGTCTTTGTATGTGGGACACCCTCATGAGCCGTTACCTGACCTTGGAGGAGTAGTTTCCTGTCTCTAGGATTCTCTTTGCATTCTTTCCTTGGTGATTCTTCCTAAACTATAAAATCTGTAGTAAACACTGTTTCTACTACAACAGTTCATCCTCTCCTTTTGTCTCCCATTTAAAACAAAAGCATTTCTTATTGCATTCAATGAAGACTGCAACCCTTGGCAGTCGACTGCAACCCTTGCATGTCTACCTGATCACCCTACTGATCCTAGAAGGTAACAGCTCTAAAAAAGAGTTGTGGGTCATAGTAGTTAACCACTTCAACATAATTCTCACTGCAAAGCTATAGCTAAGAATGCTAAGAAGTGGTATTTGCATATATAAATATCTTGGGAATACGAAGTAGGACTAGAGAATGTAACTTATTAAGAAAAATGTCCTTTTTTATTTTTTACTGCTTTTTAGCTCTTCAGTTTTACATATACTTGTTAAAACAGAATAGAATAGAACTTATTAATTTTAATGATGCTTAAAGAAATGAAAGATTTTTAATTTCATTACTGTTCAATTTTTCTTACTAAGATACAAAAAGTTGTATCAATCATACTAGCACTGTATCAAAAATAAACACCTGAATTTAATTCTTCTAGACAGTGTATCGCACCAGGCTATTTTTCATTCCTGAAGATTTTCAAAATAGATATATAAGGACTACGATTCAGTATTTGTATTTTGTGAGGTTCTGTGCATGTATCTTTCCACATATAAGTTTCTTATTTTTGATCAATCATAGGTTATATTAATTACATATAATTGTGTTTATGATTTATTAAATTATTAACATTTGAAAAGGTAAAGATCAATATATTTTCTAAATAGAAATTTAAACTCCCACAAAAATCTCAAATAAGTCATAATAAATTTTCACTAGTCTTCAATATCAGAACATCTTTGTGTGGATTTCCTTTAGTGCTCCTGTTTTTGAGGAACCTAAGGTCAAGGGAGGTCAAAGGAGGTGATGCTGCCCCTCTGCTCTGGTGATACCCTACCTGGACTACTGTGTTCAGTTCTGGGGGCTGCCAACATAAGAAGAACATGGAGCTGTTGAATTAAGTTCAGAGGAGGTTCACAAAGATGATCAGAGGGCTGGAGCGCCTCTCCTGTGAAGATCAGCTGAGAGAGTTGGGCTTGTTCTGACTGGTGAAGAGCAGGCTCCGGGGAGACCTTATTGCAGCCTTCCAGTGCCTAAAGGGGGCCTACAGGAGGGATGACGAGGAACTGTTCATAGGGGCATGTAGCAATGAGACAAGGGTTAATGGCTTAAAACTGAAGCATGGTAGATTTAGATTAGATATAAGAAAGAAACTCTTTACTGGTTTGCATGGGGAGGCCCTGGCACAGGTTGCCCAGAGAAGTTGTGGCTGCCCCCTCTGTCGTGGTTTTGCCCCAGCCAAGGGCCGCACCCCACACAGTCGCTTGTACTTTTAAAAGGAAGGGGGAGGGAAAGTTGGGGGAAGGGGAAAAGGGAAGGAAGAAAGGAGGAAAAGAAACCACAACCTAGAAACCAGAACCACGCAGGTTGGGATAAGGATAGTTTACTAAACAATAACAGAAAACTAGATATAACAATAACAGAAGTTTAAAGCACAAAATAGATGAAACTGGTGATACACAATGCAATTTCTCACCAAACCACACAACTCAGGCCGCACAGCTTAGAGCCCGTCCCGGACAACCCGACCGCCCCAGAAACTGCACGTCCTGGCGTTGTCTCCCCCTCTTCCCCCCAGTCCCCCCTTATACCGAACATGACGTAACTGGTATGGAATATCCTCTTTGGCCAATTCGGATCACCTGTCCTGGCTGCGTCCCCTCCTTTCTCACTAGTAAGGAAGTATGCAGAGCTGAGAAAGGTCCTTGATTGCCCGGCAACAAATCGGAAAACATCAGGGTGCTATCAGCACTATTCTCATGCTAACACCCAAACATGGCATTCCATCCACTGCTAAAAAAAGTTTAACTCCATCATAGCTGAAACCAGGACATTATCCACCCCTTATTCCATACCATTTACGTCATGACCAGATCCAACAATTTTCTTTGGGTACAACCAGTTTCGTGTTTCACACACCCATATATGTATGTACACATGTATGCACACATATGTGCATACAGATCTTATTCCCTCAGTCTGTGAATCATCCCTCTGAAGTTGTTGAGTTCATTTAGTCCATGATTTCCAGGCTCCATTTGTCGTAACAGTTTCTCAGGATAGTTGTATGTTCCATTGGCTCGTTGCACGCTGCATCTCAGGCTCTTGACTGATACACCTGGCATGGTCCATGCTCATAGTCTGTGGGTCAGAGTTTATTTTCAACGGGAGCAAAAAGTTCTTGAGAGGCCAGGCTTTAGTTCCATCATCATGGCACTCATTCTTCATTAACTTGTATGACTCCGGCTATAATGCTATGGTACAACATACAGCAATCATAACAATAATGAATATACAATAATGGATTATTTGGCAATAATTATAATTTCTACTTTATTAATTTTATTGGCTATTCTCACCCAAAATCAAATCCCCTTGAGGTACACATCGAACTTCTCCATCCCTCTGCATTACCCACCAAGTACAGCCAGGTCCTTGAGCAAAAACAATTCCAGACATGGGTTTACCTTTGCCTGAAGCAGGAATGACCCAAACTCTCTTTCCCAATACACTCTTCATATGCACTACTGGGACTCTGTCTCCCTCTACAGTACGTGGAAATTTTGACTGGGCAGGGCCAGCCCGATTGGTAGATCCCCTAGAGTTAACTAACCACGTGGCTTGGGCCAAATGTGTATCCCAATGCTTGAATGTCCCACCACACATTGCTTTCAGTGTAGTTTTTAAAAGTCCATTATATCGTTCAATTTTCCCAGAGGCCGGTGCATGGTAAGGAATGTGGTACACCCACTCAATGCCATGCTCTTTGGCCCAGGTGTCTATAAGAGTGTTTCGGAAATGAGTCCCATTGTCTGACTCGATTCTTTCTGGAGTACCATGTCGCCAGAGGACTTGCCTTTCAAGGCCCAGAATTGTATTTCGAGCAGTGGCATGGGGTACGGGATATGTTTCTAGCCAGCCGGTAGTTGCCTCCACCATTGTAAGCACATAACGTTTGCCATGGCGGGTTTGTGGGAGGGTGATGTAATCAATCTGCCAAGCCTCCCCATATTTATATTTCATCCACCGTCCTCCATACCAAAGGGGCTTTAACCGCTTAGCTTGCTTGATTGCAGCACATGTCTCACATTCGTGGACAACTTGTGCGATGGCGTCCATGGTCAAGTCCACCCCTCGATCCCGAGCCCATCTATATGTTGCATCTCTCCCTTGATGACCCGAGGTATCATGAGCCCATCGAGCTAGGAATAATTCACCCTTACGTTGCCAGTCTAGATCTACCTGAGCCACTTTAATCCTAGCAGCCTTATCTACCTGATGGTTGTTTTCATGTTCCTCCATGGCCCGACTCTTAGGTACATGGGCGTCGACATGACGTACCTTTACAACAAGTTTCTCTAGCCGAGCAGAGATATCTTGCCATAAGTCATCAGCCCATATAGGTTTGCCTCTACGCTGCCAGTTGTTCTTTTTCCACTGCTGCAACCACCCCCACAGGGCATTCGCCACCATCCATGAATCAGTATAAAGGTAGAGCCTTGGCCACTTTTCTCTCTCAGCAATGTCCAGGGCTAACTGGATGGCCTTCACCTCAGCGAACTGGCTTGATTCACCTTTTCCTTCAGTGGCTTCTGCTACTCTTCTTATAGGATTCCATACAGCGGCTTTCCATCTCCGATGCTTACCCACAATGCGACAAGACCCATCAGTGAACAGGGCATATCGCTTCTCATTCTCTGGCAGTTCGTTGTAGGGTGGGGCTTCTTCAGCGCGTGTTACCTCCTCATCCTCTGGTGACATCCCAAAATCTTTGCCTTCTGGCCAGTCTGTGATCACCTCCACAATTCCTGGGCGATTGGGGTTTCCTATTCGAGCCCGCTGTGTAATTAGTGCAACCCACTTGCTCCACGTAGCATCAGTGGCATGGTGTGTAGAAGGAACCTTCCCTTTGAACATCCAGCCCAGCACCGGCAGTCGGGGTGCCAGGAGGAGCTGGGCTTCAGTTCCAATCACTTCTGAGGCGGCTCGAACCCCTTCGTAGGCGGCCAGTACTTCCTTTTCTGTTGGAGTATAATTGGCCTCAGATCCTTTGTAGGCCCGACTCCAAAACCCCAGCGGTCGACCTCGAGTCTCCCCTTGTGCTTTCTGCCAGAGACTCCAGGTCGGGCCGTTCTCCCCAGCTGCAGTGTAGAGCACATTTTTAATATCTGTCCCTGTCCGGACAGGCCGAAGGGCCACTGCATGGACTATCTCGCGTTTGATCTGCTCAAAGGCTTGCTGTTGCTCAGGGCCCCATTGGAAATCATTCTTCTTTCGAGTTACATGGTAGAGTGGGCTCACAATGAGACTGTAGTTTGGGACATGCAGTCGCCAAAAACCTATAACACCTAAGAAAGCTTGTGTTTCCTTTTTGTTGCTTGGTGGAGACATAGCTGCTATTTTATTAATAATGTCCATTGGGATGTGACGACGCCCATCCTGCCATTTTATTCCTAAAAACTGGATTTCTTGCGTAGGCCCCTTGACTTTACTTCGTTTTATAGCAAAACCGGCTTCTAAAAGGATTTTAATTACCCTGTTTCCTTTTTCAAAAACTTCCTCTGCTGTGTTGCCCCATACAATGATGTCATCAATATACTGCAGGTGCTCTGGTGCTTCACACTTTTCCAGTGTATTCTGGATTAGTCCATGGCAGATGGTGGGGCTATGTTTCCACCCCTGGGGCAGACGATTCCACGTGTATTGGATGCCTCTCCAAGTGAAAGCAAACTGTGGCCTGCACTCTGGCGCCAGTGGGATCGAGAAGAAAGCATTCGCAATGTCGATTGTGGCGTACCACTTGGCTGCCTTCGATTCCAATTCATACTGGAGCTCTAACATGTCTGGCACAGCAGCACTCATACCTGGAGTGACTTCATTTAGGCCACGATAATCTACTGTCAGCCTCCACTCTCCATTGGACTTCCTCACTGGCCATATGGGACTATTAAAGGGTGAGTGGGTTCGGCTGATCACTCCCTGATCCTCCAGTTGACGAATCAGCTTATGGATGGGAATCAGGGAATCTCGGTTAGTACGGTATTGTCGTCTGTGCACCGTCGTCGTAGCAACTGGCACTTGCTGTTCTTCACCCTTCAACAACCCCACAACAGCAGAATCCTCCGAGAGACCAGGCAAGGCACACAATTGTTCAATTTCTTCTGTTTCCAAAGCAGCTATTCCAAAAGCACATCGGTACCCTTTTGGGTCTTTAAAATACCCTCTACGTAGATAATCTATACCTAAAATGCACGGAGCTTCTGGACCAGTCACAATGGGGTGTTTTTCCCAGTCCTTCCCAGTTAGGCTCACCTCAGCCTCTAGCACAGTTAGTTGTTGGGATCCCCCTGTCACTCCAGAAATACAAACAGGTTCTACCCCTTCATGATTCGATGGCATTAGAGTACACTGGGCACCAGTATCCACCAGAGCTTTGTACTCTTGTGGGTCTGACGTGCCAGGCCATCGGATCCACACAGTCCAATAAACCCGATTGTCCCTCTCCTCCACCTGGCTGGAGGCAGGGCCCCTCTATTGCTGCTGATCATATTTGTTTTCCACTGGTTGCATAAAGGACTTAGAGGTCCCTTCAAAAGGATCAGGCACATCAGACATATAGGTAGGCCTTCCAGTTGGTCTAGGGAACTGCCCAGTAGAAACTGGTGCAGCCTTCTTCCTGGCAGAATCTCGTTGTGCGAATGTTTTACCCCGCAGCTCATTTACTCGTGCTCGAAGGGCTGAGGTGGGCTGCATATCCCATTTCCTCATGTCCTCTCCATGATCAAGCAGGTAAAACCACAATGTACGTCGTGGTGTGTATTCTCCCTCTTGGAACGATGGACGCTTTCTCCCAGTAGCTGCAACATTGCTCCATACGGGTTGGGAGTTGGACACATTGTTGTCAAGTCGTTGAACCAGTTTCTCTACTGCTGCAATGACGGAGAGGGAAACATTGTCTTGGTATTTCCGGAGTCGGCAGGCCACCTCATTTACGGTTGGTGGATTCGTATCATTCCAGTCAATTGCTGCCAGTGAATTGGTATACCCTGCTGGTGCACTTCGTACAACCTTACGCCACATAGCTGGAGTGCATAGGACTTCATCGGGATCAGAGGGAAGCCGTGAATTGTCCAGATCATAATAAATTATCTCCCGTACAGCTAATTCTCTCAGGTGCTGAACAGATGTCTCTATGCTGTTACACTTAGGTGTCTGGCATGTAATATATTCCTTTATGGGATATCTTTCCTTCACACTTGACAGTAGTCGCCTCCAGAGGCTGAGGATTTCCGGCCTCCTCCCAATTGCTTTGTCAATTCCTCCTTCTCTAGCTAGGGATCCCAACTGCTTGGCCTCTCTGCCTTCTAATTCCAAACTACTGGCCCCGTGATCCCAACATCGGAGCAACCAAGTGATAATGTGCTCACTTGGGTGGCGAGTGAAATCTTTTCGAACCTCACGCAGCTCACTCAGAGTCAGGGATCGGGTAACAATCTCTGGTTCTGCCTCATCCTGATATCCTCGAGATGATCCCGGTTGATCATCATCCTTATCCGTCACTATGCGAACTGATTTCTTTGTGCCTTTCCTCTTTTGTACGGGAGCAACAGACACTGGTGTGGATTGGTTTTTCAGATCATCTGCAGTGTCTGCTGTAGAGATTACAGTAGCTGCAGTGTCGGTCACAGGGGTTGCAGTAGCTGCAGTGTCAGCCCCAGTGGTTGCAGCAGCTATAGTATCTGCCAGTCTGTTTCCTTTCCCTTCTCCCTGACAGTGCTGACAGTGCTGCCTGCTATCAAGCAGTGTTTGATAAATAGTGGCCAGAGCCCAGCACAGTGCAGTAAGGTGTCCATCTCTGGGAAACCTACAGCAATTTTTCCTTAGGTATGCAGTCACTTGATCGGGGTCTTGTAGCTGTTCAGGAGTGAAGTTCCAAACCATCGGGCGTGAGAAAGTACCTAGGTACTCGCCCATACTTTGCCACATGCCCTGCCACTCGTGATTATTCTGTCTCGGAGAAAGCTCTTCAGTGGTATTCATAAACCTATGCTTGATATATAACAAAAACTGAACCATCTGCACCAAACCTACCAATAGCAAAATGCTAGTTTGAATATCCCAGAGATATTGAAGATTTTCAAAAACTGCCCTAATAGCTGTTGTATTTAGCCCAAAGGAAAAGAAAGCAGTGCCCCCACCATACCGGCTGCTGTTATTAACCCCTCCCTGTCCAAAGAATGGACAGGACAGCAAAACCTCATACAAGTACCAGCTTAAGCTCATGATCATCGATATTATTGTATCATAGACCGATATCATAAAATACACTATAATGAAGTATGGGAACAAATACGGGAGCCACAGACCTGAGAGAGTAAAGAATCCTGCCAGGATTGTATACAGCATGCGGTGGTTTTGCTGCCACAGCCTTGTAAATAAATACCACAACATCGTGACCAGAGATTGCTTAAACAACAGTGCTTATCTTAATTGCGATAGTTAGGGTCAGATCTACCGTTATCCCAACCGTTCGTGCCCCACGTTGGGCGCCAAAATGACTGTCGTGGTTTTGCCCCAGCCAAGGGCCGCACCCCACACAGTCGCTTGTACTTTTAAAAGGAAGGGGGAGGGAAAATTGGGGGAAGGGGAAAAGGGAAGGAAGAAAGGAGGAAAAGAAACCACAACCTAGAAACCAGAACCACGCAGGTTGGGATAAGGATAGTTTACTAAACAATAACAGAAAACTAGATATAACAATAACATAAGTTTAAAGCACAAAATAGATGAAACTGGTGATACACAATGCAATTTCTCACCAAACCACACAACTCAGGCCGCACAGCTTAGAGCCTGTCCCGGACAACCCGACCGCCCCAGAAACTGCACGTCCTGGCGTTGTCTCCCCCTCTTCCCCCCAGTCCCCCCTTATACCGAACATGATGTAACTGGTATGGAATATCCTCTTTGGCCAATTCGGATCACCTGTCCTGGCTGCGTCCCCTCCTTTCTCACTAGTAAGGAAGTATGCAGAGCTGAGAAAGGTCCTTGATTGCCCGGCAACAAATCGGAAAACATCAGGGTGCTATCAGCACTATTCTCATGCTAACACCCAAACATGGCATTCCATCCACTGCTAAAAAAAGTTTAACTCCATCATAGCTGAAACCAGGACACCCTCTCTGGCAATGTTCAAGGCCAGGTTGGATGGGGCAACCTGGTCAAGTGGAGGGTGTCCCTGTCCATGGCTGCAGTATTTAAACTAGATGATCTTTAAGGTCCCTTGTAATCCAGGTGATTCTGTGATGATTCAGTGATTCTGGATTTAGACTAAAGTAGCTGACCACTTTAAAAAACGCAGGAGGCTTCTTTCTGAAGTTGAAGGATATTATTAGATCTTATTCTGTCAGTTATTTTGCCCCTTGGTTATGGTGCAAATTTTCTATATTATTAACGAATCTCAATGTGTGAATTGCCTTCAAATGCCGATTAAATGATTCTCATTAAACAAGTGTTACTTATCATAAAACCAAATCATTACTATTTTTAAAGCTTCATATGCTTGCTTTCAATGACTTGTGTATTGTGTATGTCTCATTATATTTAGCTTGTCTTAAGAAAAGCAAGGGAAAAATTATCGACTTTGTTCTCTAACTATCAAATTACAAATTCCATTAGTTGAAGTCCATAACAGCAGAATATTTGAGAGAATGGAGGATATTAAACAGAAATGCAACTTTGCATATACATTTTGATATAGCTGACCTTTGAAAATAGATATTTTACCTTACTGGTGTTCATTATATAGATTCTTTGTAAATGCACTGGTAGTAGTACCTTAGTTCTGAAGCCTGTGAGCTTTTGTTGAAACAATAGTCCAAGGCAGCCACTAATGTCTAAATGTTAAAAAAAAAAAAGGGGAAAAAAAAAATAAAATTCAGGTGCTAAACCAGACTGCTTCTAAGATTTGATGTTGTATGGCAATTATTTAGATTTTAGGCAAATACAGAAGACACCATGCAGTTTTTACAAGCAGATGGAGACATAATAATGATAGTCTACAAGATATGAAGAGGCAGTTTGCTGGAATATATCCACTGATGAATCTCCATCAAACACTCAAGTGCAAAAATAGGATTTGTCAAGGAATTATCAGTCTAAACTAGCAATAAATCTGTATGTGGTCTGCATAACAATGATATTTAAAGCCATTTTAGGTATTAATGTCAATCAGAGTAACCGCAGAGACAACGAAAGAACTTTAGATGTAAAATTTTAAGGTATGTTAGGAGGAATTCACACAAATCCTGTTAATCATAATAAGCAGGATTTGTGTGCTTATCTCCTGTGCTTTACATGCCAGGCTAATTTGTTTTGTAGTATATAGAGATTTGCAGAGTAGAGATGAAGCAATGGTTTCAGACTGAGACCTACTGCACAGGCACAGGTTATATTTAGGGGAAACAAATTATAGTCTGGGTCTAGTACAACTATGCAGTACAGTTAATATATGTAGGCAGGATGTATCTTACATATCTGTAATATTCACAGTGACATTAAATAACACATATGTTGTGAGTTCAACACATCTGAACATTCATTTTATTTAGATCACACAAAATGATCGTTCATCCTGGAATTCAGTAGATCTACCAAAGAAGAAAAATAACTATTCAACCTGAAGAAAAGAATTATCAACCTGGTAATGTCTGGAATGTGCTTGAATGTCAAAAGCACATTCTTGGGAAAGCTTTGATCCTATTTAGTTAATCACTGCAGAAAAAATGCAAAACCTTTTTTGTTGATGAAAACATGATTTCTTGGCAAATTTCAAGCAACCTCTGATTTTCTTCAGGGAATAAATTCATAGAAGTCCTGTAGAGATTACTTCATATTTTGTAAAGGAATAACTCAAAGATTAAGATTTCTTATATTTATACCTAAAATGAGGTTACATTTAAAGGAAAAAAAATAGAGGGGTTCTGAGTAATATTTGTAACTGCTTCTATAACATTCTATAGCAGATAAGGAGTTCCATATGTAACATCTTGATACTTTTTGTTTGCTTGGGGATTTTTTTGATGAGAACACATGGATATTCCAGAACCTAAAATGTATTTATAATCAACTTCCCATTGAGGATCAAACCATTTCATTAGACAATATATATCTTATGTTCTCTCTCATCTAAGACTATTCTGATTTTCAGGTGTCAGAACAATGTCCTAGTTTCTGCTAGGATAGAGTTAATTTTCTTTCTAGCAGTTTGTATAATGGTGTTTGGGAGTTAGGATGGGAGCAGTTCTTATAACACCCTGATGTTTTCAGTTGTTGCTGAGCAGTCAAGGACTTTTCAGTTGTTCATATTACCCCGGTAATAGGAAGGTGGGGTGGGAGGCAGGAAGCTGGGAGGGGGACACAGCAAGGACAGGTGACCCAAACTGGCCAAAGAGAGTACTCCATGCCAATTATGTCATGCTCAGTATAAGGGGGGGCTTGTGGAGGATGATCACACAGCTCCAGGACACATGGGATGGTCTGGTTTTGGGACAGTTCTGAGCTGTATGGCCTGAGTTGTGCAGTTTGGTGAGAAACTGCATTGTGTATCACCAGTTTTGTATATTTTGCTATAAAGTCTTGTATTGTTATAACTCTTTTTATCTGCTGTGCTAGTATACTGTCCTTATCCCAATCCACGAGGTTGCTTTTTGTTTTTCCTTTCCCTCCCATCACCCTGCCCCGCCCCCACCTCCCAAAAAAAAAATGGAGAGAAAGCAACTGTGTGGTGCTCAGCTCCCAGCTGGGGTGAAACCACAACAGTTTAGTTTCTTGCAAGTTTTTTTTCACAATCAAAATTATTTCTAATCTATTAAAATTATAAAATTTTTAGTATTTAATAGAAAATGGGGTTTATTTTTCTGAGGGTTTGTTTGGATTTTTTTTTTATTAAAACACTGTTGTCTTAAGGAATATATTGGGGGTTTTTTGAAATAAATAATTATTTTTTTTAATAAAACCATAAGAATTATCCAAGTTCTTGGAAAAGAAGAATTTTTTGTTCCGTACACAAGAAGTTTCCAATATTCATCATGATCTTCATACGTAAAATACATACTGATATTATAGGTTGTCTGATGAAAAGGAGAGGAAAACTCATGATGTGGTCGTGCATGCTGCAGTGTGGGTATTTACTTTCCCATGGACCTCCATAGGCTTCAAGGGGCAACCTGCATCATCATGGTCTACCCCACTGACCACGGGGAATCTCTGACCTAGCACCTGGAGCACATCCTCCCCCTCCTTCCTGACTGATCTTAGTGCTTCTTTTGTATATTCTCATTCCTGTCTCTCACAGTTGCTATTTTGTGGAGTTTTAGCCCTTTCTTAAATAAGTTATCACAGAGGCACTACGAACATCACTGATGGGCTTTGGCCAGTGGTGAGTCCATCTGGTAGCTATCTGGAACTGTGCCTGTCCCACACGGTGCCTTTTCACAGTAATCCGCCCTGCACTTTCCACCTCACCCCTCCTCCCCTACAACTGAAACCTTCCCATGTAAACCCAATACACATTGTTAATGAATTTCTTAGCTTCAGAAAGTTGAACACATAGTACTGGGCAGTAGGATAAAAGAGGTGGGCTGGAAAATTATTGTTTCCCATTTAATGATAGAGATGAGAGGGAGAGATATAGCTTCTCTTAGCAGTTAGGACACCAAAAAGAAAACAGGAGCTACTGATCTCCCCATGACAGCAAATAACAGTATTTTCTACTTTCTTGTTCTTATCAGTCTACTTCATGGAATACTGTCCCTTCACCACAGTCAAACGGTTTTATGGATTAATTTGAGAAGTGGACAGAACTTCAATAACAAATAATTTCCAAACAGTAATTTCTCTTTTTCATTATCAGTGGCATACACCTGATTGACAGCATCTGTCTAAACACAAGTATGTTCCCAGATTTTTTGCACTGTTTCCAGTGCAATTCATCCACACAACCTCTAAATAATGAGACAATGTGAGGACAGGAGTTTTATTTGGTTTCTTATTTTATTGAGCAGTTTTTCTGCTATAGCTATAAACTTTGCACCAGGTTCATTCATAGTCTCGTCTGTGAAACCTCTTTAATTCTTTAAATATTCATACTTAAACATCCAAAGTTCATAATATCAATCAAAATAATTAACTTGCTTTCCGAATTCAGCATAGAAGAAACTGGTTATCTTTCACAAACTGCCTTAAACAGTTAATCCTACACAGTACTGACCCCACTGGATTCAGAACTTTTTTGGCTATTAGGAGGTTGGAAACCTTAGACCAACTATTCCGTAGTGGATATTTTTAATTATAACGTCCCATTTAACTCCTAAAGATGTAGGGAAAAATTTTCTTGCAAATTTCTAAATCATATTCAGTTGAGATCAAATAGTGTAGGGCATCGTTTGTAGTAACACATTTCTTAACACACCTCTGTGAAGAGACAGTCAATGAGAAAAGAGTTTTCCAATAAGTTCCTTATTCCTACTAAACTGGGAAAGTAAATATACACCTGATAGAAAAGGCACATTTCTATCCACTTACTTTTGATCCTATAATAACAAAATGTTTATGAATTCAGAACAGAATTTTGAAAGAAAAAATATCCCTATTGTTTTACATCTTTGTGGATTTTTACTTTAGCACTGAGTAAAAGTTAAATATATGCTTAAGTATAATGTTAGTTTAAGGACTAAAAGAGGAACCCTGAGGAATTTTAGTGATTCTTCTTAGTTCATGCTATTTCTACCTATTCATGCTATTTCAATATAGTTTCACTATAAGCTATTTCACTATTCTCACTGTAAGCAAAATAAGAACTTCCAGCAGGAAAATTCTATAAGAATAAGAGGAAAAACATTGACGTGAAAGTGGTTGGCAGCTGGAAATTAAACTTAACTTATAAACCCTGGCATGCAAGGCTAGCTCAGAGGCAGTTTACATCTGTGCAAGATTTAAAAGTTTTCTTACTTAGCTAAATGATTTTTAACTTCATATTCCAGCCTTCAAGAACATTGAAACATGAGAATCAGTATGCTTTCTATAAAAGGGTATATGCTCTTCAGTGTAGTGACAAAAATGTAGCTGTGCAAAAGAGTATAACCTACATTAATAATTTAGGATATTTTAAGTAAAAAAATCCCAAAAAAACAGAAAAGCAACTAAATGCTGCTTTATTGACAAGCATTCTATGATCTAAATTTAGTGGTTAACTGGTTTATAAATTAACCAGATGAATTGTATAAAGCAAGTGATCTCATATTGTAAAAGGTTACCTCATGATAGATATGTTTAATTCCTTTTGGATATGAAAATGAGATATGAAAAGGTCATAGAAATGCTTAAACATAGTATAATCAGGTAATTAAGTCAGATAATTCAGATCATCATTGAGCTATTAAAATTCATGCTAGTGACACCTGATTAAAATAAATATTTTTTGATCTCTACATAATTGCTTGTTATGGTGAAACAACTAGCTCAGTGGATGAGGGGAGAGCTGTGGATAAGATCTGCCTTGATTTTAGCAAGGCATTTATCTGGTCTCTCACAGTTTCATTGCTAATGAGCTAGTAAGATGTGGATTGGACACATGAATAGCAAAATTGATGGAAAACTGACTAAACTGCTGAGCTCAAGGGGTGGTGGTAAGTCGCGCCCGAACAGGGACCTGAGAGCTCCTGAAACCGCTTGCCATGGATTCTTCAGGGTTTTGGGTGCCCACAACCCGGGGAAGCAAAACGAACTCAATATGAGCGATCCAAGTTCACTTTATTGCTTACAACACAAGGCTTATATAGCCAAAGAAACATACGTGGCAACATCTCATTGGTTATTCTAAACATATACGGTTACACCTATTGGTCAACTGCCTTGCTGCTAGAGCTCCTGTCTACAAGCTAGCTGATCACGTGCAAGCCAGCTGCTTGTGCCTACGTGCTTCCCCGTCCTGCTTAGTGCTTCTTAGTTCCCGCCTTGCCTGTTTCTACTGCCCGTACTTTTCCATTGCTAAGGCTTCAGTACCACCACAGAGACCTTGCTCGTACACTGGTTCATGTCCTCCCTGGTCCCTGAACCATTCGCCCACACTGATCTACTTTCTTTAGTGAACCATGATAGTGCCTGAGGGAACAGTATGAAGATGCAAAAGGAGAGATTTAGGTTGGATGTTAGAAAGAGGTTCTTTACTGAGAGGGGGATCTGGCAGTGGAACAGCCTTCTCAGGGCAGTGGTCACAGCATTAAGCTTGACTGAGTTCAAGAAGCATCTGGACGATGCGCTCAGTCCCATGCTCTGACTTGGTTGGCCCTGTGTGGAGCCAGAAGTTGGACTTGATGATCCTTATGGGTTCCTTCCAACTCAGAATAGTCCACGATTCTATAATTCTAATACCATTAAACAACTTTAAGACCAATCTAGATGTCAGGATTAAATGCACACCAAGTTTGTGGATGAAATCAAATCGGGAAGAGAATTAGGTATGGATTTAGAGAAGAGTCAACACTGAGAGAGATCTCAGTAGACTGGATGACCATCAAGAATTGCAGAGGGTTTAACAAAAGTAAATATGAAGTCCTGCACCTGGGACTGAATAATTATAAAATCCACAACTGTAGGCTAGCAACTCTTGACTGAGAAGCAGCTCTGAATAAAAGGCTTTGGGATTCCTGGGGGACCGTAAGTTCAACATGAGTCCCAAATAAAAGGGAAATAATCACTTTCCTCAACCTGTTTGCTACCTTTTTGTTAAACAACTTTTATTTTCCCTTAGTAAATTGTTCTGGCTCTTCATAACCACCTTCCCAATCACCATGTTCCGGGCCTGGTTCTGGTATCCAATAACATGTGCTCCATAATCTTCTCAGGGACTGAAATGAAGCTTCCCAGCTGGAAGCTACATGGATCCTCCTTCTTGCCCTTCTTCAAGTTGGATATGCCTTTTTTTGCATTTATGAGGAACCTCCTTAGATGAGCATGACTTTACAAACCTGATATTCGTCAGGCTTACAATGATATTAACCATCTCCTTGAAAAACATTAGATGCATGTCCAATGTACTTCCATGAAAACATCCATCAGTCAGAAGTACATGTGAATCAATTACTTAAAAAAATAAGTGTATCTAATACCTGATGAAAATTTCTGTATTGGGTTTCCCTACACACGTAGTGAGTAGATTGCAGGGGTAGACTGTGTGAGAAGAGGCCAGGCCCTGCCTGATGCCAGACACATTAATTTCCAGCTGGCTCCAAACAGACCCACCACAGGACACAGATGAGTCTGTCAGCTAAGCCGGTGGCCCATCTGTGATAATGTACTTAAGGGTAAAAACCCCTGCATAGCAGTTGTGAGAGAGGAATTACTAAAATACCAGAGAAACAGCCCTGCAGACACCAAGGTGAATGAAGAAGGAGGAAGTTGTCCAGGTGTCAGTGCAGAGATTCCTCTGCAATGAAGAAGACTATGGTGACACAAGTTTTTACCCTGCAGTCCACACCAGAGCTGATTACCACACTTCAGCCTGTAGATGATGCCATATTGCAGCAGGTCAAGGTGTCCTGAAAGAAGTTTCAGCCCTCTCCAGTGTCAACACAGGAGCAAGTTTCCTGGCAGGAACCGCAATCTATGGAAGAACCATGCTGAAATATTTCATTCCTGAAGGACTGTACCTCAAGGAGGGGACCAATGCTGGAGCAGTTCTTGAAGGACTGTCCCATGGGAGGGGCTCAGTGCTGGCGCAGGTCAACACTACAGATGAAAGAGCACAAATTTTTATGCACTGACAACAAATCCCATTTTCCATCAATGTTGCACCACTCCAGGAGTGCGAGGAGGTAAAAGAATCAGGAAAGGCATGGAGTTGGGTTCAGAAGAAGGGTTAGGTTTAGGTGTATTTTTAGTTCTGCCATTGTTTCTTACCATTCTAAATTTAAATGTCAATAAGTTAAATTAATTTTCCCCATACTTAGTTTGTGATAGTATTTAAGAAGTGATTGTATCTTAACACAAGATTTTTCCATCTTATTTTCTCCCCTTGCACTGTCAAGAAGGGGGAATGAAAGACTGGCTAGCTGAGGGTCTGGCAACCAGCCAACACTAATCCGCTGCAAAATCTTACTAATTTCTGTCTTTATAAAACCAAATAAATTACTTTTGTGTGGGTTTTGTTCTGTTTTGGTTTTTAAATTTTACTATTCATTGTATGTGCTTTAATATAAAATATTCCATCATCAACTTTAAGTCAAAACACCTTTATTAGGTAAAATAGTCATATTTACAATATCTGTAGATTAATTTGGGAGCTGTGGGGTTCTTTTTTTCTAGCACATTATGCAGTTATGCAAGGGTACACTTGGGAAAATTTTTGTGTTGAAAACCACCTTTGACTTGCAACAGAGAAAAAGCTCAGTTTATCAGCAGTCTTCAGAAATAAATAATTATGAAGCTTGTGGCCTTAGAAAGTATTGACATCTTCTGTCTTTTCATAACTTCACATCTCATAAAAGTCCAGTTGGGGATCCACTTTGATTTGATACATCAGCTCCCAAATGCAGACACTGAGTCATATCATTTGGTCATAATGCACAGGTTTCTTGCAGAAAATAATTTGCATGAACTATGTTAACTGTATCTAGTACTAATTAAGAAAAGGGTGGTGGACTGTCTGGTGGGCTGTTCTGTTCTTCTCCAAGGAGCCAGCACAGGTGAACAGAGCTGTCCTTATCTCAATCCTCGGGGATTTGTCTGTTTCCTTTCCTGTGGGAGGGGTGAGCAAGAGGCATGTGGTGCTTAGCTGCTGCCTGGGTCTGAACCATAACATGGGCCAAAACTGTGAGTTTTGCCCGTTTCCCATTTTAACATCAGATTAAGTTAAGATTGATTTTTTTTTTTTTTTTTAAATTGAAGATTGAGTTATTGATTATAAACTAAAAAACAAATGGAGGAAGGTATAAAATAGTAAACTGGAGACTGACAATCTCTCTAGCAATTGCCTTACCAGTGTGAAGTCACTTTGGAAATTTTCAGTTCACACTCTTTCATTTCTTCAATATTGACACTCTCTTCATTTTGTTTATTTATATCCTTGTTTGCCAGTTTTTCTTTTCAGTAGGTATTAAATTTCAATGATTTACATATCTTATCCCACATATATCTACTCTGATTCACTTTGTTGTTTCCACCTCCTCTCTCCTGTTTTTTCTTTATCTCTTCTGTTGATCTTTTTCCCAAACCTTTTTAATGTAAATGAAACATTAAGTACTTGGCCTTAGGGCTGATTCGTTGTAAATTAAGCATTCTGTTTTATCAAGGGATAAGGGAGGAATGATACACTATTTTCTAGACTGTTACAATATTTTTAAAATCACATATCATAAGAAGTATTTACTTTACATAGATACTGTGCAATTCAGAGTCTCCATAAGATATTTACTTTTTCACTGAGACTTTATACTATGTTTTAATAGGATTCATGACAAATACTAGTTTCAGGACACTCTTTCTAAGCTCCTTCTATTCTTTCTGCTTCCTTTTTGGTCCTTTTCCTCTGTATCACAAGACTGAGCACCTCCCCCCAAAAAAAAAAACCAACAGAAAAAAAACAAACAAAAAAAACCAAGCCAAACTGACAAACAAAAATGTCATCAAAATTCAGTGCTCCCTGATGTCTTTCTGAAGCAGAATTTCACTCATCTACACCAGAAGTCAGCATTCTAAAGTAAAAGATTTTAGATTAGGCACTAAGAGACAATAAAGGAATGTGACTTACAGGTTCAAATACATTTTTAAAGAAAACTTAATTTGTGTCATTTGACTGTAAGCTTTGAATTTGAAGATCTCCTATTTTTAAATTCCCGTTACTGTCAGAGATCTAAATACTCCTTTATACATTTTTTCAGCAGTTATCCAGAGTCTTTTTTGGGTTCCATGACACAACCTGAAGTTCACTGAAACAAGTATTCCTTGAATTCTTCTGAGATAACAAATGCTGCATAAAAATGGACTTCAGTTGATGTTTGCTTTAGAGAAAATCGCACACTTTTTTTTTCACTGAAATTCAAAATCAGATGTACAACAAAGGTTTATACTTTACATATATCTATATTGCTATTTCACCTGACATATAATTAGTAAAAGATGGAGACAGACTTCATACACATTCTTCTTTGATCCTTGCAGAGAAAGTTCTTTACATTCAGCTCTATTCCTTCTGTAGCTCTAGAGATTCTTGAAAGACCCATTTTATATGTGTAGAATGCATTATTCCTAAGAATACTGTAGCCAGTTCTTAGTCCTGCTCTCCTCATCTGGCCAACACATTCTGAATGCAGTTTAACACATCAATAGGATCAATAAAAATATTTCTATGTATCAGTACTGGGGCTAAACATGCATGTTTTAAACCATACAGAATAAATTCATAAATCTGACCTCAGAAAGCACTGGAAGCATATTTTTTTTTTTTACTTTAACCTCAGCCAAAGTACTTATCAGAAATATGTCTAGATAGAAAGTATCTTTGTGATCAGGGCTTTTGGCTGCATTCCATCTAAAATTGTCTCTCTGGTCCTTTCCTTCTTACTGTTTTGCTGCATATTGTGTTATGTCTCCATGGTTTCAAGGGATATTAAAAAAAAAAAAAAAAAAGCATGAAAAAGCCCCTCAGAAAATGCCACAAGAAAGTTAAAGGAGTACAATATATGACTACCTACAGCAGAAATCTCTGATTGTTTCTTTGGTATACATAGAATCTACCCATCATTGTAAAGATAGCTTCCTTACGAAAACATCTATTTGAGAGACTGTGATAAATTGAGCAGGTTGTGAAAAACCATACCCAAACCCAAACCAGCCCCTCAAAAACAAAAATTTAAAACATATACAGTGACCTCATTTACTTAACCAGTCAAAAACCTGTTGATTCCAGTGGGATGAATTAAACCAAAAAATGGAGTATCTATTTCTTAAAGTTCTTTTCTTTTTTTTTCCGTGGTAAAATATACTAATGTGCAGTATATTTCTCTCATGTTTTTGGATATGGACTGCATGATGAAGGAATTTCTTCCTTGTGGACATTAAGAGTCTAAAACATCTGCTGGACAAGAAATATTATTTTTTAATATTTTTATTTACATTACCTTTACCAAGCCAGGTTTCACATTTCATGCCTTGATGGTTTTAAAGTTGTTTATTGCTCTATTTTTCTTATCACTAGGGAACATGTTGAGAATTCCTGTCACTTATGTCTTCAAGGACTTGTGCACTGGACTTGTGCAAGTTTTTTAGAGAGGATATTATACCTCTGTTTTACACCACCAGAGAGCAGTGTTGGATCGTTAAGATTTGTTTTTTTTCTTTCTAGACATTAGCTAAAGTAATGAGAACCAGGGAGACAAATAAAACTTCGCAAAATATTCTTTCTTACCACATGACAAATGTCACCAGCACATAGAGCATAATAAATCAATTGGTCTTTTTTATGTTTATAGTCCTCACACAATTGAAGGGCTGCAATAGATGACTACAAACTCTTCAGAAGAGATGGAAAGGAAAGAGAGGTGGTGGCTCCATACAAGAAGTGTTTTGATTGTGTAGAACTTAAAGATGGTGATGATAAGGTTGAGTGATTATGGGTAAGAATCAGGAAGAAGGCCAGTAAGGCAGATTATCATAGTGGCAGTTTGCTATAGACCATAAAGCCAGGATGAAGAGGCAGATGAAATATTCCATAAGCTGCTGGGAGAAGTCTCATGATCATTAGACCTTGTTCTTGTGGAGGTTTCAACTTGCCAGATGTCTACTTGAAATACAGTACAGCAGAGAGGAAACAGTCTAGGAGGTTCCTGGAGTGTGTGGAAGATAAATTCCTGTCCCCCACTGGACCTGTTGCTTGTGAACAGACAAAGACACTGTGGGTGATGTTGAAGGTTGTCTTGGGCACAGGAATCATGAAATGACAGAGGTTTTGATCCTAAGAGATGTAAGGAGGGGGTCAGCACAACAGCCACCTTGGACTTCAGGTGGGGCAGACTGGATGACAGAGTCCCCTGGCAGGCAGTCCTGAAGAGCAAAAGGTTGAGGAAGGCTGGGCACTCTTCAAGAAGGAAATTTTAAAGGCACAGGAGCAGGCTGTCCCCATAGGTCAAAAGACAAAACAGTGGGGAAGAGGACTGGCCTGGCTGAACAGAGACCTTTGTCTGGAACTCATGAAATAAGGGAGAGTTTGTGTCCTTTGGAACAAGGGGCAGGCTTACAAGGATGTCATTGCAAGAATTACAAAGGTGTCATAAGGCTACGCAGGGAGAAAATGAGAAGGGCCAAAGCTCAGCAAGAACTTTGCCTGGCTACTGCAGATAAGACAATAAAAAAATGCTTCTGCAAACACATTAACAACAAAAGGAGGACTAAGGAGAATCTCCATCTGTTATTGGATGTGGGTGGAAACAAAGGATGAGAAAAAGGATGAGGTACTTACTGACATCTTTGCCTCAGTCTTTAGCAGTAAGTCCAGTTGTTCCCTGGATAACCAGCTACCTGAGCAGTCAGACAGTGATGGGGAGCAAAATGAAGTCCACTTAACGCAAGGGGAAATGGTTAGCACCCTGATATACCACTTAGACCCACACAAGTCCGTGGGGTTGGATGGGATCCCCTCAAGGGATCCCACTGAAGGAGCTGGCTGAAGTGCTCACTCACCAAGTCACTTTCCATCATTTATCAGCAGTCCTGGCTAACCAGAGAGGTCCCAGTTGACCAGAGGTAAGCCAATGTGACGCCCATTCACAGGAAGGGCCAGAAGGAGGATCCAGGGAACTGTAAGCCTGTCAGCTTGACCTCAGTGCCAGGGAAGGTTATGGAGCAGATCATCTTGAACGCCATCATGTGGCATGTACAGGATAACCAGGTGATCAGGCCTGGTCAGAAGAGGTTTATGAAAGGCTGATCCTGCTTGACTAACCTGATCTCCTTCTATGAGACGGTGATCTGCTCAGTGAATGAGGGAAAGGCTATCTACCTGGACTTCAGTAAAGCCTTTGACACTGTTTCTCACAACATTCTCCCGGAGAAACTGGTTGCTCATGGCTCATGACTTGGATGGGTGTACACTTCACTGGGTAAAAAACTGTCTGGATGTCCATGCCCAAAGAGTTCTGCTGAATGGAGTTAAATCCACTTAGCAGCCTGTCACAAGTGGTGCTCTCCAGGGCTCAGTATTTGGGACAGTTATCTTTAATATCTTTTTTAGTGTCCAGGTTGAGGGGATCGAGTACACCCTCAGTAAGTTTGGAGACAACATTTAGTTGGGTGGGAATATTGATCTGCTGGAGGGTAGGAAGGCCTAACAGAGTGATCTGTACATGCTGAATGGATAAGCCAAGGCCAACTGATGTTCAGCAAGGCTCAGTGCTGTCATGCATTTGGGTCACAAAAACCCCATACAAAAATACAGGCTTGAGGAAGAGTGTCTGGAAAGCTGGCCAGTGGAGAAAGACCTGGGGTTGTTTGTCAATAGCTGGATGAGTATGAGCTAGCAGTGTGCCCAGGTGTCCAAGTTCAACAGCACCCAGGCTTGTATCAGAAATAATTTGGCCAGCAGCAGTAAGGAAGTGATCATCCCCCTGTATCTTGCATTGGTGAGGCTGCACTTTGAGCGCTGTGTTCGGTTTTCATCCCCTCACTACAAGAAAGACATTGAGGTATTTATGGACATGATATAGTAAGTAATAAAGGTGGTAGGGGGATGGCTGGGCTATATGATTTTGGAGATCTTTTTCAACCTTTATGATACTATGATTCTATGACTCTGTGATTAACGTGCTGGAACATGTCCAAAGAAGGGCAACTAAGCTGATGAAGGGTCTAAAGAGCAAGTCCTATGAGGAGCAGCTGAGGGAACTGGGGTTATTTAGCCTGGAGAAAAGGAGGCTAAGTGCAGACCTTATTGCTCTCTATAACTACTTGAAAAGAGGTTGTAGTTAGGTGCATGTTTGTTTTGTATCCCGAGTAACAAGTGATAGAACAAGAGGAAATGGCCTCAAGTTGTGGTAGGGGAGGTTTAGCTTGTGTATTAGGAAAAAATTATTCACCATAAGATTTTTCTATCATTTGAACAGCCTGCCCAGGTTAGTAGTTGGACTTGATGTTCTTAAAGGTCTTTTCCAACCAAAATGACTCTACAATTCTATGATTCTTTCTTATTATTTTCTTTTAAATAAATTAAAAGACCAACATTCAGATGGCTGCAATTGGTGATACAGTTTGTACCGTCAATTTTCATAAAAATTTTGCTCACTATTCTAGTAGCACAGTTGTAAACTGTATCACAAAACAACTGTGAAGATATTGCCTAGTTTCTCATTCAGAAAAAGCAGAAAAAACATCCCTTAATGTCTCAGTAAATAATATAACTATAGGTTTAAAACCATGCAAGTCTGTTTATGTCTAAGTTCTAGTCATCGCACACAATGTCAAACAAATCCTTACTTTTTTTTTCCTTCTTTCTTTCTTTTTTTCCCCTCAGCATAACTTACAGTCATAGTAAACTCTGCGTTGGAACATAATGAAAATATGTCTTCCAGTATTTCCAAAGTGAAGGATTAAACAGCCTTTCCCTTTTGATTGTATCTGCCAAGTAAGCATTTTTCCTCTATATCATTATAAAAATTTACACTATAATGAGCTTTCTTCCATTATCCACAACCAAGGTGATACAGACTATACTGAAATACTCTGAGATTTTTCCATTGGCTCAGAGATGGTGATATAAAATGCTTGTTTCCACAATATTAATTCTTGTCCTTCTCCTCTGGGCTTTACTCAGATAAAGCGTGCATTGGAGTTTTTGCTTGGGTAAGGGCTTAAAAATATCTATACATTCAAATGAGAAACAGGAAAGATATGATAATGTTCTTAACCTCGTTTCTTGATTATTGCACTTTCACTATTGTGGTTTTTTTCATATCTATATCATATATTATTTATAAAATAAATTTTATTTCCATGTTTTAAACATAAATAAATCTCAAAATATTGAACAATATTATTTTCAAATAACACTTCCATACCTTTTTTTTTAACTTTAACATTTCTTTTTTAAAGATATCTTCATGGCAACAAATGAGAACATGGAACATGGGCAAAAGGAAAAAAAATTGGGGGAAGGGTATTTTTTCCTTAATTAATTTTGTCCTTGTGCTTATACATTAACCACTATATGTCATACCTATATGCCTTCATATTAGTGCAATATCAAGATTGTGGTTGTGATTTCAAACAGTTTATAGGTGATTGAGAAACTTAGTCCAAAATAATCTTGACTGATAGTGTCTATATGTAATCCAACTTGAAACATTTGCTGTAAATCAAAGATCAAAAAATGATCTAATTATCAACTAGTGAAGGAAAGATAAAATAAGCAGAAAATCTTATTTTGTGACTCAGAGACTAATCTGAATCTTGAAAAGCTTGTGTGCAATCAGAAAATACAATATAAATTTCCAGGATGTCCTTGAACTAATTATTTAGGCACAGATTTTTAAAAGCACTTTATACAACGACAGCAACATGGAACTTTTTAAAACCATGTAGGAGATTAATTCCCATAATGGAGAAATATAAAGAATATAGCAGAAGTAGTTTGGTTTCTAGTAACAAATAAAGGCTAATACACTCACTTTCACAGATATGGCATCTTTACAAGTTAGTTACAGAAGACTGAATAAAAGGGTTAAAAGAAATTAGCCTGAAGTTTATGTTTCACGGTACATTTTAGTTAAAATCTGTTTAGTTAAAATAAATTCAATAAAATAATGGGCTGTGTTTTAAAAGAGTTCAAATCTTAAAGAATCATGGACCTTCTGCCATAGGGTATTCTACCTTCTCCTTTTTACCATGTGTGATTACAACATCTCTCATGTTAGTAACACAGATTTTAATATCCTCCCCTAGTAATTAATGGCTTGTTCCAATAAGGTCCCAACCCTGTACTGTTACAGTACACTCTGCGATTGATAAGTTTCTGTTGTAATAACTTCTTTTTCAATTCTGAAAATCCTTTTTCAGTAATGGCATTGACATGAAAATTTCCTCCACATCACTTGTGAAAATCAAGTATTAAAAAGTCCTAATAAGTGCAATCATATTTTAATTCAAAACCATTCTTAGTAAAGCTCTTTAATCAAAACTCTTTCACAATGCTGGCAAAAAATAGGACTAGATTTATGAACTTATTTAAATGACTTGACGGCAAAAATAGGTCAGTGGGATGCAAAAATACCACATTTCTTATGCAGCCTTTTGTTTCCAACTTAGTCTTCTGCTTTGAAATTTAGCATTAATTTGATACTTGCAAAGTTTTAAATCAGCTTTACTCAATAAGCCACTTACACATTCTTAGGTAAAGGACACCATCCTGATTGCAAATTCTACTAGCTTTAAGCAACTGTAAACTTAAAGTCCTTGTATTTTGAAAGAATAAGGCGAATAAGGCAATGAGTAGCTGCCATTTGATGTAAAACTTAAACAGTCAGCCGAAGAAAGTAATTACACTGACCACACTCAGATATAAAACCTTGTCAATTTTTTTGTTTCTTTTTTTTTTTTTGTGAGTCAGGGAAGTCCACAATCTTCTATGAAACACTAAAACACACTATCCACTCCCCAGTTGCCATCTCTATTTTGGCTAATACCTATTCAAGAACAAAGCTTGTCACCCTGGTCATTTTAGAAATCTGTTAAATTAATTCATATGGTAGGATAATGAATCAAAAAGTGTGAAGATACATGGACCAACTGTGAATAGAAAATTTAGAGCATGAAAAAGTTTAAAAGATAGCTGTAAAATAAAATATTTGGGTTTTTTTTTTAATTAATATGCTAATAATCCTTTTAGTTCCTGTAGAAAGAAAGTGGATATTTTTTGAAATAGTTTTGGGTTTTTTTTCATTTTACACAGTGGATAATCTAATTTTGGAAATGCAGAAAATTTCCCATTAAAAAAATTCCTTTCTAAAAATACTGAATAAATGAACTTTAGAAGAGCAGTGAAACAGTTCCATTCTTTAAACTTCTTTTAGATTGAAAAGCTTTTCTCTTCTCTAAAATTTAAAGACACCACATTCTTGTTCATAATTCCTTTTCCTAATGCAATGTATGCTTCTATAAATTGCTATAAATCTTGTGCAAGACACTGAGCAGCAGAGAAAAGCCTAAAGGAAGCTCAGCAACCTAAAGAAAACCAAAATCTTCTTTCATGAAATACAAAACTCATATTACCAAACAAATTATATTAGAACGCATAACTAAAGTGTATATAAATTCAGTTGCATAGCTGGTCATGCACAAATTCATCTTGACACCAGTTGTGGTCGACTGAATATACGTAACATCCTACACAGCTACAACTGATAAACTTCTTATGAATTATCTTTTACAGAACTGGCCAGCCTGAGTTCCAGATCTGTAAAAGATAATAAAAAGTTCCAGATCTGTAAAAGATAATAAAAAGTCCTTCTATAGGTATATTAATAGTAAAAGGAGGGTCAAGGAGAATCTCCAGCCCTTATTGGATGCTGATGGCACATTAGTGACAAGGGATGAGCACAAGGCTGAGGTCCTTAATTCCTTCTTTGCCTCAGTCTTTAACAGTAATGAAGGATATTCCCTGAGTACTCATCCTCCAGAACTGGCTGACAGGGAGGGGAAGAATAACAAAGTTCCCATGGTTCAGGAGGAAATGATTAGCGACCTACTTGGCCAGTTAGATACCCACAAGTCAATGGGGCCAGATGGGATTCACCCAAGGGTACTGAGGGAGCTGTCAGATGTGCTTGCCAAACCCCTTTCCATCATCTATCAGCAATCCTGGCAGACTGGGGAAGTTCCAGTCGACTGGAGGCTGGCAGATGTTACACCCATATACAAGAAGGGTCGGAAGGAGGATCCAGGGAACTACAGGCCTGTCAGTCTGACCTCAGTCGCAGGGAAGATCATGGAGAGGGTCATCTTGGGAGCTATCATGCAGCACATGCACGATGGCCAGGGGATCAGGCCTAGTCAACATGGGTTTACAAAAGGTAGATCCTGTCAAACTAACCTGATCACCTTCTATGACAAGGTGACCGGCTTAATGGACGAGGGGAAGGCTGTGGATGTGATCTACCTGGACTTTGGTAAAGCCTTTGACACAGTTTCTCACAGCATTCTGACTGAGAAACTGGCTGCCACTGGCCTGGACAGGTGGACCCTCAGCTGGGTTAAAAACTGGTTGGATGACCGAGCCCAGAGGGTGGTGGTGAATGGAACAAAATCCAGCTGGAGGCCGGTCACGAGTGGCGTCCCCCAGGGCTCAGTCCTGGGTCCAGTCTTGTTCAACATCTTTATCAATGATCTCAACGAAGGGATTGAATGCTCCCTCACTAAGTTTGCAGATGACACTAAACTAGGAGGAAGTGTTGATCTGCCTGAGGGTAGAGAGGCTCTTCAGAGGGATCTGAACAGACTGGACCGATGGGCTGAGTCCAATGGGATGAAGTTTAACAAGGCCAAGTGTAGAGTGCTGCACATGGGACATAATAACCCCATGCAGCGCTACAGGCTTGGGGGAGACTGGCTGGAGAGCTGTCAGGCAGAGAAGGACCTGGGGGTGTTGGTTGACTGCAGACTGAATATGAGTCAGCAGTGTGCTCAGGCGGCCAAGAAGGCCAATGGCATCTTGGCTTGTATCAAAAACAGTGTGGCCAGTAGGTCTAGGGAGGTGATTGTGCCCCTGTACTTGGCATTGGTGAGGCCGCACCTCGAGTGCTGTGTCCAGTTCTGGGCTCCTCACCACAAGAAGGACATGGAGGTCCTGGAGTGAGTCCAGAGAAGGGCAACCAGGCTGGTGAAGGGGCTGGAGGGCAAATCCTATGAGGAGCGGCTGAGGGAGCTGGGGCTGTTTAGCCTAGAGAAGAGGAGGCTGAGGGGAGACCTTATCACAGCCTACAATTACCTGAAGGGAGGTTATAGGGAGGTAGGTGATGGTCTCTTCAGCCAGGTGACAGGTGATAGGACAAGGGGGAATGGCATGAAGCTGAGCCAGGGCAGGTTTAGATTGGATGTTAGGAAAAAATATTTTACTGAAAGACTTGTCAGGGCCTGGAACAGGCTGTCCAGGGAGGGGGTTGAGTCACCTTCCCTGGATGTGTTCAAAAAAAGGGTAGATGAAGTACTTAGGGATATGGTTTACTTTAGAATGTGAATGGTTGGACTCGATGATCTTAAAGGTCTTTTCCAACCTTGTCATTCTGTGATTCTGTGATTCTGTGATTAGAGAATTATTTCCTACTTTGTGTAGACTGTGCCAGCCTTTTATGTGTATTGCTGTGCTCTAGTCACTGGACTAATTCAAGGGGTCCCTAAAAATAAATATTTTGTAAAGAAACCCATCCACATAACTATAGTTACCACTTAAGACATTTTTCACTATTAACACTGATTGCAATTTTTTTGTTTTGGGTTTTTTTAATTTCAACTTTTTTTGTTTTTTTTTTAATCTCAGACTGACAGTACCTGAAGACAATATGATTAAAATTGCTATAACAAAGCCCTCATTTCACCGTGAGTGGTCTAATTACCAAATATATCACCATGATAACACTACTTCCTCCACTAACTACTCTTCCTCTTACCTCTTGCACTGTTCCCATTAACTCCTCAAACATCTTCTGAAGAAAGAAAATAGGCTGGCTATGTAAACCTGGATCAGAATACAGCTCTAAGATGCAGATATCTGTTCAGAAAAGGCAATTCTGTATATCTATGTGAGGATGAGATCATACATCTAGGAAACTTTTAAGCTTAACCTTTTTTATCCAATGGTCCATAAAAATGTTATAAGCACTCAAAGAGGGTTGCTGTCTCATACCTAATTACCAGACAGTGCTGATGAAACTTAGATGGCAAATATTTGATCCCTGCTATTTAAAAGTTTATGTTTATAACAGTGTTGTTGTTTTAGAAAATATACATTTTTAACATTTTTATGGTAGTGTATGTTCTGCATTCTAGCTTTGGGTGAAAAGCCTACTAATCCATTTTTCACACTTCTAACATTTTTACAATGAAATATTTCAGTATATAAACATTTTAAAATCTTTCACTACTTTAAAAAAGCTGATTTTTAAAATTACATTTATTGTTTTCATTATAGTCTAATAAAAAGTAAAGTTAATATTTACCTACCTTTATGACATTTTGTTTCTTATCCAAAATTTTCCTGTGTCACTACTTTTATCCCAACAAAAGAAATAGTCATATCATCCAAGTTTAATAGGTGTAGAATATACTGCAATTCATATATGTGTGGATCCATATATGAGAAATACATCAAAAGTGTGTGGTTATTATATAATAAAAGGTCCAGATTTAGTATAGAGGAATCTGCTGTTTAATAGCTTAACATACTCTGCATTATTAGGTACAATGCTTACTAAAACACATTATATGTATGTTTATGTTCTTTCCTACTTTTATGTATATCTGATGCCCAAAATAACTCACTAGTCATCACTTTTTGCCTATGTGAAGCAAATGAGAGTGTTGCCTATTGGCTTTATACCAAGGGGACTTCGCACACTATATATAGACATTTTTGCAGTTCTTAGTACCTGAACTACAGTTTCTAGACCTGTTACATCCATACTGGAGAGATTAAAGTCAAGCTAAAGCACACATAGTCAATTTGTAGGTATTTTGATAGCTAAGAATAAGAGATATTTTTGGAAAACACTGATATAAAACTCTGCAGGACAGTCAACAAAGATATAGAATGGATGTCTCGTTTACTAATTACTGGGGGGAGGGCTAAAGCAACATTAATAAAATCATATAATAATTCCATCAAAACCTGTCATTGCACCTACATTAAACTCTGTAGCATTGTATAATAATAAAAATACATGAGTACCTGAAATCCTTATGAGCTGTTGAGCTCACACGTAACTATAAAATAACAATTAGTACCTCGGAAGCTGAGTTGAACTTGAATTTACTACTCAAGAAAATAAGTTATTTTAATAAGATGTTCTTGGTACAGATAAATATGTGTTTTTTAAAATAAGTTTAAAAAGCTGCAAAATTTGTGGAAGATACAGGTCACTTTTCTGCTTGATTATGTGTGCATTTGTACATGTAATATTAAGCAGTCATTGGATATAAAGAAAATGTTTCTGAGAGCCTGGACTATCTCCTCTCACCTGAGTGCCCTAGTAGTTAGCATCTGAAGCATACCATTTTCACCCCCGTTGCTCCTAGTGTTAGGTTGTTACAGGTTATGCAGTTTTACATACGCAGCAATCTCTTCAATACTGCAGAGAAAATGGAGTAATCTGTGCCAGCAAACAGTCTTCTTTTGAAATATGGACAATATGGATTTAAACCTTGCAGACCAAGCTGGAACAGTAACTCAGGTAGCCAATGACAAATTTTAACCACTTGTGAAAAACTTGGATGTTAGCATGTCCTTGTGCATAGCTGTGGAAACAGAAAAGCCAGGCAGCTAAGATGCATCCAAATGTGTGGCTTAAGCCTCTACATGAGGGTAATGACTGCAGCCTTTGAATCTAATTGCTTATGGATGTTTTTCTCCATCCTTTGGTTATTTCCAAAATCCATTTTATTGCATACCCTATTATAAATATTTTGGGTATCAACTGTTGTCAAAGTCATTGTTAGAAAGCTACATCTCACCATTCATTGCAAATTGTTTTGAATCCTTCTCCGGTAGCTAGGACTTTTGATATCAGGTTCTTGTGTTCCACACAGCCGAAGTAATTATTTGGATTCAGTACACAGTTGGATTTTGACCATGTAAAGACATTTCTTCAATGTTGCTGACAGAGATATTGATAGAACAAACAAGTGAGCTCCCAGAATAGACAGTAAACCTCTCTATTGGTGAGGTTTACAAGTTCAGGCACTTTTTTTGGTCGTTGTTGATTTTGGTTTTGGTTTTGTTTCTGTTTTTTTAAATATATATAAATAGGTGGTGTACTATTGTTACAGCCTTATCTATTATCTCAAATATAAAAAACAATTATTCCAAAATTCAGTCTATAATATCTTTATCCTTTTAATTTGCACACAGTTCTCACACAGGCATTTTACTATAGCCTGAAGCTTATACCTCCTGTAAGTCACACTGGTCTATTGTTAAAAACACACTACAATACAGTGGAATGCTATTAAAATATCTAGTTGCACTTAAGTTTGTGGAGGAAAATTTCACTTATATGAGCATGGAAAAAATGAAAATTTCCTTTCTTTAATGAGGCAAAACTTCATTAAAATATCTGTAATCTAAGATAGTTAACTCAAACATTTTCTACAAGTATAGTACAAAGACATTATTTTTAGAAATCAAAATATATATCAGGCATTTAATTTATTGTTATGCTGTAGCAAACAGAATATTTTCTTTGCATACCTAAGCCTGTTTCAACAGATCAACATCCACACAAATGTATAACATCATTAGGCTATAGATTTTAAAAGGCAAAGTTACCAGTGGTTTTCAGTGGTAACTGAATAAGACTGTCCTTTTAAAATTTAAAATTTCACCTTTAAATACAGTAATCCTATGCTATGTGAGTATTGGTGCATAAAATATTTGGGAAGTGGCTAATTTCCAAAAGATAGGTTTTTTTGTTTTTTTTTTTTAAACTGGGTTTTGTATTGTGTTTGTGTTTTCATTTCAAAACAAAACCAAATTAACACATGCACATGTATACACTTTTGAGACAAATTAAACCATTTATATTGGTTTCAGATGTGCTATCGGTTCCCAGAAGGCAGAGAGAACCTAGGATGAAACTTAACTTTTCATAATTTTAAAGTTTGTGGGCTTTGGGCAGTCATTCGCTTTGTGTTTAAAAATAATAAATAACTAGATAACACATTTTCAACTGTGGCAGAAGATGTTCAAGGCATTACCAAACTATTCTAAAAAAACCCAGCTTTTGAACTAATTATATGAAGTCTAGACAGTAAAATGCTACCAGTACAGTGCTGAATAGGAAGCTTTCTAGTCATTAGAGAATGCCAAACCCACTATTTTTTTAACGTCAATTTCATCAAGAAAGCACAAAGAAAAAATGAGCTACTTCTTCAGCTTGTGGTAAGTTGACAATGCTTTGATGTAAGTGTGCAAATCATACAGAAGATACTATTTATACATCCAATAATTTGCATTATAAACTAGAAGCAGGTTTAAATTTCCAGGGAACAACTACCTCTTTTGGGGATATTTCTATATATACAAGAATGACTTCATGGCTTTAGCCAGAACTGAAAAATTCAAAAGAGCCTTTGATATTGTGTTCTGGGTCACCTTGTTTTCTGCATTTTTTTTCCTTGATCTCCACTGGCTTTACTCACCAACGTCTGAGTCTTGTTTTAAGCTTGCTGATTGCATTGAGTTTGTATTTGCTATGCAATAAGCTGGCACTAAGAAGGATTTTGATCTTTAATCTGGTTCAAGGGATTCTAAACAGCTCTGATTCCAGCCATAGGCAATACATGTACTAAATGAGATTGAAGGACAAATTAAAATAAATAATGTTTGAGTAAATCACTTTGTCTTGGTTAAATGCATTTAACAATTTCATTTTCCCTTGCAAAGCAGGTTTTAAAGAAATTAACAATTGTTGGTGGGTTTTTGTGTGTTTGTTTTGTCTTTTGTGTTTTTAATATAAGCATAATGAATCTTCTACACAGAAAAACTAACATCATTAAAGTTGGGTCTCTCTTCTATGTATTAGAACAGCTTCAAAGCTTTTGGAGAAGTCAAAAGATCTGTAAAATGCATTGCTGTATTTATTGCCAAAGGCAAAGCATGGGAAATTGGTTAGGGCTTTCTTAACAATCATAGTTCACTTGAGTAACGATGTTTTAGGGCTTTTGACTAACAGTAGCTCCTCAGCCAGTCAATAGCAACTTTATATAGTTTGCATTGCTCTAAGAAATAATGTTGTTTTAACTAGCTAAAGAAAGAACAACAGAAAGCGGGTTTACTTAATGCAATGATTTTAGCAATCTTCCACCTATCCATATTTACATCCCTTAGAGTAACATTCTAGTGATATGTTGCTATATATGGAGAAAACAAAACAATATACTAAAAAAGTTATCCAACCCTGTAATAAGGGAAAATGCTGGAAAAGATAATACATATGGTGTGAAAATATATAACTCCAAGAAAGGAATTAGTAGAATAATTAAGATTTTTTCCACAGAAAATTTATGTTATATGGGAAAAAGTAAATAATCTCATACACTAAACCTTGTTTGTCCAAAAGTCCAAATACAAAAAAAAAAAACAAACCAAAACCAAAATTGCAGATGTATAGGCATTTTGGGATCTATCATTTTATGTTCATCAATTACTGCTCTGTATGTGAATATTTTCGTATAATGTGTATAAAAATTAAATGTCAAAGAAACACAAATGCAACAGTTCAGAAAGGAGGTGTGGTTACAGAATGATGTCTGAAAGATCTTTTCTGATTTCTACTTTTTTGTGATTTTTTGTTTCAGTTTGGTTTTAGTTTTAATTTTTGTTTGTTTTGTTTTGTTCTCTGGACTATTTAAATGCATAATTCTGGGGGAAAATTCGTGGTTTTTTCAGTAAAGTCTCATGCCCTTACAGATTTCAGGGATAAAGTCCTGGCCAGTTCTGCATTATTCCTAAAATTTCTGTTGATTTCAGCAAGATAAATATTTACTAGGTGTTGGATCAGCAAATATCTAACTCCTGTTTATTTCATCTAAAGTTATTTTTCTGTTCTTCAGTATTGCCCTTCCACTCTTACATAAAATTTCTTGTGTGCTACAAAGTATACAGATGAATCACTTTTCATATAATTACCCTCATATCTAGCATTGGAACACCGTGGGAGACTTTCTCTGTATACTTACCAGTACTCAGAAAACTCTAGTGGATGGGATGTTAGTTATCTGCTAATATTTCAAAGTGCTTTTCTAAAACCATACCTTCTAAAGTGCTGCATATGAGTATTTTCTTGAAAACATATGGTAAGTGGTCATGGAATAGCTGTCAAGTCAAACTCCTAGATCCACACAGAATTTTTCTAGAAGTCAAATTTCGTAAGTCATGAGTTAAAACTGGTGTAAATGCTACAAAAAATTAAAGAGACTCGAAACAGTGTTCAAGCTAAATGATCACAGTTGATAGTACAGATATTTTTTGCTTTTTATAAGATTTTCCTGATTTTATATTAAAAAAAATTATCAACAGAACAGCTCAGAGAGAACTGAAGGCTTAACATTAAGGTAGGTTGGTAAGTTTTGATAATTATAAAAACAAAAATTTATGACTAGCGACCTTTTGTATTAGCAATTTCATAGCATAATATAATCTTATCTACCAATATCAGACATAAAATACTTTCTTGGCCACAAAAGGCAGCAAGGAGTGCAGGAAGCATTTACACATGGAACACTATTCTTAAATCCGTGGGAGAAGTAAAATCTTCAGGAATGTCTTTCTGCTGTATCCTTTTTGGTTCATTTTATTGCCTTTTACTCTAATTCATGAATTTTGGTAGCTCTAAAACACATTTAGATCAAGCAGTTCATCAAGCTGTTTTTGCTGCTCCCCCCCCACCTTTTTTCCCTTTTTTAAAAAATTAACATTGATTAGGTGAAATTTGTAAATTGTTAGCGGACAGGAAAATGTTACAAAGGGTACATTAGATTATGCAGTTATGACATGCTGAAAGCATTAGATGTAGACAAGTTACAACACTTGGTAGACTAGGGACCCTAAAAATTTAATAAGCTTTAGCCGCAGGCAAGAATCTAGCAGCTGTGGGGACAGAGGAGGAGGAAGGTCTAATCTATCAGTAGCATGCATTTTGTTGGCAAAAGTAACCTATTATCATAACCCTTCTTTCTGTTTCATTACTGAAAATTCACAGAAATTATCATCTACTGCATATATCTAGGGAAGTAACTATTGCTCTTTTTAAACATTTTGGAAAAGTAGTAGGCAAAAACTCACACTCCAAAAAATTATTAATTTCTAATAAATACTTATTTCAGTGTTTTAGAAACATTTAGGCTCTACATATTTATTCTTTTGCATTCTGAACATAGCTGTCTGTTTCCAATAAACTTTTTATGACCAGGAAATTGATCTTCATGAACAGGAAATCTTTTTTGATAAATATCCTGTAGCAAGAAACTAAGTTCAGAATGTAGATACCAAAATAATCTGCTGTTAAAAGAAAGTTATCCATTCAGTCTTACAGTAGTCCGGTTTAACAGTCAATGAATAAAACTCACAACATAGCATTGGGTTTTAGCTGTTTATTCAGATTTACTTTCCAAACTTATTTTCCAATCTTTCTGCAGAAGAAATGGTATTGGAGCGCACATACTGAAGACTAATATGCTTACAGCACCTGGGTTTTCTTTCATACTACAACAGAGATTTCTGGAGCTGCAGGCCACAGAAAATGGTTTTCTTCATGATCCCAGCCAACCTGGAGTTTACGTAAACTGAATCTGAAAGTATCTGAGTTATTGTTGTTAAATAGTTCTGAACAAGACCTGTGACACATCTTAGCACTACTGCATTGTGATGTTGTGATGTCAGGAATCAGGTCATGCACTCTCAGGGAAATATTCAGTTTCAAAAATTGTTAGGAAAATACCATAATATCAGTCACTCTTTCTATAAATAACTCAAATGTTAGGCTAAGCTACATGAGGTTAAAAGATTTCCTTCCCCCATCCCCCTAGAGGTCCCTGTACCTAGAGGTACAGAATTCTCTCATTGAATTTATCTAAAACTATCTTGGCTAGAGAACACCTGAGTCTAGAGACACAAAGGTAAAAAAAAAATTATAAAGAAAAAACTGAAACAAAAAAACTTAGGTGTGATTATCCTGTTTTGGGAAAAAGTCTCAACACCTTTGGTTAATTGCACTTTTTCTTTTTCAAACATAGAACCACATTTGAAGCACACTAGTAGATAACTGCCTTTCTTTTTCTCAGGCATGTATGAGTGAAATGAACTTTAAATTCAATGGAAAGAAATGGTAAGGTTAAGTTGTCTGCATGGAAACCTCTCAGGTCAGAGGTCAAACAAAACAACTTTAATGGTATATACAGAAGTGTCTCAGGGACAGAGAGAATAAAACTAAAAAAGTGCTGTAGAGTTGAAAATGTTATTTTTAAAATGTGTAGTGTGTTGACACCAACCAACACCCATCTAGCCACTCACTCTACTCTCCACAGGGCAAGCGGAAAATAAAAGGAAGATGAGGAGGCTCACAAATCAAGACAATGATGACAGTTTAATAAAGCAAGTAAAATCTGTGTGTGCAAGCTAAGAAAAAAAATCAGTAACACCTGTCTTTCCCCTTTTTTTTTCTTGAGCATTTATTCCTGAGCACAGAATAATATAGTATGGAATATCCCTTTGGTCAGTTTGGATCAGCTTTCCTGATCCTCCAACTTCTTTCTTATTCTCAGCCTATTCACCTGAGAGAAAATGCAAAGCAGAAAACACAGGCTAAGGAGAAAGTTAACTCCATCCCAGCCAGACCCAGTATGGAATTATATGTTCCAAAAATGCTCAAGGCAGGTTGGCATTTAAGTGAAATTTTCCTCTGAATTTTCATTAGTTACCATTAATGTTAGAGCTACAATTTTAAGAACAATTTTCTTTAGAAATATTTAAGAAACAATTTACTTCAGTATTTTAGGGTAAAACTCCTTCTTAAAATCATACCTTTAAAACTGTTTACAGCTGAGCAAACAAATATGAGACATTTAAATATATTCCTTTTTTTTTAGTATAAACACGTACACTCATGAATATATTGCGTCCGACGTTTACACAGAGCAAGTATTAACATTGTCTCTTATGCAGTAGCTTATGTAGTTAGGTTAACAATTATAAAATAGCTCATTAAAATTCATAAATGTATTTACAAATGAAGAACAGGCTTTTGATCTTCCAACCACTGAAAATATTATGTACAAAAGAAGCTGAAACACCAGACCTACAAGGAAATTCAAAATATGCAAAGGTTTTATCAGAAAATACAGACATTATCTTTCCTGCAGCTGCCAAATCAGCAAAGTAAAATTACAGCAATTTTTAAATTAAATGAAAATTCTCACTTTCTGCTTAGGCTCATGCTGGAAGGGCAACAGAGAGAAAAGATGGTTATAACAGTTTTAATGCAACTGGAGTAAAGAAAAGCATATTCAGTGAGGCTGACTTGGTTGAAATATAAGGTGAAATACCTCCTCTAAGCTTTCAGTCTCACCCTAATGTCATACTCACAGAGAAGACTATCCTTCCAGATTACAGGTGTATAATGTTAGCATATTTATTTTAATATATTTTTCACAAGATACATCAACAACTATATACCACTCTATGGGAACTATAATCAGCCTACAAGCACTTACTTATTGGAAACTTCACCTAAACACCAAACCAAACCAACCAACTAAAAAAACCCACCCCCCATCCTCCCTCCCACCAAAAGAATACACCATTCGATGATGTTATTGAAGAATTACATATCTCTGTCCAATAAATAGGAAGAGTAATAACACGCTTCTCTAAGAATGAACTTGGCATAGCTTCAGAAATGAATGAAGTATGTCTTTCCAAGATGTGTAAAGAATCATTTTCCACATGTGGCCTGTATTAATGTCTTCTATTTGGATAATGACTGCTATAATAAATTTCTTTAAAAAGAACTTTGCATCTTTGGTTATCCTTTGTGATGATAATGTACAAAAATGTGGATGAAAAACACAGAAGTTAATCTAAAAGTCACCATGCAAGAAAATCCATACAAAGCTTTTTTTTTTTTTTTTTTTGCTGGGTATAACTAAGAATTTCTAAGTGAATGAGTGGAATTTACATGAGTGCATCAGCTTCTACAATGCCCAAATGCAGTATGGCTTGTTGGGAAGTTGTAACAGTAAATACTCTGCTGTCTGCCTTTTCTAAGAAATTGAAGGAAGCATAACTCTTTGTAAGGATTTTGTAAGGATTCCTAATGCTTCTAGTTTCTTTATAGAAAAATTTTCCCATGTTCCAGTTGTAATTTGAAGGAAAGATTCTGGAAAATTAACTCTTTTGAGTATCAGTACAAGTATTTGAAAGTCAATTTGCATGGATGACTTGAAAAGGGTGACATTTAGTATCTCACAGATGGGGGTTTTTTTCATATTTTAAGAGAATTAATTAATATATTGGACAACAGCAGAAGTAAAGTATGAATAAAGAAAAGTACAGGCAGCCATTGAATGAAGTCATAAATTAGCAGACATAAAAAATAGTTTTTATGAGCAATTTTTAAAGTGGTTACCTGTAATAGTTACATCTATTTATTTATTTATTTATTAGATTTTGTAGATCAATACACATTAATTAAATAAAAGATTATATTTAAAATAACTTACACTTATCTCCAATACAAAACGTAGAGACGTAGTAATAGCATTCTTGAGAATGGTTTTCCAGCTAATCTTGATTCATTGTGCCACTTTATGCATGGCTAGTAGAACTGGGACCATTTTATCTTTTTCTAAATGTCTTTTGAAGTTTATGGTCATTGAAAAATCCATGCAAATATATTGGTGAATTAAATGATATATGCAGGTCTCATACAGAGTATCAAAGCATTATGGTGGCTTATATCCCTCTAGAAGCAACAACAGACAGGATGAAAGAGTTTCTAACTAAAGTCTTTTTTTTCCCATTCTGATAAATGAATTCTTCAAAACAGAAAATAATATTATAAGATCAATTTATGGTAGCTCTAATGCTTTATGTTAGGGGATGTGAGGAGCAAGTCAGACTCTAGCCACGCCAGCCTAGGACTCCCTCCTGCCAGTCACTAGAGGCGAGTTCTGATCCCCCAGGGACCTGGGATCTCTACTCAGGCCAAGGGAGGCACCTGCCACTTTTCTGTTTGAGGTTCAAACAGTAGTGAAACAGTAGTGAAGCCGAGCATGTACCCTGGAGACATGCAGACTCATACAAGGAGTACACTGCCACAGGCTGCCGCAGGCAAGGTGCTGCCTTCAACACCTGCAAGTACAGGCAGACAAGTCCCCTCCTCCTCTTGTGCTGGCAGAGGCAGGATGTCATTAGTGTAGGCACACACATGAGACTCTCCAGGTTCCCAAGTACACACACAAATTTCTGGATTTCCTGAGTATTGGCACAGCCCCACTATTTACCTGACATCCCTGCTTGCAACCTGGCCTCCTTACCCACTCACAGGTCCCACAGGCAACCCACAGATGTGGATCCCCTGGATACCAGCATGGATCCTTCACCCACCTGATACCTCTGCCTCAACCTGAGGGCCCTCTACTTTCCCTGTAGTTCAGCCTGAGGTTTGCCAACAAACACAGGGACACGCCACACACTCCAGGACTGGATGTTAAAGATGCTCAGAGCCCTGGGAGCCAGCAACCTCCATAGGGGTTGTATGCTGAGGTCCTGCTCCAACTGCCAGCACTGAGCTCCTCTATCTCACCAGTGCCTATGGTAGCTGGTTTTTGGGATATGGACCATTCCCACCCCATGACTGGAGGTTAGATACCTCCACTCACTCCAGTAGCTGACACTGAGACTCCACTTACTCCCATAACTGACATGATTGGACAGGGACACCCACATCTGCTGGTGTGACTCCAATAGCTGATACCAGTTTTCATTCACACACACAGGAGTCTCACCAGTAGCTGGCACTTAGTCCTAGCAACACACATGGGACAGAGAGCAAGATTAAGCAGAGGGATAGTTAAGCAAAGGTTTAAGAAGAAGACATGAGAAGATAGAATCAGACACAGGGCTCAGCCTGTGCTGATACAAGCAACCAGACTCCGTTATGTCCCTTCCTTTGTGGTCTCTCCTTCACCCCCTGATTTGTTCCCTGTATGTTCCCCCATAACAATCTCACTGACCCCTTGAACCCCTGGTCCCTCAGATTTGCATCCTTGCCTCTTAGAAAGTTCTGGTCTGCCTGCAGTATTGTCAAAGTCCATTAATTATTGCAGTTGACCAGGTGTGTTTCTTGTCTTTGCCTGGCTGTCAAGTGTGTGTCTATATTTTGTCTGACTTCCCCCTTTTCCTTACTACCATGTTTGACAACATCTTCAATCAGATACTCCTAAAGAAATAAATATTCCTATGTTCCACCTACTCTTAGTATCTACTGTTTCTGACCATGTTTGATTCTCATTATTGCCTGGTCAGGTTTGTGTGTCTGTATGATCATGCATATGACTTTCCCCTTTTCTCAGTATCTCCTTTTTCACCATAAAGGCCCTTGACCAGAAATCCTTAAAGAACCACATAATCTTGCCTTAAACATAATCCTTCTTACATTTTAATTTATTTTGTTCCTCAAGGGTTTGTGCTGGGACCAGTTCTGTTTAAGATCTTTATTAATGATATTGACAGTGGTATTAAGTGCACTCTCAGCAAGTTTGCTGATGACACCAAGCTGAGTGGTGAGGTTAATATGCTGGAGGGACAGGATGCCATCCAGAGGGACTTGGTCTGGCTGGAGAAGTCGGCCCAGGTGAACCTCATGAGGTTTAACAAAGCAAGTGAAGGGTTTGGCACCTTGGTCAGGACAATCCCTGTTATCCATACAGGTTAGGAGATGATGAGCTGGAAAACAGTCCTGAGGAAAAGGGTTTGGGAGTACTTGTGGATGAGAAGCTGGACATGAGCCACCAAGGTGCATCTGCAGGCGAGAAGGCCAACCACGTCCTGGGCTGCATCAAAAGAAGTGTGGCCAAAAGATTGAGGTGATTCTGCCCCTCTACTCTGAGACCTCACCTGGATACTGTGTCCAGCTTTGGAGCCCGCAACACAAGAAGGACATAGACCTGTTGGACTGTGGCCAGAGGAGGGCCACAAAAATGATCAAAGGGCTTGAGCACCTCTCCTGTGAAGACAGGCTGAGAGAGTTGGGCTTATTCAGCTTGAAGAAGAGAAGGCTCCAGGGGGGGACCTTATAGCCACCTTCCAGTACCTGAAAGGTGCCTATAAAACAGCTGGAGAAGAACAGTTCATGAGAACATGTAGCAGTAAGTTGAGGGGTAATGATTTTGAACTATAAAAGGGTAGATTTAAGTTGGATATTCTGAAAAAGTTCTTCAATAGAAGACTGGTGGATCACTGGAACAGGTTTCCCAGAGAGGCAGTGGAGGCCCCATCCCTGGAGATACTTAAGGTCAGGCTTGATGGGGCTCTGAGCAACCTGATCTAGTAATGATGTCCCTGCTTACTGCAGGGGGATTGGACTAGATGACCTTTAAATGTCCCTTCCAACCTAATGATATTATATATCATATTATATGATTCTATGATTCTTTAATATTGCTAAAGTGTTTGGCTTCTCTTAGACAGCATATATAGTCTGATGTTATTTTTAAATGTATAGTTAAAATGTGACCAATTAATATTTTTTTACAATTATTTTCCCACCTTCAGACTTTTTTTAGTATTAATAGTGATAACATAACTAGAATTTAATTACTTTTTGAAATCAAACATTTATTTCTTTCTTTTTAGTAAATGTATTCCTTCATATATTATTGCAATCCCTCCTTTAGCAATTTGAATTCATTTTATCATTACAAATTTGTTCCAGTTTCAATCTTTCATGGAAACAGGTCAAAGGGCTTGACACGCTGTGTAACTAAAAATCTCCTCCAGTTTAGCTATGGACTGTACAGTACTCAATTATTTTTACTTCTTTCCAAAAAATGATTTTTAAAAAAGTTTCCTTGCCAAATCAATGACATTTGACACAGTTATTGGTTACACTTGCCATCCTGAATTAGGAGATAAAAATATTAATACTAAAGTTAAATACAAGATTCATTCTCATCATAGAATACTAGAATATGTTGTTGGAAGGGACCCACAAGGACCATTGGGTCCAACTCCTGGCTCCACACAGGGCCAGCCAAGTCAGAGCATGGGACTGAGCACATTGTCCAGACACTTCTTGAACTCAGTCAAGCTCAGTGCTGTGACCACTTCCCTGGGGAGCCTCTTCCAGTGCCCAACCACCCTCCCAGTAAAGAGCCTCTTCCTAACATGCAAAGTTAATCTCTCCTGTCACAGCTTCACACCGTACCCTCAGGTTCTATCACTGGTTGCCAGAGAGGAGATTGGCACCTGCTCCTTCACTCCCCTTCATGAGGAAGCCGTAGACCACCATAGGCACTCTATTTGCAATTCTAATATGCAACTTGCCTTTACTGGCTTGTCATTACATTTGGGCATAAGTTTGTTGCTACTGTATTTTATCTGTGATGGTCTCTACATGATGTGGCATTCAATTTCTAAGCTGAAAAGCTTCAGACTTTAAGTAAAGGAGACAGGAGTTTCATAAAGTAAGATGTCATATTTTTATCATACATTACTACAGCAACTAAGTCTGTTTTCTGGGAGGAAAACAAGCGAAAAAAATTCTAACATTTTCATCTAAACTATTTGATTAGTCTTTCTGGGTGAATTTTATCTTCTTATTTTCTCATATTAAAACTAAAAGGAATGGATTGAAATATTCTCAGTTAAGCATTTAGTGAGGGTATCAACAACTCACAATGAAGTTGGGTGGGAAAAGGGAATATTTTCTTTTTTTTTTTAACTCAGCAATTCTTGAAATAATATAACTATTAGTCCAAGAGCCAATCATCTGTGGAGATAAAAAATAAATGTAGGCTGAAGTATTAAGAAAACTTCCTATCCTTAGGAATTTGGGAAGGCTTAAACTCAGAGGTCTGAATCTCTTCTGCTATAACTCTGAATTAGCTGAAAAACTGAAAATGTTTAAAGCTACCAACTAATAAGGTCTCTGTTCCCACTCCTATATGAACACAAATAGTCAAATGTGTATACTTCTACAGAAAATATTAATCAAGAACCCAAAAAGTATGTGTCCCAATGGAAAAAAATACACTCTGCTTCCATCTCCTGGTGGAGAGACACAGGCAGAGATTAATTTGCATAAAATTTTTATTCATAATTCCATCAGTGACACATGGGAGTGATCATCACTATACACAAACTCATAATTAGTTGAGAATTGGAATTGCATGGAGAGAGGTGACAAGGGATTTCTTTCATGTAGCTAAAAGAACATCTGTGAGGTAAGGACTCACAGATGTTCAAGCATCCTACAAGTTATTAGTTGTCAGGCCCTGCAGACTGTGTGCTATTGAGAGTTGAAATATAGGTGCTCCTTACATGAATCTACAGAGGGCAAAAGAAGAGCTAAGTGAAATCCTGTGGTTTTATAATTTTTTTTTTTGTTTGTAATAGGAAAATAGAGCTGCATTTCACAGCTTCAGGTCCTTCTTATTCATTAACAGCAAAGAAAGCACGGAGCTTATGTAATCAGAGAGGATGTTGGGGTATTTTGGTTTTTTTGTTATTTTGGTTTTGTTTGGTTGGGGGTTTTTTGCTTTGTTTTTTTTTTTTTTTTATAATCTAGTAGAAATTCCATCCTGGATTAAAAGAACCCAAAAATCCAAAACCAAAAGCAAACCAAAACAAAAAATAATCTTGTGCTAGTGACATTTTCTTTAGAAAACTTCATTTTGAAGAAGAAAACTAATAATTCAGAATTTCAGAAAATTTTAATAGAAGGTCCTTTTGCTATGAGTTTTAATCTAGTATTAGCTTTAACTTCTGTGACTGTCAGCAATTTATGAAAGAATCACAGACTGTGCATCTTTATTACGAATCCAGGTCACTGCTTTGTTCTAGTGCTCTTCTGACCATACATGCAAGGATGTGAATGTGATCCTGGGCTGTGTTTGTGAAGGAATCAAACTGTTTACGTGAAGGGAAGCAGACACACTCATAGCTACACCCAGCAGACAGTAGGGATAATTTATTTCTCCTACCTGAAATAGTCTTCTGAGAGCAGACTGGCTTTTCTACATGTAGTGCTGTCCTGCACATCAGCAAATTGCATATTTTCACACTACTTCTCACAACACATGTGTGCCAGTTTCAGCACAGTATCGTACGAAAGCAATCTGGAGAGCTGCAAAAGCCTCCTCATTATTTATTTTTCTGTCTCAGGTATCAGCACACAAAAGCTGGAAGAGATCAGCTACCTGTAGGGACCTTGTGTTGTTTCAAAGTTTTGTTGTCGGAAGGATTCCCCACAGTATTACAAGGAGGTCACTTGCCGTATCTGCCATATGGTCAACATGCTGCAGATGGTTACTGTTACTCTCAAAACCTTGTTATGAGCACAGGGGAACACATCCTACATGCAGAGCCAAGAATTTATTGTTAGTACAATCAATATTTTAGCAGTTTATTCAAAATACAGAAAACAGTTTTTATTAGTCCAGTCACAATAATACTAACACTCACAGTCCAAATTATCAAATCAGTTAGGAAATTCTCCTTGATAACAAAGTTAAAACTGTTACTGTCTAGTAATACTTAACCGTTCACCTTTTCTTTGTGCTCACTCACCCTCCCAATGTTCCTGTAGTCCTAGGTTGATGATGCTAGCTAGTCTTCCTCAAAAAAACTTCTTTAAAAAGACTGCAGGTGAGTTATGAGAAATCACCCTTACTTCTCTCCCTAGGAACAGTATGATGTTCATAGTGGAGAGCTTCTTTTTCCTCAGATTTGAAACTGCTTCGAGTTGGCTTTGAGTATTTTCTAACAGCTCCACAGTGATTTGACCTTCTTTTCTCTTTGTTAGTCCTTACAGCAGATTCACCTAATTCACAGGGTTACACTTGTTTAGTGACCACTAATTACCCGTAATTTCTAGAATCATTTTTTATCTGTACTCTTCTATATGAGGTTTTTTTTATTCTAGGGGCCACAAAAAAACAACTACCTTTTGTTATTACTTATTAAATACTACTTATTAATTAACATCAGATGTTACATCACACAACTGCAGAAAGCTAAATTAATGCTAAAACAAATTTAAACACCTGACTGCTAGGCAATTGATATCACAGGTCAAACAAGCTAAGGCCAAACCAAGCCCAAATAAATCTTGAGCTCATGAATCTCCTTTTACAGGTAATGGCAAAATCATATTTACCTGGCAACGTTATCACCAAATGTTCAGGTGACATTTAAAATATTGACAGTACCAGATGCCAATGTCTCACTCAGTTGACAGGCTCAGCAAGGGAATCTGATGTTCTCTAGCAGGAAAAGGACGAGATGGCCATCTGTCTCTAGCTTAAGCAACAGGTTCCAGACACAAGATTGACTGCACAGCAAAATGAGAAATAGTCCCACAAGGGAAAGAAATGAGAATCAATTTTCATATTTTCATACATATTATTCACTGCAGGTTTCTATTGCAAAGACCCTGAGAGCATTCTCTCCCCACTCTCATATTGGGGTTTTTGTTGCCCTGGCTTGAGGGCAAGTTGGTTAGAGCAGGTTTGATGAATTTAGGGAGAGTGATTGTGAAGAAACCTAGAGACCTGAGTGAGATTCAGCCCATCCCACCTTTGGGACCTGCTTTTAACTTGACGATCTCTTGTTGAGCCTTGTCTGTGTTACAGACATGTCCATGCCTGGCTATTCATTCTGCTGATAGAGAACATGTTGTTTGTAGCTGGCCTTTGCCATAGGTAATCATCACATGCAATAGCTTTCCCAGGCAATAGAAGTTTGGTTCGGTTGTCATTGAAGAAGCCCAGTGAACTCTAGATCTGTAACAATAAGCCTAAAGACTTTAATATATTAGAAATATTTCTCTATATATATACCTATGTGTATGTGAGGATTTTCTGTTAAATTACCAGTATATGAACCAAGTATTAAACTAAAAAATGCTATGTGTATTTCCCAAAATTCTGAGACAAAAATTGTAAGAAAAAAAGGCATAACTTAAAAAAAAACCCCTATATTGTTATGTAGCCTGTTTTTAGATTTTAGCGATATATTGACTTTTTTTATATAAGGTTTTAACACCTTTTCCTGAGCTGAACTTTCAGTGTGTACAGAGTTCAAAACTCATGACATACATCTTGTAAGTCTGAAACAGACTTCTGGAACAGTAGCAAAACCAAACATATGCAGAGTAAATTACTAATATACTTTAGATTCTAATGTTGAGTTTACCCAAATATGGATTTTGCACAGTTAATCCTTGCCTCTACAGTAGAGGTTTGAGATTGCCTGAGGTCATGATTTCCAGGTAAGGAATAGTGTCATAAAGCAAGGAGGAAAGAGTGTTTCTGTTCTATGTGTTATACAAATGGAAACAGGATAGTTAACATTTTACATAAGAACAACAGTGCTAAAACATCTTGATGGGAGCAGTCTCCCATGCAGAAGTGAATGAAGCTTTCGAGGTATTTGGACTAGATAGGGGATGCAGGTATGTCTTATGTATGAATTCTAAACCACATGCAAACTAGCAGCATTTCTCTCCCACCCTGGTACTCTGATATGCTGAAGACATAGGTGGTGGCAGGTTGACACAACCTGAAAATCCCAGTCTTTATGGAGTTATTCCCTGTGTAAATGATCACCAAATTGCTTGTGTAGATTGTTTAACCACAACAAGCTGCATCATGAACTGTAACTGAATACTGTCTTTGTTAGTCTAGATCGGATTCATACAATCACAGAATGGTGCGTTGCAAGGGACCTTGATGACAGCATCTAGTTCCAAACCTCTTCCATAGACAGGGACACCATTCACTAGACAAAGTTGCTCAAGTCCCCATCCAACCTGGTCTTGACCATTTCCTGGAAGGGTCCATCTACAGTTTCTCTGGGTAACCTGTTCCAGTGCCTCACAACCCTCACCAGTAAAGAGTTTCTTCCCTATATCTAATCTAAATCTACCACTCTTCAGCTCAAATCCATTACCCCTTGTCCTATCACTACTTGCCCCTGTGAACAGTTTCTCACCATTTTTCCTGTAGACATCCTTTAGGCACTGGCAGGTGCCTTCTCTTCTCTAGGCAGAACAGGAAAGGTGCTCCAGACTCCTGATCTTCATGGCCCTCTTCTGAACTCAGTCCAACAGCTCCATGTCCTTCTTATGTGGGGGGCCCCAGAGATGGACACAGTATTCCTGGTGGAGTCTCACCAGAGAAGAGTAAAGAAGAATCACCTCCCTTGTGCTGGTCACACTCCTTTTGATACAGCCCAGGATATGGTTGGCTTTCTGTGCTGTAAGCTTATACATCCTGCCCATGTTGAGCTTCTCATCCACCAACATCCTCAGGGCTGCTCCCAATCCATTCTCCATGAAACCTTTAGTTGTGCTTAGAAATGCACTGATTCATTTGCAGGACCTTGCACCTGGCTTTGTTGGACTTCATGAGGTCCACATGGGCCCATCTCTCAAGTCTGTCAAGATCTTTAACATACAATGTGTTGACCACACTGCTCTACTGTCATCGTCGGCAAACTTGTACTCAAGCTTTCAGCTTCCCATATTGCCCTGCTAATGGGAAGGTAGGAAGCACTCAAGAAGCTGGCATGGGATACAGCCAGGACAGGTGACCCAAACTAACCAAAGGGGGTAATTTGTACCAATGATGTCATGATTACCATAAAGGTGGGGGTTGGGGGAGGGGGCTGGTGTGGGAGGAGTACACAACTTCAGGAAGCAGTTGGGGATGGTCCAGCTTTGTGTTGTCTCAGAGCTGTACAGTCTGAATTGTGCAGTTCAGCAAGAAACTGCATTGTGTGTCACCAATTTTGTATATTTTGCTATAAGTCCTGTTATTGTTTCTTGTCACTCTCTGCTGTCCGAGTAAACTGTCTTTATGCCAACCCATGAGGTTTGCCTTTGTTTATTTTTCTTTCCCTTCTAACCCCTCGCCCGCCCCTGAGAGCAGCTACATGTTGCTCAGCTGCCAACTGCCGCAAAACCACAACACTTGGGGAGGTTTACTCTGGCCTGGCTGGAACTGGGGCACCAAAAAGATGTCATATAGTGCTAGTCCCAGTATTGACCCCTGAGGAATGCCACTCATCTTTTGGACATTTTTCTATTGACCTTATTTCTTTGAGTGTGATTAACCAGCTTATTCCTTATTCATCAGGTGGTCCATCCATCAAATCCATGTTCCTCCAGTTTAGAGACAAGGGTGTATTGTGGTACAGTGTCAAATACTTTGCAGAAGTCCAGGTAGATTATGTCAGTTGCTCTTCCCTTACCTACCAAATCTGCCACCCAGTCATACAATTCCACCACATTTGTCAGGCATGATTTTGTCTTAGTGAAGCCATGTTTGATGTCACCAATCACCTCTGTACATTTCCTGTGCCTAGGCACCATTTCCAGGCAGATCTGCTCTGTGATCTTGATGGGCTCAGAAGTGAGACTGACTGACCTGTAGTTTCCTGGGTCTTCCTTTTTCCTTTTAAAAAATGGCAGTTATTTTTCCCCTTTCCAGTCCATGGAACTTCACCAGACTGCTATAGCTTCTCAAACATGATGGGGAGTGGCTTACCCGCTTTTTACACCAGTTCCCTCAATTCTGTCAGTTGATGACAAATCTCAACAAAAGTTGTAACAACTCAGAAAATTACCTGGTGAGTGTTCAGTATATGAATAAGTAATCTTGATTCAAGCTAGCTGGCCAAGAACACTGGTAGTATCAGTTGATGAAATCATCACAAATTACATGGGGAACAGGGTGCCAGTTGGCCCACAATGAAAGCTAAGTCATTTGCAGAAGATATGCTCATTTTGAAGTTAGCAAGTGTAGCCAGTTATGATGCTTATAATTCTGCCATAATGATGCAGAAAGTCTTTATGACAAAATAATATGTTTAACCAAACTCAGTAGAGGCAGTGTGTGTAAAAAAAAAAAATCTGATGACTAGATACTACTTACAGGAATACAGCTAGTGGAAATTGTGAAAATGCAGGTGACAGTCTTTAGGATAGCATTAGAGAATATGACCATAAATCTTCAAAATTACTCCATCAGCACTAGGAGGCAGAAGTTGCTAAATTCCATGATGGGAAAAAAATATCTCCTGTTTTAAAAGACAGACGACAAGAATATAGACCTGTTCTATGAAACAGTTATGAGAGGGAAACAGTGACTGCTGCCTTTTACATCTTAAAATTCTGGATTCATTTGCCTTTCCAGTACCATAACCCAATGTACTTTCATATAAGTAATCTCTCTGTTATAGAGAATCAAAGATGGCACACCTGATAGTGACTTAGCTCATTTGGATAGCCTTAAATTCAACACTTCTGCATTAATAAGTACTAAACAGTGACTACTACTGAAAATTAAGTAAGAAATTCCCTACATGGAATTTGCCTGTTCTGTCATTAAGTTGTACAAGACACAGACTTGGTGTACATTAGACAGGGCAATTGCAGAAGAATTCTAAACTAATTCTTATTTAAGTGTGTGGTGATATGCAGTATGGATTTGATGTGCAGAAGCTATAAATCAATCCTCATCTCTGATATAGAAAACTGACCTCAGTCCCTGGGATATGCAACAGTAACAGCACAGGCATTGTCAATGAGTACTCAAAACCAGAGCTGGAATGAACTTCATGAGTGCCTGGGCAGTATGCCACTTTGATATCCTTTCTCTAATTATTCACTGAAAATGGAACCTCATGTAATATATTCCACAAGGCCTCATGAACAGCTAAGGAGAATCACAATGTTAAAATGACATAAGAATTAGACTAGTATGAATTAACATTGCTAGGCAGAAAGGATGATATAAATTTTAAGGAGAATAGATTTCAGGACTTAAATCTTCAAAACCTTCCTAGTCAACAGCAAAGCAACCTAATAACAAGAAGAAGGAATTCTCCTCAACACTTTAGCACTAGGCTTTACTTTATAGCCATTAATTTACTAGGATTTATGTTGGAATTCAAAAAAATCTCCAAAGAATTATAAATTAAAAAATTCTAGAAAATATTAGAAACAGACCCACAATGTCTACATATGGAAGCAGATACATCCGTAGATCAGTGAAGCAGAAACAGAATGCAAGCATAAAAGAACCTTAACAGACCAGAAGAAAGGTTAGAAAACCCCAAAACACACAACAGGCAATATAATATGTATTGAACAGATACCCGTAACATGTATTTCTGTTTAATGAGTGAAAACTGAGGTTTGGTCTTTTCAAAACTGAGGTAGTGTGTTGTTTGACATCCTAATAATAAATCTTACAGGAAGTCACCACCTTTTCTCTTTCCTTTTGATACGGTTACTACATTTTGGCAACAACAGAGGAAGTCAGATCCAAGCATCTGTAGATGTTCCAGATGGATTACAGTTAATGGTGGTGTGAGAAAATGACTTCCAAGCACATTTCTTTCACTTCACAGTGATGAAAGTGTCTTGACAACAGCATGCAGTTCCCAACATGTTGTGCATGAACAAAGCAGTCACAAAGCATGCCCTAAATATTCATAGTATCTCAGGCAACACTTGGGATATGAAGTAATTCACATTACTTCATATTACTCCATAATAATGAAGTAATAATGCTTTCTAAAATAGACTTTTCAGGAAACTAATATGCAGATTATGTGATTCCCATAAATGCAAACAAAAAGAGATACATTAATGAATTAAGATAATCTAGGGACTTTGGTGTGTTTGGCTTCAGAAAAGCCCACTCTGTGGGCCAGTGCTTTGGCCTCATTACCACTACAGAGAGTAACATCATGACACCCAAAGCGGCCATCTGTTGAGTTGGATAGCTTACGAAAAACATGGTTTAGGCATAAAAGCTCCCATTCCAAGGTCTTCTTGCAATGACAGAACTGTGATGCAACCTGAAGAAACCCACTTTCCCTCTACTTTCCAGGGTATAACTTTTAAAAGAGTTGAGACTCTCTGTATAATTAAAATGAACTATATCAAGGTCACAGATGACTCATGAAGGTAACAGTGAACTACACACATCTGGTTGATGTTTCCACATAATTCTCTTTTAAATAAAGCAGGAAATCTATTTAATCTTTCTTTTTTTTTTTCATTCTTTTTTAAATTTATATTTTTGTAAATGAAAAACAAAACTTTCAGGTCATGCTGATTCCAGGAGTAAAAATTTACTAAGTGTCTGCCCATCCACATTACAGCATAGTGTTGTTTAAAGTTTCATCAAGGGGAACTTCTTAACTGTACTTTTCAGTGTGTTGCTGGAACATTTGAGGCAAGTGTAAGTGAACAAGCTCATGTAGGGAAAGCATTTAAGTCAGTCCAACCGAACAGCTAAAGAGCTCCATGTGGCTTAATTTACCCAGTCAACCTGTCCATGCTGCAATCATTAACGTGCTTCCAGTACTCAAGTTAGCACATAAAAATCTTGCTCAGCATTTGTAAACACTGCAATCTGTAAAATGCATGTAACTTGAGAAGAAATTGCCAACATAGTTGCTATTAGGATTTTATTTTTCAGGGGGTTTTTAGTTGCCTTAGCTACTTGTCAGAGTTTTGGTTTCCACACACCCCCCCCCGAGATTTAATGCATAAAGTGAAAAGAACGGAGTGGTTTCCTTTGTGAATATATGTAGAAAGGATTCACTAGGACGTATATAGCATAAACCATCTGTTGGTAAGGAGAAATCTTTTTGCTGTTCTCATCCACTGCTTCCTACCCATCAGACACATTGTCACATGTGAACACATGATGCATAAAGAAGGTTTTGTTCATGTGATACTACCAATGTGAGGGAACTTTTCTAGGTCGCCTTGTAGATTTTTGTAATCTACAGACATCAGTAGAAAAGCTTCTGTTTAAGACCATTGTAAGTGAACTATTGTAAATGACAAAAAGGACTCAATAAATCAACTCTTTATGTTTTTAGGCAATAGTCTTTGACTCTTTTTAATCATCTCTTCTTCAAATCTCCCTAGATAATGAAAATCTGTATAACAATAAAAGAATAAAAAATATCTTGCTTCAGTTCAGCTCCTTATTATTTGTTTTAATATGCTTAAAGTTAAGAATTTAGCCTTTGAATGACAGCAGTTATAGAAAGATTTTCTGAAAAAAAGATAATACAGCACTTTCAGTGTACTTTACAAGGTTTTTGTGGTTTTTTTTCTCCTCTAACCATTCAGTCTCTTACAACAGGATTACAGTTATAATCAGTTGATTCCGTCTTAATTTTTGTGTTTACATGCATTCTTAGCACAACTTTAAAACTCACAGCATGGATCTTCTTCATATGAATAAAAAACACAGTCACAAAAAATGTATTGCCTTCTCTCTGTGATTTCACTTATTTTTGTTATCAAAAAACATTTTTATATCAACAATTGTATATTAAGCTACCATGACATGGGAATTAAAAACGAATCACTACAAAGTGCCACAACTATTCATTTTAAATGGAATTGAATGAACCTCCATGATTAAGTGTTACTTCTCTGCCGTGGTTGTGAACTTAAAATAAATATAAAAAAATCTATTCTAATTCTGAACTTTAAAGTTGTGCCAAAGTGATTGATACAAAGCCAAAAGTATATCAACTGTTGCTGGTAATGTAAAACTATTAGAAAAATTAAAAAAAATCCCAAACCTCTTTGGTGTCAGAATAGATTTTTATGCTTGATTGTCTTTTCAGAAAAAATAATTAAGATTTATAAATGTCTTAGGATTTGTTGTGATTTTTGATTTTCTCACCTACAGAAAAGTTATTCATTATACTGTATTTATAATATTTATTGTCCAAGTATTGCTGATCTTTTTGCTATGTAACAGAAAGGATATTAAAAGAAAAAGAATACCTTTATTGTAATAAATTCATAAAACCTTCTGTTGATAGTGATTGTATAGCTTATATTCAAATAAGAATCGAGTGCATAGCCCAGTAAAAAGGCTATGGGACTACTCCATCAAACCCAGGGGCTTGTTTCCCAACAAAAAAAAGCATCTGAGGGCCTTAGCTGGGGAAGGTCTGTGGGGACAGACACTCAGCTGGGAGCAGCCCAGAAAGTAGAAGCTCATGTGAAGAAACATATACCAAAATATAATTCAGCAGATGTCAATCTTACGAGCATCATGTTTGTCTCAGAAAAAGCTTCAACATTCTCTTGACTCATTGTAGCCCCCTTCTTGAGGAACACTCTTGACATCTTCAGGATGCCAATAAATATTGGAAGAGTGATATCAAAGAAGTATTTTTTGATATAAGAATTTGTCCTACATTTTTTTGGAGGTTTTTTCTGATTTGGACTATTAGATTCTTAATGCATAAATGACACAAATATGAAATTATTATCTCTGTATATACATATATGATGGGTTTTGTTCATAAAAATAGGTTTTGAGAGTTACAAATGTATAGTTTAGCCACATCTTTTGAATTTGTAATCACTGGTGATTTTCACACTGGTGATTTCACACGGGTGAGGTTATATTTTATTTTAATGTTTGGATACACCAAAACAGAGTGAATTATGCAGTACATGTCCAGTAATTGTTTAGTTTGCCCTGGTCATTTAATCTGCTCACCAAGTCATTTTTAGGTGATACCACCTCTGTTGGGAGCTGCACAAGTGGGGCTGTCCCACACCCCACCAAGCAGGTGAGCAATGTTGGGGGTGGCAGCAGCAGGACCCATGCCCAGACCAGCCATCACTGAGTAGCCACAATGCAATTCTGACCATAGGTTAATCCAGGAAGGTGGAAGGACAGTTCTGGCCCAGTGGAAGACAGAATGGAAGCTCCCAGCTGAGGTTGGTCAGGGCACTGAAGGTCCAGAAGTGCTCTCTCACAGCCTCGTAACCTACCCTCAAGATTAAGAATATTAAGTTACATATTTATATTAAAACATCAATTATACTTCATTCAGGCATATACACTGTTTTACTTTGACAATAATGCCTTTATCTGATTTGAGGAATAAAAAAGCAAACAGAAAAATTACTGTTCCAGTAGATGTTGGTCACTACAGTGAATTAATTTGTTTCAGGTTCTCACAGTTATTTTTTTTCCGAGAAATAGACTTTGAATCCTTAGATTGTTTTAATACCATTGCACGGCTGAGTACAGCCAATGAAATCAGTAGATTTACCATTATAACCAGCAATTATTCATTTTGTTCTTCCTTATAAACATTTTTCAATATCTTTGCTATCAGGTTTGAGCATCTTTAATCCTGAGTTTCAGAACTTGACTCTTCATTTATATTTTAGCTAAAAATATTCAATCAGTTTTATTTTCTTAAATTATCTTCCCTGTTCCTAAAATAAAGGACAGATACGTGATCCTTTTGAATGTCTATGTTTTTGAGAGTATATTGAAACAGTTCAGTTCATGCATGTGATATATTTTTTTCTGTTTCAATAAAGTTGGCAAATAAGATAAAATATGAAATATAATTTGATAAAAACATATATGTGTAGATGTTCACTCACCTAAAACCTGTCACCCATGAACATCCTGTAACAAAGATCCACTCTATTGGTTGCCTGGAACATTTTATCTTTGTTTATCCACATTTACCATTGAGCTCCTCAACATGAAAGTCTTCTGATTTATTTTTAAGTGCTAAGAAGTATCTTTCCAGAAAGATATGTGCCCAGTGTTTTTAAAGCCCCAAGGCAATCTAAAACTCTTATTTCCTAACTCCCCAGAAAAGCTTAATATGCTGCAATTCAGGACTAACGGTTGTACTAGTTCTGCTGAAACTAATTTTTTGCATAATAATCTAGAGGATATAGTGCTTATTGCTTATCTAAGATGCGGGCAGTGTGACTTCTAGACTTCTTCAGATGAAATCTTCACTGTCTCTGTCACACCACTGAGAATTCCACATGGAAAAATGAGGGCAAATATTTTCTAGTGGTTTACCATGCTCTTAATGGAAAAGAAAAATGTATAATTTAGGAAAGAGACATTTCCTGTGCAAATATGGGAGGTGTCTTCCTCCACTGACTATATGAAGCATTTAGTCATTTTAGGAGAATAAGCTTATCCTCCAGGGCTAGACACCTAAAATTTAGCAGAGAAAGTGCAGAGATTAAATTTAGACTGTAATAGACTGGGTTCTCTCATTGTTATCTGCCAAAATATTGTCAAAGTCAACATGTATTCTTACATATTTCAGTTTCCACAGACGGGCATTTTCTCACAGTAGCTTATTCTAGCAGAAAATCGATGGGTATGTTTAAAACACAAAGTGTAATTTCATATCAATAACAGGATAATATTGAAATAATAAAGAATGCCCACTGAAGAAACAAGTTCTGCAGCAACACAAACAGAGAAAAAAAAAAACAGCTGACTTGCTAGTATGAAAATACAAGAAAAATTAAAGTAATGATGATGTGGGAGCCAAAGAGCACACATGCCATTATTTATATGTACCATATACAACTTAAATACGAAACTTTAAGGGTTATGTATGAGGAGCTCTCTTATAGAAGGAACCACTACTTTTGCAACCCAGGTGGATGAACATTTGTTCTTTTTCCCTTAGTTTAGCTCTCCTGGGAGCCTTGCCAATATCGAAAGGCCTCTGTGAATAAAGCAGATCATACTGCAATGCTTAAAGTGTATTTCCATTATAAAATATGATTTTCTGCAAATTATGTTGTGTTGATACCCTATTCATATTACCCTTGATGGTAGCCAAGGCAACATCTGCTCAGTTCAGTGGAAACACAATTCTTACAGTTAATAACCATGCAAAGTTAACCTGGAATTAAAGAGTTAATGTGTGTGTGTTTGTGTCTAATATAAAAAGTGAGGAAATTGAGAGTTAATATATGTATGTTGCTGTCTAATATAAAATGAGTCAAGAATTTATTCTTGAAATTAAATCTTAGTGAACAGTTCTGTCAACATTGTATAAAGCACAATAGAATTTGCCGGACTTTTTCAGATTTCCATCAGGTCTTGAACGATAATTATGTACATTCCCCCCCCCCCCCCCCAAAAAAAGCAGCTGTGACTGCAAAACACATATATGAAATACATCATTTCAGTGAGAAGCAAACCCATACAAATAATTGCTTTGTTAAATTACACCTCACATTAACACTGTCTAGCTGCCTCTACCTATCATTCCTAAGTATTAAAATTAATTCCCTTAAATAATACTCAAAAAAACCTCCAAACAAGCAGGGTTAGTGCAGAAACTTGGGGTATCTGTTCTAAAACAATTAATTAAAGTGACTGGCTCCTTGAATAATATTAACCCATAACTTTAGCGTTTGGACAACTGATTAATTGACATGATTTTGTTTTTACCTTACTGTTTCAATTAGGTGGATAACTTAATTAAAAATTTTTCAAAAGTAGTGAAGGAAGAAAATGTATCAATTTTATTTCCATAATGTTATCAGTGGGACAACTTAATGGATACTGTAAAAACCTGACTCTGACAGAAGAAAATGGATTCATCAAAATTGTTTAAATTATTCCATCACATAAATGGCCTTTACTTGTTTGACAGTTTGAGAAAGGAAGTGAATAAATTAAAATGAAAATCAATTTATAGCTCCTTGATCATAATTTGATGGTCATTATACTTAAATGTCTTGTAAACAATTTATTATAAAGAGTATGAAGGACTTATATCGATGCCGTTTTCTGGAAGTGAGTGTTTTACACTAATTTCATTTATACCAATCAAGTTACAATTATGTCTTGAAAGATGGATCTAAATTATAAGTTTCCCAAGATTTGGAGTTCTCAGTCTCAGTTTAGTCTTTTGCATACATTATGAAAACCACACTTCGGCTGGGACTGTTGAATTCACTTCAGAAATGAATTGATTTGTGGACAAATGTATTTGAGAAAAATAAACCTACCAGCCAATGTATTAAAAAGTAGAAACATAAAGCCTTCAAAGTTTGCATTTTAGTAACAAGATATATATGCAAAATGCCAACTAATTTTTGTTTCAATGGCAGCTGTTAGATGCAATTCAGGAAGATGCATGCTCAGAGCAATTCAGTGAACCATGAAAAAAATTACTGCTGGCTTTAATAGGCACTGGGTTCAGGTTCTCACAGAGCATTTCACAGATTTATTTTGAGCATCCATATAAAATGAAAAACAGAACAACTAATGCAATAGTAATTCTTTAATGATGTACTTAATATGTTTTTCATGATGGTTAACTTCCTGGGTTTTTTTTTCTTTTTCAACAGAATGTAAATATTTATTATTAAGTTCTTTAATTACATGTACAATTAATTCGTATTAGGTCTGCCACTGATTGTCTTAGACTAATGAACATAATTGTGTTGTATCACCACTGATAACAGATGATTCACATTATGTCAAAATTGTAGAAATATTTAAAATTTTGTTCTAGAAATACACACCCAAGATCTACAAGAGAAATACCCTATTTTGAACCTGAAACTATTATACATAATGTCTGATGGCATCACTAAGCCTAAAGTTTCTCTGCTAGTCTCATTTATCCCAGCTTCTTTTACTGTCAGCACTGAGTAGATACAATTGTAGTTCGGTAAACAGCGCATATTTAGCTCTAGCAGAGAAGGACAAGAAGTAACTATAGAGTTTTTCTGTTTTATTCCTACTTTACAAAGCCATTAGCTGGCTACTGGTTACTGATAATATGAGGGAATTTGGACAATGCTCTTAACATGCTTTAACTTTTGGTCAGCTCTGAATTGCTCAGGCCATTGGACTAGATGATCATAGTAGGTCCCTTCCAACTGAAATAATTCTGTCCTGCCCTGTCCTGTTGTATTCTAAAGTATTTTACCTACGGGGAGATCTGTCAATCTGCAGTGTCTTTCCCATCAAATACATATCAGATAAGAGTAGAGGGGAAACTTGTACATGATATAGTTTTTCCATGTGCTTGAAGGAACAAAGGTAATATCTTATTCCTCATTCACTTTTTTTTTAGGATTTTTATTCCAGCCTACCAATCCATGGCTAAGGAATAAGTTTTCATATTTCAAGTAATTAATGCTTTTCCTCATGACATCTCATCTCTTTATAATGGGAATGTATATTTATTCACAGATCCTAGGCAAGCTTGTGAGTTGACATAGCCTTCATGTTCATCTCAGATTTGTTACTTTGAAGCATGATCATTGCTGGGTAACATGGGGGATGGGTAACATACACACTTATCCTTTATTTGGTGTATATTAACCATATATTATTTTTTGGTGCCACATTGCTCACATATGCTTGTTTTTTACTTCAAAATTGTATCTTTTAAAGTCAAATGGCTATGAGGTCAAATCCTCTCATTTCTTCATTGTACAGACTCTTATTACTCTGGAACATAAAGCTTTTATGAAAATGGTATCACAGAATAATTATAGCTATTCCATCAAATGTAATATTAAAATATAATTTTCATCTTTTCCTTATTGATGTTTTAATTTTTGTATTTTATATTTATCATTATATTTAACATTAATATGAAATACTTTACAGTATTTTTAAATGTTTATCAAAGTAAAATTGGCAAATATTAAAACATTCTGAAGGCTTTATGCCAAAATGTTAAAATTTTGTAAATGCATCTCTCAAAAAGGAGGGTAGTATTATCAGATTCTAGAAGCCCTAATTTTAATTATGATTGCAATTGAAATGAGAAATTGAAATTACCATTGTAAAAACTCTGTGGAAAGCATACTGATGTAACTGACCTTGTGTGTGCTTTTGGTCAAATTCTAGGCAAAGCTAAGTGAGCATATTTAAACTGTGTACAAAAAGATGGGACTTCTGTGTGCTTGTGTTTAGCAATAGAGTTATGAAGCAATCTATACATTTAAATTTTTTTAGCTATCCAGCTTTGGAAGTGTCTAGAATTATTGAGTAGGTCAGTTCCTTCTCTATTTTAGAGATGTCATCAAAGGACAAAAGTTGGGCTTATGAAAGCATTTGCTACACTCTATCTTTCTTGTTAAAGCTGGAAGTCGGAGTATTCTTCCATTTGTTAATGAACACCTCAAAATACACAAACAATAAATCTGATGTCACTACTTGACAACAGCAATTAAGATATGGCCATTATGTTTGCATAGCATTTTAAGAAAAAGAAGATTCAAATATAACTTTAATAAAAGAAATCTGCATAATACATGTGCCACACACACCAGCAGTAATTGGATATATTGCTACAAACAGTATGCTAAGCCCCTTGTATATTCCTTGTAAACTTTGATTGATTATCTGTGTTTAACTCATGCCCTTGTTGAGAACTATACTAGACCTACACAGAATTAAATACTCCTGGCTCAAAATGAACTCCTAATACATTACAGTATCTTTAGAAGACAGACATGATTTTTAATGAGCATGTATTATTCTTGAAGCACTACTTTTTGAAATGAAAGCTCAGATAATTAGAAAATCTGATTAGCAATCAGAAAGAAATTGGTCGCAAAAGACAGATAAAACATGATTTTTTCTTCCAGGCTTCTTAGTGCATATTTGTTTGTAAAAAAATATCACATTGAAATGATTTAGAATATTTTTATTCAAACAGCACAGGTTTGATAGCAGAATCATTTAAGAGATATTTTAAATATATATTAAAATATGGATATCGTTGTATATGGCTATGAATAAAAAATAATGCTACAGAAAATTCTATTAGATTTTTCAGCGTGGAATTCAATATCATATCACATGGAAAATAATATCTTTTTTACTGGATCTGACTGAGATGCAGCCAGTTTTCCCCATAGCATCCCTCATAGTACAATGCTTTGTATAGATGTGTTGATAACATCCCATGAAACACTGATGAGCAGCACTGGCACAGCATCAAGACTCTGTCCAACTTTACATTCCCTTCTCACCCCCCCCCCCCCCCCAAACACACCCCACATACCCACCCCAATAGGCCAGGTGTGAGCAAGGTCTTGGGATGGGACATAGCTGAGACAACTGACCCAAATGGGCTAAAGGGATATTCCATACCATATGATGACTACTCAGCAATAAAAGCTATGAGAAATCAGAAGGAAGAGGGTGCATTAATACTGCATGATATTGGTCTTCTCGACCAACTGCTACACGTCCTTAAGCACTGCTTCCCAGTAAGTGTCCAGACATTGCCTGATAGTGGGAAGTAGAGAATAAATCTTTTGTTTTCCTTTTCTTCTGCATGTGGCTTTTAATTTTGCTTTATTCACTGAATTTATCTTGACTCATGGGGAGGGTGAGTGGGGTGTTCCATATTATTGTCTCCCCCTGTCCTGAGGAGAAGGCAAGTGATAGAGATTCTTGGTGGGCACCTGACATCCCGCCAAGGTAAACCCAACGCCCAACTGTTCTGTTCTAAACTCCTATTTCAGAACTTGAATATGATTGTCATTTATGTGGTTATCTTACACACAGGAGCCCTAGCATAGAGACCTGAACTATTTCTCTAATGACCCATATCACCTTCATTCCAAGAAATGTTACATATCTCAGGTATAATGGTGTATTTTGATTCGATTAACATAATCAAAAAATCACTGTCCACCACTGACTCCAGTTCCAGATTCTTTATTGTATAAACTGTGGCATAGGTTTTCTATGCATTAACTTCAAACACAGCCTTTTAGGTCCCATTATAGACTTTCATATTAGCAATAGCACGAAGGTTATCGAATGTAAACATGCCCACAGGAATGTACTACCATTAGAGATGTCCTAGACATCCAGAAAATCCACACTGAGCTGGGGAGATGTCATATGGACTGAAGACAGAGCGGAAGAGCCACAGGTGGTACATGTTCTGGAATGGCAGCTGAAGGCCAAGTATTCAAAATGATCTCTGTCCATTTTTCCACTAAAACACACTTTGCTATCTGTGCTGATGCTCAACAGCACCCTTGTTCTGCAAGCAGTAGATAAGCTACCAGAAGATATGAAGAAAGGAAGTATTAGTAAAACCGGACTTGCCTTACTCTCCTTACATAATTATTAAGTAACATTCTTTTCGTTGTTAAACTTTCTTTTGCTTTAGTGTTCCAGATGTCTTTATATACGACACATTAAGTACATGGTAGTTTAATCTTGAGCATAAAGATTAGAGGTCTTTAGGCAAATACTTTAAACTTCTGTCAATTGTATTTGTCACACTTAAACGTAAGTGCCAGAACATTCTGTTGGTGGACAATTCTTCGTGATTATTTTATTTATGTTTTTCCTAATTGTTAATGTACAGGTTATACCTTGCTTTGGTAAAGAAGAGAATTTAAACACAAAAAATATGTTTTGCTAGTAGTCTGTTGTGTACTTTTCTTTCTTGTATTTAGGAAGGAACCCACAAAAATAAAATTTAAATGTTACTGCCTTTACTTTGGTGTGAAAAGAAAATAAACTCAATGAAAGATCTAATACCAAAGTAACAAGCTTTTTTCCACACAGACACACTGAGGTGTTTTTTTTTTTTTCAAAAGCTGATTCACAGGGTCTCATTTTTCAGATATTCTGAGAAAGGGTATTGTTCTGGGTGGGATGAAGTTAGCTTTCTTCATAGCAATCTATATTGTACCGTATTTCAGATTTGTGACCAACACACAAGTGTTTTTGCTGTTGCTGAGCAGGGCCTGTAACAGCATTGAAGTTTTCTTATTTTTCTCACTCTGCCTTCACTAGCAAGTGTTCTGGGGATGCACAATAAAGTTGGAAGGAGACACAGCCAACACAGATGACCCAAATTGACCGGGGATACTTCATGTCATTTAATGTCATGCTCAGCAATAAGAAAGGAGAGGAGGTGAGTTTTGCATAGGTACTCATTGCTCTGACACTGGCTGGGCATTAGTCTGCTTGTGCGAGGTGGTGAGCGTTTGCCTTTGCACCACTTGGGGTTTTTTTGAGGGAGTTTTCAGTTGGTTCCCCACAAGTTCTTTTTCCTTGTTCTTTCACTTATTAAATTATCTTTGCCTCAACCCACAGTTTCTCTCACTTTTATTCTTCCATTTCTTTATCCCATCTTGCTACAGAGGCAGCGGTGGAGTGGCTCTGTGGTCCCTAGTTGCTGTCTGGGGTCAACCCACCACAGATCATGAGTGTTACAAACTAAACTTTTTAAAGAAATGTGAAAACTGCTGCTTATAAGCTCCTCAGAAATTAGAGAAATTCCATCTTTTAAAAATATATGCAATGGGATGACATTTGAATACTAGAAAAATGATGATTCTTCTTTTTATCAGTTGGAAATGCTAATTACTTAAAACCATACATGAATGAAATCTATACATTTTACAGTAAGTATGTGTAAAAAAAGACTGGATGTATTCAGTAGTTCATATTTATTTAAGAGCAAAATAAAACAAATAAACAAACAAAGTGACCTTCTACGATCTCATGACAGGCTGGGTAGATGGAGGGAGAGCAGTGGATGTCATCTACCTTGACTTCAGCAAGGCCTTTGATACTGTCTCCCATGACATCCTGATAGCAAAGCTGAGAAAGCATGGGATAGATGAGTGGACAGTGAGGTGGGTTGAGAATTGGCTGTCGGACCGAACCCAGAGGGTTGTGATTCGTGGAGTAGAATCTGACTGGAGGCCTGTTACCAGCGGTGTTCCCCAGGGCTCAGTGTTGGGTCCAGTCCTGTTTAATATCTTCATTGATGATCTTGATGAGGGAATAACATCCACCCTCAGCAAGTACGCCGATGATACAAAGCTGGGAGGGGTGGCTGACACGCAGGAGCACTGCGCTGCCATCCAGAGAGACCTGGACAGGCTGGAGAGCTGGGCAGTGAGAAACCAGATGAAGTTCAACAAAAGCAAGTGTAAAGTCTTGCACCTGGGAAGGAACAACTGTTTGTATCAGTACAGGCTGGGGGATGACCTGCTGGAGAAGAGCTCAGTGGAGAAGGACCTGGGGGTCCTGGTAGATGACAGGTTGGCCATGAGCCAGCAGTGTGCCTCGGTGGCCAAGAGAGCCAATGGGATCCTGGGATGCATCAGGAGGAGTGTAGCCAGCAGGTCAAAGGAGGTGATCCTCCCTCTCTACTCTGCCCTGGTCAGGCCCCACCTGGAGTATTGTGTCCAGTTCTGGGCTCCTTGGTATAAAAAGGACAGGGATCTCCTGGAAAGAGTCCAAAGAAGGGCTACGAAGATGATTAAGGGCCTAGAGCATCTCCCCTATGAGGAAAGGCTGAGTAAGCTGGGACTGTTCAGCCTTGAGAAGAGAAGACTAAGGGGGGACCTAATCAAAGTTTATAATTATCTGAAGCAGGGGATGCAGGGGGAATCAGCCAGCCCCTTTTCAGTGGTCTGTGGGGATAGGACAAGGGGCAATGGCTGCAAGTTGGAGCATAGGAAGTTCCGCACCAACATGCGGAAGAACTTTTTCACAGTGAGGGTGACTGAGCACTGGAATAGGCTGCCCAGGGAGGTGGTGGAGTCTCCTTCACTGGAGATATTCAAGACCCGCCTGGACGCCTATCTGAGCAATATGAGCTAGGGAGCCTGCTTTGGCAGGGGGGTTGGAGCCGATGATCTCTCGAGGTCCCTTCCAACCCCTACAATTCTGTGATTCTGTGATTCTCATTAAGAACATGTATTTCCCAACAGTAATATCCAAACAGCACATGCAACATAAAGGAGCCTAGGAAACTCTCAAGGCAGAATGAGTATATTGTTTTCAAAGGAAAAGAGCTTCAGAGATTCAACAGAAAAAGACAGACCTGAATAAATGCAATTTATGATTGAAACTATAAAATGTAACATAGTAACAAAAATATTAAAAACTTTGGTTGAAACATGTGAGTCCATAAAACATAAAATCTTCAATATTAATGCATCAAACACCCCATGAGATGATTTTTATAGCTTTTCTCCCTTCCAAAGACATCATCAAGTTAAGTCATATCTTAAAGATTTCATTGTAAATTTCTTTGAGTTAGTCCCAATAGCTAGATTAAAAAGAATGAAAGAAAAAAATGCATAAGGGATGCACAATCTACCTTGTATTCATTTCTATCTACTAGAGTTATTAATCTTAGCACAAAAGCCTTTGAACTAAAAATTTATTATTTTTCTTTAAGTAGTCCATCCTCAATATTTAAAAAAAAATCTAGCATTCCTGGGAATTATATTAATTATTAACCTTTGATCAGGTTAATTTTTATATTTTATCTGCCTGTGTAAGAGGAAATGTTTTCTGGCTCCACTGTAGCTGAAACCACACTGCCATTGTGTGTTACAAATTAAAGTTTAATATTGTTGGCTGCTGAAAACTGATGAGGGAGGTGTGGGATCAATGCTTTAAAATGTTCCTAGTTTCAGGGGAAACATAAGGGGAAATGCTAGGAAGGGAGGTGACATACAATAAGGCTATATCCTGCTCTAGCTTTTAGATGAAATTAGGCCATTCAGATGAGAGTTAAATCTCTGGCAGAATTTGGAGCAATCTCTTGTTCATGCCTCAGGCTGTTTTCCATCCTCTTCATTTATCCTAGTGTGATCCTGTTGCTTGTTTTCTATCCCACATTATTTGTCTGATACTTTCTCCACTGTTATTTAGAAACTCTCTCTTGAAATACTGCACAATTCATTACTTTCATATAGCTATCTTTTCCCATTTCTCTTCTTATTTTACTGATCACTCCTCTACAGATTCTTCAGAAAACCCTGCTGTTACCATATCCTTGTTAAAAGGCCAATAAGAGCTCAAAAATTATTATAAGGAGAAAAAAAAAAAAAAAACAAGCCAAAATAAAACAAAACAAATTTATTTTTCCCAGTGGATTCAGTGTCTTGGACCAAGTGCCATTAAACTGAACATACTGCTAGACTATTTTTATGATCCCCATGCAACCGTGGGCTCGTGGCTGTTGTTTTCCTTTGCTTTCCTGAGAACATGCAAATCGCTCGATATAAAAAGGGCCAATAATTACTCACAACACAGTTCCCTCAAAGACCTACCATCTTACATTTCCTTGAGTTTCTGTGAGCATGAAAAAACTTTTAACCTCAGGAAAGTCTCAGTGGGTGATTGCTGAGGCTTGTCAGAGAGTTGGGTTTCAGTAAATGTATTGCTTTGAACTCCCTATTGCCATGTAAAGAACCTCAGTCACGAAACCTATCCATGAAAACCTAAGTCTTAATTTTATCCTATTGATCATTAATAAATGAAAATATTATTGCTAAAAATAATGTTAATTAGAAGTCTAGTTATGGGGAAACATAAGTGTTCCAAAGATTTAGACATAAAGCTGAGACTCAGGAAGTTCAGTTGTTATAACATCTAATGGTTAACCTTAAGAAAATTAAAATTGTTAACCTTTGTTTCTCATTTTAAGATTAATTTTAATTTGCTTGTTACCTTTTGTTAATTTGTTGCTACCTCTCTTGAGGAATCTTTATCATACTGAAAGGTTATTATTTATGTAGGCATTAACTAAAAGTGGTCATTTACAACTTCCTCCACATTCATGAAAGAGTCTTGTAGGTTCTTCTGTTTGCAAACGCTGGTGTCAATACTGGTGTTTTCTTTCTCCACTTCTCTTTTTCCCCATAGGACTAAAGTAATGTATAGGACATTATTTGTTAATATTATTGATATAATTGGTGGTGTGACTATACATAATGGATTTTACTATTGATTATTTTTGTTTTATTTCAGCCAATTTTATAAATTTAATTAATGCAATTAAGGCTTCTACACTATATACATCATTTGTAATAAATAGTTATCAAAATAGATCATATATCAGTTCAAACAAATGAAGAAATTGTCCTTTTTATTTTGTTTCAACATACCTCTAAACAAAAGGATTTCTTAGGCTTCCTCTTCCCTTCCCTTCAAATTCTGTAAAAGATGTGACAGAATGTCACAGTGGATAATGTGACATGAACATAATTTATTCTTATCAGATTTACTTCCCTTTTTTCTTAATTTGACTTTGTCTGTATCAATTCTCTATCTGCATTAAAAAAGCCCTTAAGCATGTGATTACATTTAATTAGGTACTTAACTGTAATTGATTTCACTAGGGTTTTAAAGCATATCCTATGTATTTTTAACATATCTTAATCTAAAACAAATTTGATACCCATAAAATCATGCTTGATGGGCTTCTATGGTTGACAGTTATGTTGAATTCTCCAGATTGTCAGCAACAAATATTAAAATACCTCCCAGTTTCTAAACTGAAATCATTGTTTGGTAATTTAAAAAACTGTGAGAAGAATGGATAAAATGCAGCTAAGACTAGTCCATGTCAGATTGTAGTTATTTATGTCCTTTTTATAGCTTTAGCTACAGTCTCTCTAACCAATGACTGAACAATTTGCTAACAATATTTTCTCTTTGGCGTAAAAAAAATACTTTGATATTATTAGAAGCATTTTAAGTAAGCCTTGAAATCTATGCTCAAAACCTCACAGCTTTGTTTCATGGTGACAATAAAACCTACGATAATGGTTTGACCAGAGATATCTGAAAATAAATCACCTAGAATCCTGTAGAGGTATGGCCTTCTATATGAAGTGTCGAGGCAGGTGTCGCCAATGTAGAGATGAGGGATGCACTTCACTTAAGAGAAAGGCAACATTATGTTTATTGATATAAAACAAAGGGTGTAACGGTATTTGATAAAAAAACACAAGAGTGATTAAGGTTCAATGGTAAGCTAATCTTGATTATTTAATGCCTAAAGAGCAGGGTCAGGCAAACTGTCAGGGAGACCCTCCCTTTGAGTCACAAGGTTCAGAAAGGACCCACTTGCTTTCTAACCTCCTTCTCAGACAGGAGCCTAGGTGCAGCTGGAACCAGTCTTAGTCCCAGACTTGCTCAACGGGTATGTCTAAAGGATTATATATGCACAATCTATCATTTATACTTCTTAGCTAAAATCACAAAGTTTAATGCACTTATTTCTTATTCACTTACTGAGGATCTGTTGTGGATCTGTTACAGCAAGGATTCTCTTGACCTTGAGGAGTAACCTTGAGAGTCATCCATTTCAAGGGGAGGTCCTGATGTGCAGCCTGCTGTCATTTCAGGACAGCTCAAAGGATTCTTGGGCTTCTCAATATTTATGGAATAAGATGATTATCTCATTGTCATATTTACATACCATCCCCAGGTGCCAGTGGACACTGACTAGTTCTCTGTCCAGGTGGGCACATTTACATAGATAGCCTTTGGCTATTGTGTTGTTACCTGTCTTCCCAAAATCACTGTGAGATGGATGCAGACATCATGACCATCACCAATAGTTATTGATTAATCCAGATTTACAGGAAAAAGTCAGGCAAAGGTGGGAGCAGCAGGGGAAGCATACCATCACAGCAGGAGTGGAAAGGAGAGGAGAGGCTGTATGGGCTTCACATGGCAAGGTTTTCTTAGAGGGAGGGGCTGCTGGTGTAGCCTCACAGAGAAGCTGCTAGAATGAAAGGTGCTGAAAGACTGCACCCTATGGAAGAGCACTTTGTGAATAATTGTAGCCTCTGGGTGGGAATCATATTGGAGAAGACTCTGGAGTACTGTGTCCCATGCTGGGGATCCCATTCTGGAGAGGGATCCCATGCTGGAGCAGAGGAAGAGTATGAGGAGTCCATTCCCTGAGTTGGAAGAAGTAGCAGAGACAATGTGTGATAAACTGACCACAACCCACATTCCCTGTGCCACTGTGGGGGAGGGAGTAGAAGATAAGGAATCAAGCCTGGGAAGAAGGGAGGTGTGGGGGGAAGGTGTTTTAAGATTTGTTTTTATTTCTCATTACTCCAGTTTGTTTTGATTAGTAGTAAATTAGATTATTTTTTCCTAAATTGAGTCTTTTTTGACCATGATAGTAGTTAGTGAGTGATCTCTCCTTGCCCTTATCTCAGAACCATGAGCCTTTCATTGTATTTTCTCTCCCCTGTCCAGTTGAGGAAGGGACTGATAAAGCAGCTTTCGTGGACATCTGGCATCCAGCCACGGTTTACCCATCACACTATTGTAATTAAATAGGACCAGGAAGTGGGATGAAACACTAATGAAAAATCATTTATACACAGTGTTCCTTGGTGAAAATCTGGCCCACACCAACTGCACCCAAGGATTAGAGGTTAAATAGAAATGGAATCGTTTTCCTTGAGGCCATTTGGATAAATCATCTAGTCATCAGAGAAATACAATTAAGTCATAGGTGTACTTTTTATACATTCGCTTGTTCTCACATACTTGAATGCACAGACAAGGAAAATAGCTATAATCACGGCCTACAATATACAAATATCTATCTTTTACATCATGTTCTGAGACCAGGCTTTTTTCTCCATATTTTGAAGAATAAGGATAGAAAATCCTTCTACCAAAATAAAATACAGAACTCAAGACACATGTTCTCGTAATACGTATCAGTTTTGCTCCACTACTTTTAATTCCCAGCAGTTTTAATGGACAAACAACAGTTTACACTGCCAGTGGGACTCATCAGATTTTGTGTCTTCCATGCTAGAACAAAACTACAGCAATTGCATTGGACTCTGCATTACATTGTTCTGAATCTTCCTGAAACCAGGGAGATTCATTAGTTTTTGTAATGAAATCTCAGTAATAAAACTGGTTGGTTTCAGAGAAGCTTTTCACCAGCTCCTCTTATTTTTGATACTCCTCTTATTTTTGATGACTTTGCTATCTCCCCACCCAAAACGACTTGGTAAAAAATTTATTTGACCTTCAGCTACATTTTCTTGTGGGGTGCAGCTTATACTTGATATCACGACTGAACACTTACATGGCTTTTCTGGGGTGATTATCCTCTGTGTACACCTCCCCAGCAATAAAGTAAAACTCCAGTATGAACTCTTTGTTGAAAATTAATTATTTGTCTGTGTATCTTTTTTTTCTCCTAAGAGGCTACCAGAGGATTAATAGATGATTCATGGTTTTCTCCACAGACTATTTGTTTCCTACTTACAAGATACTACTAGATTCCTAATATTTTTGCAATCTACTAAAAATAATCAGTGCTGTCAATTTAAGCAATTAATAGTTTTTCTTTGGCAGCAAAGCACAACTTGATCAGATTTTAAGGCTGAGGAGGTTTTTTGTTCTTTTTTCTTTTTTTTTTTCCCCTCTCCTTGTGGAAATTTGGAATAACTGAGCAGTTAAAATTCATGATCTACACTTTTGTGTCATTATTATTGCATTAGCATGAAATTATGGTTCTAGTTAGTCATAATTATACTCATAATTATTCAATTTATCACTATAGGTCCTTCTGGAAATTTTATTGGAAGAGTTATTAACATTAATAAATTGTTTTTCTTCATATCCATATTATTAATTCACCTCATGTGTGATATGAACTATCAGCCATAAAATTATTACGAATTCTGTTCTCTGTAGCTGATTTAATGATTGAGTATCTGATAACATTTAGCCAGTTTTCTGGTACAGCTGTTTGTCTTCTTTACCAGAGGTAAACAGAAGGAGATATGTGGATAGTGAAATATTCAGTCCCAAAAGCACCCAAAACATTTAATAGAATTTTTTTTTTCACTTTTTTTTGGACATAACAGTTTTTCTGGTTCTCTAAAATTTGTGGCCAAAAAAAATTTCTCAATTTGCATATATCAAAAATACAGAACAGACTTTTGATTCAGATTATTGTCAAACCAACAGAAATGCTTGCCAGAGCCCAGAGTAGACAACAGTCGTGGACATACAGACACTCACTTTGGAACTTGACTCTGATTTTACAAGCACTTCTTTCTGATGTTCTAAACCTAAATTCACTGGTGGGTCTTTACAGTGTCACAGACCTGTTTGCACCTGACCTGTATGCAGAACTGATGCACTATAGATACTGTAGTATCATAGGTACTATTTTCTTAGCAATTAAACTGATGTACTATAGTTACATCAGTTTAATTGTTGAGAAAATATGGAGCTGGCTTTCAGAATGTGAATTAGCACTCTACGTAGACATGCACTATTAAATCTAACTCCAAGTTTTCTGAGTCATATCCACTATGAATTCATGTATAAATACTTAGGCATATATGTGTGTCTATAAGGTATATACCTACCCAAGCTTCCACCTACTGCCCTTCTGACAATCTTACAGATAATTATGAGGTTCATCATTGTCTATTAAATTTAATGGGTGATATAAGTGAAGCAAGAGACCCAATTCTATTTTCACACGTCAAAATTAATGTCCCATTTATTAGGTCATATTTTTCAGTTTATTTATTTGATTGTTTATTGGTTGCTTTCTTTTATTTCTGTCTTTGAACCATGTTGATTCATTCCAAAATTTAAGATTACTTAAAAGCAGAAATCTTTCCTGGGATGGAAAAAAATAGCTGTAGCAAACTGTTATTATATATGTCAGAGGGCAGAGGAACAGTCATTTATTACCTGGTCCTGTAGTTCTTTCAGAACAAATATCAATACCTGCATTACTGTACAAATTGATCTTGTAATTGTCAATTCCTAGTTCTTTCCAACACAAGAGGTCAAAATATTGTTATTGACACATAATCTTTCATTTAATAAAATTGCTGGTTTATTTTAGATCTTGACACTGAAGTTAGGACTTTGGATTTGGAGCACTTTTTGCTGTTCCCTCTTTCTATTTGTTTTTCTTGAAAATCTTTTAGTATTACTTATAAGTATTTCATACTTAGGAAATGTAACTTACCTGCAATTCTACAAAGCAAAGGTAGATAGGAGAAAGGAATCAAATTCAAAACTTCAACACTTTTAAGACTTTTAAAATGTGGCCTCAAATAATAATGTATCAATTATTTTTGGTGGGTTTTCCTGACTTCTGAAGAATTTACTAATAGAAAAAAATAGATATATAATACTTTTATATGTAAAAGTCTCATTGTAGAGAATAGCATTGAACCATAAAAGAGATTTTTCCTCCCAAGTATTTTCACATTGTGTACTATCTGGTTTAGGTAGCAAATTTTTCAGAAACTTACATTTAAGTTTAAATCATTGTAGATAGAAGGTAAAGAGTACTAATGATTCAGACATAATTTAAGCAAAGATGATTACTTCAGGATGTTAACACTGTCTGTGCTTTACATACTGATAGAAACAAGAACACAGAATTATCAGCATAATAAAAAATGAAAAGAAAAAGCATCTCCTTTTTTCAAGACCTCTATGAATGAGTTCCCAATCTAAGTACAAAGGTTTTCAGAATCTGCTATGGTTCCTGCTAGCAAGCTCTGAGACAGTTACATCTTAACCAGAGCATGTGTATATAGATATATTTGCACTATGTTTGCATTGCAAGATGGAAATTATGTACATATGTGTACCATTCTGACATGCTTTCTCAAATTAACCTCGTACTTTGAAAACAAAAATGATCATAGAAGTCATCCCAGTGAAGGAAGTCTCTAGAACATTTCATATATGAAAGCAGTTGCTTGAGGATGCTCTGGGGAATCATTAGATGTATTTAGTGTATTTATTCACTTCAATCTGTAATACCAAGCATTTGTCAAGCCCTTGTCTGAACTGGCTGAGCCTTGCTACTTTGGGACAGGTAAAGAAGAACAAATTAAAGATGCTTCTGTAATTGATATTGCTGACAAGGAAGTGTCACTGGAGTTGCAGATGGATTCAGAGCTGACACTGAGAAAAAGGCATTCAAATAGTTCATGACTAAGTGCTCATTGAGAAGCAAAGTACCGATCAGGGAATAGCAGAGGAAGCTGTTGGTGGTCAGTTTCAATCTAAGCAAGACCGGAGGAACAAGAAGAATTTGAACCTGAAATAAGGCTTTGTAGGGAACAGGTCAATAGATAGACAAGTCAATAGACGTCCAAGTACAATCAAGGAGAAAGCTGTCCTGCCTTGAAGAAGATAGGTGGGAAATGTAAAATGGAGGACAAGAATACTGATAGAGGTAATTCTCGGGACAGAGAACTAAAGAATATGGATTTAGGAACAGAATGCATGAAGAGAAACCACCTGATATACAGTCACAGCTGAAACTAAAATTGGAAGGAAAGACTTTGAGACAAATGCAGATGCAGAATCTACATTCATATTGCAAAAAATGACAGGGTTAGTGTAGCTGATAAATTTAGTCAGTGAATACAAAAGCTAATACACTGCAAGAGTAAATAATTAAAAAAAAAAAAAAAGGGGGAAGAGAAATTTGATTGCCCAAAGAATAATTTATAACTAACCTTTTAAGGACTCACTCTGGACAATTAGGAAATTAAATTAAACATACTTTTCCAAAGAATGGTGCTAAAGAGGCTCGAGGTATTCTGGACTATCCACCTGACCATTATAACCACAATCACGTGGAATCACACACTATACTTTTGAGGTTTGTTTTCCAGTACACAGTTCAGGCACTCAGAAGTCATTTTTCACCCAGCTGATAAGAATTTAAATCTTTTCATGGTATTTTATTGGATGCAGCTGTAACTTAGGAGAATGCTTATACTGATCTGCAGAAAATAGTCATGAAGAACCTCAGCCTGGACAAGGGGTTGCATTTGGACTATGCTAACACAAGGACAGACAGATACGGAAACTGCAAGTATCTCTCAGGTTATATTTTGGCCTTCCTGATTGAAAAACAGAAAACTGGTAACCTCAATAGCCATCTCAATATTTCTTAGTATAAATATTCATTCTCAAATATTTTTTCCTAGCACACTGTGTTACAAAATGTGTTACAAATATTTACTATGAAATAGTATTTTAAATCCTCAGAACCTCTTCAGATAACCTGGTAAGCTATCTGTTTATTCATTTGGTGATTAGTTATGGTCCTCATATGGTGAACAATGTTGCATTCTTTTTTCTTTTTTCTTTTTTTTTTAATATACTGCAATAGTAGAACAAAAAAACCACTGTGAAAAGAATGTTATTAGAGGAAAAAGTCTCTTTAAGTTCACAGAGTTACTTAAGAACAGAAATTGCTTCAGTGTGAAGTTGTTTGTGGTTTTTTTGAACAGGTAAAAATAGAATATTACATTAGGTTAGCCTAAAAAACACCCCTAAAATGTCCAGCTTTAATTGGAATGACTGTTGGCTAATACAGATTGTAAGAACAAAATACTGTGGTACATTAATATAATTTAAATATTAAAGGACTCTCCTTTAGGGGATTAAATAACAGTCAGTTTTAAGGATGTGCTGTCCTCGGACTTTGATAAAGAATTGAGTCACTCGCACCAAAAAAGGACTGTATTAGAATAAAAAAATTGTCTTGTCCCTAAAGCAACTTTCTCTCTGTCAAAGAAAAGTTTCTGCCTAGAATATTCCACCTGAGTGACTTCATTCCTAAGAAAGTGAATTCACCTCCAAGGGATTAAAAAATTATTATAAAAGGGAGAGAGAAATTTTCAGGCCCATGTCAGTGAGGTTTTTAATGACAAAATCCATATGAATAGAAGCTGTTTACATTTTATGAGGAAAAGAGAACAGCAAATAGAGAAAGTTCCTTTTTTTTCCTCATTTGCAGTCATTATGCTGGCTGTCAGATATCTGAATCTTCAGAACCTTGAGCACAAGTTTTACAGGAAGCCTCTGCTACAGAAAATCCAACAGAAGGACCCTTTTTCTCCCACCCTGTGCATCAAGGAAATTCAAGCCTTTCTGGCTTCTTTGCAGTAACTTTGTTGCTCCTAAAAAGGATAAGCACTTTGTGCATTATTTCAGGCTTCCTTCCTTCTCCCTGATAAAAATGATATCTAGGTGAATGAAATATCGTGTGCCTTGCAAGGTATCTGCTACACATCAAGATTTCCCTCTTGAGCCTCAGGGTGTTGTCTCCACAGAGTGAGCAAAATGCCTGAGGCTTTGCTGGTTTGGTTGTACAGCAGCGTTTCTGCTTTCAGCTTCACAGACAGTGGCTGGCAGTTTTCATATTTCCTACCTACTTCCTTACAAGTTCATTATTATTTTAAAGTGTATGTGCTTGCATATTCTGAAGAGTAGATATTTCATTTAGGATTTTTTCCTATACTTTTTTGTTCGGAATATACCTTATACTGCTTTTCTAAAATACTTGTGGTAGGTTCTTTGCATACTTGTTCTCAGTACAGCATCCCTTCCAGAAAAAAAAAAAAAAAAAAAAAAAAAGGATGCTATGCTAAGCCACAGTGGATTTCTTCAGTGAGAGTACTGGACACAAAGAACTCACTAAAGTTCTCTCTGGTTTTGCTGAGAAAACATTTGTATTTCTCGAAATGTCTGCCTGAATGGAATCATGCTTGAGTACATTAATGCATATACCATTTTACAGGACTCCTGCAAGTACATATGCTTGCAAAAGCAGAGCAAGGGGTTTGCTTGGTGTTGTACACATTTGAAAAACAAATATTTGAAACCAGGCCAGAGACACTTCAGTTGTTAAGTTGTAAAGCAGCAGCTTTTATGTATGTGTGTACATTTTGTAGGAAGAGAATGAGCAGTGTGGAGAGGAAATGTTCTTTTTGAGGCATAAATAATATTACCTGAAGTTATCTATATTGTCTGCATTCCTCAGCAATTATTATTTTTTTCTTCAGTTTTGATGGCCATGTTACAACTTGCCCAAAGACATGGGATGGGCTAAAATGTTCCTTACTGTTTGTCTCACAAGGCTCAGGGTTCCATATGGACAAATATACTTTTTTTCTGTGGATTAAATTTCAGTTATCATCTTATTTTCTGTCTCTTACAAACTCACACCAGTCAGATCCGTAGAATAGATATATAAAATATTATTTTTGCTATTAATTTTGGTTTAAGGAAGTGAAGACTTTTGTTCTTCATATGGATGGCTGTAGTCGGTCCCTTCCTGATAACTATTCTTAAAATGAGGTTGTGGAAATGAAGTGTCCTACAAGATGGATGATCTCCTTTTCCTGACTATGCTAGCAGCTGTTGCTTTGTAGGCTGCCTTCCTCTTGTAGCTCCCTGGGATCTATGGCCAACCCAGCTATATGGACACAATAATAGCATAGGCTTCCAATGTTTGTCCTAGAGCTTTTTGGCTTTTATAAGACAGAATACAAACGTAAAAAGCATGCAATCACTGGAATGACATAGAGGACTTTAAAAAAAAAATCAGAAAGTAATTAAAATTGCAGCAAATAAAGGTATTGATGGTTTTTAAAAAAATCAGAAAATATAAATGAAACACTTTCTTGTTATCAAAGTTATTTTGGTTTTGCCTGTCTTCTTCCATCTCCTTTTGTTTGTTTTGGAAAGAACTTGTTTAAAATCCTGCTACAATTTTGCATCAATACTAATAAATATGCTGGTAACTGCAACAGCTGGTACAATGTAAAGAAAGAGCCTAGTTTCCAGAAAGCTGTTTGTGGATAGCATAACACTTAACAACATAGACTCAGACATCTGTGACTCTTTTTATTAAAACCTGAATCTCTGTGATTAAAGGTGGTTTCTCTACTTCAAAAGGCAATTCTAAGGCCCCAAAGATGTTAATCTGGTTTATATCCTCATTATATCCCACATTTATAATTTTTGCAGCTTGTTGTGTATCAGACATGTCTAACATACAGCAAGCAACATAATCTTGTGAGTTTTTCATTTAATGTGAATTGCAGAACTTTGGACCAAAGGATAACACTTTTTCTTCTCTTAACCTTTCCCAGATTTCCACGTTGTTTGGAACATCTAACTCATTAGAAGCAATACACACACGGAAAACACAAACATTAAGATCAGACTCTCAGATATTAGGAAAATCAAATTAGTATTTAAATATTTCTGCATTTTTTTCCTTAAAGACTGTGACATTCATTTTTTTATATATTTATTTTTGCATGTGATGTCTAAAACATTTCTTTAGTAACTGTAACATCTAATAATTATAAAAATCAGTGTTATGTCTACACCCTTTGGGGTTTGACAGATCAGTAGTCTTCCCTCAGGCCCAGATTTTCTTTCCATACCAAACACAAGCATGTTTTACAGGATCAGCTGGAGGACATGCCCTGGAGACAGATGCCTCTATTGGTGATTTATTATATTGCTACTATGCACCTTGCAGGATGTTTGTATGAAGAGCAAGCATGTCACAAAATTAAATACACACACAGATAACTAGAGCTAGCCCATTAAACCTCAACTTTCATATAAATATATAAAAAAAGTATAATTAAAGAGAAATTCTCTGATTGGTGGGTTGTTTTGTTTGGTTTTGTAGGTGGTGTGGTGGGATTTTTTTTAAATTTTCTTGTCTTCTTTGGCAGTCCATCAACATATCTTTTGATGTTTTTCATGTGAAAATGGATGATAGTGACAATATCTCTTAGTGACACGATGTTAGATACTTAGAATCTTAGTGGGTTCCAGTGTTTTGGAGGTTTGTTTTGTTTTGTTTTCTTTTTACCTGTCTATGAACCTTCGGTATTGTCATTTCAAATTTTGCTGTCTCTTACAAAAATATATTTAAAATATGAAAAAAGTGTGTGATTTGTCTTTCAGGTGACTCTTGAAAATGGTTAATAGTAACTTATTTTAAATAGACGTTTTATTGTATAAAATCTTATCTCTATAACAAGAAAAGCACATTTAATTTTACATGTTGTATTTGGATCAATTTATTTTAATGATCAGTATTTCTACATAATGCAAAAAAGGTAGACCTTAGTGAACATATTTTTTAAAATTACCAACACTTTTCTCTTTTTTTGTGTGCGTGTTTTTGTTTGGTTGGGTTTTTTTAGTTTTGTTTTGTTTGGTTTTGTCAGTGCAAATATGGATTTGATGTTAAATCTACTTTTGAAATTGTAGCATTGGAATAATAACAGTCATAGCTTGAAAGGACGATATTTTAAATGTCTTTCTAAACATATTTGGGTTACAGCTGCTTAAAAAAATCTATTTATGAAATTATGTAGCTTGAAGAAGAGTTTTTACGGTATCTGTTTGCTTCGTTTCATACTTTCTCAGTAGACAGAATCACATACAAATTCAAGGGAGTGGAAATAAAAGCATTAAAACTGAAGCTCTGGATTGCACATGTCTATTTTAAGACATGTAAGTAGAGAATTAAATACTAGACTATTTTATTCCACAGAGTTAATCTCCACTTCCATTATAATCTTTGACACAAGATGAATTAATTTTATACAATTTTCTTTTCTCATTACACTCCTTGACATGAATATAGTCATATGTCCTTTTCCGAATGAGCAGATACTTTCAGAACTCAGAATAATTCTGCTACTGATACTCATACACAGGAACTCCAGAACACTTTTAAAGAGTTACAGTTGTATCCAAATCATCAATGAGCAGAGAAGATATTTTTATATATCCTCAGAATACATCAGAGACTTCCTTCTTTCTTTGGGTGGTTATCACTGCTCCAATTCTGTGTTAAGCCATATATTACCATCTGATGACCACACGTTCTTTCAGACATTTTCATTATGTTTCTGTGCCTGGTTATTGACTACTACTGGAAATAGGTTTAGCTCTAAGAGCTGATTTCTTGACTTGACAATCTCAAGTAAACAGAACGGATTTATACATTTTCAGTGTTCCAATGAAACAGAATTATGTGCTGGCATTGTTACCATTACTGCTTTGTTACTGTTTTGTGTTTTCCAGCATTGCAATGTCACAGTACTAGTATTTTTATTTCTTTTGGTAATAAGTAGCTGGCCAAAAGTCAAGCCATATAAATTAGATGCAGTTATAGGAGAAAATGGTGCTCAAGCCCAAAGCTTTCTTTTCTTTTGTCCTTGTTGTTATCGTAATCCTATTATTAAAAATTTATGTACAAAGTCCCACCACTCTGAACACAGTATGAATCTTAGAGAATATAACTGTTCACATTACTTGAAGAAAGGTGCCATTTTTCAGAAATATTTAGGTTAAAAACACTCCATCGGAACACTCTGTGCGGGTGTTTTTCTGTATCTTCTCCTTACATTAACTTTTTTATAAATTAGTGTGTGCACAGTGAGATCACAGAATCACAGAAAACCTATATTAGAATTGAATCTTAGTCCAACTTCCTGCTAAAAACCCTGGGATATCTTCACGTCTGGAGTAGGCTGCTCAAGGCCTTCTCCTGACAATTCCTGAAAATTTCTGCAGACAGTAATTCCCTGGTCTCTCTGGTAACCTTCTGTGAGGCTTAAGATTTCTTCTGTTGAAGCATCCTTCCCTGTCCTGTAACTGGAGTATACTTTGCTGCAGCACTGTAACCATTACCTCTTTACCTTTTGCTGTATAGCTCTGTCAAGGGTGTGGCCCCATCTTCTCTGTAATTTCCTTTTAGGCAGTAGATGACTAGTGCCTCTCCAGACCAAACTTACCCAGTTCTCTTTGTTTCTCCATTGATGTGATGTGCTCCAAGTCCTTAACCATATTGTTGGTCCTTTGTTAGTTTCTTCCCAATTTGCAATCTCTCTCCTTTGCTCGAAAAGCTGAAAGATAAAAACATATTCCAAAGGTTGCCAGTTTGAAGGAAATAATAACTTCTCTATGTTCTTGTTCATACAGCTTCAAGGGTATGCTATAGACACACACTCAATTTGCTGCCTACCTGGTTACCCAGATATTTTTCTGCAGATATGTTCCCCAGCCACTCATTCCACATTCCTCTATTGATCTGTGCCTCATCTGAGGCACCTCAATGAGTGACAAAAGCCTGGTGAAGGCCAGACTCTTTTCAATGTTGCCCAGTGATGGGACAAGGTGCAACAGGTCCAAACTGGAACACAGGAAGTTCCATCTCAACATAAGGAAAAATTTCTTTACTCTTGGGGGTGACAGAGCACTGAAACAGGCTGCCTGGAGAGGTTCTGGAGTCACTCTCCTCTAGAGATATTAGAAACTCACTGGGACACAATCCTGTCAACCTGATCTGGGTGATCCTACTTTAGCAGGGGGTGTCATAGTTTTCCGTGGCTGGGTTCTGGGGTAGGGGGGGCTGCAGGGGTGGTGTCTGCAAGAAGCAGCTAGAAGCTTTATGCAGGTCTGAGAGAGTAAATATCAGCCAACTCAAGGCTGGAGCCATTGTTGACCAAGGCCAAGCCAATCACGACAGTCATAGCATTTCTTTTTGTCACCAGAAAAGGGAGTGAGAAGATGTAAGAAATTGTGCAGACACCAAGGCCAGTGAAGAAGGGGGGTGCAAGGTGGGGGTGGGGGAGTGAGGTTCTCTGGGTGCTGAAGACAAAGATTCCCTTGCAGCCTGTGGAGAATACCATGGTGAAACAGGTTCCCCCCCTGCAGCCCATGGATGATTATGGAGAGCCAAGATCCCATGTACAGCCCATGGACGACACCATGCTGGAGCAGGTGGAGACACCTGAAGGACGCTGTGACATCTCGGGAAGCCCATGTTGGAGCAAGCTCCTGGAAGCAAAATCTGCAGCCTGTTTAGAGACCGACCCACACCAGAGCAGGTTTTCTGGGGAAATTGTGACTCTGGGGGGGCGGGCAGGCTGGAGCCATCTGGGCCCTAGGGTCAGCACCCCATGGAAGGGATCCACACTGATGTACTTGGTGAGGATCTGAAGCCCCGAGGGAAAGATCTCACATTGGAGAAGTCTGTGGAGGACTGTATCCCGGGGGTGGGACCCCATGCTGGAGCAGGGGGAGAGTGTGAGGAATGACACCCGGCCAAGAAGGAAAACAACTTGTGAGGAACTGACTGAAACTCCCATTCCCGCAGTCCCTGCCCATCCCCATACCTCAATGTGAGGGAAAGAAGAGAGAGAAATCATGACTAGTCTGCTAAGAAGTGAGAGGTGGGTGGAGGGGAGGAAGATCTGGTCACACTTCTCACTATCCCACTCTAGTCTCACTGTGTGTGTGTAGCATAATAAATTAAATAGGGGTTTTTTTCTTTATTCTGTGTTGAGTCTGTTTTGCCTGTGACGCTCATTGTGGATTGATCTCTCGTCCTTATCTAAACTCCTAAGCATCTCAATATATACTTCCTCCCTTGTCCAGCTAAAAAGGGGAGTGATAGAGAGGCTTTGGTGGGTATCTGGCCTCCAGCCAGGGTCAAACCACCACAGCAGGGCTGGACTAAATGACCTCCAAAGGTCCCTTCCAACCCCTACCAATCTGTGATTGTGTTTTAATAAACAGTTCCTGGAGCTGAGACAATATGGTTTTACACAAAAGTGTAACTTTTGCCTACTGGTTTTATCCTAAACCAGTTCACTCCAGGTCAATAAAATGAACTTTGAAAGTCATAGTCTGTTAGAATCAGATGTAGTAACCAGCTGTTAGAATCTGACTCTAATAATCTTTACTCCTCAGGGCTCTTGCCAGTTCATAAAGAAGTTTCACCTTTATCCTCCTATTCACTCAAACTCAATTGTAGAAATTCTCACTTCCCAAAACTCATAGATGTAACTGTTTCCATCAGTTTCACCTCTGACTCAAATTCCTGATCCTTGGACAGCCCTCAAAGATAAATTATATATTTCTGGACATTAAATAAAAAAAAAAACAAACTCTTAAGAAGTAAAGAATGTGATCTTCACTTACTTGTTCTCACTCACTTCTTAAGGGACTCTAAATTGTTTGCATGGGAAAAATACCCAAAACAGACTTTAATTATTCATCCAAGGCAATAAGGAAATGAGTAATTAAATAAATTACAGATGACACAAACTTTGTTTCTGATAACTTTTCATAATGTCAACCCAGAGCCTTTTACAAAGTTGTCCATATTATACCAAGTGTTGAAGGTGAGTTTTCCCTGCCCATTTTTTTCAGTTATCAATATGAAAGTTCTTTTACTATGATCTTGAACATTTTTCTTTTTTTACAGAACGTAAGAAAAATATTATCTTGAAGAAAACAGCAATTGCTGTTACAACTTTTAAAAATCTCATTTTCTATAGTTGTGTTCTCAGGGGCATGTCAGATCTTACTAGTAAATAGGTAAAGATGCTATTGATGACCCAATGAGGACTTCACTCTGGTAGGATTACTTTTTTGTTTGGGTATTCTGTTTGTTTGTTTGTTTATTTGTTTGGCTGGTAGGTTTTTTTGTCTGGTTTGGGGTTTGTTTGGTTGGTTTTTGTGTTTTTTTGGGCAGGGGGGTGGTTTTGGGTTTGGGTTTTTTTCTCCACTCTGAACATCACATTTCCTTATACAGCCTTCTATGGTTTACCTGCATTTTGTCTGGGTAATATATAAATATATTTTAGCATTGGCTAAGGTATCTACAAATGTCAAATGGATAATAGTTTTACAGACAATACAGCTCTCAAATCTTTTTCAATGTACCAAGTTTATCACAGTGCTTCTTATACCTTGATTTACTCCATTACTTTTACAGTATTTCCCATATTGACTCCAGGATTTACCACTGTGACTAAATGAGCTTTTACTGTAACTAAAGAAGGTTTCACAGTTTTAATAATGTATTCAAATTTGGTCATGTCTGAAAGAACTCTACCTTATGCAACTGGATGCACCTGTTAAGTTCCTAATTTCTTGGGAACTCAAACCGGAAAGATTCACAAGAGTACAAAACAGGAAATAACACTTCATAGAAATGTCTTAAGAATTGAGACTAGAATAATCAGAACCTGAAACTCATAGCTTTCATAATTTCTAAAACACTTGCTGCTGTTCGCATTAAACAAACAAACAAACAAAGTCACCCTGAAGCTCTACACAGAGGCCAAAAAGTAACAATGGCTTTATATACCCTTTTGTCAGATTCTCTCTCTGTATTAAATTCATAGTAAGTGAAAGAAAATATGTCTCAAATGAAAATCACATTTACTGGATCTTCAGATTCAGATGTATGCTTCCAGTTCTGCATTCTACATTTGCTTCCAAAATCTGAGCCAAGCATGTACTCTGAGCATATCCCTACATTTTATACGTATGCCTATTCAGTATCCTTTAATCTTTAGCTAGAAGATGAGCACTGAGATGATAGACTCTGGATCATTCTTTCTGATCTGTGTTGCACTGTAATCAAACTAGTGAAAGTAAAACTATTAAACACACATTTGGACTAAGCAGTGCAATAGTCAATCTTTAGTAACCTGTGGGGTTTTTTTACATCAGTGAGCTGTAGTATCAGTTTTTAGCTATAAAAATAGGAAACCCATCATAAGCCCTTGAAAGAATTACTTTAATACTTTGAAAGTATTGACTTCTGAAGTTGTTAACGATTTAAGGAACATTTCTGTAGGGGATAATTTTAATGAGAGGCCAGAAACATTTGAACATGGTTCAGAGAACAGTTCTTTCACACACTTAAGTTACTTCCCTCATTCTGATTATTTATGGAAGAAGTATTTGTTTCCTTAAACTATTCAGGGCTAATAAAAATTGCACACAATTCTCAGTTGCTTGAATGGAAACAATTCCTTTTGATCTTTTCCCTCGCTATGCAGTCAATACATGCAATTTAACAATGAAGCAAAAAGGCATTTTTGTGAAAACACATACTGTGACATCCGTAGGAATATCAATATTTTAACTCTAATACTACAAAGGGTGTTAGCAGGTATTTACAGTTGAAACAGCAAACAGAACAAAATTTCATATAACTACACCAGGGTGACATAAGTGACACAGAGTTACAATCTGAGGAAAAAGAAAACCAAAACAGTTTGTAGAAATTGGTCCAAAAAGAAAATTGTCTATTCCTCTGTGTTTTTTTATACTAGAGGACATCTGCAAATATTATTGTTACTTATTTAAAAAAAAATGCATAAAATAGAATAAAATTCTGACTAGAGCAAATAAAATCTATTGAATCACAGGTCTTTTTATTCTTTTAAATCAGTAATATCATGTAAAACCCAAAAACCATTAATTTTTTAAGCCATATGATGAAATAGACAAATAAAGCACTGCCTAAAACATACTATTTTTGGACTTCCTTTACATTTCATTATGAATGGGGTCTGTAATGTTAATGTACTAATAAAAGGATTATTTCAATATGTCAAAGAGAAATTGAACTGAAAATACTTTTAATTCCATTACCAGAAGTAAAAGAATTAATTGTTTGAAAGTGACTGGTAATCTTTTTATGAGTGTTTAGTTCTTGGAGAGATTTGAAATTTTTTGTAATTAAATTTGTGACATTCTTTTAAGTCATGCTGTTCTGTTTTTCTTTTCTCAGCTACCTAACATTTTTTTCCTAAAAATGAAGTTATTGGGAAAAGGCTAAAATCAAAGCCACAGTGACAGAGGGAAAAATTGCTAAACACTCCCTTTCACTGATATATTTTTCCTATTTTGTATGCTAACATTTATAAGCATGCTCTAGGCTTGTAGCTGAGGTAGCTGTGCAGGCGTGTATCTGAGAACGGCAGCAAGCTTCCTGCTGTTTTGCAGTTTCTCTGATGCCTCAAGGAGACAACATCATAATTTGCTGCAACATGATGCAACACTGCATCGGCAGGGACCATCCCAGTGATCTGCAATGTACACGCACAGCTCAGTTTGGGGCATGTCACATATTACTGCTACATCGTGGTTTCTCGAAGTCAGGTGTAACATTTTGCAGTTAAGTTATCTTCAGTCAAGAATGTGTGCTTCTTGCCACATTCACAATACTAATAAATAAAGGATGATCAAATGGAATCAGGTGCTGCTGCTGTTTTTACAAATTTAATTTGATTCTTACAGAATGACTGAATGCAAGCCTAGCCAATGAGGGAGTCAGTTCTATCAAATGTTGCTGCTAGTATTGCCATTTACATTTTCAAAATTTAAACAATAACCAGAAAAAGTTACATAGGAAAGAATAGTTAAAAGAACTGGTTTATTTTTTTTCAATAATTTTATTCTTAGTGGAAGTTGTAAGCCAACACAAATAAAATACAGTTCTTTTTTATAGTACTGGGTTGGAAATACGAGATCAGTCCTTGAAGGGGTGTAAATCAGTAGAGCTGTATGGACTTTGGTGTTGCTCCACTAATGGAATCCAACAAGGATCTAATTTAGTCAGATGTGAAACAGGTGTTGCCCAGGTGTTCATGAACAAACAAAGCATGTCCTACACGGTTCAGAGCAGATGATCATCTCTGCCATCACAACCAGACATGGTACATGGAAAGTGCAGAATTAAATAAAGTACACCTGGTAAGTTTATGAAAAATGTTAATGGGAAGGATCAATAGGTGATCTTTCTTAAGGTAGGCTAAAACAGGTGTTCACAGATAAATATTACCATTACAGATTAGTAGATTGGATTAAAGTTCAGGTGATATTGTATCCTGTATCCCATTGCACAGACAAAATAGTCCCTTTTCTCTGACAGGATAGAATCTTGTCCTAGACATTCATGGACTTAAGATGTTACTATTCACCCTCCTATGATCTTCTCCAGTCCCTATGACTACCTCAAATAATATGAATTCCTAAAAATAAACAAACTATTTTCTTTAGCTGTCCCAACAAACAGCAACTGTGCATAAGCATGATCATGAATATTTATATTTGGCTTATTTCCTTAATTTCTATAACCAGCCTAAAGACAGAGTGATTCTTTTGTTTCCTTCAGCATCTAGAGAGATTAATAATTATTGTACTACTAACTTCAGGCTCATCTATTTTGACCCTTTCTTACCACATAGTAATTGATGTTTCCATTATGTTAATAATACAATATATGATTATAATTCTCCCATTGTGACATTCAGCTTTGGCACAAATTAGTGGCTGACTCCTTAAAAGCATACCTACATTTACAGCAGCCTTATCTTTGCAATGTGGTTAAAAAGCTACACATATACTAGTTAAAATCTGCCACAAAGAAAATTAAGGGAGTGGGGATCAAGAAGACTCTTACAGATTTTTAAAATGCATAGAATAAAAGAATTTATGTTTGTTGAAGAATTAACATTACTGGAAAATAAAGTTACTCGTGCCTGTCATAGAAGGACACTTGATAGATCTGGAGGATTATTCACTGTGACATACCATGCTCAGGTCTCCAAAGTGGAAAACTTTAATGCAACAACACATGGCTCAATCTTCATATACATTCTGCTCATGACTTCCCTGCAGAGACCAGCAATGAATGCTAACTAATGCCAAATGCAGTTGGTATTTAGTGTCTTGGAAGGCTATTTTGTAGCAGTTGCCAAACTCCTAGCAGATGGTAATAGCTTTTAATCACTAGTTAAAGAAACAGTGAAAGTAGAGTGGTAAAAGTCTGGATGGGACTTTAAATCTTATAAAAGAAAGCGCAACTTTTAAACAGGTAGCTATTTGCATCTGAATACATGTTTATAATATGCAGAATATAATAGCATAATATAAACAAAGAGAGAAATAAACCAGTATATAAATGATAATGCAAGTAGAATTCTGTATAAATAAAATTTTCAATATTCTGTTCTGTGGGAAAAAATATTTAGAGCAGTGATTTGTTTTGATAATTTGTGTGTACATTTTACTATCTACCTGGTTCTGCTGTTAGGTATATACATTGGTTTCCTTGTAGCTATTACCAAATAAAGACTTGATAATTTTTAAAGAAATTCAAAGTACAATAGTGCTAAGGATATATTCCATTATAAGTATTGTCTGTTCAGTGACATCTTAATGTCAGTGGATCTTTTAAATGTAGTGCAATCTATTCTGTAAAGAAATAGTTTCAGTGAAATCTTATTTTTATTTATTTCAAAAACAACAGATAGATTATTGCTACCTCAAGACTAGAGAAGACCACCACACAAAGAGAAGAACTGGTAACAAAACAATTTAGCTTTTAACTAAAACTGCTGAATTCTCATTATTTCATTTTCCTGGAATCAAGTGAGTTCAAATGATTTAGAACCTGTATGACACACTATTCAGGTTAATAATCCCTTCCCTTTTTGCTGTGGCATGAAGAATAGAGTACTTCCATCTTTCACGGATATGAGAATAGGAAGTTATGGAAATCTCACACATGTTGCCACTGAGGACAATAACAGTTTCTCAAAGAAAGATGAGTGAACAAGAAGACAGTGTTAGGATCAAACTTAACTTAGTTTTAAAACTTTGTTATTTGATGCTACAATAAAGGCCATACGCTCTATCATTGCAATAAAGTCAGTCAACAAAATACTATGCGTGACTTTGTGCATTTTAATATATTTCTTACAAATGTAAGTACGCATTTAATGTTATCAATGCACAGAGCATCTTGTTATCCTTCCATGGGTCTATGAAGCTCATTTAGCAGCTATAAACTGATTTAAATATGTTAAATTGTGTAGTGCTATGGCTGAATTCATATAAACATATAATTATTGAAAAAAAAACCCAATTTTCTTAAACTTCAGAGAGATCTTAAGCTGGAAATTCCACACTTCTCTCTTATCAGAGAACAAAGGTGTGAGACTACAAGCAGTGGATACTTGTGGTAAATTTCTTGAACTGACTAGGTCTTTTCTGGTGAAGAGTTAAGCTGCTCAGCATTAGTGATTTAAATAAGCATTCACAGTACAGGATTACTGCTTTTAGGGATTTTTTTTTTTTTAAGTTTCTGATCTCAGAAGGCAAAAATTTATCTGCTATTAATCTTTTGTATATTGTCTATCATAAACATTTCTGAGACTTGCAGGAAGCATTCAAATGCTAGAAAAGGAGGCTCTGCAATTACATAGAACAATAGAAAGATATTTCAGATTTAGTAATAGAATTTATTTAATTTTATAAAATTTATATAAAAGATAGTCAAACTTCTCAGTGTCCTATTGCAACCCTCCTATGAGAAAATTGGATCGCTGATGCCAGTCCAAATCTCTCTTATAATCAAAGTCATTATTCTTCTACATAGCACATGCATTACTAATTCTGGATAGGGCAAAAGTTAAGGTCCCATAGCAATGAGCAGTTTTGGCTTATCAAAAAGTTACCATAAGATGGGAGAAGCATAGGTTTTAGCCTTGCCATTAAATTCTATCTTCAGCAGTTTCAGTCAAGTTCCTAGCATCATTGTCATGTTAATTTTTATATGTCCATTTGCTTTAAAGTTCAATACAAGAAATAATCAGTTTTATATTTGCAGTGCCTGGCACAGATGATAAAGAAAAGCATTTTTCTAAAAGTCAATAGCTCTGATTTAGTACAACAACCAAGATGATGTTCATATTTCTGTTTTCTATTCTCTAGAGTACTTCCTGTATGTTCGGGTTTTTTTACTGTTAGGAATTAATCTTTCTCTTTGCATTAAAAGATGGCTACTGTAGATATTGAACTGGTATTACTTGCGTTGCTGTATTTTTTCTGTAAAGAAGTGAAAAACATATCACCCTTATTAGCAAGGTAAAGCATATAGCCTATAATCAATATTAAAATGCACAGGTTTACCTTGTTTGAAGGTTGATTTTTTTATGTTAATATTAGCAGACTAATTTTAATCTGAAAAATCTAGTTAATACATGAAAGTAAGTTTCAAGGTAAGAAAAATGAAGATGTAGACATGAAAATGTCTGGAAAACCACCAAAGAACTTTCAGGAGTAAAGAAATTCAAGTCTTACAATTATAACTGAGTCTGAAGAAAAGGGAAAAGTAAACTGATCCTTAAAATCTCACAATATCCCTCAAGTTTTCCTACATCACTATGAAAAGTTTAAGAAAAAACTGATGATAACTTTATTTATTTTGTTCTTAACTAAATTAATTTGAATAAATGCAGTGTTTATACATACAGTGAGAAAAGTATTATCTGAATATCTATAGCACTTTAAACATTTTTCTGGGAGAAAAAAATACCAAACAAGGAAAACTGAAACTAAAAATAAAAGCTTTTAAAATCTGATAATAATTGGACACATGATATATGTTTTAGACACAGTCATTTTCAGTATCTAGTATTAAGAGATCTGAATTTTAATAAATACATGCATCAGTTTCCTCAGACTTCATTCATTTAAGGCAAAGCCTGGTATAAAGTTGAAATAATAATTAATGCAAATGACACTAGACTTTGACTATGAATAACCTATATGCAAAATAACATATTTCTTCTGTATGAAAACCAGACTATTTAATTTGGTTTTTAGCCTCTTCTCAAACTCAAAGCTTACTGATGTACATTTCACTAATGTGCATGTAATATTATGGAATCATAATAATATTACTTAAAAAGCCAAACCAAAGCCAAAAACACACATCCCCAGTAAAAAGTAATATAAATGTAGTCTAAATCTTTGGTTACTTCAATAGTGATCAGCTTCTTGTTTTGGAGTACATTATTAGAAAGCCACATTAGATTGCACTCTCTTAGAACATAATCAAATTTTAAAAAACCAAATATATCTGTAAAACTCCAAAGGACTTTTTAATTACCCTTAGAAGATGCCCCTTACATAAATTATAGAATACTATTACTGGCTAAGTGAAATTATTCTTATGCAATGCTGCCTTACAGACCATGAAACTATGCAGAAGTTAAATTTGAAAATACAGATACTACTCTCAGAACAATCCCTGGAAGATATTTTAGGTCTCTCTTTTAAAAAAAAAAAAAAAAAAAAGCTATCTTGTAAGCAGGCCAAAATACTTATGAAGTTGCACCTCGAGGCTAATGCTTTCTTTATTAAAGGATAGCTAATGATTTAGCAGGTCTTGATCCCCAAACCCCTATTTGCATCAGAATTCAAGTCATGTTCCTGTTTATTAAATTCAATATTAATTTCACTCAGATGTACTGAGTGAAATTCATTCATTAGAAAGGCTTAAAAATATCTTTCTGTCTTGCCCACTTGTCATCCAGTGTTCCCTTTCAATGTGGAAACTTGATCATGAGGCAAACATTCTTCTTTAATCAGTTTTAAGGCCTAGATCTTCGCTCTTCAGCAAGCAAAACCCCTTGGAGTTTTCCAGTCTCAGCCCCTGTTGCAGACATGCTGACACCTGTGAGTCCCATCCTACCCATTCTGTAGAACCACTTCCACTGTGCACAACTTATGCCTCCCGGTAGACCACCATCCCAGTCTCCAGAGCAACCTCTTTGGCAGAACATAGTATACTGTGATGCACAGTTAACTGTGAGAGAATGATTCTACAAGTAAGAATTCTTTAAAAGCAACATAATTTTAAGAGAGAAGTACTGTTGAATAAAAGCACAAGAAAATTTCTTTTCAAAATCATCATATTTGCATGTATGCATTTGAAGATGACCTAGCCCTCAATTAGCATCCAATTTACATAGTTACATATCAGACACAAAGAACTATAAAAACCAAACCAAACCAAAACACCACCCCAAAACAAACATTAACTTGATATCACTTGACAACAACTACGTCAAACACACTGCTTGTACTGCAAGGTGCTAACATCAACATTCAAAATGATAAAGGTTTGAGGGCATTCTTATTCCCTTTCCAAGACACACAAGCAGAATATTGCTGTTCCAACTGGCTAATCTGCCAAAAGAAGAAACTTAATTTAAGCTGACTGCCTTAAAAAACATGCTGCATCAGTGCCAGCTTGGTCACATTTGTCCTATTCTTTTTTCTCAGGCTAGCAATGGATGATTCTGAAAGACTATGGCAAAGCAGAAGTTTCAGATGCCTTTCAATTCCCTCTTGAAGCAAATGTGGTATTTTTTTTCTAGCTCAGTGCAGAGTCTGCCTGTTTGTCATGTTCCAATTAGTGAAGCAGATGTGAAAGGCTTATTGTCATCACCTGAGCCTTCAATTTAGCTTGAAATGGAGCACTCCTAACTATGCAAGTGTTTATAAGTTCTGTACTTTTTCTCTAAATGCATATTAATTTCTATTATAAGTTATGTCATTTTAACTTTAAAAATATTCTTCTGCTCCTACTTTTACTGCTCCTGGACAAATTTTTGTTCTTGGTAAGTTAATGGAGATTTTGTCATAATCATCAGTGGGAATAGAAGTAGTTCCTATAATATGATAATTATTTTAAGCCAAATCTTAATATGTAATAGACAGTACTCTATTGCTATATTATTACTTAATTAATTTGTGATAAGATATACTGATAAAAATGTACTCAATCCACTTTGTTATGTGTCATTTTCAAATAATTTTCTTTCTCATTATCAGAGTTCTTCTCCATAATCAATGCAAAGCCTTAAGCATACCTAAGAGATTGTTAACTTTTTAAACCTTTTATAATGCACTAGTCTGATGAGTTCAGGGGCTACTTGAGCACAGGCTTAGTCCTTAATGAAGGCACTATTACAAGGGGAGCTATGACCTCCTTGCCTACCAGACCTTTATGAAGAGCCACCTCAGTAAAACCTTCCTCAGCTGTTTCCCCCTGTTACTTCACAGAGGGAAACCACTGCACTAAAGCAGAGAGACCACCACCACTGCACACCAGCATGGATAACATAGACAAGAACCAGAAGGACACCACCCCTGCAAAATAGCCATGGAGATTAGAAAGGTTCCCATGAGGTAAAAAGCAGTATGTCAGGCACTGCAACACAGTATTTTCTCTACTCACAGTCTAATTTCCAGAGAGTGGTTCAGAATATAGAAAACCCTCTGGAAAATAGATTACTAAATGGCATATTGCAGGCAATAGGAGGCCAGTAAGAAGATTTAAAGAAGAGACAGGTCTAACCATCAATGCAAGGTTAGTTGCCATGAAAGGACTGTAAAAGGCCAAGGTGGAAACCTAGGAGAACAGATGCATTGGTTTGGTCATAGTCTAACAAAAGAGCTGACAAATAGAAGTAATCAGAAAGATTCAAAGAGAGAAAAAGAAAAGGGGAAAAGAAGGGGGCAGAGGGTGGGGTGGGTGGAGAAAGTAGCAGAAAGAAGGAAAAAAATGAAAGAAGAAAAAATATATTTTTTAAATTTTTCTTCCCCTAATACAGAAAAGGTATTTGCATCTCCCTATTGTCTGTGGAGAGAAGTTGTGGAATTAATTTATATAAGGTCTGGCATTTTAGGCAGCTGCAGTGAAAGCAATTTTAACAAGTGCTCAAGAAATTTACTCAGTGCTAAAGGGAGAAGAGAAGAAAAAAGTGAGCAGAGATGGCTTGATACCTCACAACAAGACCTGCTGACAATTAGAAAACAGAAACAAACAAATAAACCCAAAGAGGAGGGAGTAATAAAGGATGAAGTAGTTAAGGAAAATGAGATTTACAAAGAGTAACCACCTAGACTATAAATAAATTCTTGCATATTCAGCACCTTCAATAACATAAATCAATGTAATAATAGCTCCAAATAAGGTAACATGAAATAACACAGGAAAAAATATGTTATATAAATAACAGAGGATATGTTCTGTGGTCTCTGTAATGTGAATTTTTTTTTCCATTAATATGAATAAACAATGCTTAGGTTAGAAAACAATATTCAAAATAGCATACTTGTTTTCAAGCACTGTCCAGTAATTCATTTCTTCTTGAATCAAAGTTGTTTCTAAGAATTTAGATTATTTCAATAAATTTATTCACTGGACTTGTTCAGTCTTTCCTTAAATCTAAATATGCTTTCAGTGTTCTCACTATCCTGAGAGAAGATGTTTTGTAGCTTAGATTTTTGAATAACATTCATATAGGATTTGAGAAAAAAATGAAAGTTGAAAATTTAGTTCAACCTCCTACTCTAAGCTAGTTTTCTCTTGCATCCCATAGTTCTTCCATTGGAAGACGTAGGGGAAAAAAGGTCCATATTTCGTATCTCTAGACTGGTCATAAAGCCCCTCTGTCCTTTTTTCTTGATTAATTTTCAAACTGAAGAATTTGAAATCTACCTATATCTCACCTAACTCGTCAGTTTCCTACCTTTGCATACCTTTCTTGACATTCTTTGAAACTTTTATAATACTTATTTCTAATTTTTTTGTATGACTTTTTGGAGACTGAAGGACAAGAAAACCCCTTAGTATTCAATAAATGCCTTGGATTTATAGAGGTGAATACTCTTGCTCGAACATTCGGGAAAAGCAGACCAAGGTTCTTCATTAATGCTGACCAATCTATACTATGAATACACGATATCATACTTTTTTTTTTTTTATAAAAATGTATGATATTTGATAGTTGTCAGACATATCTCAATGTTCTAAAGTTTTCTAGCTCCCCTCTTTGCTAGAAAAATTGTTATGGATTCACTGAAAGAAACAGATGACTTCTAATACAATAGCAATTACCAATGGTTCTTTAAACCTCATGATATTGTAGTATCAGACCAACTTACAGTGTGGCTGTGAACGCAGATATTTCCTATTTCAGCTTTACTTTTCCAAGTGTTTCTTCAAATTTTTTAAAACATATTTTAATCAATAAATTATATGTGAACAGTGCTAAGAGTGATTTAGAAAACACTGAGGAATTTTGTCAGCTGGTTTCTTATGACTTTGTGATTCTAATGCTCTGGTCCTTAATTGTCATGTTCTGAATGTTTTTCAGTGCTATGATGAATAAGTTAATATCATGGTATAAAGATGCAAGCCATGTGAAGTCATAAACAAAGACTTTTTCATTGTTCTTTTCCCAAACCATGATGTGTTATGCTGCTATTTTCACTAAACAAGTAAATCTTCATTAACTTATGAATCTGAAATTAAAGTATCATTTGGAAGATTTTTTTTTTTAGGAGGGCATTTATGAAAGGGAGATATTAAGCTGCTAGACTACACTTACGATAAACGTCACTGAATGCAATTAAAATAATGACTTGCATTAATTTTCAATTTATTGCATTTTCAAATCAAAACGTGAAGTTAACATATCACATTACTTTTCCTTTTATAAAATTGCTAAATTGTATTATTCCAGTTCAGTTCAGTGTCATCAATTTATTAAGTTACTATTACATATATCACTAGAGCCTCTACTGAATGTGACAGTTACATTTCCCTACTCTAGCTGAATGTTTTCTCCACAGCCCATGAAACCGCAATAGCAATTGCTGATCAGCAAGTAAATATTCAGTAAGTAAGTGCTCTAAGAGAGTGCCTAATTGAGAATGAGTGAACAGCGTCAGCTGAAACTGACTCTAAGGAAAGCATGTTCATAGTGGCTTGATGAACCGTACATGTTAATTCTAATCCTGACTAGATCATTTATTTCTGGAAGTGTTAGTAATAGCAGATAGTAATTATTCCACAGTGAAGGAGAGAGCACAGGGTCAGTTTCTCAATTAAAAAGGAAAATTAAACACATCAGATTTAAAACAGTTTTTCACCTTTTATTTCGCATCATTTTGGTGAAATTACTTACAACTAAGTTAAATAATTTATGTTAAAAAGGAATTATTTTTATCCTGTACAGACATAGAATGCTGTCATATGATGCATTCCCAAAAAACAAATTAAAACATACTAAAACTCTTACGCTACACGTGCTGTAACATTAGGTCTATTTAAGAAAGAAAAAGCTCTTTTTATCATAGTTGCTTTTAGACTGCAGAGTAGATTCCCTACCAGAAAAATATTCAAGTAAAAATAGATTTTACTGAGCTGAAGTTGTCCAATGGAGATCATCTTGTCCACTATGGGTCAAAACCAACAGAAAAATAAGTGAAAAAAGTGCTTTAATAAAGTTTCAGGTTGCTTACATTTTTAAAGGAATTGTCAGAATTCATAACTCAAGTAAATTTAGTAATGGGTAAACTTCATGGTTCATATAAAAAACTGTGACTATTAAAAGTGTAGCTCTGTGTAGTGATTTTGTCATTACTTCATTGAGGCATATGGTAGGTGTTGAGTGTGACTGTACTTATATACCGTTAGATATGACAATCATAGTCCTTCATTTTTTGGAACTGGGTTAGGATCAGAGGGTCTTTTCTACCAGAGATACATTTTGACATGTAAATCCTTAATAATCACCTTTAAATCCCATTTGGTTCCATGCATAAAACCTGAGGTATTTAGAAGCCTTATATAGATGGGATTGGCTGTACTCCTAGAATCATAGAATTATAGAATGGCTTGGGTTTTAAAGAGACCTTTAAAAATGATCTTGTCCATCTACCTACCCCTCCAGCCCCAGAAACTGAATTAGATGTTGATGGCCACAGCTTGCTCAGCGCCGCATTCAACCTGACCTTGAACACTTCCAGTGATGACTCATCCATAACTTCACTGGGCAACCTCTTCCAGTGCCTCACCATCCTCTTCATAAAGAACTTCTTCCTTATATCCAACCTAAAACTACCTTCTATCAGTTCAAAACTCTTGCTCCTTTTTCTGTCACTATAGGTCCTGGAAGTAAAAAAAACACAAATAAAAACCCCTCCATATTTCTCACAAGCCCTCTCTTAATATCGATAGGCCACAATAAAGTCTCCCTTGAGCCTCCTTGTTTTCAGATTAAACAATCCCAAGTGTCTCAGTCTTTCTTTATAGGTTATAAAAATTCTTATGTTACTATCAGCAGACATGAGGCAAATTAAATCAGAGGAAACCCATCATAATTTCTAGAAAACAAGAAAAAAGAGGTAGACCTGTTGGAATCCAGCTATGCACAGTGACAGACATGTGCACACTCGGGTGCATGGCAACAACTAGCACTTCTGATTACTGAAAATTTGCATTTATGAAAAAAATATACACTCAAAATTACACTGAATCTGTAAAACAGAAATAAAAATAATTCTTTGTTAGCATTTTCCTATTAAGTGAACTTGTAAAAGTACAACAAAACAAAAATTAAAAATCAGTATGGAAATACAAATACTTTTAGACAGCCATGATTATGAAGATGTAAAAAATTTTTATAAAAATTAAGTGGATTAAATTTCCTATGGTGAAGCTGTCCAGTAATTATTTTAACTATATTGACAAACTAAGTCGAAACAGCAAAAATTTAACTCAGTGAAATCTACTCACTGATACTGAGAATGATCCTCAGCAATATTGTAACTGAAAACTTGTTGCCTGGAAGAAAAATAAATACTTGGTCTGTCTGTTTGAAATACAGAAATAATAATGTTCACTTTTTATATTTATAAAAGCATAATGACGCATATCAAACGTGCTCTATATTTTGTAAGAGTTCAATGTTAACTGTTCTCTGGTAATTAAAATGCAGACAAACTCTCACTTAGATACAAGACCATGAATAACTGTGACACTTACCCAATTGCACCTTGCCAGCTCACCATTTAATTTCAGCTGTGAATAACATTTTGCGAATTGATTGTTTTTTCTTCTAGCTGCAAATAAATGCATAATGAGTTGGTTTTATAGCTATTTACTACTTTAATTTTCAGTATTCACTGTTTTGTCATTTGAAGTTCAGTGACACATGACCTAACATATTAAACAAAGCACCTACAATATATGGTGAAATATTTTCCCCAAATATCTTTCTACACTAATATATAGGTTTGGGGTTTTTTTTATGGAATTATGTTAATGATGAGTTGGGTCTTTGATCTTGTCTCCAGATCTTACAGCCTTTTGTTTGGTTGGTTTGGGGTGGGGTTTTTTGTTCTATTTTTTTTTTGAGAGGGTGTGGGGGCTGGGGGTTGGTTATTTTTTTTTTAAATTTCACCACATTATTTGCTTTATTGTGTGTGGCCTTAGTAAACAGTCACACTTTCTGCAGGGAAAATCGCTGGGAAAAAACATGATAAACTCATGTTTCCTCCACACTTCAAATACCAAATGGTTAAATAAGAGAGCAAAATAAATTACATTTATTCCTATGCAGTGCCCAAGGGCAACAAGCATTGTTTTTATAATATAACCAGCCTTACATTCTTGTCTCATTTCAGTAAAATATTAGATAAAATATTAGAGAATCTTTTCAGTAAAGAATTCTTAGAATGCTTCACATCACCACAATTTATTTCTAAATTATACTTCAATAAGAGTAGAAAGAGGTCCAGCTTACAATTCATATCCTAAACTCCTACTTCTTGGTTTTGCCAACATGGGGTGAATATAGTTGAACTCTTAAAAGGCAAATAGATTATCAATGAGAGAATATATGCCCGGGACATTGAGAAATAATACTAATCTAGTGGAAGGCTATTGCTGACTTTATATTGCACATAGTATTTCTCATAGCTTAATCTTTATCCATCACTCTTCTATGTCACATTTTTGTTGTAATTCCACAGAGAATGATGCAGTTCTGAATAAAACGATGTAATTCAGCCTAGACAAAAGCAGCTAAAATCATGTCATAACATGATTCAGCTACTTACAAAATAGTCATTTAGTGTCAGTCAAAAACCTACTAGTATCTAGACTGGGGGCCTACAAGAAGGATGTAGAGGGACTGTTTGCCAGTATGTGTGCTGATAGGACCAGGGGAACAGCTTTAAACTCAAAGAGGACAAATTTAGATTAGATATTGTGAAAAAAATTCTGCACTCTGAGGGTGGTAAGGTACTGGAACATGGAAGTTGTGAATGCCCCCTTCCTTAGAAGTGTTCAAGACCAAGTTGGATGGGGCAGCTTGGTCTAGTGGAGGATGTCCCTGCCCAAAAGGGGGTTGGCAACTGCATGGTTTTTATGGTCTCTTTCAACCTAAATATTATGATCTAAGAATTGTCAGGGAACTGGCAGTTATGAATTTGCAGCAAAGAAACTGTTAAGAGATCCATTCCAGTACCTGAAGGGGACCTACAGGAAAGCTGGGGAAGGTCTGTTTGGAAGGGCATGTAGAGATAGGATATGGGGCAGTGGTCTTACAGGAAAGCTGGGGAAGGTCTGTTTGGAAGGGCATGTAGAGATAGGATATGGGGCAGTGGTCTTAAACTAGAGCAGGGTAGGTTTGTATTAGACATTAGGAAGTTCTTCACTATGAGTGTGGTGAAACACTGTAACAAGTTTCCCAGAGAGGTGGTGGAGGCCCCAAACCTGGACATTCAAGGTCAAGCTTGCTGAAGCTTTGAGCAATCTGGTCTAGCTAAAGGTGTCCCTGCTTACTGCAGAGGGGTTGGACTAGATGACCTTTAAAGGTCCCTTCCAACCTAACACACTCTTTAATTCTGATTCTATGTTCTGATAGAATCAAGCATGTGAGATGACACTACACCTATGCTTAGGCATAGGAAAACTTAGGTGGTTACTTTAAGGTGACCTAAATCTATCTCTCTGTGGGCTTCATTAACTGTACTGATACCATTTTTTAATATCTCCATAACAAGAATGAAAACACCACAACCATCTCATACACATACAGACACCTTTATGCAGGCCTACTGATACATGAACTGGAGGCAGTCTGAGCTCAGTTACATCAATTTCAAGTGGTGTTGACCATTAAAAAATTACTATTGGCAGAGCAAGTGCTCTCTGCCTTCCTTCCCTTTGCTCCCTCCACCCTTTCAAATGTGATGAATGCTGCAGCAAAGGTAGGATTTTGCAATAGATTGTACAATTAGTATTAACTTCAGTGTTTTAAATATTTTCATATTTTTTTCCTGTAATGGGATATGGAACTAACCTCATCTAACAGGTACAAATTAAAAAGATGTAGAGTGGGGATTCAAAAATATTGAAAGAGTTTCAGAACCATTAGTTCTTCTTAGAATTTGGTCAGCACAGTGAAAAACCAAGAAAGTAGTGACAAAAATTTACAGTCTATTGAAAAGACTGTAATAGGGTTTTTTTGGTAATTAAAAATAAAAGTAAATTAAACATCAAAAATGGTTTTACATGCTTATTAGGTTGACTTTACTATGTCCAGAAGAACAAAAAATAAACCAGTTTTTGAGTTTTTGCCTATTAAACAATGAATTCCAAAATTAGATATACTCAAAGGTGTTTGAAGGTTACCAGAGCACTATAGCTGTTATGTTGGATTTTAACACTGCTCATATTTTTTCAATATTTTATAAACATAATTATGTTCCTGGAAGAGAATTATGTCTAAACACAACTACTCAGAACAAAGATAAAATAATATAAATTTTCCAAAAGCTGATTTAATGTCATCAATCATGATTGTTCCTAATTTTCACCTGAATCAGTGGAATTCACCGGTCAGATCATACCCATGGAATTTCTGTAACAATTCAAGAGTTAAAGATAAACAGATGAAAAAACCCCACCTTTTCACAACACTGACCCTGTATACTAAAAATAAATTAATTCAAAGTAATACTCAAGAGATATGTATATTTCTGTAACCAACAACATGCCATCTCATTTTCATGTTCCCTGGCTGTTCAGGAGTAGTAAAATGCATATTAGTATGGAGATTTTTTGCAACGGGGCACACACTTTTTGCTAATGAAGCAAGTCTGTCAGAGCAACAGGGATGGAAAGAAGGGTAATTGGATCATACTTGAAAATCTTCAGCTTATATTGTGGTCTAGAACTGACAGACTCTGTCAATATTTATAGAAAAAAAATTGCTATGCCATATATGCTAAAAATGACACATATTTTTGTACCATAATAAAATAATTTGCATAATGTTCTTATCTTATTTTGAGCTTCTTAGTGTGTTTAAAGGATAAGAATAGCTTTTTTTTTAATTGCATAATTTTTACAATTAACTACAAGTTTTGACCTCCGGTTTCATTGCAAATAAACAGATCACCATAAAACTGTGAAAGTTCATTATTATTTGAATAAGTGAAAACAAGGTAGCAAAGCTAACCAAGAAAGAAGACATGTTCTTCCTATTTAGAACGCAAATACAGTATTAGAAGATCATTTTTAAAAATCAATAACAAAAGGCAATTGCAAATACAGATTTTTAGTATCTAGTTTCTTCTCAATATCAGAGTTATATGCCATTCACAAAACAATGCCAGAAATAAATCTCAACAAAAGTATATCATGATAATAGAAACTTTGAAATAAGAGGAAGATAATTTAACATTTATAAAGTACCTCATGAGAGCTTTATGCCTCAACATGTTCAGTGTCAATAATTTACTAACATGTTTTCATGTGATGGGCAGATGAATATTTCTCTAAATGAAATGCTGGCAGGAACCTTCTTTCTAGAACTCTGTGTTAAGGCTTATCTCCAGCATTTATCAAGTTTCAAATATACTGTTGAACCTTGACCTGTACAGAGACAGTAGGAGATGTGTGCTTAATTTCCATTTCCTTTTGACATTTTGCCTTGAAATAATAACCAGAAAAGATATCTAATTCTGAATAAAAAAATGAGATCATATATTTATGCTTAGAAGGGAAATTACAAAAGTTCAGAAAATCCTTGGGATTTGCATTCCTGAAATCTGTAGTATCAATCAACTACATGATGAATAACTTCATTCCCTCCTTTGCTTCTGTTTGTATTTCTTTTACACTGATGTTTTAGTCTCACTGAAAAAATCATATGAAAAGTTGGAAGAAAATTATGTCAAGGGACAACAATAAATAAAATATGATGCTTCCTGAATGAAACTCTCAGCTTCTAAATAAATGCCAGTAACATTTGTGGAGTATCTGCAGGTTCTCAGATTTAAACTTTATTGGGACCTTTTTCTCACCTGATTATGTTAATGAAAATACTAAAATCTTGGTTTGGATTACTAAACAAATTAGCTGCGATAATCCATGGCTAAGCTGTTTTAAAACCACTTTTTCATTGACCAATGTTATTAGCTGTAAATGCCCAAAGTTGAACTATTTTTAGAGAAGAAATTTAAGATATGTACATATGTAAAATCTATCTTTTATTTTACAATAGAATTCCATACCTCCCAGAGAAGATTTTAGTCACTAAGTTCTCAAAACTACCTAATTGGAGTCTCAAATTTAATATTTACATCCATGAGAGATTTTGAGACAAACATTTTTTACAGGATTCTCCTGAGTGGCTTGTTTTGCAGGAATTACAAAATGATTGTTGGGAATTGCATACCTGAAGCTTTTAGTGTCTGACTGCTTACTTTCTATTTTGCTCCAGTCTTAAATATCTAAATGGCACTTACCATCTAAATGGTAAGCTTTGCATACTTAGATTTCCAAATAATTACAGTTAAAAAAGAAGCTCATCAGACAGTATCTACCATATGTTTTTTATAGTAGATTGTATTAGCAGCACTGGTGTTGTGTTTTTATTTCTCCCCAGATCTGCTCTGGGAAACAAATAAAAGAAAGAAATAAAAGAAAGAAATAAACAAATTTTGCATATTTTTATTTTTAACTTTCAGCTATTTACATATTTTATACTATTGCTTTCCAGTCATAAAGAAATATATTACCTGGTATGTAAATATCACTAGATCCTGATTTCTGTTATAGCTGAATAATAAATAACAGAAGACTGCCTTACAGTACAAACAACAGTACAAGCACAAGATGTAAAAATGATTGAGAACTGGAGTTTATGAGAACACACAACTAAGGGGAATAGAGGTAAACAAAAATTAATCAGATATGTTTGCAAAGGAGTACAGAATAAATCTATGTGGGTTACTCTTCATCAAGCATGTATCACTGTATTGTTTCAAAGCTTGCTGGCTCAGTGCACAAACTTGTTCAGTTACTTCGAAGCCTGCTGCTTTGCATTTGTGAGCCATTCCTACGGCATTACCCATTGCAAAGTGTTTCTTTAAAATAATCTTTAAAACCAGCTGCATGTAGGGGATGTCTCCTGTTTGTAATAGACAGTATAAAGTGGATAATACCTAAATGTCAGTTGATTATATTCTCCTTTAAACTGGAGAAGAGAAAGAGGAAGGGAGGAAGAAAAGAAGAGATGAAGAAAGAGATGGAGAGGGAAGGGAAGGGAAGGGAAGGGAAGGGAAGGGAAGGGAAGGGAAGGGAAGGGAAGGGAAAAGTTAACACTGTTTTTCTCCCCCTACAGTGTATAAGAACTCCTTTCCATGAAGCTTTTTTGAAAATCTGCTCAAAAAGAAGTCAAGTGAACTGGTTGCCTTAAAAGAAGACATTAGTTGTCTCAACAAGCTTTGAGAGGGTAGTTGTATAACATTGCCTGATTTACCACTGGCTACAGTTTTGAAGTGAAAATGCTGAGTATGCTGAGAGGGAACACATTGTAAATTCATGTCTTATCCCTATCAGCTGTTTTTGCTGATCATGAACAGTCAGCTAAACATCTACAAACCCTGTTCTGCTACAGAGCTGGAAAGGGTAGATCTGAAGAATGAAAAATATGCTGGCAATGAGACAGGTCTGCCGTCCAGCCCATTAAAAATGGTGCTGAGTGTATCTGAAGAAAGCAGATGATGAATCAGTGAGTCAAGCTAACAGAAGGACATGAAGAAATTGACAGTTCTGTCAACTAGCTCTTGGTTGAATGCAATTAGGTTATGATGAATAAGAGAAATAAATCATGCAGAAACTGTGGACTTCAATTAAAGGAAACCTTCCTGAAAAATACAAAAGAGCAACAAATTTTAAAAGAGGAAATACAGATTGCAATGTTTACCCTGCAGAGGGAAATGAAGAGGCAAAATGAAAGAGCACAAATGTCCACTGGAAATATTAATAATTATTTTTTTTCCTCCATCCTTTCTTCTTGCCCACTCATCACTCCTTTTTCCCACCTTCCATGTCTATCTTAATTTGTGTGTTTTTTTACAGAACAGCTATCATATTCCCCTATCAGGGATCTAAAGGCCTCTTTACTTGGGAGGACAAAGAGGAACAGGAATAGTGGAAATGTGGTGGAAGGCCAGTGTAGGCCCAAAGAGATAGGGTAGCACCTGGACAGCAGAACTTGCTGCCTCTAAGAAAGCAGGAAGAGTAGGACTCTAAGCTTACCCCATAACACCAGACAGCTACCTGGCTCTTTGTCTCAGAGTTATAGTGATCTACACTGTTCAGAGTGAAAAACAGGCTGCTTTTGATTATTTTAATATTTATTTCATTGACTAAATTGAAACATGACTTGAACTTATCCTCTGAAACACAGAAAAGTTGGTTGGCTAAAGTAATCTAAAAAAAAAAAGAAATCTTTGTAGCTTTATATTTTCAATATTAAAATTAAAATGGATTAAAAGTAAGGTCAAACCAACCATTTCCTATTCTGCAAAACCACTTTCTTTTTAACTTTATTTAGTTAACAGAAACAATCTGTACATGTCAGTTGAATGGTAAATATAAGGGAACCATCTCTCTCCAACTGTCAAGAAAGAATACAGAGACTGAATTTCAAATGTCCCATTATTTCTTAATTTAAACTTATAATGTTTTTATTTTCTCCTTCTCTAAAATGATATATACATAAATTGTGATAGCACATTAATAAAGAATCTGAAAATAATTTATCTCTTGGGAGATTTTTCCTTTTATTTTATCAGTTTTTTTAGATTATATTTTGTTTTATTAATATATGGGTTGATTACATAGAGGGCATAGTTGTAACAATATTTCTTTAAAAAGATGGTTTCTTATTATTCTCTATTAGGAAGAGTAATTTTAGTGTATACTAGGCATGATTTTTTTTTTTAAAATCACCTTCATTTATCATCCACCTATCCATTTAAAACACTGAGAAACTCCTTGCATCATACACAGAACAAAATTATTGTTGTGTCTTATTAAGATAAAGTAAAACAAAGCAGACACGTGTACTTGATCTTTAGGGATAAAAAATATGGACTAGCAGCTAAACTTATTTTGTTTTCTCCACAAAAAAAACAAACCAAAAGTCAAACCTGCAGGCCAGTCAAAACTATTCCATACAGAAGAAGTTTGACAACCTTCAGTACCGAGGCCTTGCAAACTCATTGAAAACTTTTGAACTTTAGCTAGCAATGGCAATACTGCCTGACTGGGTGACTATAAACTGCTTTCAGGTTTGTTCAATGTTTATCTTTTGGGGTTTTGTGGGGGTTTTTCTTACAGAAGAAAATATAAACTTTCATATATGAAAGAGTAAATTATATCTATATTTTCTTTAAGTGAATAAACCAGCTGATAAGGACAGGAAACCTCAGGGGTTTGGTTTGTTTTGGTTTTTTTCTTCAGTTTTTAATCGGTTATCCTGAGCAGGTTCCTCCTTTTTCTACTGTCAGCATTTATTTTACTATTTCTTGTCTATTGATTCAAGGTGACTTACCTGCCTTACTGCACACTCCTCTCTTACTAACAGTGTGATCTAGAAATCGGAACCTTAGCGATTCTTTAAGTAGGAGCATTTTTTTTTTTTTTCAGGGAGGGAAAAAATACAATCAAAGAATATGTGGATTTTCTTTGTTTTATCAGAGTATTAACAAGATCACAAAAAGTTGTATCATAAACAGAATTCCTCTGATGCCTGCAAATCAATATTTCCTGTCTTGGTTCAGGATCAAGAACTAGTAGTTAGTTTTCCTTTAACTCTGATTTTCTTTCACTCCTATGAAGACAGGCTCAGACAATTGGGCTTGTTCAGCTTAGAGAAGAGAAGGCTTTTCGGGGGGGAGGATCTTAAAGCTGGGGAAGAACTGTTCACGATGGCATGTAGCTATAGGACAAGGGGTAATGATTTTAAACTAGAAAAGGGTAGCTTTAGGTTGCGTATAAGGAAAAAAGTTCTTCAATATAAATCATAGAATCACCGAATATACTCAGTTGGAAGGGAGGTGTTCAAGGCCAGGTTAGATGGGGCCCTGGGCAACCTTGTGTAGATCCAGGACTGGAGGTTGCTGGCCCTGCCTGTGGCAGGGTGTTGGAACTCTATGATCCTTGGGTCCCTTCCAACCCAGGCCATTCTATGATTCTATGATTCTATGACCTATAAGGATCAGGAAGTTTAACTCCTATGAGGGTGGTAGATCACTGTAACAGATTGCCCAGAGAGGTGGTGGAGTCCCCATCCCAGGAGATATTTGAGTCAGGCTTGATGAGGCTCTGAGCAACCTGATCCAGTGAAGATGTCCCTGATGACCACAGGCAGTTTGGACTAGATGACCTTTAAAGGTCCTTTCCAACCCAAGCCATTCTTCTTCTAGAAAAGAGTTTATCTAGAGTATTGTCTGTGAAAAGATGACACAAAGTGGGAAGGGAGAAAGAGATGTTTATTTACACACCTAATCAAAATGCAATGTAATACATATATGCATTTTAATTCATTGAAGATAGGAAATTGTAGAATTAATACAGTAAATAATGAAAGTGATTGAGAAAAGAAGAAATACTAGACAATATTTATTGCAATTCATATAAAATACTTTGTGTTTGTGTACAGATTCAGTAGCATAAAATACATACATATCTATCAATGTTGCTTAAAAAAATCCAAAAAAATAAAACCCAACAACCAAACAACCCACAAATATTTGATTAACTGATTTTCTCTATTTAAAACTAAATCCTGATATGACTTTCAGTATCTCCTGTGTTTGTATATGTGTCTGCAGTATCTTTTACTTAGCGCCAGTAAAGTATCTATAAAAAAACAGTTCACTCTCATGTTTTCCAAGTGGAACAGTGCTGGGGAATAAGAATTAGGTACCACTGCATCTGCACCAATTGATAAAGACTGCAATTATGCAGAAATTTATACCTCCCCATCCATAGCTGCCATTAATCTCTGTTTCTTCCAGGCAGTAAATTTGGCTCCTCTCTGGTTAAAAATGTATTTATCATCCATAAATATGGTGACAATAGTATCTCTTACTTAACTGTTATGCAAACCTTCATCCAGGGACACAAAGTGACAGCATGTGATACTGAACAAGCATTTACCATCTTAACCTCAAGCAACATTTGACTACTTATGATGCAATCCATAGCTAATAAACTTAGTTTATGGAAATGCAATAGCTATTGTACTATATGTAATTTACGCATATCAATTTAAGATGGAAACTAGCAAAACTGAGTATCAAACAATAAAGTTCAGTTGCATAATTTCTTTTAAATATATTGTTTTATTAGTTAATATATGTAAAGTGCCATAGGCTGCTTTGATTTATATCTGCTAGCTGAGAGCTTCCAACCAGCGGGAATCAGAGCAGGAACAGGGGCAGGGCGAAGGGAAGAATACATGCGTAAAGTGAGTCTGAAGAACCTGAGCTTAATGTTTCACAGAAATCTCATGCTATCATTACCCTGCTTCTGCTGTAGTATTCTTAAGAGATTTTATTTTTATTATAGCTTGAAGTATTAACTCAGTAATTTCTACACAGGTAAATGGTCTTGAATATATCTTAAGTGAGATGTAATATACGAATGTACATTCAATCCACAATAAATTAAATTTCAAGGGCATTAATCACCTGTATTTCTCATCAACACATGAGCAGGTTGTATTCAACACTGTACGTTTTGTTCAGAGAAGATAGCAGTAGCAGAAGCAACTGTCAGAAACTGATAATGATTCAAATTGTGCTATCATGAAATGAAAACAGTCCAGCAAAAACTAAGGGAATCAAAGACCGACTAAAGTCATGTTCCTACTGGACCTGCAAAGATTGAGCCAGGTTAATAAATCTGCCATACTCCTACTTATTACAAATTAGAGATTTGTTTATTATTGTGTTTGGGGTTTTTTTTGGTTTTTTTTTTGTTTTTTTAGATTTCTTATAGGGTATCAACATTCTTCCCTTTCTAAAATCAGCACAGCTGATACATGAATCAATAGCTGCACCTCTTGGGAATATACATCTATTTTTCCCACTGGATGCCACTGTTTGATCAAATTCAGGGAAACAAAACCCTGGAAAAATCTTCAAAATTTGTAACTGAAAGAACCTATTTTAATTCAAATTATAATACAGGTTCTTTAGGAAACATATGAAGTATGTTTTATAATATGCTTGAAGCACAATTACTGCGGTTTTAGTATGGATTACACAAAATTAAAAATTGCATGAGGAAGTAAAAAATAACTTAATTTTGACTTTATCAGAAGGATTTATAAAAATAAGGACATGATAGGATAATAAAACAAATTACTGATGCAGAAAAGCAGAACATGCTTCCTGAATTAACACAGGTAAATGTTTCAACACATTACTTATTTTGAGTATGCTTGTAATTTGAAGTGATGAAGAAACTTTCCATTAACATTAAAATATTTCACAGCTGCAATGTCAAGTTCTTTCTTTTTCTTCTTTATAATAGAATTAGCTCAGTTTAAACAGCTTAGTTGTTTTAAAATCATATAAACTAATTTTATTGTCACTGGAATCAATGACACTTTCACCACTCAATTTCAGTGGATGTGATCAGGCCAACATGAGTACTATGAGCATGCTAACTTAGCAGTCTAAATCCCTGAAGCAGATTAGTTTGAGAGACAATAAAATTTAAACAATTACAGATGTTTAGTACAAAATAAGAAAAGACTTCCAAAATCAAGATTCTCAAAATGCAATACCATCAGACAAAAAAATATGATAATAAGAACATACCAGTGAGAACCTGAGATGTGAGAGGGTGCTGTGAAAAAGGAAAGACTGCAAGTAAAAGGAATTATATCAAAAGACAAGGCATTATCAGAAATTTAAAAAGACACATGGGAGGAAAAGGTGGTGATAATATTCTGAATCTTCCAGGTTATCTAGATTATGACTATACATGTGTTGCTTGTATAGCATCTTTAGCTTTTACTACTTTGATAACATGACATTTCACATGTATTTCCAGCAGACATCTGGTCAATTAAAATCCCTTGCAAGAACAAGAGCTAGTGATATTTCATCTGTGTCTTCATCCTGGCTTTGTGGTCTGTAACAGACTCCCACAATGATATCTGCCTTATTGACCTACCCTTTGATTCTTACCCATAAACACTCAACCCAATCATCACCCGAGATCTAAACAGACCTTAACATGCTTCTTCCTTACCTATGTCTTCTGAAGGGTTTGTAGCCATCCATTGCAGCACTCCAGTTGTGTGAGTCATCCTGCTACGTTTCTGTGATGGCAACTATATCATATTTTTACTACTGCAGAATGGCTTCCAGCTCCTCCTGTTTATTGCCCATGCTGTATGTCTTGGTTTAGATGCACTTCAGTTAGGCTAAAGATCCATCACTTTTTTAGTGGGAGAACTTCTAATACCTACCTGACCTTCTGAGATTTCTAACTCATCAATTAAAAAAAAAAAAAAAAAAATGTCATGCATCTCATACATGTGATTGTGAAATTAAAGGAATGGAGAAATGTTACAGTTACTTATCCTAAGTATACAAAAATGAGCAGAAATTGATTGCTAAAATTTGAGATAAATGCAAATTTTCACAACCATGTACATCTGAAGTTGTCTGTAGTCTTAAATGTCAACTTTTCATTGGCATAAGGAGAAGTATAATTTACTGGACCAAAAACACTGAGAAAAAAAAAATAGTATTTGTAACTACTTTGAATACATATAACAGTAGATTTCCCTTATTTACCATTTTTTATACAATGAAAGCTAACATGAAATGATTTTACAAGAAACAGAAAAGTAACATGATATGGTCTCTGTCTGTTGCATTTGCTAAGTTTTGATCACATTTTTCAGACAAAATGATACAGAAATAATCAAAAGTGGTTTAGAAAGACTAGCAAAGGTGATGTATCTTTTTGTCTCTGGTATTTATTGTTGTAATCTCAGTTCTCAAGATATTAAGGCTTACTAATCAAGTAATTTATTTGATGGTGAATATATGATTGATGAATAGGCAAGTTAATGAGCAATAATGAATTCACAGTACAAAAACAATACACTAAAAGATTGATCAAATATCATTTAAAAAAATTTTAATCTTACAAGAAGCAGTTGAAGATGGACTGTAGGTGATAAAAAATGCAATAATTTGTTAAGTTTTTTTATACTACTTGCTGTGTTCATGTGTATTTCTAAAACCTTTACTGTCTGATACAAGTTAGTATTCCCATATATCCATCTAGGTAAAAAAGGCAAAATTCATAGTCATAATACTTTTAGTTAATATGAAGTCATTAGAAATTCCGTTTCTGAATTCAAACTACTGAAAGACAAAATTGAAGACAAAGTTGTTCTAATAGAGAGGATAAAGTGTAATTGGCACTGGTCACTTAAGGATAGAGTAAATGGCTCATTGGTGAGAAACTTAGAACATGGGTACTACTTAATAAGTCTTACATAGTCTTTCAGGACACACTATGAACCAGTCAGATAAGAGACAGACCTGAATGTCAGTGTGGTAAAGCTAAAACACCCTGCAAGCAAAAAGCACAAATCTCAGGTGAGAGCTGATTTGTGTCAGAAGAGCAGTCTACTGTTGCCAGAGCAAGCACTGAGGAAGCACCAGTAGAGGTACAGGAACAGCAGAGGAAAAGGAAGACACTGAGGGCTTAAATATACTTCAGAAAATAATACTGTAGATTAAATATAGTGAAAGGTAAGAGTGGAGTTGGGTTTTCAGATGGAGTTGGGTTTTCAGCTGACGATCATTTGATAGTAAAGCTTCCTTTTGGTCTTAAAATCTCAAATAAATTTAAAGAAAAAACAAACAAAAACAACCCCCCCCAAAAAAAAAATTCTGAAAATATGCTTGTGAGCAATATCAATTACATGAGACTATGAATATGCATTCTATAGGTCTGAATCAAGACCAGCAGTACTGAAAATGGCCAAAGTTCATGTGCTGATCATCTATGCAATTGTTGAAAAGCACTTCTGCATGTCTGAAATGTTTAAGAAAACCCCTTTCATAATACCCTATTTTAATAGTTCCTAAAATGACCTGCCTGAAATCAAGCCAGCCGTGAAATAGACCTATGCAATCTGACTTGATTCATTCTGTTTATGCACAAAATAATAATAGCTTCTGTACTGTCATTATTTGATGTTAAAATTTTCTCTTTGTATTTTTGCTTTTCTTTTTTTCCTCTTACCAGAAATACTTAAAGCAAAGTCCTCACTGACCCATCTTGTCATTTAAACATATTCAAGATCTGCAGTTTCTCATTTTACCCTCAAGACTTCTTTTTTTTTTTTTATTCCCCTTTTTTCTTTCTGTGGTTAGCTGTGAGGTTTTTCATGTCTTACTTCAAAGAACTACTAAGAATCTTCACCTGTAAGCACGGAAATTGCAAGCAAAGCGCTCTCTCTCTCCATTATAAACAAAGTAGAGTCTTTCAGATTTATCCATTCTTTAATGTTTTAACTAATTGTTAGGATGATTGTGGTTACCATGCTGTATATGAGTTCAGTACAAAACAGAACAGCTTCCATCTAAAGCAAAGCTACTCTTCTGTGTTTTTCGTGACCCAATTAGATAGAAATCTTTCTATGACATTTCCATATAATTTTATTGACAAATCTTGGGTCATAATTTGTGGTGATGTACAAAATATATGTATATACGATTATTTTATTTGGAAATAATATTTCTTTTAAAGTCTACCTATTAACTTAAATGTTACAAAATTAAATTTATATTTAGAATTGCTTTGTGATTTCACTGGTGATGTATACTATCTGAGTCATAGTTTATTTTAAGGATTGTCAGATATAAAATATTTCATAATCACATTTATATCAGAGGAGTCACTTTAATTTCTGGAAGAGTTTTATATTTTTCCTAGTATTTTTTGAAAATATGATGAACAAAGCTTAGGGCCCAGTGAAGTTAAAGTCATTATACTAGGATATTAGAAAGTTTTCTTTATTTGAAGACACTGCAAAAAAAATCCTTCTATTGATTCAATTCATGTTTAAAATTAAAATTAAAATCCATTGCAGGTCTTTAATATGGAAAAGTGGTTTTTTTACATAAAGGGTTAGGAATAACAGAATCACAGAATCACAGAATTGTAGGGATTGGAAGGGACCTCGAGAGATCATCGGGTCCAACCCCCCTGCCAAAGCAGGCTCCCTAGCACATATTGCACAGATAGGCATCCAGACGGGTCTTGAATATCTCCAGAGAAGGAGACTCCACCACCTCCCTGGGCAGCCTGTGCCAGGGCTCTGTCACCCTCACTGTGTAAAAGTTCTTCCGCATGTTGGTGTGGAACTTCCTGTGCTCCAGTTTACAGCCATTGCCCCCTGTCCTATCTCCACAGACCACTGAAAAGGGGTTGGCCAATTCCCCCTGCATCCCATACTTAAGATATTGATAAACATTAATTAGGTCCCCCCTCAGTCTTCTTTTCTCCAGGCTGAACAGCCCCAGCTCACTCAGCCTTTCCTCATACGGGAGCTGTTCCAGGCCCTTAATCATTTTCGTAGCCCTTCTCTGGACTCTCTCAAGGAGATCCCTGTCCTTTTGATACCAGGGAGCCCAGAACTGGACACAGTACTCCAGGTGGGGCCTGACCAGGGCAGAGTAGAGGGGGAGGATCACCTCCTTCGACCTCCTGGCCACACTCTTCCTGATGCATCCCACGATCCCATTGGCCCTCTTAGCCACCAGGGCACACTGCTGGCTCATAGCCAACCTGTCATCAACCAGGTCCTTCTCCACAGAGCTCTTCTCCAGCAGGTCATCCCCCAGCCTGTACTGATACAGACAGTTATTCTTCCCCAGGTGCAAGACTCTACACTTGCTTTTATTAAACCTCATCTGGTTTCTCCCTGCCCAGCTTTCCAGCCTGTCCAGGTCTCGCTGGATGGCAGCGCAGTGTTCCTGCGTGTCAGCCACCCCTCCCAGCTTTGTATCATCGGCGTACTTGCTGAGGGTGGATGCTATTCCCTCATCAAGATCATCAATGAAGATATTAAACAGGACTGGACCCAACACCAAGCCCTGGGGAACACTGCTAGTCACAGGCCTCCATTCAGATTTTGTTCCACTGATCACGACCCTCTGAGCCCGGTCCGACAGCCAGTTCTCAACCCACCTCACTGTCCACTCATCTATCCCACGATCTCTTAGCTTTTCTACCAGGATGTCATGGGAGACAGTATTGAAAGCCTTGCTGAAGTCAAGGTAGATGACATCCACTGCTCTCCCTCCATCCACCCAGCCAATGATGAGATCATAGAAGGCTATGAGATTGGTCGAGCACGATCTCCCCTTGGTGAATCCATGCTGACTACTCCTCATGACCTTCTTCTCTTCCAGTTGCTTGGTAATGGCATCCAGAACAAGCTGTTCCATAACCTTTCCAGGGACAGAAATGAGGTTGACTGGCCTATAATTGTTAGGGTCCTCCTTCTTGCCCTTTTTGAAGACCGGAGTGATATTGGCTATCCTCCAATCCTCAGGTACTTCTCCTGTTCTCCAAGAGCTGTCGAAGATGATAGCAAGCGGCTCCGCAATCACTTCCGCCAGCTCCGTCAGCACACGTGGATGTATCCCATCCGGGCCCATGGATTTGTTTGCATTAATCCCTTTGACCCGCTCCCGGACCACCCCTACCTCAACTAGAGGGAAGCTCTTCATTCCCCAAACACTCCTACTTTCATCCAGGATCTGCGGGTCCCGAGGGGCCTTTGGAGTGAAGACTGAGGCAAAGAAGGCATTCAGTATTTCCACCTTCTCATCATCACCCGATACCAGGACACCCGCCTCATTCATCAAGGGACCTACATTATCCCTGATCATCCTCTTAGTATTCATGTATCTGAAAAAACTCTTTTTATTATCCTTTATATCCCTTGCCAGTTTCATCTCCAAGCAGGCTTTAGCCTTTCTGGTCACATCCCTACAGGCCCTGACAACATCCCTATAATCCTCCCAGGTGCACAGACCCAGTTTCCATAGTTCATAAACCCTCTGCTTCCCTTTGAGTTTACACATTAGCTCCCTGCTCATCCACACAGGTCTTCTGCCTCTCTTTCCCGATTTCTTACTCAAAGGGATGCACCTATCCTGTGCTTGGAAGAAGTACTGTTTAAATGCTAGCCAGCTCTCACAGGCTCCCTTGCCTTCTAACAGCGTAGCCCACGGGATAGCTCCTAAAAGGTTGCTGAAGAGATCAAAGTTAGCTCTTCCAAAATTCAGGGTAGCTATCCTGCTTTTTGGCTTGCTTCTTCCACTCAGGATCTTGAACTGGATCATTTCGTGGTCGCTTTGTCCTAAGCTGCCCCGACCTTCACCTCCCTGATGAGCCCGTCCTTGTTAGTAAGAACAAGGTCCAGCATTCGCCCTCCCCTTGTAGGTTCCTGCACCATCTGTAGCAGGAAATTGTCCTCAACATACTGCAGAAATTGTCTGGACTGCATACGACTGGCCGTATTGCTTGCCCAGCAAATATCTGGGTAGTTGAAGTCCCCCATAAGGACCAGGGCCTGGGATCTCGAGCCTACTTCTAGCTGCTCATAGAAAGCACTATCAACCCGCTCCGATCAGGGGACCTATACCACACACCCACAACAGTGTCACTCATACTAGCGTGACCCTTGATTCTTACCCACAAGCACTCGACTGATGGGTCATCTTTTCCCAGGCGGAGCTCAACACATTCAAGCTGCTCTCACAGCACATCTTAAGAACTTTAAACTCTAAAATAAATTCTACTCTGTGAATTTAATATATTAAAGTTAGTAGGACGTCTGTCATTACATTTTGGTGATAAAACAATGGTGGTTCTATTTTTGAGCAAATGCTCTATAAAAGCAGCAATATTTCTCAAAAAAATTCTTTTCCTATGTAAAACTACCTTGTCTACTCTAGATATTATTCTTTAATCTGCCAGCACTCTAAAATATTATACAAGCAGATAAATTAGCTATTATCCCTGCCCCCAATGAGTTTTATTACACATAACTATGATGATGTGAGAGAAGGCAAAACAAACTAAAGAATTAGAAGGGTGTAAGGGGAGAAAAGGAAGGAAATCAACTATGAAATCCTCAGTGCTTTAATGGTGCTTTGCGTAACTTTCTATTTAGTTAGATTTTTGTATTTCACAGAGGAATAAAACAATAAAAAAGAGATTGGAGCTGTGGAACAGATGAGAAAGCTATGAAAGTGATGAGGAGAAAGGAGCATGTAGCCAATAAGTAGGTACAACTGAGAGAAAGACATGTGAAACGAAATGTGTACCTTTAACAAAACAAAACAAAAAATTTGCATCTCTCATCAATCAGTGATCAGCAGGAGGTGCATGATATACAAAGCTGATCGATAAGAATGAAAGAGTCCACAGAGATTTCTGATCACAAAACCCATTAGGCAGGAAGGCAAACAATCTGATGAGAAAGATCTCATGGCTATGAAGATATAGGGACAAAAATGAACAACAACAACAAAAATATATATTACATTAATATAAAATTACTTTGGGGTTTGGGAGATATTTCTTGCAAGGAAGAGAACAGCTCTTGTCAAAAGGGCTAATTTCTGTGAACATGAATAGATTCAGAAAAAACAGGCAGTGCAAGTTTGGTTTCTTTTTACTGCTGTTTTACTTTCTCTGCTCTGTTTTATTCAAACTGTCTTTCCCAATAGAAATGAAGTTCTCCTGCTCTGGAGGAGGGATGCTTCAATATGTTGTGAAAGCTTCTGTGGAACCATCTGAGGGGAAGTGTTTTGAGAGGTATTTACAGCACTACAGAACTAGCTAGCAAAGCATCATTATTAATTAATATATCTTCTGTTCATGAACCTTCTTTGATTATTCCTTTTATGTCATGAACATTTTTGTAATTGTCCATTAAGGCAGGCAGTAGAAAATGTAACCTTTCTTCTTATCCTTTGCTTTCTCTCAGGTCACTAAGTACATCACTGAGAGGACTCCAGCTCCTTTTTGATTCTTCACTCATCAGGAATTTATACACATTAGCAATATCCCTCCTGAGCCTTCTTGTCTCCAAGCTGCAGATCCAGCTGTTTCAGACTGTTCTTATACTACAGGTGCTCCAGTCTTCACAGCAACACTTCACAGAAATATTACTTGGTAGGGAAGAATCCCCTAAAGTAGCAGTGTTTGCTACTTTTTGCCCATTCAAAAACAGGCAAAAGCCTCTTTTCTTTAAATTTGTGGAGCAGAAAGCCATGGCAGAATCTATCATACTACCAGAAATTCATCTTAACAGTTAGCTTAGCCACAACAAAGATGCTTACCACAGACGGCTGCTCATTCTGCACTTTCTTAATCAGAAACTTAAAGGAGAGATATCTATTATCTACTAGATAGATGCAAGTATTACTAGTGGTTACTATGATTTGACACATACTTGCTGGGCTTTATTTCTTAGAATGGCATGGAAATTATGGTTCTAAAGCTCTAAATTATGGGTCTATGTATGTATTTATATAGCTCTATGGATGTCATAAGCAGATTTTCTGTTACAGGAAACAAGTAATGCAAATTTGTTACAAAGATGATGTTCAAACACAGTAAGTTAGGTAATGTCCTAGTGTCTTTGACTTAAGACTGAACATATTCACAGAAGCTACAGTCTAGCTAGATATAAGCTAATGTATTTACTACAAGGCTAACATAAGTGAAACAGCATGGCCCATCATACTCGGGGAGACAGATGGGGAGACTTTTTAGTCTTAAAGCTTATGAAGAAATCTATGGTAAACCATCTAGCACTAACAATTTGTCCTAGTTTTTTTCTGATACCATTATAACTGGATAAAATAATATTTTATAGAATAGCTACTATTTGATATTCTTAATTTACTACACAGGATAAGGAAACTTTTTGTATGGAGTGCCAAAAAAGATTAGAAAATTAACATGACCATGCAAACCACTGCAGAAGCAACAATCGAAAAAATCACAGAATTAATCTTGATAATAATCATCAAAGATTATTATCTGCTTCGCCTTACATTGAACTCTCTCCAGTATGTCCATGTCTGTAGGGCTGAGCACAGTACTACAGGTGTATTTCACAAGTCCTAAACACAGAGGAAGGATCACTTCCCTCAGACAGCTGCTAACACTCCTCCTCATGCAGTCCAGGAGGCTGTTGCCCTCCTTTGTCACTAGGTTGGACAGTCAACTTGGTGACTACCAGGATCCCCAGATCTTTTCTGAAAAGCTGCTTTCCAGCTGGTAACCCTCAGCATGTACTGGTGCCTGGGTTTATACTCAACATTTTCTTTGTTGAAGCTCATGAGGTTCCTCTCTGCTTGTTGAGGTTCCTCTGAATGGCAGAACAACTACCTGATCTAACCAACACTCCCGGTTTTGTATCTTCTGCAAACCTGCCATGGGTGCACTATATCCCATCATCTGTCTAACAAATGAAGTGAAATCGTATCAGTCTCAGTCTTGACACCTGGGCACACTATTAGTTACTGCCCTCCAGCTGAACCACTGATGATAACCCTTCGGTCCTGGTAGTTCAGGCAGCTTTCAGTTCATTTTTCTGTCCAATTAATTAGTGTGTAATTCATCAGTTTGTCAATGAAATGTTATGACATTGTGGAAAGCCTTGCTAAAGTCAAGATATACACCATCTACCGCTCTCCTCTCATCCACCCTGCTAGCCATTTCAACATAGAAGGTGATTATCAGGTTGATTAGGCATGATTTCCCCTTCATAAATCCATGCTGACAACTCTCAAGTGCTGCCTCCTCTTTCACATGCTTGGAAAAGATTTACAGGATTATTTGCTCCACCATGTTCCTGCGGGTTGAGATGAGGCTCAGCAGCTTACAAGAGAATTATCACATCCTCCTTCTTCCCCTTCTTGAAGATGGCAGTGATCATTACTTTCTACAAAGCCTCAAAAACCTCCTCCAATTGCCATGACATTTTAAAAACACTCCATCAGCACTCATGGCTGTAGCCCATCAGGTCACATAGACTTGCGACCATCCAGTTTGTTTAAACTTTAGTTAGCATGTGCCAGGGAGCCATGACTTTTGAAAATATTATGACCCCATATAGAATTGGTTTTGGTTGGAAAAGACTTTAAAGATCATCAAGTCCAACCATTAACCTACCAACCACGGCAGAGTCACAGAACACACTATCACAAGCATACTAAATACTACACGTGTGTTAGTTAATTACCCGAGACTACAAATTTAAAGCATAGCAAATATTCACTTACCCATCTCTCTGTAAGGGTTCTCAGTATTTTACCTCAGCCAGCACCCTGGCCAAGGGGAAAGAGTCTCCTCAGAGTTGACGAAGAACCACCCGCATCTCAGACTGAATCCAAAGGGTTTTTATTTGATTTTTTGTCTGATGTACATGGCAGTGGGCAGGGCTGTGTCTTAGTGGACAACGCCACCTTCCATGTGTGTCATTAACAATGATCCCCATATCTTATGCCATATCTGTTGCCTATCTTTGCACTGTCTGGGCCCATTAAGGCCAAATGGGGACCCTCTGGCTTGCCTTTATCTTACTGCTCAACAGCTGAATAGTGGCTTGATGGGGACTCAGGGCATATTGTTTGTTGTAGGAATTCCTAGACTCAACCCAGATTTCCGTTAGTTGATGTATGCAGCACTGCCCATTTAGTCTCCCTTTGCAGGACAACTCAAGACTGAACTATCTACACAGCCCCACATGGGGTGTCTCTGCTGAGATGGGGCCTCAAGGCAATCCAAGGCTGAGTCGCTTTACAACCCCCCATGATTTGTCTGATGGGCTAGACATTGCCGAAACCTGTATGTGGAACTCTGAGCCAGATGATCCTTACACCACCTTTTCCTTCAGACCAGAAAGTGCTCCTATCAGAATATATATAGAATTATATATATACACATATATATGAGTGCACAAAAATGTATATATTTAATAATTACACATAGATATACTTTATATATGCTTACATGTAACTGTGCATTTCTATATGCATATATAAATATATAAAAGCTAATTATATGAATCCTTAAAGGTGCAGATACAAAACACAGAAAACTTTCTGTAGGAAGAGCTAATGGGATGAATAATTAAATTTCGAATAGGAATAGAAAATAATTAGACAAAGGCAAAAGGATGTTTTGGGGCACCCCATGTTACAAGGCTGCTGAGCTCTTCAAAGGTGTTCTTTTTGGATCACGCTCCTCACTGAATTCAGTTCCTCAATGAGTTGTTCCCAACAACTCTTGAGGCCAGATGGGTTGATATTCTAGAAAGACTCCTTATTCTTGTGTTTATTTACTTTATGTACACCATATATATGTATGTGCACTTCTGAGAGACTGAAAAATATCTAAGCGTCAGAAAGAGATGCAAAAGTTAATGCTGTCATGTATCTAGGGTCTGTGTGCTGAATGGAGTGCAAGCTGACTATGCTGCAACAACCAGTCTTAACCCTGATAAAAGGAGATGGACACATCTGCCTGCTGGAGGCTTTTGTCATCACTTCCGATGGTGTAGGATGAAAACAAAGCAAACAAAAACCCACAAATAAACCAACACACAGAACCTTGGAAGCAAGGAGTCTTCTATACAGAAAGGAATTTCAACTAAATCTCTGATATTGTAAGAGAGAGCATCAACTGTCCAAAACACAAACCTCAAGGGAGCTGCAAGCACGCTAACAGTTTGACAGTGGTCATATTTCAAAAATTATTTATAAGTATATTCCTCCATATTAAAAAAAATATATATAACAGCATTTGTGGTCCCCAAAGGATTTATTCATTATATTTTAACAAAAACTGACATTTTGAAAGCTCTTTTTAGTAAAGTTTACTTTATAACAAAACACATCCTGTGATTTCAAACAAGGTTTTGCTTTAGATGGATTTATCATTGTAGTTATTTAGGGTTTTTTTTCTGTAAATCAGACCCACAAAATGTAACAAGATCTAAAGTATATTCCTTACATTTATATGTTAGCAATGGTGTGCAAGAAAACCATACTGTGTCAATGAGAGATAATACCCATACACACTGTGCAGAAAGATGAATCCCCTGATGTCTGAGCTATTAGGTTTACGTTGGACAGAAAATATGCTGTTATGGAATATTAACAAGACCAAATGGTAACAAGACATTGGTTTCACAAAAGTGGCAAGTAAAACAGAAACATTAGGGTATGAGCTACAAAAGGAGTGGCGGACATGCCCTTTCTTTCCTGTATGGAGGACATTTGTCACACCCCAGAATAATAGGTTAAGTTGCAAAATACTCTTATTTATTCTTTCATTTGTGCAATGGTAGAACTTGTAGCCATTTGTTAATTTAAAATCACTGATGATTTAAAACATATGAAAATATTTTCAAGTAGTTGGTGAATACAATTATGGTATCACAACCACATTTTAAATATATCAGTGCAACACATTATGAATATATTAAAAGTATAGCAATTGCTATTGTTAGCTTAACTTGTTTCTTAGTTACAATACATTGTACATTGCTGTTTTTATTTAATTTTATTTATTTATCTGAAATGTATCATCCAAACTTAGGAAAATAAAGACACTTACATGTCCTTATATAAATATATGTGATTATTCTCTTAGCTCAAATAGAAGGAAAAAAGATATATGTTAAATTAAAAAAAAAATTAAATTATTATTTTATTAAAGTTAAAAGTTGGGATGGTTCAAAAACTATTTTTCAGGATAAATAACCTATGAATTTAAATATTTTAAGGCTACACGTATAAGAAAAATAAATCTGTTGTCGCATTTACTTTACCACTATGCCCTCTCTGCAAAACCAGTTTTAAGTATTTCTACCTAAAAATAAACAACTGCATCATCAGTGAATCCTCATTCCCTGACATAAAAATAAAACATAATTTTAAAATAAAATCAATTTTCAGGTAAAGCAAACCCATTTCTTCTGTAAAAAAATAAAACAGTCCACAAAAAACTCCACCAAACCAACAAGAAAGCCACCAGCACAGTGACAGACATATTAACACTTCTGAATAATGAATCAGTTTTCCACAAACTGCACATTGCTTTCAGTATATTTAGAAATTATTTAGTACACTGCTAGCAAATGTAAGCATGCTAAAATGAAGTACTTTTAGAGGAGATTTTCTTGCAAAAAATTTATCTATTGTAGAATATAACTCAATATTTTTCACTTTTCTTGCAGAAAGTTTTGACTTTGTATCCCATGCTGTATTTGTTCTATTTTAGTCACTAACATACTTTAGTTGAATGCAACAGCAATGATGGATGGGATGACATGAAGTCACTGAGATACTACTACCTTATTGTTCCTGTGTTGTGTTATGGATACATTAAGAACGGGCCTTGAGACAATGAGGTAGAAGTAAATAATCTTCATTACTGATGAAGGTCTGCTCCCTAACAGGTCTGCAGGTCTACTTCCTGCCAGGTCTGAAGGGGAAGCTATTGAGCTGTGTGGTCATAAATGCAGGCATGTTAGTGCAATGCGCATATTGTGTAAGGTAATGGAAGGCTGAAGTGTCCTTCATCAATATATGCATCTGTGCTGTAACAGAAGCATGTCCATATAAATAAATGCTGTGCATGTTTTTCTTTTTCTAAATGTTAATAATTCAGGCACAGTGAAGCAAGCGAAATTCCAGGGTTTTCAAGAAACTTATTACATACATATTCTTCCTAAAAACCATTGAACCATTTGAAAAACATCAGACAAAGCCCCTTTATTTCACCATGTTTTGGGGCAAGGCTTGAGTGTTCATTTGTATTAAAATTGTAAATTTATTAACAGTTTGAAACAAAAAATAATATTACAACACATTAAAGAATTTTCACTAGTTTGGACAAGTTGTAGTCATGGGTTTCATCCATTTGAAACCCAGTACTTTAATGGAAAATATCATTAGTTTATTTCCAGAATAACTTAATAAATAGTTTACAAAAAAATTAAAGAAATTCCTAACTTGATAATGTTTATATCTTACTAATAGTAGTAGTTCATTTTCTCCCCCGCCTCAGATACTAAAATTGCTTGTCCTCTGCTGGACTAATTATTGGTCCAAATTAATCTGACTAATGAACAGGCGTGGATTATTAATCATTGCCTCTTTGACTGATTACTGCTTGGCTGTTTCTCGAAGAATTATGCATCGGGTGGATAATGTAAAGGCTGCTGCCATGGATAAAAGACTGTAAAAGATGGGGAGACACAGAAAAGATGGGATCTAAAGGAAACCTGCAGCTTAAATTTTCTTCAAACACTTCATGCCTTTAAGGGACAATTTATGTCTTCTCATGGCTTGTCTAAGATATACTGACAGAATTGCCCCCAGGAAGTGTTAATTTCTTTGACTGTAAAGGGAGTCTCGGTCACTCACATGATTAACCCTCAGGCATCCAAAATATGGTCAATTGAATTCCATCCATGAGACTTCTGTGCTACTTGTGACACATAGACTCCTTTCATAAAAGAAACAGATAAAATAAGAATGTACTTCTGTTCTAAGACAAAGTTACATGTCTGTAGCTTAAATAAAATATGACAATGTACCCAGCGGTGAATGGAAACACAACTTTCTTATCAGCTATAATATGAAAGATTTGCAGCAAAGTGATTTCTTGCAGTCATAGGCATTCTGCAACTATGGCACAAAATGATCAACATGAATCTTTCATAGTCATACAGAGGACTCATATGTTGCTATTATAATACATAACAGGGAGTATGATTTCAAGGTTTCCAAAATTAATTGAAAAACTTGTTGGAATAAAGGGTAATTCAAGAAGAAATAGGATGTGACACTAATTGCAATTTTACTAATACATGGCTGATGGTGGTTAACACTTTTGGATAAAGACACATTAAGATATTTAAGTTCTGCCAAGATTTTGATTATAAAAATTTCTTAGAGGAAGATTACTGACTAATCTTTGATGATATGATATCTTTGTCTTATTCTAGATTGGCCAGGATTTTGGGAGTTATGTGTCCCAAGAGTTTGCTTCTCCTCCTGTTCAGGCCCTGGGTCTGCCTGCTGTTATTCACGTCACAGTTTTCTGAGTGTTAAAGGTTTCTGGTCCTTCATGTTTTTCCCTTGAGCTGATGATGCTCTTTTTAAGCAAAAACATGTTTACGAATACTTGCTAGGAAGAACAAAGTCGACCTTAGTGTTGAGATTTGAAATGTTCTGAAGAGTGCAGTCCTGTCTTTTATTCATGCTAGCCCTATTGAGCCACTCACCTGTGTTGGACACTGCGTGTTTAAGATATGATTTTATTGTACATTCCACACAAAAAACACACGGCCTTTAAACTCCTCTCTTTATCCAGTATTAACTGAAAGTGGGCTTCAAGGTTACTGTTACAAAGTGGTTTTGAGGACAATAAAGGACAGAGAATGACAATATTGTCTGCTAGCATCCCAAAAGAGGGTATCAGCCTGAAAGAAGAAATCCCTAGTGATACAAAGACTTTCTTCCTCCTCTACAATCAGCACCCTAGCAATTAGTCAGAGGAATAGAATTGAAACAATACATTTTCATATTTCATTACTTGTTCTAAGAGGTTTAAAATAGAAAAGGAGAATACGAATGTTGTATTTTTTTAAAAAACATTAAACAACATTGAAGACAGAGAAATTTCTACTTCATCTACCCCCAGTGTTGTTGGTCTCACTGTAATAATCATTTTACAGTAAATAATCCATTTGTCTGAAGGAAAAATACTAGCCAAAAACTACATCTGTTTTTCTGTCATGAAGATGTAGGAGTACTCCCCTCGTGTGCCTTCATAGCCTTCACGATGATATACTTGATAGCCACATGCTTGCTAAACTGGATTTCTGAACAGTTATAGGATATCTTTTATAGCTCTGACCCAAGGGGATAAATTTGTTTTTTAAACTGCTGTGGTGAACAAAAGCTATCAAATGAACCAAAACCCAAAAAAGGAAAACAACAGGAGAAAAATATTTTACGAGTATTTGCTATTAAAATGCACTATGGCTCCCAAGATACTTTCCAATAAGACTCTTTTTTCAGGTCAATGAAAAAGCAACTTAAAATCCCACAAAACCTTAAGCTGAAGACAGTAGACCTCTTTGAAAAATGTTATTTTTAAAGATTAACAAATCAATATATACATCAATAACTGCTTACACCTATAATACTACAGTTTTTCTGTTTATTTTTCACTGAAAAAGTTAAGCTTGAGAAGGCTATTATTTTAATTCTGCTATATGGGTAATATGCTAACACAGTTTATCTCTTGGTAGCAGTTTTTAAATGAAAATATCAAAACAAATATGATTGTGATAGTCTAGACTCAAATGTTATTGTTTAGTGTTGCACAACGAATTCTTCATTCAATATGTGATTGTTCAGTAAAAGCTGAAGTAGGGTTAGCCTGAATTTAATAGCTAGGGGTTAATCTGGAGTGAATCATTGACTTCGATGGCCTTATTGACATTAATTGATTCACTTTGGATTTATGGATAAGTAATTTAGATCTCAGTCTAACCTACACAATGTATTCTAAAAAGCTTATTTACACACTCAGAAAGGGAAGGGTGAGACAGAGGAATTAATCTCACTTAACTATAGTCATGTAACTGAAGCATGTGAAGTAGAAGCCTAATCTTTCTAAAGATTCTCTAGAATGGTAGGAGAAGAGTAAATTCTTCATCAGCTTTAGGATGAATGTCTATTTCATTACAAATTATACACAAAGCCTGGGATGAAAAGCATCATAATGTAGGCATCTTGGATTAGACGGTTATATTTAAAAGCTACATTTTATTCACATTATAGAAACTATTGGCTGAGTGAATACTCAACTTTGATGCTGTCACTCAGTCTTACACCTAGCTGTATATCAGATGTTTGTAAGTACAGGTACTAATCTCTGGACCCGTCATTTCATTCTCTGTGTACTCCATACTCTGAAATACAGGGTGTTGGTGTAGAAATCATTTGCTCAAAGTAACTTAAACTGAGCTTTAAGGTTTGGGGTTTGGGTTTTTTGGGGTTTTTTTTGATAATGTAAAAAAACCTCTGATATTGGGAATATACTTTGTAGGATATGCACAAAAAGGTATTACTAATGGAAAAGACTTATTATGTAATTCAGATACTTTTTTCTCAGTTAAATGCTGTTCTCAGTGCTTGGAACTGTAGACATTTTAAAATATCCTGTGCATACATTGTAATAATTAATAATTCAAATATTGGAATGTTATTAGTATTTTGGGAAGATCTTCTCTGTTAATATCATATAGAAGAAATCATCCCAAATGGAATTCAAAGAGATGAAGCCAGAAAATACAAATCTTGTTTCTTTTCAAGTGTTTTTTCACTGAGGACCAGACATATGCTATATTTCCTCTGAATGCCATTATATTACATGCACATAGTCCTTGGAATGACCTAGGGAATCTACTTCATCTATATTCCATAGTCATGTAAAATTTTAATTACTTTGCTCCTCTTAATATATTTTTATTGCATTCATAAGGATCAAAAAGCATCCTCGGTTGGCTAATACAACACCTGATTCTGTTGTGCTACTAGCTTAATGTAGCCTTGTGAATAGGGTAACTGGCAGTGTTATGAAAGGGTATGGGTTCAATTCCTGTAGAGGATTTGCTTTCATTAAAATTTCTTTTCTTAACATCTACCTTCTTCTTAACATGATGTGCCCAAATTAATTTTTATTTTTAAATTATTTTTCTCATATTTCTCATTGGTGTATCTGGAAGCCTGGGAGCATGAAAACAATAAGTAAGTCATTAGAATAACAAAAGAGATCTCTAGACAAACTTTTCTATTTTTATACAAAAAGAGTCTTATTATTATGAAAGCAAGACCTTTAAATTCTGTCTTAAACTTCGAAAGGAAGACTATAAATTGATCTGCAGTTTGATCTGAGGAAGATTTGGGTCCTACTTTATGACTAGAAATGATATTAAGAATGGCAAATGCAGCAGCTGTAAAAGAATCTTTCTTGTTTTAGGACAGAGTATCTCTTGTAGTGGATAAATAGAGGTCAACATTTTTCTGTGACTTCAAGATGAAAAGGATTACAGTAAACTGGTGTGAATTAGTTCTGGATGAACAAGGTCAGTCATAATTATCTGGTGGGTTTGATTGTGATCATTCTTTTTTAAATAGGCCTCGCTATTATCTTGTTTCAATGCTCCTTCTACCAGGCAAGACTTAAAGACGTCGTATGTTTCTCAGGTAGGTAAACAGGAGCCCTTACCTACTAAGAAAAATGTAAATCTGTTGCATGATCACCTCACATACAAGATGTAGTTCAAATTGCTTCACCTCTAAAAGGATAGTATAGATTAAAAATAAATCAGAAAAAGGACAATAAAGGTGGCAACACATAATAGTATGACTTTCATTTACACACTTAAAATACTGTCAAACTACAGAACATGTTAGATGCTAAAAAATCATATAAACTCAAAGATAAATTGAACACATGTACTTACTAAACACATAGGAACTATACTTGTTCAAAAAATCCCAGACCTGGTGGTTCTGGTAGGTTAGGTTAGCAGTGGGAGTTGATGATCTTAAAGGCCTTTTACAACCCACACCATTCTATGCTTCTATGATTCCAATATATGAGAAAGTATTAGAGCAACGTGTCATTTCTACATACATTTCTACAGTTTTATTTCTTCCCAGACATCTATTTTTAAATGTCATTGGAGACAAGCTGCAGTCTGTACTGGTACAGCAGTTCTATGTGCCTTAAAAGCACTGTCTTTCACAGAGAGGAAGATTGGCTCATGTGTTAGAAGTAGCCTGCTATCTACCAAACACAAAATAAATTGGATTCAGAGCAGCCATGAGGAGAAGGACTTCAGGGTGTTGGTGGATAAGGAGCTCAATGTGAGCTGGTAAAGTGCACTCGCAGCCCAGAAAGCAAATCATACCCTGGGCTGCATCAAAAAGAGTGTGACCAGACAGTCAAGTGAGGTGACTCTCCCCCTCTACTCTGCTCTTGTGGGACACCACCTGAATTTAGCTCTGAGGACCCTAAAATGAGGAAGATACTGAGCTCTTGGAGCAGGTCCAGAGGGAGTACCACAAAGATGATCAGAGGCCTGGAGCACCTCTCCTATGAAGACAGGCTGAGAGACTTAGGTTTGTTCAGCCTGAAGAACAGAAGGCTCCAGAGAGGTCTTATTGCAGACTTCCAGCACCTGAAGTGGGTCTACAGGAAAGATGGAGATTGACTGTTTATCAAGGAGTGACAGTACAAGGGATAATGGGTTTAAACTACAAGAGGGTAGATTCGGACAGGGTATTAGGAAGAAATTTATTTACTGTGAGGGTGGCGAGACAGTGGAACAGGTTGTCCACAGAAGCTGTGGATGCCCCCTCCCTGTCAGTGTTCAAGGTCAGGTTGGATGTTGCTTTGGGCAACCTGTTCTAGTAGAGGGTGTCACTGCCCATGGCCAGGAGTTTGGAACTAGTTGATCTCTTGCAACTCAAACCAGTCTGATTCTGTGATTCTAAATTCAGTGTATATCAAGCGAAACACAAAACTTGCTCCACATTTGATCACAATAATAGTGAAGTGAGAGTCATCAGAACCTTGAAGCCTATTTAATCCAGAATGAAAGAAAATACTGTTTTCCTTTTTTGTTTGAATTCCTTTCTCCATGTATACCATCTAATGACACCTGTAACTCTTCTAGACTTTCCGCTGTGATTCAAGGTTTTTTGATATTTTGATATAAATTTTATACTGTCCAGCTGCATAATCTTGACTCAAACTTATGTGAAAATTGCCAAGTTGTGAAAGACGACTGTGAGAAAGTACACAGGACAGAGCTATGCAAGATTAGAGAGCTTAGATTGCTGATACAGGGATAGTTAGCAGTTCAAAGATAGAGGAGGAAAAAACTGACATGAAAATATATAAAATCCTAAGAAAAAAACAGTGAGTCAGAAGAGAGCAGTTCATCAGCATTGAGTTTTAGCCTACTCAAAGGACCCATGGAGGACAAGCTGTTTGACCCAAATAGTAATGCACAAGCCTGCAAAAGCCCTTCAACTATTTTACCAAAGGTGGTGAATGTATTGATGGTTAATTAACTCCTTTGTCCAAAGTATCTATCATGTGTGTAATTCATAGATATTTAGTTTATACTTCAAACTTGCATCTAAAGAAACTTTGTGGAATTTCTTTGTATGAAGTAAAAGGTGCTCAAAAAAAATTACCCAGAAAGGGAGGGCTACAGTGTCTTTTAAAAGCATTTCACACTCTGCAGAGAAATAAATTTCATTTGATACTTCAGACGTTGGCTTTCCTCATGTGCTCATTAATTCATAGCAACTGATTTCTTAGTATGAAAAAGGAAAACAAATAAACAGAAGACTTCCATTAATTTCAAATTTCACTTATCTTAGGCCATTATAGGACTTGTTTCTTGTCCATCTCTGGTGTAATTAAACATTGTGCCTGTTTTTTTAATTCACATAATTAGACTTATTTCAATCCTGGTAAATGCTTTGAGTTCAAAATCTGACTTATTCCAATGCATATAAATGCTAATTTTCACCCCATTGCCTATAATAGGATGCAATTATTTTGCAATTGTAAATACAGTTTAGAAAAGCAATGACTATTGAATTTAAGAATGATTTGAAACTTATCTCTCGTGAGTACATAGGCTTTCTTTTGATGACAGAAACTGCTATTATAACTAAAATAGTGATCTATATGCCTTCTCTTATTTGAAGGTACACACTTTTTTCCCTCTTTTGGATCTAGCAGCTGCTTTTGATCATCACAGGCAGTATTACTGAATATTTCTAGAAACATAGCAAATGGCTTATTTCAGAGAAGTCCCATTTCATGTTTAGATCAATATTCGTTAGGTTATGTTCTTTTTTCTATTTAGACATTGCAACTGGCAGACATTCTAAAAAGTAGTTTATCTTGTCACATGTGTATTGTATTTTAAATATATTTCTGCAGGTTGGATCATCCTTTGAGCAATATTTTAGCATGAGATTTTGACAAGTATATATATATAAACTTTGTCACTACATGCATAGATCTATACCATTACAGTTATCAGAATGTCTTCACTAATAGCTATTAACTAATTCTGAGGGTTAGAGGGTGATTGTTATTCTATTACCTCTTCTTTTTTTTTTTTTTTAATAGAAGAACATAAAATAATTATATGAGCAAGTATTTGATGCTCTACTGTGTCATTTTCCATTCCTGGAGTTGTTTCAAACATTTTTCTAAAAGGTTAGATGGACTTTTATATGTGTGTTCTAACCTCGATTAACTATGTGCCATGCCACAGCCAGACCACAGCCTTCACTTCTCCAGGCTAAACAACTCCAACTCTCTCATCCTGTCTTCATAGGAGAGGTGCTCCAGCACTCTGATCATCTTCATGAGCCTTATCTGAACTTGTTCCAAGAAGTCCATGTACTTCTTGTGTTGAGGACTCAAGAGCTAGAGTCAGTATTCCAGGTGGTGTCTCACTAGAGCAGAGGGGAAGAATCACACCACTTGACCTCCTGGCCACACTTCATTTGATGCAACCTTGGCTGCAAGTGCACATTGCTGTCTCATGTTGAGGTTTTCATTAACCAACATCCCCAAATTCTCTTCACAGCTGCTCTCAATCCATTCTCTGCCCGACTGTAGTTGTTTCACAGAAGCACAGAATAAAAAGTTTGGAAAAGACCTTTAAGATCATCAAGTCCAACCATTCACATCCTAAACTAAACCATATCCCTAAGTACTTCATCTACCCTTTTTTTGAACACATCCAGGGAAGGTGACTCAACCCCCTCCCTGGGCAGCCTGTTCCAGGCCCTGACAACTCTTTCAGTAAAAATTTTTTTCCTAACATCCAATCTAAACCTGCCCTGGCTCAGCTTCATGCCATTCCCCCTTGTCCTATCTCCTGTCACCTGGCTGAAGAGACCATCACCTACCTCTCTATAACCTCCCTTCAGGTAATTGTAGGCAGTGATAAGGTCTCCCCTGAGCCTCCTCTTCTCCAGGCTAAACAGCCCCATCTCCATCAGCCACTCCTCATAGGATTTGCCCTCCAGCCCCTTCACCAGCCTGGTTGCCCTTCTCTGGACTCACTCCAGGACCTCTATGCCCTTCTTATGGTGAGGAGCCCAGAACTGGACACAGTACTCGAGGTGCAGCCTCACCAATGCCGAGTACAGGGGCACAATCACCTCCCCAGACCTACTGGCCACACTGTTTTTGATACAAGCCAAGATGCCATTGGCCTTCTTGGCCGCCTGAGCACACTGCTGACTCATATTCAGTCTGCAGTCAACCAAGACCCCCAGGTCCTTCTCTGCCTGACAGCTCTCCAGCCAGTCTCCCAGTGCTTGGGACTGCACTGACCCTTGTGCAAGACATTGCATCCATCTCTCTAGCTTGTCACAGTCCCTCTGAATGATATCTTGTCTCTCTCTTCATCAACTGCACCCTCAGCTTGTTGTCATCTGTAAAGTTGCTGAGGTGTATTCATTCCCACTCTCTATGTCACTGATGAAGATATTAAGCAACACTGGTCCCAGTGCAGATCCCTGAGGGATATCACTAGTCACCTCTCTCTATCTGGACATTGAGCTATTGACCACTACCCTTTGGATACAACCACCCAACCAATTCCTTATCCACTGGATAATCCACCCATCAAATACGTATTTCTTCAACTTAGAGAGAAGGATGTAGTGGGGGACCATGTCAAAGGCCTTTCAGAAGTCCAGATAGATGACATCTATTGTTCTTCCTTTGTCCACAGATGTAGTCACTCCATTGTAGAAAGCCACTATCATGTATAATGTATAATGTATACTCAGAAATGTGTAACGTATACTCAGAAAATATCTTTGACCTTTGACACAGAAATGCAAACCAACCCCTAATTCATTGTTCTCAAGAAAAAGAATATTAAGTCAAGATGATATGCTGCACCATGTGCTTTTGGTAGCAGTAGAGCGCAGTTTTAAGTATCTGGTAGTCCCAGAATTCCCTATCAATCACAAGTATATGAGGCTTCACTAGTGAGTTTGATATGAAGATAATACTGATTTATATTAGACACTCAAACATTGCTTGTATTTCCAGGTTCAGATGTGCAAGAATTCTCCTTTTCTCAGCTTAATTTTCTTTCTACATGCAACATTTAATTTTCGATACCAAATATGTAGTTTTAATTAACTACAACTGCTGCTTTAGGTTTTCTCTCTCCAACAGTCGAAATGATTAAAGATTTAGCAACTCTCCCTGGAGAGTTCAAAACTGTGATTGCATGTTTGACTGTCTTCTGCAATCCATATCAGTTAAACAGGAAGTACTTTTTCCTTTTCTTGATGAGGAATGTAAAACAGTGGTTTTGATGCCAGTATATATCAACCAAGAGTTAGTAAACTCCATCCTAGTGTATGCATGTAGAATGCAAGATATTGCTTTCACTACCAAATCCAGTGTAGAAATGAGCTAAGCTACTCAAAGACTCTACTTCTGTTGATTATCATTAAATTTTTCCTTAGGACTTTTAATTTGATTCTCTAACTTACATACTTAATATAAAAATGTACCTCTCACATTTAATGTTCTCTGAATTTTTTTTAATTCCCTTTAAAAAAAATAATCTCATCTGTTCTTTCAGTTTTGTCAGAACTTTGTTTGCCTAGCTACTTTGTAAGTGAGATTAAGTGCCTGAAACTCTTTCAGCACAAGACATTTAAATATCTGAGCTGGTTACAAGGTTTTCTAAACTTTCCTCTTTTTGGCACTTTTGTATTCTTTATAATCCTCTAAAACTTTCTATAAAGAGTTTTCTATATGAACTAGGTTTGAATGGATTTTAGACACTCATTCATTCATTCCCATATGTCTACATCAAGAATTTTTTATCTTGTTTGTCTGGGGGTTCAGGGGCTCGTGGTTTGTTTTGGGGGTTTTTTTTGACAGTCAGTTTATGGACAGGTACCACTAGAATAATCACTTTGTGTATGTTTGTTTATAGCAATTTTGTCAGAATAGAATCTGAGACTATAAGTAATTTCTCATGACTTTTTTTCATGAGAAAAACAAAAACCAAAACAACAAACCAAGCAAGCAGTCCTAATATGTTATTTTCAAACAGTTGAAGCACTCATACACTCTGTAAAGCTATAGACTCTGATAAATGTTTTACTCCAATCAGAACCACAGAGATTACTTTGGTTGGAATTTATGTTGTTATTTTTTTTAATCTAAAAGGAGATTGGATATGATGTGTATCCTCCCTACCCACTCAATATTAAAAAAAAAATAAATCAATTTTTAAAATTATGTGATCATTAATAGTATCAAACCACTATTCCAACTAATTTGCTTAAACGGTTTACTCACACATTCATTCATATTTATGTAGTTGGAACAAATGGGAGGCCAACTCCAAGTCATTACTCAGAAGTGGGAGTTTGTACTGACATACGATTGGCTTCTAGGTTGGTGTTCATAAGGTCCTTTGAAGGACCCTTTGTTTCTTCAGGGTCATATATAAACTTGTCCTTTTCCATGTATCAGACACCTCTGGATGTGGTCAATATTACACAATCCATTGTTGTTGTTCATTTATTCTAGTGATCTTGTGCAGATATTGCAGACTCTATCTGTTTTGAGTTGTAAGTTCTTTAAGGTTCAACGAGTCTACTTATACCCTGAACTCATAAGTCCTTGGGAAACTTTCACATGCCAGCTTCTCACTGTCCTTTCTTCGACCTGTTGCTTTCTGCTGATTAGTTCTCTCTCCATAACTGCAGACACTTTGGGAATGCATTCCATATGTGCAAAATTTCACAGAAGCTTTTATGACATTTGCAGAATATCGTTCTGAGAAAAAAATAACAGAGACAGGTGAGCTCTTTTATTCCTATTCCCTGAATTTTATGAAATTTCTGGCCTCTGCAATGAAGCTGTCATTCAGTGAGTACAAATGTTTTTGTAGATAATTCTCAGTGGGAAATAGTTAATTCATTCATGTTAAAGCACTCAAGGCTTAAGAAACTATCTTAGTCCTCCCTGTGAGGAAATGAAAACATTTCAAGGTGTTATTTTTCTTTTCTATTATCACCTACTGAGGCCCAGAATAGTTTTGTAGCCAGGGATCTCACCTGCAGTATGGATTATCCAGCTGTGATTCTGCTGTACCTGATCCAGATCAGAGATTTCAATGTTAATCTCTATGATTCCAGGTATGTATCATCTGTCAGGTTATTAAAATATCTTCTGTTGGAACAGTTGATTTTTCTCAAAATAAGTATGTCAGGAGTTAGAAAAAGTAATCAAGAAATTCAAAAACTAACTCAGAAGGATTATGTTAAAACCTTCACCAATGTCATAATGAGTGGGCTGCTGACAAGATAAACATCATAAAAAACCCTCCTTCTCTAACTGTGTCATATATAATCTTTCTTAGTTTACGAGCACAGGGATTATTAATAACATTGCTATAATTAACCATATAAACTTTATTATTAATAATGTAAAGATTATTCTGAATTTCCTGAAAGAATCCTGAAATGAAATAGGTTGCAAAGCTAATTATGTCTATTTTGGAGCTATAGAAATAAAAAAGAAGGATCAAGAAGGTCTAGAATGTGAGGAAATAAGATTGTAGATTTGCCGAAGGTCTGAGTTTTATAGGGGATTTACAACACAAATTAAAAGGATGGTGAGCTGAGAAATTAAGAATACATATGGGTCGACCTCATGTATTCAGCAAAGATTCTGAGACACAGAACAGCAAAAACAATACAGCACTGAGATTTACATTAGATGATTATGGTATGTGAGAGTAAGGATTACCTGAAAAGTAATTCTACCTGTTGATGTAGCTGTAATCACAGAAGAATATCTGAGCTAATGACATTTGAGGTGTTTTCACTATATACATATCTTATGTATTTAAAATTAAGTTTTAATTTTATGCCAAATGATAAAACAGCAGAAGCTGAGAAAGCTCCACTTTAAGGATATAATGCAGTTCTCTATGCTTTTCAGTAGAAAGAAGCTCATCATATCTCAGCAGTCAATAAAAGTTGAACATTTTCCTTATTAGTATATGATTATTTCCACAGTGTTGCAGTGTCTGGCCACAGTGCTTATTGACTCTTCCAGAAAGAACACTTAATGATAAATCCTTAATCCGAAAGAAATAAAACAGTGACTAAGAGTGAAATTGTAGAAAATATCATTTGAAACAAAATATGGTCACTCAAATTATATTTTAAATTAAAATTTCATGCTGGACATTTTGATACATACTCAGATTTTTCATTTTCAGTAATTAGAATTACTATCAGTTGTCATTCATGGCAAATAGTGAAAGGCTATACAGATACTTGACCATTTAGGAATTGCTGGAGAGTCAGCTCAGTCATCTCATGGGAGGAGTAACCTACCAAAAAGAAAAGATGAAAATGAACACTCAAAATGTCATGCTGCTAAAGAGTAAACCCCATCTTGTTGCAGCTGCAGAATAGCATTTTGGACACAGTCCACTCATCTCCCCTTGCAAATAACTCAGAGAATACGGCTGCTGTCCAACTTATTTTCTACTGGGACCATTTGTATATCAGGCCATGCAGTAAAAGAAAATAAGCAAATAACTGTTAAAGGATGTGGAACAGGCCTACCTCTGATGTAACACCACACATTTAAATTTGGCTATGTTAAAAAGTGGGGGGGTTTTCTTTCTTTCTTTCTTTCTTTCTTTCTTTCTTTCTTTCTTTCTTTCTTTCTTTCTTTCTTTCTTTCTTTCTTTCTTTCTTTCTTTCTTTCTTTCTTTCTTTCTTTCTTTCTTTCTTTCTTTCTTTCTTTCTTTCTTTCTTTCTTTCTTTCTTTCTTTCTTTCTTTCTCTCTTTCTTTCTTTCTCTCTTTCTTTCTTTCTTTCTTTCTCTCTTTCTTTCTTTCTCTCTTTCTTTCTCTCTTTCATTCTCTCTTTCTCTCTTTCTTTCTTTCTCTCTTTCTTTCTCTCTTTCTTTCTCTCTTTCTTTCTTTCTTTCTTTCTTTCTTTTCTTTCTTTCTTTTCTTTCTATCTCTCTCTCTTTCTGTTCAGTCACAGAAAACTTTTTTAGCCAGATTATAGGAAATCTTTCATCTGAAACCTCCAAGTTACTTTCTACCTCAGAGAAAAAGAAAGCAAGCACTTGTCCTCTTCCATTAATTCACTACCTGACAAATATAGAACAAAAATGGACAAAACATCTGCTGGTGTCAGCCCAATCAGCAGAACTAGGTTAATGTTCTATAAAAGATTCCCTTTCAGCTGTATGTATCAGAGCTGCAGAATTTTTATCGTAACAGTTATTGCCATACAGAATCACAGAATCATAGAATATCTCAAATTGGAAGGGACCTGTAAGAACCATTGAGTCCACTCTCTGTTCCTCACAGGACTACCTAACTCTAAGTATCATCCAAATTCTCCTTCAACTCACAATAGGCTTGGTTCCATGATCACTTCCACTGGGAGACAGTTCCAGTGAATGATCACTCCTTCAGAGAACTTTTCCCTAATGTCCAATCTGAACTTCCCTTGATGTAGCTTCATTTCATTTATTCATGTCTTATCTCTAGTCACCAGAGAGAGGAGCTCAGAACCTCCCCTTTCACTGTCCCCATAACAGTTGTAGACTGTTATGAGGTCACTTCTCAGCCTTGTCTTCTCCAAGCTGAACAAGCCAAGTGACCTCATCTGCTCCTCATAAATCTTGCCCTCAAGACATTTCACGATGGTTGCCCTCCTTATATTGAGGTATCCAAAACTGCACACAGTACTCAATGTGAAGCCACACCAGCATAGGGTAGAAAGGGACAATCACCTCCCTTTACCATTTTGCTATGCCGTACTTGATGGATCTCAGGATCCTTTTGGCCCTTTTTGCTGACAGGCACTCTGTTGACTCATATTCACCTTGCCATCAATGCAGACCCCCAGATCTCTTGCTGCAGGGCTGCTCTCTCACCTCTCATCCCACTATTTGTATGTATAGCCAGGATTACCCTGTCCCAGATAGAGAATCTTGTACTGTGCTGGCTATGACCAATGACTGCGTTATCTTAAGTGTTTTTCAGTAACTCCCAAAATAACCTTCTCCATTATTTTGCCAGGCATTAATGGTGGATGCAGGAGATGGCATAATATCTGCATTTGTTCTTCTGCTGTGCTTTTCAGGGGTAAAATAGACACCAGACAGCTTGCTCATTCCTTCTCCCTCTCTCACTTTCCATCTCTCTCACACATAACGTGCATGGAAGTGCAAGCACATACATACATACATACATGCCTATCAGGAGTCATGTGCTCTTGTTCACATAGGTGGCTGAGAATCAAGTAATTATTCTCCCAGCTATACTAAACAGATTAATGATCTTAAAAAATCACTATTTCACAGCTCTGTATCTCTTTGCCCCTATGCACTTCATTTTCATTTCAATGACTTGGATAGCAGCTTCTTAGTTCAGGCTTGTTCTATGCATACCATACCGGGTACCTAAGGTTTACAACTTTTCAAAAGATAAATATTAATATTGCTATGCATATTGGTTCAAGTGTTTTTGATGAGTGGCCAGCCATATTACTCATCAGGATTTAAGACTAACTTAGTTTTACCTTGGTTCACTCTACTTCTTACGCAAATGATTCCATAGACCTGAACATTGAACACCACCATGAGGGAAAGAGCTTTTCCTTCACTTTCCGTCAGCCTTTCCTAATCCAGAACATTTGCCTCAGTTAATTTAGTTCCCTTTTTGGAGACCACTGTAAATGCACATATATGAGAAGTTTAGCTAGCTAGGTTCTAGTCATTTAAAAGTCCTCTCTCACTCCACAGCAAAGGCCATGAAATCTAGTAAACAGCAGACATCCCTAACCTGCTGGAAAGTGAGACTTGAAACTTGTTGAAACTGAGGCATCCTGACACTGTCAATCACTGATCTATCAACTAATGCCAGGTTAACCCTGAAAGAGGTGTAATGGGTCTTGTTCCCATGCCAAGCTGACTAATGCAACTTGGTTATCTTCAGTAGAAGTAGGTTGCTTAATAGTGGCTTATGTCGTGAATTGGCTTGCTTATTCCTACTTTGCAGTGCAGCAGGCATGATGAGCTGGTTTACCTAAAGTAGCACTGGATCCATGGCTGACTATGGCAGAATTCTGAGTGCCTAAGTTGACCTTACTGCCCTAGACACAGATAAAATATTCACATTTTGATGCAAATTTTCCAGTAATTTAAAAATTACAACAAAGAACAAGATGATGTTCCCCACAGCATCAATATGTCTTTGAACTAGTTTTGGGAACTTACGCTTGTGTTTGCTGCATATCCCATGTAGCATGCAGCAGGGCACTGTCTCTGGATCAAGTGTGCAAGACCTCCCAGCTGGGACTGCTCAGACTTGTTCCACTACAGAGTAGGGCTTTTGCTGGAATTACCTGCCAAAAGCAGCAGCAAGCACAGCCCTGTTTTTAAACAGAAAGCAGCACCAAATATCCAAATATGGTGCAATTCCATGCCCCTCTAGACATGGGGGCAGAGGTCAAGATATGGAGGCAGCCAGGCCAGGGGTGACAAGCGATGGGACGTAGGCTGGCCCTGGAGATCCCCTGAATGCAAATACATTTCCTGACACCAACCACCAAGATGCAGCCTCATAGCTGGGAAGAACTCATTCTCAGGGCAGAAACAAAGAAATAGCACTTAGACTACCTGGAAGGAGCAATCAGTGTTAACATCTTACACATACCCCAGCAAAGGGCTGTGTTGTCCTAGGCCAGCACCCTCCAGACAGCCCCACCAACCCCAGGCTTCAGTGGACACCAGAAGGGTAAGGCAGGCACAGCACCAAAGGCAGCCTGGGCAAGGATAGCAATGTCACCTGAACCATTAGTAACACTGCAGCTTTTCCTGTGGTCATTTTTCCTTGATATTCTCTCTCTAAAAAATAGGCTGAGGCAACTAAAGAGAGACTCCTGGTCTACTTTAGCCTCTGTTTCATCAGCTCCTGGGGCCTCTCCTTTATCAGGGGTGCCATGGTCTCCTGGGTGAGTGATTCATACCCAAGCCAGGAGCAGAGGGGTTGGTGGATGCAACCCTGGGAAGAGGGACCAACTGCCACTGTCTCTGCCAGCTCCTCCAGGAGCTAGTCTTGCTTGGCAGGGGCAAGCATAGACTAGGGAGGACTAAAATCCCTGTAGATTGTGGCCTCCGACATTCTGGGATACTCCTGCAGGTCCTGCAGGGCTGCTGGGGAGGTGGAGGGGGACTTCTCTACCCTGGGAAGCAGCGGGGCTCGGGCTGGCCATTGTCCTCCCTGGCCGAATGAGGGTCCTTCTGGCCCTGGTGCCAGCTAACCTTTCTGCTGCACAGGGGCATGGCAGCAGTGTGTTTTAGCAGGCAGCCCTGCAGCTTCTTTGATAACCATGGTCTCTGCATGTTGTGGTGGGCTGGGGAGTGGTGAAGACAAGGAGTTGCTGACACTGCAGTGGTGGGTGTCATGCAGTGCAAAACAGAGAGAGGTCATGATCATTTCCTGTCCAGGGGAGGGGAGGGAAGGAAAGGAAGAAGTGCCTAGGTCTCTCAGGAAGGACACACTTCTGGCCCCCACAGTTTCTCCAGCCCTTCCTGCTGGCCAGGGCCAAGCTCAGGCTGTGGGACCAGCAGCTCCCTTAGTATAATATTTGGGGTTTTTTCCAGTGTTTGACCTTAAGGGTTTTGGTGCTTTTTGTGAAGCATCTCTATCTGCAGTGTCTCTTGGGTGTCAAAAAGATGAAGCTTGCAAAGACCCTGTCTCCAAGCTCTAGTCTTGCCTTCTTTTACCACACAAAACAAAGTAGAAGTCGGTCTGCAGAAGGACATCTGTCCTCTTGAGAGCTGCTCAAGCTTATTGAGATTCTGCTGCCTGCCCCATAGTACCCCAGGGGGAATGTTTCCCTGCACAACTCTGACTGTAATGAAACGCTTCTTAAAGTCCACTCACATTTCCCAAGTGCCGTTTTGAGCTATTTCCACAGGCTCTATCACTGGATACCAGGGAGAAGAGCTTAGTACATCCCACCCCACTTTCTCTCCTAAGGAAGCTGTAGAGAGCGATGAGGTCACCCCTCAGTCTCCTTTTCTCCAAAGTAGAGAAGCCCAAAGTCCTCAGCTGCTCCTGATAAGACAGGCCTTCCAGCCCTTTCACCAGCTTTGTTGACCTGCTCTGGATGCATTCGAGCAGCTTCACATTGTTCTTAAATTGTGGGGCCCAGATCTGTAACACAATACTCACAGTGAGGCTGCATCAATGTTAAATATAGTGTGATAATCACCTCTTTTGACCAGCTGGTTACACTGTGTTTGATGTACCTCAGGATGTGGTTTGCTCTCTTGGCTGCCAGAGCACACTGGTCGCTCATATTGAGCCAACAGTCAACCGGCACTCCCATATCCCTTTATACAAGTCCAGTCTCCAGACACTCCTCTCTCATTTATCTACAAACTCACTGGCCAAATCATCCCTTTAGCCACTGACACTGAGTGTAGTAAGTAATTCTGTCTGACAGTAGAGATAAAATATCTAAGGCTAAGCAGATTTCATCATTTACTGACACTCTTAATAATGTCCCACTTGTGAAACTAAGCAGATGTTTCTGCTATGCAATCCAAAGGGTACCTTATAAATATATTTTGCCACTCTGAATCAGGAGTGAATTCTGGCTGTGGAGAGATCCATACACTAGCTGGTGGATGCCAAGAACAAACAGTGACTGTACTCATGTAGCTTTGAAATTACATTCTCAGGGGTAGCAGGAGCAATAGACTTTTTTGTGGCCCCTATTTTTTTCATAGTGTTTCTCTTTTTCAGTCCTATCTCATACTAGAGTTTAAGCAGTAGGGATATTGTGTTTATATGCCAACTCACTTCATTTAAAGTAGTGCATCTTTATCTGAATAGGCAAGTAAAAATTGAAACAGCTCTTAGGTATAAACCCTGTCCTCTGTAGTGCTTTAATAATAAAAAGACTGTGGTAAAAAGAGAACATTGCTAGTAGCAATGAAAATATTATACAAATAAAAGAATAGATTGAAGATGAAATAAAATAAAATATAAGCAGAAAAGCTGACATATTAATTGGAAAAAGTGAAGAGTGTAAAGGGACACATTATATGATAGCTATGTAAGACAATCCCATAAATGATCATATATTTTGTAAGGACAGAAGCATTTCTTAAAATGAAAGATTTCAATGAACACAACGAAATAAAATCCATAAGGTCCTCTTGAATTAATAATAAAGTTTTCCCTGCAGCATCTGCAGTACTGTTATATATATACACCATTTGTACATAGCAAATGCTTTGTATGCTAAGTTCTCTAGTTTAATCATTTTTGGGAAAAAATCCAGATTTCACAAGTAAGCACTTCAGTACTAAATTATTTTACATCAAGTCTATGGGAGTCAAGGACACTTAATGCACTTATTGGATATTTTACTTATTCTAGTCAGAGCTCTAAAAATGGTTTATTCATCTTACATGAAACAGTTTAAGACTAAAATGCATAGAGAAGAACTGGAAACAAAGTCTCCCTTCTTCTTCCCATATCACCCTTTTTTCCATACTAGAGAGAATGAGGCTGGCATTTGCACTTGACAAGGCTGGCACTCTCATCAGCACACTCAACCAATTTTGGAATGAAAGATAAAGACGGACATTTCTATACCTACCCCATGGCCATTTTACTTCCACCTTTGGGAAGAAGGTTCTTGATTCTCCCAAAACAGCAGAGAGAAATAATATCTCAAACAAGCTAAGCATTTTTCTAGCAATTAAGTTTTATTTAGGAATATAAAAACTGAGGTAGTTCTGCTGCTTCATTTTTTAATTATTTATACTCAGGCATTTAAATTTTTCATGAAGACATGATACAGTAACAAGGGTGAACACAGATAGAAATTTAACTTGAACCTAAATATGAAGGTGGAAAATAACATTGTTAAAAGGTAAGAACTGTAATAATATATACTATAATTCAGAAAAAAAATCTGAAATAGCTGACTCAGACTTTGCAAACTGCTTTCATGTCACATGTAATAGGGAAATCTGCAGCTTTCTAAAATTATGTTAATAAAGAATTTTTTAAAAAAAGAAAGTAATATGTTGTCACAATCATCAAGAATAGTATCTTCATCCTTGGCTCCAATGGCAAATTAAAAATATCCAGACGGAAAAAAGTAAATAAAATACTAAGTAACATCCTATCCAGTCTCTTAGCAAAGACATCTGTCAGTCAGACAGCAATGGTCATAAACTCAATTCAGTCTATTAAACTCATTGAAGAAAGTTAGGACACTTGAGCCAAGTGATTTACAAAGTGACTGAACTCTCACAAGGTAATTGGAGAATTTACTGAAATGTTAGCATATAATCTATGTGTTTCACTTATAAAATAAGCACAATCACTTTTATTCTCTTACCTACAATAAAAATAACAATAATAAAAATAATTTTAAAAAAAATATTCAACTCTTACCATTATCAGCCTTCTTTCCCTTCCTAAGAAGCACAAGCACTTTTCATACTACAGTTTTCTGTCTCTATTTTTTCTCCTATTGCAACAATCCACTACTGTTGCATTGTCCATTTTCTGTATCAAAAAGCTCATCTGAAAGGCATTGAACAAACTTCACTGTTGACTTTATCCAGAGGATATTCAAGTAAGTATAATCCCTTGTTATCAGTATGTCCTAATTCTGCTACTTTATTAGATAAGCAGAAAGAAGGGAAGAGGAGGGGAAGAGAAAAATAAAAATTCTCCTCACTTTCTGTCCCAGTGGAAAACCAGTTCCCTTGGATAAAACAAAATCGGAATCTTAGCACTTAATAGATTTATTAACCAGCAATTAGTGAACTGCACATTCAGGATCGATGTCCTAAACACAAAGATAAACTGCACTTAATTAACATGTAAAAATTTATAAATATCTTTCTAAAACTAATCCCCAACACCTCTAACACACACGCTCACACCCCGCCTCCACCCCCCGCCACCTTCCCCCATCTCCTAGGCCGCCCGGGTGCCCCCTGCCCCCGTCCCGGACAGAGTCGGCCGCTCCGGCGGCAGGGCCGCCCCCGCCTACCCTGCGATGAGACAGCCTCGGCGATGCCGGGCACACACCGCTGCGGGGCCCCGGCGCGGCGCCCGGCCCGGCCCGGCCCTGCCCGCGGGGGGCATCGCCCCGGGGGAGGCAGCGCTCCCCGGCCCACGGAGCGGAGCGGGGGGAGTGGAGCGGGCAACACCCGCCCGCCTGCCCACCCCGCTCCCCCTCGCCCCCGCCGGGGTCTCTTCTCCCCTTACAGATCTGCGTGTTTCTCCTACACTGCTTCTCGAGGTGACCCTTTCTATGTTTCAGAGTCTCTTGGTAACCCCCTGGTAACTATGCAATACAGGCGATGGTCACATTCCTCTTTAACGTCATCTGTTGGGGTAAAATGCCCTCCCAGACAGTTTTTGTTGTCCCACACTGTTAATGCCCTCAACTGCTGTAAGAAGTACATGCTCTGTCTTATAGTCCTATTCTTACTACCCATGAATTTTCAACATGTCTATCTCACAGAGAACGTTAGGCCTTTGATTTGCATGTACTCCTTTCCCTTCCCAGTCTTCTTGAGCATTTCTACAGGAATATACCAGTTATGCCGATTGCCTCATAAATTTGCTTGTATGCTGAGACTTCTAGTCTTTCCTGTTTATTTTGTGTACTTTTTATATTGTTATGCATACAGTTAAAGTACTCAGGAGAGTGACTTTTTTCCTGTCTGTCCTATGACCCTTCCATGAAGAGCAAGAACATGTCTTTTATCACTTGCTTGTCCTCAGAGTTTTAGATTTTACGCTTAGTTATGGCCTTAGGTTTCCCCCCCACCATTGTTTAGAGTTTAAAGCCTTTCCCATGAGACTACTAAACCTCTGTCTTTGTGACATAGAATTGCTTCTGCTCAACAGCCCTTGTGTTTTCCCAGCAACACCAGCCACCCAGCCTTGTCATAAAACCGTACACCTTTCCCTACATATGCACTCTTATGTGTTCTAGAAGACATCAGCTAGAGAAGACCACAGCAGTATCCATTTTTTGATCACTTGTCTGCTTACGGTTATTCCCAAAAGCACTGTTAACATTCAGATGAATGAACAGTACATGGTAGTAGCTGGTGACTGGAAGTGGAGCAGAATCTACTTTCAGAGCAGCCTGAGCTGCTGCCTCAGCAGCTGTCTCAGCAGCTGTCTGAGGTAGCACATCATCTCAGGACTATTAGCCAAGTGTGTCCAAAGTTTCATCTATTTTAGTCACTAGAGACCTACCAGCCACTACCCTCCATCTCTTCTTGAGTGTGGTGACCGTGAGTCTGACAGGCTTTGGAGTTCTCTCTTTCCTCTCCTGTCTGACCGTGACACATAATTTGTTGGTTTCAGCAATGACAACGTGGAAAGACCTACCTCTAGTTAAGGCTAACACTAGTTTCTTTGTATGTTACAATACCTTACTTTTCCTGTTTCCTTCTCTGGCCAGTTGATTTATATTTTTTTGAAAACTGTTTAAGTGCCACAAGCAGGTACCATATTCAGAAAGGCTGGCTGTTGTCATCTAATGGTTTCTCACCTGTTTCCTAGAAGACTCCAGATGGAAGATTAACCAGCAGAAGGTGTCCTTCAGTGCTAGGGAAATGCTGACCTGTGCACCTAGTCTACATAGCAGAGTTTAGCGTCTGGTTGCTTTTCTAGAAGAAGCTTTTGCAGGTGCAACAAGAGACAGACTTATCAGCAGAAGTATATGTGAAGATTTGATCTTTGAAATAAGTGGAAAACTTTATTTCATGGGCTCTTTTCCCTTGGATTCCTTCAGAAAATTTGCCTGCCTGCTGTTTTGTTGTCTTACCTTGTGATTTATTATATAATATTACTTTTTTTTAAAATAAAATTATGTGATCAAAGAAGCTGTAATTCTAATTACAACCAGTGTATAGATTGAGTGTTTAGTTTGCTATCACCAATGTTTATCACAGAGATGGAAGTAACATGATTTTATTGCTTACAACACACTGTTTTGATCTTACAGTTCTTGCTCTTATTTCACTATATAGGCTATTAATTCTGGATTAGCTTTCTTAGATAAATAAGAATCACCAGATAAACAGTAGTCTTCATAGACTTACCATGAAAATTTAGTGTTATGTAGCTATGAACTTAAAATTCACATCTCAGATGACTGTTCAGTAATTTCCACAGATGTCAAAGAGCTAAAAGCATTATAAACTTCAATCATATTAGTGTAGATATCTGTGTTGTTATTGAAATACAAAAAAACCCACAGATTTAGTATCTGCCACAAGATTTTAATTTGATCTTTCATGCCTAAGGAATATAATAATGTCAATATCACAGAAAAAATGTTAATGTACCAGATTGGTGCTATACCTCCACAGCTAAAAAAAAAAAATACTAAGCTAAAAACACCTAGAATAATTGCAAATCATTTAACTTACTGAGATACAAAAACATGCTTTGCTATTTCAAACAATATCTATGAAAGGAAAATAATTTGTGTCTTTTGAACTGTGTGCTACATTTATGCTAAAGTAAGCAACCCACAGAAAGCAGGGAGAGAATTTCTGCAGTTGTTATTCAAAGGTATGTACATAGAATGTTATTCTAGAAATACTGGTAACCCATAAAGCAAGTTCTTTGAATAGCTCAAATTACACCGATGAAAATTAAATGTAAATTACTGCATATAGGTTTAATGTACATATGCATTTATTGTAGTCCTGTGTCAGCTTTTTATTATTAACCTCCACTTTTAGCCAGGCCTAACTTAGCAACAGAAGTGATAGAACTGAACATACATTGGATACATATTTTGTTATTTATTTATTACTGCTGAACATATGTGTTCGAATTCAGATACTTTTTACCTTATGTAAACAAAAAAACCCCAACAAAACATTGCCCTGTAGGATCTTGTGAGGACTCCTTGGAGGAGGTACCACTGCCTATTCCCTGCCCAAAATCTTCTTGCCTCTCTTTAGGGATATCTGCACCTCCTGCCTCCCTAAAGTGTCTGTATACAAATGTGTGCAGCATGGGAAATAAACAGGAAGAGTTAGAGATCTTTGTGTGGTCGCAAGGCCACGATTTCACTGTGATCACAGAGACGTGGTGGGACAGCTAGGATGACTTGGAATGCTGTCAGGGATGGCTATGTGCTTTTTAGGAAACACAGGCTAGGGAGGCAAGGTGGAGGAGTTGCTCTTTATGTGAGAGAGCAGCTATAATTTATTGAATTCCACCTGGGGGATGGTGATGTACCAGTGGAGTGCTTGTGGGTGAGAATCAAGGGGCAGGCTAGTGTGGGTGACGCTGTTGTGGGTGTGTACTACGGGCCCCCTGATCAGGAGGAGAAAGTTGATGAAAGCTTCTACAAGCAGCTAGAAGTAGCCTTGTGATCCTAGGCGCTAGATCTTATGGGGGAATTCAATTACCCAAATATTTGTTGGGTAAGCAACAGTGCAAGCCATGTGCAGTCCAGATGGTTTCTACAATGTGTTGAAGATAACTTTCTGATACAGGTGGTGGAGGAACCAACGAGGTGGGTGGTAGAACCGGATCTTGTTCTTACTAATAAGGATGGGCTTGTTAGGGGGCAGCTTGGGACACAGCGACCACAAGATGGTGGAGTTCAATATCTTGAGTGGATTGCTACCCTGGACTTTAGGAGAGCAAACTTTGATCTCTTCCGGGACCTAATAGGAGCTATCTCATGGGTTAGGCTGTTAGAAGAAAAGGGGCCTGTAAGAGCTGGTCAGCCTTTAAATAGTGCTTCTTCCAAGCTCAGGATCGGTGCATCCCTATGAGTAAGAAATCAGGGAAGGGTGGCAGAAGACCTGTGTGGATGAGCAGGGAGCTCATGCCTAAACTCAAAGGGAAGCAGAAGGTCCATGAATTGTTGAAAAAGGGTTGGAGCACTTGGGAAGAATATAGGAATGTTGTCAGGACCTGCAGGGATGCAACGAGGAATGCTAAAGCCCAGCTGGAAATGAAGCTGGGAAAGGACATAAAGGATAATAAGAAGGGGTTTTGTTAAGTATGTGAACAATAAGAGGAAGACTAGGGATAATGTGGGTCCTCTGCTGAATGTGGGGGGTGTCCTGGTAATGGTGGATATTGAGAAGGTGGAGATACTGAACGCCCTCTTTGCTTTGGTCTTCACTACAAAGACTCCCCCTTGGGACTCGTGGACCCTGGAGAAAAGAAAGAGAGTTCAGGAAATTAAGAGCTTCCCTCTGGTTGTGGTGGGGTTGGTCCAGGAGGATCTAGGTGAGATCAACGCAAACAAATCCATGGGCCCTGACAGGATACATCTACATGTGCTGAGGGACCTGATGGAAATGATTACTGATCAGCTTTCTATCATCTTTGACAGGTCTTGGAGAACAGGAAGGGTGCCTGAAGACTGGAGGATGGCTAATGTCACTCCGGTCTTTAAAAAGGGCAAGCGGAAGGACCAATTACAGGCCAGTCGGTCTCACCTCTGTCCCTGGAAGCCTACCTGTGTGACGTGTCCTAAGGACTCTGCTTTGGCAGGGGGGTTGGACTCGATGATCTCTGGAGGTCCCTTCCAACCCCTACAATTCTGTCATTCTGTGAAAAGCTTACAGGCTTGACTTTCCTCTTCTCTTTCTTTCTTTTGATTTTGCTGTAAAAAGTTCATTTCAGAGTTTAGGTTAAGATAGTTTTTCAAATAAATTGTTAACTTTTCCAAAGTGTATCCATGAATAACATTTTATTTTGCAAACATCTTTTAGGCCAATCTTTTTCTTATTTCACAGGAATAGTCATATATGTCATATATATGTAAAATAGGATTTGGTTCCACATGGTGTTTTTTACTGGCTGAAGTGGCAGACAGTTGGATCCTTCAGAAGAGGCTATTGAGGCTATTGTGCTGTGTTGAGTGATCGCCCCTTGTAGCATTGTGTCTCCCTACCACTATCAGAGCCTATTTCCAATATCACTAATTTTAGTCAGATAACACATCATTTGTATTTTCACACAAGAACAGGAAGAACATAATGGTCAGCACAGCTGCTCACTGTGTCTGTTTTCCTTCATTCCCTAGTTCCCTTTGACTAAGGACAATGGTGACACGTTTCCACTGTCATAAATGAAAAAGCAGTAGTTAATATGCAATGGAGCAAAGTGAAGCCCATATTTAGCATAAAAGAGTATCTGGCAAACACTTTGAGACAAGAGCTTTTATATTTTTAACAATTTTCAAGCACTAGTCTGAAGCTCTTTGCTTTCTGCTCACCCTGCTCTCACATGCCCGTGTTGGGAGCGGCCTAGCAGTCCCATGTTATCAGTAGTGGGTGACCCCAGACCAGCATATGGGCCAGAGGCAGCATGACCTACCTATCCTATGGAGAAGGCAGGCCAGCAAGTTGCAGTATAATAAATGCAGGCACATGATTTATCTCCTGCGTTGCTGTTGAGGAAAACAATTTTGAGAAGGATGTCTACAGGGAGAAGAAAGCAGAGGTTTAAGGCAAAATCTCAACGAGCGTTCTTCTCAGCTAGAGTTAACCATCACAGGGCAGCTCACTCTTACTCAGACATTAAAAGCTTGGTTGAAGATCCATGACCTGTGACAAAATGGTGTTCCTTCAGTGGGATTCACTGCATAAGAATCTTGCTATGGTGGCAAAGGGTAAACTGAGGTGAAACGAAAAATGTGTTGTATTAGATATTGAACAGTACTGGAGGCAGTCAAGCACAATTTCTTTCAAGCACGAACCAGACATTCATAAATTAAACATGGAAACAGAAGTAAAGACATTTTCTACAAGAAAAGAAATAAAAGGTCCCAACAAACCAGCAAATAAACAAACAAACAAACAAAAGGAATAGATCTGTTTACTTGTTTTCAATCAGACTATGCTCTCCTTCCTACCAGGAAACGATATGCATGACCATTAGAACTTACATGCTTTGTACTAACTGTAAGGGAGTTGCACATCAAACTAAAAGACCTAAATCCTCTGCAATACGAAGTCATAGACAGATAGGATCAAGGGTAACACTATGTTTTTAATGAAATCTTCAGAAAAAATCCCTTCAAACACGAATGCTTACTCAAGGCAGAAGTCAAATGTTTTAACAATGGAATAGAGCAATGGGAGCTCTATCTGACTGAACACTGTCCAGTTTTTTGTATGATTTTTCAGAAGACTGATGCAAAACTGAAAGAATTGAAAAGTAACTTTTTAAAAATCTCTCTTGCAGACCAATAAACCCAGTTATATTTTAAATTAGATTTCAACAAGAAAATAAGATTACATATTCTAAATACACCATACACAATGAAGAAATTATTATTAGTGTTTACATACTTCAGCAGGTAAGTACATCCAAGGATATATTAGAAGCTTGATACTTGCTAATGTAAATATTAATAGGAGTGAGGTGCACATATCACAGAGATAATAGGTGTAATTATTTATGTAGTGTAATATTAGCTGTATGGCTTTCTACATAATGAAAACTTTCATCTGTTAAAAAGCCACTTGGAAGTAACAAAAATAACCAAAGGGATTCAAAGTGTTACACAGAATTTAATTTTATGTCTAGGTTAAAAAGCTTTATTCTCTAAAGTATCGGTTCAAATGATATCACAGCCACTGAGGATTTTTATTTATTTCCTGTTCAGCTCAAAGTGTAGATCTACCTGAATATTTTCATAATATTGACAAAATACTTAAAAATCAACCTCTATGTGCAAATAACATTAGCCTTTTCTATGCTGCATCTAACACCAAGATTAAAACAGCAGCAATGTAATTGATCTGAAAGTTAAGTATCCCATTGCTGCAGATTCCTTAACCATTCAAGATACTGACTTCAATTTTATTTACTGCCAGGAAAATGCATTTTGCCTATAGAAGGAAACAAGTAGATATCGGAGTTTATATTACCACAACTCATAATATGCTTTCAAGGCAATTTTCCTAACAGAATTAGCAAGAGATACATTGTTCATAGGCTTTCTTCACCTTCCTCTTCCCTCTCCTCTCCTCTCCTCTCCTCTCCTCTCCTCTCCTCTCCTCTCCTCTCCTCTCCTCTCCTCTCCTCTCCTCTCCTCTCCTCTTTTTGTGTACTTTATCCTCCATTTAAAAAAATTAAATAAGCTTTTCTTACCCAAACAAATTTCAGTTAATCTCCAAAGACAACCAAGGTAATTTTTATCAGGAGTATTTCCATGTTCTGAATGATCCTTCAGCCGTTCAAAACATGAGGTTAGTCTACACAATAACATGTCATAAATTGATAAAATAAACTGCTGGATAAAAAGCTTCAATCAATACTTTATAGAACAAAGAAACACTTTATACTTCTTGAAGTATGAAAGAAACATCAGCATAAACCTAAACCAAAACAGTCCTGTACAAAAAGATATGATGCATCTGCAAAAAAGGAATAATAAGTTTTACAGAATTAATGTTTAAAAGGCAAGACAATGAAAGATTCTGAGAGTTATGGAAGGAAAGGTGACTTAAGGTCTATACACAATTGCCAGTGAAGACAAAGAGCATATAGGGAGGGTTTGCTAAAAGCATAAATGCAGGTGACAGTTAAAAGTGAAGAGGAGATTGAGTTAATAGGTACATATGACCTATGGAGTGAGCGGATAAGCATGTTCTAGACTGTGCAGATTAACATTGCTCAGGAAAAAAGGAAGACAAAAGAAATGTAATTTCAGGTGGTCTTAAGCATTAGCCTGTACTCAAGACATCCAGAGTGGTGCAACTGGAAAAGACCAAAACAGAAGATGATATCTGAGGGAGTCTGGAGGAGACAGTTAATCAACCAAGGTTGCTTTCAGATTAAAGATGGTTAATGGGTTGAAACACTGAGACTTTGGGCATTAAATGCACTCAGAGGCTCATGAACTAGAAATAATTTTCAGATAAACAGCAAATAAATTTGGGAAAACTAATGCAAATTTAAAGTACTTTACTATGAAGGCCCTATTTGAGATTTTTAAAACAGTTTAATTTCATTGATTTGATTATTCTAAGGAGGTAAAATTATTCTTTCTTTCAGTGTCATTTAAAATTCAAATAGCAATTGTGTCAAGAAACATAGAATTTATGAATGAAATTTCAGCTGCTTGGGTTGTTAAAGTGATGTGGCTGGGTTTCGGGGCTGCAGCTGTGTGCACATCTACTGTACTTAGGACATTAATTCCCCAGATAGTCCACAAACTCGTTATCTGGTCATCTGCATAGGTGAGAGAGTGGACTGTTGCATGATGTCCTGAGAAAATGCTAAAGTGCTAGCTCCCTTTAAAAAAAAAAAAAAAAAGTGTAGGATTAACAAGTCAGATGGAATATTGACAATGTATATAACAATATTTTTTAACTTGGGTTTTAAAAATATAATTCCTTAAATCATTCCAATGCAGTTACCCTCCTGACGTGTGTTTTCTTTGAAAAGAACTGGGGCTTTGAAGAGGAGATGATGCTAATAATTCTGACAGAATTCCTTTTTGACCTCTGAAGCTGTAAAAGATCCTCAGGCAAATATTCTTACTGTTACAGTATCACGGTAAATTGTTTAACAAGAAAAGATAAGATCTACATAAGACACCTGGATATAATAAACTATCCTCAGGGTAGAAAAAGGGTGAGAACAATGCTCTATGGTTCTCTGCTGTCATAAAACAGTAGGAAGATCAACACATTCTGTGGTTTGAAGAATCTGCTTGTCAGTGGCATACACATGTGCCATGTCAAGAGGAAGTGGCTGGTATAGTCAGTCCTTCCCATACACTATTTAAGCTATGCTCGAGTTATGACTTTCTCCTTAGTTTGACCCTGAATTTTCATAGGCCTTGAAATGACAATCATTACTTCAAATCTTAGGCATCACTAATTTAAGCTGTCGACCTGAAAAAATTTCAAATGATAGAACATTCTCTGGAGACCAAACCTTATGAGGAACGGCTGAGGGAACTGGGGTTGCTTAGCCTGGAGAAGAGGAGGCTGAGGGGGGACCTTATTACCACCTACAATTACCTGAAAGTAGTTTGTAGAGAGATGGGTATTGTTGTGTTCACCCAAACAACAGGTGATAGGACAAGGGGGAATGGACTCAAGCTGTGCCAGGGCAAGTTTAGGTTAGACCTTAAGAAAAAATTCTTCACTGAAAGGCTTATCGGGCATTGGAACTGGCTGCCCAGGGTCGTTGAGTCACTGACTCTGGATATATGTAAAAGATTGGTAGACGATGTGCTTAGGGATATGGTTTACTAGAGGACAAGTATGGTTGGACTCGATGATCTCAAAGTTCTTTTCCCACCTAGTGATTCTGTGATTCTGTAACTCTTTGGTTTACCAGTAGTATATGAATAGTAAATTTTTATCACACCATAGTTTACTACTTCCTTGGGTTTGGATTTGGTTTTTATGGGGCTGGTTGGTTGCTTTTTGTCCAGGGGTATATAAAATGCAGTTAAATTGAATTTTAAAATATGTTTGTACCATATGTAATAATTGAGATGTTCAGTCTTAAGGTTATCACATTAAAACTTTTGATATTAAAAAGTATAAAATGTATAGATGCTTGTGTTAGGCAAAACCATTTTGACAAACTGAGATGTAAACATTGTCTTTACTAAAGTGTTACTGAAATATTAATGCTCAAATGAGTAAGCCAAATAGAAAACATGTTTCATTTTATAGGAAGTGTAAGATAAATATTAGTGGATTTAATGGATTTTAACATAAATAGAAATCCCAGACTTTCTAGAAATATGTAACAATGTATTTTAAAGAAAGAATGTGATGGCTAGAACTATCTAGTGAATTCAAAGGTAAATATAATTTTATTACATGATACGATTTGATAGTAATTTTAGTAATAAAGTCATAGCTCATTTCTTAAAAAATACATTCTGTATAAAAAAGCAATAAAGTTTCCTGTTTCATAAATGTAGGTAATTACAAAATCAATTATGAAACTGAGGTTCAATTCATCCCTGTTTCTCATCTTGAGAATATCTAGAATGAAAACTTTTTAAGCTGTGTTACTTCTGACACCAGCCAAGAAACTACCAGCATTACATGACATAAAGACAAAAGAAATAAATCTCTTTTTTTTTTACATTTGACTGTAGCCCTTTCCTGAAGTTCCCCTGTTAATCATTCCCCCTCTACCTCTACTAATTTATGAGAAATCCTTTTTGGCATTTCAAGAAACTTTGAAATATCTCATTTTATTATTAAAGGATTCTCATCTGAAAATCATGAGTCAACATTGTAACCTAAATGAAAGCATTTTTTGCATGGAGGTATAGCTGTAATTGATTTTCATCAGATTTATTAAAGGTCTTGAAATTTAGTCAATTTCAGGCAGAACTGAAATATATGAAATTAAAATCTAGAAATATTGTTCTTTTGATACAATTAAATATTTTTTTCTCAAAACAAGATATTTTTAAAAGTTTCTGTTTTCTTGCTTTTAATTCCAGTAAAAATTCAATTTAAGAAGACCTGTAAAAAACAATATTTTAATGAAAAACATAGAGAAAATATTGAAATATACATTTAAACTGTTTTATGCTTTATTTTTCCTTTATTAAATTGTGATTTGAAACAGCATAATTTCACAAGCATTTAATAAACATCTACATATAATAATAGAATTCAGAATTCTACATGGGAAATAGTGCAGCTTTCACTACTTAACAGATAAAAATATTTCACTTCCTAATACCCTATTAGAATGTGATTTCTTAGAATCCAGCAAAAGAATTAAAACCAACACAACTTATCTCTAAACAATATAATATGCATCTAGACAGTAAAATTGTTTTACTGCAAGATCAGCATGGCTTGTCCTTACTCAAGAATATAGACATATTAATTGTTTACTATACATGCAAAGCATTAGTCAATCAAATAATAATATCATATAAATCATTGAGTTAAATAGCCATTATTGCAACTTAGTATTACTAAGGCACATGTACATAATTTTACCCACATGCCTAGCTATATGGTCTTTCTTTTTTCCAATAGTTATTACTAGTTTTAGCACTATTATTAATTTAGTGACATATCTATCAGCACAGATAGAATCTATTCCATTCTATTTCTATTTTTATATCACCTTCATAACTGTAATAATGATCAGCTTTCAGTGATGCATAAAGTATCATTAGTAATATTCTTCCTGTGCGTTTTACTCTCTCCCCCTTCCTAGATAACAATTATTGTGATATAAGATTTTTTTTTTGTAGAATAAAATGTAATGCATCCTTGACTAATAATGCACCAAAAGACAATTTAGCTGTTTAATTCCTGTAGACCTTTGGAGCTTTGGCTTGTAACAAGCATTGGGATGTCAGCTATTTTTAATTTTATGAGTATTTGTCTTATCAGTGCAAAATTCATTGATCACCTTTTCTAGTAGAGCAACCATAACAGTAGATTTTATTTTACCCTCTTTTTCAGTTGAACTGTTTGTTTCTTTAGTAAGAACTGCTAGCAAAAGATCATAAATAACTCTGGGGTTCATGGAGAGAGTTCTGTATGGGCCCAGACTAAAGACACTTAAAATCTGGCAAGCAAATATATCACATATACACCAGCTGCAAGGCTTTTGATCCATTAATGTAAAAAAATATTCCTTTTGCGTTCCCTTCTCAATTCACACACACTTAATAAAACAAATGAGGAAAATAATTACATGTTTGAGAGAAAGTTGCCTTTGTGTTATGAAAAATGTACATCTGAGACAGAAAAATGCAAAGAAATCTGAATGAATCAGGGCTATACAATTGCCTTAAAAAATGCAATAACAACATTTAAATGTTGATGTCATTAATGAGAACCACAAAGGGAAATAAAATACTGAGAACCCAACACTGACTTCTGAATAAGGTAAACTTAATATCAAGAAGTTACAAGTATACTACACCTTTAAAAATGTTAACACATTTCTTACCTCCTAGAGAAAGGGCAGAAAAGGCATCTATGTAGACTTATAGAATGTATGATTGTTTTAATTCATTTTACAAATTAGATTACATTCTAGCTTCACGCTGTTCCCCTTCCCCAACATTCAGTATATTGAAATTACTATGAATAAGATTTATAAAAGGATTTAATTGCCTATCTCCTTTTGAAATCTCAGCCTTGCTCTGAGTCTCTAAATCACAACCATCAGGCTTAACTACATCTTCAGGCATAATCATATGCAAGAGTGGAGGTGAATGAATGGAAGCATCCTTTGTGTACACCAAAGAGGCACCCTGATTCAAAAACAGCCCTCTGAATAATAGTACCAGCTTCTCAGTCATTCTGGAGTAAAAGTCAGGTAGTCCAACTCGCTGGTATTTTTGTCACAAATGTGACAGCAGTAAAAAAGTATTTTATACTTGGATTGCGTTATACACAATGAATATAGTATATATTATACTATAATATAGTGTATATTGTATTATATATATTTAACATGTATGCAACAATATAGTCTATATTATACTATAATAACTGTGTTTCTAATACCATGCTATTTGGTTTTGACCAATGTTTCAGTAAGTCATTGTTAATGCTTGAATTGGATGGTACGGTAGAGTAAAATGAACTGATAGGATATTCTCAGCATAACATAATGCATATTGTACCACAGGATTTGTAGCTCCTGAAATTGAGGCATTTTCAGTTCACAACTTACAATTTAACTAGATCTTCATCTAGAAATTGCAACACATCTTGCCATAAAGGCTACGAGTAACAAAGTACTTATAATTTGAAGTTCTGAATTATTTTTCAGAAGCTAATTACAGTGTCTGTTAAAAAATTTCCTTTTATCCCCATCTATTGAAACATTACACAAGCCATTAGGTAAGTCAGTGGATTAAAAGAACTCAATGATCATTTAAACCTTGACTCCCAGCTGCCTATCTGTCTGACCTGCGCTGTGTTTCACGCACCAAGCTCTGGGTGTTTGGGACTGAACATGTCCAGACAGCTTGATTGCTAGCAGAACTTTAACAACTTTAACTCTGCCTCCTTATGCCAGGGGAAACCAAGCCATGAAGCAAGTATTCCCTCATTAGTTCACAGTAAAATCCATGAAAGAAACCTTCTCTTGCAAAATTTTAAGACTTTTTTTTTTTTTTTGGAAACCTGCTATGAGACTGCTCCAAGGTAGTCAAAGTGCTGAATAGGATCTATCTAGAACCTTCCTTAGAACAAGCTCACTTTAAGGCTAAAACCAGCTAAGATAAGGTTACAATCTTAGAAAATACATTAAAGGAAAAAAAAAGAATCAAGGAAAGGGAGAAGGGAAGGGAAGGGAAAGGAAGGGAAGGGAAACATATATTTTGCTTGCAATGGGTTCCACTACATGTAAAACTCGGGATGGTCATTAAGAGTGCTACACCAATGTGCATGCCTTCCCTTTGGCATGAGGCAGTGTTTAGAGAGAATAGTAACAAGAAACATAGTTTTATCTTAAGTAAATGACAATTAAGAGAGGTCTTCCAGGTAACTAGGCAGCTACTTGCAAACGTGTAACTTGGTGGCACATTGACGGTGATTATGGTGGCTGTTAGCTTTTGCTCTTAAAATGTAAAGCTGCAAAGTTGCTGAAGAAATGTTTGACTAATATGGGGTTTGATTATAAAAATGTGTCTTTCTTTCACTGCTTCATGTGTGCTATCACTTTTTACTTAATTTCTTGGACACATGCTTGTGTAAATTTAATAAAGATATGTACATATAGACCCTATTTCACCAAGCGGTAGTACATCTTCAAATTATTTTTATATCTTGACCTCTATTTTGTATGAACCTGATGTGTGTAAACATTAACGAAGTCTAAAGGTTTTTTTTTTATTTTCCACCATAGAGATATGAAACATGAACATAAAGTTTTCTGTTTATCTTGGGACAACAGTCCCAACACTGCTGATGAAGCAACTGCAGAAAAAAATCCCATCCATCCCATCAATGAAATAAACCAAACAAATAGAAAAATCCACTACATTTTGTCCTTTCAGGTTACAGTGACAAGAAAAGGTAGTTACTCAGTTTTATCCTATATATTAGATTCTACCTTAGGGCAAATGGACTACTAGAGCAAATTGTGAAACAGTTGGGTTTTTCAGCTCTGTTCTTTTCAAAGGCTTCCTTATTCCCCTTTGAGGATAAAGATATCCTCAAATTTTATTTTTGTACTTGAAACTTCAATTATACCATTTCTTTCTGAGACCAAAGAATCAGCATATTATTCACAGTATGTATAAATTTGTAAGTCAGTAAAGAAGTAATGCTTTCACTGCATCTTTGTTCCAATAATAGATACATGGTTGTTGTGGTCAAAGAATCATATTGTCACTTGTACAAATCATTGAGATAACTATCCCTCAGAGGCTGGAGGAGCCTATGGTAAGGTTTTGTTATTTGTTTGGGAGGTTTTGTGTGTGTTTTGTTTTTCCTGAAATTTCTAATGCTTTTTCCAGAAAGTTCCTTGTGGAAGACAGAAGGAGAGAATGAAGGATAAAAGAGAAAGGAAAAATAAAAAAAAGAAAAAAAAAAAAGAATCACCTAAGCAGCAATAGGAGACTTGAGCAATTACTGTAACTACTGTAGCATGTTATCCTATTACTACTAAGTACAAAAGTTTGGGAGCTTTTGCTTCCAAAATGTAATGTCAGACAAGAACTGGATTACAGCTAAAATTTTTTAATCTTCGGAGTACAGAAGTCCAGCATTTTTATAATAGCATGTGAGCAGTGATACTCTATTGTCAGTGACAATGCTACAGCGTTTCAGTTAACTGGCACTAGCTGCAGTTTGTATCTGACATTCGAGATAGTGTTATTTAAGCTTCATCTTCTGGAAATTATTATTAACAAGATATTTCTATGAGATTAAATTTTAAATAGTGCTTATAATCAATTTATATAGTTTAAAATGGTGATTTTAAGCAATTTGTAACCCATATTCCTGCGATATCTGATGTTTCACAGGAACTCCTTTACTGGATCTTGTGGGGAACATTACTACTGAGGATAAGGACAAGGCAGAGATTCTCGATGACTTCTTTACATCTGTCTTCAAGTGTCAGACCAGTTATTCTCGGGGTATTCAGCCTGCTGACCTGGAGCAGAATAAACCCCCCGTGATTGAGGTTGAAACAGTTAGAGACCTACTGTTCCACCTGGACTGTCAAAAGTCCTTGGGGCCTGAAGAGGTTGCTCAGGGAGGTGGTGGAGTCACCATCCCTCAGAGTGTTTAAGGAAAGATTAGATGAGGTACTTAGGGACATGGTTTAGTAAGTAATTTAGATGGTAAGGGGACAGTTGGACTAAATGATGTTGGAGGTCTTTTCCAACCTTAATGATTTTATGATTCTGTGAAAACCCTCAAGGGCATCCCAAGCACTTCAAGGATCACAAGTATCTCTGTATTTACTCTGAGTCATTCACAGTGTGATCTAATGAGAGTTTCAATACTGGAAGGCAAGAGTTTAATAGCCTGTTGAAAAAAACCAGAACACCCAAATATTGATGGATAAAAATATCAGTAGGAATTTGTAGCAAAATTATTACCTCATATTGGCTAAATTTAAAATTCTATGTTTATATTCTCTCCACTTAAATGGCTTGTTTGGTAGTAGCTGGACATGGTGGGGCAAATTCTATCATCTGTTATTGAAGACACCTGTCAAAAGTGTACAAAATCAAATTAAAATTCATCTGAGAGAAAGTGTAAACAGGAAGAAAAAATTACATTGGTGATAAGAGCAACCACAACAGAACTTAAAGAGAATATTTTTTTTCTTTTTTTCTTTCTTATTCCTTTTTTTTTTTTTTTGCCCCCCAAGATGAGCAACCTGGTCACATAAAGATAGATCTTCTGAACTACAAGATAATAAAGAGTAATTATAGGGAAAAAAAGGTAATGGAGATTTATGAGTTTTATTGGTTACTTTAAGTGCAAAAGTTCAAGAGGACTAGTTAGTATGTACCTGAATTTGATATTTTTTTGTTTCAGATTGAAGTGGCTCTTGTAGCAAAACCATAAATTACTGTGATGGTTTGTTCCTGGATGCAGGCCAGATGCCCACCAAAGTCACTCTATCACTCTCCTTTTCAGCTGGACAAGGGAGAGGCCCAGGAGTTAAGATAAGGACAGGGAGACATCATTCCACAGTTAGTGCCATGGGCAAAACAGACTCAGCACAGAATAAAGGACATAAAACTAATTTATTACACTACACTACACACACAGTGACACCAGTGTTGGATAATGAGAAACGTGACCAGACCACCCCTCCTTTCTTAGCAGACTTCATTTTAGTCATGATTTTGCTCACTTCTCCCCCCATCATTGTGGCACAGGGAAGGGCAGGGAATGGTGGAGGGGGTTATTCCCTTCCCCTGCTCCAGTGTGGGGTCCCACGCACAGGAGACGGTCCTTCATGAGCTTCTCCAATGTGAGTCTTTTCCCACAGGGCTTCAGCTGTTCACCAGCTGCCCCAGTGTAGGTCACTGCTATAGGGTGCAATCATAAAATCATAGAATGTCTTTCAGTCTCTCTGGCTCAGAGACTGAGAGACAGTCTCCAGCCTGGTCCTCCATGGGGTCACAATTACCACCCATCAAGCCTGCTCCTGCGTGGATCTCTCTATCTCTCATCTCTGTCTCTCTCTCTCCACAGGTTGCAACTGCTTGCTCTAACACAGGTCACAGCATCTTCTGTATGTCTCCACCTGCTCCAGCGTGGGGCCTCCCCATGGGCTTCAGAGAGGGTCTGTGCTCAGATCCTCTTCCATGAGCTGCGGGGGGACACCGACTCCACCATGGTCTTCTCCACGGACTGCAGGGGAATCTTTCTCTGCAGTGACTGCAGTGCCTCCTCCCCCACCTTGTTCCTGGACAGTTTCTTACATCTTCTCACACCCTTCTCTGGTAGCAAAAAAATCTGCTTGTGTTTTTTGGGTTTTTTTTTTCTCTTAAATGTGACTCACAGAGGTGCTTTAACCATTGCTGATGGGCTCGGCCTTGGTCAGTGGCAGGTCCGTCCTTGAGCCCAGCTGGTATTTGCTCTGTCAGGCCTAGAGGAAGCTTCTAGCTGCTTCTCGCAGAAACCACCCCTGCAGGCACCCCCACCCCTCCCTCTTCCCCCCCGAAGCTTCCTTTGTTTCCTTCTCATTTGTCTTTTTCTTCCCTCGTCTTCTCTTGTCTTTCGCCTCTGAAAAAGTCTGTAAAATAGAGATGATTTGAAGTCTATTTAAAAAATCTTCAGCATTGATTCATCCATTCAGGGAGAAGAGTGTTCCAGATCAAATGGATCACTGCAAATATCGAAACCATCCCAAACCAAGGAGAACATGAGTATGGATCACTGTAAAATGATCCACTGTGCTACCACCTAAAAGCTCTGTTGAATAAAATAGTTGCTTTTATAATAGGCTAACATAAGTTTCCAGGTGGACTAAAGATTTAGAAAGTTATTCCTTGGTTGGTAGTTACCATGACTGATGTGACAGCATAAGTAATTTTATTAAATAATTCCTGTGCTTTATTTTAGTTATTAAATGGCTTGTGGCTCTTTTGAAATAATGATTTTTAAATTATTAAAAATCACTTTCATATTTCACTTTGACTTTTGTCAGCTAATTTTTTTATTAAGGTTCTACCTGTCTTGAGTTCAATAATCAGGTTTTCACATCATATAACTTTCTCTTTTCACCAAGCAAAGATTATAAAATGGTAGTGACTTGAGTAGAACTGGTTGTATCCTTCTGGAAATAGGAATGTGTATCTTCTTAGTTCTCTCTCATTTGTGCTGAATGATTGATCTGTATCCCACTTGATAACTTGCAAACAGTTCATCTCCTTAATTTTTCTAAGGGTGTTTTCTTGTCCACAACATATGCATGTCTAATTTGCCTAAGTGTGACATATGGCTTTCCAGAACACTCGTTTTGTCTGTAAGCTTATGTGTTATAGACAGATTTGGAAATCCTGCTGCACTCTTTCTTCTACTGTGTCATTGAGTGATTGTGTGCTGCACAATTTGACAACCTCCTCTATCAGCTCATCAGAATAACCTGCAACATGCATAATAATTACAGCTTCATTTCAGGAAATACATAAGAAAGGGTCAGAAATGTGTCAATCTGTCTAACTTCTTCTTCCATCACATCTGTTCTACTTAGTAGTTGGACAGAGTGGGACTGCCTTATAAAATAATAATACATTTTTAAAACTAGAGTAATCTTTTATGCTGTCACAGGGCTCATTCAATGTTATTCTATAACCTGTCTTTTTGAGAATTTCCTTATAAAATGTGATATTTTAATAATATTATATGAAAATCATTGTGACCGCATTACCATACACACAGAGTTGTCCTCCACCAAGACTTGAATTAATACAGGATAAAAAGTTTGGAGTAAAAGTTCTGTGTAAAATTGAGCATTATTTAGTGGGCCACAGTTAGTGTGAACATTCTGATCATAAAAGATTTGCAGGTTTTTAAAGCTTGTTATAGATACCAGCTATGTCTATGTAGCACCAGAGGCACATATGTGGACGTTTAAAAAATCACAGCAATTCTGTTAACTTTCTGGAGTATTTAACAATTGTTTTAATGAAGGGTCTCTAGAAAGTTTATTAACCTTTTTGTAAGTATGAATTTAGTAGAAATTATTCCCTCTAAATCTTTGTGTATACACAAATCACATTAATTCCATTTAATAACTGGTCATCAAATATTTTCCTTATTATTCAGAAGGCCATTCAGAATGACACTACACTTCATTCTTCTCTTTAATTATACAACTAGACATGCATATACGTGATGCACACTGCATAAACCTGCATAAATATATTAGAATCTTTCATGTTATTACTACAAATGATACAAAACTTATTCTTTGTCTGATAAACTTTAGGAAATGCTGAAGAAAATATTTTTGGTTATTTCTATTTCTCCTTAAACTTTTTAATTCAATTGTTGGTTTTTTCTTTTTTTTAAAGTAAAACTTCAAAAGTTATTCATAAAAATAGGAACAGCAAGTTGTAATATTATCAATAATACACACCTATTAACAAGTATATGAAAATAGTCCCCAAAATGGTCAGCTCCTACAGCATGTAGAGAGAGGAACTTCTAAGTGTACTTTAAATTAGAGCCCTTTAAAACATAGGTGCATTCAGGGGAAACTATCTTTCTCACAATAAAGCTGCAGAAAGAAAAGCTGACATTGCAATAGACTTGTCAGAACTATTTTATAAGAGGCAATCTATTTTCCATCTGATGAGAAAGCTAACGTCAAGGACACAGAGAAAAAAAAATACGTTTAAAGGAAAGCAAGCTTCTTTTTCAGATTTTGATTTACACTGAGCAAGAAAAATGTTAAATGTTGCAGTGAGAAAGCTGATGAAAAACTGTCTTCAGTAGGTCTGTTTTTGTATGAGTCCCCATGGTAGAAAAGCAGCCACTGGTGTATTTTTCATTTTCACTGAGACAAAAAAGAAATAAAAGACCAGTGATTTTAGGACCTATGTGCTAAATTTTGTATATGTTTATTAAATTATATTGTTATGCTATATCAAAGAAGTATCAGTGATGGGATTGAACTTACTGTAGATATTTACATAATGCTAAAAGTCTGACTCACAAATCTGAATAACATTGCTGACCAAGTTCTTTTTATCTTTTCATTATGTAAACAAGCACATTAGAATAAAATTCTGGTCTTTTTTCTTTTCCCCCCCCCCCCCAGGGCACTCAGGACAGAAACATGGATTTCTGACTAGGAACATGGACTCAAACATGCTGCCATATTTGGTTATTCAGTAGTTGCTGAGTTGAAAGCATCCGGGAAAGATGCTTTCTCAGTTGCAAAAAACCAGTATGTATTCTGAGAAACTGACTGCATGATGTTCTTCAGAACTAAAATTAAAAAAAAAAAAAAAATCAAAAAAACCACCAGACAATCTTTGATTGAAAAAACCCCAGTTTTCCTACCCTTCTCTTTTGGAATATTTATACATATATAGTGAAGTTTCTCTGACTACTGTCTGAGACACTCAAAATGTGTCTATGAATATGTATGTCTATATAAATGTAGATGTATGAGTGTGTATGGATATGTATATTTATTCTTTGAAATACTGGGATAAGAATTTTAATCTCTAGTGGCCACAGAGGTCCTTTCAACTCATTTGTTTTGGTCGCCTTTTTTTTGTTATCATGTTTTAGAAAATGCTAAGTGGTGCAGTAGCAAAGCGGTAGCTCTGTGGTAGTTTATGACAAGTATGGCACCGAGTTATTTTTAATTACTGTAGTTTCTTTTTTAATATCTTCTTATAGCAGATATTTTGTCAATGTGACAAAATGTTTAATGTTTAGCAATGTGACTTGAAATCAGTAAAGCATGTTGATTTCACTTCATCAGATCTGATATTTTCTTACAATTAAAAAATAATGAATTGTTTCTTGAGTCATAGGATGAAAGTATATGCAATTTTCATTCTCTTAAGACAGCAAAGATTTTTGTAGTCAATTATAGTGGTGCTGCAAATCTAACTAATGTCAGTAATGGTAATTTATTTTGATTCATTGATGAAATTTTAACAATAAACTCTTATCTCTTATAAGTGTTCACTCATAATAGTGAACATAGCGTGTTCACTATTGCCTGTAACAGATAATTTGAGGGAAGAGATGGACCTGTTTTCTTTCCTAGGGATATCAATTCCAAGGATACAGAATGTCATTCACAACCAAACTAAAGTTGAGAGTAACATATACTAGCAAGTCCCTCAATTTTCTTCATTTTTTTAATTAACATTTTTATTGTAGAAAAACATCAAACAGGTAATTAACAAACTTTGTGAGTTTAAAACATATTTGTGCTAATAGGCATAATTCAGACCATCCATAATTCATTTTAAAAACTCAATACCATGATTACAGATATTGTGGATCAAATTCTTGCTTCTTCACAAATTCCCATTAATTTTGAAATTAATTGGAGAAATAGATAGTTAAATATTCATCTTAATTATAAAAATGTATAAAAAGCTTAAGGGCAAAAATTAAGGGAAAATTGGTAGTTGGGAATTAACTTTGTTAAAGCCTTGATGTATATCTCAAATGGTCCTATACTACTCTGTAGAAGAGTTAATCAGAAAATTAACATGCTGATAAATCCTCATGCTCCAGGACAGGAAAAATTAAACAGTGTCTTACTTGGTCTAGGTCCTGGTTTTTGAAGGGCTTTCATAGCATTGTCCTGTTCTACTTTTGACTAAGAGAACAATTCTTTACTTCTGCAAAACGTTTAAAACTATTGGTGGGTTAGTTGAATTTAAAATCACAAAGAAATCATGCTCTCCTCTCCCACAGTTCCATCTGACTAAAAGTAATCTTATTGATATTAACAGATTTGTAGCTCTTTGCCTACTACCTCAGCAGGAATGTTAAAAAAGCCCCTAGATATTTCAGCAAGGACTCACTCAAATGGGATCAAATTCATTCTGGTTGGACTGCCAGAACTTTATGGACTGAGAGACATACTCCTTTGTTGTTTGCACACAACAGCTTATCAAAAATTTGAAAGCACTTACAGAAAGTCCATCAAATGTTTTCTGTGACAAATTTAAAGACAAACATTGATCTTCTAATTCAATAAATCTGAGTTTTGTTTTTTTTTCATGATAACTTTAATAGATTGATACCAGATAAATATGTAAGCTCATATTGCTTTCTTTCTTTGTACAGTGCTATGACTGAGTAGTGATATTACTCAATAATATACTTAAAGGGCTTTTATTAAGCTTTTCAGAAAATGTTCCTTAAATACAAAAAAAAAAAAAAAGAATTTGCAAATATGTAGTCCTGTGACTTGTTCAAACTTCTGTTTCTTTCCTCTAATCATGTATGTTAAAGCTGACAAGAGTAGCCATCTTCTTGTGCTTTACATGATTTTAACCAGGCACATTCTGCACATCAAGGGGCTACAGTATAAGCCTAAGATTCTACAGAATAATCAGGAGTTTATTTTACAAAAGAGCTCTAAATATGTCATTAAGCAAGTAAGAAATTTTCAAAAGCATCTAAGCAGATTAGGTTTCTAATTCCCATTGACTTTAGGATAGTCAGATGTCTTCGAGAGCTAAGAAATTGAACATATGACATGACAGATGATGCTTGAATTATCAGAGTGGAGTGACATCTCTAATATTATATCAAAAAGCTGATCTCTTTGAGTTGTGGGGAGTAAAAGTTGGTTGGGCAGAGGTGAAAGATCTGTGGAAAGATGGAATAATCTAAAAGGTAATTAATGAAATATGTTCATGTAAGGTATGAATGAAACCTTTAACGCTGTTATAAATACACTAGGATGAATACTATGGCACTTGCATAAAGTCAGGGTACAGCACTGCAAGACTGTCTCTTTTATCCAGTGTGATTTACTTCATAAAATTTTATAAACAATGACAACTTTGAAAATTAAATCAATATCAGGAAGAAAAGCTTATCACAGGTAACACAGGATGACAATTTCATCTTACTGTAGAGAAGCTAGCTCAAAACTACAGACAAAATGCTAAGACGAAAGAGAGGGCTTGATATGTTCCTACATGCACTATTCTGTGGTCTATCAACTTGACATTTTGTAGAAATCACGACTACAGTCTGAATTAAAGAACTCTATCAGACACAGTTTTTTGCTGTTGTTTTTGGTGAAGTTCACAAAGAATGTTCTTAGCTCCCAGGTACTGTCCAGATTTTCTTTGGCAATTGAAACAAAGATTTCCTGTCTCTAAAATCTGACTTCCACAAAATTCAATGAGCATTGGGTCAGATATTGGAAATTTTCCCACTGTGGAATATTTATTTGTAAAATTACCAGCTGCATTTGTCATGACCAGTAGGATCTTAAAATTGCAGTACCACAAAAAAAAAAAAAAAAAAAAAAAAAAAAAAAAATCAAGCCAAATCTTCAGGCTTAACTATGTAAAATAAGACATCACTGAGATGACTACCTGACATCCCACTGAGATTACCACCTTTTCCTTCTGTTTACCAGTGGTAGCAATTTCATATGTCTCCTTCTGAGAAAGTTTTTCTCTGTGTCGAGGTCCATACTTTCATGATACTCATACTAATAACAGATTTCTGTGTGTTTTCTAGTTGAAGAAAATCTCTCTATATATATATGTATACATGTATCTAAATCTGACTGTATAATACTTATTTCTTTTTTCCTTATTACAATAGTAATAGGGAAACAGGCAGACAAAAGCCATATAGAAAGGGGCAAAGCCTTCATGGTAAAACACTCAACCCATGAGACGTATGAAGCAACATCATGTACTGTATGCTAACTCCTCAGTCTACAAATCATATCTTGTTTCCGTCCAATACATCTGTTATTCTTGCAAATTAAATTAAAAACCTAGAGCAGAGAAACAAATGAGAAATGGGATAAATCCAGAGTTTTTCAGACTCACTCCGTTTGGCTTGAAACCTCTTTTCATTATAGTGGGTTTCATTTGCAAGAAAGCTTTAAATGAGACATAGAAACCCCAGAAGAAGTGAGTTCATTCCCACTTTCCCTGTAAAAATGGTCACATCCACACCAATAATGGGCTGCTTCTCCTGACAGATTTGCCCTGAGCTCCTGGCTACTGATGTTCTGCCAATACCAGGTTATACATGGAAAGCTGGAGGTACACATGCTGCTCCTACTTGAAGCTTTTTAATGGCATAGTGTTTGCTGGACACCAAGTGGAATATAGATGTGCTGTATGTCAGGAAATTGTTCTGCCTTCAGACTGAAGAATTTTTTTCTTTGTTTGCTTTTTTTTTCCCAAGAAGTCTGTGTATATTGCAGATAAATTTATAAGGTTTTGCCTCCAATCTTTCATTTGGAAAACAGGATCCCTTTTTTATGTGGCCACTATTTCCTCCAAATAATATTTGCCTGTGATCTTTGAGCACACTCAGTACTGGTGTGAACACAGATCCCTAAAGTGCAGAAAAGTTTCATAGAACTACCTTGAAGAAAAGCTGTCATAGCTCCAGCTTTTCTTTCGCATGACTTTCCTGCCCACACCTCATCCTCCCCCTACAAACAGGAAATTTTTCATTCTTCTGAGATTTTCTTAGATCTTATTGAGCTACAAAAACCTGTAAATCCTGTACAAATGGCCATGGCACCTGCACAGGTCATCTGTACAGCAAAAGTGCATTGAGCGATATATCTCAGACTGGGGACTTTTGAAGCAGCAGCTGTGGATTTCTTGCAACACTCTGCAGTGATGAAGATAGTTTCCTTAGTAGAAAAATGGTAAAGCATCCCAATGTATAGTACAGGGAAACATCTTGGCAAATCTAAAGGTGTTCTTGCTATGACTAATATAATCATTCTTGCCTGTTTTTTCTATACTGAGAGCTCCCCTCCATATTTTCAGTAGTAAGAGAATTAATTTGAGGGAAAGGGATTCCCCGAATTTTCTTATTCTGTCACTTTCTCAGCCAGCCAAATAGTATTAACAAATTCTTAAACATTATGAGATCTCCATTTTGGGGGATTGAATAGATTTCTTGTAACATCTCCATCCTCTCTTCCATACATAGCCAGGCATGGCATCAAGACTTTTTAGTAGTTTCTTTGCTTTTTCTTTGTTTTTTGGTTTTGTGTTTTGGGTTTTTTTTTCCCTTTATATTCTGTTTAATTACCTATCTCGAGCAGGCAGTTAGGTAACCAAATAAATGTGCTTTCATACTTAATGGCACCCCAGCTAAGAGAAATACAGACAATAGCTGTTTAGGAGTTTAGATATCAGACAGTGTTTTCCAAGTAGAGATTTTGCCAGTGAAGACAGGAATGAGAAAAATCTATAGGTTTTTCTTTACAGTTAATTAAGCACCTACAAGATTTTGTTTTGTTTTATTTAATAGGGTTTTTTTCTTAGGAAAATCAATACAATTCCATGATGAAGTGTTGCTCACTGGTACATTTTTGGTTTTGCTCCTCCCTTGCATTGTTATCTATGAAATATGGCCGCATTTTTTATTATCCATTTCAGGTTCTTCAAGCTTCAGTATAGCTCTCTGATGCAACAGTTAATACTCAATTTAAATATAAATATCAGTCTATCTCCATTTCTGGCTAGAATCATTGATTTAATTTCCTAATGACAGAAGAATTAAGTAATAGGCCCTAAGTAGGAATGCAGGCAGCCATGTGAAACCATGTGCCAAATTGATATTTCAGCAACTCTGATAACTTATTAGGATTATGGCCATGGGATGTCATGGAGCTGAATGATAAATCTTCATTCCACTCCTTTCCTACTGCTTCTTTGAAATTATTTTTCTATTGCAAAATTAATTGGCATTTGTGTTGACAGTCAGTGTCATCTTTGGTAATGTTTAAATTAAGAAATTTATAATGTTACTAAATGTTGTGAAAAAGTAAAGGAAATCATTTTGCACAATAACCAAGTGCATAAAGGGAGCTGGAATCCATTTCACATAGAGCCAACATCACATAGGGCCGTCTGACACATCATTAAACTCATTCATGGCAGGATACAGCATTAAGTATTGTGTAGGCCTATAAACAGGGGAAATTTCACAAAAGATGGGTAAATTGAAAAAATATGTTTAGAACTGCAGGCCCAAGAGCAGAAAGTACCAATAGAAGCAGAACAAATGCATCTGAAGGCTGAAATAAACTTTTGTCTGCCATGAGGATTTTGAGGAGGAAGGTTTAAAACACAATGTAGTCATGAATCTCCTGTAAAATATTCATGGCCATATATGATTTCAAGTTATTAAAATTGGTCAGGGAGATTTTAATAAGAAAACCAGTGTCAAAGAAGCATATAGGTTGTATTTTCTGATTTCAAATGAACAAAAATTTTGAAATGAGTTAACGGCTGTGCAGTTAAATTATCTCCCATTACACTCAGAAAGAGTTTTATTCCTGATTTCAGAAGGACCAGATAAACATCCTATCTTACCATCTTCCTGAAAAATATCCCTGATCCTATGCAGCCCTAATAGAAGTTGATGCTTTTCTCTTTCATCCTTGTAGTCCACTAAATATTGACAGAGCTGCAGAGACTTCAGTTGAAAACATCCAACTTGCATATATTTTGTTCTACTCCCTTACTCTAGATTTTATTCCAGAAAAATACTATAGAGGGTTTGGGGTTTTATCCATTTCATTTTGCTTCACCGAAAAAAACATAGTCTTTTCTGATTGTCTTGAATATAAAACATGCTGGGAATGCTCCTTGTTAGCAATGGTGTAGCTCTATTCCAACCTTAGGTTCTTAAAACAGGTTTTGTATTGTTTTTTTGTGGTACTTAAAACATGGAGGAAAAAAAATCTACCCAAAATATTGACAGCATAATTCCTGAAAAAAACACTAAGGATCAGGGTCAGCATCCTGAAAAGGATTTGTTAAGCACTATATGGAAGCAATATAATTTGCAGAACTATGAGGCTGTTGTTCTTTTTCTGTATACTGTGATTTCTGTGATTTTCCACTGTACCTAAGGAATCTGATTCTGGACAAATGTCTTTGAAAAATAATGCAGACAAAGTGTTTTGAAAACTAAACTTCCAGGTAGAGAAACAGGGTTGATACTTCATAAACGAGGTATGTACCTTCTGTGAAGCAACGCTGTTCCAGAATTCATTTGTAAGTTTGCAACAAAAGACTACACATTGTCTCTGCTGCAAGAAGAAACCAGGGACTGGATTGGGAGGTTTGGGTGTACTTGCCAATGGCAGAAGAGTTGGAGCTAGATGATCTTTGAGGTCCTTTCCAACCCAAAGCATTCTATGATTCTGTGATTCTGTGACTCTGTGATTCTATGACGTATAACTGTTGAATGTATATTTCAAGGCCCACCCCACAAAACTAAACAAATTAACTAAAAGAAAAGATTTAGTTTACTCTAACACTGTGTCTCTGGGCAGTTATGATATTTGAATATGTGAGGGGAAAATAAGCTTGTAATAGTGATCAGGGTGCTTTTGGTTCTAAAATTAATATAGTACTTTGCCTACAGAATTTATACTTCCAGATACTTTTTCAAATATTAAGAAATAGGATTGGAGCTGGTGACCTTCAAACATTGGCATACACATTTAGTGAAGACCGTCTGTTTAGTTAACTCTAGAGTGTCTACCAATTGAGCTGGCCCTGCCCAATCAAAACTTCCACATACTTTAAAGGGAGATAGAGTACCCATAGCCTGTATGAAGAATATGTTGAGGTAAGCAGTCTGGGTTAGCCCTGCTTCAGGCAAAGGCAAACTAATTTGCAGGATTGTTTTTGCACTTGGTGAGTGATGTAGAAGGATGGGGAAGTTGGATGTGTGCCCCAAGAGGATCTGATTTTGAATGCGAATAGCCAATATAGGCAATAAATTAGAAATTCTATGATTGAAATTGTTAAATAACCCTGCTATTGTATGTTATTATTGTTACAACTGCTATATGCTGTATCAATGGTATTACAGTAACAATCACACAAATTAATGAAGGATGAGTGCCATGATGATGAAACTAGAACTGGCCTCAGCAATTGGCACCCAGAAACTTAGAAAAATCAACACATTCAACTTGCAGACTGCAAGCATTGACAACACCAGATACACCTGTCACAAGTCCCAGATGTGGCAGGCAACAATCCAACAGCACACATCATTGTACCTGCCCTGAGAGACTGTTATGACATATGGAGCCCAAAGTAATGTACTAAATGAATAGACGTTTTAGAGGGATGTCTTATAGAATAAGGGAATAATACCTGTGTGTGTATCTATCTATATATATTTGTGTGAGTGTGAAGATGGGCAAAATGGTGGTGCATAAGGGAATTGAAAGATCTGGGCATAACATAGATGGTATAGAATAAGGGGTCGATAATGTCCTGGGTTTGACTAGGACAGAGTTAATTTTCTTTCTAGTAGCTGGTGCAGTGTCGTGTTTGGGAGTTATGGTGGGAGCAGTTTTGATAACATCCTGATGTTTTTAATTGTTGCAAATCAGTCAGGAGCTTTTCAGCTTCTCACGCTGTCCTGCTAATGAGAAGGTGAGGCTACCCAGGAAACTGGGAGGGGACACAGCGAGAACAAGTGACCCAAACTAACCAAAGGGGCTATTCCATATCAATGACATCATGATCAGCATAAAGGGGGGCTGGTGGGGGAGGAGCACATGGTTCCTGGACACATGACATGGGGACGGTCCAGTTTTGGGATGTCTCTGAGCAGTGCAGTCTGAGTTTTGCAGTTTGGTGGGAAACTGCATTATGTATCACTAGTTCTGTATATTTTACTATAAAGTCCTGTTAATGTTTTTCTCCCTCCCTTTGCTGTCCCAATAAACTGTCCTTATCCCAAACCATGAGGTTTGCCTTTGTCTTCCCTTTTCTTTTTCTTGCCCCTCAATTTTCCCCTTCCGGTGGGAGTCAGCAAGTAACTGTCTGGTGCTAAGCTGCCAGCTGGGGTAAAACCATGACTTCCCTGTATGAATTAAAAAGAAACTTGCATTAGTAAAAGAGATACCTGATACATCCAAAATAGCTGAAGCTATTTGAGACATTAATTCTTTCTTCAGATACTGTAATAGCTATAGAAGGATTTAATTATTTTAAAAAAAAAAAAAAAAATTATTATGAGTAAGGTAATTCTAAATAAACAACCTAATTCAAATGCGAACAAAAGAACTGGAGACATAACCTTACTAAAAGGTCAAATGCTGCCTTCAGACACGTGAACTTTGAAGGAAAGCTCATGGGCAGAGTTTAGGCCCTCATGTACATATTACAAATTTAGCAAATATCTTATTGAACCTATGGCTCTGTAAAGTGACTTCAAAGTCATGTGTGTTAACTGTGCAGCATGGGGCCTTTGTGAAAGAACTCGAGAGGATTGGAAGTAATTCGCTGTTGGAGGTAATGATACTCCTGAGGATTCTGACAGTCTAAGGTGACATGACTGAAATTATTAGCATATAACTTACTGTTATATTGATGAAAATAATTTGAGTGCAGAATTATATGGACAGTTGCTAGTGCTCTGATATTAAGGTTATTCAATTTTCCTTTACAACCTGACATTTTTAGTTGCCTATCACATTGCTGGACTTTGAAAGTGGGCTTGAATAAATAGATATTTCACTCAAAAGTGTTTTGGTTTTTACTATTATTATTATTATTGTTGTTGTTGTTCAGCAAAACTTTAAGGAATTTTAATTTTGTTATGTTTGGGGACCAAGATTAGCAACATACTGTATTTTTATCTGTCTATTTTTGTTTCTTTGTTATCCCATTACTCTTTACAAAAGTCTCTTGTGAAAACTGTATCATATTTAGAAGGAAAAGTTCTGTGGTACAAATGGTAGATAAAAATCCATCCCCACTCTGCTTCATTATAATAATGCTATTTGAAAAAAAACAACACCAACCACAAAATAAAATAAAACAAATAAAATGAAAGTAAAGGGGAAAAAAAAGCAAGGAAAAAGATGAAAAAAAGAAAAGATTGACAGGGAGAGGGAGGAAGAGGGAAACAGAAGCGGATGGAAGGGGAGGGAAGGGAAGGGAAGGGAAGGAAAAGTGATCCAACATTGATTTTTGAGATGATTGTTCTGTTTCCTCATGCATCTAGAGGAATTAAGATACACATCCTGGGAAAATGCTTTAGGCAAAAAGCCTTGAACAGTTTTTGTCTGTATGGAGCTAGGGAGGAAGAAGAATTAGTATCTCCATTTGAAACTCTTCCATTGCGTAGTGAAAATAAATATTTTTTTTTTACTCTACTGTGTAGGACACTCAATAAATTGAGGTTTTTAGGTCCAATCTCCAGTTCAAAGCCTAGTTATGTAGTTTAGTAGATGATTTTTTTTTTGTTTGTTTTTATATATAAAATACATAGCCAGTCACTAGAGCCTGGCTTTGTATTAAATAAGACATATTTATTGGTTCTTGCCAGAGCAACAGCAGCTGGTAATCAATCCTGTCTGATACTGAGAAGAGAATGTGGGCTTTCTCCAACATAAAAGTAAATCCTATGACAGCCAGAAAGCCATTAAATATAAAGGAAGTAGAAAAATCTATTTTGTAGAATCATAGAAAAAATAGAATTGTTTGGGTTGGAAAGGACTTCAAATGAGACCTGCCATGAACAGGGATACTCTCCACTGGACCAGGTTGCTCAAAACCCCATCCAACCTTACCTTAAACACTGACAGGGAGGAGGCATTCACAACTTCCCTGAAGTTCCTTATCACCCTCACAGTAAAGAATTTTTTCCTAATTTCTAATCTAAATCTACCCTCTTTTAGTTAAACCCTCTCTGGAACCTTCTCTTCTCCAGGCTGAACAAGACCAACTCTCCCAGCCTGCCTCATAGAAAAGGTATTCCAGCCCTCTGGCCATCTTCATGGCCTTCCTCTGGACTTCAGCATCTCAGTATCTTTGTTACACTCTGGAACCCACATCTGAACATGTTAGTGCAGGTGGGGTCTCACTAGAGCAGAGTAGAGGCAAATTGCATTCCTTGACCTACTGGCTATGCTATGTTTCATGCAGTCCAGGATAAAGTTGACTTTCTGGGCTGCAAGTGCACATTGCTGGCTCATGTTGAGCCCCAGGTCCTTCTCCTCAGACCTGTTCTCATTCCATTTTCTGCCCAGACTGTAGTTGTGCTTGGGATTGCACCAACCCATCTGCAGGACATTGCAATTTGTCCTGAACTTCATGCTGTTTACATGAGTCCATCTCACTAGCCTGTCAAGGACTCTCTGGATGGCATCCCTTCCCTCCAGCATGTTGATGGCAAACTTGATGAGGGTGTACTCCACCCCACTGTCCATGTTTCCAGCAAAGGTTGATCCCAATACCCACTCCTGTGGAAAAACACTTGTCACTGGTATCTATTTGGACATCAAGCCATTGACCACAGCTCCTTGAGTGTGACTGTCCAGCCAATTGCTCATCCACTGAGTGGTCCATCTGTCAAATCCATGTATCTCTAATTTAGAAACAAGCATATCATGCTGGAAGTGGTCAAATGCTTTGCAAAAGTCCAGATACATGATATCTGTCACTCTTCCTTTATCCACCAGTGCTGTAACCTCATCATAGAATGCCACCAAATTTATTAGGCAAGATTTGCCCTTCGTGATGCCATGTTGCCTGTCACCAAGTAATCTCTGTGCTTCCATGTGTCTGAGCATAGCCTCCAGGAGGATCCGCTTCATGATCTTTCTGGGTACAGAGGTGACTGCACAGATTGAGCAGTCTATAGTTCTCCAAGTCTTCCTTTCTTCCTTTTTTCCCTTTTTAATAATGTGGGATGCATTTCCCCTTTTCGTGTCAGTGGGAACTTCACATAGTTGCCATAACTTCTCAAACATGATGGAGAGTGGCTTAGCAACTTCATCTGCCAGTTCCTTCAAGACCTGCAGATGCATCTCAGCAAATCCCATGAATCTGTGCAAGTTCAGGTTCCTTAGGTGGTCTCAAACCTGTTTTTATTCTCCCAATCTCTGCCTTTGCCTTCTGTGACCAGGGCAACATGCCTAGAGCCCTTGCTAGTGAGAACTGAGGAAAAAATTGTTTGTTTAGCAACTTCTCCATCTCCTGGGTAACCAGGTTTCCTGGTTTCATTCATCTAGGTAACTAGATTTCATGTTTCATTCTGAACATGGTCCACATTTTCTCTCATCTTCCTTGGATCACTAACATACTTACAGAAACTTTTCTTATGGCCCTTGATGTACCTCACCAAATTTAATTCTATCAGGGCTTTAACTTTCCTAACCTGATCCCTGGATACTCAGATAATTTGTTTATATTCCTCCCAGGGAACCTGACCTTGCTTCTACCCTCTACAGGCTTCCTTTTCACATTTGAATTCTCCCAGGACCTCCTTGTTCATCCATGCAGGTCTTCAGGTATTATTGCCTGGTTTCCTCTTTTCCATCCAAAACCTACAAGAAAGTGTGTTGTGATTTAGCCCCAGCCAGCAGCTGAGCACCATGCAGCTGCTCACTCACTTTCCCCCCGCACTAGGGGAAGGGGAGAGGGGAAAGAAAAAAGTAGCTGTCCTTATGAGGCTCTATGCTTGATGAGGGAGAGAGAAGTAAAATGAGAGATTTTGGATTCTGATTGTTCCAGGAGGCAACTAGAAACTAGCAGGTCTCTAAGCAGTGGTTCAAGATTTCACCCTTGGATGATTCATGGGTTTGAGGGATTAAAATAATTCATTTCTTGCTAAGTCCCAATTTAACTTTGTATAAAATTGGTTCCATATAAACAGTTAGAAATATGTCTTTGTAATTTCAATGCGAGTTAAGTTTCCAGATTCCTGCCTGCACTGGGATGGCCATCAGCTTCTGGCTTCTCTTCCCTTGTGGAGAAGCCCTGTTTTTGCTCCTCCCTGACATGCACACTGTGGACCTTAGTGAAAGTATTAAGCTATTTTTCTCTGAAATGGAAAACAGAATACAAGTGTAAATGCCATGATGCTCTTTTTCACACACTTAGCTCTCATCTGAAACCCTGTATTCACTTTTTCATTATCATTATTAAATTAGGCGGGTTAGGTTCTCCACTTTTGGTGTCCCATATCTTAGGTTTATTGAATATAGTGGTGTTACTCAAAGGCTCTGGGTGCATTTTAGGATGTGCATTACAGTTACTGGTCAGCATTAGCAGAGATTCACTTGTTTGCAGAGCTGAAAACCTTTATTGACAGATAGTAATGACGATCACATCTTTAATCTAGTAGGGAAAAAAAAAAATCATTCTGGAAGGGCATTCTGAATGTTAAACTGTTGCGACATATATTGGTTCAATTTTAATTTGACTCTGTTACCCCTTTGGTTTACCATGCAGACACACAAAGATGTGAAATCCATCTTTTAATTAATAGCATTAAAGGCCTCAAATACATCTGACTTCATTCAGCCTACTGGAAATTAAGTATTAGGTCCCCTGGCATGACCTTTCCTTATGCATAATGACAGGATTAAAATAAAAGTTTAAAAGAATGTTTTGTAACTAGATGCCAGAGATGAAGTTTTGCACACTCAACTCGGATCAATGTGATCGAATGCTGAGCTTGTTTATTGAAACACACACGCAGCTTATATAGGTTTCTATATCAGTGCACGAGTTACATACATTGCTATTGGTTAGATGCTCTGTTCACCCGCCTTACACGCATCTCACTATTGCTAATAATTGGTTAAGGCTACACAGTCACTTTGTTCCTTTTTAAGGCAGTTGTTAACATTCTTGCAGTTTCTTCTCTTACGGCTTTTCTTACAAGCTCCTGTTCTCACAGACATCTGCTCTCCTGTTATTGCATACCGACATGTCTCTGCTAGCTTCCCCAGACCGGATTATATGAGTGTCAGAAATAAATCTGGATGGGCCACAAAACCCACTCCTCTCAAAATGCATTGCTACAACTAGACCAAGGAAATGTGGATACCCAATGGTGACTAACTCAACTGTTAGTGGTTTCTGGCGAGTTACAGCCTAACAGTATGCTGTAAAGTTGCAGTATACACATCCTAAAAGGTACAGTTCTGAAGGATTAAGTTATTCTTCAAAATGCACATAAAGCAGCATAATAATGTGTATAGTTTATTCATCAATAATAATGAATTTATCTTGTTCATTACATACTTTCATATCTAAGAATGTGGAGCACAGGATAAATGCAAAGAATAACTAGCTAGACTTTTGTCTATCATTTATTAATCATCTACAGAAAACTGATATAAATAAAAGTAGGACTTTTTTAACTATTTGTATTAAAATTATTCAGAAGCTTTAATATTTTCCTGCTCTGCAATCTATTCTAATCTAATCTAATCTAAACTAAACTAATAGAATAACTTTCAATATTTATGTCTTCTTTAAGTATCTGAAACAAGTGGATTAATTATAACACAAGCAGTCAGGCAATATCCTTTTCACAGTCCTTGTAACATACTCTAACATATTGTATTCCTCTTAGCTACTAGACACAAGGCAGAGCCTATGTCTGCATTTGCTATTGCACATTATTTTGCCTGAAACATGATGTCACATTTAAACATATCAGATACCAAGTTTCCTGTGAATCCACTGACATGCATGCAGCAGACACAACTCCCCCTTCTCAGTTTCATTATATCACTGTGAAGAATGGCTTAGAAAAAAAACCAATCTATTGTGCTTATGCCAGGCACCTGATTTAAAAAAAGAAAACCCACAATAAAACAAACATAAAATGGTATGAAAACCAATTTAAAATATACTTTTATTTGTTTATTTAAAGTATTTTGCTTTTTGAAAATTTTGAAATGTGTTGTGACAGAAAAAAAACATTACTATCTCCTTTTAAATATCTCAGTCATTTCACAGGAAAAATAAAATGTCATGAACTGCTAGTCATTTTATTTCACAGAATCAGTATTTTTTAAACAGCTTCCCAGTTCCATGTAATAATAATGTATTTCATTGTATCCTACCACCTGAATGTCCCATCTCTATATCATCTGTGAAAAGATGAATACACGTCCAGTTAGTACTGCATTCACCATACTGTTGAATTATGAATTTTGCTTTCAAACACTCAAACTGCTAACTTTGCTTATGTGAGTAATATCAACCAAAAACTACATAAGGATTCACGTTTCAATTGGGTTCACTAATAAAAGAACAAATAGTAGGAACGAATAAAAGAAAGAGACAAATGGGAGAACCCTGGGTCAGGAATGGACACTCTTGAGAGATTGCAAATCACTTGCTGGCAATTTATAAAATCACATGCTTTTGAGACAGAATGGAAAGTCTTTGTCAGATTTTTCAATTGTCAGTGTAATTGGGGGAATAATATTATGCATAAATACTTCTAAATCAACAGTGTGGTCTAGAGAGAGTGAGCTATTACAGCTTCCAATTTTAGTTAAAAAATGTGGCTGCCACTCTTTAGTCACATGGAGCTATTCTTGAAATATCTGTAAGAAGCTATGAACTAAATTTCTTAAAATAATCTGAAAAAAATATTCTGTAACTTTTTTCTTTTTTTTAAATGCAAACAAGGAAGCAAAATTAAATGACTCCTCAGTTATAGTCTATCTTGTAGGTTATTGTGTAGGGATTCCACTGAAATATATATGTTTATTACACTGATTCAGGTCTTTAGATAAATTAAAACAGCAGTACATAGTTGTAATTATGCAATACGGCACTTTCTTTAGTACCACTTCTGGTTTTTTATGCAATGTCAATCTAAGTTAAATTATACAAATAGGGGTTAAGTTCTGAGTCTTGTACCTCATGTGTAAATGCCAGGAAAAAAACCCACAAAAAACCTGATGCACATATTTTGCTTTTGTCTTGGTTAAAGGAACTTGCTTGCTTTCAGCAGAGTAGCACAGTATTTTAAAAAAAAGGGTGTTGTTTAATCCTTTCCTGCTTTCTTCATCCCCATCCTTGTCTACAACTTATTACAGCACACTTCTGGGAAGTGGAAGACGTGGGTTCAAATCCTGGCAGACTGAAGTGAGAATAAAATCAAGTCTTCCACCTCCTGAAATAGTGCACTAACCACTGTGTTGTTATGAAAATAAGCTGGTGGTAGTAGCAGCATTTGAAAAGAAAGCAGCAGCTACTACGATATTGTGTGAATTGCCTGATCTTGTTACTATGTGTTAGGGATTCTCTGAAAAATACTACCAAGGCAAACCCCTGAGGGGACTTGCACACAAAAGTGCTAGTTTCTGAATTCCAGCCAGGCACAGAGATTTATATGACAACATATATCTCATCAATCTCAAATTTGAGGTACCTATGGCCGTATTCAGGGCAAAATGTTTTGTGTACATAAGGAGTGTTTAAAATTGAGATTAAAAATAAATAAAAATGAGTTGTGAAAAATTAGGTGTCACTAAACTTTTTGAGTTTTGAAGATCACAGCTTTTGGCATAGAATACTATATTCTATGTATATAATTTAGCGTCTGTATACATAGGAGGAGAAGAAAGGGAGCAGGTAGGGTCAAACTTGTGCTATCGTTTTATTCTGGTAACAGGTTGAAACTGCTTGCAAAAGTGTTTTCTGGATTTAGCTAAACTCTCAGATTTCACATCCCAGTTTGTAACTAGGTGGAAAAAAAAATTCTGAATATTTTATTAATTTGATTAAAGTGGTTAATCAAGCAAATATTAACCTAAATAAGCATATTAGTACAATTAATTAAACTAATTATATAAAGAAAAACGGTAATTGAGGTCACAGAAAAGATTGATCCAATAAAAGATTATTTTCAAACATCTAAATCTACAAATAGAACAGGTAATCACTGAATTATGGGTTTGATGTGAGACTAGGTTATTTTATTCTAAGCTTGCTTTAGGAAATAGGAATTGGAATCTTTAAAACTGAGGAACAAGCAATTCCAGTCACAGCAGTTACAATTTCCTACTAAACAAAAAACAAAGAAATATGCAAGATGTATGTGTTCTTTCTTTAAGTCTCTGTCCTGAGCTAAGCTACTTGATAAAGTTTTTAGATTCTTAGTCAAAGGAATTGTCTACACTTTCTAGCCAAACTTGTTAGTCATTAAAAAATATTATTTCCTTCCAAGATAAAATATTCCAAGTAATGCTATTTTTAATTCCTCTGTCTATTGATCTATTTATTGGCAGATACATTTATTTTAGAAAACTACAAATGGTGTTTTTCTTCTACACACCTGCATTTGTGCATAGCTATGCAAAAACCAAAACCTGATTAATGTAAAGTTCAAGCTTCTTCTGCTTTGTTTCTATAATGGACTTGAACTCAGCTCATTGATGTTGAAAATCTGTGGATCTGAACTCCTAGAAAAGGTTTTCAGTAACAGCTGAATTATTGGTACCAAGAAGACATTTTTTACCTGTTTCTCCTCTGGATTTTATGCCAAAAGAGGGAAGAAGCACACAGGAATTGTCACAGGGAGCCTGAGTGGGGTTGTTACCATAAGAGAATAACACCGCAACAGCAACATGTCATCTCAAGCTTATTGGCTTGGCAAGACAGGGAATAACAGTAGCATGGGATTAGCCTCCTGATCCCTAATGCATAGGCACACATGCAAATCAGATCTGAAACTCACCCAGGAAAGTTGAGCCCAAAACACCACAACTCGCCTCAGAGTTGCTGGACACTCTGACTTTCTGAGGTGTCACATCTGCGACCAAGAGTTCAGCCCCCATATGTAGAAGTTTGTCCTCAGGCTTTGGCTTCTACAGATGTCCCTGAATTCGGCCTCCCTCTTTTGGACTATTTATTAGCTCTTTTTAACTCTCTACTGACCTTTGTGTTAGTTTGTCATCCTAAACTACCTACAGATTTGTAATTCTAGATCCCCAGAAGAATGTGTAGTTGCCACAATGCTTTTCGTTACCCTCTGGCTTCCACTAAAAATTTGGAAAAAAAAAAAGAAGAAAATGTTACCTTTGTAATTCAGCTCATTTAAGATGAACCTGATTGGTTTGAGCTCAGGAGTTTCCTCTGGATAGCAGACACAGGGTATGCAGTCCAGAGAGTTTCCTTCCTCTGTTATTCTGATGAGAAATCCGGGTTTACCATTTCAAGGTTTAGAGATGCCAGGCTGCAGCCTGTATGTCTGCTGAAAGACACCTTTCTTTAACAGCACATACATGTGATCTGGGCAAACAGTATCATATATAGCAAAATGATGACTTCTTTTACAAGCAGACCCTCAAACCAGATGACAATCCCTGAATGAACAGTTCATTTAAACTGTTCATTCATGGATCTGTAATTCTTTGCATGAAAGCTACTTCGTACTGCATGTTAGGACAATTCAAAATTATAGCTCATCTTCTCTACTTCACAGGAAAAAATAATTATTCAATGCTTGATAGTACCAGCTCTGACAAAAAAGAGTCTATTTTGCATATTTTTTGCAATCATTGTCATATTCTGACTAGGTAAATGCAGAAGACAGTTGCCAAAAAAAGAGAAAAATCTAAATGCCAAATGCAATAGACAAATGCCAGTAAAGTAAAGGACTGGACATACTATTTTTAAGTTTAATCAGAGTTGGAAATCTATTTCAAATAAATTAAAGAAAGTAATTTTATATGAGGTATGTGACTTTAGACATCACAAAAGTTACTGGGCCTATTTCTTATGACTGTACTAGAAATTCCCTTTGATAATCTTCTGTTTATTAAGAAGTTATTAAGAAGTTATTGAATATTTGCCAAATTATTTAATTAAAGTTCTTCTATGCATTTAAATTAATTATTATTAATATTTTGATTGTTTCTTACCTTAGAACTGATTAAAACATCAAAGGATATTAGTGTATTGGTGTCCTAAGCATTTTACTAGTCAAATGAAACAAAAGACTTGCATTTAAATTTACTACTTCTCAACTAAAGGATAGGCTTCTTTAATTATATAAAGAACCAATCAGTTTTTCCTAGGGAAGTAGAAAGGATTTTTCCATGACAAGTACCTCCTGTAAATTATTTTAGAGAATAGATGTTTATGATTTTAAAGAATAAAGAATTTCAAGTGTTTATAAAAGAAATCAGTTCTAGACAGTTGTCTCTAAGTTTCGTTCTAAAAAATACAGAAGGGTGGGGTTTTTTCTTATTTCTGTGATTCCATTGTAGAAACAGGAATCTATTCTCATTTGAGAAGACAATTTACAGTTGCTACTTCATCAGTTGATTCCTTTACTTAGAATATAATCATATCTTACATCTAAAAACTTGTAGCAAATATCTAAAATTACATTAAAAGTCAGCATAAATAGTAATATATGATATAATGATATAAATAATGTATATACATTACAAACTGCATTATGGAGATTCTCTGATAATTTGGGGATTCTGTATGAATAAAGTACATGAATAATTTTTGAATTTTGAGTTTTGATATGTCCAGAATTCATGCGAAAACTCAGACAATATAATTGATTTAGATTTTCTACTGATTTCCACTTTTTTAATCACCACATGACATTATGGTGCAATATAATAAAACTGTTGTGAAATTTAATGAGATATTCTGGAATAGCAAGAAATTTTATCTTTTTATGCAAAACATCATCTAAATGTAGTCTATCCTCAAGAAAGCTGGTTAAAAGACAGTGAGCTAAAAAGCTATGTAGGCATCATAGTAATAGTAGTGACAGTATGAGTTCTCAACATGTGATTCATTTTAATGTAAGAAAGGAAGTACAGCTTTTTAGAGGGCTTTGACAAGTGCAAATAACAAGTAGGAATACAAAAAAATGTGGTAATGAGGGTTTTGTTCAAAGAAATAAAAGGAGTGTGTTTTTTTTAGAATTCTTGAGAAATATGTTTCCAATATCTTTAAAACACGGTAACAGATATCTGGAAAGGATAAGCATTAACTACCAGTAAGAGTATGATTCTGTGATTGTGATCATCCATGTCTCCTAGGATAAAATACTTCTTTTTCATGGAAAAGGAACATACAGAGAATCTGAAGGCGCCCATCAGATATTTCTGATGTCAAGAAAAATATTGTTGTAACTTCCTGGAGTCATTGAAAGATGTTGCAAAGAGCCAAATGTGACCAAAGAGAGGAGGGTAAATATGTCTGAAGAAGGGGAAACCTGGCAACACTAACGTACCTTATACAATGTCCTTGTCTGTCTAACCTTTCCACTTGGAGAATTATGAATCTGCCACATGAAATAAGTTTTAACCATCAATTAGGCTCATTTTGGAAAGTCAATGCAGTTCTTATTGAACAATTTCCACTGACACAAACACTTAATGGTAACTTACATAATTCTGAATCTGTAATATAATGGATGTTGCCATCCATTTCCATATGCAATAAATATCAAGAGCAGGCCTTATTCTGCAGAAGCTCGGGTAAAATTCTGACCTCAGCCTTAAGTATAATGGCCTGCATATTTATGTGTCCCAAAGGAATGCAGACTTCAGTGACATATTCTTACTCTCCTGTAAACATACACTGATTTTTCTATTTTCACTTGCCTATACGAAAGTTTATTTCTCCTTATACTCACAATTTTATTTCAGAAAAAGAAACATAAAATGTAAGCAATTTTCTCATTATGACCAACATGAAAAAATGTTAACTGAGCTTAAACTTTACTGACATTTTTCTGTTCCTCCCCTGTAACAAATAAAAAGGTTCATAAGCCTGATTCTTGCTCTGAAGTAAATCTGACACTTTTATCTCTCTGCCCAGTAATACAAGAGGGTAGCAGTCTTTTAAAAACAACTGTGTTGGTGATTTAAGTAATGCAAAAGTTGGATTGCATGTGTTGGTAACCAGAGGGGTGTGTTCAAACTCAGAACACCAAGTTCTTGGGGTGTACCTTAACCAACAAACCCCGGGTGAAGATCGGATGGCATTTGTTTCCCTACCTCTAACAGAACGTGTGCCATTGTGCAAAGCATACAAGATCTAAAAGAGAAGAGAGTGAATAAATGATTTAGTAATCTAGCAAGGCTGCTGGAGGGCACTGCTTACTTCCTCATTTTTTTCCATCATCCTAAACATGCACTTAAAAATACTCCCCCTACTCCCCTCTACCTGCTCCCAATTAAAAGGAAATGATGACTGTGATACAATGATGTTGTAAATGTCACAGTACTGTAGGATTTCAGCAGTTCAGAATTTTTTAGCAGCTTAGAAACTCTGCAGAACAATTTCCGATTTGCATTTCATCACTACCTTAACGGAGGAACAGCAGTAAGCTTGCGAATTAAAGCTTGCTAGATTAGGGAGTTTGTGCACAAGATTTCAAATCTCTGGTGAATGGCTTGCTGCAGCTCTACAAATCATTCTGTCAAGGCAAATTGTGCTGTTAAAATACACATTTAAAACAATGCTCCCCAAATAGGTAATATGGAGGTAATTGAAAAACCCAAAGTGCATAAAAATAATTGAAAAAAGTGAGCAGTGAGGGAGTAAGAAATTAAACGGGGGGGAGGTGGGGGGGGAAGCCAAAACCAAGAGAAATGTAAATAAACATTACTGTAGAAAGAAAGAATACCATTTAAGTTATTGCCAACTGCAAATAAAGCACATAATTTGGGGCTTAACTTACCTATTCTGTACACAGTACTGTCTACTGAGATATGATGGGGAATCATGGGGAAAAACAAAGAAAACTTTATGCCTCATAAGTCTCATACTGAAATGCAATGAGAAAAGTGTAATCTTCTCCAAATGCCCAGAAAAGATCAGGTTAGGAACTCTTCATTTCATTCAATGGCATCATTGATTTCCATGGGAAGTTAAAACTAAAAAAGAACACAGAGGCCAATGACAGATGCTAATCCTATATTTTATTTTTTTTTAAATCAAGGCATTAAATAATAATAAAACCAACTTCAGCAGTCTAGAAATTTGAACCAAATGAAAGTGTAACCCTGCTACAGGCTTTGCAGTATCAGTACAGTAAAAAGACTTATCCATTCAAGCCTTGATCAAAATGAGATGCATTAGTTAGTATGTGTGCATACCTCTGGCACCCATCATACATGCTAGGAAATACAAACTTGAATTAGTTTTCTCCCTACTTCCTCAGTAAAAATCTATACATTAATAAGCAGGGGACATAATAACTAAAATCAGCTCAAGATATCTGTATGTTGATATTTTTAAGATTTTGTATGTTAAATATCCACTCAAACTCTATATAATTATGTATGCAAGCTTTCAGGTGAGATAGATACTATTTAAGTGTTCTATTGAATAGATCTGTTGCCATTATACACCTGGGCCAACATGGATCCCTTATTCATATGTATGGAAAGTAAAAGAGAAAACCTTAAAAGAACATCAGCAGTGAGTTTTTATGGTTTCACTTGAAATTGAAGAAAATCCCAAACAAAACAACAAACATAAAAAAAAGAAACCAACTTTTCTTCATTGAAAAGATAATGACAGTTATCTATTCAAACCATTGAACTTTTACTGAAATTCCCTTCTATCCCAAAGGTATGTTTGACACCCCATTTAAAATTAAATAAAGTCAATGAATTAATGTAATCCTTTGTGACCTTTTATTGCCAGAGTTCTTAATCAAATGTCTCAATTAATAGAACTTTATATGACCCTAAATTATATTGCTCATATCTTGTCCTTTTTCTCACTCTCTTTAAATATCAGTTCATTCTAAATGAAAGAAAGAATATCTCCAAACATTTCCTCATCCTCTAAGACAAGCCTTATACTTTAAAACAAGATTTATGAAATACAAAATAATTTCTGAAATTTTCATTAGAGTCACTTCACTAAAATAGTAGGATGACTTTGTGAAAAAAAAGTATATGCATTGCTCTTCCTATTCTCAGGGGTATGTACTTAATATATATAATTTATTACATACTTTAGTCCTCCAAATTTAAAACTAAAAATAGGTTCCTTTTGTTTGGGGTTTGGTTGGTTTTGTGTGTTTTGGTGGAGTTTGCATACTAGCATTTCCTTTTGTAGAAAACTATATTATTAGAATATGTAACAAGAATTCCAGCCTCTACATCAGAAAATAATTCCACTTCAATCACTGAATGAAAGTCCCAGTCCCACACTATACTTTAGGATTAACTGTTTTTAATGCACGTAGAAAATAATGCCCTAAAAGATTTTAAACTTTTTCCATCTGTTTCCTTCACACTGACAAATAAGATGTAAACCATCAAAGAAACATGCCGTTTGCTTTTTCATATCAACCAAATCTTCATCTTTACTGAAAACACAGAATAAAACTTGCATGAATTTTTTTCTACATAATAAACTTACATACAAACCTGTGGATCTTGTAATGACCCAAAATTTGAACACCTCCAGATTAAGCTATAGACAGAAATATGTTATTGAAAACTACGCTATTACCATTTTTCTTCAGTACAGTAACTCCATCTCTTTATCCATCATATATGCACAATATATGCATACTGCACAATATATGAATACTGCACAAGAAGGCAGGGCATTTGCATAACTCTTGTAAGCCCTCATACCATTCAGGTATGACAGTTAAGCATATTTATTCATGACGATATAATTTTAAACTCACAGGCCTCTTTTTCTCCTCCCTTCTTTTTTCCTTCTTGCACTCAGCCATAACCATGATCATATTTGTTTATTTATTTGGTTTTTTATTAATGTAGATTCATATTCCCATTTAATGTAGAGGCAAAAAGTATTTTAAATGTAGCATGAGGAAGAATTCAAATGTGGAAAGAATTTGAACAGAAAGTGAGGGAAAAAGAAGTACTTCTATGAATAGTTAATTAATTAATTGATGCATTTCCAGATACGAAAGGAAGCATAATGAATATTAATGACTGTAAGCTATGAATTGAATCCATTTTTCTCTTTCCCAGAGGAGAAAAAAGTATTTGAACCAATCTTGGCAATGTTTGCCAAGGGTTCTGGTTTTCTGTTTTGTTTTGGTTGTTTTGGTTTTGAGGGGTTTTTTGCCTGCCTTTTTATGCAATATACATTTGGTTTATCCCTTCAGATCATTTGTTCAAGAAACTTTGCTAAAAATGAAGGAGAAAACAACCCTAGAACATCATGAACTGACAAATAAAAAACCCTCCAGTCATAAAAAAAGAAGGAAAATTAAAATTTTCTTTGCGTGCCCTAAATTTTGTCTCTTGATCAACATACAGTCTCTTGGATCTCAAGACAACAGCCTTAGAAATGATGTGTGGGTTTACATAATGTATTGGGACACAACAGGAAGCTCAATGTAGTACTGCTATAGCAGGTAAGTGAGGAATTTAGATCATTGTTGATATTTTATTTCATATAATAGTGATTTGATTTACGTAAATACGGCATATTAGCAGTACTGAGGAAATCTGTCCCCATTGAGAATGGAATCATATTTTAAGGTATGTTTTGGTGTTTTCTGGTGGGATTTTTGTTGTTGTTGGTGGTGGTTTTGGCAGTATTTTGTGGATTATCATGTGTGGGGTTTTTCATAATTATAAAATTAAAAACAATATAAAAGAAATAATTGACATACAAGCTTTTTATTAGTTTTAAAATATATGATTAATTTAAATGCAAAACAAATTTTTAGAGGATTGCTTCTGGAAAAAAAATGTTAAGTCAATATACACATACTGAAAGTATTTCACACTCTTTCCATTGTGATTCTCACATTGCATCAGCAAATATCAAAGTCGATAGAATAAGGACTATCATCAGACTTGAAATTTTAAACAGACTTTGAAGATAGAAATTCATCCAAAAGTACTTTGTGCAAAAGACGTAGAATATACCCATGTAACTGAAAAAGCCATAGGAACAAAATAGAACCCAGGCATATAATTGTCAATTTATGTATATATACTTTATCCCTGTTGTCTGGAATTGAGACTCATGTCTCTCAACATTTACTGATTTTTCGGTTATTTCACAGGTTTCATAGGCACCAAAATGTTCATTCCTCTTCATATCCTAATCTGTCTGACAGGTTAACTGGCAGGCAGGTTAACTCACCTCTAAAACCCAGTGGAGCCTACAAACTAAACTTTGTTTTGACCTTGGCCCAGTTACAGTGTGAATGGCTCTCGATGGTCAAGTTATGCCCAATACACAGCTGCCTCCAGGACGGACAGTGGGGTTCATGTTTTCCTCCTAATTTTCCAGTAACTCTGGGAAAAGTACACAGGGAAACAGAGGGAGAACTGGACTGAGCGTTCTTACATGACCAGAATTTCTGCATTTTTTTTGGAATTGCCTAATCTGAACACTTACATCTTAAAACTCTCACTTTCTTTATACAATTCCCAAAATCCTGAGAAAGAATGTCCTTCACTTCTAGGGAGGTGCATTAACACTGTGATATTGCCTGCTGTGAATTTAACATTTCTTTGACAATATCAGCACCAATAAAGAATCAACTTTATTGTTTGGCTGCAAGAAGTGTATGATTTGTCATCTGGCTACAATAAAACCTCCCTCATTTTTCTATCATGTGTAAGATGAACCTGACCTGAGCATGGAAGTTCAGGATAGATGTTCACCAAATGTTCACTAAGATTTTGAGAAAAAGTAGGTATCCAACTCAGTGTGTCAGGGCCAAAGACTTGGCCTTCTATATGGGCAATCTTGAACAAACTGTGCAGAATGCTCTTTGGTAAATTTTCCAATTTTTTTTCCATATAATAATCAACACTTGATTTACTTGGTGCCTTGTGTTCCTCAGGAGGGTTGGTATCTTGGGTAACATTCACGTTGCATTGTGGATTTAGCTTACTGCATTTCTATAATCACTAACTTTAAAATGAATAAATGGTATTATGAAAACTGTTAACCTCAGCTATTAACAGCAACAAGGATGTCCATAAAGAGACTTTTCTCAAGATGGGATGTTTGCTACTAACGATTTTCAGTGCACTTTATGTTTCAAGAATATCCCACAAATATGTTTTATTCAGTAATGTTACCTTGAACACAAAATACTCATGATTGACATTCTGTGATTAATTTCTTACTTTTCTATAACAGAAGAAAGACTAGAATTTTAGATTTTATGCTTTTAAGTTTCTTCTACTAAGTAAAGCTATATATTGCATCCTTACTTGGATAAGAGTGTCAAAGGAACTGATCCTTAGAAATACTTCAGTGATTGGCATTAGCAAGGCTTTGATACATACTATGTATACAGAAAACTATTACGCTTCACTTAGTTCCTTTGATGTCCTTGAAAGAGATGGCACATAATTCCCTGTGTAGAGAATGTGCATAGTGCCTTATAATGAATAAGAACATTTTCCTTTACAGACTGCGGAGTGTTTCATGTGCAGTCAGTAGGATTTATGCTGGAGTTTGAGAGACTGCAACATGATGGCAACCTTGGAGTTAGGAATGTTAACTACTGGTTAGATTATAGTATTAGACTTCAGATCTCCTGACTCTGCATACTCCTATTTATGGCAAGTATAGTAATAGATAATTAAAAAATGGACAAATATGATGACCTGTGTTGGATGGTGTTTAATCTGTGTTGGTTAATGCACATTTGTTCCATTGTCCATTATAAGATACTTAACCAACATTAGTAATTTCAAAAAAGATCTGTCAAAATTCCCCTTGACCATTGATCACAAATAGGTGCTAACTTCACAGACTGACCAGTTTTGGTTTTTTGCTTGTTTTTAATATCTATAATCTGTTCATGTGTGACCAAAGAAGGACAAGTGGCACAGAAAGTTTTCTCTCTTAAGACTACCAAATGTTAGCAGCTATTCCCATATCCTTGTATTCTGTCATCTGATTTATAAACATGTGCTAATGATTCACTAAACTGTTTTCCATACAAAGTGGTAGACAGATGTAACTTTAAATATTATGTTGTGTTATTACTATTTGAAAAGCTGGTGATCAGTTAGCTGCGCAGAAAACAGCTGTCTTCGAGTAAAATTAGTGTTTTGAATTCCAGCAAATTTCCAACTGCCTTGTCTTTCAAAAGGCTCTTGAGAACAGAAGATATCAATAGCTAAACAGAGAAACAACAGATGAGAGACTGGGGATTACTTAGGAGGCTTGTCTGGGAAAAAAGAAAAAAAAAAAGCAAAAAAAAAATCAACTCTATGAATGTGTCATGGAAGTAGAGAGGAATGGTGAAAACCAGCAAAATATATAAACTGAAAAACATATCACAAAAATGTTTCTCAGTAAGTGCTAGACAATTTCATCATAACTGGAAGTAGGTCTTTCTTATCTGACATTGTATTTAATGAAAACTGTACAAAGCATTTTGCTTAGGTTATGTTTTGGTTTTGATTTAATAAACCAAATGTTATTGACTTCACAAGATGTTTCCCAAAGAGATTTTCTACTGTATATGCTTAAGTTTACTATGATGGATTGTGATTTACAGCACTAAGTGGGGCCTTCCAATACTGCTGTATTCTGTCAGAGGTTAAATGTCAATCAGTATGGGATACTGTAAAAAAATAAGTATGGAATATTTGTCAAAAATAAAGGAGCACTCACCCCCATCCACTCACTCACACTCACTCAATGTAGCTGTCTACTTTTGCTGTCAGGTTGGAGCAAGCCTCAAAGGATGGAGACAACTGTTTGGAAGTGGGTTCTCTGCTCTGATGCTTGATAACCATGGGCTGGTGTGACTTCCAATTTTATAACACGTCTTGATTCTGTTGCACAGAAATAGCTGTTGCAGTTTAAAAAAAATAAAAAAAGTAAATATGTAGCTGCATGAATAAACATGAATTCTGCAATTCCTTAACTTGTTATATTTAGGCTGCTCCTAATTATCAGTGGAACATTGTTATTTAGTTTGTAACTTAATTTGAGAAGAATGCTGAAAAGAGATACATTCATTCTTCTATATCTGTTTTGACAGTTTAGCTTATTTAATTTATAAATAAATATTTTTGAATGTATTCTTATTTCTCCTCTAAAATAAATATTTATTTTACTATTGCAAGAGTTGATAAATCAATTGCAATAAAAACCAGACAGATTGACTGAAAAATAAAAGTGTAAATCAAATTATTTTCCAAGCAAAACATTGACAGTATCTAGAGAAAAAAAAAAAACAAAACATTGCTAGCACAATTGTCACAACAACTTGAACCTGAATGGCTTTTGGTTGACTCATGTCATCAAATGATTCACTTGTGTATTATTTTTCACAATCCTGCCTGGCACTGTTGACATATCATGTCCTTTGAATTTCTCCCTCTTATTCAGAAATCAAGGGGAAATGTTTGCTTCATAAAATATTAATAGATGCAAGTATTGTCTCTGACCTTACTTGATCAAAGTGGTTAATGTCAAAGTTTAATTGCATTTCATGTGTTTCGGTGACATCTCTAAATCTTCATATATTCAATATATTATTAGCATCACAAGAAAATCTCACACAGACATTATATAACGTAGGAAAATTCTGTAAGCTAATACTGGAGACTTGAATGAAAATGTATTTAATTTTAGTCTTTTCCTCCAGCTCTGAGTAAAGAAAATCAAAGCCTGAATATCTTTATAAGGCATGGAATATTGGGGATGTTTGTATAGTTGGACTTAGAAAAAATAATCTATTTTACTATGAAAAGATATTGTGATAAACTTGAGATCCCAGAAATTGTTTTCTCCTTTGGATTTTTTTTTGCAAGACTGTTGCAGGCATTGTTTAGAGTCAGAAGTCATTTTCTGGCCCTTGTACTGAGCCGACATGCTGACATTCAGTGAAAAGAATTCAGTTATTTTGTTTTCATGTTTATGTAGTTTGTTTCCTTCTTGTTTTCCAGCTGGAAAGCTGGGCAGGGAGAAACCAGATGAGGTTTAATAAAAGAAAGTGTAAAGTCTTGCACCTGGGGAGGAATAACCGTCTGTATCAGTACAGGCTGGGGGATGACCTGCTGGAGAAGAGCTCTGTGGAGAAGGACCTGGGGGTCCTGGTTGATGACAGGTTGGCCATGAGCCAGCAGTGTGCCCTGGTGGCTAAAAGGGCAAATGGGATCCTGGGGTGCATCAGGAAGAGTGTGGCCAGCAGGTCGAAGGAAGTGATCCTCCCCCTCTACTCTGCCCTGGTCAGGCCCCACCTGCAGTATTGTGTCCAGTTCTGGGCTCCCTGGTATAAAAAGGACAGGGATCTCCTGGAGAGAGTCCAAAGAAGGGCTACGAAAATGATTAAGGGCCTGGAACAGCTCCCGTATGAGGAAAGGCTGAGTGAGCTGGGGCTGTTCAGCCTGGAGAAAAGAAGACTGAGGGGGGACCTAATTAATGTTTATCAATATCTTAAGTATGGGATGCAGGGGGAATTGGCCAACCCCTTTTCAGTAGTCTGTGGAGATAGGACAAGGGGCAATGGCTGTAAACTGGAGCACAGGAAGTTCTGCACCAACATGCGGAAGAACTTTTACACAGTGAGGGTGACAGAGCCCTGGGACAGGCTGCCCAGGGAGGTGGTGGAGTCTCCTTCTCTGGAGATATTCAAGACTCGTCTGGACGCCTATCTGTGCAATATGTGCTAGGGAGCTGCTTTGGCAGGGGGGTTGGACCCGATGATCTCTGGAGGTCCCTTCCAACCCCTACGATTCTGTGATTCTGTGATAATACTTTCTTTTTAAAAAACAGTAATGCACAAACAATACATATAGCTTTATGTAAATTTGTATGTGCGTATACATGTAGAGAAAACACCAAACACACACACTTATATACAGAGCAAAACAGACAACTCATTTTTTTTCTTGAGATATCACAATATGAGAAGTTCAGAGGATTGACTCTAGGAGGGAAAATTTTGTTTCTTATCCCTATCCATGTAGTTGATTATTTTCCTAGAGATTGCATGGCAGAAACCTGAATTAAGTTACTACTTCTGAATTCCTTTGACTAATCAGAGATGAAGGCTGTTCTATTACTGAATATGCCAGTATCTGCTGACATATGAGCTGTGAATGGATGGTAAAGTGCATAAAGTGTCATGCTGGATATTTGTGATGAGAATTAATCATCCCGGGCCATTTTAAACAGAAATCTAGTGCAATCATAAGTTCCTGGGAAGAATCTTGAGAACAAGAGACTTGGAAAACAATACATTAGTTTACCACTGTCTTCACAAATATGTTGATTCATTAGAAATGTTTTCATGGGAACAAAGCTCTGATATGCTTCAGAAAAACTACTCATGGGTCTAGACTGCTCAATCAGGAAGAATAGTATTATTTCCCCACAGAAGAATCTTTTGTCACAGTCTGCTCATGCTGAAGAATGAAAAGAAATCACTCCTGCAAACAGTTTCTGTTCTGACCATCTCTTCAGATTGAATTGTGCCTTTATTGGATCACTGACAATCATTTCTGACCTGAAGAGACAAATTCTTGTATCAGGTTTTCTGTGACATTTACATCAGCAGCCAGCTCTTTGTGTCAATTTTTCTGGCTTGCAAACAGCTATGCAATCAAAGGGACCATCTCTGCAGTCATTGGGAAGTGACTGGCAGTGTCAGCTTGTCTTTCTCTAGAACATACTCGTGATCTGTGTGAATGTCCACCTTATAACTGTAGACATCATTTAGAATTCCAATAGCAAGCACTCATCTCATGCCTAGCTTCATTCAGTTAATGTCAAAGTTCTTGAATAGCAAATGATAAGCACAGCATTCTGGTTGTGGGTAAGAGAGATTGACTACAATACCAGAGGCTGAAACATTACAAATGACAATCAACAGTGTCTGTTTGTCATAGCGAAAGAGTAGAATTGGATGTTAGTCACTTGCTCACATTTTTGAAATGCACTTTGTACCAGGAAGTCCATTTCCATGGAACTATCTTGTCAAAGAGACAGAGAAGAGATTTGATGATCACTGCTTTTTGTGGCAGGAAGCTGTAGCAAAAGTTGCAATAAACTTCTAGAGATCTTGCTTGTCTTTTCACTGAGATAAATTAAAAATTGCCTTCACTTTGTGCTGTGATACATATGTACCTATTTAGCCTCTTTCTATAACTGTGATACCTAATAAGGTGCTAATCTCATTGTTTCTTCCCTGCTTTTATTGTTGGTGAGGCCTTCCACACCACAGGCTGCAGAGGAACAAGCTGTATCACAATGGCCTTCATGGGAATTTCTTCTCCATTGCCTGGAGCACCTCCTCCCATACCTTCTCGTATGTTTCAGACTATTTCACATTTTCCTCACCCTTCTCTTCACAGCTCCAGTGCAGTGGTTTTTTTACTTTTTCTGGAATTTCTGTCACAGAGGCACAACCAACACTGTTGAAAGGCTCAGCTTTGGCTCGTATTGGGTCCACTTGCAGCTGGGTGGAACTGACTCTGTCTAACATGAGGGCAGAACCATGTGTCTTCTCAGAAAAGACACCTCTACAAAACCTCCATGACAAAAACCTTGTTACGTGAAAACAATACACATATCTAACTGTGCTTTTGTTAAACTTTTGTTCCAGTTCAGAAGCTGTGACCAGTTTACAGTCATGACTTTCTGCTCTTGGATGCAGCTAAATGATTTCTGCTGTTTGTCCTGAAATTTCAGCAGATGATTGCCACTCCTAGGACCAGCAATTGGAGTTATGGTTGTGTAACAGAATACTTAGTACTGAAGTTCATCAAGTGAACATAATTCTGTGTGCTAACTGACCACATGAACGATCATACGTAGGTAGGACCACCTGCTCTTCTCTGGTGCCAATTAAAAAAAAAAAAAGAGTGAGATAGAAAAGATGTGATGACAATTCTTTGTGCATCAATGAGAAAAAACCTTCCTATGCACAATTCTTACTGTGCAAAATAAGTGTGGTAATGGAGTGTCCTTGGGCTACTAACAGCATTCACTCTCACAGGACAAAGTGGAGACTGATGGTCAACCATTATAGAAGAGAGTTAATGGCATGCAATGCAAAATAGGTATCTTTCCTCCTCTCCTTGCTTCCTACATATCTTCTCATATACACAGCTCACTGTAATGTCTACAAAAGTAAATGCTTACCTGGTAAAGGAAAGTTCAATTACTAAAACAACATCCCCTCTTAGAATACTAAAAGGCTTTAAACTTTGCAGCTGTTGTTTGTATTTTTCCCCTGCAGTCTACAAAAACTTGTTTGTTTCTTTTCTTCTGAACAACTGGTATATTTTTAAACGAGTCTGTTCAGAAAGTTGAAAGAATCGGTGAAAAGCCTTCAGAAAATCTTTACATCCAGCAGCCACTTAACTGAAGGATTTTCACTGATTCTCCTAGACTTATGCCTGATAAATTGTACAAACATTTGAATCAGGGAACCAAGTAGGCAATTTTGTACTCACACAGCCATGAAAACTGGCTTCATGTATTAGAAATACCTACTATGCGGTATATTTTAAACACACTTCAGTATTTCAGGTGCTGTCTTTTCTTTTTCCAAGCAAAAAAATTGTGCATTTTTCACTATGAAAGTTGATATTTCAGTATATTTTAATTCTTTTGAAGAAATATTTTGGTAGATAAGATATGCAAAGATATTTAAGAATGAATCCTAATGAAACCAAAATAAAATTAAAACTTTAATAGTGAAATTTAATTTAATGTCACAGATGTCTAGAATATTCACAGAATCATTTGAAATGATTGGTTTTTTTTCTGCAGGTTAGTGTCATGTATAGTTCAGCAATGCTGAAAGCATTTTTGTATACTCTGAGCAATTGAAAATAGCAGTTAGTGCACCAATAATTACTAAAAGGAATCACCTGCATATACTTCTCTATGCACTACAGCAAAAGCAAATAGAAACCACTTAGCACCTCCAAAACTTGATGTTACCTCAAGCTCTAAAAATGTTATATGACCACACTTTAAAAATGCATAGTTTTTGTAAAACATGAATTCAATGTTTAATCTCTCTTTCTCCAGTAATACTGGATGAGCAGGTCAGTATTAGAATACTAGTAATCCATTGAGCATCACATGGATAAAATATATCTAGTCCTGAGGATCATATTTCCAATTATGTTTTATTTGCATAAAAGTCATTACAACAGATAGACACAGTTTCCGAGTTTCTCCTTCAAACATCCTGAAGGCTGGCCTTCCTGAGTTTCCTTCATGCCAAGGCTCACACCTGCAATGAATAGAAATGCTTGTATCTATATTTTTTTTGTTTTAATAAATTGAATCTATAATCTTAAAACTAATGCAGATTCTAATTTTTTTTTTCTTAAGCATTTGCTATTTTTAACAACACTTTAGATGTATTTGTCTAAGTTTGCACTCGTGACTTAAAGACAATAGGATAGATATAGGGCAGGGTAACTAACATTAGAATGGTGGTTTTTAGAGTATAATGAGATGTGATTTTGTTAAAAAGGCATAGTATTTCACCTTAGACCTCATTGCTTTAAGACATAAGTGGGGAGACTTCAGTGTTCTTCCTGAACCTAGATATATACAATTTTAAGACTCTATATTATTCTGGACATTGATGGAGCAATGCCTGGTGTGTAGAAGTAAGAAAGAACAGCAGTGAAGAGAAAGTATAAAATAACTTGTTACTTCTGGTAGTTGAGAACTGGCAATTTGGAGAAAAAAAATCAATTCCCATTTGAATAACAGACTAATGAATTTTAAAAGGATTTTAAGCTCTCAAAACAGATGTTGATATAAGGATTTAAAAACAGGACAGAATTATCAAATGCAAATTAAATATATTTTTATTTTGAAAAAATTATATATATGCTTTGCTCTTTCATAATTACAAAACATGCAATAACTATATGAGAGGTTTCAATGCAACTGAACCTATATGTATTGTAACAATAATGCAGAAAGAGTCACCTATCATCTCCAGTAAATTTGTATGGCCCCCCTTCCTCAACTAATAAGCATGCATGAAATGGGCAGGGTAAAAGAACTACAGAGAAACTACAGGTGACTGACACACAATGGTATTTATTCAGTCAAAAATCAGCAAACTGTTCAGGGAAGGCATCTACATCAAAACAGGCTCAAAGGAAAGAGCCATGTTTTGGCTGAAGGAAACAGCACAATTGACATTTTGGTGGACCCAGAAGTTTCCTGTTTGGAGGGACAGGTATTCCTGAGCTCCCGCTATCTTAATTTCTGTATGACACAATGTTTTGAGGTCTTTCTATTCTAGACAAGTCTTTTTCAGCTTCACCCACTTAGAAGCAGGCAGAAATGGAAGTCTGTTTAGCAACAGCAGTTAGCTGAGTTGTTCTGCTCCCTAACTCCTGCTCATGTCTCTTGACAGTCTGGCAGATGCATTTTTAATTGGTATTTAGTAACAACAGACATTAAGTCACAGTTTTATATTTGTCAAAAGGCTTTTTTAAATTTTACAATAGCTTGTCTCCCGACTAGTTAAAACTTTGTCAATCGGTGAAATTGCAGAACAAGTTAATTTACATTTCAGCAAATGTGTTAAGCCTTTTGCAAAAATATCTTTGCAACTCAACCTTAATTTCATCCAAACTTTTTCACAGTGGAATATCATCAGTCAGCAGATGCTGTAAAACTAGTTGACACATTGTTGACATGCAAAAAAGGAAGTAAACTGTGCCGTATGGGAGATGAAGTATGTATGTGTACAAAGTGAGACTGCAGAAATAATGTCAGGATCGAAGACAGTACTAGACAAAAGGAGGTGATGAGAATGGGAGAGCACAGAACTCAAAGTAAATAGGTTCCCAGAAAGGATACATATGCTAGAAATTATTTCTGCCACTGAATCCTAAATCACCTACAGCTGGATTGAGTGTCTGTGTTTCTGTCTCTCGCTCTTCATCCAGCAGCTGCCTAGAAACTGTAAAATAAAATTGGAGGAAAAGGCAAGTACCTGATATTAAGCCAACAAGATAAAATTATGTAAAAAGAGACATGCAAATAGCGACAAAATTTAAATGAGAAAAAAAACTTATTAAAAATTAATGAAAAAATATAAAAGGACAGTTACATTTTTATGATGTCAAATATAAAATTTAAAATAGTATTTAACAAAAAACACAGAAAGCATTTTGCAAGTCATGAAAGCTGAGGGAAAAAAGTTATTTTCAAAGAGTCATGGAAATGATTAAAGGGATGATTGGACTTACTTATTAGAAAAGATTAAAGGGATAAATACAAACAGTTTAATGAAGTAATTAGGTGAGGTAAGAGAGGAAGACATAAGAAAGAACCACAAACTTCTGAAGGCAGTAAACACCAAGGAAGGAAAGGAATAATTTAGCCTGATACAAGACAGTATAATTAGAAGTAAAGGAATTAAAGTTAAAAAGGAAAAAAGAAATGCACTGAGCAGCAAAAAAATATTCCCTCACCTATGAGATGAAAAAAGGTGGAAGTGGTGAGCGTCCATATTTAAGGGTAAGTAGATAAAAGGACTGGAAAATATAACAAACCAAAACAACAAAAATTTTAAAAAATTGCTTCTGAAAGACTGCATGCAACTGACTACAAAATTTGCATTCCATGGGTATTGTTTACCTTCTAAAAACAATACATTTTAAAAAATAACTAGAAAGATTTTTTTCAAAGACCTTTTTTTTCTGCTTCTGTGTAAGACTTTGTCAGTCCCTGTCATCTCATTGAACTTCAGTCTACTGTTTGGTGTGGAAAGTCCTCTGGGAGAATGAAGAAAGCTTTTTGTACAATCACAGTGAAAATCATAGAAGCAACAATGAGCAATGGGAGGTATGAAAGGCTCAAAGCCTGATCTTCATCTTGCTTATTAGTAAAAGTTAGGGCTTCATGGAGAGACAGTGTCAGCCTTTCAGGTCTGGATTCGTTGTTTCCTTACCAGATGTACTTCACAGTTCTGTCTGTGACTCCTTTATACCTTACCCACTCTCTGTCCATTTCTTGTGAAGTTAACTTTATTACAATCCCTGTTGCTTCCTTACCAAGCTCTCATCATTTCCCTGTCTTCTTCCTTCTCCTCATAAACAACGTTCAGCAGTTTTCCCTTTTCTTTCGCACACACTAACCTCTCTCAGTCTCCTTTCCACCATTACTTCCCACTACAGCCCTTGCTTTTTCCTCCATTTTCTGCTCCATCTCCCTTAACATCCCTGCTTCTGTACCAACACTGACATGGGATAAATATCTCAGAGCTGCACTCCCTCCCATGAGCCGCCACCTTCATACCTTCCAAATTTCCTTGTTCAAAGAAAAGTTCTTACAGTAGGAGGAAAAGAAAGGCCAGTGCATTTTTTTCTATGTATGAGTGCTGTACAAAGCTACATAATTTCTAGTATAATATAAAAAAGAAAAAAAAAAAGGAAATATTCAAGCCAAAGGTCCAATTTTAAACAGCAATTTTCAAAATCCTTTTCTCATTTTCAAAAACCCCAAGTAAGATGAGTTCCAAAACACTTGCTAAGACTTAATTTCTTTTGGAGGCAAAGGGAAGACAGGATTATAAAGTGAATAACCTCTTATTACCAAGAGTTTTAACTGAAGAACAAATAAAATAGCTCAGTAGTTAGAGGAAAGTCACACACTGGCATGAAGCTGAGCTCTGATCTGTCTTTCTAACTTCAGCTTCTGTTTCCAAGACATTTTATCCAACGGTAAAGGCAAACAAAAATATTCCTGCTGTGTGCTATGGTTTCCCAAAGCCCTCCATTAATCACAGTGCCTCTTTTCTTAACTAATGGATGTTGTTATACTATCTATCACTGTTCAAACTTGTATTTATATTTTAAAAGCATTGTAGGTTGTAGTGCTTTTAAAAATTTAGTGCACATATTTAATAGTTTTCCTCCTATTGGGAAATTTAATGTATAAAATAAAGAGATGCAAAAGGAAAATTAATTGTCAGTGTAAAGATAAATTTTTACCTCTCTAGGTACAGAAGGGTGTTTTTCCTACTTTTTTTTTTTTTTTTTTCACGTGTGCTGCAATACTTCTAACATATTTCAGAATTATCTATGGTAACATTTTAGAAAATTATATACATTGCTAATATTGACTTACTAGTTTTGGTAAGATCAATTTTTAAACAAACTTTAAAATAAGAAACCTTCAAGACTCCCTGACAATCTTGACTTTCAAAGAGGTAACACTCACCTTGATATGCTATGCAAAAGAACTAGAGTGCCTTGTGAAAGGACCATAAAATACTCCAGCTGTTCCCTTAGTTTGGGCAACTGGAAAATATCTGTAAGAATTCCACACATAATTAAGAATGTTTACTTTTTTTTCACTTTTTCTCAAATTAAAAATCCAAATTAAAAGTAATCTTGTGGGTTTTCCGATTCAAGTGCTGTTAGTTATTACTCTAAAGATCCCACACTTACAACTCAGAAATGGCTAGCCTTAGCCTAAGAAAAGCAAAGTGGGCTCATGTATTCTTTTGAAGGAGTGATTATATTTTCCAAATTATACTAATATATATATGCGTAAGTGTGCTTGCAAGTGATTTTCCATATAATGAAAATAATAAAAGATCTGTTTTACTTTATAATTTCATTTTTTTAATTAGCTTTTTTGATTGATGAGAAACTATGAACAGAAACAGTATTAAGAAATCCCCTTAACCCTAAAATCCCGAGATTCTGTTGAAGATTTTAATAATTGTTTTCCTTTCAATTTTCCAGTCTATCATTTTCTGGTGGCTCACATAACCCTTTTTTCATCTTGTTCTTGATTAGATGACTAATAGATGACTCACAATGTGTGGTGGAATTCAAAGTGATTTTGCAAGCTGTGGGCTATTTATACAATTTGAGATTTTCTTGAGTTTCTCAGTTCAGATCTCTTTGGGAATATTAAGTTGTTTTTAGTGATAATTTAAGATCAAACTATAAGTCATGATGACAAGTCTCACATCTTTTAAAGTTTTATTTACTTCCTAAAAGGTGTCCTTATATTCTTTTCTGACTGGACACATTAGCGGATCACAGGTCATGTGCTGAAGGAGGTATTATTGTGAAGGGCCACAAACACCTGCTTGCTTTCATTTGACACTTCAAATGTAGTGAATTATGATAGAGTCATCATATCAGCCTATCCAACTGGACCTGACTAACAACTTTAATCATCTAGGAATAAGCTGGATGTTGTACAATGAAGCATCAGACTGAATCTGCAAATAAAGTGAATAGAAATTTCCAGCAAAGTGGTTTGAAGGAAGCAGAAGTTGTAACAACAGACTTCTCTATATTTTAGGGTTACTTTTTTTTTAAATTATTATTTCTATAGTAAGTGCATTTAAATATTAGTCAGATTCTTACAACTTCTTTCTCATTAAGTTGTACATCCCTGTTCTATCAGGAATATCAGCTAAATATATGCTGTATTACTGTATCTATGCTCTGACCTAACAGGCATTTCAATACCATTCTATCTCCATAAGATAGGTCAGAAAAAACAATGCTAGCAAAAGTGCTTTTTTTCACTGAACCACGAGTCATCTTTGGACTAGTACATTTAAGACACTTTTCCATCAGTATGACTCTGATTTGTTCAGGGTCACACCCACTTGTGTCATATCAGAGCACATTCTGGAGACACAAATTATATCTTTAAAGCGCCTTCACCATCTAAAAGATTTTTCCAGCTTTGGACTAAGCCTTCCATGAGCCTACTGTACTGCTGGCAATACGTGTAATTAGAAAAGCAAAAACCTTTTCACTGCCCAGTAGTTCACAGTAGTTGTAATGACCTCTTTGAGAGGCTCCTTACAACTTCTTTATGCCTGACACACACAAGAGTGGTGGCAAAATCCAGAGGACAGAATGTCAGTTTAAAGCCGCTTTTAGTTAAATACCTCTCAGATCTCCTGCCAAGCACTTCTTTGTGGGACCAGCAGATATCAGGAGCTACATGTTGTTGCTCTCTCCCTTTTAATATTTTTGAGGTAGTAGCAGAAAAGCTAGAACATGCCAGAATTTATTTGTGAGTGGCTGCCACTACCTGACCTTTTTTATTCAGAGTGTTTTCTAATAAGTAAAGAATTAGCACCCAAAGAGTAACAGTTTGTAATTTCCTGTCTTAACTGTGATATGAATATTACCCTTTTGAACTCTATCATTACCCTCTTACTCATCTGAAAATGATACATAAAATTAAAATCAGTAGCTGAGACTATAATTCTCTCTATTCAAACCACAGGGGAAAAAAAAGCCAGGAAGAGAGCTTGTGTTTTCAGAAAGCAGATTTCAAGAGCATACTGCATTTAGGTAAGTCTAGATCTACCTAAATAATACCCAGGATCACTGGCAAAGAGTTATGCCAGCTTCATACCTGTTTGAAATTTTTTTTTCACGTCCTTACAAAATTCATCTGACATGACAGAAAAGATAACAAGATAGCAAAGCTTTGCTTTTGTGTGTGATATGTCTGTTCTCTCAGATACTAGGTCCCATCCCAGTTATAATTTTGAAGCAAACTAGTTAAAAAATATCCATTTTTTTCCCAGTATTAAACATTCATCCTTCATGTTTGTGTTAAGTAGTCTGAATTGTTAATTGGTGTTTCTTCTCACTAAAAAGCTTTATTTGGGTTTAACATTGTTTATGCATTAATTTTGCTCAAAGTATAAGTCTTCTTATACTAAAAAAGTCTAACATAATCTTTTAAAAGACTTTTCCATTCCACCCACACCCCCACCAGAAAACAAATCCAAGCCAAAAACCCAAACAACACATTCCACATATCCTCTGTATTCTGGCATTCAAAATTCCTTATAAATAAATAGATAGATAGATAAATAAATAGCAAGTGAGAAATTTAAAGTATATAGTCTTTTGTGGTGTGTTGACCTTGACTAATCTCCAGGTATCCACCAAGTCTCTCCTTTACTCCCCCTCCAGAACAGGATCAGAGGAAAAAATAAGACAAAAAGCTTATGGGTCAAGATAAGGACAGGGAGATCACTCAGTAGGTATCATGGGGAAAAGAGCATCAATTTGGGGAAATTAATTTTATTTGTTGCCAATTAAACAAAGCAAGATAGTGAGAAATAAGAACAAATCTAAAAATACCTTCCTGCCCCCCCTACCTTCTTCACCAAGCTCCCAAATCTTCTACTGCTTCCTCTCCTATGGCTAGTGCAGGAGGATGGAGTTGGAATGAGAGTAAAGTCAGTTCACAGGACTTTATCTCTGCTGCTTCTTCCTCCTCACATTACAGCACGGGGTCCCTCCCACAGTTCTCATGAACTTCTCCAGGGTACATACTTCCCACTAGCTGCATTTCTTCAAGAAACATACCTGAGCTTGGATCTTTTCTGTGGGACAAAATCCTTCAGCAATGGACTGCTCCAGCATGGGTTCCCCATGGGGAAACAGTTCTTGCCAGAAAAGCTCCTCCTGTGTGACTTCTCCACCATGGGCCACAGTTTCTGCCCGAATCCTGTTCCAACAGCTCTCCATGGGCAGCAGCTTCTTTCAGTGAACCTCCACCTGCTACAGCAGTAGATGCAGCAGGACTATACCTCCACAGACTGCAGTGTGGATTAATTTACTCTAGAGTGGTCCTCCATGGGCTGTACATGGACAACCAGCAACACCATAGTCTTCTGCATAGGCTGCAGGGTAAACACTGCTCTGGCACCTGGAGCACATTCTACCCCTTCTCTTTCACTGACCTAGGTGTCTGCAGGGCTTTTCTTCTCACATATTCTCACCCCATTCTCTCAGATAGTGCTGCACAGTTTTTTTTACCCTATCCTCATTTAATCTAGGAGAATTTCCTTTCTAGCAGCTGGGGAAATGTCGTGTTTGGGAGTTAGGATGGGAGCAGTGCTGATAACACTCTGATATTTTAATTGTGCCAAGCAGTCAAGGGCTTTTCAGTTGTTCATATTGCCCTGCTAATGAGAAGGGGGCAGGGGCAGGAAGCTGGGAGGGAATACAGACCCAAACGGGCTAAAAGGGGGTATTCCATGCCAGATACATCATGTTCAGCATAAAGTGGGGCTGGTGGTTGGAGGAGCGCACAGCTCCAGGATGCATGACTTAAGGATGGTACAGTTTCAGGACAGTTCTGAGCTGTATGGTGTGAGTTGTGCAGTTCAGGGAGAAACTGCATTGTGTGTCACCAGTTTTGTATATTTTGCTATGAAATGGTTATTGTTACCTCTCCCTCCCTTTGCTGTCCCAGTATCAATTCTTATCCAAATCCATGAGGCTTTTTTGTTTTCTTTTTCCTCTCTTGTCCCACCCAACCCCATGCCCCACCCTCCCCCCAAAAGAGTGATGGGACAAGGGGCAATGGCTTTAAACTAAGAGAGGGTAGATTTAGATTAGATATTAGGAAAAAATTCTTCACTCTGAGGGTGGTGAGGCCCTGGCATGGGTTTCCCAGAGAAGTTGTGGATGCTCCCTCCCTGAACAGGTTAGACAGGGCTTTGGGCAACCTGATCTAGTGGAGGGTGTCTCTGCCCATGGCAGGGGAGTTGGAACTAAAGATTTTTGAGGTCCCTTCCAACCCAAACCATTTAATGAATCTATGATTCTATAATATGAGAACCAAGTAGTTATTCACTTTTTTTCTTTAATCCACTACCTTCACCATCTCCTAGACTCCTTATTTAAGACAATTTCTCAAGTCCTCATAGATTTAAATGGTTCTTATATAGGCAATCTCATCAACTTCTTCAGCAGCTTGAAACACTCAAAATCACTCATGACTTCATCAACTTGCAGAGTTGAGCCTTTGCTAATTTTAATTTATCAGTAGGGTAGCACTAACTTACCTTCCTCAGACCTTATGACTCTGATTCTTCCATTGAGTTGTGTTAGCAGATTCTGTGATAATACTGATTTTATATAATTTCATATTGGACATGTTTGAAACGACAGCTCTTCAGAGGGGCAGGTGATTTATTTAGTTTCATTCTGAGGTTTCAGTTTTATCATCATAGGCAGATGCTGTTGTTATTTCCAGATTTATAAAGTAATGGAATAGTCTCTGGGGATAATTATTAAAATTTTTGATGATAAACAATGAAACTACAGGGCAAAAATAATTTTAATTACATTTACTCTACCTCAGATGTGGAAGTTGCATGTTTCCTATGTCCAGAGGTGTTCTGTGATGTTTTGTGTAACATCTCTTCAATTATTTTTAGCCGTGTTCTGCAATCCTCAGTTAAGCTTTCCTTCTAAAAGGGCTTTTATTTTTCATCTGTGTTCCTATAACTGAGTTTGTTACATCTAGGAGAGAAGTGGTATAAAGGATAAGAAAACTAGGAGCACATGATTAAAACTCTCTGCCACTTACAAAAACTAAAATAGCTTTGTTGCTGAGAGCTGCTGTATCTATCAGACAGTGGATGAAAACATATATGCTCTAGAAGAGGTGTACACCACTGGTTGAAAAATAAAAGTCATAAACAAAGAGAGTGCAGTGGTGGATTGAGTTTTATTTCTACTCTTATGAGAAAAAATTGTGCATCATAATATATTTGTATTTCACGCAAAAGGAGTTGTACTAGCTAAAGGATGGAAAATAATTTCATATTTAATGCACCTATGGAATAACCCATAACATTATTTAGTTAGCATGAAAGTTCCTAATATTTGTTCTCAAATTTGCAGCCCAATGCCTTAAGTGAGAAAGGTTTGATATTTATTTTTTTCTCCCCCCTGCCCCCCAAATTTCTCCATATGAAACTGTCTGGATTCATGTTGATGTGATTGATTTAAAAATGGTGGTTTTCCTGTGGGGGGGCAAATATGACCACAAGTACCTAAATAACGTGCTTTATTAGTTACCCATAAAAAGCCATGCTAAAAAGATATGAGCACATATTTCATGTTAAAACAACCAACAAGCAGGACTCCAAAACCCAGCAACATGGAAATCATATAGAATTATACAATATAATTAAACTCCTCATTTTCTTTCCTCTTCTATTTCATTTTCATTTGCAAGTTTTACCTGCCAAATCAAGCATTTGTCACTAGTACCTAATGTAACAAATCAAACACCAAGTTTCATGATTTCTTAGCTTAACAGTAATTTTCACACAGAATAAGAAATTACAGATTTTTGGACTAAGATGAATAAAGAAATAACTATAACAAAAAAACCTGTCATGGTTCAACCCTGGACAGCAGCCATTAGCACCACACAGCCATTCTCTCTCTCTCTCCTCCAGCAAGACAGGGGAGACATCGGAAGAGTGAAAGTGAGAGAACCCGTGGGTTGAGATAAAACCAGTTTAATAGGGCATACAAAAAAGGAAGATCATAATAATACATATTAATAATATATATGCAAGGGTTGAACAGCATCGTTTCTCTCCACCCAAAATTGATGCTACATGAGTCCCCCAGCTCCTGCGCAAGAACTGCTCAGCCTCTCAGCCCACACCCTCAAGCAAGGCAAAACAAGGAATTCATTCACCACTTCCAATCTGCAGGCTGGTGTTCAGCTGTCACCCCGAATTCGATGCTGCACATGACCCCACCTGCTGCACCAGGCATACCTCTGTGCCCACCAGCCCCAGTCCAGTTACAAAAAAACATGACTTCATATAGTGTGGAATATCTCTCTGGCCAGTTTGGGTCAGCTGCCCTGGTGGTGTCCCTTCACAGATTCTTGGGTGCCCTCTGCCTTCTCATTGTGCATATATGTGTGTCTGCATATAGAAATTGTGCTTATGTGCATGTGTGCTTGCATATAACTGTGCTTGGCAAAGCTTTTTAGACTGTGAACATTAATATAATTTCTTTATGATGAGGAATAGGAACTCTTGGGCACCAAAATGCTTCTTCAGACTAGAGGAAGACCCTCATACCTGTAGGAGACATTATCTATCTCAACATCTGTCATAAGGACAACATGAGACACAATCCAGTTAGGTTTTGGAGTGTTGAAAACAGTGTCTATACACAGTGAATTCATGACCTAAGTGAGGCACTTATTTGGACTGGATGAGGTCACAGGGTTTTAGACCAAATGAGGTGAAAAGGGTCCTTCCATTATAAATCTTATTTTCATTCTATTTTAACGTTTTGTATTGCAACTTTCCAGGAATTTTGAAGGAAAAAAATAAAATTTTGCTTTTTAGTTTAAATGAATGATCCTGACAGAAAACTGATTCAGAAGTGTAAATCAAATTAATTCAAATTCTTTTGGTTAATTTCTCATGTTTACAGACAAAAAATGCTTTGGAAGTGAATGGGGGGAAGTATTTTGCATATATTCTGTGTGCATTTGTGGAGAACCTACCGGGAAATTAGATTAATAGTATTTAATTTCAAATAACATATTCCAGGCTTTTGAACAGGTTTTTGAACAATTTTTTGTTCTTTGATAACATACTGTTAAATCTTGACTTAGTGTTTCAGCGCAAATTTAGTTCAGGATCAATGTTACTATTTTGGAACCTTTTGAATAGATAGGTATCGCTTTGGTATAATTTTATAATCAGTAACTGCTATCCTACCTCCAACTGGAAAAATCCTGGCTCTTCATAGAAAGCAATCTTTCCTCAGAACTACTAGTGTAGTGTCTAGATAAAAAATCTATGGCTTGTTAGTAATTTCTGTTCTGCTGAGAGACAGTTGTTCACAGTTTGTATTTGGGTTCTTTGAAACCTTTTTCACAAGATGCTATGTAGGAATGAAGAGCATCAAACTAGTACGCAGCATAGATCCACCTATTTTGTTCCTCAGATCCACCAGAAAACCTGTCTCATAGTTCCTACAAGGAAAGTGATTGCAAAGCCTCACTGTGTCTCCAAGCTGTGAAGTCTCCTGGAAGAGCTTATATTCAATTTGGCTCTCCTTAAGAGGAGAGATTGGTCGTTTACTGCATTCAAGCACCCCAAGCTCTTGTTGGTCTCTAAATCTGGAAGTCTAGGGAAACACTTGCACCTTTATTGATCATTTGTTATCAGCTAAGGCAGCTATTTGGCAGGAGTCTTATCCTCCTGTCCCCTCAGGAACCTAAGTCAAAACATCAAGCAGAAAAAAATCCAAGAAGCCAAAGCAATATTTTTAAAGTTATATGTTCACAATGACATGTTCTATGATTCTGTATCTTGTCATCCAAATAAGTGGCTTCTGTTAAAGCAAGACACACAAAATCTCTCTTGATTTGCATGGAAGTTGGGGTTTCTGCTGCAACTGAAAATCAGTCTTACCCACTTACATTTTATTTAAACTTCATATTCTAACGTATGGAAATAATGGGTTATGTCTTTGTAAGGAGTGAGGTCATTCTTTAAAACTCTAACATTAACCTTGCTCATTATTAAGCTTACTGGACAGAATATGTACATCCTACTGACATCGTGACTCTTAGATATAACGATAATTTTCTTTAATTATAATAAATGTTCCACATATCCTTATAATAAACACAAAATTGCCATCATAATAACCACCTTTTTTTTATAAGCAGGTATGTTTTACAAGCAGATACTTTAATCAGAGGAAAATATCTGTCACATGATATTGCTAAAAGGATGGAAATAAGGCATACTCTTTATCTAAATCTCATGCTACAGGCTTGTGGCCTAATTTAATCTATTCTGAATGCACAGTAAATGCAACACAGTCATTTTTAAATCATAAAGCTCTTGAAAACACCAGACAGAGGTCTGCTAATGTGTTGGATGATGGATCTCCTATTTACTATTGATCTCTGAATTTAGAACCAATCCATTCTGAACTAGCAAACATTTTTCATATATTTTTAGAAAATATTGAATGGCTCTTAATCAGTGACAAGACTGTTTTGTCTGTTACTGCTCAAAGTAGATTAGCAACAACCGCCTGCATTTCACTAGAAAAAATGAATCTTGTAGAGGCTGAATCTTGTGCGGTATATCTTCAATGAACTGACTTCACATTCAGCTACCCTTGAATTAAAGGAAAGCTTAGAGTAAGAAATTCAGATATAGGGAGAAAAGTGCTGTAGGGGTTATTATGTGTGGAGATGTACAGAGTGCTCTGTTATACAGACATATTATCTAGTACAGTTTGAATCACTGCTGGGGGAGGATTTGATTCAAGCAAACTGCCTATTTGATCATTACAGGAGTTTCTGTATTATCTGTCTCAAGCAGCTTCTGTTACATCCAAATCACTACTGATGTTATTTTCTCTTCCTCAAGCTATCCCATTCTGCTGAGGGGTTTCCTGCATCTCATCCTTCTCTATTGTTTTCGATTAAAGTTTGGATGCTTAATTTACCTAATCTCACCTTTGTGCTCCTTGGCCATTGGTCCTAATCTGGCTGATATTTAAAGGATATCACACAACTGGTCTAACTAAATATGGAATCAGAGTGGGTATGCACTAAGCAGCATTTAATGAATAAATATTGTAGGTTTAGTACTCTTTAAAAGCTTTCTTTTCAGAAGCCTTGTGCCCCCTCTTGAATCCTATTACTTCCTCCTTTACATTTCCTTTAAGATGCTTTCCTATTAAGACTGTGCCATTATTCTCCCACAAGACTCAGAAAACACTACCAATAGAGCGTGTGAATATAAGAATGTGATTGTTCACTGCTTAAGGACTCTAATTTTAGGTATCTACTAGCTGGTATCTAGTTCTTTGGTAGCTGTTTATGCTTCTATTATAGTCATTTGAAGTTGAGGGTAGGACTGAGTTGTGTAAAAGCTGGTATGTAGCCCCACACAATTTTCCCTAAGGTGTCCAAGGCATCCATACAGGACTGGCAGGTAAAATGCATAGCATATAGTAAACCTCAATTCTTCTGCAATAGCAGCAGAAGGCCACACAATATATTCTAGCACATTTCACATGCCACTCCACTCCTGGGGATTTTTTCCCTTGTTGTGAGGTCAGTTTATCCTAGAACATATTTGGAGGCATTATCCCCTAGATAGTTTCTATCTAGAATATAAACTAAATCCCCTTAATGCATTTCCAAAGCAATCAAACAAATAAACCCGAAAAGCAATAAGAAATAATGATGGGACACTAGCCTCTTTTTGAGACTTAGATAAATGACACAAATCTTTCAGTTATCCTCATATTTGTAAGGAAGGTTTTTGTATCTGTGCTTGAAGAATGACAGACTTTATTAAAGAACAATCAAACTATAGATGCCATGTAAGAAAAAGAAATTCAGTAAAACATCTAACCTACCTACCGCATTATGTTCAATTGCAGGAGAGTCTGGTGGTCTCAGAATGTATTTCACTCACACTTCTTACTAAGGATATTGACCTTCAATAAAAGTGCTGACTTCCAACCCTAGTAGTTTGGTGGGGAAACCCCTTCTGCTGCCAGCCCATAGTAACATCATTACAAATTATAATACTTTCAGATAATTCTGTTTTCATAATGCACAAAGCTTATTAACAGTAAGTGCTTGCAGGCAGACAACAAAGCATAGTGAATAGTCTGAGAGTGTGAAATGTTCAGGAAAGATGTTCTTTCAGTCATTATTTTTAAATTTAAATTTGTTTCTAAAACAAACAAGAATATTTTTTAAAATCCTATTACTGACATAAAAATTAAATGCCAGACCCTAATTATCACTCTTTTTATAGATTACAGGTGTGACAAATTGACTTGATTATATACTACTTTTTTTCTTCATACACGTCATGCTCACAAAAAAAAACACTACACTTTTAATGTTGATAACATTGACACTGTATGCACCATAAAACTGTGAATTTTTGTTTCACTGGAAATTCCATTGTCATTTTTTCCTATACTCATAGCATTTTTTCAAAAGTATTCTGAAAAAAAAAAATCTCAGAAATGACTCCAGTAGTTTTGTTATCACTGAATGAACACGTGAGTTTTTAAAAGTAGTCTGTCACACTATAAATAGGAAATTAATTTCAATTTTTTTTTTGGAAAAGTATCTTTTTCCTAGAATGACAAAACAGAATTTTTCACTACTAAACATTGAATTTTTCTCTCTCCTAGCAAAAGACTTTTTAAACTGTCAAATGAATTTAAGAAAAAAAGTTCAGTTGTCCCAAAAGCAGGATTGTTACCCTGTGTGCAGTACACCAATATACACTCAGAGCAAAAGTGTTAGATTTATTCCATTTCTGTGCAGAGACGGGTGCTAGGTGGTAATTCCACAAAGGTGGCACATCACACCAGCATCTACAACATACTGATCTTGTTACCGAAAAACCTGCCTACATTTATGCTAATTTGTAAATAATTACTACATCATCTACTATTGGTCAAGCATATTCAAATTAGCACACATGCTCCTTGAAGATGTGAGGCAGTAATTTCCATGGTCCATTAATTGGTGGGTAGTTGTGAACTCTCCCCACTGCTGCCTTTACCTGTCCCCTAACTACTACCCATTTTTGTTGATTTCAGGCCCCTGTGGCCATCCCCCAGTTCTTATGCCTGCTGGGGCAGGATGTTTCCTCTTTATCAGTCCTTCAGCTCTTCTCCAAGGATACTTTTTAGAAAAGCCTGCTCTTTATCAGTCCTTCAGCCTTTCTTCAAAGGTGTAGTTGTTAGCAAAGCAAGGCAGTAGGTTTAACCCTAATTTAAACAGTGTCTAAACACTGACCCAAGCACATTTCTGTCCCCATAAAGTGGAAAATTCTACTTTATAGATATGAGTGCCACGTAGACATATTAAAAATAAATGTGAAATCCTGCAAAGATTACAATCTAAGAAGGCTGAAAAAAATTGTTCAGATAAGAATGCCCTGGATAACAAAGGACACTTATCTCTGCTGATAAGGCTGGATGTTTCAAAAACTGTCATCACAATTTCTCAACTACAAGATAACATCAGGTTGGACTTGGTTGTCCCTGCTCATTCCTGTCAGACAGTTCTCAGTAGTCAGACAGTCACTTGTAGCCTTTCCCTAAGACTGCTGATCTTCACTTTCCCACAGGTCTCCAAAATCTCTGTTTTGAAGGGTTTATTAGGAAATAAATAATTCTATGGATTAAGGTGAGAATATCACATACCAATCACAGAAATGATACCAGGCAGCGTACAGATTCTGGCTCCAAAAAAAAAAAAAAAAAAAAAAATTTCAGTACCAACAGGGAGAAGAAAAGAAAATTGAAAGACGTTAATTAAACTTTTCTCCTTATTATAAAGGTGATAGACATTTAAAGGTTTATAGAGCTTATTTATGAACCATGAAAAATAAACACACAATCCTTTTCTCCATTATATGTCCTCAGTTGTAGACACTTTTTTTCACCCTTAGTTTAGCTATTAAAATGTTTTCTCATAGAGATGCAAAAAATTAAAGGAAATCCAACTGTGTACTAACTCATACTTAACATGAGATATAGAAGAAAACACTGTGCCAAAGTTCTATGACTTTCTCTTGATTTCTTAGTTTATCTGGGGTTTTTAATCTGGATCCTAACAAAAGTCCGAGCTGCAAGAAGATTCTGTTTTTGAAGAACCTAGAGAAGGACTCATCAATCTTTCAATCATAATTCTTTGTAGGGCACTGCAGAAAGCATATAACTAAATAAATTTCCTCCACCTCAACAAGTAACTTCACACTTTGAATAAATATAAAATAGTAACTTTTTTTGTGGAGTTGGGGGATGTGAGGAGGAAAGAAGTATTTTTTTCCCTCACCACCAGCAGCAGCAGTTGCAGAAGACTTGATTTAGGTTATTTTACTGTCTCCTGTTTTTAAACTGTTCATATAGGTTAAATTATACTCATGTTCTTCAAAGCTGCTGTATTGCATTCATAACAGGAAGATTCTCCCTAGAGATGACAAACACAGGAAAGTGGGAAATTAAGATATTATCAGTGCTATGAAGCCTATAAATCTATTAACACCATCTCTTAATAATTTCCTTGTAATCTATTCGTGCATATGAAGATATTTTTCCCTGTATGTTCTAGGTTTCATTTGATCTTTTATTCTACCTCCACTCTTTCTGTTCTGGATAATTATTTCTGGATCAGAAGTCTTTTTGGACCAATGGACCTAATGGAAAGATATCTTATTTGAAAGAATGGAATATCAGGTTAATGGGAATTGCAGAGTGTTGAAAAAATAAACCTCTCAATTTGCTACCTGATTGTCCTTAGATCGTAGATTTCTAAACAAATATGGGATGAAAGGGTCAAACGGTTTACTGTCATGTAGCCAGTAACCAGTGTTAACTGTTATTGTAACTTCTTTTTCTACAAAGAATGAATCATTAAGAATAAAACAGTATCAGTAGAATGGAAGGACAGAGATGTGAAAGGTGATGAAAGAGAACCCAGAATACAGAGTTTAATTTAACCTCTTTGCCATCATAAAATAAGATAATTAGGTCAAAATATACATTGTGATATTCCCCAAAGACAGCACTATCAAGTGACAAAAGTGTGTTCTTTTCAATAATGCATAAAGCACATTTGATCTGTTTGAAAAGAATTGTTTCAATTAGTTAAGTAAAAAACCAATATAAAGATAGCTGTGTTGGTCTTTTTGGTTGTGGAGTTTTTTGTTGTTTTGTTTTTTTTTTTTAATTAATTTGCAAATTCAGAGTAGACCCTCTGGTAGATTAGCGAGACATTTTCAAAGTGCAGTTTGTTGTAAAGGTGCAACCAATAGCCACTATACCTGGAATACTCTACAGGTTAATTTTTAAACAGGTTACATGTTCTGAACTTTGCTCTATAAGAGATTAAATGTTTTGCAATGTTCAGATAATTCACAAATGCTAAATCATAAAATAAGTTTATGGCATTCAATTAGAAGCTGTGACTTTTTTCAGACTCAGCAGTAGATAAGCTTCCTTTTAGTAGGTAAGTAGATGAGATTTTTCTCAGTAAAAAACTCAATAGTAATAATAATAACAATAATAACATACATTAATTTGTTTCTTATAATTTAGTTTGCCAAATAGTACTGTGGTAACACTTGTTACATAACTTGATTTGACCATATCAACCCATATTGGTTTGACAACCTCTGATCTAGGGACAGTTAGCAAACTAAAGGCTTTATTCTTGCTATAGTTTGGAAGTGCAGTACACATTAATGTTAACAAATGCTGTGTGAATTGCTGAAGAGTCCCCCTGAAATTTTAACAATAAAAAAACCCAAACAAACCAAGAAACAATGATTGCAGTTACAGCTGTTATTCTGTGAATAAAAATTACTAGAGCGAAACTGAATAATTTGAAAGCACAGACACATAAAATCAGACCTCACAATCAAGTCTTCTTTCATTTTAGCATTAGTATTACTGTGTCTGCATTTCATAATGTAATTTAATTTTTATGTACAAAATTTCCTGAAGGGCATAAATGCATTTCAGCTCTATACAGGGCTAATACAGTTCTAAACCATGCATAAAAACTCAATAAACAGCAAAATGCTAATAGGTTGCATATGGGCTGTGACCTTTCCTAGCTATCTTTCCAATATTTTTTATCAGTTAAGAAACATTCACTGAAATAAGTTGAGAGAATCTCAGCCTACTTTAGAAAAAATGAATGTTTATCAAATGGACTTGAATTGATAATAATATGATAGTTCATGCTTGAGAAGTCTCACAATTGCCAATATGAAGAACTGGATATTGTAACACTGGCATAATCATATGGAGAGTGGACTGCATTTATGCTTTGCATGACCTTGAAAACAGTTTTGCAGACCAATGTCAGAAACTTTTTTTTCTTTTTTTCACTATTGCTACAGTTACCAAGCATATACACTAGACAAATAAAAATAAAAGAACAGTTATAGTTAATGAAACAGTTGTGCACTTTCTTCAGTGTTTTAGGATGAAAAAAGCCACATAATTATGATCTATATTTCAAAATGCAGATTTTGTGAGAAATTTCATAGAGGATTTAATACTACTGACATCCTATATATTCTAAATCAGAATTTCAATAGTTAATACTTTAAAATGTATGTTTAAACATTAATTTAATTTCCAAATGAGCAGTTCTTCCCCAGTTTTCTTATAGGCATCTTTGAGTTATCAGAAGGCAGCTACAAGTTTCCCATGGCGTTGAGTTCTCTCCAAGCTGAACAAGCCCAGCTCCCTCAGTCTATCTTCATAGGAGAAGTGCTCCAGCCCTTTGATCATTTTTGTGTCCCTCCTCTGGACCATGCTGCAACAGGTCCATGTCCTTCTTGTGTAGAGGGCTCCAAAGCTGGGCACAGTATTCCAGGTGAAGTCTCACCAGAGTAGAGGGGCAGAATCACATTTCTCAATCTGCTGGGCACACTTCTTTTGATGCAGCCCAGGATATTCAGCAGAATATACATATATATATATTATTTCATGGCATTCTTCCTTGACTGCATTCTGTATCTGTGTATTTTTGTCATTTTCTTGAAACTTTCCCTCTATGTTGGGCAGATACTAATACTGAGAATTATTAATTTTTTTTTTCCTTCTTAGAATTAGTGTTTATTTATGCTATATTTATTGTTACTCAGCAATTCTAGTGTCTTTTAAAGAAGACTCCGGGAGAGCTTTATTTTCTCTCTGTTCGGCCCTCAATCTGACTCTAATTCTATACAGAATTTTAAAATATTTTTTGCTTCTATAGCTAGGAGAATGTTACATGCTCCACTCCAATATAAGAGAAACCTTTCCTCCTCATGGAATGAACAAAAAGGATACATAGGATTTTGCCATCGAAAAAAATAAAGAGTTTACATGCAGCTATGAAATTGCTGAGTCCTATATTGTTATCTATTTCATCTTTGCATTTCACCAGTTTATTTTCCTACCAAGTTTTGGATTTCACTTGTTTGCAATGTAGCCACAACAGGTCCCCTTATCTACATGTAGTTACATCCATATGTAATCCGTATTTTTCAGGATTATTTTGTGACACTGTGTTTTGTTTGTTCAAACCCTCAACATTTTGTTCAGTTATAGAAATGTTCCAGTATATTCAAAAATTTAATGGGTTATCATACATTTTTGATTTGCTGTTTTTGGATAAGACTTCAATGCAGGCCAATGCTTCCCAATTCTATCACCTTTTAGTGGGAAACAAACTCTTTGAGAAATAACTACCTACTTTTCTATCATCTTACAGCACATAGTCTGCTATGCTTACAGTTTTTAATGATTTATTAATGCAGTCTGGTTTTGGTTGCTCAAGCATTTTAATTTTGCCTTATATGAATGCTGTCGTTGACATTGTCAATTATAACATTCTGCTTGATCATTTATGAAATTATGTAGGATAAGCTGACACTGCTTTGAGTCAGTGTCAATATTTTTTATCAAACACATGTCCATCGGTGTCATTACATATTAGCTTTTGTCTGTACTACCTTGGCACGCTGTCAGGTCTTTCAGTTTTTACACAAACTCATTTTACTCAGTACATGTTACAGTATTTCTTTTAGGCAATTCAATTTGTCATTTAGGTACTTCTTCCTTTGTGTAAAATAATAAAGGACTTGGGATATTGGCTTTGTGCAGCTTTATAGAACACCACCAAGCACTGAGGAAAACATTATTTGTTTTTTGAACACATACAGAAACAGGTATGCATGTTCTGGGGCAGTGGTAAAAATGTTTCTGTTTTTTAGATAAAGTTAATGAGAGAATACTATAATTCTGGAATATGTTACATTGGCAAAAGAGACTACATGGGGAAATTATGAGAGGTTTCACAATAATAATCCATACTTTTATAATTCCTCTGGATAATTTTCATTACAAATACAACATTATAATAATTCAGATAAACATAATTGCACATGGGACACCACACAGCAATCATTGTTTCACTGACAGTAACACATTTTTTATTTACTTATAGAGAATTCTGGATGCATCCCTTTAATTTGGTTTACATTGAGTATCTACACTGATTTCAATTCAAGATATATGATTACTTTAATAGTAATATTTGCAGTTGATGCCTGGCATGTTACCTAGAGTTAACACATGATCTCTCTTGCGCTTTGTCTTGAACAACAAAATGTTTAGGACACTCCAGACATTTATTTTCACATGGCAGGTTTTCTCCTCTGTGAAACTGATATATGTTAATGGGAAAAAAAAATGCTTTTTACTCAAGATATGAGCTGTCACCTATGAAATGCCTTTGCCTGGTTCCAGTTTAACCCTTCTTCATGTTTCCAAATTGCAGTTGAACACTCAAACAGAACACTACATGGAGGCGAAATGTGTACAATAACCAAGATAAATCCAAGTTGCTTTGTCACCATGGTAACTATGCGTTGAGTCTACCCTAGAAACTTTGCCTGGCACAACATTGTCAGCTAAAGATATTTGGGAATTTTTCAATTCTACTGCTTAGACCATCAAAGGTCCTAATGCAGACACAGCAATTCTGAAAAAAAAAAAAAAAAAAAAAAGTCCTTTTCTCATATAGTTTATTTTGTGTGGGAAGCTGGTTTATACTACACCCAGGGAGACATATTTTTATCAGTAAAAGTTGCATCTACATTTAAAGCTTTTGCTGAGATGTGTTAGCAATCCCTCTCTATTTTAGACTAGCCCTTAGCAGTATAAAGCAATTAAAGCTAATCCTGAGCATGCCTTGAAAGGATAACATTTTCTGCAGCTCTTTTGTTCATGATTTTCAGGTGTGTGCTTTTCATTACCACCCCTGCAGATCATGTAATATAGATTGCATACTGATAATGCAGGCTGTTATCTGTAGTTGTTCCTAAATAATGAATAGTCCACTGTAACAGCTTTCCTTACAAATAACTAGCAAAAAAGCCAGCTTCAGTCTAGGGTTTTTTTTGAACAAAATAACGTATAATGTTTCTAAAATAGAAACCTACCTTGAGGCTTTTAATTCAATTCATGGGCACCTAAGGGTGCCTTTCAAGTCCCATTTATTTCAATTTCTAAATTATATTTAGTCCAAAAATGGCCATCTTTCTTTAGGCTAGATTGAGCCTGGACAAGCACAAATGCTTGTCCTGAAGCTACAAGGACCCTTCCCCAACATTTCAGTACCTGTGGAACCAAATCCAGGCACAACATTCTCTAAATGTCCCTATCTTACCTATCCATGTGTGAGAGGCAGCAAAAGGCTAGGTTATAGCATAAAAGGAAACACGTTATAAGCTCTTCAGCATGTGTCTCCATCACACTGAAATTATATTTATTCCCCTGGGAATTACTATGATAAACATTTGCAATGTGCTGGGTTGGTGAGCATTCTGGGTTTCTTCTCAGCTTTAGTTTGCTTTGGCTTCTTTTTAAGCAGAAACACTCTTTCTATTACAGACACCACTATGTACACAGTAAGAGAAATCTCAAAACAGGAGGGAACAAGCTGTGTTTAGTAGCACTGTTTTTTTTCTCTAACTGCAATTCACAGCCCTTTAGTTTGTTCCATCGGTGTGGCTCATGCAGTCTCTCTCAGGAAAGACTAATTTTCTGTAAAAGTTGTACTCATTGTTCTGCTTTTGTCTTTCATGTAAAACTAGTTTGTAACTTTATATAGTCATTCATGTTTAACTGATCCACAACTAACAGAAGACTTTTCTTACAAAGGTCATCGCCTCAGACAGTGTGAAGAATTCTGGAAAAGTGAGAGGAGTGGACTCTGATAGTTTGCACAATTGGCAACTGAGGATCAGAATTACTGCAAGCTCTCAATTACCATCAGAGCTAGAGCCACTGAGTACACCAATGATTATGGCATCACTGTTTTCACTTGTTTGTCTTTCATTCTACAACCATGATTCTGGGAAGATATCCACATATATCCCTCTGTCTACTGAGGGAATTATTTCAATATATCATTAGTCATCTTAGAATTAATTTGAAAGTTCTTCCTGGGTGATCTTAAGGGATTTCAGCACGCTTAATTTATTGGGCCTTTCCTCTGTTATTCTCAGCTGACTCATTTAAAAACACAAGCAATATGAGCAGCCCTTTCCACCACCCTTTTTTTTAAAAGAAGGTGTTTGCAAATTTTGCTCTCTCTATTTTTTTTTTTCCCAAGAAAGAAACAATTTTATCATAAGCACAGGTGGCTTGCTTAGAGTCAACTTACAATATATATACTAAAGAGAAAAGGAAATTAAACTATAAAGAGAAACTAATATACAAAAGCGACAAGCTCATAAAATAGCAACAAAATGAAATATCAGAGGAAAGAAATCAGAATGTCAGCATTTTCATTATATATCCTTCTTTTTAGAGGTTTTATTCCATGTTTGAAACTCTGTACTGGCATATGAAGTATGACATTTCAGTCTAGAAACTAATTTTATCTCATATATACATATATATAATAATTTGTGGTGTTTTTTTAATATTACATGGTTGAATGAAAGGCAGTGTTGCAAGTTGGAATCATTTCAGTCTTTCATTTCAAGGAGAAATTAGATAAATGATAGCACAAAAATTATCTGTAAAAAGAAAACCACATCTTTAAAATTAAGGTTTTCTTAGTAAGTTTCAGGTTATACATGTTTGGAACTCTGGTATCATGTTTTGTACTGTGTATCAAGATTGCCCTCAGAGATAAATGAAGTATCCATGTGTACATGTATGTATATGGCTGTGTGTGCACATGTGTGTATATACATGTAGTATATATGTATAAGTTTTAAATTATACTCGACACTGTAGCCTTACTTCAATTCTTTATTTCTTTGTCAATAAGCTTCTAACTGTCTATGGTAGAAGATAACCAAGGATATTAGAAAAGGTTCTGGTATGTTAAGAACAGAGCTGTCATGGCTCACACAGTGAGCACGAGACTCAGACACACGGCATTTGGTTTGCACCTTCTCTCAACATCACTTCTGTACCATATGTTTTTCCAGTGCAAAACCAGATCATTTGTCATACTTTGTGATCCCACATGCCAATCACAACTGTATGCCTTAGCTGTGATCTGTCAAACAGTTATGCCTGTCATATGGGGGTCAGAAGAAGGAGAAATACCTTGTGTGCTTTAGCTAAAGGCAAGAGGGAAGGAGGTTTAATGTAGCAGATCAGCCTGAAAGGAACTCCCCCATAAGGTAACATTACCCAATTGCAAGGTAATGTTATTACACTGGTTCACCACTTGAATGTATTGAAGACAAAGACATTTTAGTGGCCACCGAAACAGATTATATATCCATACAATATCTTAAAGGAAAATTACCCAGCAAAATGTTCATGCAGGTAGACTACAGGACTTTGAATGGAGGTTCAAACGTCTGTTGTTGGAATACTGCAGAAGTTTCAATCTATTGATTCATTGGTTGAAGCAGAAATATAAGCAAGCATCTCAGCTGTCCACAGAATATTGTGGACACATATGTGTGCAGACTAGCACGTAAGTGTGCAGACTACACATTGATTGCTCCCACTCCTTGAAGCATGGTATTTAGCAGCTGGAATTCACAGAGAAGCAGCAGCTGGAATTCACAGAGAAGCAGAAGTCACATAGGGAATTTCCTTCTGCCCGCCAAAAGAAACTATATACGTAATCCTGAGATGTCTGACTATATTCCTGGTCTTATGCTTTGCCAGTAAACATCTCCTGCTTTCCCTCTGCAGTTGTAAACATATAAAAAAACATTTCCTTTATGATGAATCATGCTTCCCTCACTCCAAAATTTTCATTTGAAAGGTTTGAAATACTCTTAAATTACTTGACGATCAAAGCAATCTATTATTTGACATATATGTAACTACTAATCACCTCACATTTATTCTAAAGAATTCAAAAATTCTATTATCATGATTTAAAGTGCTGAGTTTGGTAATTTAGCAGTGATTTTTTTTTTTAAGAATTTAGGTAATTTAAAGGAATAAATGTTACTGAAAATCCAAATAATCCAAACAATTTGGTCAAAATAATGTGGAAGTGTTGCAATGTTTCCCAGTAAATATCTAAAATATAGACAGGCACTTTAAAGAATGACAACTGGAATGCAAATTGAGATTCACAACTCTAGACAGTTCCAGTATCCATGAATTGTTTAGAAATATAAATTGTTCTTTATATGGAAATGTAGACCTAAGAAGTCGCTAGAATGCCTAAGAAAGATATTCAGGGTTTGTGTTTTGCTTGCCTGCATTTAAGAATTTTTTTAAAAGTCTGTAGTGCTTTTGTGGGTGCTGCTCGTAGCACTTCTGATACTTATACTTTTAATTATTGACCTGTGCCTTAGGTTTTGATATTTTCTGAACCATAACAACCACAATCATCCTGTAAATAAACACTTGGTTAATTTATAAATACTCTGTTGCCACTTATTATGTGTTTGTACATTGCCTATCAGCATGAACCTTTACTGTGTGCTATGATAATTTCTATAATATATTCATAGAAAATGCATAAATTAATATTTCCTATAAAAGGAAATAAAATTATGTGTGATATCTTCCACAATGTAATCCTTTACATATAAAGAAGTGTGAAAATTGCTTGCAAATCTTACCTACATGATGTCCATGTACCTCAAATGACATACACCAGACCTTCACAAAAAACTCTCCTCTGTCTCTCTAAGGAAAAATACAGCATAAACTAATCTCCTCCATAGCATCACTCAAAGGTGATTATAACTTTAGTATCATCAACAAAATTTGAGACTGAACCACTTGAATGCATTCAGTTTGTGATGTATTAGCCATTTAGTAGACAAATATGAGATAGGTCACAAATAAGGTTTTGACTACACTGTTTCTTCTAACCTGGCTTCCCCTTTAATTTTAGGATATAAACTTTAGGATATATTAGGACACATAGATTTAGGATATATATTAGGATATAAATAAAAAAAAAACCTCCTAAATTTTTTTCTTTTAAAACAATGACATTCTACCTAGGATTAGTTTTAAGGATTTGAAAAACCCATCATCAAACCTTTGGATCATAGTTTCTAAAACAGGGAGGGAAACAGTTAATTTCTGTCTTGTTTCAACAAGACCCAGGGCAAAAATCTAAAATTTCCAATTAATTTCCACTACACTATTGCTTATACCTTTAGAAATGTATGTATCTGATATCACTTGTTTAAAAATAGACTTCTTTTAAAGTAAAAACATATATAATATTTTTGTAGGACTTGAAGGAAATGACTGTTGATCTAATTTGAACTGTTAACAGTTTGACTTCTGAAAGTCTCTATTATAAAATCAATTCCCACTCAAATTCAATTCCATATACATTAAAACCATACATAAAAGCAACCATGTCTCTCATGAGGCATACACTCTCTGTATTTTCTTACCCACAGTCCTAAACTACATGTTTTTCAGAGCTTTCTTTTGCCAACTTTTTCCCATATTTGCCTTTATTTATCTTCACCATAGTATGGCCACATTCCCATCCCTTCCCTGATATAATTTCTTTCCCCAGTATCTCTTTTGACATTTACCAGCACCAAGGCTCATTGCTTCTCTTCCCCACATGCCAACTTAATAGCTTCAGCACTTTAGTTTTATCTCCTCTCATTCCCAAATTCCATACTCTTTATTTTTCTTCATTCCATACATCATTTTACTTATTCATTTTTTAGTTTTTTTGAGCAGCCTTAGTCATGGAGATTGCTCCAGGAAACTGCTTAACAGTAATTCTCTTTGTAGATAACTAGAGTTTTACAATTATTTGTTTCAAGTGGAATGGGATCAAACTAATGTAATCTCAAGCCTCAATTTTACTGTACTCTGGAAAAATAGGGAAGATTCTTAAACAGAGGAATACTACTTACCTACTACATATTATGATTATCATCTTAGGTGGAACAGTCAAAGGGAGTTGAATTGAAGAGAGAGTCTACAGTTTAGAAACTGTTGCCTTTTTAAAATTCTAGGATAACTTTTTAATAGTGCAAGTGTTGTTAATACAAACATTGGATTTATAGCTGGTTTCATTGTGTTTATAAATTAAGCATTTTGTAGATGAAGGCATTCTTTTTACAAGGAAAATTTTTCACTTTTCATTGCCTTATTTTATCTTGTAATTTATCCTTCTGTAAATTTCCTTATATCTTATAAGTACTTCCTGCCTCAAGACAGTAGGGAAAAATTGGGCCTTTCAGTTAAGTGAGACCATTTCATATTGGAAATTTCCAGAAAGATATAATTTCCCTTTGGAGGTGTTTAAAATTAATCCTTTTCAAACTATGGCAGTGGATTTTAATTAAGCTAGCATTAGTACTTATGTCAAGAGGAAAAAACACTGTAAAGCCATGTCTCTTGACCTTTGAAATAATAGTTAACCTCACTATAAGCAGACACTTTAAACAAGGCTGGAATTAGGGAATATGGACGGTGCTAAAAACAAGGAGGAGATTGTATCTGATTTAAGCTTATTTGCCATAAAAATTGTTTTGTTCCTTGTCAATCCATCCAAATGAAACTGTGTGACTAAGCTGACTCTTTATCAGACTGCCTCTCTTTCCCAAGTTCCAAATGATTGAATTTGTCAGCTGCTGATTTAGAGTGGGACTGGAAACAGCCATGGGCCCTGTAGTGTCAATCTCCTTTATTCTCCTAAGTGTGTAACAGGAAAGTATGAAAAATTTTGAACATGTCTTCGTTTTACCTCTTAGCTTTCACACTCACATGCAGAATTTAATTTCATTATATGACTGATTCTATCTTCTCATACCTTTCAGTAATTACCAGTAAAAAAAAGGTTCAGTTAAGTATTTTTTTCAGTCTTGCATACAAATGGCCCAGACAGCTTTCACAAAAAAAGCTAGTGACTAGGTTAAAATTGTTTTGAATTTGTAGAAAGGAAGGATTTAATGTTTGCCAATTAGCACTGACATTTTCTAAATGCTTTATTCTTGTGATTTCACATAATCACAGAATCACAGAATTGTAGGGGTTGAAAGGGACCTCGAGAGATCATAGGGTCCAACACCCCTGCTAAAGCATGTTCCAAAGGACATATTGCACAGGTAGGCATCCAGATGTGTCTTGAGTATCTCCAGAGAAGGAAACTCCACACGGCCCTGAGCAGCCTGTCCCAGTGCTCTGTCACCCTCACTGTGAAGAAGATCTTCTGCATATTGGTGAGGAACGTTCTGTGCTCAAACTTGAAGCAATTGCCCCTTGTCCCTCTGTTTGTTTTAAACAAACTATGGAAGGCACTTAATATCTGTTTTATTTTATCAAAAACTCATACTGTGTTTTGGAGTATTTTTTCCAGATCAGGAGATCTAGATGTGGTTTCCTCCTTGTAAAATTTACAATCAGTGGCAGAGATTTCATTTTCAATTCTGGAATCTCCAAAATATTTTCACCAATATGCTATTTTTCAATAGACACCCGCTTCCTTACTCATTCTGAAAGATAATTTACATATGTGTCATTACTTTATTATGCTGACAGCAACCACTGTTGAACGACAACAATGAAGGACAGGGATATAGGTTTAATTCTCGTTATACCACTCACATCTTTATCCTTTGGTCTTCCTCTGTCATGCAGTATCTTATTTATTTAAAATAAAGTTTTTTACGTGGCATCTGTTTCCTATCTTATGCTAGTATAAGCCCCAATAATGTGATCTTTGATCTCGTTACATGTCTAGATTCCACTATAAATAGGTAATAACAAGTAGTGCAACAAAGTTATAATAGTTGATGTCATTTAAAATGTAAAAACAAATGCTCTGTGTGAAGAAAACTATATGCAAAAGCAAACCATATTCAAATATGTTTACACTTTCATGCTGTAGATGTAAGAGAAGACAAAGATAATTTCTTCCTAATTTTTTCCCTGACTTGAAGAAAATAGTACTACCCTTCTATAGCCAAGCTGGTCACATCAATTCCATAGGAATGGGAGATATCAGGAAATGGAAAACATTTAATATAAGAAGCCTGATGAAGACTGGACTTGTACAGTGGAAAATGAGCTCAAAGACAAGTTCTGGGCTAAAACTCATGGAAAAGGGTATCTTATCTAAAAAGCAAAAAAGAACGGATATATATTTTTCTGAAGAATACCTTTCCAATACTCTTGTGCATTTCTGAAACCTAATAGCAGCTTGAGAAATGGACTGAATAATAGAAAAAAAAAATCAAAGATAAAATCTCATGGGTTCTGAAGACTTTCTGTACTTGAACACAAAAAGATAATAACTTTGACAGGCATTTATAACTTCTGTTACATATCTATGTATGCATGAATTGAAGAAGCAGCTGAAAGCGTTCCCTGAGGAAATAAGTCAATGGAGAACTGACAAGCAGTAACATCTGGATTCAATCACCCTTATAAGGTACATTCCTCATATTGAAAAAACTTAGGGGAAAGAGAGTTCCCTCCTTGAAAATTAGGTAATTCAAGACTCCTGAAAGGATCATCCAAAACAAAAAAAAACAGGACTCTAGATATGAATCACTGCATAATGAATAGAGAAACGTGGAACAAAGAAAGGAAACTTCATATCTAGGAAGAACCATTATCACAATAATACAATGATCTGAACAAATCCATAAAAATCACTATCATTTTGCAAGATGCTACCATGAGTCCAAAGTGTCAGTGTGTTACATAAAATCTTTTATAAGCAACAGTGGAGGCTAAAGCTGCTACTGAAAATTATTTTTAATGAGTCTTTAAATGCTAATTTAGGTCAGTTTCTCATGTTATTCACCAGTTACAGTAAAACACTGTAAAAAACTTTAGGTTGCATTAATGTTTCCTGTCAATATCATTCCTTTAACAAGCTGGTGAGTTATAGGGTACAATGAGGCTTTAAAAAATGCTACTATTGTGGCATTTTTTCTTAACTGCATTAAAACTTACTTTGTTCATTTCTCAGGTTACTGAACTTGTAAATTGATATATTAACTACAAGCAGAATCATCTAACTTCTCTTTCTTCTGACTGGGATTTAAATTTAAATTTATTTACTTTTTAAAGTGCAAATCACATTAAAGTGTCCAAAAAAAGGCAAACTGATCCTATTTAGAAAACAAAAAACCAAAAATACATATCAGAATATCCTGTACTTTCCCAAAACAAATAAACAAAAGTATAAACTACTGAGACCAAATGGTACCAAATTTCAATGAGGTATTTCAACCACAAAATGTAGCAGAAGTAACAAATCAGATTCTACCAATGATCATTTAGAAATGAAAAGCATGTAGAAAAAGCAATTAAGAATATTAAAGGAAATACAGTGGATTTAAATGAACCAATAGGAGAAAAAAAAAAAAAAAAGAGAAGCTTTTTTTCTTCTTTTTTCCTCTGCCTCAGGATATCAGATACTAAAGGTCTGCAAAAGAGCTCAAGGTAATGATGGATTAAGAGGCATTAAAAGGGCAGTTCAGGGGATATAAACACATTGCCATGGACCTAATGGATTTTTTTTTTTTTTATATATAATCTCAACTGTGGTAACATGAGGGTTCAGTTCAATTGCCTGAACATAGATATCCAGTATCTGAGGTTCCCTGGGACAGTCACAGAGGTCTGGAAGGTAGGAAGCATGGCTGCAGGAGGGTACAGCCCTTCCACGGAGGCAGCAAGAGGCCAGGGCAGGTGGGCAGGGGTGTGTGGATGGCACAGAAGGTTCTGTTTAGGCAAATGAGCCTATGTCACCATATTCCTGTTCCTCTCTGTTGATAAGGTCACTATGACAGGTTTTAGTGCAAAGCTTCAGGTGGACCTATGGTTTACTGATTGCTTGTCATGGATCCAAACACCATTTTGCACTCTGTGAATTTCCTAGGAAGACAATTTTAGGAAAACTTGCTTTGGATAAAAGTAGATCAATGATTTACCATCAAAAGTGGAATATTTTCTTGTCATAACAAAAGATCAGGTGAAACAGACAGAGAGAAACAAAGTAGCTTGGAAATGGGGAATTACATATAGATCATCTTTGGACAAAATCAAAATATTTTCTTTCTTTTCTGTTAAGCAAATCAAAATGTGATTAAAAGCTAAAGCACAAAGAAAAGACCAGAGAAAGGATTATTCCAATGTTGAAAACTACCTTGACTAAAACTTTATTTTTTTCTATTTTACTTTTTTTTTGGAATACAATAAATTTGGTTAAAGTCAAGTGACTCTTTGTTAATGCTGGAGTCCAGTTCAAATGGACTCCAGCATTAAGTAAAAACATTTCTTTCATCCTTATACATCCTTGCTCACTCTCATTTACTACAATTCTTTCTGAAGAGCAAAATCTGTAAACACTGTAGATATATACTTATTTAAATCAACAGACTTAAATCCAGTTAGGTTGAGGATAAACTAGTACATGTACCAAAATGTATTTAAAAAAGCATCACAGGCCAGTTGTGTTTCAGATTTCCTATAATATAATAGTAAAATAGTAAAAAGGTCTGCTTGTGAAACTAAAATAAAGTCTGAAAAGTCCTAATGCTATTAAATAAATGCAATGACTAAGTTACTGAACATAACCCCAAACCGTGAAGAGTACCTGTAAGTTAATCACATTCTGTTAAAATAAAAAGCTGGTTGCAGAGAAAAGGAGAAAGGACAAATGCTGGAAAACCTATGACTTTTTCTATTGTATTATAACAAACCTGAGATTATAGTTTGGCCTCAAAGATGCAGTTGTGAGTGTTTTAAATAATTCATTCAGCATTCGTAAGGATTAATTTTATACATGGTATTTTTTTAATATAATGTTTGTTTTGGTTTTTAATAGAATATTTCACTGGAAGCTTGGGGAAAATATGCATTAACAATATTTTGTTCCACTTCCTTGCCAATGCTGCTTTCCATCAGAGAAGCATGAGAAAAGATAAGAAGACATTTTTAATGAGCTTTTTGTCCCAGTTATAATCACTAAGTATTTGTCATCAATTTTATTTCCATTTCATATTATATCAGTTTCTAAATATAATACAGGAAAAAAACCCTCTATGTCCTAGACACTAATTCTTAGGTTAGTGACCACTTTAAAATAACATGATGTGGTTGCTATTAAAATGTAATTCAGCCTTTCAATAGCCCGCTTGTTCCTGACAACTAATTTTTTTGTTGCTCCCTTGGGGAGCGGCTAGAAACAATCCTCAATGTAGATCCATCCTTTGAATGAAGCACAGAAAGGAAAAGCTGAAAAATGAGCAATGGGAACAGCTTGCTGATGAAGTTGAATGAAGAGCTAGTAATGATATTGATGACATTACTAATTACTTAGCAGGCAGAATTCAAAATGAGAATTCATTTGTCATCATGATATCATCAATCAGGTTTTTATTGCCTTGGGTAATAGGTTTGTGCTTGCTTGGTGCAGTTTAAACTTTGCTATAGAGCTCATTTTGTTTTGTACATCTGTACTTAAGTTTTACCTTCTAAAGTTTTACTCTTCTAGGTATTGCAATATGGTTTCAGGAATATCTTATTTCAAAGGTTTGGTACTTTATGCTGAAATAAGATAATAACTTTAAAGTCCATATAACCTCTGCTCTCAAAAACAAAAATTGTTCAACAAATTATTTTAAAAGGATCATACTCATTCCTGATGCAAAGGAAACATGTTCAGATTTGACACTTAAAAAGATTCAGATGAATTTCTAGATAAATATTTTAATGAAAAATTTGCAATAAGTAAAATTCCTCTACTTTGAGGAGGCAGGATCAAAAGTCATAGCTCCCGAAAGCCTGAGTAGAAAGAATCTCTTTGGCACTGAATTAAGAAAATCAGTCTTTTAAAACAATCTAGTATTCCTAATACTTCAGCCTGTGAAGCAGTATCTGTCTCAAGAGCCTGGAGGTTCTACTATCTCTTCCAAACAGCTGACATTCCTGGCTGAGTCATCCCTCAGAGAGGGAGCTGGCCAGACTTCTCCAGTTGCACACTCCAAGATTTTCCTTTTTCCTGTCCAACTTGGCATCACTGTCTTTTTCATCTCCTTTCTGGATACTTGAATTCCTGCCTTGGCTTTCACAGGGCAACTTTCCATTGTCATGGGAATGCAAGGTGATTGTTAGTGCCTTGCTCTGAATTAAAGAGAGTAGCTGCTCAATCATGAGACAACTGCTAATTGTCACATTGGAAGTCATCAGAGCTGTCAACAACTTACCCTATCAGCTCTGTCATGGCAGTGGGGATTAACCTGAGAGTCACCCAAGGTCCTGAGCAAAAATATTGTCACAACAGGAGTCTGCTAACCAAGTCAGCCAAGGAAATACCGACCTTGATCAGCAAGTACATTGTCTTTTAATATGTTTACAGTACTACAGTGTAGTAATATATGCAGCTTGAAGGTACCCTAGAACTTATTAAACACCCTAATGGATCATCTGACAGTTGGAAAAGTTTTCTGTGTAAGCGAATGTTAAAGCAAATGTTGAAGCAAATGTGTGAATCAGAGGCTATGTTTTTATGCCATCTCATTTGCACTGTTTTCTATCATTTTGATTAATACCTAGATTGTAACTAGCACATAGAAGGAATGAGAGATAATATGCACAAAACTACAGAGTGGATATTCTTACCCTCCTAGTTTGTTCATCCACCAAAATAAAACACGTTAAAAAAAGAGAGTACCATTTCTTAATACTTAAAAAAAGTATTAGTACCATTTTCAGTCTTACAAAATATTATATTATTATAAATGTATTGATTTTCTGTACATAACACTTCTGTGAGTTGGGAATGCAGTAGGTTTTATTTAGTTAAATATCACAAGCAACAAAAAGCAATTTATACAACCTTTTCTTCAAAAGCAAAAGAAAAATTTAGTAACGTTTTTGTATCTAGAAACCTTTCTTTATTAAGCAGATTCAGGAGAATTCAGGTGTTCCACTTCAGTGAATTTATAACTGTGACTTGGATTACATGAAGGTCATTAATTTCTCCAGTACCCTTTGAAGTACATATGTAGCTTGTCAGAAAATCTCCAAAGTACTGACTTTCAATTGCTTTAGCTATGTTGTTTCTCATTAAGTGACATTTCATAGTAGCTGAAGACTTTTTTATTTCTTCTGTTTATAGTTGTTAGATTAAATAAAAAAGGTAAGTATTACAGAATTAAAAGTGGTTGTTTGTTTTTTTATTTTTAAATTAATAGTTACTAGCAGGTAATCCTTCGGATAATTTTACATTTATTAGATTGTATCAGGGAGAGAATTCTTAAAGCACACCACACTTACATGTTCTACAGTTCTCCATTTCTCTCCAATTTAGAGAAAATGATGTGCAGGACAGTTCAGGTAGATGTTAGTTGCTCTTCCCTTACCTACCAACGCTGTAACCCCATCAGAGAAGTCTGCCAGATTTGTCAGGCACAATTTTCCCTTTGTGAAGCCGTGTTGGCTGTCACCAATCACAAACATACTTCTGTACTGGAACATAGTCTCCAGGATGATCTGCTCCATGGTCTTGCCAGGCACAGAGGTGAGACTGATTGGCCTGAAGCTCCATTTCCTATTTTAAAATGGGAGTTATGTTTCCCCTTTTCTTGTCCCTAGGAACTTCATCAAACTTATACAATCCATGCAAGCCAAATATTCTTGTGAGATATGGCAACTTTAAAAGTAGACTTTTTTTTTCTGATTAAATGGATAGTATTTTTACTTTTTATGTAATATGTATGTTTCAATTTCACTGGAGGCTGGATTATATTTATCAATGGGCTAATATGCACATATCAGTGGGCTAACATGTACAGTATTTTCCAAATAAAAATGCAGCTTGAAATTTTTTTTTTTTATATATACTTTTTTCCCCCCTTTATACAAAAACACACAAAATATCCTTCCCTTGGTGTAATAGAAAATCTGCAGCAAGAAAAATGACATCCACTGTAGCTGAGGTTGCCAGCCTTTTCAGAAGCTGCTGTTGACCGAAGTCTACTATGTAACAAAAATGGAGCAGAAAACAGACAATTATATGAGTATTTTTTAATTTCTTTTCTTTTCGATCTATCAACAATCTTCAGTCATTTTATTATGCTGGGAATAGCTTATTATTGCTAAATTTGTTCCAATTTTTTTAAAAAGAGGTGACTGACTATGCCCTTTGAAAGTCTTCATTTACTTTTCTCTGCGTCATTATCTTTTCTTTGGTTTTTTGGGTTGGGTTTTTTTTTGTCAAACACAAGAACTGGTACTCTAAAAGACCTGTTGATTAATCTAATGACATTTAATGAAATAAATAGGTGGAATGGAAAACAGAAGAAGGAGAAGCTTTGATCTTTTCATGTTATTAGACCAAATGATAGTGGAAATTTCTTTCTCAATATATGTAGGAACATTTTTGTAGCCTTTTAAAGTCCCTAATACTGTCAGTTATTCAAAGACACCTCCTAAGCTTTTAACCTCAACTTAATTAAAATATATATTATGCCAATTGACTTACATTATTTCTTCTTAAGAGAATCTAGTCATGCTGTCATTATCTAAAGTAAATGGGTTTGTTTTACATAATGTGCAGTAATTATAGCAGTGTCTGTTAAAAACATATCTCCAATATCTCTTCAAATTTTTTTAGCCATAGATAAAGAGGAAGGGTTTTTTTTAATATATCTTCCAATTATTGAGGATTTTTTTCCAGTTGGAAAGCTTATTCATTCTATGCAACTTTTTTAAAAAAAGAAGAATATATGTTAGTTATTAATAAAATACTATCATTTATTTCAATAGTATTCCTTCCTGGAAAGAAAGAACATTTCAAAATGACGGTCAGTATGAAGAAACCTCTGAAATACGTATTTTGTCCTAAGGAATTCTTAATAGGCATTCTTAATTTTTTTCAAATTATTAGGTGTCATCTAATTGGCTAATGGTCATGGATATTTTTTTAATTTTCTACAAAACAGATAATCATTTATATGTACCCTTCTTTGATTTTTATTTTTTCCCCCTTGAAAGAGTCAAGCTGTTAATTTTCCAAAGGAGGTAGGTTAATTATACCTCCTTCCCACCCCCATTTCTTTTCTTCACATTTAGAAACTTCTAGGCGACCAAAATTTCCTACTCAATTCATCTGTTATTCCTCTGAATTTCACAGAATGCTTTTGGTTTCCACATTCTCACTGTCACAGTGAGAAGAGGGCTACAGGAGATCTTTTCTACAAATTAGATGGAAACCTTTGAAGTTCTAGCACTTCCTCACCATCCAGTTTCCAGCCAAGGGCAATCCAACTGATGTTCATCACAAGAAAATTTTTTTTAAAACTATTTTCCAAGCCAGAGAGGCAGCACCTCGATAATTCTTGAATATCTTTCCTGTTGCATGGGCCAATGCAAAACTGGAGATAGGGGCTTTTTAAATGCTACTCGTGCCTTGGAAATGAAATAATTGCAGTTTGCCAGATTTTCTGAAAATCATTTAACATTAGAAAAACATGACAATGAAATCATGCATAACAGTAACATGATTAATAAAACAGTTCCTAGGTTTTGAGAAAGCTTTATGGAAATAAAACACAGCTGGGCTTGAGACGACCTGTACTTAATTACACTCCACAACTGTTTAATCCTGTCTAAAATGGTGGGATGCTGACACATGCACTTTCATATCTGGAATCCGATCCACAGCTCAAACTGAGCATGTTTTAGGCACAAATCACTCCTAAATACTACTAATAGCACAATATTCTATCAGTATTTTCAGTCATCATATCCTGTCTAGGGGTGTGATTCAGTAAAGCCACACTAGACAATAAGTAAAACTCATTACTGACTAAATTTGCCAGCACTTCCATAGTATGTCAATCGGTTTTACAATACAGTTCACTTCATTAACCAATCAAACAGTTAATGAAGATAGTCTCTCAAGACTAATGAAGCAGACTTTCAGTCCCTGTATGTAATTTCTTACACTCTGAAAATTATACTTCACTTAATTAAATGTGCAAGTCAGCAGCTATACAAACACCGATGAGAACACTGACTAGACTGATCTTTGGAGTCTATTAACCCTAAGCACCCAATCTTTGGAGTGTGTTATCCCTGAGATGAATTGTATGTCTCTTTGGTTTGTTCACTGTGTACTATGTGTAATGCTCTTTTAAAAAACCTGCTGCTGTGCAGATGGTTACCTGTATGCTCTGTCCTGAGAGGGAGCCTGTGGAGACAGGGGCGGGTTACTCTTTTGTTGGAAGTGACTAAAACCGTCAGGGAGAGGGCAAGGTGAGGAGGGAGAGAAACTTCTAGAGCACAGTTTGGGACAGGGAGATGGAGCCAGACACTCAGTGGGGGAAAGACTGTAACACAGATGGAAGTTTAAGAGGCTTCTGAGAGCAGGAAATAGGCTGTCTGGTCTGATACATAGTGCAAGAGGAAGAAAGAAAAGTTTAGTAGGTATCTACTGGGGTTTATGTGGAGCATGCTGCACATGTTTTGCAATCCCAAGCACTGCACACCAGAACTACGTCTCAAAACTGTACTGGGTTTGGGAATGAAGTAGCTGCAGTTTGCCAAACAACCTGGAAATCATTTAACATTAGCCAAATATTAAGATAGAGAAACATCTGGATTGCAACAACCCAGAAGGGTACTGAATGTTTCTTATCTGAGTAGAAAAATAGTGGGAACTGTTAATCTAGTCCATTATGTTTTACACAGACGAATTGAGTCCTATTCATTGCTGTTCTTCCTAGGTGTCCTGGTTTCAGCTATGATGGAGTTAATTATTTTTAGCAGTGGATGGAATGCCATGTTTGGGTGTTAGGATGAGAACAGTGCTGATAGGTCCTTGATTGCCCGGCAACAACTAGAAACATCAGGGTGCTTTCTCAGCTCTGCATACTTCCTTACTAGTGAGAAAGGAGGGGACGTAGCCAGGACAGGTGACCCGAACTGGCCAAAGAGGATATTCCATGCCAGTTACGTCATGCTCAGTATAAAGGGGGACTGGGGGGAAGAGGAGGAGACAACACCAAGACGGGCAGTTTCCGGGTTCGGGGACGGCTCTAAGCTGTGCGGCCTGGGTTCTGTGGTTTGGTGAGAAACTGCATTGTGTATCACCAGTTTCATCTATTTTGTGCTTTAAACTTCTGTTATTGTTATGTCTAGTTTTCTGTTATTGTTTAGTAAACTATCCTTATCCCAACCTGCGTGGTTCTGGCTTCTAGGTTGTGGTTTCTTTTCCTCCTTCTTCCTTCCCTTTTCCCCCTCCCCCAACTTTCCCTCCCCCTTCCTTTTAAAAGTACAAGCGACTGTGTGGGGTGCGGCCCTCGGCTGGGGCAAAACCACGACAGTCATTTTGGCGCCCAACGTGGGGCACGAACGGTTGGGATAACGGTAGATCTGACCCTAACTATCACAATTAAGATAAGCACTGTTGTTTAAGCAATCTCTGGTCACGATGCTGTGGTATTTATTCACAAGGCTGTGGCAGCAAAACCACCGCATGCTGTATACAATCCTGGCAGGATTCTTTACTCTCTCAGGTCTGCGGCTCCCATATTTGTTCCCATACTTCATTATAGTGTATTTTATGATATCGGTCTATGATACAATAATATCGATGACCATGAGCTTAATCTGGTACTTGTATGAGGTTTTGCTGTCCTGTCCATTCTTTGGACAGGGAGGGGTTAATAACAGCACTGCTTTCTTTTCCTTTGGGCTAAATACAACAGCTCTTATGGCAGTTTTTGAAAACATTCAATATCTCTGGGATATTCAAACTAGCATTTTGCTATTGGTAGGTTTGGGGCAGATGGTTCAGTTTTTGTTATATATCAAGCATAGGTTTATGAATACCACTGAAGAGCTTTCTCCGAGACAGAATAATCACGAGTGGCAGGGCATGTGGCAAAGTATGGGCAAGTACCTAGGTACTTTCTCACGCCCGATGGTTTGGAACTTCACTCCTGAACAGCTACAAGACCCCGATCAAGTGACTGCATACCTAAAGAAAAATTGCTGTAGGTTTCCCAGAGATGGACACCTTACTGCACTGTGCTGGGCTCTGGCCGCTATTTATCAAACACTGCTTGATAGCAGGCAGCACTGTCAGCACTGTCAGCACTGTCAGGGAGAAGGGAAAGGAAACAGACTGGCAGATACTATAGCTGCTGCAACCACTGGGGCTGACACTGCAGCTACTGTAATCTCTACAGCAGACACTGCAGATGATCAGAAAAACCAACCCACACCAGTGTCTGTTGCTCCCGTACAAAAGAGGAAATGCACAAAGAAATCAGTTCGCATAGTGACGGATGATGATGATGATCAACCAGGGCCATCTCCAGGATATCAGGAGGAGGCAGAACCAGAGATTGTTACCCGATCCCTGACTTTGAGTGAGCTGCGTGAGGTTCGAAAAGATTTCACCCGCCACCCAAGTGAGCACATTATCACTTGGTTGCTCCGATGTTGGGATCACGGGGCCAATAGTTTGGAGTTAGAAGGAAGAGAGGCCAAGCAGTTGGGATCCCTAGCTAGAGAAGGAGGAATTGACAAAGCAATTGGGAGGAGGCCGGAAATCCTCAGCCTCTGGAGGCGACTACTGTCAAGTGTGCAGGAAAGATATCCCATAAAGAAATATATTACATGTCAGACACCCAAGGGTAACAGCATAGAGACAGCTATCCAGCACCTGAGAGAATTAGCTGTACGGGAGATAATTTATTATGATCTGGAAAATTCACGGCTTCCCGCTGATCCCGATGAAGTCCTATGCACTCCAGCTATGTGGCGTAAGGTTGTACGAAGTGCACCAGCAGGGTACACCAATTCACTGGCAGTAATTGACTGGACTGATATGGATCCACCAACCGTAAATGAGGTGGCCTGCCGACTCAGGAAATACCAAGACAGTGTTTCCCTCTCCGTCATTGCAGCAGTAGAAAAACTGGTTCAACGACTTGACAACAATGTGTCCAACTCCCAACCCGTATGGAGCAATGTTGCAGCTACTGGGAGAAAGCGTCCATCGTTCCAAGAGGGAGAATACACACCACGACGTACATTGTGGTTTTACCTGCTTGATCATGGAGAGGACATGAGGGAATGGGATATGCAGCCCACCTCAGCCCTTCGAGCACGAGTAAATGAGCTGCGGGGTAAAACATTCGCACAACGAGATTCTGCCAGGAAGAAGGCTGCACCAGTTTCTACTGGGCAGTTCCCTAGACCAACTGGAAGGCCTACCTATATGTCTGATGTGTCTGATCCTCTTGAAGGGACCTCTAAGTCCTTTATGCAACCAGTGGAAAACAAATATGATCAGCGGCAATAGAGGGGCCCTGCCTCCAGCCAGGTGGAGGAGAGGGATAATCGGGTTTATTGGACTGTGTGGATCCGATGGCCTGGCACGTCAGATCCACAAGAGTACAAAGCTCTGGTGGATACTGGTGCCCAGTGTACTCTAATGCCATCGAATCATGAAGGGGTAGAACCCGTTTGTATTTCTGGAGTGACAGGGGGATCCCAACAACTAACTGTGCTAGAGGCTGAGGTGAGCCTAACTGGGAAGGACTGGGAAAAACACCCCGTTGTGACTGGTCCAGAAGCTCCGTGCATTTTAGGTATAGATTATCTACGTAGAGGGTATTTTAAAGACCCAAAAGGGTACCGATGGGCTTTTGGAATAGCTGCTTTGGAAACAGAAGGAATTGAACAACTGTGTGCCTTGCCTGGACTCTCGGAGGACTCTGCTGTTGTGGGGTTGTTGAAGGTTGAAGAACAGCAAGTGCCAGTTGCTACGATGACGGTGCACAGACGACAATACCGTACTAACCGAGATTCCCTGATTCCCATCCATAAGTTGATTCGTCAACTGGAGAATCAGGGAGTGATCAGCCGAACCCACTCACCCTTTAATAGTCCCATATGGCCAGTGAGGAAGTCCAATGGAGAGTGGAGGCTGACAGTAGATTATCGTGGCCTAAGTGAAGTCACTCCAGGTATGAGTGCTGCTGTGCCAGACATGTTAGAGCTCCAGTATGAATTGGAATCGAAGGCAGCCAAGTGGTACGCCACAATCGACATTGCGAATGCTTTCTTCTCGATCCCACTGGCGCCAGAGTGCAGGCCACAGTTTGCTTTCACCTGGAGAGGCATCCAATACACGTGGAATCGTCTGCCCCAGGGGTGGAAACATAGCCCCACCATCTGCCATGGACTAATCCAGAATACACTGGAAAAGGGTGATGCACCAGAGCACCTGCAGTACATTGATGACATCATTGTATGGGGCAACACAGCAGAGGAAGTTTTTGAAAAAGGAAACAGGGTAATTAAAATCCTTTTAGAAGCCGGTTTTGCTATAAAACGAAGTAAAGTCAAGGGGCCTACGCGAGAAATCCAGTTTTTAGGAATAAAATGGCAGGATGTGCGTCGTCAGATCCCAATGGACATTATTAATAAAATAGCAGCTATGTCTCCACCAAGCAACAAAAAGGAAACACAAGCTTTCTTAGGTGTTATAGGTTTTTGGCGAATGCATGTCCCAAACTACAGTCTCATTGTGAGCCCACTCTACCATGTAACTCGAAAGAAGAATGATTTCCAATGGGGCCCTGAGCAACAGCAAGCCTTTGAGCAGATCAAACGCGAGATAGTCCATGCAGTGGCCCTTCGGCCTGTCCGGACAGGGACAGATATTAAAAATGTGCTCTACACTGCAGCTGGGGAGAACGGCCCGACCTGGGGTCTCTGGCAGAAAGCACAAGGGGAGACTCGAGGTCGACCGCTGGGGTTTTGGAGTCGGGCCTACAAAGGATCTGAGGCCAATTATACTCCAACAGAAAAGGAAATACTGGCCGCCTATGAAGGGGTTCGAGCCGCCTCAGAAGTGATTGGAACTGAAGCCCAGCTCCTCCTGGCACCCCGACTGCCGGTGCTGGGCTGGATGTTCAAAGGGAAGGTTCCTTCTACACACCATGCCACTGATGCTACGTGGAGCAAGTGGGTTGCACTAATTACACAGCGGGCTCGAATAGGAAACCCCAATCGCCCAGGAATCGTGGAGGTGATCACAGACTGGCCAGAAGCCAAAGATTTTGGGATGTCACCAGAGGATGAGGAGGTAACACGCGCTGAAGAAGCCCCACCCTACATCGAACTGCCAGAGAATGAGAAGCAATATGCCCTGTTCACTGATGGGTCTTGTCGCATTGTGGGTAAGCATCGGAGATGGAAACCTGCTGTATGGAGCCCTATAAGAAGAGTAGCAGAAGCCACTGAAGGAAAAGGTGAATCCAGCCAGTTCGCTGAGGTGAAGGCCATCCAGTTAGCCCTGGACATTGCTGAGAGAGAAAAGTGGCCAAGGCTCTACCTTTATACTGATTCATGGATGGTGGCGAATGCCCTGTGGGGGTGGTTGCAGCAGTGGAAAAAGAACAACTGGCAGCGTAGAGGCAAACCTATATGGGCTGATGACTTATGGCAAGATATCTCTGCTCGGTTAGAGAAACTTGTTGTAAAGGTACGTCATGTCGACGCCCATGTACCTAAGAGTCAGGCCATGGAGGAACATGAAAACAACCATCAGGTAGATAAGGCTGCTAGGATTAAAGTGGCTCAGGTAGATCTAGACTGGCAACATAAGGGTGAATTATTCCTAGCTCGATGGGCTCATGATACCTCGGGTCATCAAGGGAGAGATGCAACATATAGATGGGCTCGGGATCGAGGGGTGGACCTGACCATGGACGCCATCTCACAAGTTGTCCACGAATGTGAGACGTGCTGCAATCAAGCAAGCTAAGCAGTTAAAGCCCCTTTGGTATGGAGGACGGTGGATGAAATATAAATATGGGGAGGCTTGGCAGATTGATTACATCACCCTCCCACAAACCCGCCATGGCAAACGTTATGTGCTTACAATGGTGGAAGCAACTATCGGCTGGCTAGAAACATATCCTGTACCCCATGCCACTGCTCGAAATACAATTCTGGGCCTTGAAAGGCAAGTCCTCTGGCGACATGGTACTCCAGAAAGAATCGAGTCAGACAATGGGACTCATTTCCGAAACACTCTTATAGACACCTGGGCCAAAGAGCATGGCATTGAGTGGGTGTACCACATTCCTTATCATGCACCGGCCTCTGGGAAAATTGAACGATATAATGGACTTTTAAAAACTACACTGAAAGCAATGTGTGGTGGGACATTCAAGCATTGGGATACACATTTAGCCAAAGCCACATGGTTAGTTAACACTAGGGGATCTACCAATCGGGCTGGCCCTGCCCAGTCAAAATTTCCACGTATTGTAGAGGGAGACGGAGTCCCAGTAGTGCATATGAAGAGTGTATTGGGAAAGAGAGTTTGGGTCATCCCTGCTTCAGGCAAAGGTAAACCCATGTCTGGAATTATTTTTGCTCAAGGACCTGGCTGTACTTGGTGGGTAATGCAGAGGGATGGAGAAGTTTGATGCGTACCTCAAGGGGATTTGATTTTGGGTGAGAATAGCCAATATAATTGATAGAGTAGAAATTATAATAATTGCCAAATAACCCATTATTGTATATTCATTATTGTTATGATAGCCAATATAATTAATAGAGTAGAAATTATAATAATTGCCAAATAACCCATTATTGTATATTCATTATTGTTATGATTGCTGTATGTTGTACCATAGCATTATAGCCGGAGTCATACAAGTTAATGAAGAATGAGTGCCATGATGATGGAACTGAAGCCTGGCCTCTTAAGAACTTTTTTTTCTCCCTTTGAAAATAAACTCTGACCCACAGACTATGAGCATGGACCATGCCAGGTGTATCAGTCAAGATCCTGAGATGCAGCATGCAACGAGCCAATGGAACATACAATTATCCTGAGAAACTGTTACGACAAATGGAGCCTGAAAATCATGGACTAAATGAACTCAACAACTTCAGAGGGATAATTCACAGACTGAGGGAATAAGATCTGTATGCACGTATGTGTGCATACATGTGTACATACATATATGGGTGTGTGAAACACGAAACTGATTGTACCTAAAGAAAATTGTTGGATCTGGTCATGACGTAAATGGTATGGAATAAGGGGTGGATAATGTCCTGGTTTCAGCTATGATGGAGTTAATTATTTTTAGCAGTGGATGGAATGCCATGTTTGGGTGTTAGGATGAGAACAGTGCTGATAGGTCCTTGATTGCCCGGCAACAACTAGAAACATCAGGGTGCTTTCTCAGCTCTGCATACTTCCTTACTAGTGAGAAAGGAGGGGACACAGCCAGGACAGGTGACCCGAACTGGCCAAAGAGGATATTCCATGCCAGTTACGTCATGCTCAGTATAAAGGGGGACTGGGGGGAAGAGGAGGAGACAACACCAAGACGGGCAGTTTCCGGGTTCGGGGACGGCTCTAAGCTGTGCGGCCTGGGTTCTGTGGTTTGGTGAGAAACTGCATTGTGTATCACCAGTTTCATCTATTTTGTGCTTTAAACTTCTGTTATTGTTATATCTAGTTTTCTGTTATTGTTTAGTAAACTATCCTTATCCCAACCTGCGTGGTTCTGGTTTCTAGGTTGTGGTTTCTTTTCCTCCTTCTTCCTTCCCTTTTCCCCCTCCCCCAACTTTCCCTCCCCCTTCCTTTTAAAAGTACAAGCGACTGTGTGGGGTGCGGCCCTCGGCTGGGGCAAAACCACGACACTAGGATAATTAATTATATATTTGAAGAATCAAAGTACATTTATGTTCTTAAAAAGCCTATGTGAAGGAAGATATACCTCATAGTTCTAGCCAAGGTTTCACTGTGACTTGTAAGGCCCCTTGACAAGGATAGAGGGATCCTGGATAGCCCCCTTAGAAACCAACTTACACCAAAAAGTTCTGCTTTTAACAATCTCTTTGTTTACCAATTGCTGACAATGACAGGCAATACCCACTAGTTGCATTTAATTTTTATTCATTTATTTTTAAAGACTAAGGGAGAAATCCATTATCTCAGGACTTTATTCTAGATATCGACTTTCCTAATGTTGACAACACTTGTATTTATAGAATACTAAGAGATCTAAATGAATACTGGGATATTTTGAGGCAAAGTTGAGGATGTCCCTGTATGATTCTTATCAGTTCCAGGGAAAAATATTTCATTATTAAATCCACAACTCTGCTTTGAAAAAGATCAGCATGTATGTTTTAAAACCTGCCTTCTCAAACTCCACACTCATTTTGCTGGAACAGGATATGCCGAAAAAATAATTTTCTAGTTGCTCCCAGAGCTCTTTGGTGGGAGCAATACACTTCCCATTAGTCTTAATAGTGTGTGCCTGTGCCACAGTCCCACACTGGTTTATCTCTTTCTCTTTCATTCCTTCCTGTCTCTCTATAGGCATTAAAGTCTTTCTAGCTTCCTTACATAGCCCTTATGACTCTTTAGCAGTCTCACCTATGACAAGTATGTGATCTTGTGGTGAAATATCTTCTTTGATATGTGAGATAGGGCAAAGAGGGCAATAAAGAGTGCAAAGTGACAGCTTTTCTTGTCCTGTTCTCAGCTTTTATTTCAAAGGGAATATAAATCACTCTCTCACAGAGAGATCACAAGAAACATTGATTATTTCAGTAGCTCAGCCTGTCATCAAGAAGATATAGCTACAATAACCTCGATCCCAGAGTATCATAAGAGTTTTGTCCATTCTTGAATTTTGAAATACACCACACGGCTTAGATAGTAGCCACTTAATTCTGGAAATCATTGTGCTTTGATCATTGTTAATAGGGCACTTAACTAAACGCAAGAAGCCACCTAAAAATTTAAATTTAGTTAATTTAGCCAAAAACACACTTTTACCAAAACAGCCCATGTTTTCAGTCTGTGAGGAAGTTATAACATCCTTAGAACAGGTCACAGGCATGTTTCCCAAAGCACACTTGTTTCTCCATTGGCTGAGGACAATGCTAACCTCTCTCTGTACATTCAGAAGAAGATGTTCCACCCTTTCAGTTTGTGGACCCGAAACTGTTTCTGATCTAGACTCTTGATTAGAGAATATGAGACTGATGACAAGCTTGTTTTTCATCGTTATCTTTCAACACTTCTTAACAGAAGACAGGTACTGTGATACTAGGCCAGTGAATGTTCCTCAGTATTGGACCTCAGTAATCAATATTAAACATTTCATATTTGTGCCAGTGTTAGTGGTTTCCAAAATAATCATCAGTCAAGATTTAGGAACCAGAACATCCCAGAAACTATCCTGAACCTGCAGTTTGTATGTTATCTCTTAAAAATCTGTAGATTAAGAGAGTTTATTAGCAGAGCCAGGTGCCGTTCTGTACCAGTTGGTCTCAGTGCTCAGAAATGTTTGCAGACATATTTAGTCTACTTGCAGTGGTTAAGAATCTGAAGGCCTTATATTGCAGTAATTTATTGTAGTACAGCTAGCTTGTTGGCATATGTTTTCTCTATGTATTTCTTGCTCTTGGCTATATGAGAAAATAAAAAAAAGGTTTAGTTGTTTAACTCTGAAGTCTTATTGCGGTTATCTTGATTTCTTGTTTTCATCTCAATGTCATTACAGTGAATTCAAACACTGAAAACACAGATTTATTCAGATCCATTTTTATTTTGTAATTATTATAATCTAATATGAGGAAATACAGGGCCCCTCAAGGGATACAATAAATAATTTCATCTTGAATATATGAACTGATAAGTTAAAATATCTATCAGGTATCTAGCTTAAGAAATAGTAATAAATTATGTAAACAAGTTTCACTTTTTAAAAGCAAGAGACCTTTAAAGACTGTTGCATTCATTTTCCTTGGACTGCATGAAAAGAAGTTTTCCCTTGTTATACAGTAGCAACTACCAGGAATGCTCTAAATCGTGTTGCTTTGATTAAAGTAGGCATTTCTGAGTCTTTCTACAGCACCAATCATACTCGTGACAAGAGCAGAACAAATGCCCAATTTCAAATGCAGTAAATCTATTCCAACTCTTCTTTGAATAGTGAAAAGTCGAATATGTTTTTCTACTTTATATTTGCTAACTTAAATGTTCCCTGTGTTTGAAGAGCAATTCAATTCACCCGTAAGGAAAATGAACAGTAGTCCATACCTGAGAAAAAGAATAATCAAGGTTCCCTTTGTCTCCTGGGATTTTTTAATTTTTATTTTTTAGTATATATGGAGCAGACCTATACTACACAAAGTGTACAGAAGTAGTCAAGATATCTAGTAAATTTTCAGAATTCTGATTTAAGAATTTATGCTGATATAAGTGATATATTTATTTTGTTCTCTCACTAAGCAAACACCACCACTATTCCCTCCTAAATTACTTGAAGGATTACTTGTACCTTTTTCAAAGGTATTTCCAAACCTGTTTGGAGTCTAGTTAAATCTAGAATACATCAAAAGCTTGCATATAACTGATTGAAAAAGATACACAAGGCAAAAAAAAAGTATATATAAGTCAGATACATTCCACTTTGCTGGATGATGACTTCATTGTATTAAATTGCACTTCTATACATTCCTAACATGCATAATGCTAAGAGAGCTTTCATTTTCTATGTTGACTCATAGTACTCACTATCCATGTGTCAATATTATATTCCTGTTCTGTGGGAAGCTGATCACAACTTCACAACTTCGATATTTAGATTATTCCAAAGCAGGACTGTCCCAGTCAATCTTGTGGCTCCATTTCACTTCAACACCTCTGAGCAGGGACTCCAGTTTGGAAATTTGTACATACTGCTGTACATAGCTTCTACACTATGGACTATAAATTTATAGCGTAACGCAACTTTCATGTAATGCATATATTATGCCACTCATAGGATAGTCTATTGCTTCTTAGTTTAAACAATTTAGAATTTAAAATCCCCACAATTACAAGAGCTATGTTTTGATCATGTTCCTCACATCTAGATTGATAGCATTGCCTACCTACCTGTTTGTACCTTTCTTATATATTATTACTGGATTTGTCTTAATTTTAAAGACAGTTTTATTTTACACATCCTTATGAACATTCCTCATCTTGCCCCAGGTCTGGCATTTCTACCATATGTAGAATTAAAACATCAAATGTGTCTCCAGCACCATAACAAACTGGTTGCTATGGCCTGCATTCTATTTATCAGCTGCAAAGAGAGGTAAGAGAAAGAGCTTCCCCCATGCCTTTAAGCAGTCTGGAAAACGAAAAAAAAAATGACAAAAAGTGTCTTCTTAGTTAATTGAGTTCCTGCTTCCTTGCAAGCTTCAGCTTGAGAACTTTCCAACATTGTTTGAGAGGCACAATGAGGACAGAGAACCTTACTGCAGCCCTTTTTCCACCTCCACACTGAGCAGCAGGGTGAGTCAGCTGTGAAACAGGCAGGAAGTTGCAGTGTTCCTGGAGAGACTGAACTGAACAAACCTCCTCAAGGCTCCAAGAGAAATTTTTACAAGACTGCCACTCGGCCCCAGGTACAAATTCCTTTCCATACCTGACAGAAAAGAAGCCACACTCCCACATTTACTACAGTTACATGTTTTATTGCTGTTTTTCTCCTTTCCAAGTACCTAAACAGATTACATATTGATTCTATCTATTTAGAATGCTACCCGGAATATGAGTATGAATAAGAACATGAATATGCAGGAAAAAATAATGAACATGAATACAAATACAAATAAAAAGGCAGGCAGATAGATTCATGCCCAGGGTAGACAAAGAATCAAAAGCTGAGGTGACTTAGAAAAGGTCAGAATGTTTCAAGGAATTAGGGAAAACTTTGGAGACATGGAGAAAACTTGATGTTAACAATGAAAAAGAAAAGGTGTTAATTCTCAAGACTTCTGGTAGACACCATAGCCCGAAGAACACCAATAAAATTAGTAACCACTTTTCTTATTTCTACAGAAAAATGCTTCCACATTTTCTTCTATGTTTAGTTTAGGGAACATAATCTAGTGAAATTTGTACATTTTATATAATACTTTAAAATATTGAATACTTGAAAAATATTTTTAGGAAGCATCTGGATGATGCATTCAGTCCCATGATCTGACTTGGCTGACCCTGTGTGGAGACAGGAGCTGGACTTGATGATCCTTATGGGTCCCTTCCAACTCTGGATATACTGTGATTCTGTATGAGTCGATGTACAGATTGAGGTAAGCAGGGGAGAAGTATTGGTAAGACTGTACAATCAGGAAAGTGACACATATACACATGAGTTAAAATTGTCTGTGCTAGGGTAGATTTTTAGTTTGGATTTATTCATTTAATTGTCCTGAGTTGATCTGGCTTAATTAAATCAGCTGAGTCTCTACAGTATAGCAAAAGGCCATATAGGGGAATAGCTTTTACACTACAGAAGAGATATTTAGCAGGAAAAAAAAAGTAGGCTGGAAAGAACGAGTTTCTTTCATTTTGCCTAACACATATATCTGACCCTGATACTACTTTTTTTTTTTTTTTTTTTTTTTTTTTTTTATACATTTTTTTTTCTCCTGAATGACAGCATTTAGCTTCAAGGGAAAGCAAGCATCCCTTCTTGCTGTACACAAACGCAATAGCTCTTGTCAGTACTAGGTCATCTCCAAGCACATTTTTTTCCTGCTGCTGGTGCTAAATAAGTGCAAGGGCTCTGAGATGGATTGGTGATATTGCCGCTAGCAATTGCTACCAAATCCTCCTGGGTGCAAACTTATGGCAGCATCCCCGGCCTTCCTGAGCAGATGCATTTGCAAATGTTTTCACCTTGACCAAGCATGTCAAACTCATAATCTCACCATGTTTCTTGATAGTGGAGTATATGTAGCTACCAGGAGTGGGAATTGTCTCCATTTCAGCGTTGTCTCCATCTACCAGTTTTCACATCTGCCACTTCTTTTGTATCACATGCCAGGTATGATACAAGAACTAAGGCAAAATCCTCAGACAACTACCTCTGAGGAAGTTCCTTTTACTCTGATGAAAATGAAAGTGGACAAAGCAAAAAGCCAACTTGCAAACTATATGTATTTTTTTTTTACTGTATAGATTTTACTGAAAAGGGTAGGAAAGGAATGAAAAACTTGCAAGATGGATGTTAAAGTCAAGTGTGTGGTAAAGGATAAAATTAGTACCAGTGATAAAACTTGCAATGAATTACTGTGTTTGATTCCAGTACTAGCTGTCATCATTTATGCATATAATTAGTTCCTAGACTACATCCAGACTTTTTAAAAATATTAAATCTAGAAAAAGTATTGTCTGAAAACTAAAAGAAAAGGTCCCTGCTCCCAAAATCTCCAGCAAATGCTTCCAGCCAGTGGCCCGTGATCACAAAATTTCAGACTCTCTAAGCAATGCCAACCTTAATTTTAAAAGGTGTAAAACAAAAGTACAGAAGATAGAGGTGAAGGAAAATAATTCTCAGACAAGGGCTACCAAACAGAACCAAGCAGATATTTATCTAATTCATGTTTTGGTTTCTCAGTTCAGTCTGGGGTTATTTTCCTCTCACGTTTGACTGAAATAAAAAAATAAACTTATGTCCTATGTCAGTTATGTCGTGTCCCCCCCGCCTTCCTTTTTGTTCAAAATTACACTTAAGAATAGGTAAGAAAAGAAAGTTTAAGTAATAACATTTCATAAAGTTTCTAACATTCAAGTTGAGAAGGCTAAAGATTTAAAGGAACATGCTCATTACATTCCATAACACTGTCACTGAAAACAGCAATACAGCTAGTAAATTTGGCATATTGCAGGGATTTCAAAGAAACTTTTGTGACAAGACCCACACTCTCTTCCAAATGGTCTAATCTTGAAGAAAAGTCAACATCAAAAGAAGAATTTGTGTAATGCTGCATCACATTTTAAAGTTCTGTGTCTGAGGTGTGTATTAATCTCATACCCCGTACAGGCACGACTTAAGAGCTCAAAACAGTGTAAGCTTGTTGAATGGAGCTCCTTGTCTTCTCCTTTTGTATGATAGGGTGCACCATAAACCACCAAATTAAATGTTTTGCCAGGGCTCTAGAAATGTCAGAAGCCAACTCACACTGGCTTTCAGTGGAATCTGGGTCTGTGACTCCCATCAGGATTTACAAAATGTCATCCTTAATTGACATTGGAAAAAAGCTCACATTATTCTGCATTAAAATTGTGGTGATTTCATAGGATTGTCATAGAAAATTATTGGAATTACACAGTGATGCATGTTAATTTTTCCATATCACCACCCAATAAATTCTGCAATTAACCCATATAATTGGTCTAATATCAGTACTTTGGGGAAATCTTTTCAATTAGAAACTCAACAGCAGGAGTGGAGAACTGCATAGGGTGCCTAAAATTGGATTTACTTTTTACTTTCCCTTAAGGTTAAAATAGGGATCTGAAAAATAGCATTCTTTCTTCATGTTGTATTGCTTTTTCTCATCCTTCCAATGGAATTAAAAAATGACATAAAGTCTGAAACACAGGAATAAAAGTTGTAGAAGATTAGTGAATTTATTAAAAGGAGAGAGATCATTTGAAATAGTCATAAATGAGTGGTAGCTGGTTTCATCATCATCAGACAATGAATACGGACGTTTTCTCTAGCCCATTTAATCCTTGGCAAGGACCTCAAAGTGAATTATGTTCACTGGAAATTAAAAAAAAAAAAAAAAAAATCAATGATGACAACAACTACCAAACAGTATTTCATCTCTAAAAATGTATGCTGCCATTTGTAAATAAGCACAATTAAATGCAAGATGCTTATCATAACTTAGTAGTCTACTGAATTGTCTCTATTGAGAGAGAAACAGGATATTTTTTTCTATTCTAAAGAGTTCAGCAAGTGAGACAAGTGCAAACACATTTATGGAGTTTTGCCAGAGGGGATAGGTTAGTTGTTTATGACTTTAGTTTATTTTCTTTGGTGTCTTTTTGTGGTTTGTGAGGGTTTTGGGTTTTTCCTTTGTTGTTATTTCTTTACCTGTGTTTTGCTTTTACAGATGTTTTTACAGTGTTTTTGGCACTGACCCAGAAACCATTGCTCAAAGTCCACATTTTGCATTAGTGTGTTTCCTGACCCTAGCCTGGGGTTGGTTTTATACAAAATCAGGATTGAAATTCTAAAGATGCTTTCGAAGACTCCGTACATTTTTTCCTTTCACATTCTGTTTTCATGTTCTGACACTGAAGGATACAAGGAGATCTCCTTGATTGCAAAAACTATAACATATGCCCTAGGTTTGAAAAACATGGCTCCACAAATTTCTTAAGCTAGCTCTAGAGTGATTGTGACAGCTTCATTCAGACACACTGTTAGAACAGCAATCAATGAGAAACTGTACAATTGGGAACCAAGGCAAAGGAGCCATGAAGAAATGTATAATATTTCCATGCTGTGACTCTTGATATAGGGAATTGCCAGGACACAATTCAACAGAAGTACAATCTTCATTACTCTTAGATACATTTATAATGGTGACTATTATAGGTTTGATTAGACTTTATAGGAGACTATTCTACCCATTAAAACAATAAATGAATGGCATTAAATAAACTTGGGCAATAATCATTACTGTTCTGAAGGAGAAAGATATGTCCTTTGCCAAATGATATGAGAATCTCTCCTTGAAAAAAAAAAAAAAAAAAACTCAATATCTATTTCATCTTGAATATAGGATTTCTCATTAGGGAGGAAAATTTTCCAAGTTTGCAGGAAAAGGTACAAATTCACAAAAGACCTATGATCAAGTCCAGTTGCCTTACTCATTTGAGTAACATTAATATGGCAAAGTAAACTTTATAGACTAAGAGTATCAAACTGAGGGATTTTTCTCTGAATAAGACAGCAATCAATTTACAGTCATGTCAATGAGCAGATTTTGTATATGTAGTGTAGGAGGCACATGACTGTGGAATTCCTTCTATAGACTGCATAAAGTCCCTTCTATAGGCCCCATAAAGTCACTAGTAACTTTGGTCGATAAAGACCATGTTTACAGTGAGAAACAAAGAAATATAGTAAGAAATATTTTTTTAATGATCAAGCATTCCTTAAGAAAAAGGAATTTTTATAGCATTTTTTTCATTCATGTCAGTTTAGATTGCAAGTAGTATCAATCTCACGATACTAGTAATTAAAAATTTAGATCCACAAAAGGACAACCTCTGAGAGGTACCCAAAACACTTAAGCACTTAAGCATTAAATTTAGATTTTCCAGAATGTCAGTCAACTGACTTAATGTACTTTGGTGGGTTTTCCCCATGGTAAAGGTATGGAGTTTCTTCCCTTAAGGTTGGCTGGATTTGCCATATATGGGTTTGTTTTCCACACAGATCAACAAGTTAAGCACTCCTCCATCCTATGCAAACCATTCTGGGATATACTTTCACAGTACTTTACACAGGCATCCACTGATAAATGCAAAATCAAAAAATTTCATTCATTCTTGCTCAAAAAGTTATCTGCTAATTTATTTTCATAGCATGTATGACACACGAGTTAGAATCAATTACATTCCCCCAGTGTCTAAATTCTTTCTGTTTTCCTTATCAATTAAATATACTAAGAAATAGTTTTTTAAAACTCAAAATCTAGCCTAAAGGCTAAAGACAAATCATTCTCTCATCCACTTTCTCTTGTCTCAGACAACAGTTTTGTTGACTGATAAAGATTCTACAAGAGAAATTAAACCACTTGCACTCATCATTTCCAGAGCAAGGTGTCTAATTCAGCACTGAACATGCCTTGATGACAATATATGACTTTCAAGCTATGAGCCTTGCAATAACAATGGTGCAGGTACTTGTAATGTATGATTATTTAGCCAGAGTTTAATTTATAGAAAAAGCTATCATTTCTATTGAGGTCATCTTTGTAGTTGCATGCTAACTTGAATCATATGGATTTTTATTTTCCTGGCTGCAGAGATACTTTACAGATAAATATCTCAGCAAGAATACATGATATTAAGTCTAGATTGGGAAATATTCTAACAATAGGAAGTCAAAGTCTTTAATTTGAGATATTGTTAATAGAGTTCACTAGATCATGAAGAAAAAACTGCTACATAATGTCACCTCCTTTTTACCTGGAATGGTGGATACTAATTTTTTTAAAAAATTTTCGCAGATTAAAAGCCTTTATAAATGGTTAACATCAGCTAAGGATAATTTCTATTTGTTTAACAAACATAATAATAGCAAATAAAAATATAAACTCCAGAAAATATTTTAAACCAGGTTTTTCTTTAATTGTAAATGTTGCAAATAATTATCTTTTCACTAATCAAATCTAATCCCATTATTATTTTCGCTCCTGGTAGATGAAAAATAGATGTCAATGCTTGATTCTTTTTCAGTTCAGATTTTAATTGCTTTGACTTCTTGTTATTTGCATTGCTATGAAAAATCCAATGACCTTTATGTTATGTTAGAACATCAGAAAAAAATGGAGATACATTTCTATCTTGACATGAAAAATACTATTTGTTTTTCATGTTCCAGTCCATTGTCGGGACTTAAATCCCATATGTGTTTATTTTAAACCTAGACCCCCAAAAGGATATGCTTATTTCTTCTCACTCTACAGAAATGCAAATAAGAGTCAGAAAAATTGGTATTCGTCATCATGTATAAAATAATCCTTTAATTTTCTAGTCCTCCTTTTTTGCCCCTTGAAATTGCAGATTGTCATATCCTAACTCATTTTGTTATCACTTTCTTAGGAACACAGAAATATTTCAAGTTTAAATGACATACTACTCTTTACATTTTGGATTAAAGTGATGATCTATTTTGTTAGTCTGCTAGCAGTAAGAAACAGTCTTTTATTTCTGTTCAAATTATTATTATTATATATTGATTAGGGAGAGGAGCCTCTCATAGTTCAAACCTTCCTTGGTAATAAAGACTGGACCTTTGCCTAGCCCAGTGTTGTTTTGCAATATGGGAAGCAGTATAGAAACTGCAGTGAGAAATCACCGAGGAGTTTGATGTTAAATGTGTTCCACCAAAAAAATCCTGATATCTGATAAACATTGGGTGCTTAAAAAGTCCTTTCATGCTGAAGTTAATATCAGTGAGTTTAGCTTACATATCTGGTTTTTTTAGCCTTTCCCAGTGCACAGCTAGATTCTCCCCTGCAGTATGTAGGAGGCTATCTGAATTAATGCTTCTGCACTTAACAAAACCTCTTGTGCTACATAATTTTGCTGGATGGAAAAAGATGGAATTAGATCTCTTTTGGCAGACTCAGTGCAACCACTCACATATGAGCTGTCCTGCTGTTCCCTCTCTGAAAAGCCATTGTCTCTCTATCATTGTAGACTTATATCTTGGCAAAATTGCATTGCCACAGTGTGATTTCCATGGGCTTTATTTTAAACAGAATTATTTATGCTATTCTTACAAAATCTAAATCATCATGAGAGCCTCTAGAGTGAAGGTTAATTCTGTTGCCAGTAGCTGTAAGTTCGCCCTCCAAAGCTGAAGCTTGTGGTGGCAGTAATTACTGGCCATCCCTGTTCCGATAAATTTGTAAGTGTTTTCCCTTTGATCAAATATGTCAAGCTTTTAATTCTGTATAATCATTGATTGCATGAAGTGCCAGACCATCTTGTTTTAGCATCATTCACATCTGCTGCTATTTTCTAGTCACACAGGTAAAATGCATTGACCTAGAACATAGTACTTTAACTTCAGCACCTTTATGTGGCAAAATGCCAGCTGTTTCTGAAATGATATTCCAAACCACTTGAAAACCCAAGAGATGGCATGCAAACTGAAAATTTTAAAAAAAGGAAAAAAAAAAAAAAGAAAAATATCCCACAAAGAAAGAAACTTAAGCAAAACAAACCGAAAAAATATCAACCACCATCCTTTCTAACATCACAGATTTGCTGTATTTGCAATGCTAATACTACAGCACCTTTCAGTTTTATCACAAAACACTCTCCAGTAGAGAACTGTCATTTAGCTCAGGCTCAATAAATTACTTTGATCAGGTGGAAATAGTAGTGAAAAGTCAGTAACTAACAAAATGCAGCCTCTATGTAACACTTTTTTTTCCACTGGATATTGAGGAAACATAATAAAACTGCAATCCCCTTTGGTTGCACAGAAATATAAGATGAGAGTGCATAGTCCATCACAACAAGGATCATAAGGCTTTTGATCTTTAAGAATCCAATAGGTTATGTAGAATACCTGGTTGGGTTCTTTTTACACACTGGAGAACTCCTGGAAAAGCTGGAACATAACTACTCTAATGACAGGTAAAACGTTATATGTCCAGACTGCAAAACTTTTTTTTTTTTTTTTAATACTAAGTTGTGACAGGAAGTAATTTTTTTTTTTTTTTAATACAGTATCTCACTTGTTAGGGTCACCTCCTCCAAATCCAGGGGCAATGCATCCCAGCAGAAGAAATTAGACAAAAACACCAAGGCCTGCATGGATGAACAAGGAGCTCCTGGGAAAACAAAACAAGAAAGCCTACCAAGGGTGGAAGGACCAGTATCCTGGAAGGAATACAGGGAAACTGTCTGAGCATCCAGGGATCAGGTTAGGAAAGCTAAAGCCCTGCTAGAACTAAATTTGGCCAGGGATCTAAAGGGCAACAAGAAAAGGACGATGAGAGAAAATGTGGGCTCTCCAGAATGGAAAATGTAACCTAGTTACCTGGGATATGGAGAAGGCTGAGGTACTCAATGACTTCTTTTCCTCAGTCGTCACTGGCAAGAGCTCTAGCCACATCGCTCAAGTCACAGAAGGCAAAGGCAGGGACTGGGGTTATGAGGAACTGCCCACTGTAGGGTAAAATAAGGTTCAAGAATGCCTAAGGAACCTGAAGGTGCATAAGTCCATGGAATCTGACAATGTGCATCCCGAAGGAGCTAGTGGGTGATGTGGCTAAGCCACCCTCCATCATATTTGAGAGGTTGTGGCATTCTGGTAAAGTCCCCACTAACTGCAAAAGGGGAAACATAACCCTGTTTTTAAAAAACGGAAAATGAAAAACCCAGGGAACTACAGGTTGGTCAGTCTCACCTCTGTGCCTGGCAAGATCATGGAGCGGATCTTCCTGGAGACCATGCTCAGGCACATGGAGAATAAGGAGGTGATTCTTGACAGGCAACATGACTTCACTAAGGGCAAATCATGCCTGACAAATCTGATGGCCTTCTATGATGGAGTAACAGAAATGGGGGACGAGGGCAGAATGACAGACATCATCTTCCTGGACTTGTGTAGGGCATTTGACACTGTCGAGCACGACATCCTTCTCTCTAAATTGGAGAGACACGGATTTGATGGATGGACTAGTGAGTGGATAAGGCATTGGCTGCATGATCACACTCATTTGATTAATGGCTCAATGTCCACGTGGAGGTCTGTGACAAGTGGTGCTCCTCTGGGATCAGCAGTGGGACCGACACTGTTCAACATCTTTGACAGTGACATGGGCAGTGGAACAGAGTGCATCCTCAGCAAGTTTGCCAATGACATAAAGCTGTGTGATGAGGTCGACACACTGAAGGGAAGGGATGCCATCCAAAGGGACCTTGACAGGCTGGGAGATGGGCCCATGCAAACTACATAAGTTCAGCAAGGCCAAGTGCAAGGTCCTGCACATGTCTCAGGGCAATCCCAAGCACAATTACAGGCTGGGGAGAGAATGTATCGAGAGTAGCCCTGAGGAGAAGGACTTGGGGATGCTGCTGGATGGCAAGTTCAACATGAGCCTGTAATGTGAGCTCAGAAGGCCAACCGTTTCCTGGGATGCATCAAGAACAGCATGGCCAGCAGGTCAAGGGAGGTGATTTTGCCCCTCTACTATGCTCTCCTGAGACCCCAACTGGAGTACTGCCTCCAGCTCTGAGGTCCCCGGTACAGGAAAGACATAAAGCTGTTTGAGCAAGTCCAGAGGAAGGCCACAAAGATGATTAGGGGGCTGGAGCACCTCTCCTATAAAGACAGGATGAGAAAGTTGGTCTTATTCAGCCTGGAGAAGAGAATTCTATAAGGAGACCGAATTACAGCCCACCAATGCTTAACTGGATCCCTACAGGAAAGTGGGAGAGGGACTCTTCATCAGGGAGTGTAATGATAGGACAAGAGGGAATGGCTTCAAAGTGAAAGAGGGTAGGTTTAGATTAGATGTTAGGAGGAAATTCATTACTATGAGGTTACTAAGGCACTGGCACAGGTTGCCCAGAGAACCTCTGGGTGCTCCCTCCCTGGAAGTGTTGAAGGCCAGGTTGGATGAGGCTGGTCTAGTGGAGGGTGTCCCTGCCCATGGCAGGGGTGTTGGAACTAGGTGATCTTTGAGGTCCCTTCCAACCCAAACCAGTCTGTGATTCTATAATTCTATGAATTCTATATTATGTATTTTCAGCTCATATTTCTAAAGAGAAAACCTCTTAGTCAGCAAACTGAAATTTAAGTTCTGAAAAATGCATAAATAAGACCCTCTGTTTCACAAGTATTTATTCTTGCTCTTCGTACTGAATAAAGTCATGTAACAAACATTTCCTCTAAAATTTGTCTTTCAAAAGAACTGCACTTTCTGATACTTTCAGGAAATTTTATATTGCAGTAAACACAATAGCAAGGTAGCATCATATAATGATAAACCAAATGGAACCATTTACTATCTGTTATCTCCCTATGTACATGAGTTTTAAGCATATGCAAATTCAGAAAATGGGAAACTCCTATAATAGGAACATCCTTCCACCACTTAGATAAAATCTGTACTCCTACAGCTATGAACATTTTGTATTCTTGGTACACTCTTGCAACTCTTCAAGCCCAAAGTGTTAAGATAAGGTAGATTTATATGAGGGGTTTATGTTTGCTCTGAATTATATAAATTCACCTTCAGAAATCTTCACTTTGTAACTTAGAAGCACAATATTTAGACTTGAAGCTGCAAACTGTTAAGTTTAGATGGGAGGTTCTACATGTCATTTTTTTCCTATAAGGAAGGGAAATTGCAGAGTTGTGTATCTTTCAGCAACATCCAGTAAGGCTGTCCTGATTATCGATGTGGATAGTTAATTTTCAAAAGAACCTGGGAGGGACAAGTAAGACACCTGACCCACATTACCCAAAAGGGTATTCAATACCATAATATCATACTCCAGATACAAAGGCAGGAACAGGGAAAGAAGGAAGCAGAGCTGCCCAAGGAGGAGCAGCCACTACTTGTGAATGGGAATGGGTGGGCATCGGAGTCCAGGGGTAAGCAAGCTGCATTGTACATCATCCACTTTGTATATTCTAAGTATTGATATTTTCCCCTTCCTTTTCTGTCCTAGTCATTATCCCAACACACAAATTTTACCTTTTGTTTCCAATTGTCCAGCCCATCCCACCACAAGTTGAGGAAGGGGGCAGCATGCAGCCACCTTAATGCTCAGCTGCTGTTTGTGGCTGAACAAATGCAATACTTCATTTTATAGTGACTTCTAAGACTGTTGTATGAATTTAGCTATAGACCTGATCTTTAAGAAGGATTATTTACTGTACATGACAAATTTAGAAGTTCAGCCATTTTTCAATAGTCTGAACGATAAAACATGGTGATATTTTTGAGATGAAATTTCATCACTGCAAAGGTTTTAACACAAAAAGATCTTCTTTTAAAAAATGACAAAAAAGAAAAAGAACAGGAAAATACATTTACAACAGGATAGATATTAACAAATAAAATTTCCAAACATGTGTTAAGCATGAGAAAGCTTTAATACATTTGAAAGTACTGTCATTTGGATATTTTGTTTTGCTTTGTTTGTTTTGGTTTTTTTTGCTACTCCAGTAGTACAAAGAGACTTGAATTCCCTTCCTGTTATCACACTGCAAAGAAGGAATAATTCTAAATAAAATAGCAGTGTAAACCAGAAAAGATTTACCAATGACAATAGAGATCTGGATTAAACTCAGATAAACATTTTTCATCTTTTTTAATAATGGCCCTTCTTTTGGTCTAAATGGCCTTTGTGTAACCCCTACTTTTCAGAGTTTAATTCCTTGATGACTGAAGGAATGAGACACATGATATTTAGCCATTCCAAATGTCATCCTAGTGGGGGAGCACCCTGTTACTTTAATTGTAGGCAGGAGCTATCTAGCTTTTCACTGGCTGCTGTAAACACTTTCCAACACATTTTGAACCCTCTCATATCTCCCAGAAGGGGTTATAACTACACTTTGAAAACAGATATCTTTCATACTGTGACTATGAACCATTCAAAATATAACATATATGAATCAGGACATGGAGGTTTACACTGAAATGCAATGGAAATGAACAGACACACATAAGCATCTTTCACTTCATCTTAAAGTATCTTCACTTCATCTTAAAAAATGCCAGAGGAATCATATCCTAACAGGACTTCTCCATCTGCTCAAAAAAAATGAGTTTATGAGAGACTACCTCAGCTAGAGGTACATCAACCTGGACAACTTCAACCCTAAATGTCTTTCTCAATTTGATACACAGATGGAGACATCCTAAGGCAGGTAAATCTTTCAAAGGTATTTTACTCTTTGAAAACGGGGTGAGTTCCCTGTCATTCCAGGTAAACTTGAATTACCTACCAGTTTAGAAATTAAGCCCATATAAAGTTTAATATTAGATATTAAAATGACACGTGTTTGTTTGAAGGTCTTTGGAAGCTTATAAATGTGTTAATAAAAGTGTTCACGGATTTTTGTTTTCTTGTGTGTTTTTACTGTTGTAAATCCACAAATCAACAGAAATTTAATTTTCTATTTCAAATAAAAGAAATTTTAATCTGCATTGCTCAGGTTTATCAAGTAATTTACATCATATCTCTAATGGAAGGTTTTAAAATACTTAATATTTAACTAATGTTTTCTCTGTTAAATTTCTTTTAAAAAAGGATAACCATTATACAAAAAAATCAGTTTTTATAAGCACAAATTTTCCTTTAGAAACACCTGTCTTCTTTTATGTAAGCAGAAAATTTTCTTTCAATGAAATAACTATTCAGCGCTTTCTAGCTACAGTGTTGTTATTTGGGGAATTTAAAATATTAGTAAATTATAAATTATAACATTTACCTCAATGCACTAGTTACAAAATCGCATATAATACTGCAATGAGCTTCATTAAGAAGATGCCTACAGTTATTTGTACAAGCTTTCTTTAGCTTTAACAGTTCATGACAGTACATGCATATAAACTTCTTGTGTATTTAGTTATTTGTTCAGCAGTAAGCTAAATCAGGGAGAAACACTACAATTATAAAAATATCTTCTCAATTCATGTATTTAAAAAATACAAGCAGACAAGCCTTTTTCTTTCATTCTTAATCTCAAAGATCTCTTTAAACATAGGTTGAAACATTGCTACTTAAAAATAGGAGAGATGATCTAATGCATGTTACCCTACTGTTTGCTTCTGAGGAGAGATTACCACTACAAAATTAAGAGACTGTGCTTTAAGCTTACAGGGTTTTCCCACTGAATTCTTTCAAGAAATGGATCTGCATTTCAGGAGATCATATGAATTCTCATGTGCAGCCTAAGGGTTCAGTTGTGCTGCTGAGCTTGCCTACATTAGGCACATAGTACAAAGTAAAGTAGGCTGTGAGCTTCTCAGCTAATTCCTCATGTGTACACAAAGAAGACTTTTGTGAGGGGTAACTTTCTCACCTTCAAAGAAGGAAATTAAATGCACTTCCAATGGCTGTACACAGACACTATCAGTAACTTAGGATACCCTAAATTCAGATCTAATCTAACTGCCTTGTACACACTGTACTGCATCGCAAGCAGGAGTGAAAATTTCACTTTGTCATTATTACTCAAAAGATCCAAGATCATCAAAAGGAGAAGACATAGTTACAGCTGCTTCCTAGAACAAGTGGATTGTAAACTGGGCCAATGTGGAGACTACGCTAAATTGTCACCAGCAGAGACCATCAGCAGCAAACTACTGGCCTATACAAGAGATATATAGGAAAAGAACTGTGGCTCCTGTAGATATCCCTTGGAGGAAGTGGCTACCAAAAGGAGACCTGCAGGGCAATAAGGAAACCATGGGGGGAGATTAGCAGTTTCCAAGGCACCACACAAGAAAGAGTGCATACATACAAGATGAAGAGAACCTTTTAAAGTGAGATAAAAACAGCTCACACAAACACACTTCCTTGATGCTACTTTGGAAGTACTAATGATTGAAAGGGTATGTGTACAGCATAGAGCAGAAAAGACTTTGATTACTTCGCCTGAAACCATTGTGGCTGTCTGAACCTTTACCAGTAATCACTAATGTACATCAGTATAAGATGCAACGTAATGCTGAAGGCATTGCTATTCAGAAGAACTGATACTGTGGTGGTAAGGAACAGATAAATAAACTGCCAGCTACCACTCTAATGAAAACTATGACTCCAAATACAAGAAGCTGAGAAAGCATAGCCAGGTTGGCCAAAGGAATATTATCTACCAGATAACATCATGCTCTGTATGTAACTGAGGAAGCTAGTGAGAAGGCAGATTCTCTGCTCAGAGAATTTTTTAAAATTCTATTTAAAATTCTATTTTAAATATGAGAACTCTATTAAACTGTCTTTCAACCAACAAGGCTTATTTTTCCGTTCTTCCCTTCATTGGTGCTCAGTTAGCACCCGGGTTTAAACTACAAAACATTCATTAGGCTCTACTTTCTAGTTAAAAACTTAATGAATGATATAGGTAAAGTTAGGGATTTTCCTCCATACCAGGATTAAATATCAGTGGGCTCAATTAAAAAAAAACAAAACCCAAAACCAAATCAAAGAGAAAGCGTGCAGGCTTCTATAACAGACTAATTCTTTCTCTTTGTCAGAACTTCATGTATACAAAAAAGACATATGCTTGTTCTACTTTTAAAGGTTATTGACTACGGGCTACTCTATCTATCAGATTCCAAAGCTTTATTTTGTTACAAGAGCATCGCATTTTCTTAATACTATTGCTGTTGAACTAGCATTGGAAAATCAGTAGAATGGGACTTAAAAATAGGGAGCTAGCTGAAAAAGTGCATGTGTTCTTTTATCTTTCAGGTGATTGTATCAATTACACTTCTGATATAGATCTTTTTATGTGCAAGTCTGGATGACATTACTATTTTAATTTTTGGGAAATATTTCAATGTAAGATAAAGGCAGCAACAGGGATGTATTCCAACCCCTATCATTCTGTGATTCTGTCATTTATTCTGATTCTCTTAACTGGAACTTTTAAAAAAAGTGAGCTTCCTTCTACTTGACGTAAATAGGAAAAAGTTAGAAAGAATTCAAGCTCTGAGAGTGGGGTTTGCAGGGGGTGTGGGAGTGTGGGAAGGTGGATGTTATTAAAGTTATTATTGATATTGTTATTTTTTTCTTCAGACGCAAATAGAATCTTTGAACTCACGAGTGTTTTAGCCATTTTATATTTTACAGTTTACTCTAGATTTCTGAGTTATAAGTGCATATTTTATCTGGAGACATTCATTCACATTTGTGAAATCTAGTTACACCCTTCTTCCTATAGAGGCCCAGCTATGGACAGTTCTCTACTTCTTTACCCATGCTCAGTCAAGATGAAAACAAACCCAGAAAACAACTGAGCAGCTTATAAAACAATTGAAAAGTTCCTGTTGGATAAAGAATGAAGTCTGAGGATCCATATAGATTTCCTTAGGGGTGACAAAAATATATCAATTATATTTGCTTTAGAAAGTCAATTTACAGAAAAATATCAAACATTGCATGAAAAAGCACCTTAAAGGCAGAATAACACCTTGTTTGGCAGCTGTTCTTCTTTCAACATACATATTGGAGTCTATCTTGTAATTGTAAAATTTTCCACACCAAGCAGCATAGTTTTATGGTTATCTGATGAAAAGTTAAATGAGTAAGTCTGTTGTTTGTGTATGTTATACCTTTTTAAATACAATCAGAAAGCCTTTGTTCTATCAATGAAGATAAAATGATAAAACTAACATCCCAGCAGTGAAAATTGGCTAGTAAAACTACTGAGAGCTTATCTGATTGAAGAAAATTTCTCATTTTCAGTTCAGTAGAGAATTGACTCTAAACTGATGGACCTCACATTTTCTTATGCCTCTTATATGTTGAATAACAGAAGATAAAACCATCTTTGGAGAGGAAAATGTTTAAATGCTATCCTTTTCAATGACTGTGGAGGTGGCTTACTATCAGTCAGTCATCAGAATAGCCCAGGAGTTTATTTCACCTCCTTCCTTGGCTGCAAAAGAGAAGCATCAAATGCCTAGCTTCTGCTGCAGCTTGTTCAGCAGCTGTCACTGTGCTCCAGATGCAGACGTGGGGTTAAAAATCAAGACTCCCTAGGCGCAGGCAGTTTTGAATTTTTTGGATGCAAGCTGAAGAATCATTTCCTCACAGCTAGATAAAAGTATTCCAAGGACTGATTCCATGCGATTTACTGGGGTAGTAACAATACCTTTCTACACTAGAACTACTGTAGGCCTTCAAGGGACAAAGAAGTAATTTACTTTAGTAAAATTTGATTTATAGAAAATGCAATTACAGCATTATTTCAAGATAGGTATTGCTCTTAATTACAAGATGCGTTCACCGGCATGTAAAATATTTTTTTTTCCAAATAATTAAAACTGCTTCTTAAAATGTTTTGTAATGAATAGTGGCACACTAACAGTGCACAGTTAACATAGATTATTTGAAAATTGAATCTAAATATACTGTAATTCACATTCATTAAAAGGCTAGACATTTTTCAAGTGAATGATACTGTTCTATAAAAATCAATTCACTGTACAACAGTAACATTTTGCAAACCTGCAGTTAAAATGCAGTCATTTAAATGGGAGGAACACCAACCCAGCACTAATAATTCCATTAACCCAACGCTTATTTATATTAAAAAAAAAAAAAAATTAAAATTCTACCCTGCATCTGTGAGACAGTACAGGGTATCTTTAGACTCAGTAATTGTTGATTACTCATGAAGAGACAGATTATTATACATAGCAAATTTAAAACATACAGTTGGAACTGGAAAATGGAAATGACTTGCAGAAACATTTCTATCTTCTATCTATAGGTTTTGGTCATAGTACTGATTAATTGATCTAAATTACTGGTCTCCTTTCAATTTATTATCTTAATGCAAGGTATCAGATGATATATAAGACATAACGGCATGTAATACTATAATTAATGTTATACTTTTACTGAAAACAAAACCTGACATATGCTATTTACACATTTTCAGTTTGGGAGATTTCTTAAGTCATTTTGATTTACTGAAGTGACTTTTGCTTGGCTTTTTAATATTAAACATCAAAAGACAAAATTTTTAAAAATTGGAAATTAATTATTTTAACTAGCTGAATTCTACCTTTTGTTAAGAATAACCTGGACTTCTGTAGTGGAACCTGCATTCAGTTCAATAGAAAAGTGTGAAACTTCAGACATTTCTCATTTCAGAATTTGTGAATATGATTTTTTTTTGTTTAAATGGTTTATCTCTTCATTCTCAAAAAGTTAAAATAGCTCATTTGGACCATATTAAACCTTTCAAAGTTGGTTTTTTTTTTTTTTTTGCAATAGACTAACATTCCCTTTCTCAGTTTTCCAGTATTTGATATAGAAATTTGGTAGGGGAGTGACAGCAGTACAAGAGATATATCTACCTCCACCCATAAACAAACTATCCCATTTCAGTACAGTTACAAGGCTTTTAAAAGTTGCAGTTTTCACTAGAATATTTGCCCTTTAAATCCATGTTGAAGTATGACAGGCCACAATCATTCTATCTGAACCAGGTTAGCTAGAGTTGTGATTGAAAACCACACACAGAAGTAGCTGTAGAAACCCACAATGTCAAGTTATTTCGCACTTCTGGTTTACAAGACTGTGCATCAACAAGATACGCTGCATAAGGCAGCAGAAATGTCCCAGTATTTGTTACACATGATGGATTTTTCTATTTTAAGTGTGTGCTATATAAACTTGCTTCGGCATTAGGTGCTTTTTGGACAAATGATGCCGATAGTTCTCAATAAACATTGTCAAGTCCAGTTTCATCTGGATGTTAGGACACTTCAAAAGATTCCTGATGCATAGTCCATTCTGCAGTGCTACAACAGTGGAAGACTGATATGGAACTTTTCCATATGTTACTTCATGCAGACAGATGACTTTCTTAGGGCCATTATTTCTTGAGGAAAAAAATTAAATTTGTTACCACATCCCACCACAGGTATCATTCTCTTATATTTTGGTTTCCTAGTGAAGTCATTTCCTATCTATGTTTTAATATTTTTAGCTGTCCAGATAATTGTTTCAAGAAAACTTCAGCTATCCTTTGGGTAGATAAACCCCAAGTTTCAGCATGATTGAAGACTTCACTGTAAACAGAGAAGCACTTAAAATTTCATTCCAAGTTACCTGCAATTATGACAGTGGGTGACAACAACAGAGGTGGCTTCACACCTGCTCAAAGCCATAAAGGCAAACCAAGAAGAACACTTATGTCAAGAACACTTAAGAAGAAGCTTAAAAAACGTATCTTGCTTGTGAAAAAGCAGCACTATATTGTTTATGGGCTTTAGGAAAGTGAGGAAACTATCTTTGAGTATATAGATTCAAACTGCATACAGATCATAGCTCTTTGATGACACTGTTAGCAATAAAAGGATTCAGATGAGCAAGAATGCAAATTGCCCGATGATCAGTGAGAATACTTCCATTTATGTATGACATGGAGTATAGACCAGAAACTGAAAATGTGATGGCTGACTGCTTATCTCATCTGCCCTTATCTCTACCAGATGCCCAGATAAATGATGATATAGAGTAGTAGCACAGATTACAAGCGTACTTGCTGCAGTGGATGAGAGCAATTTTAAACTACACTTTATCACATCTCATTCATGAGAAAATTATGAGATTTCCTGACAACAAGGTGGCCTAACAAAGCCAAAGATCTTGATTAATTTCAAGAATGTATCCTGCTATACTACCAAATCAACTGTTCTTACATGATAACCATGTAAGACTTTATCACTGTTTTGTTTTGGTTTTGGTTTTGGTTTTTTCCAATGGATACAGTTGTTTCATGACAGCATCAAGAACAAAACTGCAGCTCTGCTGGTAGCCAGAATTGCAAGTTTAAGTTGGCCTACACTTGAAGCCAGTCTTATGCTAAATATGCATTTATTTATATGCTATCATCACAAACTCTTCTTATATTTTAAGCATTGTTAGAAAATTTTTGATTGATAATCAAGGCCCATTTCGTCACATACCTATATACTTGCTATCCTACTGCCTTGGTAGATTATATTAAAAAAATGTTTATGTACTGAATTTTAGTCACATCTTCTGTTAAAATCGACTACCCACCTATTATTTTCAGCATGCAACAAACAACTTCATTTTTTCGAAATATCTTCAACATCTTTTTTTCTCAGAAGAAAAAGATCTTATATACAGTCAATGAAGAACATTCTGCCTTCGAGACAACATAAAGATTGAATGCCTCAATAAAACTTTGAAAAAGATTGCTTACCAGGAAGGAAATGCTTGAAAATTCTTTACAATCAGCTTCCTACAAAGTTACAAGGTTACATGTCATCCAGCGATTCAAAGAACACCTGCTGATTTACTGCATGGGTGGAGAATGCATATGAAGCAAAATGTTAAATGTTAGTCAGTTACCGTTGTCTTAAACTGAAAGGTCACAATCAGATACAAGTCATAGCCCAAAAGAAACAGCAACAATTTGAAATATACACAAATTGGCAGAAAACACCTTGACATGAATTTGTGGAAGGACAATCCACAAGGACTCCAGAAGGAAGGTGTCACAGAGTGTTTCTCTACTCTCACTTTGATTGTTCTTTATTCATTGCACTGCAACAGGAAATAAGGATGGGGAAAAACTAAATTATTTGTCCCTTCTGATTCAGATCTCCAAAAGTATTCTTGCTGATTTTCTGCTCTCAAAGATCCTCCTGTCTCAGCTTTCATCATTCTCTTCAGACTATTCTATGACAGCCTGTGAGGCAGTCTTGTATTTTGTACGTGTGGTAAGGAGATATTAATTCTTAAAATAACTAACACATGGGGATTTTTTGTAGCTTGAGTCATACTGGAGCTGGAGTGATAGAAGGAGGTCATTTGTGGCTGCAAGAGCATGGACACATAGAGGAACACAGAATTATGACTTTATATTTTGGGACTCAAAATCAAAGACTCACTGAATCACAGAACCATTAAGGTTGGAAAAGACCTCCAAGATCATCTAGTCCAATTGTCCCCCTACCACCTATATTACTAGCTAAACCACGTCCCTTAGTACCTCATCTAATCTTTCCTTGAAGACCCTGAGGGACGGTGACTCCACCACCTCCTTGGGCAACCTATTCCAATGCCTAATGACTTTTTCTGAGAAGAAATTTCTCACAATTTCTAACCTGAACTTTCCCTGGTGCAACTTTCAGCCATTTCCTCTTGTTTTATCCCTACTTATCTGTGAGAAGAGGCTGACCCCCAGCTCACCTCAACTTTGTTTCAGGTAGTTTTAAAGAGCAGTTATGTGTCCCCTGAACCTCCTCCAGGCTAAATGGTCCCAGTTCTCTCAGCCGCTCCTCATCAGACTTGTGTTCCAGACCCTTCACAAGCTTCTTTGCCCTTCTCTGGACATGCTCCAGGGCCTTAATGTCTATCTTGCAGTGAGAGGCCTAAAAGTGAACACAGTATTCAAGGTGCGTCCTAACCAGAGATGAGTACAGGGGGATGATCACTTCCCTGGTCCTGACGACTATGATATTCCTGATGCAAGCCAGGACATCATTGGCCTTGGCCAACTGGACACACTGCTGGCTCATGTTCAGGCAAGTGTCAACCAACACCCCCAGATCCCTTTCTTCTGTGCAGCTTTCCAGCCACCCTGCCCCAAGCCTGTAGCGTTGCCTGGGGACATTATACGTGCAGGACCCAACACTTTACCATGTTGAACTTCATTCCATTGGCCTCTGCCCATTGTTTCAACCTGTCCAAGTCCCTCGGAAGGGCCTTCTACCCTCTGGAAGATTGACACTTCCCCCTAACTTGGTGTCATCTGCAAGTTTACTGATAGTACACTCCATTCCCTAAATTCCAAATCACCAATAAAGATATTAAAGAGGATGGGCCCCAGTACGACCCCTGGGAAACACCACTTGTGACCAGTCACCAGCTGGATTTAATTCCATTCACCACCACTCCTTGGACCTGGCCATCAAGACGGTTTTTAGCTTAGTGAAGAGTGTACCTGTCCAAGCCATATGCTGCCAGCTTCTCCAAGAGAATACTGTGGGAAACTGTGTCAAAGGCTTTGTTGAAGTCGAGGTAGACTACATCAACAGCCTTTCCCTCATACACCAGGCGGGTCACCTGGTCATAGAAGGAGATGAGGCTGGTCAGACAGGACTTGCCCTTCATGAACCCTTGCTGGCTGGGCCTGATCCACTGGTTGTCACGTATTGCTCTGTGATTACCTGCAGGATGACCTGCTCTATAATCTTCCCTTGCACCAAGGTCAGGCTAAAAGGCCTGTAGTTCCCTGGATCTTCCAGGGAACCTTATGACCTAACAGTCGTTAAGGAAGGAGACATTAGCAAGTCTCCAGTCATCTGGTATCTCTCCAGTTGCCCATGACTGCTGATAGATGATGGAGAGTGGCTTGGCAATCACATCCGCCAGCTGCCTCAGTACCCTCGAGTGGATCCCATCTGGTCCCATGGACTTGCAACAGTTCAGGTGGAATAGTAGATCTCTATTTCAGCCTCAATCATGGGGGGTTTATTCTGCTCCCTGTCCCAGTCTTCCAGGTCAGGAGGCTGAATACCCTGAGAGTAACTGGTCTGACTATTGAAGACAGATATAAAGAAGGCATTAAGGATCTCGGCCTTGTCCTTATGCTCAGCAATCATGTTCCCCAGCAGATCCAGTAAAGGAGGGAGATTCTCCCTGGCCCTTCTCTTACTGTTAATGTATTTGTAGAAACATGTTTTATTATCTTTTACTGCAGTGGCCAGGTTGAGCTCATGCTGGGCTTTAGCCTTTCTTATTTTTCCCCGCATATGCTAGCAACATGCTTATAGTCTCCTCAAGTTGCCTGTCCCTTTATCTTCCAGACATACCCACTCTTTTTTTCCGGAAGCTCAGCAGAAGTTCCCTGTTCAGCCACGGCACTCTTCTTCCTTACCAGCTCATCTTATGCCACACAGGGCCAGCCTGCTCCTGTGCCTTTAAGACTTCCCTCTTGAGAAGTGTTCAGCCATCCTGGACGCCACTGCCTTTCAGGACTGCCTCCCAAGGGACCCTTCCTAACATTGTCCTGAACAGTTCGAAGTCTGGCCTCCAGAAGTACAAGGCAGCAATTTTACTGACCCCACTCCTGACTTCGCCAAGAACAGAACTCTACCATTTGGTGGTTACTCTGCCCAAGACATCTCTGGACCACCACATCTCCCAGCAGTCCTCTGTTTGCAAACAGAAGGTCTAGCAGGGTACCCTCCCTGGGCTCCGTAACCAGCTAAGTCAGGAAGTTCTCTTCCACACATTCCAGTCACTCCTCTATACATTCCATTCCAGACAGGGTTATTCAAGCACAATCATAAGAATAAAACTGAATTATTTTGACACCCATCAGGAGAATCTTCTTGAGTGTCTGAAGCACACTGTGTACAGTAAAGACATTCTGGATAAGCCTGTAGGAGGAACAAGGGCTCAGTGCCCTGCAGCAGATCACAAAGAAGGATAAACTTAGGCTCTGTCTCTCAGGGTACCTTGAATAAAAGGACTTAAAGATCTAGGTTCTGTCTTGAATAGCTCTGGAAAATTGCTCATATCATAACTGAGACAGTGCAGTGCTTGTATTCACTAACTGTCTTCATTAGTTGCTCTCTGTTGTTCACTGCAGTCCAGCTGTGACAGGAACCTGACTCTAATCAGCATCCTGGGGGACACCACTTGCTACATGAATCCGCTTGGACTGTGTGCCACCTACCACAACACTCTGAGCTCTGCCATTCAGCCAGTTCTCCATCCACCTCACTGTCCACTCATCTTACACAAACTCCCTAAGCTTACCTATGAGGATGTTATGGGATACAGTGTCAAAAGTCTTGCTGAATTTGAGGTTGTCAACAACTACTGACAGTCATGCCATCACAGAAGGCTATGAAATTGGTCAGGCATGATTTCCCCTTGGTGAATCCATGTTGACCCCTCCTGATAACCTTCTTTTCCTCCACGTGCTTAGAGATGACTGCACCTTTCCAGGGACAGAGGTGAGACTGACTGGCCTGTAGCTCCCTGGGTCCTCCTTTGTGCACTTTTTGAGGACTGGAGTGACACTGTTCTTCCCCCAGTCCTCAGGCACCTCTCCTGTTCTCCATGACCTTGTAAAGATGACAGAGAGGGGCTTAGCACCACTTAAATCCTGCTCTAACATTTTTACAAGCAACTAATAAAATAGACAGAAGACAGTAATGACTAAATGAAAAAGGGAAAAGAGTAATGGGTAAATGGAAAAGAACTAGAAATGTTTAGCCTTCCTTTTAGTCAGAGGGATGAAAATCTTAATATAAAGAAGATCTATAGTACTTCATATAGAAAGAAATACTCTAGCTGTGGTAGTATCATCCTTTTAGACTATTAAAGAACGTTTTGTGAAGCATAATTGCAGAGTGAAGAGTAATTACAACCTAAAACTTATTAGTCTACAGTGGTTTTCATCTTCAAAGTGTTACAAACACAACAAATTCTTAAGTATTTCCCAAAGCATGGAATATACCCCATGAGAGGCCTGATGAGATAGATGCAATAGGCATAGAATGACCTCCAAATAATTCTCTGGAGTCTCAGCTTTCATTAGTACCAACAGAATGTAGGTAATATTTCAAAAATATCTATATAATTTTGGAGATTCCAGGACAGTAGATGAAATCTGGCAAAATTGCTTCAGCACCCAAAGATAGTAATACCCCAGAGTGATCTGCTTTCTATTTCAGGCCAGCCTTAATTCCTCTAAAACAATGTTTGCCTCTATACACATGAAATTTTAGAATTTCCCATTCAGTTCCAAAAAAGGAAGACCCGGGGACTACAAGCCAGTCAGTATCACCTCTGTGCATGGCAAGATCATGGAGCAGTTCCTTCTGGAAACTATGCACAGGCACACAGAAGTAAGGAGGTGACTGGTGAACAGCCAACATGGATTCACAAAGGGCAAATCATGTCTAAACATTTTGGTGGCCTTATACAATGAGGCTATTGCACCAGTGGATAAGAGTGATATATGTAATCTACCTGAACTTGTGCAAAGAATTTGACCTGTCCCACACAATATCATTGTCTCTAAATTAGAGAGACATGGATTTGACTGTCAGAGGATACAGAATTGGTTGGACAGTCGCACTCAATCCAGAGCAGTGACGAGTGGTGCTCCTCTAAGGTTGCTATTACGACTGGCACATATTTGTTGGTCACATGGGCAGGGGGATTGAGTGCACCCTCAGCAAAATCACTGGTGACTCCAAGCTGTGTGGTGAGGTTGACATGATGGAGGGAAGGGATGCCATCCAGATGGACCTTAGCAGGCTTGATATGTGGGCGATGAGAACCATATCAAGTTCAACAAGGCCAAATGCAAGGTCCCGCACATGACCCAGCACAACTACAATCTGGGCAGAGAATGAATTGAGAACAGTCCTGAGGAGAAAGACCTGGGGGTGTTGACTGACATAAAGCTCGATGTGAGCCTGCAATGCACACTTAAAGCCTGGAAAGCCAACTGTATCCTGGGCTGCATCAAAAGAAGTGTGACCAGCAGGTCAAGGGAGGTGATTCTGCCCCTCTACTCTGCTCTTGTGAGACCCCACCTGGGGTACTGCATCCACCTCTGGAGTCACAGGTACAAGAAAGATATTGAGCTTCTGAAGCAAGCCCACAGCCGAGCCACAAAGATGATCAGAGGCCTGGAGTACCTGTCCTACGAATTGGGCTCATTCACCCTGGAGAAGAGAAGCTCCAGGTGATACCTATAAAGTAGAATTTTCCACTTTACAGGGATAGAAATGTGTTTTGGTCAGTGCTCAGATACTGTTTAATTTAAGGTTAAATGCACTACCTTGCTTTGCTAAAAATCTAATTTTGAAGAAGGGCTTAAGGACTGATAAAGAGCAGGCTTTTCTAAAAAGTGTCCTTGGAGAAGAGCTGAAAGACTGATAAAGAGGAAACATTCTGCCCCAGAAGACACGGGAGCTGGGGAATAGCCAGAGAGGCCTGAAGTCAACCAAAATTTGCGGTAATGAAGGGATTTTTTTTTTTTCTTATATTTTCTGATTTTTCCTGATTTTTCTATTGCATCTATGATTCCTAAGATGTAGCCCATTGTTGTAGTGGCCTTGATCATGACATTTGAAATTTAGGGGCTGGCAAAATTGTTATAAATAAAACTCTGTGCTTTGGATTCTGTTGTTTAAAAATATGGATTTGAACATTTAAAAAAATAGCAATGGCAAATATACAAAAAATCTATTTCCTCAGGGCCATGTAAAAGGATCTTGACACTTTAAAATGTGAAGATAGAGGGATTAAACTCCCTTTGGAAAGCTGTATCTATAACTAACATAAAGCAATGGAAAAAACCTACTGAAATTACAGCTACACTTGTTAACTTTTTAAGGTATGTTGTAAAAGAAAGAGCAGGGTCAGAGTGAAATGCTTCATGTTTTGAGTCATTACTTTTTGTGTGAAGTTTACCAATTGTTTCCTCAAATTTAAGGTTTGCAATAATAAATATATTTCACCCAATACAGTCTAATTAGAAATAGCAAGGCTACTATTTTAATTCCTGTGTCTAACTGAAAAGTGAACTGTCCAAAATGATAGTGGTCTCTCTGATGAAGAAGGAATGTTAGATGACTAACTTTCATAGATAGATGTGAGTTCAGTTATTGCACAAAAACTAGCTATATAGCACATTTTGATAATCACTATATTTTGGAGGTTATGCAGGAAGCAGTGTGAATCAGCTCTTTGACTTGCAGAAGTCACCAGGGAACGGTACAGTGCTTACTCTCCTTGCTAGCTCTTACTAATTAGCTATTTTAACTAAGATGTTGCTAAGTTTGGACTGTAGCTGCTGTACATGGAACATACTAGGGGGACAAACCATTTTATGTGCTTTTATTCTGATGTTGATATGCTTTAGAATTTTCTGGGTTTACTACACTGGACTCTGAAGTTGAATTTTCATTCTTTTGGGTTTTTTTCATGTGCTGGCTGCATCTGTACATTATTTTTGTCATATGGAAAATAGCTTATAAAATCTTTACCACAATACAGATCTCTACAGCTCAGTTATAACTCTACAAAGCCAGGGGTGCTGTATTGCAAGAATACACTGCCAGCCCCTTAACTGAAAGGTTGCAAGCAACAACTGCTCTAATATTCTGTTTGTAATCATTTTCCAGAAAATAAAGAATTTGTATTGACAAAAAAAGAACAAACTTAGAAGCCAGTCAAGTGTATTAAATTGAGATTTTTTTCCTAAGGCATTTCATGTTTCCAGTTACCCTGGCCTCATGAGCCAGTGCTGAACCAGTAATTGTAGTGTTGACAGGCATTTCTCTGATAGCATGATAAAGTGTGTTCAGTACTCAACACTCACTGCAACATCCATTGCCTCAGTGGCTTGTTTTAATGCAGTTCAGTGCAAGATATGGTAAGGCATAGTGATATAATTTTAGAAATACTAAATCAATAATGTAAAACAAGTGTACTTTAGCTATCACCTCAGATACTGTTGAGGTTTAACCTGTCCAGCAGCTAAAAAAGCCTACACAGCTATTTGTTCGCTCCTGACTCCCTTTCACCCCAGTGGGATGGAGGAGAGAATAAAAAAAACCCCACATGTGGGTTGAGATAAAGACAGACCCCAGGGGAGGGCCATGAAGATGGACAGAAGCTCCTGCACCTCTCCTATGAAGATGGGCTGAGAGAGTACCCTGCAAAATATATGTGGACAGCTGTACTGTGATTTGCTTCACAGAATTAATACCGTGAAATAACTTCATTGCAGGAATGTTACCACTGACTGTCAGTTTTGTCATGTCTGATGCAGAAAACTGTTTCTACTGCCATTCCTGGAAGGTGAATTTCACAGAATAATGGTAGCAGTGTTATTGGCTCTTTTTATGTGCAAAAGTGATCACATTATATATGTGAAGTCAATTGGACATTCCTATTAATATTTTCAGCTTAATAGTCTTAATACAGAGGTAACTTCACCAGAATTAAAGTTAAAATACTTTATCTAATCTTCCTGCTTTCTACCCCTTTCTCTGCTGTGCACGCACTCTCTCCCCATATGTCATGGGGCCAGTCTTCCTCCAACAGAAGTGAAGGGTGTCACAGCAAGCCTTTATTGCCCTGGGACCTGCACTGGGAGGAGCTCACCACTGGTGAGTGGATTCTCATCCTCCTTCAGTCTTGGCATTTGCTTGAGATCATTTTTGTTTTCTTGCTGTGGGCGGCTGCTTTCTGTTTCCTTCCAGTTGAGGTGTGAGTGTGGCCCCACAGCCTCCCTGGGGGCTACTCTTTGCTGGGCAGTGACACCCTGGGGTTGTCCAGACCCTTCCCACAGAGGCACTGGCAGAGCTCAAACTCAGGTAGGGGAAGCAACAGGTACTTGGCCTGAGGCAGAAGCTGAAACCAGCTCAGACATGTTCTGGTGAAGGCGAGCTCAGGCCAACCCTAAGACCTGTCCTCTTAGATCAGGGCAGAGACTGAAGCCTTTGCATGGTGGCTTGACCCTGACCAGCAGCTGGGCATCCACATGGCTATTTGCTAACTCTTCTCCACTTGTGCAGAAAGTGAGGAAAAAGAAGAAGAAATGAAAAATAACTGTGTGTATGTGCAAAACAAAGAAATAAAACCCCCAAACAACAACAAAAAAAAACCCTTTGTGGGTTGAAATAAAGACACCCTAATAGGTGAAATGTTGGGGGACAAGGGAATTGAAGGCAATCACAGACTTTCAGAATTGGTGTGATGACTGAGCAGTAGCCATTTGGAAAACAACCTCCCCACTACTTTTTTCTGTACTACAGTTTTTGTTGCTGATCATAACATTATATGATATGGAATATCCCTTTGGCCAATCTGGGTCATCTGTTTTGACTGTGCTCCTCTAAGTCTCTTGCCAATCCCTATATTAAATCTGGGATGCCATAGTAGGGAGAAAATGAAAGCCTTGATGCTGTGCAAGCATTATTCAGCAAGAGACAAAGAACTGTTATATTATCAACACTGTTTTAGCCACAAATCCAAAATACAGCACCAGATGGGCTGCTATGAAGAAAGCCAGCTCCATCCCATCCAGACACAGTACAACTTGTAGTGGTGAAAACCACATTAAATGGGCTATAATTGTGATTGGCAGTTGAAGGAAAGACAGAAAAATATTTTATATTCTGGTGCAGAATATTTTCCCATATTGCTACCCAGTTTTGCTAGAACTATTGAATGCAGAAATTTTCTTGTGCTTTTGCTTCATATATTATTGCTGATTTCTCAGAAAGGTTTTACTTTGAGGGCCATTTCATGAACATGGGCAAGCATTTTTTTATCATGTTGTGTGTCTCCTATCTTTCAAAAATGGTTCACTTCAGCAAAGTTGAGAAAGAGTTCAGTGAGGAAAAAAGTAGTGAATCCCACAAATATTTATTTTCATATACTAAAAGAAAACAAAGTAATTTGAGAATCAATTATATTGTAATATCTTGGCAGAGTTCCAGCCCTAAAAATATTTATTATTTGCAAATCTCTTTTCAGCAAGTGAAATTATTCTCAAGAAACTGTTAACTAGGCCAGGATCAAAGAAATTAAAAATTTGGATCTCAAGCTGTAGTGCTGGATAGTTTTTGAGAAGCTGATGAAAAATGATTGCTAAGAGTTAAATAAAAGAATGAGTTCATGCTATATTTGACATAAAAGCAGAGAAAGAAAAAGTGGCAATGTAATAGCCAGTTATTGTAAGGGGTCAGAAACCTGAAAATCATGACACTTGAGAAAGATATTTTTACTATTATAACTTTTATGCATTCTCTAGGTCAATACTTCAAAAAAAATGCATTAGTGTCTTCGACCTTACATAGAATAAAAACATTAAATCTTCTAAATAGTTTTTTTTTGTTTTTGTTTTTATAAATCACAGGTGAGTATATAAGCAATACTTTCAAGAGCTAGATGTTCAAATAGGAATTAATAAGAATAAATGCATACAAAATCTGATTTGTCAAAAGTTAAAAATAAAATAGAGTGTATTGTGACAATGATCATAATTGTGACAGGTGAATCGTGATAGAGCTCAGCTTGTGTTGGGTCTTATTGGGTAATTACAGTATATTAGGTGAAATTATTAGGTATTAATTTTATTTGATTTTGTCTTGAACTTAGATACATGTGTTACAGAAAAGTGGAAGAAGGTCAGCAATTGAGTCAATTAGTCCATTGATAAATAAACACGCATCCATCATTTCTCATTCAAATTATTAATCTCTAATATAACCCCTGCAGAGGATGGAAGCAAGGACAGGTAGCCTTGGAGGAATATGGAGAAGCTGTTCAAGCAGCTGGGGATCAGGTTAGGAAAGCTAAAGCACTGATAGAGTTAAATTTGGCCAAGGACATGAAGGAAAACAAGAAAAGTTTCTGTAGAAGTGTTGAAGGCAAGGTTGGATGAGGCTTTGGGCAACCTGGTCTAGTGGAGGGTGTCCCTGCCCATAGCAGGGTTATTGGAACTAGATGATCTTTAAAGTCCCTTCCAACCAAAACCATTCTATGATTTTATGAATATTAGGCCATACATATTATAAATTCTTATATTTTTTATTTAGCACATTCATACTAAATTTCTGATTGCAAAACACTGGTAAGACAAAGAATCAGTTCAGTCTCCAAGAGGAAATCTTAAGGTATAAATTTTATTTCTTTGTTTTTCAATCTGGCTTTTTTTTCAATACCCACAAGCTTAAAGGTTAGGCCTCCTCTGGACTCAATGTAATTATACTATGTAATACAAAACACTCAGAATTAGTATTTTTTAAAATATTTTTTAATATACAATTTCTTTTTTACCTGTATATTTTTCAAGCTTTTCAAGACCATCATGGAACTTGAAGCAAGCTATAATTTCCAGTGGACAAATCTATTTATTGACACGTGATGACTCTTTCATTACCATAGTATAGCTCTTCAGCCACTTAAGAATTTTCATGAAGTATTTTACTTTTTACTGATTCTCATTTCACCATTTTTCCTCTTCCCCCTTTGTTATAACTAGGCAAATGACAAAGATAAGTCAAATAAAACAATAAAGAACGCTAAAAATCATTATGAAAGTTTGTATTTAATTTAAATTATGGTTCTATACCTTTGAACCTAGTTTGCTTAAAGAGATCGAAGGAAGTCTTTTAACATAAATATGTCATGGCTCTAACTAAACCACTTGGATTCTAAAAAGGATTTTTTTAGTCAAAACTAAAATTTTTAGTGAGTAATTACTTTGTGTTTTGAAGTAAATCTAAAATGCAATGACACCAGTTAAAGTTCTTATTTTTGTTGGCATGAGGCTGAGGCATGCAATTTTTTTTCCTCTCACCAGATGTATGCTGGCATGTTCACCTTCTGAACTAAGAGACTTTGGTATAAATCAGCAACACTAAAATGCCCTTAAACAGAACAACATCCCAATCTGATAATGTGAAGAAAAGGTCATCCACATAGTTCTTTCCAATCTTCATGTAGTATCTTTCCAATACTTCCATCTGTAGCTTAGGCATTTTAATAAGTTGATGTGTTAATAGTAGAAGTACTCCTTGCGACTGAGAAGTACTTTGGTAGTGGACATGTTCTGAATGATACTCTAGATGTTTTTAGGGAAAAAAGATAAGAAATTGTGCAGCTGTTAATAGAGAACGGTATAAGAAAACTCTTGACAAATTTTATTCCTTTGGAGGCAAGACTTTTGAGATGCTGTTCCATTTCATCTGAAACTGTGGTTATTTTCAGGTGTCTTAATATGCATTGACAACTGTTGTGATTTGCATGCTCTTACACTGTGCACCATTCTGTGTGTACAAGACTGGGAAAAACATAAGATTGCAGTGTCTACAAGGTTATATTAAAATTAATCATAATAACAGATTCACAAATCTGTCACTGCCTTTCAAGCAAAGAAGTGACAGAGTATCTTGCTACACTATTACTCATATTGTAATTCCCCCACCTGTTTTTTTTAATTTTTTTGTGTCAGAGTTCCTTGACATTTTCTGACATTTAAATCTTTTTTTTGACTTTAACCTGAAGATATGGGTCTTTACCAAATGTATTCCTTTGTTCAGTCCTTGATGTTGAAGTATTTTTCAATATTCATTATAAATAACTGGCTAGTACAAGAGTTACTGTATATTCCCCATTGCTACTGATAGATATAATATTAATTTAGATCAGTGAAAGTATATCTGGCAAATTTTATTTGTTCTTAAAACAGCAGAAAATAGCTCTGTTTTTAATGGAGGAGTAGAATCATAGCATCATTTAGTTTAGAAAAGACCTTCAAGACCATCAAGACCAACCACTAACCTACCCAAGTCCACCACTAAGACCTTTCCTTAAACACTATGTCTTTTAAATTCCTCCAGGGAAGGTCACTTAACCACCTCTCTGAGTAACCTGTTCCAATGATTGAAAACCCTTTCAGTGAAGAAATTTTTCATAAAATCCAATCTAAACCTCTCCTGGCACAACTTAATACTGTATGCTCTTGTCCTATCTCTTGTTACCTGGGAGAAGAGACCAACACCCACCTTGCTACAACCTCTCAGGTAGTTGTAAAGAACAATACAGCCTCCTCTCAACCTCCTTTTCTTCAGTCTAAACAACCCCAGAGTAAATTCTGCTGTGACAGGGATTTCATTCCAACGTCACATCTACTGTTGATCTATGTACTTGAACAAAAAAAAATTTAAAAAAATTCTAAGCGAAACACATACATAGGAGTTTCTTCTACATTTAAGTAATATGTGTCTCATTTAAAAAACAAAACAATAATAAAAAAAAAAAAACCAACAAACCCAAGACCACATATTCCTTTTTGAAAACTAGAAAGACTTACAAACTGGAACCTCATTTACCAGTAAATCATTTATTTACATTATCAAAATTAAAATATGAGGCATAAAACTATAGATTTGGTAATTTTACTGAATTCAAAGCAAGCTTTGAAAAGTAAATAATTCTGTCAGAATATTTTGTTACTTAATATTTAGCCTGCAAGCCATGGAAAAAAGATCAATTCTGTTTCTTTTTTGGTTTTCTGGGGAATAGTAAGGCACTTGTTTGCTTTTATTGAAAAAGCATCTAATTTCTCACAGAAGAAAAAGTCAAAAATAATGGAGCCTTAGGTTTCTTAATTGAAAAAAAAAGATGAAACAGCTGTGGTATATCTTTTTTGGTTTATATCCATCCATGGTCCACATACAATAAGCAGGGAAAAAGTGCTGAAAATAGTTATGCTTACAGTGAATGAAGCTGTATTACTGAAAAAAGGAGACAAGATTTCGCAGTGTTTTTAACATAAAATTGATCAAAGGTACTGTAAATCATGCACATGTGGAAAACTTCTGAAGTTCTTAAAAGTTCTTGCCATGCTTAGTAAAGCTGCACATATATATATGCACATGTATGTTTCTGTACATATTTTCATGTAAATATATTTTTAAATATTAAATTACTATTTATGTAAAATATAATATTTAACTATTTGAATAAAAATAGTTTTGGTGGGAATAGGGATTAAAGACTTGGAGATGGGCATGTTTCTAAAGTTGTAATAATCTTGTTAAATATTCAATTTACTGAGAGAAGGAGGTGAAACATTGTGCTGATTTTGGCTAGCGTAGAGTTAATTTTCTTCACAGTACCCAGTACAGGGCTGCGTTTTGGATGTGTGCTGAACACGGTGCTGGTAACCCCAGGGGTGTTTTTGTTACTGCTGAGCAGCACTTACACAGACCCAAGGCCTTTTCTGCCTCTCACACCACCCCATCAGCAAGTAGGCTGGGGGTACACAAAGAGTTGGGAGGGGACACAGCCAGGACAGCTGACTCCAATTGACCAAAGGCATAGTCCATACCATATGAAGTCATGTTCAATGTAAAAAATTGTGGGAAAAAGAAGGAAGAGGGAGACATTGGAAGTGATGGCATTTGTCTTCCTAAGTAACCGTTATGCATGATGGAGCCCTGCTTTAGTGGGGGACGGCTGAACACCCTCCTTCCAATGCAAAGAGGTGAATGAATTCCGTGTCTTGCACTGCTTGCATGTAAAATTTTCACTTCACTTATTAAGCTGCCTTTATCTCACCCCACAAGTTTTATCACTTTCTTTCACCCATCCTGCTGTCAGTGAGTGAACAAGTGGCTGTGTGGTGCTTAGTTGCTGGCTGGGGTTAAACTACAACAGACATGACAATGAGGTTCTTGTGAGGAATAAAGTTTTCACTTTAACATTAATTGCCATCAAAGACAGAAGATGTACTAAATTTTATCTGCAGTCTAATTTGTGGGCAAGGATTAGGACCCAGGTGGAGAACTATTACATATCTGGTTGGATGTGATACTTTTTTTATGTGTTACTGCTGCAGGAATTTCCATGTACATAAGCAAAGGAGCTGATATACTTTGGAAGGAATACCTTTCCTAGGGATGTGTAAAGTATACTGAACTGTACTGAACTGCTCTCTATTAAGAATCAGCAGTGTTGCTGTGACATGAATGGATGGGGTAGAATTTTTAGAAGAATGAGACAAAGATGAAATTTTAACAAACACACAACTTTAAATCTGAATAAACCCTGGATCAGCCTTTGTTACTGTCTCTCTATGGACCTGATATAAAATCCAAAAGGACTTGTTCTGAAAGACTGTGCCTCTCCAAATATTTTCTCAGCATTCATATCTCTGTGAAAATCCTCAGAAAATTGGCCAACTGTAAATAAACTGTAGGAAATAGAAGGGGGGGATGTGTTTGGTTTTTTTTCCTTAAAAAGGTACAGAATTCAAATGGATGGCTAATAAGCATATGGAGCTAGTTTCTAGGCTTTAAACATATAAAGCTTGCTTTGTAGGTGCACATTGATGGGCACTTCTGATGCTTCCTGTGTTCAGCCATTTACAATAGTTTTTAGTACATACCTGTTTACTTTCCAAAATAGGTAATAAAAATACAGAAACACATGACCTTTTTTGATATTTACACCCATTCACAGACCTATTAGCACTACTCTGGCACAAAAAAATAATTGAGATAATATATACATCATCTTTTTCATCTTTTTAATTTTACATATGTGCTTTATTCCCTGCAACTTACTTTTCTGACAGTAGTGTTTTACAGGGTATTTGTTCTTACTTCATTTTCATTTTTCCCAAGTTACCCCACGCATTGAAAAAAACCCAAACCAAAACAACAAAACCCAAACCTTGTCATGACAGGAAAACATATATGTAGAAAGTATTCTCCCCCATTAATTTAGTAGCTTTAATAAGAGAATGTCAGGTCCAGCCTTTATTGTTAATTAGCATCCTATGCCATTGTGTTAAAACACTTATCAAAACCTGGATATGGCAATGAACAACTACCTGCTCAGTTACGCTTGTCTCTGGGTAGCACAAAAAGGAGGGCAGGGCCACAGACAACTTAATTATTGCACAGCTTCTGGGGTTACAGCTGACTATGTATTATTACCCGTCCCACATTTATTTTGGTTAGTCTAGCTGCATATAATACTTCATATAATGATCTTTTCTAGCACTGTGTTTTTGCCTGTTAGAGATATTTTCTTTCTCTTTACAAGGCAAGAAAACAGAAATGCTGTCTTCAAAGAAGAAACTAGGCACTGCATCATTGGGAAAAGACTTTCAGGTCAATGGCAAAGAACTATCATCCTCTGACAGTGGCTGCATATACTTGTAGTGTTTTGCTCAATCATAACTTTTGTCACTGTGTAATGATTTTTCAGCTCCACATAGTGGTGCAGATAGGCTGTGGTGAGGTATGTGCCTCAGCCAAGCCAGCTTTGAGAACAGTAGGCTAAATCTCACTACAGATGGAGTCTGGTGGAGAGCTATTAATCAAATAGCCAATTAGCCATCTCTCATGATAGCAGCCTTCAACACTGTGTGACGCAGCACATACCAGCTATAATTATACAGGACTGATCATCTTTTGGGAAAACTTACATATAACCACTATCCACTTTTACCATCCAGCCTTCCTTTTCACAAAACATCTTACTATCCATCCCTCTGCTGCAGGGAATTTTATAGAACCATTGTGTCTTAGAAAGAAGTTACCATTTGAAATCAAAACCATACTCAAGTTAATATGCAACAGATATTGTTAAGCAGCAAATAAAGAAGAAAGTTTTGATGTATTGTTTGGGGTTTTTTAAAGATAAACTGGAAAAAAAAACTTCCATTGATTTTAACAAGTTCTACTCAAAAAGTTCTTTTGGAAAACATTTCATAATTTTGTTATGAATAAGTTGCCTAGTCGAGGGCACCTGGATAAAAAGAAACTAGCATCATATGGGCAGCAGTACAATGATAGAAGAAGGAAAAAAAGAAGTCTTGGAGAAATGAAGATTAGAACAAGAGGGTGATGCATGGAGAGTAAAATAATAAGGATTTATGCCTACAAGTAAAGTAAGAGAAAATTTAAACTCACCTGTAGGATAAAACTGTACTTGCCTGTTTTACCTTTGGAGAATCAGTAGTTATAAGACCTCAGAGGCAAACTACAAGGATTCTCAAGGGAAGCAGCTCTAAGTGCTGCCTTAGGCTTCATGAGATCTGGCTGCCAAAGGCAGCACAAGTGATGCTGTGAATCAGCACTGTCTTTGCCCAAAAGTTATGTTTATCTTCCTCTTTGTGTTTTCACTATGTGCATCCCACAGCTTGTTGGAAGACCAGATCTTGTATCAGAAAGGAAGATGAGGGATGATAATGCTTCACTGAGGGCACGATACAACAAATTGTATCATACTGTAATATGTCGGGAAGAAAATAAAAATGCCGCTCCTTCCTCCTCATGCTCTTCCCCTTCTCCAGAGTGCAGTGCCTCCCACAGAATACAGTCCTTCACAAACCTCTCCATCATGGATCCTTCTCTTCAAGAACTGCTCCAGCAGTTCTTGTATCTTTCCACAAGATACAATCCTTTAGACAGAGACTGCTACAGCACGGGTCCGCCACAGGGTCACATTTCCTAGCAGAAAACATGCTCTTATGTGGGCTCTGTTCCATGGGCAGCAGCGCCTGCCAGGATCCTTTCTTTGAGCAGGATTTCCATGGTCTGCAGCTTCCTTCAGGGCATATCCATCTGCTTCAGGAGAGATAAACTAAAAGATAGACCCACGCTCCACAGACTGCAGCATGGGTACCTGCTCCAGCATGGTCCTCCATGAGCTTCAGATTGACAACCTGCATCACCATGGTCTTCTCCATGGGCTGTAGGGCAATCTCTGCTCCAGTGCCTGGATCACCCTCTCCCTTCTTCTTCACTGACATGGGTGTCTGCATCATTGTTTCTCTCACTTTTTTTTCACTCTTTTCTCTCACAGCTGCTGTGCAGTGTTTATGCTTTCTTAAATATGTTGTCACGGAGACACCACTACCTTAGCTGGTGGGCTCAGCTTTGGCTAGCCAGCTTTACAGTTGACTGAAACTGTCTCTGTCTGAGAGAATGTCTTCTCACAGAAACTGCCCCTGCAGCTCCCCTGCTACCTTGCCACATAAATGATACTTTACCAAATTAAGACATAGCATCAATTTCAATGTTAAATTTGTCAAGCTCTTCCAAAGAAGAGAGTGTGGTACAAAAGTAATGAAATATATTCCAACATGTACTTGGTTTCTGTTTGACCATGAGGATCCTGTAAGTAAGAAACTTAGGCCACATCCAAAGCCAAATGAACCCATTCATGCTTCTGGTGAACACTAAAAACACTAATAGAAATCACTCCATTACTTTTTCCCTGCCTCAGGTAATATGAATTGTTTTTAACTTCAAAGGCATGCACAAAGTTCCTAAAAAAAATCCTGTTACTAGGCACTATTGAAAGTGTAAGCATGCAAAATAACTTAAAAACAGTACAAAGGATAATATACAAGTAAATTATTAGCTGTCACTTTCCCAGAGGGAACAATTGCTAGCCTTGATACAACAGTCACACAGTTATCAAAAGGATAATAGGAATCCCTAAACCATCCTAAAAGTAAAGTACTAACAGCAGTTTTCTCTTTTTACAATTAATATTAATTGTTCATTTGGCCCTGAAGTCTTGGATTTTAAATCCTGTAATCCACTTTACTTTCTATTCCCTCTATTATAAAAAGAGAAGAAAAGTAATTTTTGTCAGAAATTGTAAACTCATATTAATCAAAATTACAAGCAGTAATGTCTGATTACAATTTTTAATCAATCATGCTATTCCATGTTTAACGCTCTAATGTTTGGACCACTAGAGTGGACAGCCATCTGTGCCTCTGCAAAATTAGAAATATGATGAATTATAGCTACTGGTAGTTTGAAGCTATACCATGAATATAAATCATTACAGCTTTGATAATTTTAACATACTGCCAAAAAATGTTATCAGCTGTGTTTGCTGTTCTTTTTGTCATGGAAATAAATAGTACCTAGAGAAAGATCTGCACTTCACTCATCGGCTTTTCAAAATGATTTACAATTAATGAAAAGGCAAAGTTGTTATGACTCTATTTGCATAGCACAAATCATTTTTGTCATAGTCAGTGCTACAGTCTGAAGATCACATTCTGCTCTTATGTCAGATGGTCACTATCTAGATTCCGTCTATTAACTTCTAAGATTCTCAAATAAAGTATCTCTCAAGTATTACATTCAGGCAAGTTACCTCATATTCATCAATAGTATAACTGAGAGCAGAATCAGATCCTTTGGTCACAACTGTATTCACTGTTTGTCAAAATGATAAACTTTGGTCAGTAAGAGAACAAAATGGCAACTCCTTTGAAACTAGAATAAAGTGCAAATAATTCCTTATAGATGTTAGTAACAACATAAAGCCAAAACATGCATTTTCAGAATATATTTAATTTATGGGCAGTATCAGTAATGCAGACTTGTAATTTTAATGCCAAATATCTTTTGTTACAGGAAAAGATTTATTAAGAAAAAACAAATAAACAATAAATAAAACCCCCAAACAAACTTTTTTTTTTTTTTAATTTAAAAATTAATTTTAAATATCTGTGAATTGTTATTTTTAGGACTATTTCAAGTCTCTGTCATATCTATGCTATTCCAGAGGATAAAATAACAATTAAGGATGGAAGGGACCTTAAGACATCCCTAGTTCAAACTCCTACTCAAAGCATGTTTGGGAATGTGGTCAGACATGGTTGATCACAGCCTTATCCACTCCCAAGCATGGAGAGAAATCGTACAATCACTTCAGGCAGCCTGTGCCATAGCCTACGTGTGCTCATGGGGAAAAAGTTTTATCCTCACATCCAGTGAGAACTTCTCTTGGTCCAAAGTCTGCTCTTTTTCTCTCTTCTCCCATCCTGTGCCACTGTGCAGGACATCATCTCCAAATGACTACCTGTAGGTAGTGGAGGGATGCTCCTGTTTTGGTACCTGTAAATCTGTCCTTGCTCCAGGATGAACAAAACCAGCTCCTTCAGCCTCTCCTCAGGGAAACTGCTCTACAGAACCTACACTGCACTTGATCCAGTTTTTCTATGTCTCTTGTATTGGAAAATGATAACTGGATGCAGTACTCTAGATGTTTAGCACTAATAAATACTGAATGAAAGGAGATGACCAGTTTCCTCAATTTACCAAACATGACTTTGCTAAGACAGCCAAGGAAGTAATTAGCAGTCATTACTACTAAATCAAATACCTCTTTATAATGTGTATAAATACCTGTCTGGTGGTTACTATTTTCAAATCCATGCAGTCATGCAGAAAAATGTTGTAAAAAAACAACTGGTTCTATTTGTCAGTCTTGGTCTCAAACCAAAGATATTACCTTACTCCCTTCTAAATCACTATGACTTTTTTCTCTCTTTAAGTTTTCTTAATCATGTGAATTGCTCTCTATTTTAAACAGTCTCTATAAGTATGGATGTAAAAACAGTATGGAAGGCAAAGACGCAATGAAGAGACTTTCTCCAACTCTATTGTTTCAAAACATCCCCTTGAAAAAGATTTAGGATTTAACATACTTTATCCTTGGGGTATTTTGATCATAACTCAATATAGTTATTTTCTACCTGAAATGTAAAATGTTTCTGTTATTATTAAAGGGTACCACAGTCAGTATTGCTTTTTAGAATAAGATCACTAATGGATCCAACCTGATGGAGCTGAAAGTTGTCTACGAGGATTTTAGGATGACAGAGCTGGGAACAGGGTTAAATATTTTACCTTGTGTCTTATGGAAAGATATTAGGTTAGGAAAATGTTAGTATTCAAATAAGAAACAGGACTCCAATCTGATTTCTGTGAATAAACTTACTCTGCTAATAGCAATCTTTTATCTAAACATACCTGATGTTTGAAGCATTACAATCTAAATCCAGATTTAGCTCCCAGTTTCATGGGGTCAGCCCTTTTCTCACTTAAAAAAGAAGAGCTTTAAACTGTTCAACATAAAGGTAAATAGATAAAGGTGTTTACTCTGAAATAATTCTTTAGCAATTCTTATTCTTTAAAAAACTTAGGAAAGAAAAGAATAGACACAGTATTTTTTTCTTGGAATGACTTGCATGTTACACTGCAGCTTCATGGTAAGTTTAGTCACTATAAATTGTTTTTGCAGGAATATGAGAAAGACACAGTCTAACAATAAAAGAGAAAATCCAAACCTCTATCATCAGTGCTTTCAGTGCTCGCCTGCTATTATAAAGGAAGACAAGTTTTATTTCCAGGCTGTGTCATGTTTCACCATAATGCACACCAAAAAAAAAAAAAAAAAAATGCAAATATATATCAATTTTATTCAGAGGTCAGTACAAGTGACAAGCAATCTGTGAAAAAGTTAGGAGTCCTAAGTAAAAAAAAGTAATTAGAAAGATGACTATAACCTTTCTTTAATGAATAGCAATAATAAATTACTTCCTTGGTGTTCTTATGACCCTATCAAGTTAGCAAGGTGGTCCTTCCTGAGTCAATTCTGTGTTTCGATCCCTTTTGTAATCACAGTCTCACAGCTGTGGAAAATAGCACCTTTCATTAATTGATCACTGACTACTTGCATGTGTAGTGGGCAAGAAGCACTCAGGTTCATCTTCCTTTGTTCTGAATGGTTCTTGGGAGCAAAAGTGAGGGGTGTTTGTCATCTTTAGGTCTTGAATGTTGTTTTTATTTCTTTTTTGGTATTGTTTCTTGAGTCATTCACTTGTCAGTGTCACAGTAAGCTAGTGAACAAGAAGAAATTATAGCTTTAGCAACCACGAAGCACAAGAAAAATGTCCTCCCAAAGCTAGCACTGTTGTTTTGAGTTTCATTAATGCTATTATTCAGTAACAGATATAGTTAAGAAAACCTACTTGAGTACATGAAATTGAGGTTTTGCCTCCTAGCATGAACATCTTTTATGAAAGACAGTCATTGGTTAGTAAACACTGTAACTGACATACAATATTTTGAGGCTTTTTGCTCATAAAGAATCCCAGACAATACAGTGACTGGAATGTCTCTGCTGCATGTGGGACAGGAATGTTCTTTCTCCCATGATATAAAATGCAACAGCTCTTTTAACATTTCATTGATGAGAAGGGGGAAAGGTGGAAAAAAGCCACATTTAGTTCATTTTCAAGCAGTACCACCGCTGAGGTAGTACCTGAGAGCAGTCTCCGTGTTAACACATCTGACGAATCTAGCTCTAATGATTTTCAAAGCAGTCCTGCCTATAGGCTAATATTTAGGAACTTTCATAAATAGACTTCTCAGCTGTGCCTCCCAGGCATGATTAAAGTCAACCTCCCTCACAAGGTTTTAACGCAGCCCTTTTTCCTGGAATTAGTATCTCTCCATATGCCTACAGGAGTATTAAAGCAGCTAGCAAACTGGATAAGATAATAATCCCATGGATATTCAGGAGAAAAATAATAATAATTTTTTTTAAAAAGAAACATAGATAAGATAATAATCACATAGGTATTCAGCACATAAGAATAATAATTAAAAATAAGCTATCAGAGAAACTAGAGACTGACACTGGTGATTTTTATTCCTACAACTTCTTTTTCTGAAATACGAAATTACTTATTTTTTTTTTACATAGACAAAGCATTGAATAAGCATACTCATTCTGAGCTATGATATACGCAACAAGAATATATAATGGCAAAAATATATCACTTGGAGGAGAAAATTGACACTAGATCTTCCAAATGGTGTTAATTCTCTCCTTATATCTGATGTTAATACATTCTGTAGTTTCTATCTTCACACAACTTCTGAAATAATGATAATGATTGGAGTAATATCTCTGATAAGTCAATTAAATAATTATTATTGCATACAGAAAAAAATTCTTTAATTCCTCTATTATAGCATTCACCATCAATGCATAGATTTTCAAAGGCAGTAAGAAAAAAATCTTTACTTTCCTTTAAGTAAAACTTCATCTTGATCACAGGATACTACTACAAATGAAGATTTTGCATCCAAATATGCTTTCTTATACTATTCTGATACAGTTTGTTGCTGAAGTCAAAACTTACAGTAGCTATTTTTCAGTTTTGATCTACAATCAGGTGAAGTCACACACAAGTTTTCTGCTGCTTGCAGGCAAAGTTCATGTGAACAGCATCTAAGATCTAATTTAATTTGGTTCTACACCCAAGTGTCAATCCATTAGAGAAATTAATTCAGATTTGTTTTTCCCTTCAGTGGACCTCAATTTTCAGGATGGGGTAGAAAAATCTAAATAAAATTCTAGTCTTCTGTGAGGAAGAAACAATCTAGACTTTAAATGTAAGATCTTCCCACCCTCAGAACTTCATTAAAAACTGTATACTGGAAGACGAACTGGAGGATTCTTGGGGAACTTTCTCTCAGAGTCATATTCTTGGTCATACATTTAACTTTAAAAATGCTAAGAGACAAACTAAATGCCTTCATATTTTATTGTAGGCTGTGAGAATGACCTGTAATAATGGCTTTTCAAAATACAACTATTAAATCCTGTAAACATCAGGGCACTGAAATTCTTTCTAGGCTGCCACTCTTGTCATATGGGCAGAGTCCAAAAGCCCATCGAGGATGTAGTGTTTATGTTTGATGAGCTGCCAAATGTAATTAAAATTTTTTTTGAATACTTACATGTTAGCACATTTGAAAGAAAAAAGCTTCATAAAGGAAAAGGGAATGTAATTTATCACACTAAAATAAGTATGCTGAAGAAATGTGGGCAGCATTTTAGAGACATTGCCAACAACCAGTCATGCATGTCTATTCTTCTGCCAGAGCTAATCTTGTGCATTGTACTTTCCTTTGTGTTGCTTTTTAAAAATTCTTTGTTCAATTTGAAAAATACAAGAGAGGAACACAGGAGGTGTGGGTGGAAACAGGCAGGGAAGAAGTAGAGGAAAAAAATATAATGATATCACCTCAATTTTTACCACATCTTCTGACAGTGGGAATTTGAGAATATACCCAGTGCTATTCCATCATCCAGACCGTTTTGAAACTATTAAACGTACTGCAGTTTTCATTACCCACTGAAGGGTATAACCATATAAATGTAGTATATCCCTATCCAAATAAAAATAAAAATTTAATTGTCTTAGCTGTTGCATTTTTAAGGTGGAAATTAGAAAGTATTCATCTTATATTACATATCCCTGTCCTTGGTTTCAGTGAAAGAAGATTTAAGGAAATAATGACCAGTTATTTTATAGAGACATTTGTACAAAAGGGTAGGACTACTGACATAAATTTCATCCTCATCTTGATGGAGGAATTATCACTTTACTGCCATGTCATTATGTTATTCATAGCATTTATTTGGAGTCAACAAACAGATGACTAAATTAAGTGTAATACATATTCTTCTTTCATAATAAAGAATAAGCAACTGCATACCACTTCATCTTATCCACAAATAGGAAGGTTATGTCTATTCCAACACATCTGCACAGTGACTACAGGTCTTTGCAGAGGATGTTTGGAAACTCTGAAATAGGGGAGAAAAAAAAAAAAGCATAAAAGACCCAGCTTTATTATGTAGGCCCAGAAAAAGTAAATTAGACAAGAATTCCTGGCTTTTAAAATACAGCACTTATTTGGTTTCATAAAACTGATAAATCTACTTGCTTGCACTCTGATTTTTTTTCCAACTTTTTTCTATAATGGAAGATGTCTACACCTGCTTCCTGGTAAGTATACCAGGTATGGAGGACATCAGATCTGATTTCATTATTTTCTTCCTGTGGTTATTAAAAAAAAATAAATAAAACAAAACAAAAAATCAAACAAACCCAAAAAAACCAGCATCATCTCCTCTCTCCCTTCCTTCTCCTTCCCCTTTGTTATATGTTTAATCATATTATCAGGATCAAAGTAAGTAGATCAGACCAGACTTTGTGATTTTTATCCTCCTAGAATCAGGGGCAAGACCACTGCTATCCTTTAAGAACAATAACGACCAAACAGAAAAAACAGACTATTAATCAAATCTGGGGAACTTTCTCACTCACACTCTGCTAGCTAGCATCCCTATATAAAGTTTGAAGTGTTGGCTTGCTTTGTTGTTTTTGTTTGGTTTTTTTTATTTTCCTCTCCAGATTGTTTACATGACTTCCAACCCTGATCTAGATGTAGATCATTCAAGATCAGTGAAGAAGGACGTACTCCAGACACTAGAGCAGGGATTCCCCTACAGCCCATGGAGAAGACCATGGTGAAGCAAGCTGTTGCCTTGCAGGCCATGGGACAGGACAATAGACTGAGCAGATACCCACGTGCAGCCCATGAGGAGCCCCACAGCAGAGCAGGTGGATGCATGTGAAGGATACTGTGGCCCTGTGGGAAACTTGACCTGGAGCAGGCTCTTGGCAGGACCTGCAGACAGTGATTTGCTGACAGGACTTGTGACCCTGTGAAAGACCCATGCTGGAGCAGTTCATGAAGATCTGCAGAGTGTAGGAAGGACTCATGTTTGAGAGAAGTTTGTGGATGACTCTCTTTGGAGAGAGGGACCCTATGCTGGAACAGGGGAAGAGTGTGAGGAATCCTCCAACTGAGGAGGAAGGAGCAGCAAAGAGAAGATGTAATGAACTGACTGCTACCTCTGTTCTCCATCCCTCTGTGCTGCTTGGGGTGAATAGAGAATTCAGGAGTAAAGTTAAGCCTGGGAAGAAGGGAGGGTTGAAGATGCTTTAAGATTTAGTTTTTATTTCTCATTGCTCTCTCTACTCTGTTTTGCTTGGGTAGTAAATTAGATTTTTTTTATTGTTGTTGAGCCTGTTTTCACCATGATGGTAATTGCAGAATGATCTCTCCCTGTCCTTATCGTGACCTATAAACATTTCATTGCATCTTCTCCCCGCTGTCCAGTTGAAGAGGGGAGTACTCTAACCAACACCACCACTACATTTGTAAAAGATCAAATATGGATCAATTGCAGTATATTTATTATGCTGGAGCAATAAAAATGTCTAGGCATGCTCATATTCTGGGAATGGTTCTTCTCACAGTAACAATCCCTCTCTGATTAGCACTAGTAATTAAAAAATGGATAGTGTGATAAAGCGAAGGAGTTCTATCAGAGCACCTATCATTATACTTTGACAACGTTAGTCCTTTTACCAGTGATAGGTTTGGAAGGTCCTGTCTTTAGCCAGCCTAATTGGAGGCAATCCCATCTGTTTAATGAAAAGTTTCTTTTCTTGAGGGCACAGCTAGAAAGGCTTATTCATGGTTCTTCTTGGTAGCACTGAAAGATAGAATAAAAGAGAAGAAAGGCAGTAGAAGCTGATCACAGCAGCAGCCACAGTAGTGACATTGTAAGTAATTATTCTACTGACTTGTCAAAATACAGGATGCATGACAGAATCTCTGCTAATCTTGGTACACTGAATGACAGCTACAATGTTCTGCCTTGGAAGATGGGAATTTAAGAGTTATCTAAGAAATGGAAGAAGTAGTAACGACCTAAGACATGTAGCTTTCCAAGAACCATAAACATTTATGTACATAAATATGCATAAAATAAAACTAAATCAGTCAATTGCCTAATAGCTTTTTCCTTTGTTAATGAAAAAATGATCACAGTAAAATCAAGTTTCTCATTTATGATCTGTTGAATCTGTTGTGGAGTGCTGGAATGCAAGAGAATCTATTCAATCACTAAAAACTAAAGAACAATTACAGAATTAAAGATGTTTCTTTTATGCATGATATGGGAAGCTTTTTCTTTTTCTGTCAGCGAAAAATCTCATACAGAAGGGATTTACATAAAATATTATAGTAAAGTTTTAAAATCCACAATTATACCGGATTTAAATCTAATGACCAGTGGGGTTTTTTGTTGGTGGGGTTTTTTGGTTTGGGGTTTGTGGGGTTTTTTTTGGTTGGGTAGGGTTTTTTTGTTTTGTTTAGTTTTTAGTAGAATTTTATGTCATAGGTGAAGCTCCAACCTTTAGTTCTCCCCGAGAATGTACAGTTATTGAACAGCTGTGACTCAGCTGTATCTGGACCCCATATTACAGGGTCAAAAAGCTATGGCAAGTCCTACAAACTAACAGAAACTAAGTGAAGCAGGTGATTGGGAAAAGCCAAGACATACTTACTCAAAGTAAGTCATGCCTAACTAATTTAATCACCTTCTATGACAAAATAGCATCTTCTGTCAATAGGAAGAGAACATTGGATGTGGACTGAGGTCCAAAGAGGTCCATGAAAACGTTCAAAGGGTTGGACAACCTACCTTATGAGGAAAGACTGAGGGAATTAAGTCCTTTTTTTTTTCCCTAAAGAAGAGAAGGGAGAGACCTCATCACAGTATTCTAGAGCTTAAAGGGTAGCTACTAGGAGGGCAGAGGCTCTCTCTTCACAGAAAATAACATTGACAAGGCAAGAGGCAACATTTACAAACTGCAGAGGGGGAAGGTTTCATCTCAATGAAATAAAGTTTTTATGGTGAGAACAAACACTGGAACAACTGGACTAGAGTCCCCATCACTTAAAGCTTTCAAAATGTGATTGGACAACATGCTAGATAATCTTATCTAGGCTTCTTTTCCCACAAAAGTTTGGACCAGATGATCCTCTGCGGTTCCTTACAACCCTGACTGTTCTATGATGCCATGATTCTACCTTACTGTACGCAATGTATGTGGTAGATCTGCACATATGCAGAAAGTCAGTCAGATCTGTTAAACACAAGAAGTTCCTATCAGTTTTGTGGTTAAAGCACTTCATGTCTATCCTGTCACCCACTGGAGGACACTTCTTTCATATACTTGATTTTCCATGCTACTAATAATTTTCTTTCATGTTGTAACTCCTACATATCTCATATATAACAGATAGTCTTTAAATATTGCTTTTAATCCATACTGAATACTTGTCAATCTATTCCAAATTAAGAACTTTAACAAAAGTTGTAAATATAGCTTTTAATTTCACTAAAAATCCTTGGGTTTTGTATTGTCAAAGGGAAAAAGAAGATGCAGTTCACTTTCCCTGTGGCTTTCAGGATTTTCTTTGGGGTTTTCTCTAGCATACTCAATCTTGTTTCATATAAAGCAAACAGCTTCAATCTTTGCTTAAACAATGTTTTCATCTTCCAGGAACGAATATCTCATATATATATATATTTATACAAAATATACAATAAAATTTTATATATACATTTATTTATAAACTAAACCATTCTAGTTTATCAGAAAGTAATAGACATTTGTAGTACATAGCACATTTAGTTATAGGGTATGCAGCTGAAATACATCATATGAAGTGCTTATTTCTCTGTTGACTAAGAAGGAGAGTAAGTTGACTAGCTCAGAAATAAAGGATCAGAAAATGAGTAGATTTATTCTGCTGTTTCAGCAAAATAAGAGATGATTCTACTTGTATTTGGGAGGATATTGTATTCCCAGCCAGTACTTCAAGACTGTGGGTATAATATTTGGCATATTGATGTATTAAAGGACAATAGTGGATTAGATGCCTTTCCTTGTGTAGTGCCCTCGGGGGTCTTTTTTACTATAATTTGCCTCTTTAATGGGTTAGTCAAGAATGACAGTGAGACATTAAAATAATATAGAAGAAATAATATAGAATTTTATAATAATTTACGTATGACAGCAGGCAGACCTGCTAGTATCTCTATAACTGAGATCATTGCTCGAACCACAGGAAGTAAATACGGAAATCTGCAGTAATGACTGCTTAGGAGTCCTTTTTAGAGAGATAGGATTTATTACTTTTCCACTTAAACAGCTCCATACATCATGAAACGATGGCAGAAGTGTTTCTTCACTGAAATAAAGGACACAGACAAATCATATTCAGTTACTGAAAGAATAATTTCTCATGAGTGTGTAAGTTTTTTATTCCTCTTTCTGGTAAGAATATTCCAGAAAGGCTGCACTGGTCCAATAGTGTTCTTCTTACCCTACAAAAATCAGCAGAAAACACTAACTGAAATATGACTAATGTTATCAGATATGTTGTTGCACCTTAATATGCACATTTTTAAGCAGTAGTTTTTATCAAGTTCCCGATTGCCAATTTTTGTGTTGTTGTGTTGTGGTGGCTTTTTTCCTATTTGTTTGGGGTTTTGATTTTATTTCTTTGTTTATTTAGTTTTTTGTTTGTTTCTTTGTTTTTTAAAAAAACCCAAAAATCTAGATAGTATTCCTTTCCCCAAAATACTTATTCATCCAATTAGAGACTAGTAAAATATATTGCAGTAAGAGATATATTGAGGGATATGGTTTAGTGGGAGCTAGTAGTAATAGGTGAATGGTTGGACTGGATGATCTTCTAGGTCTTTTCCAACCTTGATAATTCTGTGATTCTGTGATTCTGTGAAAATCCAAGATCATAGAATCACTGCCCACATAATGCACAAGAGCATGGGAGGCCAAGAAGGCCAACAACATCCTGGCCTGTGTCAGGAAAAGTGTAACCAATGGCAGTATGGAAGTGAAAGTTCCATTGAATTCAGCTCTGGTGAGGCCGCATCTTGAATACGGTGTTCAGTTTTGGACCCCTCACTACAGGAAGGATGTTGAGATGCTTGAGCACATACAGAAGAGTGGGACTAAGCTGGTGAAAGGTCTGGAGCACAAGTCCTATGAGGAACAGTTTAGGGAGCTGGGGCTTTTTAGTCTTGAATAAAGGAGGCTGAGGGGAGACCTCATTGCTCTCTACAACTACCTGCAAGGCGGTTGCAGAGGTGGTGGGTTTGGTCTCTTGGGTGACAAGCGATACATCTCATTCTTTTTATCTTGTTTAGTCATTAAAGTGATAAGATTACACTCCCAAATTTATGTCTTTTTCCTACCTCCTCTGAAGACTTTCAATATCCATATACTTTTTTATATATATATTTTCCCCTCATTCCCACATCTCAGTGCACTGCAGTTCCAGATACATTCCCTGTATCTGGTATAACACTGAATTTAATCAAACCTGGAAAAGTATAGAAAATCTGTGTAAAACAACAGAGGAAGAGAGAGACCTCTAAGGACAACAACTGACGAGAAATGAGGTTATTTATTTGCTTTCCTGCTGAGAAGGGAGCTATGGTGTTTTGATAAGCCTGGAATCTCATATTTTTGTCATTTTATAAAGTTTAATGATGCTGATAAAGCAGCAATAAAGTAATAGGAGAGTATAGTGCTAACACTGTAGTATTAGGGGTAGAGTAGAAAATATAGCTGGGATTATTAAGTATTCAACCTCCTCAGAGGTCTCTGCAGCAAACTTGAACTCTCTCAAAGAGCACAAGGTACTGGAAGTGGAGTCCCATTCCATATTGATAAACCCTTAATTTCATTTCTGCTTCAAAGAAAAACCATGAGTCAACAAGAGAAGAACTTTGAGCTACATAAAAATATTATCTGTATTAATGGGGCAAGTCCAGCAAAATGATGGCTGGAAGTGCTGATAAATAGAAGGTAGTTTAAATTATGCTGATGTGTCTATTCCATTTTCTCAGCAGACTATGAGCAGAATAATTAGATTGGTTTTTTTGCTGTGCTTCCAAAGGACATTCATTCTTTGCGATCCTCTCCTTTTCACAGCAAGTATCTAGGAGTGATATCCTGTGCTATTAACACTGTCACTGGAAGATGAACGCTTAGCATGCTTGCAGCTCAAGTACAACTTCTTCCACCTAAAACCGTCAAAGATACCTAGACAGTCATAATGATCTTAACTATGCAGTCTGTGAAATAAAAGTACAAGTCTCGGTATACCTTCAATAGATATAGGTACATACCTTATATTTAAATATAATTTTCTCTACCTTACCAATGTATTATAAAGTATAACTTAGCAATTACCCAATTTTCTCCTGGCATTGAACAGGAGAATATGAAAGGCCTGTTTAACCCAAGTCTATGTGCTCTACCTCTGTCAGTCAGTTGTGAAACTCCTATAAAAATAAAGAAATGACTTACACTTGGAAAATGATGATTCATTCAGGCATTTGAAGGCCAATATTGAGGGTAATTTAAGATGTGTCTGTACCATGTAGTCCTCAGCTGACAGCCTATAAGGGTACAAGTTTCCCCCTGCTCCCAAGTTGAGCTCCAAGGATAGATTCAACTTGAGGTCAAGACATCTGAACTTCAGTGTGTACTTGTAGGTTTCTGTACAATAACTAGTTAATAAACACAAGCTAATCATAGTAGTCTGAAAAGTTCTATTAGTTGACTACATCTAGTGCTGCTTGAAAGGCCCTACAGTACCTTAGAAACCTAAGTGGGAGGTATAATATGGGACAGAAGGGAAACTCACTCCCATTGAGAGTAACACTGGGCAGCCAGGCAAGGTATGTTCTGACATCATGAATCTATAGGTGGCAAAGTTCACCCAATAAATGGTCTTCTGTAGGTCTACTTTAGTGGCAGCTGATGTGCTCTACTCACTGTGTTAACTAGATGCCTGGAGACATGCCTGTAATCATCTGCATGAAAACATGATAATACAGGTTTCTTAAGCTTAAGCAGAATTATTTCTACAGGGATCTGCAACCATTTTTTAATTCTGACACAAAATTTGAAAGCTACATGGCAGCACTGTACTATGAGCTTGATCACAGCATAGTTGCCTTAAGTATACGTAGAGAAATCTACATAGCTTGTGAAACTGTACTTAAAAAAACCCTTAGTTCATCTGTATTTCCCACTGAATAGGCAGGTTAGAAGATGAGCAGTAAAAATGTGGAATTATTTTTTCCGTAAAAAAGTCATTGGAATGCAAGTTGGATGTAAAAGCCAAGGAATGAGATATTAATATTCCTTTCACATTTTACCATAAATAGTACGATCAGGTATGATCTATACTGATTAAGTCATCTGCCGTCTCTCCTCAACAAGTCAGTTTCAGGAAATGAAATAATTTTGATACTGGGGAATAATAATGCACAATTGCCGAGGACTTGAATTTTGAAGGGCAATGCCATTTTACTCTGATGTGGGTAAAAATGTGTGACTGATACTCTTTTATAAATGTCATGTGCTGAGAACAGTCCTGAGTTCTTCACTTTAAAAGTCATCATATGAGAAGACCCACAATTTTCAGAGATCTTACACCTAACCAAAACTTAAAAGTCATGTATGATGTGCTACATATGATCTGATATTTCCAGCAGCCACTTTCCAACAATGTATTGCTTGCAAAACCCCTGGAAAGATACACAGCATATTGTTGTTTTGATTACATTGCTAAGAAACTCAGTCTGAGTATCAACATGAAGAAATGAAGGTGTCCTGTTTCTGACCATGATCTGAAAGGAAACCTGTCAAGACCACTATCAAATTTTGTCAGTAACACACTGGTCTCTGCAGATAAATTCTGTCACCTCTGTCTCAAAACTCTGTGACAGATAAGAAAGTCACACAGCATTAACACCAGTGAAGGTTTTGAGGAGATTAAAATATTTTGTCCAAATGAGGATCCAGCTCAACACAAATATAATCTATATCATACAGCAGTGACTTCCTTTTCTTTGTACAGCTAAGAAACTTGCACTATTTGCTATTATGCTAAGCAACTCAATTAATTCCAGATACATTTTTTTTCATACAACTATTGTCATAAAATGGCAGTGTTAGATTCTAGACACTGAGACCTTCAAGCACTATTACAGACCATAAAGTATTCTTGTAGATAGTTAACACAGCTTTGGGCTTCTGCTATGTATTTTGATAAAAGATGGCCCAGAGCTACTATTTTGGCAAGCTGAAATATGGTGAATGGCTGAAAGGCAAGACAATGAAATGTTACAAACCCCCACAAGACATATCTTTAGCTTTCTCCTTAGTTCTGCAACAGGGGTACTTGCAGCTAGAGACGATCTGCTGTAGTGAAGATGCATCAAATCTTGGGATTAAAAGCTGTGAAGCTCAAAAGGCACCAGAGGAATAGAAGTGTGACACCAAGACCCAAGACACCTGTGTCTACAGCAAAAAGCTAATTTCTCAGAGAAGCCATGAAAGTTGAGTGCTTTTAAACCAAGCAGATGCGAAACTATCATGGTATAAGTATTCACATCATCAACACAAAATTTAGAATTTAGGCCTCTGGCTAAATTTCGAAACTGAACTCTTGTCTGTCATAGAAGATTTATAGCACTGTGATATCATATTAAGGAAGAAATATGTAAGTGATGCGGGGTTTTGTTAAAGTTCATCTTAATGTGCTTCTGTTGAAGTAAATTTTTTATGGGAATGAATGGCAAAATCTGCTATAGAACTTGTAATTGGCATTGCAGACTTTGTAGAAGGAACAGTGGAATATTCCTAATTAAATATATTTAAAATATTCTATATTAGCTTACAAATTTAGGACGTCTTTTGTAAGCTTCCTTTGTAAGCTGTGTAATATGGTATAATTTTATAACATCATCTATTAGTTTATTTGTATGCAATATAGCACTAGAGTTCTGCTTCATGTTGACAACATCATAAGACTTTATGAAAAATATCAGCATCTGTAAGTGAATTTAGGAAGTTTAGGGTAATAAGAGTAAAATTACCCTGAAATTCATCTGAATCCATACACTCCATTTCTTTAAAACTACAGTATTTCAACACCTCATATACAGACAAAAACAGAGATAAGAGATTTTAGGTCAACAGGTATTTTGAGACAGATAAAAAAAGATTTTGAGAAACAAATTAGTTTCTGAATACTGGAAATATTAACTGAATGTGCTAAGGGAAACGAGCTCTTTCAAAACAGGAGTGTATGATCATCTAGTTGAGGCATAATAGGTAACATATAAAACATAAATGTGTTAGATTTGCCCAGGCCCCAGGCAGGCCTTTTTTTTTTTTTTTTTTTTTTTCTAGCTTCTAAGTGTTTGATTTCATAATGTTAATTTTTTTAGAGTATCTTCTTTGTGCAATTTTATGTAAGTCAATTATATCTGATACTAATGTTTTCTGTTCTTGTGCAGATGTCAACTACACAGTATGCCAAAGTTCAGATGAAGGTAAGATTCCTGTCTGCTTCTATATAAGACTTTTGTGAAACTTCTTCAAGAATCCAGTCCCATAAAAGAACTGTTAGTGTTTAGCAACTCCCTGCAACAGTTATTTTATCTTCTGGCAATTAAAATTGATGACCATCTTCCTAGGAAGCAGAAATCCTTGATTCTGCCTCTTACTTCCGAAGTGTCTGCAGTGCCTCCAGTAACAATGAATGTGTATACAGCTGGTTATATCAAAAGTTGCAATGTTGAGAGACTAAGCATAATATGCTGAAGAAGCTTTTGTGCCTTATACAAAGAAATAAAAATGATGCTATTTATGCTCTAGTCTGAGATATAAAAATGTTACCAGTTCCAGTTAAAATAATCTTGGAACTTTCTACAGCTTATGTGTTACTTGTCCATAAATATATTTTCTTTTTTTTCCCCTAGACAGGTCACAGTAGTTTCCATAGAAATATAGCTTCTTTTTTGTCCAAGTTTTACAATGGATAAGCATGGAGCAGATAGGCTGTCCCCATTTGCTAAGACTACTTTGTAAAAGTGTATCAGTTTGTGTAATCATACAGAGCTGGAGCTGCAAGAAGACTTGGCTATTGAATCACTGAACACTGCAGCACCTGAGCACTGTTGCTTAGGGGATTCCTGGAGCCTTGAGTTACGTATCGAGGTTCTCTAGATAATGCCTGAGGAGTGAGAGACAGCCTGAAGATAAATCTATGCTGCAGTTATTTGTATGACTGAAACTTATATAAACTGACAGAAGTTGGCTTTGCAGTAGCTCTGGTACATATAAAAGTGTAACCACTGCAGCACTGAAGTCAAGGGTTGCTTCTGCATTTTGCATTAAAAGAGCTATTGGATAAAATGAATAAATAATGTTATGGCCACATATTAGAAACAAAAACTTCCCTTTCCAAGAAGTGACCTTATTTCTGGGCCATAGAGACATGTTTCCTTTTGCTTATTCACTCACTCTCTGCTCCTTGAAATTTGCTTTCTGCTTTACTAGCATATATGGTGAATAGAAGGGTAGTCACCTTTCCTCTATAGCTTGCCACTGGGCACTCTGCTGAGGGCCAAAAGAGCTGTAGGTCAGTTCCCTTCATACCGAGATTTTTCACTTCCTTGACAGGCACTGTAACAACTAAGAAATTGAATCAATTACATATAAAAGGTGAATGCCCGCTGGATTCTTCCAGTTATTTTTTAGAAGAAAAAGATGACTCTGATTTTAGATAACTTGCACAGCCCAATGTCTGAAGTTGATAGTAAAGCTCCTAGGTCCACATGAGAGCTAGTATATCTTTTCAGTTATTTTAAAAGTTATAGTTATCTTCCATTGTTTATTTTATTATATTATGATTTAGGTCATTAAAGGGAAGTCTTGATATAAAATTGTGAAATGAGTTATTTCCTGATGTCAATGCTTTAGAAAAATGAAACTCTTCATTATAACAAACTTGTCATAATTGTTGAGTTAGCTTAATCTAGCCCTGCTGATTGTTCTGGGTGTTATAAATTCCTCTATTACATTGCCAAATTGGAATTTGAATCCTACTTCTGAGAAAATATTATAGATGTAAAATGACTAAAAAGTAGGAATGGCAGATAGCCACCTACCTACATGCTTGTGTGGATCTGGTCCTAGCTTCCTTCTCTGATTCTAGGACTCTGGAAAGGAGAAAATGTGGTACAATTTCAACAGCCAGACAAGGAAATAAAAAGCATGTGCATTGTACCTCATGTTAGTCATGTTTCTCAGTCGGTTCTCCAGATAAGAATAAGAGAAGCTTCAGGGCACTGATTATGCTCTTTGTGAAAAGGATCATGCCAGTGTGTGCAGACTGTTGAGAAGCATAATCTTGCAAAGGCTAAAGTAGTTGGCTGGCTCGTCACAGGGTAACTTCCCCATAGAACAAATGGGAGTAGACAGTGACAATTTACATCTTGCAGTACAAAGTAGTCAGCTGCCCCACATCCAGGCCAAAGCTACAGTCAAGCCCAAGGCAAACAGCAATTCCAAATAAGGGATGTTCTTTATAGTTCTGACAGTCAAGATAGAAGAGGGTTGAGGTCATTGACAGTGCAGTTAATACAGAAGGTAACTTACAAGTTCTATAAGAAGCAGTTCATTCCTAAGGTTGCATCGTAAAATCCAGTCAAGATATTAATTGTTTATTCTCTCAAGGGTACAAAAGTGATCATGATGCAATGCTGTGGTTGTATTACCTGAACTACCACCAAGTACCTGCTGTACATTTGGACCTACTATGGAAGAAAATATCAAACAAATCTTCCATTTACTTTCTAACCTCGTTCAGGTTTTCAGCTAGGATAGAGTTAATTTTTGCAAGAAGTTAGAATAGGAGACAGCCAGGAAAGCTGACCCAAACTACCCAAAGGGATTTTGGTATCATGCTCAGTATATAAAGGGTGTTGGCCAAGGAGAAGATGTTGATGTTTGGGGACAGGCTGAGCATCATATTTCGGGGAGGGGGGGTGAGCAAATTGGATTGTACATTATCTTCTTTGTATATATTTTTATAAATACTGTTGCTGTTTTTTCCCTCTCTCTTTGTTGTTCTATTAAACTGTACTTATACCAAACCACAAATTTTCCCTTCTTCTTTTCCACTCAGGGGAAGACTGAATGAGCAGCAGCATGGTTCTCAGCTGCCGGTTGTGGCTAAAACATAACACACAGAGAAGCTAGCATGCTGTTATGTCCATCTACTATAGACATAGGCAGTTTCAGCAACAATATTCATTGATTTTCTCCTTCATAAAATTTCCTTGACAGTTTGTTTGACCTTCTTTCCAGGCATGATCAAGCAATCCTGTTTATACTTTTATTCTAGTGTGTTATGGTGAGAGAAAAGAAGTGACTTACAAGTTAACACCCTTTTTAAAAAAGAAAAAACAATGTTTGCAGCTTTCTCTGACAGTTGCAAGAAAGAGAAAGCGGCATTTTCATTTCCATCTGACCAATAATATGTCTTGAAAAACAGAAGAGAAAAATTTAGCAAAATAGTCAGTAAAAATTTGCAAATATCATGTTAGCACTTCAAGGAAAATGTGTCCCTGGTGCAATTAAGTAAAAGTTAAGTAATATTCTTTGTTTACTATAAAAAAGTGTTGGGAATTTATTCAAGCAAATTAATATGTTGACTAATGCAATGAATTAGTGTGCACCGAAGAGGCAATTATCAGCTAAAGAAGAAATAAAGGAAGGACATGCCCAATTAATCAGTTATTCAGTGCAGGTGGCTACCATTGTTTAGGTTAAGTAAGCAGTCTCCAGAGGTGATGCCATTTTATGAACTGTGAAAGAAACCTTACTAAAGAGATACAACACAAATCACTCATATGATTTGAAGCCTGAGAATCAATCCATGACTTGACAAAAAAGGCAGTACAAGCTACAACATTAAAACAGACAGTTCCTTTCAAAAAATAAACTTACATTGTTGTAATTTTGGGAGTTGTTGCCAAGAGGCATTTTTTATACTGTCTGCAATTTTAGTTGTTTCCTATTTCTCTTTTATAAGAGTAGCAGTCATATGGGAACAAGAGTAAGAATCTGCAGGGGGGGCGGGAGTGTGTCTTTGTTTTGTAATTAATTTTAATGCATTTGCTTAGCAGTTTTATGCTGACCAGGTAGAAGAACGAAACATTCATTTAGAACTTTCTAAGTTCAAGATGTTGAATAGTTTGCTACACCATGCTGACAATATTGAGTTTTCATTAGGTTTTGCAGGAGACAACTCAGACAGAATTAAATCAAGTAAAGATAGGTTGACCTCCTACTGCTCACACTGGCCTTCACTTTTGTTTCTGAACAGTGGGAGAAAATCCATTGTATGCATTTGCTTTTGCAGTGATCTGTTACATTATTTCAGCTGTGCAACAGCTATAACAGAGAGGAACACACTTGCCAAAACCAGGATGAAAGCACTTAAAATTGTCTGTGGGAAGCCTTATGAAAATTTACAACCACTACAAGATGGTCACATAGATTTGCATGTTTACACAACACAAAAAGTGTACTGAGCTGAAGCTACTACGTTTGTCAGCCCATGCTGTATTCCCAGAAAAAGACTGCTACATCCTGTGCAGTTAGGCAAACAAAAGTTGTGTGCAAAAGTCTAAAGAAAATTATAGTAGGCACACTAGCTCTTCATAGCTTATAATGCTATTCATCAAAGGGTCTTTACTTTTTTCCAGAAATCTATTAGCCTTTAAAAGATATCTTTTGGAAGAAAACTAAAGCTTCCTTGTATTTAATCCCTTTATTAAAAAAGAGGAAAGTCTGAACTGATCTCCATAATTTAGACATTCAGATATGATTTATTTTATTAAATCTTGTATCTCAGCTCACCTCACCTTTACTGTCATGTCCACTTTGAAAACTCACTATGCATGTAAATTTAATAACCATGCAGAATTAGACCTGTAAAGTTCCCAGGCAATTTACCTTGTCTTGTCTCACAAAGGCTCAGAGATTGGTCCCCTGCCAATGGTTTCCTTATAGTCTCCCTAAACTTTCCAACCCATAACTAGCCCTTACTCATAGAAAGCCAAAATATATCAAAGCTAGAGCTACACTGCCCCAAGAAAACACCTTGATGAGACAAATAAGTATATAATGAAAGATAGAATTAATTAGCTATTTTTGTGGTAGTTCAACAGTTTATATCAGATATTAAGAAATATTAAGTCGGGAAGTGTTGGCACATAAGGATTAAATCCAGTGGGATCCTAGGCCAATAAGCAGAGGCAATCTACTCCTTTCCCCATGCTGTCTAAACTGTAAATAGTATGGGATTATCATTCTCAAATATTTTACAGAGTCTCAGTCTACTTCTTATTTATGAAGTTCAGAGAATTTTTACATGAACTGAGAGTCCAGTCAGAGTCCTTAGTCCCTAGGTTGTTTCCCTGAGCTTTGTCTATAAAAAGTGGAGAACTCACTATACAGTTGCAGCTGTTTTCTTCAAATTTGACATTTCCATTTGTCCTTCATCATTCCGTCTTCCCTTGTGACAGAGAATTGTTTCTACAAATGCTAGCATATATCCTTTATTTCTCTAGCAGCATCGCTGAACTGAGGTGTCAGTGCTGTACTGGCAAGTGCTGAGACATCTGTCTCCTTCGTATTGAACAGGATGGTCAATGAGAGGCAATGTATTAGACACTATTGCCTTGTTCTAGGATTTCAGGAGATACTGAATTCTTTTGCACCCTTAGAGGAGCTACTTCTTCCTGTACAATCCCAGTAATCCTGATGTTTTACAGCCCTTGCCCTATTCTTGTTTTAGAGTCAGAAGAATCAGACAAAGCAGGGTGAGCACTGGTGCCTCTAAAGCCTATTTTTGGGGGGTGGGGGGGGGGGGGGGGGGCGGCGGCGGAATGTGTGACAAAAGGTGATCCAAGGTTCCTAAAGCTCTTCATTTTGAAAATGCAAAGGTTCTGACTGTAAGACTTTGATGGGATGTCATCACACTTAAAATTATGTAATTCTCATAACATATTTTAAATAGAAATGACAAAAACTACAGAGATTAACAGTGTATGATGAGACATCCCCAAATAAATCTGCTGAGGTTGGCTGGTGATACCAAGACTTGTAGTATATGTAAGACCATGTGTCTTTCCTGGAGTTAGTTTATGGCCAAGATACTCACAATATCAATAACTAAAGCTAGCATAAAAGAATCCTTGTGCCCATCTGCTGACTTTGACTGGAATAGAGTTAATTTTATTCACAGTAGCTACTATGGGTCAATATTTTGGATTTGTACTCAAAACAGTGCTGGTTACAGAGGGTTTTTTTCATTACAGCTGAGCAGTGCTTATACTCTGCCTCTCACACTACCCCACCAGCGAGTAGGTTGGGGATGTACATGGAGCTAGGAGGTGACACAGCCAGGACAGCTGACCCCAACTGCCTAAAGGCATAGTCCGTACTATATGTCATGCTCAGCATATAAAGCTGGGAGAAGAAGGAAGCAGGGGTATTCAAAGTGATGGATATTGTCTTCCTAAGTAACTGTGATGCATGATGGTGCCTTGCCTTCTTGGAGATGGCTGGACAACTGCCTGCCCATGGGAAGCGGAGAATTAATTTATCTTGCTTTTCTTGTATATCTGTGTTTTGATTTACCTATGAAACTGTTTTTGTCTTAATGCATACTTTCTCATTTTTACTTTTCTGATTCTCTCACTCATCCTACCATGAGGGAAGTGAGTAAGTAGCCCCTTGGTGCTTAGCTGCTGATTGGGCTTAAACACAACAGCTCATCAAGTAAATTTAACCAAAATACTACACATCCTTTCTAGAATTTTTCTGGTTTTACAACACATCTTTTGTAAAAGATTAATAGCCCAGGTGTTTTGTTGTTGTTTTTTTTTTTTTTACCTATTACTGTACCATTCAGGAAAGTTTCTTTTCTGTCCAAAATCTATCTTGGAAGTTATGAAGAACAAAGACATCACAAGAACAGATATGTTAGATTAGACCGAAAGTTCTGTCTTTCCAATCATGTCCATTTAGTGGTGTCTGTGGAAGAGTAAGAACAGTGAAATTACTCACAACCTGCCACCTAAGTCCCTTCTAACCTCCAACTGTTTACAGCATAGGTACTTCCTGCATTCACTGTTCAATTTCTTGAATCCACATACACAGCATCCTATAGATAGGAGTTCTTCAGGATAAATACTGGCCTCATCTTTGTTTTTAGCCTCTCTCCTACTAGCTTTTCACATCAGAAGATTACTATATGTCAGCAGAAGACTATTAATAGTGAAATTCTTGTCATAAAGAAGTAAAAAGCTTATTCTAAGTGACCATTTCAAATTTTTCTTTCTATAAAATATCATCAGGCATGTATACAGGAATTTATAATTCATGCAATTATAAATCTAATAGATACTATTCAATAAGTAGAATTGCTTTCTAAAAAGTTGTTTGGGTTTTTTAATATAAATAAATATAGATGTGAACTTTTTCTTGAAAATCCTTACAACATACCTCTCTCTAAGAAGAATAAATGAAGGATAACCTACACATGCCACAAGAAATCTGTAAGAATCTCAGAGAAATAAATTATTACATTGCAGAAATCCAATGGGTTAAAAGTTTCCTGTGATGGGCAATAGAAGTCTGTTTTAACAGTTAAATATAAAAGTTATTCACATGCATAAGCACAGAGAAATTGAGACTAATTGCTCAAGCACTGATCCTAATTTGTTCTTGGAATGATAATGAAGGAAATGTGGTACGTTAAATACTGTGAGTGACATCTCTGAAATTGCATTTCTGTCAAAAGATTTACAAAGTAGGCACATGCTCCAGTTCATCATGAACACAGAACAAAGTTGAATGCTTTTCAGATTTTTATTACAAAGCCATTGAGTACAACAAATGCAGTAAATAGTGTGTCAGTATAGAACTCCCACACAGAAATTACAAGAACAAATTTCTGTTTTCAGCCTAAGTTCCTGTTTTCAACTTAACCCTTTCTCACGCAATTAGGTCTTATAAACTTGGGCAAAGAGACTATTTGCACAAATTTTCTTTGGAGGAAGGCATACCTTAAATTACTGTTTAACATCTGCACACACACTCCTCTCAAAACTGCAGAAGACAAAGGTAAAGTACTACATGAAAAGATAGCAATTTTTAAAATTAAGAACAGTAGCTCAGTTACTGTCCAAAATCACTGCTTAGTGCTGTATCTTCTTTTACTAAGTTCATTTCTTCATGATTTGGAAGAGAAGTAACCTGCACCTTTGTATGTCAGTAGGTAGAACTAACCGTTGAAATATACCGAAATAATAAAGGACCTTGCTACAGCACATAACATGTGTTTGTCTAAGAAGTATTCGCAGAATGTGCTTACAATGCAACGATCAAAAAAGATTAGGATAACACCTAGCAAACCAAATATAGGTCTCAATGCAATAAAAGGTAGCAAAACAGTTCCTGCAGAGACCTGCATAATCAGACACACTATACTGAAACGATGCTATTGCTTTACAGACCACTGTCTCTTTCTGGAAATAGCCCACAAAAAGTATAATAAATATATATATATATATACATATATATATATATAAAATGTTTTTATATATATAAACTAAGTTTAACATAAAAGAATTTGGATGTGTAAAGCTAATATATAAACATTTCACACCTAGTGTCCTTAGCATACCACGTCATCCTCAGAGGTATTCCAAATGTCCTCACTCTTAGCCATACACCATACCCCATGCCATATATCCCAGAAAACTTTACACTTTTATAGGGTTTCCAAGCCATTCCTAGGCCTCACATACCTCAGAGGAACCATAAATGCATGAAAACCCAATAAAGCTATGGAGGAATTTCTGCCCTGCTCTCACCAGTATCTATCATCACTTCTTAATCCACCTAAGGGACCAATCCTTCCTTTGCCCCTCAGCAACGATTTCACTGCTTCTGTGTGCTATAATATGCTGGCAAAGGCTGCAAGCTCCTGAGAGCTCTTAAGCAGTAGGAAAGCTGTCTCCAGCAACTGTGAGGTGCTGGATAATTTATCACAAGGGCACACTAGGTACAACACCGTACAAGCTTTTTCAAGAGCACACCTGAGTAACATCAGCCACCAGCCTTAGGCAAGATAGAGTGTGTTACCAGTGCTTTTATCTGGACCACATCTCACTCTAGATACCAGCTAGCACGTATTGCTCATTTCTATATATGAAATAGACTTCCTAGCCCTGTGAAAGGAACAGATTAGTAGTTTTGGGCATGTAATTTCTGAATTCCTGTCTTGATCATTTCAGGTCACAGGAAGCTTCCTGTTTTGCCTTCTAGAGATCTGACACACTACTATTTGTGCATCAGCCACTTGTCAATCTGCCCTCACAGCTGTCTTCTTGCAAGGCTATATTACCGTCATCTTGTCTACCTATCAGAAATTACCCTCTATGGCATACCTATATTCATTGAAAAACTCTGGTAAAGCAGCATGTCCAACTTCGCTGTGACCTTCAATGACAAATATGTCCCCAACCAGTATGTCCCCAATGGATCCCAACACACCATTAGTGGCAGGCAAATTTATGCCCCAAGAGAGGGCCAGTAGGTACTAATATTTTAAGGTGTTCTAGGACTTCACTTGTCAGTTCATAAGATTTAGACACAGCAGAATCACATTCACTGAAATTATTCTTCGTGCCTGAACATGTGACAGTTCCAGGTACAAATGACATCTTATTTCAGCCTAGAAAATCAACTTCTATGTCATGAAAACATTGATCTGAATTCTTAGCAATGACAATTACCTCCACTGTCATGTTGCACACAACTCTGTCCCAGTGATCAAGGTAGTAAAGGAATTGCCCACAGCTCTGTCTCAGTGACCTTCACATACGCCATTAAGAGATTCATGAGCTAAAAGAGATGTCTGTGATATCAAGTAGATGTCAAAAATGAGAATATAAACAGAATCATTATGCACATACCAAAATCTGAACAAGAATGTAGAGAAAGTCCTTCAAATCTGTTTGCAGGAAAATCTTGAATGCAAAGTCAGTCTCCAGGCTTAGAAAATTATAGCAGAATTTTACTTACTAACACTACAAATTCTATGAAGTAGATGACAATGAACTATTCTTCTTAACCCAGGGATATCCAACTCCATTTTTTTCCCTCTTCTTCTCTCTCCTTTCCCTCTTCAAACAATGTTCTCTAGCTTTTCTTTCTGTTTCCAACCTTTCTGTCAAGAGCAGGCTTTCACTTCTGTTGTTCAGATAAAACCAGAAGCATGACTAGATTTACTATCTTATGCCACTCTCCTCTGTAACTGTCACTGAAAATATTTTTAGATATAAAGAGATAAATAAATTCATTAATTCCCTCTCCTCTTATCATAGAATCTCAGAATGGTTTGGGTTGGAAAGGATAATAAAGATCACCTCATTCCAAATCTCTTCCATGGCCAGGGACACCCTCCACTAGACCAGGTTGCCCAATGCCATGTCCAACCTGGAATTGTCTTGGCTTATCTTGGTTGCTTAACATCTAGCAACAAGTGAAAAATAGTCTTTACATGGAGTACAAATAGTCTTATACTTAAGATTTTTCCTAAACTTTACACCACCACAAAAGAAATCTTTGTCAGAATGGACACACTTGAGTCTCTACCTGTACTGGTTCTGGCTGGGATGAATTTAAATTTCATCATAGCAGCCTGTATGATGCTCCACTTTGTATTTGTGGCTAAAACAATATTGGTAACACACCAGTGTTTTGGTCATATCTGAGCAGTGCCTGCATGGTGTCAGGGCTTTCTCTTTTGCCTAGAGAAGCTGTGGCTGCCTCCTCCTTGGCAGTGTTCAAGGCCAGGTTGGATGGGGCTTTAGAAAATCTGGTCTAGTGGAGGGTGTCGCTGTCCATGGCAGGGGCGTTTCTCACTACATGATTTTGAGTTCTGGTCCAACCCAAACCATTCTGTGGTTCTATGATTTTTCTCACTCTATCCCTGGCCCATTGCCCCAAGTAAGCTGGGAAAATGGGAGGGATATAACTGGGACAGCTGACTAAAATCAAAGGAAGGGATATTGCATAGCATATGAATAGTATCATGCTCAGTAATAAAAGAATAAAGAAATGAGCCGGGAAGGGAAACATTGGTGGTTATGGTGTATGTCTTTTCAAGTAACTGTTACCTGTGCTAAGGACTCACTTTCCAGAAGGTGACTAAATATCTGCCTGGGGATAGAAATAGTCAATAAATTCCTTGTTTTGGTTTCCTTGCACACATAGCTGTGCTTCATTTATTAAACTGTTCATTCCTATTCTGATACTGTCCTTAATCTCACTGTGGGGGGAGAGTCAGTGAGCAACTGTGTGGGTACTTAGTTGCTAACCAGGGTCACCCCATGACATGATAATCAGAGGGCTGGGGCACCTCTCCTATGAAGACAGGCTGAGAGAGTTGGGCTTTTTCAGCCTGGAGAAGAGAAGGCTCCAGGGGAGACCTTATTGCAGCATCCTCGTTCCTATAGACAGCATACAAGAAAGCTAAAGAGTGACTTTTTACAAGTGATTACAGGTTTAAACTGAAGGATCGAAGATTAGATAAAAGGAAGATATTTTTTGCTATAAGTTTGGTGAGGGACTGGAAAAGGTTGCCCAGGGATGTTGTGGATGCTCCATCCTTGGAAGTATTTAAGACCAGGTTGGATGGGGCTTTGAGAAAAAGGGCGGGACAAGTTACTCTGATTCCCTTGTTGGAATTGAAGTGAGACAACACTTAAGGTCTGTCGGTAAATGAGGACTTTCTGTAGCTAGGCTCATTGGTAAATAATTGAGAGGCACAAAGGCTTGTAACTTAAAAAGAATGGGAAAGGGAGAAAGGTAAAGAGGAAGAGGGAAGAGAGAAACTAAGGAAGAAAGAAATTGAGAGAGAGGAAGAGAGAGATTGATCACCAGCCTAGGTTCCAGCATTGATTCAGCCAATAGGGGGTAGTCTCTGTTTGTAGGAGTGCTTCTTTATTGATTTTCTTCTTCTCCACGCACACTCATCTTTCACTTTTGTGTTTCCCATACTGGTGCAGATCACCCAAGGGAGTTTCATCTCAGGTTTCACTCCTCCCAGGTGACTTACAGCATTATTTGGGTGGAAATTTTCATTTATGTTTATTGTGTACTCCTTTTAGCTCATTAGCATATTTAGGGGTGTCAATTTTAGTATTAATTTCACAGTTAATAAAGCAAAATTTCATATTGCAAGCACCATGGCCTTCAAAGTTCATTGTATAAACCATGTTTCTATTTATCCTCTGTTCTTAGCCAAAGCAGGTTACTACTGTAACCTTCCTCCTTTAGTCTTTATCAAAATAAGCTCTCAGCGTGGAGTTCAAAGAGCCTTGCTCCAGGGGGTTTACATCTTGTGAGTTTTTGAGATATTCCTCAGATAGGCTCAGGGGATCTTCACCACCTGTTCCCTTATGAAGCTTCACTTCTTACCACTGTCCATACTCTTCTGAGAGAACAGTCCTTTGTTCCAGGGGGTCACACACCAGCTTCGATTTTTGAGTTATTTGTTCAGGTCACTGGTTCTTCAGATTGGTCTCTAACACAGAGCTCTCTCTTGCTCTATATTCATTCCTACTTAGCTTTCTTCCAGTTTTCATGTTTAAGCCATGACTTTTTGAGGTCACAGATGACATCTAGATTAAAGGAAAGAGAGTAGTACTTTCCACATTTCTACTAAAGAGAAAAAAATAACACGGCTACCATCCATGGTTTCATCAACCTCTTCTATAAAATATTGTGACTGCTTTACTCTATAGTTTGCTTTCATCCTGCTGTAGGCATATGACTTTGAATCAGATGAGCATATCTAGACATTGCATTTTGTTGTGAAAGGAAAGGTGGACTTCCTAGAGAGGAAACACTTAAGAGAACAAGACTCATTGACAAGAGAAAAGTATTTTATTGCTACCAAGTTGTCTTTTTCCTCTTTAAAAGTATAGCAAACTGCTGGTATCATACAAGGCTAGTAAAAAAGAATAAAATCTGAAAACTGCAGACATAGTAATTCTTTATAGGAGTAGTTTGGAGTTCTCAAACTTAGGTACCAAAAGGCTCTGTGGTAACCTTGAAAAGTGTATTAAGGTTTAGGTGAGGAAGCTGGCTTTGGAAACTATAGAGCTTGTTTTCATTTCACAGAAAAAACATCAGATTGGGACAGGTTAGAGAAGGAACTGTACCATCCCTATTATTAAATCACTGTTACACAATAGGAAAGGAATCTGCTGCAAGTCTGTACCATGCAGGATCCATGATAGTATTTAATTTATCTCTAGACATGTGGGATCAAGGACTTGACATGAAATACAACAGCTCACTTCTAAATCCCCACACTGGCCAGATTCAGACATATAGTTACAATCAATCTGATCACTTTGCCTCATGATCCAAGACAATCACCCTTTTACGTCTTCATCTAAATCTTCTGGTACTGGATATTATTAAAGAATGAATATGAAGATAACTGTAACACAGACCTGCTTCAAAGTAAGCATTTTAAGTGTAGGTGCAATATGAATATTTCTTACTATTTGCAAGCAAAGGAAAATTACTATTTAGCAGTCAAAGTCTTTAGGAATAATAATTTTAAAAATCTTAAAATATAACAAAATACAAATGTCATGGGGATAGACTTGGTATAACCATATAAATAAGACTGTGTATGTAAAGAGCTAGTGAAGTCTAATAATTTCCATCAATTTAAAACCAACTAAAATAACTACACAGGGATACACTGTAGAGAATAATCCTTTGTCAGTGGAAAGATGTAGACAAGTAATTTTGAACTGGGATTTATACGATTCGTATCAGCAATCTAGCAAGGTAAATAGAGTATCTATTTCATGGCACTATGCTACTTTTGTCTTGGGGCTCAGAGTTAGAACAAGGTATTTCCACATTAAACAGTAAAAGGTCTTCCACATTCCATACCAGAAACAAAACAAAAATAAAAACAAAAAAAAGAGGGGGAGAACATTCCTCTAAACAGTAAAAAAATAATCCATGTGCAGATCAGTAGTAAGAGTTTCAGTCTCATACCAGAATATGTTTCCAGCAATGAATAAATGAACAGGCTAGTCACATATGGGGTGACATACTAAAAGCTGTGCAAGTTATTTTACACAATCTTCTTCAAAGTATTGTTGATTGAGTTAAAATTGGATTTCTGTTCAAACTGATTATCTAATATGATAGAAAAATACACAGTCCAAGAATAAATTTAGATTTCTTTGGAAAATTAAACTGTAATGTGGGGCTATCCACTGAGGCATTAAATATAGCTATATAATTGTATCTGCAGATGACAACTGTGATATGACTGAACTTCAACTGGTCTCTGGTAAGGACTTACAACAAACATGTACACAAAGGACAGATACTTCCTTTGAAATATTTGGAGGGGAATCAATTTCCACAGTACACTTTTAATAAAAAATCACTGTACTTGAAACTTCTGAAGAAGTAGCTCAAGTGTGACAGTCTCTGCTACTGAGTCACAAAGGTAAAGAGAGTTCTGTGTGTGGTAATTTTCACAAAGGAGAGAAAGTGAAAATCTATAAGCAATTTGAGTAGTCATCATTTAGTATCAGTCAGAAAACTTAAATATTTTTTCTTACATAAAATATTTCAATAATGTATTATTTTAAAACCACACACTTTTAATATCATATATTTTTTTGAAATTAAAATATCAATAAGAAATAGGTACACAAAATATAGGGTGATTTTTGATCAGCTCAGCAATGTAATTAGGAAATTGAAGAAAAAGAACTGGCTATCAACATAGAATCACAGAGTGGTTTGGGTTGGAAGGGACCTTAAAGATCATCTAGTTCCAACCCCCCTGTCATGGGCAGGGACACCCTCCACCAGACCAGGTTGTCCAAAGCTCCATCCAACCTGGCCTTGAACACTGCCAAGGAGGGGGCAGCCACAACTTCTCTGGGCAACTTGTTCTACTGTCTCACCACCATCAATGTGAAGATTTTTTTTTCATTATATTTAACATAAATCTGCCCTCTTAATTTAAACCCAGTACCCCTTATCCTATCACCTACAGGTTCTGGAAGGATGCAGTAAGCTCTCCATGGAGCTTCTCTTCTCTAGGCTGAATAACACCAAATCTCTCAGACTGTCAACATTTACATATTTATTTAATTGCTAATTATGATTTTAAATATATATATAAATATTCTATTTAATATTTAACAGATATTTCCAAGAAAGTTTCTGTCTATGGTGACGATTGACCAGAGGCATAACTCCAGATGGACACTTCCCTAGATGTCTTTATTTGAATTATTATTTTTCTGGTTTTCTGTTATTAGAATAGTCTCTTCCTTACGTGTGATGATCAGGCAGGCTTGAGCAGAAGTTTGATCTCTTAACTCATTACAATAATAATGTGTGTAAAAAAGTGTAGTAGTCAAGAAACAATGGTACGTGAAAACCATGACCTTTCTTGCCTTCCAGAAATAATCATGATGCACAGTACAGAAAGGATGTCCAGAAGAGTAAGATGTTCTTTCCACCATCCACATGCTGCAAAGTCCCAGTACACATTGCAGTCATGTACAAATTAGAACAACTGCTTTAACTACCAGCAATAACTCTAGTATCTCCAATGAGCTACAGCGGCAAGAAAATAGGTGGTGGGAAAGGAAATGTGTTTCAGATGCTTATTAGTTTTGCAGAACAATTTTTTGTTGTAATTAAGGAAGTAGAATTCAATGTCTAGCATTTACTTTTGTATAGCTCTGATTGATTATGTGAGGCAAGAATGTCACCCTTACTCCTTATCATCCAGAAGTCTCCATTTACCAGAAAAATGACTGTTTAATAAAATGTTGATGATGGTATTCTCATTAAATATTTGTATGCACCTAGAATAATTTTTATGCTATCTCCATGCAGAAAAAAGTGCTTTAAACTACTTCCAAGAAAAGATATGTAAATCACAGAATCACAGAACCTTAGGAGTTGGAACGGACCTCGAAAGATCATCTAGTCCAACTCCTCTGCCCGAGCAGGATCACCTAGACTGAATAATACAGGAAAATAAATAAATAAATACAAACCTCAGGTAAAGGTAGTAGTTTAATATAGCAGCAAATTATCATGACTAAAAACAGAAAAAGATAACGTTTTCACAATTAATACAATAAACATACCAAATAAATCACATAAGTAAATGTTCTGAATGATGAAAATGACAGGGAAGAATAAAGATATAGTCATGAATCCTATCGGGATCACATAAGATGTAGAGTAGGGTAGTATAAAATAGATGTCTAATGAGAATTATTGAATCTGTTAACATTAAAGGGCAGTGCTGTGAATGCTAGATGCCTGGAGGAAGAAAGAAATCTTTAACTTGCAAGACACTTCATCTGCCTTTTGCTGTACCTGGAACACTCCTCTTAGAATTGCTACCAGTGTATAGCAATGCTACCAGGGTAGAGAAATGTCTTGACAAATAGAAAACATAAAACTAGTAATTTCAGGCTAAAATGTAATAGTCAATGTAAATCATAGCTTATGCTTCTGCTATAAATAAAGCAAAGTAGAGTTGAAAGGGAACATAATGAGCTACAATAGCGACTGATGTAATTTGAGGCAGCTCCTTTAGAATCGAACTGGATTTACATCTTATGAGGATTCTTCCCTACAAGCTGCTTTACAGACTAAAATAAAACAATGGACAAGGCAAGCAGGTGGTATAAAACATATCAGGGGAGTGTGTTAAGAGCAGACTGATACAAATAAAGACATTATATATTAAGGCTTAAAAGGATGTGATTTGTTACAATTCAGTTTTGCTGACTCTCCTTTTTCATACAACTATGAAAGGATACTAACTCCCACAGTAAAGAAACCAAAAATGGTTGAGTTAGGCTAGAGAAAGGGGATCAAAAGAAGGACATACTGAGTGAAGGAAACACCTATGTCCAAAGAAATCCACTTTTCAGTAATAACTAATGTTATTATGTAAGAAAAATAATTAAGATTGGTGAGAAGGAAAGACATATGAATGAATATATGTACATATTTGTATCAGTTTTTCATTAATGCCAGACAGTAATGAAACACTATGCAGCTTCTTGCTCACACCTCTGCCTCAAAGGTGATTGGGAAAAGAATGGGAAAAAAAAATGCATGGGTTGAGCTAAAGACAGTTTCATAGGATAGCAAAAGAAGGTGGTGATGATGATGATGATGTTATGCACAAATGCAATTGTTCACTAGAGGCAGAAAGGAAAATAAACCAACCCAATGTATAATCTGTTTCCAAGAAGTGATCCAACCTGCAAGCTAGCTTCCCCAGTTATATCTGGAGCATGATGTTGCATGATTATCACTTCAGCATTGAGTCAATGTCCTGGCTGTGCTCTCCCAGCTTCTTGTGCACCTGGGATGGTGTGAGAAACTGAAAGTCCTTGCCTTAGTGCAGACACAACAATTACCTATCAACAACCAAAAACATCAGTGCGATATCAATATTATGCTCATACTAAATCCGAAACACAGTGCTATACTGACTAGTAGAAAGAAGATTAACTTCACTGGGGAAGATTGTGAGACTCTACTGTGAACACATTAAATAGAATGCTGAACCTTGTTCTCACCAGCAAGGAGGGACTGATGGAGAATATGAAACTCAAGGGCAGCCTTGGCTGCAGTGACGATACAATGGTGGAGTTCAAGATCCTCAGGGCAGTGAGGAGGGCACACAGCAAGCTCACTGCCCTGAACACCAGGAGAGCATACTTTGGCTTTTTCAGGGACCTGCTTGGCAGAGCACCATGGCATAGCACCAAGGAGGTAAGAGATGCCCAAGCTAGCTAGCCATTATTCAAGGATCACCTTCCTCGAAGCTTAGGAACAATGCATCCCAAACAAAGAGAAGTCAGGAGAAAACACATTGAGGCCTGTATGGATGAACAAGGAACAAACTCTAACACAGAAAGGAAGCCTACTGAGAGTGGAAGCAATGGCAGGTAATCTGGAAGGAATACAGAGAAACTGTCTGAGCTGCCAGAAATCAAGTTGTCCTGGTTCTGGCCAGGCCAGAGTTAACCTCCCCAAGAAGTCAGCACAGGTGAGCTGAATTAGCCAGCATTGCTTTCCACACCACCTGAAGACTAGCACAGGTACCTCTTCTACCTGGAATTAGACCTCATATGTTGTATACCAGTTTTACTGTAAGATGTCTATCCACACAATTTCCCTAAATATCAGACATGACCCTAACTTAAGGTCAAGACTTTTATTTATTTGGGAATCTCTTTAACCTTGTCTTCACTCCTCTTCCCACTCATCTACCCCATCTCTCTCCCTCTCCCCTAGTTCAGCGAAACTTAGTCCAGGGGCAAAGCTGTGAAATAACCCAGCTACATAACCTGCAAGGCAATTTTAAGTCATGTAAGAAAGAAAAGGTTACAGACAAAGCTGTGACTATGGAGACAATGATCAGTAGTTTCTCAAAATTTCAAATGGAAAAGCATCAATATGGTAGACCATAAAAGGATTATTTACAAAAAGGAAAAAAGAACAGGAAAAGGAAAAGAAAAGGAAAAGAAAAAAAGGGAAAAATAATGTGACAACTAAGCAACCAATCTTCATATAATTTCTGAGGCATACAGTATTTATTATCCCCTGTTTTCTTTTTGGTTCCCAAAACAGTGTTTTAAGTATCAAACCATCTAGGTTTTCAAGGTGCGTATTATTATTTTTTATTAATATTATAAATTAAATTTTGTGAGGTTTTAAGTGCAATTTGGGGCTATGGGTGACAGTATAGAAATGAATTCTTAGTAGATGGATTTTCTTGAAGGGATTTGCATTTAAAGACTGGTATTTAGGTAAATAAAGGTACTTCACATTTTGCGACATTATTTACTGTGCTATTTTATCTAGAAGTCATTTATCTGTGTGATTCCATTTAACACTAAAATGCTTTGCATTTTGCGTCACACAGCAAATGCACTTGCAGAGACAGATTTCAAGATACATATATTGGAAATTCATGTAAATCAAGGAATATAATGTAAGCACAAATGAACAGGATGGCAACACAAAATTTCATGTTAAGGAGTCAGGCATGCCCAGCAAGAGCTATATAATTATCTGCAGAAACATGGTAGATTCTAGCTGAATTAAATAGTGCAACTATGACAGAATGTGATTCTTCACATTGCCAAATATGATTTTATGCTAAAAGCTAAGTTCAGAGAAAGTTAAATTTCTGAAGTTTAGCTTTTACAGGTCACGCTCAGGTGTCTTTTCTTTCTTGCCACATAAAGAGTAGGAGTCTGATGTGTGGATGAGGGACACCCTCCCATTGAGTCATGAGGCTCAGAATGGACACCCTTGCTTTCTAAACTCTTCAGAGAGAAGTCTAGGTATGGCTAGGCCCAGTCGCATTCCCAGACATGGTCAGTGCTTTATGTCTAGAGGATTATATATATAAACACATGTCAGAGTCAATGTTTACCTGTCAGAGCCCCTGAAGGACTTTTACTGAGACAGTTTTGCAAAGTTGAAACTAGTAGAAGGTTTATTAAAGTGACAGATATAAAGAGTTCAGTATTGCTGTTGATAAGTGCACTTGCTGCAATAGCGGTAACGTATTATTATAATTACAACGCTAGCAAAATACAGTCCTGGGCATTCTCACCAGAAAGCTGAAATCTCAAATGCTTCCCAAGAAGGCATCCTTGTCTTTGCTGGAACTCAGCCCTTTGACTACCTCTTCGGGGTCATCTTCTCTCCCCTCTTGCAGGTAACCTTGTCAATACTCGATATACTCTGATCTTATCTGTTCCCTCCAGGGGTGACAATTAACATGATTTGAGTGGAGAGCCAAGTACTACAGTTATATATATATATATATGTTTAGCATGTATTCCTTTAACCTAATAGCATATTTAGGGGTGTCAACTTTAATATAAATTTTGCAGGTAATGAAGCAAGAAGTCTCACTCTGGGCACTGTGGCCTACAAAATTCTGTGTATAAACTGTCTATCTGTTTATTTCACCTTCTCTATCCAAAATAGGGCCTTTTTGATGCCGTAAAACTCCCTCCTTCAGCTGCTCCACATACCAGCCTTGCAGATGTCGTCTTGCAGGTTTGTATAAGACACAAGCAGACACTGGTATTTTTAACCTCTTAGGTGCAATTCCCACACCATCTTACAATGGGAAGTCTGAAATTTTGCATCCACTTCAATTTTCAGTATTAAAATTCCTAGGTACCCAAGAAGTTTTTTATGTTCATACAACTTAACATTGGGGAAATAAGTAGCTGTGCCTAATATTTAGCTGATTCTGGTAATCAGGGATTTCTTAAAATAAGTTAGGAGATTTAAGTTTGTTTTCAGCCTGATAGCACCCCAACCAAACTACATTAGCCACTACTACTCAGCATCTGGACCATATGATTAATAAACTTTGTTCTGGTTTCAGCTAGGAGTTTTCACAAGGAGCCAGGACAGGTGAGTCGAGCTGGCCACAGGTCTATTCTATACCATGGTGACATCATGCTTACAATAAAAGGGGGCTAGTCAGTGACGTGTATCTGTGTGGCTCTGGGAGGGTCTGAGAGTGGGCTGAGAGTCTGGTAGAACATCAGGTTGGTGCAGTGGCTTATGTTATCACCACTGTGTATATTCTAAGTCCTGCTGTTATTTCTCTCTCCCTGTGCTTCCCAGTAAAATGTTCTTATCCCAACACATGGGATTTGTCTTCGTCTTCTGATTGTCCTCTCCATCCCGCTGTGGGAGTGGTGAGCAGGGGGCCATGTGGTCCTTGGCTGCTGGCTGCAGCTAAACCACTGCAACTTATAATTTATTTATTTTTTCTTATTGGTTTCCTCTTTCCTTAATGTTTGTATTTGAATAAAATGGAAAGATTTTTTTATCTTAAATTTTCAGATCAGTCATAAATATATGATGTTTCTTTTCTTGAAAGATAACAATTTGTGTTCCTGAGGCAGAACTCCTTTACACTGACAACTGTATATAATCCATTTTTTCCATGAGATGGATTTTTAAGTGGAATGTAGCACAATGGTTTCATGAATTTAGAGCAAAATATGGATTTATTAACAAAAATTCTGTTGTTCTACCTCAGTACTTTATGCGTCAGTTCAACTTCATCTTTTCTGAGGTAAGGTGTCATCTGAAAATTCTTCTTTTTAGCTACAACTATTTTTTATATATATGTCTTATGTCATTTTTGTAACTGTCAGATAAGGGAGTTATATTTGCCCCTCAAGATTTCTTTTAAGTTGCCCAAACAAGACACCACTTCACTCTTTGAAAGCCTTCTAGATTCTGGACACCCAGTTAATATCAGATGACATGATTTCTTATTCTCTCATAAATACTGTGCAGTCCACGGAAGAAAAGTCACTTTAATGGTACATCTCTTCTGCTATTCTCTTCTACTCTGTATCATATTCCATCTTGAAATTTTCAACTTCATCCTTCACTGATCTCTTATTTTGCAGTGTTCAAAATCTTTTTAGAAAGGTGGTTAGCATCTCTTAATACACATATCTATTTCAATTTTCTCTTTCCTTTCTAATATCCCCTTTATCTGTTCTACTGTTTTTCATCATTCTCCTCAGTTTTCTATTTCATATCTCTCTGCATTTTTCATATTCTTTTTGTCTTTTTTAGCATTCTTCTCAAGATCTGAAGTAATTTCTTAATGTTCCTTTTAATTTGATAGCTATTAAAGGAAGATTTATCTAGTAATTTAAGAGAATGCTTATTTCTGTTAACTTTATAATTATATGATATTAAGTTATTCAACATAACCATGTACTGTAAACTTTTTGATTCACTAAACATTTCTTGTTGGTTCCTTCCTAAATATCATTACATGTATTTTTAAATCATCCCTTCAGATATATCCTGCTTGAAATTTAACATTCATTCTGCTAGTTACTCATGCCTGATGGAAAAAGATTTGGACAAACACAAATCAATTTAGCATTTCAACTATTTTTGGTTTATATACTGCATTCACTATCAAAATGATAAGTTTTACTTGAGCCACTTTTCCTGGTTTCTAGGACATTGCTTCAGCTTCCCTGCTCCCTTTCAAAACTCCAAATTTTAATATATCCATCTTTCATGTTTTCATTTTATACTATGTCTGTTCCAATAAATGTCTGTACTCCTAAAGTCAGTCATAACCTAAACTGTATTATCTCTATAAACTATCAGTACTTATCTGAAGATATCGTAGTCTTCTTTATATTTTATAGCATTCAATTCATAATTCACTTCCGTTTGTCATTCATAAGTATATCTGCTCTTTCTATGACACATTTCATATCATCCTCCCCCATTGTTCAGTCCATGTAACAGTTCTGCCTTGAGTTCCTTAATAGACTAATGTATACCTCTTGAAATTCCTATTTCTATATGAGTACCTTTCCTTATGAGGTTTCTCTCACACTGTAGCTGGCAATGTCACCTAAAATCTTCCTCCAAATCCTTGTGCCAGTGCATACCCTGAATGGTTATGCAGTTATGTTTATTTCTTGGTTAGATACTTTTGTTTATAAAACTAGTAGAGTTTCCAGTTCTCCTCACTGAAGTACCCTTGAGGACTTCAATCTGACCTGTACCTTTACAGTCCTGAAAAGACTTACGCATGCATAATCATGCAGATATGCATACTTGCACTGAAACTAGTGTATAAATTATGCATATGGCTTTGCAGGATCAACAACATAATTCTTGCATCTGTCGAAGGACCTTCACATATACTCATATGCTATGTAAAACATTGTTTACCATTTTCCAGTGAGCTGCTCTAAACACAAGCAAGTTTCTAGCAGAACTATTTTAACACCTTCATAATTGTAAGCCCCAGAGAGGGAATACAGAGACATGGATGTGTGAAGGCCAGTGTGATTTGCATGATGATTGCTCATAGTTCTGTCTACTGAATTACATCGCTTTTTATCTGATAATATAAATTAAACTTGACTATTCGTGAACTGGCATAAGCATTATAGAATATTTGTGTTTTACAGTGTGCGAATGAGCCTGCATTCTTTTGAAGGCTAAGTTTTAGTATAACAATCTCTATTAACATGTTTCCTCATACTTGTTTATAAGGGGGTAGGGAAGTCAGAAAAAAATTGGAAGGAATACTTACAGGTGAAAGTAAGCAGACATTGTATAAGCAACACCGGCCAGATAATAAATCATATGCAAGATTAGATACTTTGTAGTTACCTTCAAAAAATGTTGAACCAAAAAGCACTTCAAAGTAACTGAGCTTCATGCAAAAATTTTATGTACGAAAATTCCCTACAAAAGAGTAATTTTACTATCACAACAGAGTATTCCAATTCTACTGTCCAGCTATTATTATAGTAACGTCATTTGTATTTTAACAAGTGTCCACTTAATATCTGCATTCTGTAATCTTCACAGAGCCTTTAACGTTTGGCTTATAGATCAGGATGCAAATGATTTACTGTGACACAGGATGCCTAATCTAAACATTTTCTCAATAAACTGTTCATCTGCATCCTGGTTCTACTTTGTTTCCATTCCTTACACTCAAGACACCAAGACTCCTCAAATTCTGATTCTTATTTTAAGATTTTAAAATGTATTTTACTGTGTAACTTTAACATAAATTATTTCAAAAACCTGAAAGCAGATTCTCGAATTCTGGGCACATTCTTCTAAGGCCCTCAGTCACTAAGAACACACCTCTGAACTTATTTTAAGACAGTAAAATAGTCTGTCTCTTATGCTAAAGTAAATCTCTTACTCCATTACTGTAAGCATCATCAAGATGGTCAGCTAGGGTGTGCTTCCCTCGGCCAGGCGCACTTGTTGTGGTACAGTGCTATTCTTACTATGCTTGGATAATTTCTGTTCAGAGACTGTTTATGTCCAACAAACTGACCTCCATAAGAAAACAGCTTTATATAAAACCTCCTTTATGTTTCAACTTTTGTTCTTTTGAAAACTATCCAAACACATACAGTGAAACTATGAAAAAGGCAGAGTGGCAGGAACACTTTCAGCTGGTGGTAAATTTATAATTTTTTTCCACTGAAAGACAACATAAAAAGTAAGCATCTGCAAAGACTGATATGTTTTTTTTTTTCCTCTTCCTACCTACTGTATCTCTGAGACTGCAGTAATCAGACTGTCTGGTCTGTTTACATATTTATTTTTAAGTCTGCAGTTATGGGTTTACCAGTTATCACACAGAACACAAATAACAATATTGATACTTTCTCCATGTTTGAAGTCTATTACGGATGTGGTTTCAAGTTTTTATATTTAAAATCAACCCTTAATTTATGTTCATACAGTGCATTTTAATTTATGAAACAGAGAAAAATAAAGATATTCTAGAATCCATAATTAGAGCCTGGAATATTTAAATCACATGAGTCCTTGGCTGTTGACTGTTTAATCCAGAAGGTACGTAGTAAAAAAGACTTAACCTACAGGAAAGTAAAAGTAGAGGAAAGGAAGAGGATCTAAGGAAGGCACTACATATTGTAGCAGTGAGTGTTTACAATAGCTTAAAATCTGCTCTTAGACAAATATCAGTGAGTCAGTGAGTCAATTAATTGTGACAATTCTGATTTCTCTAATGATGATACAAACACTAGGAGACTGTTCAAAAGCGACATCTCAATTATCTATTTATACCTAATCTCCTTTCAAAGGGGAAAAAAAAAAAACTCCACAAAAACTATGTTTATTAATCAAAACCATTTTGTTTGTAAGAAGACAGCAAATTTTAAAAGAAGGTGTGTAATGTGCCAAATTGTAAAAACCTCAAAACCTAAACCCCAAAAGCAATGCAGAGTGACATATCCAGATTTTGCTAGCTGGAAATACACTTTTAAATCTTAACCAATGGCTAAACTAATTAGCCTCATTAACACTGTCCTAATGTCTTTTGGCCTTTGAAGGCCAAGAACAAAGTTTGTATTTGGAACCAAATGTAGTTTAATTATAAAGAATATTGCGTCAAGCACCCTCTAGAAATGAAGCCTATTTGGTTAGGCTTAGTACCCCCCAAGAGCACTTTATGAAAAATCTGCTTGCAAATCCTAACCCCTTTTTTGTGCAAATAGCTATTGAGGAATTCAGCATCATCTAAAATCCTAAGGGGCTCTTGTTGTTCCTTCAAAAGCCTTTAAAAGCAAATACACTCAATGATTCAGGACATCAGCCTTTCCAAAATTAAGCATTAAACATTTCAGGAAGACAGACTGATCATATGTTTATTAACCTCTGTTCTGAAACCATCAAGGCCAGATACCTTTGTTGACTTAAAAGACTATTTTATAGACAAAGATTAATTGCTGTTTTGTGCTGAATCCTCTTGGAAGGCAGCATAAATTGACTTTAATTGGAAATATATCAATATTTTGTTAATGGTGTGTCCTATGCATAGTAAGTCTATGCCAGGACAAAGAAAGTGTCTGCAGTTCCTACCTCCATACAGATATATTTAATGAAATTTTTAAATGGAGCAAAACAATAAAAAAACCTTAAGAGATTGTGGAATATTTGGTAGATATGGGTTTCAAATAAATAAATAAATAAATAGGTTCTGTCCTGTGTTCTAAACTTCAAAAAATATCATTATGAGTTAGACTAGTTGAAACCATGGATTATGCACAATCTTATAGTGAGGTAATGATATTTGAATAGGCAACGTGATGGTGACTGAAACTAAGTGTTAATAAAAAGGAAGGTGATTACAGATTGAAAAAAAAATAAAGTGTATACTGAAAGGAATTTGGGAGAGTAATATCCTCAGTTGCAACAAGAAGATGAAAACATCTTTCTTATCAAAACCATATTTTCTTAGTATCATGCAGTTGTAAAAACAAAGCCAAAACAACCTGACAGCTTCCACTCAGAAAAAAATCAAGAACAACCAAAGAACGAAAAACTCAAAGGAATAATTTGGTGAAAAAGATAAAAAATATCATATGCTGATGGACTATTGCAGTATTGAAACACTTATTTACTAAATGGGAATGTCACATTAATTTATAGACTTAGTATTACAAAAGAGATAATAAACACAAGAAAAAGTTAAGACTGAAATAATTTTGTTTCAGAAAAGAGCTTAACATGATAATGACACTTAAAAGCTATGAAGATATCCCCTTTTTCTATTTACCATTTCTCTGAATAGTAGTAAATGAGCATGCAACAAAGATGAAAAGAAAAATATTTAATACTGATCAAAGGACTATATTATATACAAAGCATAAACAGCCTACTATTACTGTGAGTTTTCACTCAGACAAAAAATTTAGCAGGATTCCGGGGGAGTAAATAATAAAATATGTGCCTCTTGTAAACAATAAAATGCGTGCCCCTTAAAGGACATAATAAAACTGCTTTTAGCTTCATCAGTTCTAGAGTTTTCCCTAGTTTGATAAGTAGAACAGGTTACCAACAATCTTCCACATGAATTTTAAACCTGTTGTAATACTTACTTGTATTCAAGTTTATGTTAACTTATGTCAAACATGTTACACACCGGCAATGCACTATACATGCGAATACAACAATTTATTTTTTGTGTAATTAACATCTCAAAAATCTAACTAAAATAGAACAAATAATTACCATTTGTCCACTTCAAAAACCAGTATAACTCTGAGTATAAATTAATATAGGAAAACCTCATTAGTACCCTTTAAGTTGTTACATAGAAAACTTACTAGTATCTACCCCTGAGCTTGCAGTATGTAGTTGGAAGCTCATCATCATATTTGTCCAGCGAAGTACCTGACTCAAGCCTATGTACCTGAATGAAGCCACTGGTCTTGTCCAGTGACATAAAACATTTACTCCACATGCAGGCTCCCAGTGACCTTTAATATTAGTGCCGAGCACAGAGCACTTATTTCACTTCACCTTAGGCACTTGCCTGAGGACTATAAGGCAGGAGCTGCTGCTAATGTGATTTTCTCTTTACTTTTTATTAAACATTTATACAATTCCTACCTGATGCAATTTCTCCTGATGTTAGTTTAGATAAACCTCAGACTGTAAGACTTATGAACTGCTGCGCTGATAGCAAAATACACAACAATCTTTGATGCACAAATGGATGCTATTAGACTTTGTGAAACAGAATAATCATAAATTATATATACTAATATCTTAATGTTATTTTGGCAGTTCATGCATGCAGCAGAGAAAGGGAAAGAAAAGAAAGGTAGAAATTCAAAGTGCCAGGATGCACCTAAGTATATTGGAATATCAAAATAATTTTTCTTTTCCCTTTGTTACTTTCTCTGCCAGGCTATCTGGTATACCCTGAACAGTATATGAATCAACATATCAAGAACAAGAAACAAGAAACAAAACCAATCAAAAACCCCACAAGCAAAAAACCAAAACAACAACAAAAAAGACAAAAAAATGCCAAAGAGCATGAGCTCACTTCTTCTGGATTTTGTTTACCTAACTTCTCAGCTTCTAGATCTATAATTTCATTAGGGTCTGAACTGTATAATTAAAAATAAAGACATTCCTTAGAAAGCTTACATATTCACCCTAAACTCCATCTACTGCCAATGTAGACAGATAGCTTACATCTGTACTGTTAAATAAAACAGTGCCAGGAGGCAATGTCAGCATTGGACTGCTGATCATCCATACTGCTTAACTTTTTGCATGCTCCCTGGCATATTTTGAGCCATTCCAATTAGCTCTTTCCAAGACATTGCCTGGGCATGATTTGGGTGTTAACATATGCTAGGGATCATTTGCCATGGACAGTAGGGAGAATAATGCACCATCTGTCTTTCTCTGCCCTACAAGGTCCTCCAACATTAGCCCAGTTGGCTTTGCATCTTGAAATACTCATTACATCATTTCACCCCACACACCAGGGTTGGCTATACAAGCTATTCAGTTTATTACAGTGAAAACATCCTCATAATGAACTGTAGCACATCTCTTCAGTTTATTTACTTACTTTGAACTGAGCCTCCTCCTTCACACACAGGTGCACCCAGATACACACACAGAATAGACAGAGATAGGATATGGGCCCAGAAGAAGCCTTGGGCCAAACACTGTACAGTGTGAATTTAGCAAGCCTGTGCCAGCTGTCCTCAGGGTCAGACAGTGGTCTCTCCTTGATTTTATTTAGCAATATGACATAACAACCCCAAGGGTTATTTGGCCAATATAAGTTCTCACTCCACATCTGTTGATGTCTATTATTCTGTTTTCACAGGGTTTATGTGGTGACTGTAGACAGACATAGTTAGATAAGACAGATAAACGTTTAGGTATACATAATATATACTTAGGAAATAGCTAACAGTAGTGTTTAGAAGATAAATGAAGACAATTTAACATTAAAAAAAATTGCTAGATTTACATTCATTTACATTCTATTTTGTGCTTATAGATAGATTTTACCCACTATTAACTGCCACCACCAAACTTTAGCTCTTACATGTCATCAGTGCCTATTCAAAGCAGTCAGTGCTTAACTATTGTATTGTACATTGGCTGTGAGTATGCAATATTTTGGATCTGTTGCTGCTTGATGGATGTAGTTCTTCATGATCTCTGTCACCAGGACTAAAAATTTGTCAGCATGTAGCAGCACTACAGAAACAGACATCTCTATCCTACCCTTTCTAATTTTCATATCTAATCCTTTTATAAAATGACTGAGTTTCTAGGCAATTGACAGTCCCTGGCACCCATCTCCAGACTGCATGCCTCAGAGATGCTACTTGCCCTTATCCTGTTGCTCAGTTCTTTTATTTGGTGATTTTTTGCTGATTTTTTGTTAGAGAGGAGGAAAGTCCTTTCACTTCCTTTCTTAAAGCAATAGCAGGCTTACGCCTTCTTTTAAGGTTGTATTTTTTCAGTGACCATACATTGTCCATCAGAGAATTTTCATGGTTTTGAAGCTCTTCTTTCAAATTGTGACCATGTTTTCAAGGCATTTGAAGTTACTAGTTAAAACTGTACATCATAACACACCCCTGGTACCAAGCTCTGTTTTGCAAAAGTGGTTCTCATAACAAACTGATAATAAACATAGCAAGCCAGACCTGGCTCCTTGCACAAATACCATAGAGTGCATTTAGCATAAAGCCTGTTTCTAGCAAGAGCAGAACTGTTTTTTACTGGACCATTGAGTGCAAAACTGCAGCTTATACTGCATACTACTTAGATGCTACTTTGGCATGCTTGTGTTTGGGTTCAAAACAAATTACTATTAAAGTCTGCTGAGTGCAATGCTACCTTTAGGGGTGCAACAGGCTTTGTCTTTTGTTACAGAAAACAAAAACCTCAGTGTGGTAAAAATGTTTTCAGGCACATTAGTTACATGGGATATTAAGGCAAGTCCAAGAACAACAAAAATACATCAGTTAAAAACATGGAAATCAACCTATTTAACCATTCAAACAACCACTTTTTTTTTCCCTGCAGCTTTCTTGATTCACCACTAACACCAAGCATCCTAAAATCTACCTTTCACTTGGTGTTTTGTATTACAAAGCTAATCATCTTTTATTTATAATATTTCAGTCAACACGGGGAAATGCATAATAACCTGCATTAATGCAGTATTTTTAAACCTTTCACTTTTACTTACTTGCAGTATTGTTTTCTTATTATTCATCTTCATATATAGCACTGGAGAATTTAGACAAAAAACCTAAAAGTCCTACATTTTCAGATACCTATTTTTTTCCAAAAACCTGTGTCAAGTGTGAAGGAATATTACTTGTTTCTTTTCATACATTTTTAGAATGCTCCACTTGAAAGAACATAAATGATCCAGAGAACTGAATTAATTAACAAGCTTTTAGCTTCACTGCTTATCACACACTTTATTTTAGAAGGAAAGAAGTAACAAGGACCTATTAAGATACAATGTAGGTGTGGTGGGTTGACCTTGGCTGGCTGCTGAATACCCTACCTGCTGCTCTCTCACTCCTGCTCCTCCAGAGGATGGGAGGAAAATAGTAAGATGGAAAAGCTCATGGGTTGAGATAAACATGGAGATCACATACCACTTACTTCTACTGGCAAAACAGACTGGATTTGAAGAAAATTAGTTCAATTTATTGCCAGTTAAAGCAGATGTGGATAGTAAACCAAAATTAAAAAACCTCTCTATCATCCCTTTTCCCAGGGTCAACTCTCATTCATTCCCAACTCTTCTACCTCCCCCATAAAATGCCATAGATGATTTGGAGAATGGTTTCTCTCTGCTGTTCCTTCCTCCTTACATTTTTTCTGTACTCCATCTTGGGTCCTTCATGAGCTGCAATTTCTTCAGTGTATATCTACCTTCTCCATCATGGGATCCTCCACTGGATGCAGTGCATCTATCTGCTCCACTGTAGTGTTCTCCACAGACTGCAAGGCAATCTTTGCCCTGACACCTAGAGCACCTCCTCACACTCATTCTTCTTTGACCATCATGTTTGTGGGTATACATTTCACATGTTTTTTCCTCATTCCTCACTGATTGTGCAGCACTTTTACCTTTCTTAAATATGTTATCACAGAGGCATCAGCAGCTTGTCTGATGGGCTCATCTTTGTTCTGTGGTGGGAACCACCTGTGTCCAACACAGGGAAGCCCCTGACCACCTATTACAGAGGTCACTGTACATGTACACTGTACACTACCAATACATGGATATGGATACCCAGTACAGTATGAGTAAAAAAAGTCAGAAATTGTTGGCTTTCATAATATCTAGAGAATAAGTATAGCAAAGAACTCATATGTGTGATGAATTTCTGTAAGAAGTGAGATATACATTGGTGTTGGAAACCTGATGTATATGGTGCCATATTTCTAGGTTTATTAATTAATGAAGTCCTAAGGTAACACAGACCTTTCCTGGCACAGTTTCTACAAGCTTAAGGTCCAGTCCTCTCCCCTCTAGGCTATGTAACTGCTGTGAAGAGAAGAAAAATAAAACCCTGTCATGGTTGTGTTCTAGTCAGCAGCTAAGCACCATGTGGTCTCTCCCTTATTCCCCCTGACCAAAGGATGGGGGAGAGAATCAGAAAAGGTGAGAAAACTCATGAGTTGAGATAAAGACAGTTTCATAAGTAAAGCAAAAGCTGTGCACACAAGCAAAGCAAGACAAGGAATTTGTTCCCCACTTCCCATGAGCAGGCATTTGTCCAGCCATCTCCAGGAAGGCAAGGCTCCATCATACTAATGGTGACTTGGGAAGGCAACTGCCATCACTCCAAATGCTCAACCTTTCCTTCCTCTTCCCCCATCCCCTTATATGCTAAGCATGACATCATAAGGCATGGAATGGGTTAGTTGGGGTCAGCTGTTCCAGCTATGTCCCCTCCCAACTTCTTGTGCACCCCCAGCCTACTTCCTGGTGAGGTGGTATGTCCCAGCAGAAAAGACCTTGACTCTGTGTAAGCAATGCTCAGCAGTAACTAAAAAAAATCCCTGTACTATTAACACTATTTTCAGCACAGATTCAAAGCGCAGCCTCATACTTGCTACTGTGAAGAAAATTAACTCTATCCCAGCCAAAATCAGCACAATCATGTTTTGCACAGGAAGAAAAGTTCTATGTAACTCTACCAAATTTTGTGGGAATGTAATTTTCAAGAAATATTCAAGAAATATGGCTATCTGTTACACTCATGTAACATATTTTAGGGAACATGTTACATTTTCTTACTAAGTTGTGAAAAACATATTTGGAGATGATTCTTTGTTTCTTGTAGAACTGATTCTTATCACATCCTCCTATAAATAATGATTATACTTGAGAAAATAACTTCTCTCCCTTGTTTGTTTTTTCTTTTCACTGATATTAAAGACTGCACAGATGAAACTGTTATGAGATGTAGTTAGTAGCATTGGACTTTATCTGATGTACTGATGTTTTGTATCCCTTTTTCCCTCTTTGCCCTTTAGTTATTTTCCTGTGTTTTCAGCATATTCCCATTTGCTGAATATTATTGTTTCACACATATTCAAATAAATATAATGCCTACAAATGATAGATAAAAACTTAATTTTGATTCACCAATTAAATTGTAGTAAACATTCTAAAATGGTAAATTGTTTTCCCACTAAATTACTCGACAAAATATTTTACTTTGAGTTGAAATAAATCCAATAGAGCCTCAGAAAGCAAATATAACAAACATCTTTAATGCCTACCAAAATGCAAAACCTTCCTGCCTACAGTGATTTAAATCAAGAGGTACAAAACTTTTTCCTATTTTTTTTTCCCACACTAGCTTGGAGGATTCAATAGAAATGCATTTGAGGATGCTTTGTTATCCCTGTAGTGGTGGCTTTTGTATATCCATGATGACTGAAGTATAACGTAAGGCTAAGTGATAACAATGATGTTTCCAATTCTACATTCTGTGGCCATGTCTGTATGGATTCCCGTCAACATATTGGCTCTCCCCGCTCATGGTGTGGACTGTCTGGATAAAATCCAGTCTTATAAATCCCATCTTAGATCCAGAAAGCAGTATTAGCATATCTTAGCCCAGTAAGAATCAAGACCTTTTTTGTAGATATCAATCCCATTGTCTCATTGTCCAGGCTGCCCTCAGAGAAAGAAATTCCTTTGGACAAATTATATCTAATGAAGAAAAAGACCATTTTATCCAACACTACCTTGGCAAGACAGCTTTGGCAGAGAGAGAAGGGGTTGGTGGTCATGGGTGCAACATGACTAGACAGCTTTTATAGGAGATGAAGATACAGCAAGGAAGAGGAAAGGGCGGGATGCTGACAACATTCCAGGAACCCTGATTTTAGACAAAGCTGAGTTTATTTGAACCTAAGAGACATCTGATTCTTAGAGTTCACTGAAACTTTCTGAGTTTTTCCAAAGCATATTTTCTTCAAGGTATACCCTGAAAACACTTCCAAAATACCAAACTTCAATATCAGAGATAAATGAACTTATGCAAAATTTCTCCAACGCTTGCACAGGGAGAAACCTGACAATACTAATACTTAAGTTAATGAAAAGTAGTATTTTAGTGGAAGAAAAGGAAGACAAGAGTGGAATATATTCAAAGAACATCACATATTACAGTTTGCAAAGGAAAATGTATTGCTATCTGTTGACTGTAAATCCATTTACATCACCTGATCCCATTAAGGATCATATGACATATTACTTATGATTACGCTAAAGTAAAATCATACAATACTGGCAATTTATAGCTTAATTCCATGGTTAACAACTAGAAACACAAAATAATATGTTTTCCCCTTTGTGTACATACTGCAAAAATTAGAAAAAGGTGTCCATGGCTTAGTATTTTATTTCACTGAGTTGCCTACTGTCATTTGTTCATTGTTTTAGTCAAGCTAGTTTAATCACTCATTGGTTAAGATTTTTTTTTCTTTTTTTTTTAATTTTTCTTGGTTTTTTCATAGAGATGTACAACAATGAACAGTCCAGTCTTACTGGTAGTCACTGAAAGATTTGAAATCTCTGAAACCAATGCTTTGTCTTATGAAGCATAACAGATCCTTCTACTAGGTCAGTGATTAAAAATAATTTAATAATGTCCCTGCTCCTAAGACTTCATTTATTTATCAACTGCCTTTTCCCAGAATGATTTCTTCAACTTGAAGGTCCATTACATAGAGAAGTGATATTCCATTTCTTTATTTGATAGCACTGTATATGTAGTCCTGTATATCTCAAATTCTCCATTAAGAATTCATGCTATAGAGGAATTCAACCATACCATGCTTCACAACAAATATTAAAAAAAAACACTTGCACAACTTACTCTGACTAATGAGGAACAGTCATTGTAATTATTTTTGTGAGATGAGCAGAGCAACCTCAGAACGGCTTCAATTCTACCCATTGAAATATATTTTTAAAGTTGCTAAAGAAAATTTTATAGATCAGCATTTGGTAATGATGAAACTTGTCACACAGTAACAGGTTCTTAAGATGTGCCTATGCTCTTAAGTACTTCTAAAGTCTTTATTTAGTCAGATTACATATAGGTGTCTGTCAGGAAGAAGACAATGAATTTTTAATAGTCAAGTAAAAAGATACATTGAATTTTCTATTTTTGAATATTCATCTAACGAGGTTACTGAAAGCTGGCAATTTCTTTCAGCACCCAACTGGTATTAATAATTCAAACAATTATTTTCCTGTCAAGAGAATAAAAGAAACAGGTCACCTTTGATTCCATGGTGAAAATGAGACTTGTCACTCAACACTAGAAAAGAAGTTAAGCATTGCAATCTTCAACATCTGGAGATCACTATTTGTTTGTTTGTTTATTTATTTAAGAAGAGTAAAAGTACATTTCTTGCCTAATAAAATAAGCATAGGTTTTCATTCAAGATCATGTTACCATAATAAAAATATATGTTTTCACTGGAAACACCATTTAAACTTCAGTTTGACAAAGATTTATCCATGTGCTGTATATTTTTTTCTGGGTGTGTTTTGTTCTTGCCTCTTGTTAGGTCATTCACAATTAATAAGGGAGAAATCATTTTATAGTAGAATATTCTCCAATCTTTCTATGATCACTACTGCAAATATTTTACTCCCACTGTGAGCAGAATTAAATGTCTGCCCATATAGGCAGAACATACAGATATCAAAATCTCTGAAATGAGATATGAGGCTAATTCTGTTATCTCCAGAAATTTGAATAAAATCAATGTAAATGAAGTTTCTCTGCTTTGCCCAAATATCAGAGAAAGCAGAATTGGCTTGATTATTCCGAATCACTTTTCAACCTGTGAAAGATATTTTAAAGGAAAGCTCCATTTAACACTTCAATACAGGATACTGTAATAAGATATATCTCAATTAAATCTCTCATTTACCAGAATAGAAATTGACGTTGTAGTAAATTTACTTCTAGAACTTTTTAAGTAGAGATAAACAGTTTGTTGCTAGGGTCAGCGATTTGAATGGAAGACTAAAAAGAGATAAGAAAGATAATTTATTAATTCGTGAGTGATTTGGAAGTTGAATTTAGTCAAAAGTTTTATGTTCCTGAGTCTCAATATCTGAATCTGTGAAATATGTTTAAAGATATCACAAAAATATTGAGAGGTGTAATAATTAGCTGTAATGCATTTTGGAGTATCAGAACAACCTATTAACTTTACCATAATAATTTGCTGGAGTTCCAATGGGACATTAAACATGACCCATATTTTCAAAAAACAACTTATTTGACCCTGGGAATAGAGTACAGGTTTGCAAGATGGAAAATGTAATTCTCTTCCATATCCTTTGTTGATATGTTAAATCACATTATTTTTAATTATTATTATTATTTAGCTTCTGCTCCTTCTGTAAAATGCAAGAAAGTTCCCTAGTACAATGTTCTTTCTACTGACACAGACAGGCAGTATACTTTAGTGTTTTCCATGGAAACGCTTCTTGAATCAGATTTTTAAAAAGCTAATTTCTGCTCGTATTTCCATGGTTTGTCCTAATGCCTCCAGGATATAGCTGATCATCTGCTTTCTCTGTGTAGATCTGTGTGCATATGGTAGTATGTTGTTCGGTCCTGGTAATGTGCAATTTCTGAAGTTCTGTTTAGTAGTGATTTATGGGTTCTTTAGTAGCAAGTTACAGGTTAGATAAGTGGAGATTGAGATAGATAGATAGATAGATAGATAGATAGATAGATAGATAGATAGATAGATTGCAAACTCGGTGAATGAACAGTCCCCAGAGGGTTGTGATCAGTGCCTCCAAGTCCAGTTGAAGGCAAACCACTAGAGTGTGCTCCAAGGGTCAATGCTTGACTAATACTCTTTAACATCTTCTTAACAGGCAGAGGGTACATTCTACAAGTTGACAAATGTTGCAAAACTGGGAGAGGAAGCTGATAGACTAGAGGGTTGTGCTGCCATCCATAGGAAACTGTTCAGCCTGAAGAAAAGGCTCAGAAGGACATTGTGCACAAATACCTAATGTGAGGGAATAAAAATGAGGAAGGTTCTTCTTAGTAATGTCCAATGACAGGAAAAGAGTCAATAGAGACACACAGACAGAAAGTTTGAAATTCTATCTGAAAAAGTTATGTGGTTTTTTTTTACTGTTAGGGGGGTGAAACACTAGTGTTGGCTGTCTAGAGAGGCTGTGGAATCTCCTTCGGCCAGTCTGCGCTAGTTGACCCAGCTTGAGTAGAAGGATTGGACTAGTTGATCTCAACAGGCCTTTGCCAACAAAATTGATTCCTTGACTTCATGAATTTCGTACTGTAATCACACTAAAGTGTCTACACTGCTGGACAATACCAGACTGAAATGCTGCAATGTAAAAGTACCATATTTCATATATTATGCTAACCTTGCAGAAGATTCCTGCCCACAGCTTGTTACTGAAAAATAGATATAAATATTAGTGGTACTTTAAATAGATTGCTTCTCACCACATGCACTTCAGTCGGCTTATTTTAATAACTAAAATGTATAAATTATCCCTTTGTGAAGCTAAGACCTAAATATGTCCACTGAGATGATTCTGTACTATGACAAAAGATAATCTTCCTAGCTGTGACCATGGTGCCAATCAATTTTAAGGTTGCTACAGTACAGCCTTTTATAAAAAGGAATCAGAGAAGACCTTGGTATATAGCGAGAAATTACTTGTAGCATCAAACTAATATAATTATGTAAAAGGTTTTAATATGTTTGAAATTCAACAGAGGAAAATTAAACAGGATAGATGTCAGCTATATTGAACAATTTTTCAGCTTTTCTCTATATGAAACTGAAGTATTTTTCCTGCTTGTGGGTTTTGGTCTTTTTTCCCCATTTTTGCACATTGTTCATGAATTTCATTTTTAGATATATTTACACTATGCCTTTATCAGTGCATCCTTCCATATTTTCTCAAATAGGAGATAAATATATTAAATGATAAAGAAGTATCAGTTAAAAAAAAAAACAAACAACAAACCAAAAAAACCAACAACCTACCAAAACCAGAAACACAAACAAATAAACAAAAATCCCCCTGGAAAATATATACCAAATATTTACTTCAGACCTGTAGGCACAAGTTTGTATCTCTAAGTCAGCCTTGTCTGCAAAGCAATTCTGAGCACATTCTGTTCAAAAGCTTTACATATCTCCATTGCCAAAGGGATTCATCTGGAATCCATATGATTTACAATTTTTACTAATGGTCTGGATGATACCAAGTATAATCTTGAGATTATGTTTATTATATTTACTTACAAGCAAATCTATTTGATACTGTTGAAAAAATTGGAAAAAAGTTTAGAATTTTGATACAAAGATACTCTCTTTGGAGCAGAAGAAATACATTTAAAAGTAAGAGGTAACTACAAAAAGGAAGCAGCAATGATTGGATACATAGATACACAATTGGGAAGAGTTGGTTATAAAACAGTTTAGCAGAAATCCATCAAGTATGTAGAGGATCACAAGATGATTCAACAACCTTGTGAGAAAAGAAAGCTCCATTGTTGGTTATATAAATAAGCATATAGTAGCCAAAGAACATGATGTACATGTTTGATCAAAATACTTTAAAGAAGAACTCAACTGGAGTGCTGTAATCAGTCTGAACAATCTGGGAAAGTATCAGTAGAAAGAATTGCTAATGGCAAGCAAGGTAGAGAACACAATTGCCTTTAAAAAACCCAAATCAAAACACAAAACCCACAAAAATCCCCACAAAGCAACACAAAGACAACCAAACCACCAAAAAAACCCCAACATTCCAGGGGTTGTTTAGTCAAAGGAAGAGGTAATAAACACATTCCATGATAGAACTCTCTAGCTGTTCACCGAAGTGTTAGGTTGCTCAAGGAGACTGTAGTGGCTCCATCATTCAAGACAAAGAAGAATGGTTCAAACAATGTTATAATAGATCCTGATTTAGTCAGAAAGATGAAACAGATGAATATTTTAGTCTCAACATTATACAGGCGAAAAAGAAGCATAATAATGAAATATAAGCTATCATCAGTCCAGGAAATACAGCACCAGGACAAAGGGCAATGGGCACTAAGTGGAATGCGGGAGGTTCTGTCTGAACATGAGGAAAAAGCTTTACTCTTATGGTAACAGAGCACTGGAATGGATTTCCCAGAGAGGTTGTGGAGTCATCTTCTTTGGAGATATTTAAAATGCACCTGGACACGTTCCTGTGCAACCTACTATAGGTGGTCCTGCTTTAGCATGGGGGATATACTAGATAATGTCCACAGGTCCATTCCAACTACCATTCTGTGAATCTGTGAATCATCCTTGAGTAGAAGACTGCAGTCCTCTTAGACTGACATTGAATTTGCTGTAGGATAGAATAGCATATATTTCAGTGATATCTTGACTTGAAGGTATTGTTTGGGGGTTGGACTTGATGATCTCTTGAGGTCCCTTCCAACCCCTAGAATTCTGTGATTCCAGGGAAAAGCACGGATCCTAGATCTTAGAACTTAGTCCAGGGAGTCTGTTTTTCTCTTTCAATGACTGCAAACATACCTGTCTTCTAACTTGTTCTTGACAGGTTTACTTGATTCTGAAATGCTGACAGCACTATTTTCCCACCAAATCCTGAAAAGAATAACAAGTATTAAAAACATAGTAGAATATATAGGTATTTCCATACACATCATATTAGTAAAAGACAACAATGTGTAGTTCAGATGAGCAAGAGACCTATACATTCAGAAGACATGTGTTAATCAACTAAGAGCTTGCATACAACTTGTATAAAGCAGAGTTTTCACCGCTCTAATTCAGAGATTTTTACTGTGATTGCTAGTATAATCCTTACTAAGGATTATTCAAAGTTAATATATTAAAAATACAGGTGATTAAGGACATCAAAAAGAGTGAATAAATTGCTGTCAACATAAATATAACTTGATGCCCAAACAGAGACCAGTGACCAGCGACCAGCAGCATTCCTCAGGGACTTGCACTTTTTAACATCTTTGTTGGTGGCATGGACAGTGGCATCAAGTGCACTCTCAGTAGGTTTGCTGATGACAAGTTGTTTCATGCAGACAGGTTAGAGGGAAGGGATGCCATTCAGAGGGACCTTGACAGGTTTGAGAGATGGTCCTGTGTGAACCACATGAAGTTCAACAAGGCTAAGCGCAAGGTCCTGCACATGGGTCTGCACAATCCCAAGAACAATTGGAGTCTGGGCAGAGAATAGATTGAGAGAAGCTCTGAGGAGGACTTGGGGACTTGAGTAGGTTGACTGATATAAAGTTCAACACGAGCCAGCAATGCATGCTTGCAGAAAGCCAACAGTATCCTGGGTTATATCAAACCCAACATGACCAGGATGTCAAGGGAGGTGATTCTGCCCCTTTACTTTGCTCTGGTGAGACCCCATATGGAATATTGCGTGCATCTCTGGGTTCCCCAGTACAAGAAAGACATTGACCTATTGGACTGAGTCCAGAGGAGGCCAGAAATATGTGAAGACAGTCTGAGAAAGTTGGGTTTTTTTCAGTCTGAAAAAGTGAAGGCTCTTTGGAGACCTTATTGCAGCCTTCCAGTACCTGAAAGGGGACCTACAAGAAAGCTGGAGAGAGACAGTTTACAAGCACATGTAGTGGCAGGATAAGGGGTAATGTGTTTAAAAAGTTAGTATGGTAATGAAGCATTTGCAGAAATAGATAAAAAAATGGGGGTTTTTATGATTTTGGAAAACAAAAGCAAAAAAATAGTAAGAGATGGATGTTATTAGAGTCTGGGTGAACTATGGGATCGTAACAAGAATAATTGTAACATAAGCTTACTGTTTTCATGATTGTGCTTAGACTGAAAAGGAATATCACAAATTGCAGCCTTTAAAAAAGACCTTGAAAATTCTTATTTGATGAATATTATTTGTTCTGGTTCCTTAAAGCGGCACTGAAGAATAAACTGATCTGAGAATCAAGGTCGAAGAAATAATAATTTTTAATATCTTTAGTGATGAGTAGCCCTTGCAGCTCTTTTCCCATTTCAACATTCATACAAGGGTCATGGAAAACGTAACTCACTAGACTGCTGAGTTATAAGTGGCTGTTGTACATAGGTCTATAGTGGAAGTATAATCATGAATGATGTAAAGCAATGCCACTGAAGATTGCTGCAATGCTAACTGATAGTATTCTATTTTATTCAAGGCTTAGGGATCACTAAAACACCATGTTTTTCTCTTGAATGCATATTAAAAGCAAAAGAGTAATTGGCAACTTGTGTCAGTCAATTCATTTTAAAATATCATGGCCCGATTTTCTTCCTTCACTCCCACCTCCTCAGCTGTACCTTTCTGCTTCCTGAAATTCTTAGTGAGAAAAAGCATAGACAGAAAGGTCTGTGAATGTAATCTGTAGTAGGAGCATATCTCTTGTGGTACCTTGGCATGCCATTTACCATCTGCCACAGCTGTGAATCTCAAGGCAAGATTTATTCCTATGGACCAGGCACCTTGTGCAGTAGAATTTAACTTTCCATGGACCTTTCACAGACAGGTACTTTACCTCTCATATAAACATCTTCATATCTTGGCCTCCTCTTCCCACTGGGGAAGAATTTAGACTCACTGCCCTGCCTGTGTTGCAAACTTATTCACTTAGTGTATCTTTGAGTTGGCTGTGGCTTATTTAACATATCTTCTTCTTCCCCTTCTGCTTTCCCAGTGCACTTGCAGAAAAGATGGCACATTGCTAACAGCAGGGGTGGCAACCATCTCTCTGGATGTCACTGATGATCAGTGCTGTGCAAATAACCCTACGACAACTTTTTGCCAGCACAGTGTTTGGGATTCAACTGTATTGTATTGCTAGGTACTTAGTAAAATATATGCCTTTCTAGCCTTGTAAGCAGCATGCCATAATGGAAAAGTTCTCTAATTGGGAAGGGGAGTGTGGTGTGATGTGTGGAATAGACGACGTGGACGCAAGGGATAAAAGCTTACTTTCAATGCATACAATGCAATTACTTTGTCTCTGTAGACATAGGCATTATATAATATTCTCCTCCTCTCTATTATGATAGACTTCCTTTCTTTTACTTACCACTTTGCATTAACAGAATGAATTCGTATTTCATGCTTAACAGTATTATAGTCTTTATACGTAGCACCACGTCTAGGGCTTTCTGCCTCAAGACTTGCTTAAATAAGTAATTTCTTTTTAATATTATGAAGAAAATTTATTCAATGCAAATAATGTAAATATATTTTTCAGCTACTAGCTTCCCTCAGCAAGTAATAGAAAACATCTAACAATGTCATCTGGGAAATTAGTACATCTGGAAAAACTGTAGAGTGAACTGATATATGCTTCTTACACTAACATGCATAGAAGATATCTCTCCCTGTATGGAACCATAATGGATAGTTTCCACTGCAGTATTTGTTCCTATCACAAAACACAGCAGAAGCCCGTCTTGCTTTGAAGTTTTGGTACGTAGGGGAAAAAAAGGTTTTTGTTTTGTTTTGGGGTTTTTTGTTAAAATAAAAATCTAAATAATATTCCTTTTATCACTTTCCCTAATTTAAGGAAAAATATTTACAATCATGGTTAATTTACTTTGATGTTAACTAGATCAAATTTGATTTTCTATACCTAACACAATCCCATATACAGGACCTTCAGTTTATTAACCTATTTCTATAATTCTACATCCATATACTATTATATTCTAAAGAAAATAAATTCCACCAATTCTTAAATGCTGAGTTAAATTTTTTTGACCAGTATAATGCATGCACTTTCTCTTTTGGTGTGCAAAAGAACAGCAAATAAAGAACTTAGAGTTGAAAAATAATCCACCCCTAGAATAAACCAGTAAGACATATAATTAATGAATTAATATTTTTACAAATACAAGTCTTTGAGAATAGAGAAAAACTGTAAAGGCATTCAATTTTGTGTCTGTGTGTGCTTAAATTTAAACTATGCCTCTAAAACTAATGGTTGTGGTAAAAGGTGTGCTTTCTTATGTGTTTTCAACATTAACGTAGAATTTTGCAAGTATGCTCAGCATTCTATGTAATAAAAAGATGTGCTACTCAGCTCATTTGGATGAATGCTGTTAAGCTATTTACACTGAGTCCTTCTTAAGCACTCCTTGACAGAGTGACAAAAATTCAGGATAGATCTAAGTGGTTGCAATTCCAATGACTTGACTTGCACCTGAGATGAATTTTATTTATTGTCTCATGCATGGGCTGAATGAATGACTTCATCACATCAAATAAAAGCATTTTACTTACATAAACCTCTTTCTGTGAACACTTGAAATTCTGTGTATTGCTCACTAAAGCTGGTTTTGTGGACAGACTTGCACAGGCATAAAGAACTTTTTTTTTTTTAAAAGCCAGGAAGTCAAAATCAAACTTTATATCACACCTTTAAAAGCATTCTCTGTAGTTTTGGGGATGTGAAGCTCACAAAGCTTTGTGATGAACACTTACCGTGGTCTGCGAGGCAACATCAGCAATGTAACACTTTCTCACCCCGTGAAATTTATGTATTATTTTGGTGGAATTGTCAGATAATTACCTATTAGTTTCTTAGCCTCTATAGAAATGTATGGGTCCCTTCATTGTTAAATTGTAGAACCTTAACATGAGCAACATATTTTTTTTCTTCCTGTAAGATCCTCAACTTAATGAAATGTACAAAAAAGCTTTAAATAGAACAGAAAGTAGAAAGGTGCTATATATTACTTTTTCATTTTAATATTTCATAATACCTTGTCTAGTATGTTTCAAACAGAAAAGTGAACAAAAACAACCAGCTACCACAGGTCTCAAAAATGTGGAGAAGCTGCAGGCTTTAATTGTTTCTGTGCCATGATGTGAAAGTACTTCTAATGTTAATGAAGATAGGTTATCTGTAAGTGTTATGGAAGAGTTGTTTAGGACTTGGTCAGTCTTGATGTGAAATAGAGATCATCATGAGTCATTTTATTTTCCTCAGGGTCCTTTGAAATCTATATAAAGTGAACAATTCCAAGTTCACAGTCAGTGGGAAAATGTCTGCTTATTTCATTTTTCCCCATTAAGAAAAAATATAAGGACTAGGTAAACCTTTCTGTTTCACCTTTCTATGACCAGCTACATGGTTTGATTGCCTAATCACTATGAAAAATTACCTGTATTTCTGCTAGTAGCAGTACACAAGTTCTAAATTAATCCAGAAACAAAACATTTGCCTACTATTGCATGTCTCCGAGTAACTTCTCAATTAGCTCACAACACTGATGTGCAGTATGGGTGTCATCAGAATATCTCCAGAGTCAACTCTCAAAAGACTTGAATTTCAGCATCTTGCAGGGAGCAAAAGAACTTAATTGTCAATGAAACTACAATGACATAAAGATAATTAGTTTATTTGATGGAACTGCTTGTTTACAGTTTCATAGTTTTGGGGTCCATTTTTTACTTAATTATTTGTGCAACAATTTTTTATTGGAACTTGAGATGGATCAGACCTATTCAGCAAATTATTGACAAATATTATTAACCTAATACATTTTTCTCTCACTCTCTGCTGGTACTGAAAGTCTATCTTTCATCTGTGACTAGCCCTTGCATTAAGATCATAATTTTTCTCCAGTATCTTCATTGTGGTTTATTTAATCATTTTAGGGTACTTTTGTTAATTGATAATCATGCTTCCAGGGTTTTTGGTGGCACAGTCACAGCTCCAAAAATTACTCTCATTTGGAAGCACTGATAAAAGGTCTGCAAGGCTAGCATTGATGTAGTATTTAATTCAATAACTCCAGGATTAGAATAGCCTGGATAGCTCAGTGGTTTAAGCAGTGTCCTTAGTCCCACAATGTTCTCTCAGCAGAAAGAGAAGACACTGTTGAAGAATATACCACTTCGCAAATTGCTTGCTTAGAGAATGTAGAGATATGTGTGGAAAAAAAAACCCAAAACAATAAAAATGTCAGAAAAACTCAAAACCCAAATTAAGTTGTGTTATCTGATTTAAGTACAGTTTATTCAGACCTAGGAAGCTCTAGTTTGTTATTAACTTGACACTTGTGTTTGAGAATGCAGCTGATTTGAGAATGAACTGATGCAATCATGGTTTTCAGAATTGCAAGTAAATTCCTGAAGTTAATAATTTAAGTCTTCAACATATTTAGCTCCTTTTTTTTCATGTGGAATTTCCATGGAATAATCCCAAATATGTGCATTATCTATGCAGACAGAAACTCTTTGGAGCATGCCCAGTGAATCAGAAATCTTTATAGAATGATCTGTTTATGCAAAATATTTAATGAATTTTGAATAAAAATCATATGTTAATGTTATGCTTCCCAACATCAGATTTGCTACTTGTGTGCTGTGTAGTACCTATACACAGTCTTTTTCTTGAAACTATTTAAGTTTCTTAGGCCATCCTACTCCAAAATTCCAGAGCATGCTTTTAAAAGCGTGTCACCAAGCACCTTCAAATGCTCAAATCTTCACAGCTCTATTTATGATACTGGACTTGACTGTGATGAAAATATGAAGCCTGGAAGAATGGAAACTCTGTGGTCCTTGATACTGGGGCTGAAAGAAATTCATATTTTCAGTTGACTCCTGCACTAAAAAGCTTAACCTGGTGGTAGAAAAAAATAAAGTATGTGAGAAAGGAGATTAGATGTGTGAAGGAAAGGAGAACAGACAGTTAATATGGGGGAAGAAGAAAGGGGATCAGACAAGAAAACAAATAATTTCACTTCAGATTGAAAAATAAGCCCAAATATTTATATAAAGCCCCAAACATATCACTTTTCACGCAATGGATTTAAGTATTCTCTTCAGCAGTTCCAAAACAGATACTTTTTCAAGTACTAAAGGACAGCAGCAAAAATTATTTCAGCTCCTGAGGCACTGTCTTCTTAAGATTATCATGAGTTAAGAAAATATTTCTAATATAAGTGTAAAGAAGATGGTTTGATTAAAATCAAGAACTGATGTACAATATCAAATTATAACTCACTTTAATTTGAGATTCTAAGTACAAGAGAAGTGACAAAAAATTAAGCTTTTTTTCAGATACTTTACCTGTATTTGTCTATTTACACAAGAAGATCACAACATGTCCCAAATGCAACTTATTTTTATAGTTTACCTGTCAAATCGAAAAATATTTTAAATATAATAAGCATTGTTGACTGGCTTTTAATAAATTGATAAATTGTTATTGTGTTTTCAGAAGTGAATGCCTGTGAGAGAACATAAAAATTGCTGAGTATTCAGAAATATGAAGAATATTTGGGTAAGAGGGGAATCATAGTGCCTGACAAATGCTTGCTTTTTAATGCTGGCTCCTTTTTGCCTTTATCTTTTTAGCTTAATTTTGTTGATTTCATAAAGAGTTCCAATGAAAGTCCAATGCACAGAATTCCATAAGAAAACCTTTCTTCTTCATCTTTTCTAACATTAAGAAGCCTTAAGCTTATTTCCAGATCTGCAACTGTCAGATAACCTTGAGAAAACTACTTGTATTTTTTTTTTGCTTCTGTTTTCTTCCCTTAGTAAACCAGAGCAAATTACAATAACCTTTTAGTACTTTATATAGAATATTTGTAGTTACAACAGCTGGTTTGTCTTTGTAATCAAGTGCCAGGTATACTCTGTTTTATTAAGTAGTATCTCTCAGTACCTTTAGATTGAGAAGGACAATATGATTTTAATGCAAGATAGATAATATTTACTGCTGACTCCAATAAATAAGACATTACACTGTAATTGACACCTAAATAAAAAATCTGAGTTTCAGATCTCTGAGTACTGTTTGGTTATATGCTACAACAGTGCTTGATACCGTTTCATCTACCTCGTTCAAAATCCTGACCAATTAAAGAAGACATTTGAATGTTTGTTTCACAAAAGTTTATTCATTTGTTTTCTATACAGGACTGGAAAATGAAAGGAGAACCTGAAGGCTTCACTAAAGATAACTATTCCAGTGTATCATTAATTCTCCTCTCTTATGTAAAATTTATGCTTTTCTTTTTTTACAAAAGATTTAGAAATCTTGATGATAAAGAGAAATATTTATGGAAAGAGGTGTCAGAGACCAAGTGAGCCAAGACTCCTGTGATTGCCAGCCATGTCCATAGTGACAATGCAGGTCTGAGACCAGGACAGAAAGCCAAGTCAATGATACCAGAGCAGGGACAGCAAGATGCAATGCTGAGCAGAGGCAAGAAAACTTACGTAAGGACACAGAGCCAGGACCTGATCGAAAATGCAGATACCAGGTAACATAGATATTTAGTAACATTTAATCCAACTGAAGTTACTGAAGCCTATGGGCCATGATGAAATGCACTCATGAGTGCTAAGGGAGCTTGCAGATGTCATTGCAAGGCCATCTTCAATAACGCTTGAACAACTATGTCAATTCAGAGAAGTAGCCAAAGACAGGAACCTGTTTCCAGGCACATGAAGGACAAGATGACCATGAGGAACAGTCAACATGGCTTCACTAAGTGGAAGACATGCTTGACCAACTGAAGAAATTTCTGTGATGAAATGATCCAATTTATAGATAAAGGGAGAGCAATAGATATTGTCTACCTAAACTTTAGTAAGGGTTTTGACACTGTTTACCAGAACATCATCATAGATAAGCTGTCAAAGTATGGTCTGGATGAACAGACAGTGAGTTAGATTAAAAATTGAGTGAACAGTTAGGCCCAGAGTAATCAGACGGTCATTGGTATCGTGCCTAGACAGAGACCACCAACTAGTGGTTTACTTCAGGAGTCAATACTGACCCAGGAGTCAATACAAAACACAGAAGTTTCCATCTGAACGTAAAAAACCATGCTTTTACTTTGAGGTTGACTGTCAGAAGTTTCACAGAGATGTTTTAGAGTGTCCATCCTTGAAGATATTAAAAATCTCTCTGGACATATTCATGGTCAACCTGCTCTGGGTAAATGTATGTGACCAGGGGTGTTTGATGAGAATACCTTCCGAGGTCACTTCCAACCTCAAAACCTTTGTGAGATGTAGCATGTCAGAGCTGACCTGGAGAAGAATAAGACCTTGAAAAGCTTAGCAGTGTGCTCAGAACCCTGATAAAAGAGGTAAAGGTCAAGAATAGCATTTTCAGGCAAAGTTTGAATACCCTTCAGTATGGGAAAATTATGTTAGTAAGGTAGAAAAATAATAAATGTAGGATTACGTAGGATAAAATAAATATTTTTTAATTAACATTTTAAAAATACTGCCTTTCCGTTGCTTTTCTCCCTGTCAATGTTGCCTGCTGCCTTGAGGCAACCTTGTCTTTTTCTGCAAACAGGCTGTGAACCCCCATCTTTGGTCCAAAACAGAGATCACGCCAGTCAGAACAGCCAAAAAAAAATGAAAGAATTATTTTCCTCTTTTTTCATTCACTTCATTTAATTCTTCTCATCTTATATTAATTTTGCATAAATAAAGGCTGGGGTAGAATATAATTGTACTACTCCTTCTGAGTGAAACATAGAAAATCTGGAAAAGCTAAGCACAGACTGTTCTTAAAGTAGACAGTCTAGACAGAAGACAGCAGCTCTCATTGACATTTTTGCTTTCCAGACCCTGCAGCATTATCTTGCAGAAATTCCACATTTCCCTTGAGAGAAGTTTTGTATTGAGACATGGGAGTTCAGCCAGTGAATTCATAGTCAATGAGTTCAGAGGAGTCATCGCCTTGGGTGTTTGAAAGCTTAGACAGCAGCATTGATGTGCTGTTGTTTATCAGAATATGTCATCCATGCTAAGGCTCCCCTAAGCATTTTGGAGCACTCACAAGAGACAATGACCATGTATAAAACCTGATCTATAAGGGATGAAAACAAATACAGAGCAGAACGATGCCATTTAAATTCCACACACTGAAATTCCTTATGTTTCATGGCCATTAGAGGGTCTTTTGGTAATTTAATAGACATAGTGATAGTAGTAAGGACAAGTGGTAAATGCATCAGTTCAATTTCTTTCTCTCATCCAACTTACAGCTTGGACTTTAACATGAGTGACACAAATTCAGCAGTGCTTTCTTTTCTGCAATTCTAGTTCCTTGTAATATATGTATATATATATATATATTTAATGTTTTAACTCAAGATGTGCTTTAAGTCAGTTCCAACATCTGTTGGAAGATGTTTTAAATAAGACTTCCTACTTAATTTGGTGCATCAAAGTCACAAGTAAAAATGAACTGTGAGTGAATATGGTGCTTTCATACCATATATTCCCTGAGGGTGAACTGGAACTAATATTGTGCAGAGGTGAATTGGAATTAATACTCTGAATGCTATTGGACCCTGCTTCTGCAGGGGCAGAATTTAGGAAACAGAAGGTCACTCACTGAGAAACCAGCTATAAGGGGACCCTTTAGCAAAACTTACATTCTCTGTGAATTCTGAAGCAAGCAAATATGATCTTTACAATTATTCTTGCATCAGATTTTTGTAACCGCATATGATCATTTCACAGCTTAATAAAGACTGAGTTATGCCTTCCATGTATTGTGTTAATACCTTTGCTGATGGTTATTCCAATCTCAATCACACTATCTCTGTTTTCACAAGAGAATTCAGATAATGTAATTGGTATTCAGATTTACAAAGAATGAGTTATTATGAGGCTAATAGTATCCAGTATGCAGAAGCACTTCCACTGAAACCAATGCTAAATTTAATGGTGGGATATTCTTAACATAGATGGTAGTAAGCCAGTAATTACAGCATAGCAATTTACATCTAAGACAACTGAGCCATGTTACTGAGCAAAAGCTGCTAACCAACAGTGTAAAAATTTAGATGAGTGTTCTACTTTGTGAATCAGGTTGCTCACCTGATATAATGTAACTTGCTGCTACTTTGTAACATGGTTAACTCTAGCTGTCTCACCACAGAAAATTATTTCCTTAGAATACAAATGTATTCATTGTATTTCAGTCACATTGCATTCTGACATCTTCGCTCAACTAATTTACAAATGGGAAAAACTGTCAGAGCTATGGAAACAGGGAAAACACAAATATGGACCTCTGGCATCTATCATCTACATTTTTCTTTGTTATATATCTGTAATTTTGTGGTACCTCTGCTGTAGTTATAAGGTTTCTGATGGGTTTACTTCTAGAGTTAATAAAAACACAATTTGGATCTCTAAATGCAATGAAGTCATGTGTGACCATTTTTATTAAAAGTGTTCTTCCAAGTGTGGTGAACTTGAGAATCTTTCATTAACATTAGGATGCTTCTAATACTTAGAAGATATGTCTGTAAAGCATTTGCAAGAGACTGTTGTAACAAAAGGAAGAGATACGAACATCTGTAGAGACCTGAAAGGTTAAAGAAAAACCATTTTTCTTAGTCTGAAGAGATATTAAAATGGTATTTATTTGCAGAAGATACAATGTAAAAGTAATAATAGATTCATAAACTTGTACTTTAGGTCTTTGAAGTTAGAATAAATTCATCAGAATAATTAAAACATTAAGATTCACCCTTCAAAAACTTATATATTTAAAAAATGTACTTTGTTAGGTGTTCTATGACATGAAAAAATCGTGACTTCTGTTTCAGTCCAAATATTATATCCATTGAATTGGAATGTTTATGCTAACAGTTCATATAGCTATTTTTAAATGAGTTTGATAGCTCACATACTTTAAAAAAAGAAAAATTGAAGAACTACATCTGAGCCCAAACCGCATTGGCTGACAGAAGCCACAATAAAAAACAGTGAATTTGCAGAGATCTGCAGTTCAACCTGAATTTATAGATTAGAAATTGTAAATAAGTACACAGTATTAAAGTCGAAGTATGATTACATTAGAATTAAAAAAAAAAACAAGTGTACTTCATTTATCATGTTTGCTCAATTATCTCCAGTAATTTGGGCTCAAATCTGAAGATAAAATGCTAAGAGTCTAGGGTGAATGTTTTCATTCAATTTCTAAAGAAAGTTGGAACAAAGTGCAAATTTCTCCTCAGATGAATATTTGGAACTACGTAATGCTAGGAAAAAGTTTCACTACATATGCCTTGTATTTCTGAGAATTTAATTTCTTCTCTCAGAACCAGATGGATAAGGGACTCATTTTTTCTTTTCTTCTTTTTTTAATTTTTAATTTTTTCTTGCTACCCTTCCAACCATAATCCTATCTTTAAAAACAGTATTGAGAGGCTTAAGATTAATGACATAGTAGGTACTGTGAAAATAAAGATCTTGATACACATACCTCCTGTGCTTACCTATGGGAGGACATAATCCTTAATCTACAGCTTCCTAGGAGAATAGACATATGACTACCCAATTTATGCAGCCAAACATTACAAGTCATTTTTCAATCAGTTTAGGGTTAGTGAACAAAATATCTCTAACAAGTTTAGAGGTCATTAGTAATAATGAAAATTAAGAAGATGTCCTGAACGCTGTGTCAATTGCAAGACAAACCTAGGTCCTGAATACATTTATCTATGTCTTTCATTCTTGACACAGATAAGAAGCTCCACAAGTGTCCTGGGCTGCATAAGAAGGAATATTGTCAGCCGGTCGAGGGAGGTGTTCAATAGAGCAGAGACACAAGGGGCAATGGCTATAAATTGGAGCACAGGAAGTTCCGCACCAACATGCGGAAGAACTTTTTCACAGTGAGGGTGACAGAGCCCTGGGACAGGCTGCCCAGGGGGGTGGTGGAGTCTCCTTCTCTGGAGATATCCAAGACTCGTCTGGACGCCTATCTGTGCAATATGAGCTAGGGACCCTGCTTTGGCAGGGGGGTTGGACCTGATGATCTCTCGAGGTCCCTTCCAGCCCCTACGATTCTGTGTTTCTGTGATACTGGAATGAGTCCATTTAAGGTCCATAAGATAGTGAAGAAACTGGAGCACTCCTCCTGGGAGAAGAGTTGAGAATGTTCAGCTTGGAGAAGAGAAAGCTCCGGGGGATTTTGCCAATGAGTATCAATACCTTGCAGCAGGTGTAAAGATGAGGGAGCTAGACTCTTCTCAGTGGTGCCCAGTGACAGGACAATAGGCAGGCACAAGAGGTTCTGTCTGAATATCAGGAAAGGTTTTTTTCATGTGAGGGTGGCCAAACATTGGAAGAGGTTGTCTGGAGAGTTTGTGGAGTTTCCATCTTAATTGGACACAGACCTAAGCAACCTCAGGATCTAGATGATCCTGCTCTGTAACAAAGCGTTGGAATATGCGTTCTCCAGATCCTGAATCATTATGTAATTTTCTATCTATTTTTAATGAAATATCTCTAGGTTTACTCACATCTATGGGTCTAAAAAGCCATGATCAAACATTTAGAGATAAGAATACAGGCATATACTCACCAATTTTTTTATAATTTCTAAATCTAGTAAGTCTGATCAGCTTTTACCCTTATGGTTTTGTGGTTTTGTCCTCCATTTCTGTGTTAATGTATTGAATAATAAAACAAATGAGAAAAGACAAGAAATTAGGATGTCCCTGCTTTGAACACAGTGATCTTATTTAGAATTAATTAGGCTACAAATATCAGTTATAGTTCTTAAAAATAGATACTATTTTAAAAAGGAAATTTAATCTTATTTTAAATATGTGAAACATAATGATTATCTTGCTGATTTATTTAACCTCTTTCGACTTTGCTCTAACGATCCTAGTTGTTCTGTGTTGTTGTCAGCTATGTGTGTGGTAAACAGCTACTAAAAATAAGTTCTTTGGGACTATTTTTACAAATATAAATGACCCCAACTTTGGTAGAATAAGGCAGAAGTTATTGTCCTTGGGACCACAAATTGTCTGTTTGATTAAAGTAAAAGAATGTTTCATGTCACAGATTTTAGCCACTCATTTTTAAATTTCCTTCCTTCCTTCCTTCCTTCCTTCCTTCCTTCCTTCCTTCCTTCCTTCCTTCTTCCTTCCTTCCTTCCTTCCTTCTCTTCCCCTCTTTCTTTTTCCCTTTTTCTCTCTAAAAATAAAAGACAGCATGAAACCAAAGCACATTACTTGGCAGTCACAACTTCAGGTAAACAAAGCTAGTACTTCATTTGGTTTTTATTTCTTCCTTTCACGTTTAACCACTCCCAAGTCTCTGTTTTTCACCTACAGGGAGGAACTCTTCCAGTTTTACATTCAGCTTTCTATCATCCTGCAGGAGAGAATATGGTCCCAGGAAGTCACTGACAAAATGAGAAAGGAGATGGTGGCATTTGAGTAAGATTTAATCACACTATTTTTGCATTCCTTTAAAAAAAAAAGAAAAAGGTAGGGAGAACAAAGAACAATCCCAGAGGCTCCCCCTCCAACACCCAAAAGCACTTTGTCATGTGTTACAAAAGATTCAGTGCAGAAACAACTCAGTTGAATATAATCAGTTGATGGAAAATTCTTCTTTGGCAACAGAGGAGCTCTCACAATAACTCATATGACTCACCTCCAGGTGTTTCTTTTCATTTAAGCAGCTTGATTTTAGGCTTTCCTTCTGACTTAGATCCTTATAGTGTCCTGAAAAATTTCATCAGATAAACTGAAAGAAATGTACTAGCTTGCATGTCACCTTGCATCAAGAAATGGCAAGGACTTTAATTTCACCATGATGTCAACTTTTCTTAGCACTTTTCTGATCAATGTTCAGGGCTATGACAAGTGCCTTCTCCATGTCCAAAAATAAATACAGAACCAAAGTGGAACCTTTTATCTGAACCTTTCAGAGCTTCGGGGGAGTTACCAGAAAGTGAAATAAAAACTTTTTGTGTTTTCTTTTTCACTTTCTCCAAAAGATATAGGTTTGGCACTAAAGAGATTGTCGAAATGGCCAAATTCTAATTCTGACACTGCATCTGAGTTTGCATATATGGTTAACTTTCAGAACACATAGTAAGGCACATACAGAGATCAAGAGGACCTCATTTTTTCTCTATCCTTACTCGTTTGATTGAATTGCACTTTTAATTACAAAACTGAGGATAATGCCTATTTTGCACTATTTAAGAATCTATGCAGATCAGAATGTGCTACCATAATCATGTGTAACTGTTGGTTTGTATTAGTACCATAACAGTAATAAGATTATGATATTCTAACATTTGCATGATTTCCTTACACAAAGAGATCTTGATCATGTAGAACTGGAAGACTTCTGAGTTTTGACTGGTGTCTATACACTTCCCTACTAATTACACTATCATTATGATTACTGTAAAGCAGGTCCAACATATCTAGCATGTATCAGATAATGTTGCAAAACACCAGCAGTCTGTGTGGGGGTACTGTGCGGGGGGCTTATACATTGCACAGGTGATCAAAGAAGATACAGAAAATGTGATATGTTCAGAATATGTCAGATTCCCAGTATACGCACTAGAGAGTGCATATAGACCAATTTTTGCTTGTGAAATACCTGTCTTCACATTAAATGAACAAATACAGTTTCAAGTTTACTTGCTGATAGAAACCAAACATTTAATCTTCAGAACAGTGATAAATGAAGAGGAAAGGATGGTTTTCTATTACCTTAATTTCTGTCTTCACATCCTGAAGCCAGTAGGTCAAAACCAGAAGTCCCCAAGCTGGCCATAATAGTTCTGTATGTGAGATAGTTTCAGGATATATTTACACAGAAAATAATCTGCAAGAAGTAGAGTGTTACTGAGACAGCAGTTATGTAGTAATTTGTGACCAACTTAATCATTTTAGCAAAAAACCCCCCAAAACTGTAGTAAATATATAAAAGCTTTGCATTACTACATTACAGGAGAGGAAGAATATGATTTCTCTTCCTGTCTATTGTGCTAAACTTCAGGCTAAATGTTATATCCTTTCATATGCCAGAATGTATTTTGTTTCTTTTGCTAACTGCTTTTTGATAATCAGAAATAATTTTCATAGACTCAGAGAATCATAGAATCACTAGGTTGGAAAAGACCTTTGAGATCATGGACTCCAACTGTACCCATCCTCTACTAAACTATATCCCTAAGCAAATCATCTACCTGTCTTTTAAATACATGCAGGGATGGTGACTCAACCGCCTCCCTGGGAGGCCTATTCCAATGCCTGACAACCCTTTCAGTGAAGAATTTTTTCCTAAAGTCTAAGCTGAACCTGCCCTGGCACAGCTTGAGGCCATTCCCCCTTGTCCTATCACCTGTCACTTGGGTGAAGAGACCAACACCCACCTGTCTATAACTTCCTTTCAGGTAACTCTAGGAGGTAATAAGGCTCCTCTTCTCCAGGCTCAACTACCCCAGTTCCCTCAGCCACTCCCCATAAGATTTGCTCTCCAGCCCCTTCACCAGCCTGGTTGCCTGTCTCTGGACACACTCCAGGACCTGGATGTCTTTCTTGTCTTCAGGGGCCCAAAACTGAACACAGTATTTAAGCTTGTGGCCATACCAATGCCAAGTACAGGGCACAACTACTTCCATGGACCTGCTGGCCACGTTGCTTCTGATACAAGCCAAGATACCATTAGCCTTCTTGACAGGTCCTTCTCTGCCAGGCAGCTTCCTAGCCACTCTTCCCCAAGCCTGTAGCACTGCACAGGGTTGTTATGTCCCAAGAGCAGGACTCTTCACTTGGCCTTGTTGAACCTTTTCCCATTTGTCTCAGCCCATAGATCCAGCCTGTCCGGATGCCTCTGAAGAGCCTCCCTGTCCTCAGGCAGATCCACACTTCCTCACAGTTTAGTGTTGTCCACAAACTTACTGAGGGAACATTCAATCCCTTCATCCAGGTCATTGATAAATATACTGAACAGGACTGGACCCAGCACCTAGCCCTGGGGAACGCTGCTTGTAACCAGCCTCCAGATGGATTTGACTCCATGTATCACCACTCTCTGGGCCTGGCCACCCAGCCAGGTTTTTTTTTTTTTTTGCAGCAGAGGGTGTGATTGTCCAGCCCAGTGGTACCCAGTTTCACAAGCAGAATGCTGTGAGAAACTGTGTCAAAGGCTTTGCTGAAGTCAAGGTACACTTCATCCACAGCCTTTCCCCCATCCACTAAGTGGGTCACTTTGTCAAATAAGGAGATCAGGTTGGTTTGGCAGGACGTGCCTTTCGTAAACCCATGTTGACTGGGCCTGATCACCCAGTTGTCATGTGTGTGCTGTGTTATAGCACTCAAGATGACCTGTTCCATGACCTTCACCAGCACTGATGTCAGACTGATAGGCCTGTAGTTTTCTGGATCCTTCCTCTGACCCTTCTTGGAAATATGTGTGACTTCTGCCAGCCTCCACTCAAGTGGAACTTCCCCAGTCAGCCAGGAGTTCCTCAGTCAGCCAGAAGTGTTATATTTTGGGAAAAGAGTAAGGATACCATGGTGACAAGAATCCTTATTAAACCCAAGATAGACAGACACCAAAGGGCCAAATTGTTTCTTCAGTAGTAATGTGCTGGTGAGAGAACAAAGTAGTTCTTCCCAAAGTCTAATTAACTCCCTAACAGATGTGTTTAGAGACAATGTTAATTATATTAGCTACTATGCTATAGCTGCTATACCTAACTTACACATTGGGACTGGAAAAAATGTTTCAGAGGCTCTTGAACTATCTTGCTACCATCAGCCCTTCAGTAAAACTAAACCTCTAGTTGTGTTCTGTCTGAAAGTAGTAGATCTACATCAGCAAAAGAGCTCCCTCCATTTGGCATTCTTTATTATAAGCATTACACTAAAAAATTTAAGAACCTGAAGTACACAGTTTTGCTGCCCAAATCCCAGATCTACGCTGAAGGAACTAAAAACAGTCCATCAAGCTTCTATGTTATTTATTACCTTCCTGTCATGTCAGTGAATATAGACTTGTTTTCTACAAACGTAGTTTATGCTTTGTATTGATGTGGGTTTGCATGCAAATCTAACATCATGTCATTTAATTATAAGAAACAGGGCAATAATTGTGAAGATAAATATTTCACAGACCTAATCAGGAATTAACCTTTTAAATCACTATTACATGTTGAAAACTATGCTTAGCAATCAATACCAGGCAAAGCCATCTAAAAGATAATTAGAACTGTGCAGACTACAGCATGCCCATTTTGGATGCTAACATTATGTCAAAGATGTCCAAAACCAGCTAGAAAACTATATTGGGTTTGGTTTTTTTTATTGCACTAATTACTGCATTTCCTTTTATACTGAGTAAAATATAGCTTTATTATATTTCATTGTTTTTATAAGAGCTTTTGAACTTTTACCTATACAGAGATCTTTATGATTATTTTTCCCAGTTATTAACAGTTACACAGTTCATTATAAAGTGAAATGTCCCATGCTACTTGCATAAGGAGATAATAGACATACAAAACTGATTCACCGCAATACTTTGCTTTTTATTCAGTGCTGGACAATAAGCATAATCACATTTGTAACAGATTTTTTGCCAAGTTGTCCAAGCTTTATTTTCAGAATTGTGTAATAAATCAATTAAAATGAAATAGTAAGTCCAATTTAAATGCAATATTGGTTAGTTATGAAGTGGATTTTCAGATTTGCAAAAGGAACAGAAGTGGAGGGGAAAATCATATGGTAGTTTAGAATTAGCATGTATTCAAAGTACTTTATGTATGTGATTTTTTAAAAAAATATTTTTTCTTTTTAATGGTAATGTAATTTGATGGTGTGGAATAATTTACCTTGAGGACTTTCTTCTATTCTCTCAGGTGCTCACACTTTTCCCTGATCACTTCTCATGGCCACTATCCTTCCCATCCAACTGAGAAGGAATGGTTGAAGTTCTCTGGAAAGTCTAACAGATTTACCCTTTCATCTGTCAAGAGAGCACATGTAAATGGAAGAATTCACATATCTTCTCTATTGATAAGCATTCTTTCTAGGACTGAGCATAGACTTTTCCTGCTTGGCCTAGAGTAGATTGAGCCTTACATTACACCTTTATGTTTGAGTTTTGAGGGGTTTTTTGGGCTTTCTTTCTTGGTGGGCATTTATGTTTTTGTTTGATTCATTTTGTTTTCCAAGAAATAAAAGTCAAAGACATCTAGAAACGTTGGTTGTTGACAGGAAGTCTATTTGGAACAATTTACAGTATGTTACAGTATATTAAGCTGTTCTTAAACGATACAACTGATATGAATTTCAATAACATAATTACCTAATATTTAAAAGGAAAGGAGGGAAAGGAAAATTTTATATTCAAATAGATTTTGGATAAGAAATCTTGCAAATTCAGAAGAAAAACAGCAAACTAATTACAAAAATAAATCCTAAGGGAAAACAGGTTAGTGACTAAATATATTGTTTCTCTGATTAATCTATAAATAAATGAGCCTTTCAGCACATAATTATAATTCCAGCTATTACATTCCATTATATGGTATTTTCCCTCATATGTTGATCCCAACTGAAGAAAATTTAAGGGAAATACACTGATTTGACTCTGAAAGTAATGGGTTGAAAGGCTGCCTTCATCTTGGGCCTCAAGACTGTTCCGAAAATTCTGTATCTGTCTCTAAATTTAGAAGAATGTTTCTGTTTCCATGATCATTGTGATCCTGAAAAAAATATGTGGAAATATTATGGAGACAGGCAAATTATACATAGAATTTTTAAAGGAAATTACTAATCTCAAGATCTTATTTTTAGAAGGTCATATCCTGAACATCTCAAAACTTACAGTGTTCACTAACACAATGTTTACAGGATGGTTAAGATCTGTATAATGCATGTCTTGGCAATAACTAGATGCAGAGTAGGCTAATTATTTTGTGAATAAAATCAAACAAAATCAAGTAATTAAACAACAGGCAGAGAATATTTTAATACTTGCACTAATAATTGTTAAACTTCTAATTTGTCAGGGCACTTTGTGCATTAATAATGTAATTCTCTATGTCAGTAAACAGAGGAATGAATAAAAGTATGTATCTTAGGGCTACTATGCTAAAACTTTTGCTTTCCTGATAGTATGGAATGGCCTTTTTTTTAAGTGTTCTCATCTTAGGAGAAGTTAAAGGCAAGAAATTTGAGATCGGTGTGTTTAAAGAGAAAAGGTTCTCACAGAAATTGTCGTAAGACTCCATTTCCTATAATACAGCCCTTTCTTTGTAGAATGCCTCAGGAAAATCCTCAAGGTTATTAGTATCTAACATATTTGTTACTTTCTAAATAAAAATATTCATATACATAATAACCAATTTGTGTAGTCTTAGAGACTGACAGCACGTGTTCTACTGGTGAAATTACTTTGTTTTTCATACAGAATGTGTATTTTTCAAGACATTTCACCAACCTACAAATACTTGCACAAGGAAGTATGTTGAGTGAGACTAAGGGAAATGGGAGGAGAAAGAAAAGTGAAACCTTAGAAAGTAGAGAAGATAAAAGATAAATGTACACAAAACACTGAAAAAACAAGACTTTATTAAAATGAATCCTGTAGTCCGAAAGGCACCTGCTAAATCTGCCTGGACTACTTACAGATTTAGAATTAGTTAAAAGTTTATGAGCTTCTTTAGGTCAAAATAAAAAATTTCATCAAGTAGTAGCACTGAGCAACAGGTAATCAAACTGTTCACTGGAAATACTACCAATCACTCTGAGACTATATGTATACCCATTTATTCACATCCATGTGCTAACACAACACAGAAAGATAACGCTTCTTCTATTTCTCTTACATAGATCTTATTTGTTACAAAACAGGAAAGAGAACAAGGAATAAAATGGAAAGGAACAACAATGAAATTCCATTGAATCATATTTGGACTCTCAGCAGGACGATGTCAAAGAGCAATCCCACAGAATGGGTTTCTACATCAGATTAAACCACCTCAAATTTAGGTCTTTTATTCTCAGATTAAATCGAAATTAAACAAATTTCTAAAAGTTTGTTAGCATTTCATAAATACCCAGTCTAAGAAACACAGTTTGAAAAAAGTAGACAAAACAGTAGAGGTAGGCCATTTTCCTACATAATTCAGAAAATGTCCTCTAATTTTTCATTTGCAAAGTTAGTGGTAAGGCACTGGAACAGTTTGCCCAGAGAAGTTGTGGATGCCCTATCCATGGAAGTGTTCAAGGCCAGGTTGGATGGGGCTTTGAGTAACCTGTTCTAGTGGAGGGTGTCCCTACCCATGGCAGGGGGATAGGAATTACAGGATATTTAAGATCCCTTCTAACCCAAAACATTCTATGATTCTTCAATATAATCCATAATATATCTATAAATATTAAAGAAAAAATCAGTCTTTCAATGTTTTGAATAGTAAGGTATAAGAATATAAATCAGCCAGACAGTGTCTAACTAAAGACATAGTTTTGGTTTATATTCTGTGCCTGAAATTAAACACAGTTGTTTGGTGAGGAAGAAATATTTAGGTATCTGAAATCTTTGATCATATTTCCTATGGTATGTCCTCTCATCTGTCAACTGTATGAGTCTTAGGGATGTGCACATACTTGTGGGATCTTAAATCCACATCTGGGTTTAAGAATTTTTATCTCCTCTACTTAGTTTAATTATCTCATCTATCTCTTGAGAGATGTGACCTAATCAATAGGTACAACAGCTGAGCTGTGTACTGTGATAAATAAATAAATAAATAGATAAATAAGGATTTATTACTGTTTTATACCAGCTGTATGTCAGTTTCATAGAAAGCTCCCAATTTTCAATGTGTGAGAAACAGAAAATTACCACTATCTCTTCCCATTCCCCAATCAATTTGTGAATTTACCATCCTCTATCACATTTATGCTTTGGTGAAGGACAGTGTCAGTATTTTTTAGTAAGTGCAGGTATATCTTACCTGCTAAATATAAATGCCCATCCAAAACATCAGAGAACTCAAGAGGATGAGGGGCATGTTTTTACTTTTGTCATATTGAATTCTCTTAGTGCATTTTATTCAAGTTTCTACTTTTGTGTTTTTCTTTATTACAGTTTTAATCCCCTTTTTGTAAGTAAATTATAATTACCAGTCTGCAGTTCTACATGTCATTTCCTGTGTCCTTTTTGAATTAGGTATCCTGAAAAGTTTACTGACTAACTGTGAGGAATTTGTGAACATCAACAATAGCCTGAGGGAAAACTGGAACCTGTGCCTCATGTTCCTGCTGTTACATTACTTTAGATACTGGAGTATCAATTTATTTTATCCCTTGCCTTTTAACTTGAGTTTAAGCTCTCCTCTGATCTTGAGGCACTGCTGTGCCAAGCACCAAGAACCAGTAGTCTAGTGAATTTTTTTAGTTTTCCAAATTTATCTTGGGTCCCAATAATTTGCATCCAAATTATTAAATTGTCCCACTTTCAATGATATTAATCTACTTCAGTAGTTTCATTTTAGAGTGAATTAGGAACCTCATGATATCTTTTAAGCCACTGCTACTGTGGTTTTAAGTGCCTAATTTAAACATGATATGAAACGGTACCTAAAAAAACACAGCACAAGTAGAAACCAGGACAAATCTCTATGGAAATAGAGGCAGACATTCAGATGGAAATAAGATTTTACCTTGCAGGGAAGCTTTATTGCAACTCAAAACACCATGAAATTTCCTTGACTAAGAGAAAAAGAGAATGAAATGTTTTCAAAAAAACATAGTAGAAAGGAAGGAGATTTTTGTTATAAAATTTTCTGTTATAATGTCTCAACCAATAATTCTGATTTGTTTGGTTGGTTTTTTTAAAAGCATTTTAAGAAAACCCAGTTTCTATTGCTTTTTACTTGATCACTTTACAGAAAAAGTAAGTAAATTCTACCTTAGGACATGTGGGATTCAGTAACATTTGTCACACTTATAAATAAATTTAATCATAGGATGTTTTTGAAAGAATATGTAATAGTTTACTATATAATATTGAATCAGGTGTCTGCAACAGGTTTGGTAAGTGTGATATCACGTCAGACACACTAATTCCGTTCAGTAACAGCTGGAAAACCAGGGTAAACACTATACAATATTGGGTTAATTCATTAAAAATAACAGTTACTGCAAACCATTGTTTCTCAAATTCTGTCTCACATGTATTATCATAACGCTCATGAAGTTAAGTTACTTCGATCCTTGCATAATATACACGGTGCAGAAATTTTAAATTCTGAGAAAAAAAAATCTAACTTTTTTTGAAACTGATGGTGTGTTTGATTTAAGGATACTTTATTTCTGTGAAGAACAAACTGAATAATGCCAGGAGCATACTGTTATTTGCAGCTTTGCTATTATTCGTGGCCCAAAGATACTTTAACATGGTTTGTTATTTGAGGGGCTTGCTGGAAAAGTTCACGGTTTTAAATTTGTGCTTATTTTGGCACTGTTCTTCTGCAAGATGTGAAATAAAGCAAAATCAAAAGTGATAATAAATTTTGAAATGCCTGTATAAGCCAGATCTTCCAGCCATGTTTGCAAATGTTCACACTTGTGGCAACATTCTACTGAAAGACAGGGTGAAAGAAAAATGTAGATATTGAACCTAGGGAAAAATATATAAACTCTGAAAAATCTGATGAGATGCTAAGAAAAAAAAAATTAGAAGAGCTGAGTTGCTCATAATAACCTTCTACTCTTCCAGAAGAAATCTGGTACATCTCTACTACAGTCAAAGTGAAACAAGACAAAGTAGCAGACACTGACTTCTATAGTTACAGTTAGAAGGCAGCTAATAATCTAGCTACATCACATAGAAACATCTTCTTTAGATATACACTCAGAGGGTTATCTTTATACTGAAGAAGCATCTACTGTTGCTGAGGACCAAATTCCCCTGTGTTACATTATGGTACAAATTTGGAGTCATTCTATTTTGTTCTGGGTTATTCTAGTTGTGTACGGATGGGGAAATTGCCCTTGGTGTATGGAATGCTTTGATAGCAAATCAGCAAAATCGGTTTTAATAGCTAGTGCCAGTTAGGTAGGATGAAAAAAAAATTAGCATACGGCAAGTAGGATGATAAATGGGAAGGACAATTGACAAGGACTGAGAAATATAAAATTGCTTAGTTCAGAGAAATGACACTGAGAAATGACTGAAATATATTATGCTTACTATTTAAAATGTGTCTTGACAGAATAAAGGGTATTTTATCCTGAAAGACTAGCACTTCTCAGGTGGCAGTAATGAGATTTAAACTTAAACACTTCTCCTACCACTAACTCCAACCATAATGGTATCTCTGCTCAGTTCATGCCCTATCATATTTTTTTTTTAATTCAGTGGTCAGTTGTAGGATGTGTCCCAAGATTATTTCAGATTGCAAGAAAATAAATGTTAACAGGAAACATAATGCACTTTAGCTCTAACCTACTGAAATGTAAATAGGCATCTTAAATTTAAGCAATACTACAAAAGTAAATTTGCAGTGGCAGATAGTTGAAAGAACTCAGAAAGAAGTACCTCCAGCAAGGGGAATCTTGGGGAGGAAAGTAGGGAACATAACTCAGAAGTGGATCCACGTGTGTAAAGATACTTTATGTGAATATGAAGTTAGAAAGGTACACAGGAAAAGGTGTCAGACAAGATTTTGAGAAGGAATATGAAAAGCAAATGGCAGCTCTCATTAGTCAAAATATTTAATGACTGTAGTGTATCCTGACAATCTAGACAGATATGTGAGTTGAACGCAACAAATTTGAGCAGTATGAAAATTGCGCACAATTTATAGATTGCAGATTATAGAGATTAATGACAGATAAGAGAAACTTTAGATCTGTATTTTTCCATTTCAAATTTGAAGACAATGCTGTTTCAAGATCAGGCTAAGAACAACTGATATATAAATATGCATAGAAATTGTGGGGGAAATAAAAAGGGGAGAAAGAGAGAGCAAAGAATCACAGATAAAGCAACTCTTCCCAAGGGAGTTTCTACAGACATGGAGATGAAGGTGAGAAAGGTTATATTTTTGTTTTTATTCTTAATAAGTATAGGTTTTTTAATGGAAATAAATGCCTAGGTGAAAAACTACAAGTCCATATGACAGAGGAGACATAAGCAACATGGAGAGGTTATGGTCAATAGGAGAAAAAGTAAATTTAAAGCATTTTGAACTGTAAAAGTTGCCTGAAGTTTCTGTCTTAATAATTGAACAGAACTCCAGACTGGAAGATCTAGACAAGGAAGACAACAACTGAGCCAACAAACAGCAAGAAAATCCAAGAAATGTGGAAGACTACCAGATTTTTATATTAGTTGACAGACAATAACAACTATGGCCTATGGCTCAGTAGCTAGTTATCTAGTTACACATTCAATGCATGAATGAAAACCTGAAATAAGACATATTAAATTAAGACATCATATGCACATCTAACAATTAAGAATCAGTGCTGATGATTAAATATCATCAGTTTAACAACATAACAAAGTCACTTTAAGAACTGAATCACACACATAGCAGAAAGGAACAACAAAAACTCAGATAAGGAAAGGGATGATTTTTAAAAAAAATATTAGGTTTGAAACAACATGTACATATCAATGCATAAGGAACATACCTGTTCTAATAGCTCATACCATCTTCAGATTGTTTTGCCTGTTATGACATTCAACCACATAGCTATTCAATTATGAAATAAAAAAAACCTGTTGATGTGGGAGTGAAAATTATATGGAACTAGCCAGCATTGCTTCCCCCAGAAACAGTATTAGTACAGATAATGATGGAAAAATTTTATCAGAAATTAAAAATGTCTCAGCTGACATTGAATTAGCACCTTCACTCCACATACCTCCTCTTCTTAACAGACACAGGGAATCTACTTCTGTAACCAGACACCATTCTCAGACCATTTGCTAATGGTAGAGATTATTTTCTTCCTCTCACAATCACTGTAGGAAATAGCGAAGATGACAAGAAAGACAAAAGCAACCTTTACTAGTGGGTGGATTGAGACATGTTGTCATATGGAATCATAATAACTGGAGGTTGTGAGGGTTTTCTTTTTTAGTTTAAGGTAGGCTTTAAAGTATAAATTAAATTATTAGATGTGGAAAAAAACCAAACTCCAGTAGACAAAATGCTTTACAGTTTTGAGTTATGTTAGAATTTGTTGACTCACTGAGTGCCAGGAGTTTTAAGCAGCTCTCTTATATCTTTTTTTCTGCAAAACCATGATATAAAAGTTTCCCTTTCCTGGTGTATCTCAAAATTCCAAGCTTTTTGTGGTTTGGTTTATTTTTTTACTAGTCAACATTGATTTTTGGTTTTTTTCGGTTCTTTTCCAGAAGTTGTACAGATAATGAGACTGTGTATTAAAAACATTTGCCTGGATCAGGGTACGTGCAGATTAGGTAGCTGGTTTTTTTTGTGTTTTGTTTAGACAGATGTATTTGTCAATGATTAAATTAAAGCACAGATACTCAAAAAAGGGTATCTGAAAACAAGGCATTGCTATATCTCACTATTGACTTTGAAATTTAACAAACACAGAATGAAATAGGAAAAATAATTTAGCTTTTTTTTTTCTCTGTTGAGTATGGAGAGCTAATTCCTTCTGTGGACACAAAGTTAGGCATAATAGGGAATCTTTTTGATAAAAAGTATTGTAAGTGCTCATTCAAAAATAGTATATTGTTGTGGTTTTATGTGGCAGGGTTCTGGTAGAGAAGGGTGGGCTGCAGGGGTGGCTTCTGCAAGAAGCAGCTAGAACCTCTCTGCAGGCCTGAGAGCTGCAGAGACCAGATGACTTGAGGCCGGAGCTGTTGACCAAGGCCGAGCCAATCAGTGGTAGTCACCGCACCTCTGGGAATCACATGTAAGAGGAAAAAAAAATCACAAGCAGCTGCTTTTTGCTGCCAGAGAAGGGAGAGAGAAGATTTAAGAAACTCTGTAGACACCAAGGTCAGTGAAGAAGGTGGGGGAGGAGGTGTTTCAGGCACTGGAAAGAGTCCCCTGTAGCCTGTGGGGATACCCATGGTTGAGCAGGTTGTCCCCCTGCAGCCTAGGAAAATGAGGGGGAGCAGAGATCCCACCTGCAGCTTGTGGAGAGGCCCCACACTGGAGCGGATGGAAACATATGGAAGATGCTGTGACCCACATTAGAGCAAGCCCCTTCCAGAATCTGCAGCCCATGGAGGGAGAGGCCCATGTTTGAGGAGGTTTGCTGGAAGGGCTTGTGACTCTGTGGAGGACCGTGCTGAAGCAGCCTCAGCCTAGGAGACTGCACCCCATAGAAGTGACCCACGCTGGGGCAGGTGGTGAAGAGCTGAAGCCCCTTGGGAAAGAACTCACGTTGGCGACATTCATGGAGGACTGTCTCCCATGGGTAGGACTCCACACTGGATCAGGGAAGAGTGTGAGGAATGCCTGCCCCCCACTAAGAAGGAAAACAACTAGTGAGGAACTGACCAAAACTGCCATCCTCTGTGACACCTAGGAGGGAGGAAGAGAGAGAAATCATGAATAAAGTTAAGCCCATGAAGAAAGGAGGGGTGGGGAGAGATGTTTTAAGATCTGGTTGTACTTCTTATTATCCTACTCTGGTTTTCATGTGTGTGTAGTGTAGTGTAATAAATTAGATGCTTTTCTTTATTCCATGTTGAATCTGTTTTGCCCATGATGCTAAATGTTGAGTGATGTATCCCAGTCCTTATCTTGACTCCTGAGCCTCTCAATATATATTGTCTCCCCTGTCCAGCTGAAAAGGGGAGTGATAGTGTGACTTTGGTGGGCTTCTGGCCTCCAGCCAGGGACAAAACACCACATATATGCATTCAAGACAACTTAATTAAAATATTGAGATATCTAAAGAGGCAGTTAGATTAATTTAGATTATTCACATACACGAGGATATATAATTAAATACTTGTAGTGTGTCTCCCTGTTCAAAAGGTCAAATGAACACTGAGTATGGATACATTTTATCATCTGATATCTCTAGAATGCAGGACCCAACCTGGATACCCCAGGGACCCATACCAGGTTTGTGATTCTCTTGGGCTAAATTGAGGTGAAATGACACCAGCCTATCAGTCAAATGTTTTATTTATGATAGAAGCAACCAGAACTTCAAAAGCATAACAGTAGGCAGTTCAGCCTCTTACTCAAACATTTGTGGGAAAAAAAATGAGAAAGATGAAAGAAGAAAAAGAAAGACAGATATATAGGATGATATTACTACCATTGTATCCCATGATGACAACGATGGATGTGGAAATCCTCTGGTGGGCACGTGTTTCCTTGGATTTGTGGTTTTTATGATCTACTCACTGCCTCTCAATTGTGACCATCATGCGCCTTGAGGACTTACATGGTTCTTGTTCCAGGATGTTCTTGGTCTTCTGTGCAGGTGCCATTTAGGGTGTGTGGGCTCAAGTGGTCTTTTGGGTTGTTGTGAGCCCCTTCCTCAAATTAACTCTGTAGGATCCCTGGCCATATATGGTGATCAAAATACAGAACTGCACATCCTCCAACACTCCCTCCACATTCTGTACTAACCAACTTTTCCTTTGGAGTTTTTTATCATTAAATTAATATTTTCTGCCACAATGATTGAGATATCAACACACATTAACACTTTCAGTCTCTCACACCAGGCACCTGGGAAGTAGGATTTGTGCTGCCTTTCAAAGTGTAACAATGAAGACAACGACTGTAGCAGGGTACAGAACCAAGATCCCTTTACAATTCATAGACAGACCACCATACACACTATGCCCACGTTTTGATTTTCTCTTTTTTTTTTCCCAAATAGAGATGAAGGAATGATAGATGCTGAATTGTTTCAGAGATGTAAAATGTTACGGCATCTTTTTTTTCTTTTCTCCTCCTCCCATTAAATTAGTAACTGCTAATATCTAAAATCAATTTACAGATCCATCTGCTTAACAAATGGAGCATTTACATCCCTGCAACTGCCTTTCAGGCAAAGGAATAACATATGAATAATAAAATCAATTGGTTCCTCCGTGTTTCCTGTTAATACAAAAGTAAACCAAAGAAGAGGATGAGGAATTGGGGGAAAAAAAACCACAAAAACCCACAAAAAAACCCCACTTCCCCTTCAGAAAAACCCCACTTCCCCTTCAGAACTTAAATCATAAACTCTTGTCTGTATTGGTCACTCCGTCATTATGGCCCCACTATCAAAAAACAGCTTCCTTCAAGTTCTGCTGAACACTGTCAGAAAGTTTTTGTGTCATCTGATTGACTGACTTCAGCAAAACAATGTAGTAAATGTTCCTGAGTTTCCAAATTGTAAAACTGTTGTCTTCAGTCTCATGGAATACAAATATAAAAAAGAGACCTTACACTCATTTGATCTCTTAAGACAGATGGCAATACTTCCCATCAATTTTGATGTCAAGATGGTTTTACTATTGCTAGAGACAGAGAATGCATTTGGTCTTACATGACTTACAGTCATTAAGCCCCTTCATTAAGTCAAATATTAAGTCTGCGGAAAAGATAGAAAATACAGGTATTCCAGCTGTATTAGCAACATTTCTGATCCATAGTCTCAGCTGTGGAAATTCAGCTGTGCTCCCTTGACATCCAAAATCTACTCAAAGAAGACCAACACAGAATTTTTTTTATATAGTTCAAAATGTTAACACTTGTACTGACTATGAACACATTGCAGAACAGGTGAGTACTCACATTTCAGGTAAGAAGTGTACCTTAAAACCAAGGTTACAGTGCCTTCAGCCACCATAAAAGTTCAGTTTAAGGAAATGCAAAAACATACAATCCAAAATTTCTTCTGAACCCAGTAACCGACAATTTACAGATAAACAGAGAGTATTATGCCTGCCTGTCTGTAAACAGAGTCACAGAATGTTAGGGGTTAGAAGGGACCTTGAAAGATCATCTAGTCCAACCCCCCTGCCAAAGCAGGATCACTTAGATTAGGTCACACAGGAAAATATTTATTCAGGCTGTAACTTTGTATTAGTAAAACATATGAAATTTACAATTTCATTTAATTAAATTGAATTTACAGGATAATTTGTAACTAGATAATAATTGTCTACATCTTCTCAAAGGATTTATTTATAAATTTAGGTATTACCCTTCTACTGGTGATTACTCACAAACTGTTTCACAGACCTGTTAAAAACATGCATGAAAAGGAAGGGGGGAAAGGACTTTTAACATTGTGTGCCAAAGCGTTATTCAAAATTTAAATGCTTTTATGGTCTCAGTAATTACAGCCAATCACTGTTTCCACAAGCTTCACAATTTTTCATCAGAAAACTATCTTTCCAACAAAATGAAACAGTATTTAAAGGATGCTTTCTCCAACTGGGTCTAAAGCGTTATAAGAAGAGTCCAAATTAAGTAAATTCAAGTTTAGGTAAAGTTGATAATGGACAGCATAAATCCAGAGTGAGAGCCCTTTGAGTGGCTTAAGACACAATTCCCATATGAATCACAATTAGGTGTTACAGCTCTGTGTGTTCACACAGAAATACATGAAAGATTAAGGCTTTGAGCCACGCAAGGAGAGCATAGCTTCATGGCAGAAACCAATGGAACGTCAAATGGAAGTTTGCTTACAGGAGTGTCAAGATTTGTGTCATACAAGCCAAACTTGTTTGCCTAAAGTTACACAAAAAGCCTGACTGTTTTCCATGGTGATCAAATTACTAAAAGAAAAACCACTTCCAAAACTGTAATTTAGGTGTTCATTAGCATGGATTTTAAGCATATATTTATATGAGGTATATAAAGAAACTTTTTCCTCTAAATATCTGGTAAAAATGAATGTCCTGACAGCTGTTTATGACTGGTTTCTCTCATTTAACTACAGGCAAGAAGCAATATGTTTCACTTCCCAGACAGAGGATCAAGAAAGGGAATATCACTGTCATTTCTATTTCAGCTATGAGAAAACAGAATGTTGCAGTGTTTCTCCTGACTGACAGATGAGTGAAGAAGTCGACCGACTGTGTCCTATGGTTCAGGTTTTTCCCTTCAGAGAATATCAGAATAAAATTGAAAAATAAGTTCTTGCTATAGTACTGGCATGAAATAATTCAAAAATCCTATATAACTGCTATCATTCTTTCTTAAAATTGGAAAGCCAAGCATCCTTCTATGCTTCTGTGATACAGCCTATTTCTCAGTCTACCTGAAATTCCTATTTGTTCCTGCTGCCACTTTTCTTAATTCAAATGTGTTTGTACTTGTTCTTCCTCTAAGAAATCTCCCACAACTTGAAAGAACAGCTTTCCTCTGTTACTTTCAGTTCCTATTGGAATTTCTTCTGTGTGAATCTGAAAGGTAAATCTTTTTATTTTTCAATAAAAAACCAGATAGAAATCTTAAGAATATTAAGTTAAAATACAAACATATGTGTCTGTGCTAGTTCTTGAAAAGATTAAGTTTTTGTAAAATTAATTGTTTGTTGCCTTTTCTTCTCCCCAAGGATTAAACTTGCTGAAAGCTGAAGCTTTTTTATGTTTTTAAAAATACCTTCTTTCAGATAGAAAGTAAACACTATGCAGGCAAAAAAAAAAAAAAAAAAAAAAAAAAAGTATGTGATTACCTGCATCTGAGAAAGAAAAGGAACATTTAGTCTGAGTGTGCCCGATCAATTTCTGAATGAAACTCGATCTTAGGTTGGAAAAACAATTGCAACAATCTGGTATTTGTTAATGCAACCTCCCTTCACACAACATAAAAAACACAGTAAGGATGTAATAGTCACTCTCAGCTGTAACATAGCTGCCCTGCAGTACACCCTCCTCAGAAGGAAGCAGCGGGCACTGCTAACAAAAGGTTTGGTGAGGTGTCTAGAAGATGTTCAAGCAAGTCCAAGACCGCCTCATGAGATTGAATGTCTACAAGTCTATGGGGCTGGATGACATACATCCCAGGGTCCTGAAGGAGCTGGCTGATGTGGTTGCTGAGCTGCTCTCCATCATATTTGAAAAGTCGTGGCTGTCAGGGGAGGTCCCTGGGGACCGGAAAAAAGGTCACATCACTCCCATTTATAGGAAAGGGAGCAAGGAAGACCCAGGGAATTACAAGTTGGTGAGCCTCACCTCTGTGCCTGGGAAGATCATGAAACAGATCCTCCTGGATGGCGTGTTGGAGCACATGAGGGATGAGCGCGGGATCCGGGACAGTCAGCATGGCTTCACCAAAGGAAGGTTGTGCTTAACCGATCTGGTGACCTTCTGTGATGGAGTAGATAAAGGGAAGGCAACCGATGTCATCTACCTGGACTTGTGCAAGGCCTTTGACACAGTCCCCCATCACATCCTTATCTCTAAATTGGAAAGGTGTGGGTTTGATGGGTGGACCATCCAGTGGATAAGAAACTGGTTAACAGACCGTAGCCAAAGGGTGTTGGTCAATGGGTCTATGTCCAGGTGGAGGCCAGTGACAAGTGATGGCCCCCAGGGGTCTGTCTTGGGACCGGTTCTCTTTAACATCTTTATCAATGACATCGATGATGGAATTGTGTGCACCCTCAGCAAGTTCGCGGGTGACACCAAGCTGAGTGGTGTGGTTGACAGAACAGAAGGAAAGGAAGCCATCCAGAGGGATCTTGACAGGCTGGAAAGGTGGGCCCAGGGTGAACCTGATGAGGTTCAACACTGCAAAGTGGGCCGGAAGAATCCCAGACATAGATACAGACTGGGAGAAGAGCTTCTTGAGAGTAGCCCTGCTGAGAAGGACTTGGGGATTCTGGTGGATGAGAAACTTAACATGAGCCAGCAGTGTGCTCTTGCAGCTCGCAAGGCCAATGGTATCCTGGACTCCATTAGAAGAGGGGTGGCCAGCAGGGACAGGGAGGTGATTGTCCCTCTCTACTCTGCCCTCGTGAGGCCCCATCTGCAGTACTGTGTCCAGATGTGGGGCCCCCAATACAAGAAGGATGTGGAACTGTTGGAGAGGGTTCAGAGGAGGGCCACGAAGATGATTAGAGGCCTGAAGCACCTGCCCTACGAAGAGAGGCTGAGGGAGCTGGGCTTGTTCAGTCTGGAGAAGAGAAGGCTGCGGGGGGACTTCATTGCAGCCTTCTAGTACCTGAAGGGAGCTTATAAACAGGAGGGGATCCAACTTCTTAAAAGGGTAGACAATGGATGGACAAGGAGGAATGGATTAAAACTAAAGGAAGGAAAGTTTAGATTAGATATTAAGGGGAAGTTTTTTTACAGAGAGATGGTGAGGTGCTGGAACAGGCTGCCCAGAGAGGTGGTGGATGCCCTGTTCCTGGAAGTGTTCAAGGTTTGGATGGGGCCCTGTGCAACCTTGTGTAGATCCAGGCCTGAGGTTGGTATCCCTGCCTGTGGCAGGGGGGTTGGAGCTCTATGATCCTTGGGGTCTCTTCCAATCCATGCCATTCTATGATTCTATGAATTCTTTCTTTCCTGGAGGAGTTGCAATTAATGTTTCCCTTCCTGATACTGGGGTGCATCATAAAATAAAATCAAAATTTAGTATTTAAAATTCAGGGAATAATTTGGCATCCATTCTGAACCTTTTCTTACACCAAATTAGGGCAAATATGAAAAAAAATTTTTGGGGACAGTCTTTTGTCAAAAGGACCTAGGTGAACAGCAGAGGAGAGGGTGGGTGGCTGATAGTTCGGTTTTGGCTGTTGGGCTCTGGGTCAGGTGCAAGTATTTGGGCAGAGGTGGGGAGACTATGCCTCCCTGAAAACAACCAAAATTTCACACTGGGAGAAAATTCTGGTGTGCAGAGTAGGGGTGGTAAAGCAGGTGTTTCACATTGAAGTCCAGCTGCTGGTTGCTGCTGAAAAGCTTAGTCTTGCTTCCAGCTACACATTCCCAACCCTTCTGTGTCTGCTCTAGCAATCATGAGCTAAACTGAACTGTGTGCCAGACCAGCACTAAAGTCAATGCTGAGGTAAAAAAGGTATACTGCATCAGAATAGGAAGAAAGGAGAGAACCAAAAGAACCCTTCCTAGGGAGAACTGACAGCTAAACCGGATTCATATAATGAGAAAATGCAGTCTGAGATTCACAGCAAGGAGACAGCTGATGGAAGAGATGCTGGTTGAGGTATTTCCAAGCCAGGTAGGGAAAGAAAAAATACCACCACATCAAAGATAATAGAAAGAGGGCGATTGGAAGACATAACAGGTTTCCAGCAATCTGGGAAGCCATTCAAAGCAGCAGGAGGAAAAAAACAGTGTGGGGGGAAAGGTTCCTTATAGAGATATATGTGGAGTTTAAGTTGAAAATAAAAAATGCTCTTTATGAAAGAAATCTTAATTATAACACTACATTACCAGATATTTTTTGTTGTTTTAAGGACTTCACAGCCTAATTAGAAAAGTAAAATCTGTACCAGACTAATAAATAATTAGATGCTGAGCAGGTTTGGCTTTCTAAAAGATATTAAGTTACAGATTTTGTGTAAGAAAGTATTTTGACGTAGAGAGAATATAAGAGAAAAGAAGCACAGCAGATCTTCAAAGTTTTAAAGAGAACAGTTCAAAATAGAACAAAACCAACACAAAAACATGAAGATGAAACTGTACTACTGTCATGGTGATGTTGTTAAAACATTTATTTAGCAGGCAAATAATACAAAAGATATGAAAGACCTTAAACTGAGTCAGATCAGTTTTGGATCTGACATAAAAGTACAAAGAAAACTTGAAATTCATCTTCAAACTATTTCTGAGATACTGTCTTTTATGTTTCTTGTGGGAAATGGAAGAGCGGCCTTGGAAAAGAGACAGTTATGCTTGTTGGAAAGAAGCTGCAAAAGCAAAAGAAGAAGCAGGAAAGAGGGTCGTGTAGAGATGTAAATTTGTGCGTCCTTCAGCAGTGAGGTGGCAGGTGGAGGGGAGGGGGGGGCGTGCTTTGTCATATTAAGGAAGGTGCAGACAGAAAGACACCTGCACAGCAGGAGTGTCCCAGGGTGGGACAACCTTGTGCATAGGAATGTTGTGGTTCTAGTATTAGTGAAAAGTGCTGAAACCTGACTCGAGGCTGCTGTGTCAGCCATCGAGAGGATATAAAAGTTTGTTCAGTTATTATTAAAGTTGTCTTCGATCCACCACAATTGGAGTCTGTGCTTTTCTATATGCCACAGTTTCTGACTGTGGTTTTGCCAGCCCTGCTTACTAAGGCTCTTACAATCATCCAGCATTTTATATTATATATCACAGAATGGCAAACTTGATTCTGCTGTATCTGGGATATGGTTTTAGTACCTCTTGTATCTCTCTCCTTTGTTAAGCAACCCCATCATCAGTCCCCAAACTGTATCATTGTAAGGAGTTCTTCCTTCATGGGTGCAGAAATTTGCATTTGTTCTAGCTGAATTTCATAAAGTACAGTTCAAGAGACAGAAAACTACTGGGGAGAGCCCAGCGGAAGTATGAAGACGATTAGGGGACTGGAGAACCTCTTGTATGAAGAAAGGCTGTCAGAGCTGGGCCTGCTTAACCTGGAGAAGAGAAGACTAAGAGGGGATCTCATCAACATTTAGAGATATCTCAAAGACAAGTGTCAAGAGGATGGGCCATGCTCTTTTCAATGGTGCACAGTGACAGGACAAAGGGCAATCGGCACAAAATGGAACACAAGAAATTCCACCTGAGCATGAGGAAAAACTTCAAGTGTGACAGACCACTGGAACAGGCTGCTCAGAGATTGTGTGGAGTCTCCTCCTCTGGAAATATTCAAAAGCTGCTTGCATGCTATCCCATGCAGTCTGTGCTAAGTAACCCTGATTTAGCATGGAGGTTGAACTAAATGATCAACAGAGGTTCCTTAAAACCCTTACAATTCTATGATATAAATCTCTCCAGAATCCACTGTTAAGCATTCAGAGTTGAAAAACTGTTTTATAAACAGATTATAATGTAATTAGAGTATCTGACACTGGTTAATTTCCAAAGAGAAAGTAGCAAATTGATAGAAATAAATCATTGGTCAAATTTACTATGAAGCTTTGTTGTTTTCCTTGGAACTCAGATAATTTTTATTTAATACTTACAATTCTTTTACGTAGGTATTAAGTAGTTCTAAAACAACGGCAATCAAATACCAGTTTTTATGGCAATTTTCATGAATATGATATAATTTATAATTCGTGAAACTATACTCAATCATATTTACATTCATACTCAATAGCACCTTTGTACTGCAGAACATTCCTTAAGAGGAAAGGTAATTATTTCTTATTGGTTGAAACAGATTTGTCATCAAATGCAAAAGAGAAAGTTTAGATAGAAAACAATGGAAAGTCAGAACAGAAATTTTAAAGGTGTTTGACCTGTTATACGCACGTAATTGATTTATCTGCTGAAAAAAAAAAAAACTGTGATGTTCTATTGGATTTTTTTTAGTAAAAGCACATCTCAGTGCATACACCTCCTTTCTTAAATGAATATAGAAATATCTCTTTTATTCTTTAAGGAAACAATTGTTTCAGAGCACTTGGAGTAGAAATTTCTGTCATGAGAGACGAGAATATTGATATGTAAAATTCAGATACTGAAATGAACTAATTGATGATCTACTGTATAAACCTAGGAAAGAAACCACTTTTAATGAAGTGAAACTTCTTCAGAAATCCGAAACTTTTCCCATGAAGGTTCATGATGAAACAAAGATTTTTCAATAGAAAACAAAGATAGCCCCTCATCCCCTGAAATAGTCCCAGAGGCTAGAAATCTTAATTGACATGCAGACTTGCATTCAAATACTCCCAGCAAAAATAGGTTAACAGTACTGACTTGATGTTAGATTTTTACCATTTAATTTAAATATCTAAGTAGTCAGTGGAACTGAGATTTGAACTTTGATCTCCCTGATTCTAAATTAATTTCTTACCTACTAGGATTTTATTTTTTTTTCCTCAAATCCTAGACCTAGGAAAAGGGGGGATTTTAGACTTAAAATTCTGTAGGGCTGTTACGTTCAGAGAACAATATAACATTAATAAATGAATCTGTTATTGTTTGGCTTCCAAAGTCTCATGGGAAATGAGCATTCAAAATGATCATTGTTATTTATTTCATTTTTAAATAAGAATGCAAATAAACACGTTTCAAAGTAAGTTTCCATGTGTGCTTTAACAGTTCTGAAGAATAAATGAGTGTAAGATATTCTTGGTGATTGATTTTAAAATGCAGAACCAATCTAATCAAACAGCATGCAAATGTGAAACACATTTTGCAACTCTCAGGCGCTACTTCTCATTTGTAGGGCAAAGCATATAAACAGGATCTTAAGAGACCAAATTATTGTAATAGTATACCAGTCACAGCCGTTTCCAAAGAATGGCTCCTCTCCAAATAATATTGTCTACTGCCTGCACAATACCTACAGCTCCACCTGTTCAGTGTTCCCTCTCTTCCTGAAAGCAGATGTCAGATTTATACCTGTAGCATGACCAAGACTGAGAATATTAAATAATCTTTTACGGCTGGTGACTAAATGAGCCTGACTGGCATGTACAACACAAGCTTTGAGGTAAGTAACTTCACAGGATCTGATTGGCAAGAGCTGGTCAGGGATGTATACCACTTGAACTCTACTTCATTATAAAATGAAAGGCATGTTTTTCACCTATACTTTGGTGTTTGCTACACTGGATAGTCCTAGCACATATTTTAAAGAGACAAATATATTGATGTGTTTATGCATGTTTATACATTTAGAGTGGATTGCGTGGAAAATATTAGTGTTTCAGAAAACAAAATATATTGTTGGCTTTCATGGAAAATGGGAGAGTTATATTGTATATACTTATCAATGTCATGGATCCTTTTTTTAACTACAGAGGCAGTTGTTAGAGAAAGACAAACAGAAAAAAAAATAATTGAAAGAATGGGTTCAAACCCAAGGCAAATAACTTGTGTCCATTTTTTACGAATCTAGGGGTGTATTCCTCCTAAAAACATCCCTGTGGGCAAGGTAAAGAAGGAAATACCTTTGAAGAAGTGGAGAAGAAGATCTTCTCTGCCTAATTTAGGGCCCTGAAATTAAGTCCACGTTAAAAAACAAATTAGTGGATAATAGGAGTGAAATTTGGACTTGATAAAAAGACATTACATCCATGTGCAAAGAAAAGTTACAAAATCCAAAATGTGCCAAATTTTTAATAGCTTTTTCTTAGGTAGGGACAATGACTGTCATCGGAAATGGTTGGTGGAGATGCTGTTGCTGATATGGTATCTGTGATAAAACGGTAGCATAAGGGATAAAACAGTCTGGGACCCTGTCTGAGCAGAGTCAAGAGGTGACAGACACTTCTCACATGCAAAGAATGTCTGGGTGGACAGTGAAGAACAACTCAGGAGCAGCTTGTTCCTAGGCACACCTATACTGTAAAGCATAGCTCAGCAGTTACAGTGACATTTTCTTTAGCAGAAACATCTTATATTCGAGGAACTGCTATCCTCATCTCATCATGTTGCCCTGCAAAAGAATGATAACGAACATGGCAAAGATGAGGGGGTGTCAAACTTCTGTTCGTTAGGACTCAACAGCCTTTCCATGCAGAGAATGGAGATTTGCCAATTCTGTTGTCATTTTGATCATACTCCTATGAAAAATAGTTTCAAAAATTAGGTCAATTTGCACAATTTTGTTGGGCAGGAAAATCTGGCCATGCTTTGTATCACTAGATTACAAATCAGGCACAGAAAGGTTCATGAACATCTATCCTGGAAAGGGTTATTGCTTAGAAAATTAATAGCCATATATATTCAATGGCTCATTAAATGTAAAAGTGTTTGAATTTTGAATGATTATTACAGTGTATTGTGTCGTAAAATTATATGGAATTTCATCTAGCTCTTTAAACCAAACAACAGCCATAGGAAAAACTAGGTAGTATATGTCCAGATATAAATTTCTTTTGCTCAAATTTTCCCCTGTCTAGAATCAAACTTCACTTTGGAGACATCTATACAATTTATTTGCAATAGTCATTTAGTGAATTCTCAGAAGATACTGGCTGTTAGAGAACACTACTGAAATAAAGTAAGTAAGTGGTGAGTGCACTGCAGCTGGAGTGTAAAACATGGACTTGGAGCTATTTGTCACCTCTGAGACTTGAATGGATTCATTCACAGTGTCCACCAACACTCTGGGAAGCTGTCCATGTTATGTTTTCTTGGAAATCAACAATCAAATCTGTAGGCATTTACTATAATAAGAAGGTCTTTGTTAAGTTGCAAGCTCATTAAATCCTTCTCTAAAGCAGAATTAAACTCTGTGGTCCTAATCTCCCAAACTGCTGATTGCAATCTCTAAATTATTGAGCTGTTGAAAGTAGCAAAATGGAGAAACATATAATTCAGACCTTAAGAGCGCTTTGGAGATAGATAAAAGGCTCAACACCTTGGAGAAAAAACAAAGAAATCAACTTTTGCTAAGAAGCCACCTTTGCTTCCTTTTAAATCATTAGTTAGTTCCAAAGTCAATAATGGATTTATAATTGCTCCATGTCTTCCTTAAGCTCACCATCAGAGAGCAGACATGGCCTTGAAACTACAGTGGTCTTATCTCTATGTCCATAGGAGATAGCGGTAGCCATGCCTCCAATGCTATTTTGTTAGCTTTTACCGTTCATTCTTCTGTTCATCATTTCTGTCTTGTTTAATACTCTTCTTTGCTAACCCTTGACCCTCTACCCTCAACTGGCCTTTCATCTAAGAGTATGACATGATGAGAATGGAAAGACTCACAAAGAGGCAACAAGGATCCTCACAGAAAAATTTATAACAGATAGTCAGTCTCATAAATGAAGAAAGTGTTCTCCATTCTGAAAAATAAATTATAAATAACAGCCTCTAAAAAAACCAGTTAAACCTGATAGTCCAGTTTGTGCCTTTCCACTCCCCATGCCATACAGACAGTATCTGTGCATTTAAATAATACGTATTCCTTAAGTCTCTGGGTTCATTCCCCTCATTACTGTAATTTATATAAGAGTAAAAAAAAAAAAAATACTTTACGATCAACTCTCTAGCCTCCAATTCTCAGAACAACCTCAACAGGTCGTAGTGTAGGAATTGAACAAGAGTTAGAAAAACATTAATATGACTAAGTAAAATGCATTCAGACTGTGTTTTGAGACATAGCTCATTTTTTTGTATATCATTTAGTGTACAGTAAAACAGTTTTATATCCAGGCAGATGGTTGCTCAGTGGTGATGAATGTCATAGTTTATTCAGCAGCATGGGAACTACTGCTTCAGTATTGCAGTCCAATCCATAGAAGAGTGGGCCCTCATCCCTTTGATCTGAATACCAGTGAACCTATGTATGAATATAAATGGTTGAATTGCAAATGGTTGCATTGAAAAATCAGTGCCTTTGATTTTGATGAGAATGAGAGACAGCTATACTATATAGAAAATTAGCTTCTTCTTGCCTGCAAATAGTTAGGAAACTGTAAATTTGTTAGTCAGGGACCAAGACTACATCATTTTAGATAAGATACACTAACAAAGATAAGGAAGCATATTCTGCATATGCTTGAAGGCTTTAAACTAGTCTGAAGCCTCATTAACTATATGTTGATCTATATCATAATGAAGTTACATCAAGGGACATATTTTCCTTGATATATCCAAAGAAAAAGACAAATTATGCCCTTTTTCATATGAAGTATCCAAATCCTTATCATGCATATTAGAAATTTTCATTTTAAATATTGTTTACTCTTTTAAAATGCTCTTTGAAGTATGGATGTAATAAAAATTATAATACTTGCTTATATAAAAATTAGCAAAAAGTGATATAAGATTTTTTTATCATTAAACTTAGATAAATAATTTTATACTAAGTTGTTGAAAGACAGACTCATATGCCAGCAGTAAAAAGTTCTTTTAAGTTATAAGACGCCATTGAACCAAAGGGATATGAAATGTAAATGCTGGCAAACTCTTAACTATAGCATTGCAGATGATGATACTAATATGACACTAATCATCCTATCATTCTTCAAAAAATAATGTTCTGCAAATGAAATATAATAACCAAGAAGCCCACTTCAACATAAGTCAATAAACTAATAAACTTGTTAAAAGAAAATAATTACTTGGCTGCAGTATTTGAAGAGCATCTATTTATTCTGAAATCCTCTGAAATACAGGAACAGAAAAAAGAATATATCTTAGCAGAGGAATAAAACTTCCCTCCTGGATTTCACAATAAATTAATGATTAGCAGAGTGTTTATATATGAGGCTAAACAGCTGAGTGCTTAGAAATCAAGAAAAGAGTCATACAGACTTATCTCTTTCCTCTGAATTTCTGCAATAAATGTATGTTTTCTTGACATATTCTTATGCTTAAAAAACATATAAAAAAAAGAAGCTTCTTATCAAATTTGAATTTCCATTTTTCTTGATAACTATACTTCCAGTTGAATCAGCAAATTTGGCTTTCCTATTTGAATTTTAAGGCTGGTGAGTCTAAACCAGAGGCTAGCCATTTGCAGTTGTTTTAATGGGGTGATAAAAGTACTTTGGGGAAAACATGCTTTATTTGTTTAAGATTTCTAACAGCAAACATGGCACATTCATGAACATTTTGTCTAAGTATTGCAAATGGAAATTCATGAGCTACATGAAGAAAGTCACTTTGATTAGTAAATTGTTAGTAGATTACTCAGTCTTTTCTGAGACTATCAGTAATGCGGGTGGATCTGGGTTTTGATTTGGCTTTGGAACAAGGTTGTTCTCCATCAGTAGTCACACATGGTAATCTCCAGTAATTTCTTTTACTTGCAAATTGGAGATTATATTCAAGTAGGCTTGAAGACCCAGAAGGAGAAAGAAACATGACAGTTTGGTAGCTTCTCACTAGATCATCTGAAAAAACTTCTGTTATTGGTTATTCAATAAGAACGAGAAGCTAGAAACTCTCAAAGGTGAATTATAGTAATGAAATTGTGAGGAATTCATGACACCTGAGACAGCATCAAATTCAGAAGCCTACTCAGTATTGTTTACATCTAGTCAATAGGATTTAAAAATGCTTCCAGCATTTGTTTAACATAGCTGAAATGTGACTTACCCACAAATGGTAGGTTTTTCTGTGTCACTTGACTGTATAAATAAAATACATCACACCAATCTTACATTTTTACTTTTAATTTCAGTTAAGCTATTTTTTACTTTTATTTCCAGTTAAGCTCTTAAGCCAAATAATATCAATACAGACAGTATTATAACTGATCATACCACTGTAGTGTACCTAAACCTTAAGCCATAAAGCATGACAGACGCTCTTGCTGGACAGAATATTTAAGACTGGATGGATTATTGCCTACCTATGGATTAGTAAATTCTGTGCCCTTATACATACACAGAACACCAGGCTTTTACATACTGGGCTAGACACTAGAAAAACATTTTGGAAAATGTTTTTCAGCACTAGACTGACTGCTTCTTTAGAATAAATCAAATGGTGTAAAAATTTAGGTCATTTCTTAGGTGCTGTGAGCTTGTTTCAGGGTATAGACAACATATTACTGCAAAATTCTACAGAGCCAGGACCAGTTCATTAGATTTAGTTTGTATTAGTCTTAATTTTAATTTAAGATGTTTGAGGTATAGAATAATGACAGCTCATCCTCATATCACTGGGGAATTTGATTACAGCTGAACTGGGAAGAAAAATGAAGCTACTGATCATACCCTATACATAAAATGCAACAAACCAGAAGAAGGTGTCTTCTACTTATGGCAAGGCTTAAAAAGCAACTGAGCATCCCATTTATAAATTAAAATTCCTCTCTCCATCAGCAGTAAGACCATATTTTGAAAGAAATCTCACCCTTTCTCTATTCACAGCCACGGTCCTCTGTGGAAACTATTTCCAAAGTATGACAACAACAATACAGTGGATATTGGACTTTTTTACAGACTTGCCTATTCCTCTGGAAAAGGAAGCAAGGAACAATATTCCTCTCCTAAGTAGAAACTTTTTGACTAAAGAGGCAGAAAAGACTGTGCTGTTCTGGAAGAGGGGTAAAGCTATGGAAAATAATACTGAATTTTTTATTGTATCATATCAAAATATGGAGGCTTCTGGCAGAAGCTGTTTCAGATCGTCACTCAGTCAGTGTGGAAGCTAAGCAAAATTTGGTCTTCTAAATTAATTTTTAAAAAATAATTTAAAGCTTCAGAACACTGATTTTTTCCATGTAGATTGTTTTGTCCCATTTATCATACCAAAATACATTTCACTTCTCATTTTTCCTTTCCTGTGGGATGAAGAGTGAAGTGATCATGATCAGAGTTCTTCCTTAAACCAAAGTAGCAGGAAAAGCAGTAGCCTATTAAAACTTTTAAGCCTAAATAGTTCATGCCTTTGGGTCTAGGTGCGCAGTGGTTGTCAGTCAGTGAAAATGAAGAAAAATTTTCCATGAAAGTGAAGTAATGTAACCAAAAATAGACCTCTTTGTCTTCTGAAGACCTTAAGTTAACTAAAGCAGCTATTGTGCTGTGTCAAGAAAGACAGCAGTTTATAGACTGAGTAAATAGCAGAGTGCACTTAGGGCTTCAAGTATAACAAATTGGATCCTAATGCCCATATCCCAGTTTGTGATTGAAAACTCTATACCACTTATTTATGCCAACCATTTTAGCCTGACAGTGAAGGATGACAAGCTACCACCTGGCTAGGTATAAAAAAGATACAGCAGGTACAACAAGTATAAGCAGAGCATCTCTGAACTAAGTCTCAAAATTCTGCAGAGGTTTAAGAATTTAAATAGGCAAAAAAGACATCATCCTTCTATGAACGTCTCAAAAATTGCAGCTAATGTCACATCCACATTATTTGGCTTCAAAAATTACCTATTTGTATCCAGGCTTGTGATGGGGCTGGAGGGCAAATCATACAAGGAGCGGCCTAGGGAGCCAGGGATGTTTAGTCTGGAGAAGAGGAGGCTGAGGGGAGACCTGAAGGGAGGTTGTAGAGAGGTGGGCAATGGTCTCTTAAACCGAGTAACAGGAGATAGGACAAAGGGAAATGGCAAGAAGCTGCACCAGGCCAGATTCAGATTAGATATTATGAAAAAATTTTTTACTGAAAGAGTTGGGATGTGGAACAGGCTGCCCAGGGAGGTGGTTGAGTCACCTTCCCTGGATGTGTTTATATAAAGGGTAGATGAGTTACTTAGGGATATGGTTTAGCATAGGATGAGAATGGTTGGACTTGATGATCTTAAAGGTCTTTTCCAACCTTGTGATTCTGTGATTTAAAGAAGATTAAGCACTGAAATTATTCTGAGACCTAGATTAATTTACAGACCCTGAACCCAAACTATTAACAAAAGAAGCCTATGTGGCAGGTGGGGCCAGGTTCAGAAAGGGAGATATTTTTCAGATACCACAGGAGACAGGTTAAAATAAGGCTCTATTATGCAGTCAGGTAACATAATTAACAATACATATAGGATAAAAGTGAGAAAGAAACTAAATGTACATGGGAGAAGATGGAAAATAATTACAATCTTAAAACACTACTTATATGTGGAATTCTGGTCTTCCTAAAAGACAAATTTAAACCTGATGTCATCCCAAAGTGGTTAATTACTATTATGGATGGTCTCAGTCATGCATTTATCCAAAACCTGTCTTGTACTAGTTATGCTAGTGTAGTACACAGTGGCATTTCTCACTGAGAAATAATGAAAGAATGAATTTAAGAATGAGGAGTTTAAGAAATCTCCTAACATGTAAAACACTACCATGTCAAAAAAAGTTATGCTTTCATAAAAAAAGTGTGGTATGCTTAGTTAGAAGACTGAGAAGACACTTATCCAATTAAATAAGTAGTAAAAACTTTACTAGGTTTGCATTATAATAGCAAGAAATACCTTACACAACTTTTTGGCATGTCTCTAGATCAGGGTAATACCACACCCTGTTTACTCCCAAGTGCATTTTCCAGATTATCAGAGAGTAGTAACATGTGTCAATGTAATGTTCCAGACCTATCTGATTGCTGTTATCACAAGTTCCCTGAGAGAAAGAGATGTCTTTCAGATAGTCACAATGATCAGGATAGGTAAGTGGAAGGCAGTAGGGAGCAAATCAAACTTCTGAAGATTTCTAGGAAATATGGTGACAAGGGTTGCTTGGTTTATGTCTTTCAAGGAAAGAAAAGGCAAAACAATCAACTAGAGAAAATTAAGGTGCATAAGATTTTAGGCAAGTAGACTCATCCGTAAGTGAATTTAGCCACCTATGATGGAGTTTATGTATCTGAGGTTGGGATTCATTGGCTCTAATTTAGTGTTTAAACTTCAAAATTGAGACTCCATCAGCCGACAGTAGAAGAAATTGGCAATTCAAAGGCCAAATCCTCCAAAGTACTTATTTTTTCCACATAAAGGATGGTGCTATCATCTTTAATATCAGTGAAATAATGTGGTGTAAATAATTTCCTGATAAAAACTCCCTGTAGAGGAAGAAAAACGGTACAGAAATGTTCTCCTAGAGTTTTAATATGCAATTCACTAATGTTTTATTATCTGGAATAGGTTGTTGTAACTGTTTTCCTTTTCCCTTTGTTTTTAGCAAAAAATTAAGTTTATCTTAGATACGGTTCTTATTACAAAATAAATAAGATGTAGAGAGAGTCTGCAAGATTATGAACACAAGACATGAGGTTTTAAAAGTGAGTAAGACTGTATATGTGTACTATGCCTATTGATTTTACTTAACAAGAATAAAGACATTAGTCACAATTCTATCGACCAAAACAGTTCTGTTGAGAACTCTAAGTGGGTACAGTGAAGTATCAACAAACCTGTAAGATGAACTTTCTAAAAACAAGCAGATATGGAGTAACATTTTTTGTTCATAAAGTTTTTACTTTTGAAGGGAAATAGGGTCATATAAAATTAACATTGTGTAGTAATAGCTCTGGAATTAGTAACATGGAATCTTTTCATAAGACTATATTGCTGTTGGATTATGATGTCACAAAAATCTCAGGCTTCGCCTCTGTTATCTAGATGTGATACAATACCATTGTGTGCTCATCTTTTTGTCATGTTATTCTTATAAAGACACATAAATTACTATCATAAGAACTTTTCAATAAATATCTCTGTGCTTCCATTTGGTTACAAAACCAGGCAACGCATCATATATACCTATCCAGGCAAAATTACCTTTCGAGTTCTAAAGAGTTTCCTTTTCTCATGTAAGTAATGTTTGCAAGTAAAACTGCACTTTTAAATTTACCCAGAGGCAAATTAAAATATTATCTGTGAGAGGTATCAGCTACAATTCTTGCAAATCCCTAGTACATTTTTATCTTATTAATGCTGATTTATTTCCTGAAAAGACTGGTGGGTTTGCTTCTCAGTTGTTTCCATGGAACTGTAAAAAACTTTTTCCATATTGTAATCCAGCAATACACTTTTTTAAACATCAGCTTATTTGTATCCTTGCTGCTAATTACAGAATACCTTATTCAGAGTATAGAACTTTCTTGCATTGCCTATGTTGTGATAGAAACTAATTTTATAAGGGATGATCCAAAAGAGACTTTCTAAGAGATAATGAAACATAAGACATCAGGTTTACTAAGTTGTTACTCCACTTTCATGGTGATGTAATTACATTGAAATTAAGGTAACTACACTAGTGTAAGAAAATGGTGTTGTAGTTATTAAGAACTAAGTTTTTAGCATCTATTGTTTCTATTTTGATATATGCAGGTAAGAGGCTTTTGAATGTCAGTTGAAACTGATTAAAATGTTTGATATTATGACCGTTGCAGGATAAAAGTGTCTAACATATATGAATAATCTTAATGTCAGAATTAAAAACATTCTGAGCATAAATTTTTCTTAAAAAATAGCATGTCAAAATGCATTGCTTACTAACATGCCAACCAGAGCAAAAATCCACACAGGTATGTTAATATCGATATTACTGCAGTGATGTCAATAAGATAAAATTTTAATTTTATTGAGTAAGTGGGGTAAAAGTAAAGTGGGGGTATGCAGCCTGCCCTCTGGCAACTTGAGAGTTTTAAACACACTTGCTTTCCCACATAGGAATGAAGACAGAACTCACCAAACATGCTTAGCAAAAGCGAGTAGATCTCATGCCAATAATTCCTGCTCTGAAAGGTCAGAGCTGCAGTTCTTATTCTTTCTTTCCTATCACATCCCTATCTACATTATGGTGGTTCAGCCCTAAACAGTAGCTGAGTACCACATGCCACTCTCTCAGTCCCAGAGGGGAAAGAAACAGAGCCCCCATGGGTTGGGATAAGGGCAGTTTGCTGACAAAAGTACAGTGAAAAGAGAATAATAGCCTGTGGCAACTTTCATTTACACCCAGTGATAACACAGAGTACTGCCTCAATGCAAGAGCTGACCCAAAACCCCAGTCACACTCAGACTGCCCTGGAAGCACCCAGGAATATCCCTCCCTGACCAGCCCCATTTTATGGGGGAGTGATATCAGGTGGTGTGGAAACAGCCCGGCTAACTCAGCTCACCTGTGCTGACTGCCTGGGGAGGTTAACTCTGGCCTGGCCAGAACCAGGACACACGTACAGACATACACTTTAGAAGTGACTGGAAAACTTTGGACCTCAGCAATCTTCTGGCTGAAAGAATAATTCTAGGTTCAGATCTTCATCCCAGAATCACAGAGCAGTTAGGGTTGGAAGGATCCTCTGAACATCATCTAGCCCAACATCCCTGCTAAAGCAGGGTCACCTAGAGCAGATTGTATAGGATCACATCCAGGCATGAGGAGAGCCTGCAACCTCTCTGGGCAGCCTGTTGCAGTGCTCTGTCACTGTCAAAGCTCATACTTTTTTCCTCATGTTCAGATGGAACTTCTTGTGTTCCATTTTGTGCCTGTTGACCTTTTTCTGTCACTGGCAACCATTAAAAAGAGCCTGGACTATCCTCTTGATTCTCATACTTTTGAAGTTCCTTCCAACCACTACCATTCAGTGACACTCTGTGATTCTGTGATCTCAGAGTTGATGAGATCCCCTCTCAGTCTTCGTTTCTTCAGGCTAAGCAGACCCAGCTTTCTCAACCTTTCTTCATACAAGAGATGCTCAAGACCTGTCATCATCTTTGTAGCCCTCCACTGGACTATATCCAAAAGTTCCCTGTCTCTTCCTTGAACTGGGGATCCCAGAACTGGACGCAGTACTCCAGATGTGGCCTCACCAGTGCAGAGTAGAGGGGCAGGATGACCTCTGGCCTTCTTGTCCACGAGGCCACCTTGCTCACTGGGGCTCAAATTTTCATGAAAATTTTTACTTCACTAAAACCATAGATTTCAGCAAAAATGGATTTTCTCAGAAATATTGCAGGAAGTTTCTTGGACAGTAACTGTGTATTTTCTCTTACAAATTATTGGGTGCAATAACTTTCCTTTGTTATTGTTGTTGGTTTTATTATTATTGTTTGAAATCTGTTCTTCTACAAAAGGTACATCAGGTTAAATGATGAAAGAGACATTTTAATTCTATCATTCATCAAATCTATGATACCTCTTCGCAAAAACAATTTGTCTTTGGCCTGGAACACTGACTGGCAAACTCCCAGCTTACAGCACCTGTTTCATAGCTCACAGTGAAGATTTTATAAATACCTTACAGTCATCTTCTGAAATCATTCATTTCATGATATGACTGAAAGTCGTTCCTGGAATTATAGGCATTCTATTACACTATTTAACTGTTCCACTGAGTCATTATATGAAATGCCTAAAAGTGTCAGGCTTTTCATGAAATGGCTAGTGTCAGTGCTTTAGTCATTTTATGAAACAGCATTATGACATTCTATCCACTACTGCAGTGAATAAAAAAAAAATCAATTTTTTTTTTCCATGGGAAACAATGTCCTATTAAAGTCCCACTGATATAAATAAGCAGGCATGTTTATCATATACTCCTCTCACCATCTCAGCTTCTGCAGATCTTGGGCAGAGTGCCTTTCCTAACTTTTCCTCCTCCACTTTTGCTCTTATATTCCTGGTGAGTTTTTCTTAGCAACTTATCAATTCTAGAATGATCAAAAAAAAAAAAGGAAAATTATTAGTATATTGTATAATATATTTTATTTTATTTTATTTTATTTTATTTTATTTTTAACCCATACCCGTAGAAAACAGAGATAATAAAAACACCCACTTTCCTATAAATGACTGAGGTAGAATAGACTCATAGAACAGTTTAGTGTCAGAAGACACAGATGAAAAAGGTCTGAAAGGGAATGGTTTGAAAAGTAAAATCTATCATGGGAAATATTGTAGGAATTAATTGGGTTTGTGTCCCAAGCAGCTTCTTCAGGGGTGGAAATTATTAATGACAATCTTGTTTCCCTGTTTTGGAGCTCTACTGCTGGAGACGAAGGTTTTGTAAATGCTGTAAAGGCTGAAAGAAATTTAAAATAAATAAATGCAAATGTTACAAAACCAAATTAAATAGCTGATGTCATAGTTCTGAAAACAAGTAGTTATTCAGTGTTGCCATATGGCTTTTGAGTGAAATATGAAAGACTTTGTGATTTTATAAATAAAATTATTATGAAAATACTTCAAAATATTATTTTAGGATAATAGTCATAATTCATAAAAAATCGAGCATTCCCTCTAATTGCATACAATGCCTAATACTGTTATTAATTGAAAAAAACACTCCACAAGCAAACAAATAGGAAGAAAGAAACAGTCATAATCTTGAAAAGGAATTTAACTTCTTTTTTTTTTTACTTCATCATATAATAGGTCCTTGAATACTCGTGAATTTCTTCTTTTTTACATGCAGCTGGATTTGGGAACTTTCCAGTTATTCCATGGGTGAAAAATCCAAAAGAAAAGAGCAGGCATGTACCAGAAAAAAGAGGATTAATAAAGATGGAAAAAAAAATAAAAATGCATACAGCTGGATCTTAAATTCTGTTCGGTGAAGGGAAATAACTGACTCCTTACCAATAGGTAATGGAATTATCTACATGCACAGTTATATTTACGAATTACTCTTAAAAAAAAAAAAAAATTCTAGCTTTCATCTTATTTTATTATTTAAATATCTGTATACTGAATAAGGGCACTTCCACTGAAGCCAGCATAGTTGCTTATGAAAATCTTTTCACATAATGATGCCATTAATTGTTGCTTTTGCTCATTCACAGTAGAAGGAAATGAACATGATGTGAACAGATTTGCACAGTAGGAAACGTATGTAAGCAGACACCATTTTTTAGTTGTTTGACTAATTTGGGGACATTTGCAGAAAACACCAGGTTTGATTTTTAATACTGTTACTTGATGTGCATTGTATTGAATTTCTCTACTGTTATCAACTTAGCTGAAGACCCAGGTCTGCATTTTTTATGTTTGCAATGTTCTATTACAGACAATAATGTTTTTCTGAACTAGGATAGTAAGATGGGATCCTTAAAAAGAAACTTAGGATTTTCCAGAATTCCAATTTTCTTTCTCTTTCTGTCTGTATTCATCACATTGTGAAAAAAAAGTTTCTACCGAAGGTAAGTTTTTTGTGCCTCAGAATTGTGTCTCAGTTTCCAGTCTTTTCTCCTTGGATTACATAAGAAATCTCACTGATGTTATTGAAAGAACTGGGACAGTGGGAAGCACAGGACTTGCTTGTACAGCAGTTGGATTCCATCAAGTTCTTATATCACATATGTCACTATATAGTTGAATATCTTCCAAAAGGGCTTGGAAAGGACAATGTCCTATCATTTAATCTCAGCTATTTAAAAGCATCTATAGGAGTTTTGTTGTTTCTTTTATGTTTTGGGAACTTGGAGCCTTGAGCAAGTCTTTTAGGATGCTTCTTTTTGAACTGACTCTATCAGTGTCAAAAGGTTTTTTGATTACTTTATATTAGCTATGTATTTAACATTTTTTCCAAATTACATTCACTTTCTCTGAAAGTAATATAGAATCTAAGAAGCTCAATGAACAATATTCTCTTCCTCTGTATCACATGTCAAAGAGGAAATCAAAGTTTCTGAGGACATACAGTGGATAGTTCCACCAACACTCAGCAGCCCAAGGAGATGGTATATGTGAAGTATAGTAATAGCCCTATTCTTGCAACTGCCTTTTCTTCTACCCTTATGTTTTAGCAAATAGATGCAAGGCTGCAGTGCAAGGAAAATACTGCAAACAGATTGCATTGTAAATAGTAAGCATATTTGATCTCGCCAACAGCCTTGTATGCTTACAAATGTCAGGAGCAGGCATGATGCCTTCAGCTTAACTACATTTCATTCTCCTTTCTCAGAAGAGAATGTGGTCCAAGAGCATTGGTTAACCATTTAGATTATCATGTTTGAGTGATTAAAATAACTCTGTGTTGTCTTTGGTACTGCCAGAGTACTTTAGACAATATCCAGGTTCATAACATCCTGATAAACCTTATTAAAATATGTGCATTTTTTTAAAATGTCATGTTAACATATATTATGCAGTAAAATATGTTATGTATAAATGCAGTATATGCATGTATATGTTACATATGCAGAAAAATCCTGCATATATTCAGGTAGTCAAATAATGCAGACCTTAAGGAAGAGAAATAGAATCTGCAATTTCAACCCTTTCCAAATAGGATAATAAAACTAAGTCTAGTACTTTCTTACGGTACTTCTAGTACAAATACCTTTTTATGTAAGAATTGCAAAGGCATAACACTATTCATTATGAATGCAGTGCTCAAATGTTAAGTGAAATTGAATTTTTTTCTTTTAAGACATGGTAATGGGTGCCTGGATAGAAATTATTTTGAAAGCAACAGTTAAAAAGAGAGAAATCTGTTCTCTCTTTACTTTATGCTATATGTACACAATTGCTCCTACAATGAAAGCAGGTTAGATCTCTAAAGCATATAAGATTGAATTGTGTTCCTGAATGTTCCTACACAAATTGAATTAGGCAGATTTCTCTAGAGGAAGAAATCAGCCACCATTGTGCTGCATGGATAAATTAAACAGAAGAACAGTATGTCTGAGGAGGGGAAAAAAAAAAAGTCTTAAAATTTCCACAGTAGAGTTCTTAACATTCCTTAGCATTGCATTTATTCTCAGTAGCAAGGCTTCAGCCTTGCCTGATTGTTGTAACAAAGAGTAGAATTGTGCTCTGCTTCGTTTTCTCAGAGAATAGAACACTTAACAAAATAATGCTGTAAGTGAACAGATAAAAGTGGGCTACTAATTTTATAAATGATGCTCTGCTACTGCCAAGTACTTCAGAAAGTTGGCATGAACCTACAAGCAGGAAATATCCCTGTGTGCAATAGTTCCTGAAGAATGCCAGCTAGTGTAGAACAAAGAAGAGTCTGAATGTGTCACAAAGTGGTTTCAAGCACAGAGGGCCAGATATAAGGGTATGGAGATACACTGGGGATACATTTGGCTCAGACTTTTTGAACTATGAGTTAGTAATTTCTACTAGGAGAGCTGGGCATAAAAAGCATCTGGTTGTTTTGGAAAGAGGAAATAAGAAATGTCCCAGAAGACACTAGTGAGAAAAGCTTTCGCTCTTAGCAACTTTGTGTTAGCTGAACAAATTTGTGTTCAGGTTCCAGCCACAAAAACTATACACTGCTAAATGGAAGTGGTTGAAATAGAACATATTATTCCTGCATCAGCTGTCCATCCATTTTCTCTCTTTTTGAACTAACCAACTTTCCCAGGACAGTCTACAATGTCTATTCAGTGTCACGACAATTTCATTAGATGCACAGTAAAGGTACAGTTTACAAACTGAGTCATCTAGCTAGAAGAAAATCAAAGTGAATAAATGAACATAATAAATAAAGGGAGTACAGCAGACAGAGACAATCAAACTGAAGCTTTGGAAAGAAAAATGTAGAAACCCAGCAGGTGCATGAAGGTGAGTAAAAAGATCAGAGAGAACAAACAATAGGAATAAGTGGAGTAATTTGACAAAGCTCCGCAGAAGTGCTTTGATATTCTCTCTCCAAAAACTCTTGTAAACTATCCTTACTGTATCCAACATTTACAAACATGCAGAGAGCTCTGCATTTCTCACCCAGCCCACTAATTTCACTCTCCCTTGCTGCTTTATGAGTCATTTCTTCCAAGATTCTGTTTTTTCTACACAGTATTTTCCACTTTGTTTGCCCTCTACTGAAGACTCTGCATCTTCTTCACCTTTTATTCCTCTTTTTCCAGGAGGAAGGCAGAATCAAAAACTGGGAGAGGTTGTTTTTATTCATCCCAAATATCTCAGGATGTTGGCAAGTGTTTCTTCCTCACCATAGTGGTACAGGCAAAGTCAGACCTCTTACTCTCAGTGTTACTCTGCCCCTCCTTCAGTTTCTCAAATGTATTGGCGGTTATGCCCATGAGTTGCCAATCAGCTCTACACAGAAAAGGAAGCATATTTGTATGGCTGTTTGCAGATATATTTTGTGAGATAAGAATGATTTTTTTCTGTTTGTTTTCTCACCAAAAAGTTAGTGTTGAAAAAGAAGATAAATCCTTTTCCTTGCTCATTAGCAATAGCCCCTACATTTTGAAACAAATGTGGGGAATCAGTGAAAATAGGACAACTGTAAGTCTTCTCAAGGTTTCTCAGGTATCTACCATGCATTCACCAATAAAAGAGCCTGAAAAAAACTTAAGAGTAGAAGAAAACAATGTATCCAGAGAAGAAAAAACGCTTTCTGTTTTGATGTATTCTCAACATTTATTTGGATCTTCACCAAGGCCTTTTCATCCTGCATTTGTTCTGGCTGGCAAAGAAAAAGAGAGTAAGGGAGATGCTGTGTGAAGTATCCAAAAAGCCTGGAATAAATTCTGCTGAGTTTGGAAAAACATCTTAGCTTTGTAGGATTTGTCTGTTATGTATGCTGAAGAAATATTACAAATAATCGAGCAAATAAAATAACTAGAAAATACATAGGTCACAGGGCTCTTCTGAGTTGTGTCCCCAATTTAATCCCCACTCAGGCCCCATTTTGAAGACTGTCACAGTTTAATCCCAGATGGTAACTAAGCATAGTGCAGTCACACACTCATCCCTCCTCCACCAAGGGGATGGGGACAAGAAAGGAAAAAAACCCTCAATGGAAAAAAAACCCTCATGGCTTGAGATAAAGACAATTCAATAGGATAACAAAGGAAGATAGCTATAATAGTATTATTATTAATTAAAGGAAGATAATGGTGATAATAGTAACAATAAAAATAAGAACAACAGCAACAACAATAATGAGTGATGCACAAATGCAATTGGTCACCACATGTGAAAGGAAACCAAAGCAATCCAATGTCCAGTCTGTTTCTGAGAAGAGAATCTGTCTCATGGCTAGCTTCCCCAGTTATATCCAGACCATGAGGTTATATGTTATGGAATATTCCTTTGGCCAGTCTGGGTCAGCTGTCCTGGCTCTGCTCCTCCAGCTTGTGCACCTGTCAGGATGTGAGAAACTGAAAAGTCTTTGATTTAGTGTAGACACAAAAACTACCTAGCAAGAACTAAAACCATCAGTGTGCTGTCAATGTTTTTGTCACGCTAAATCCAAAACACAGCACTATACCAGCAATTAGAAATAAAATTAACTCTACCCCAGCCAAAACAGGAAAGACCTAGGTGTTTTAGAGACTCCAATTGACCCCCCATCACGCAGAATTTCACCTCTCTACTAAGGCCTTCCTTTTGAGGTTTTTAACTGATATTAGAAATCAATAAGTAAGAGAACATGAGAAAAAGTTTCAATCAGCAGTCTTTGACATTAATCAAGGCAGAGTCAGTGAGCCATTCCTCATTAACAAAGTTGATATTTCAGTGCTTCTGCAATACTCTCTATTCCTCTTCACATTCATTCAAAGAGCGTTCAGCAGATTCAGGTACTAACATGGCTTAGAAATGTCAAATGCTACTTATGCAAAGATTAAAATCAAGAAGTATTTTTACTGTGATTTCAGTCAAGAAAGAAGATTTTCAGAAAGCATAGTATTTATGTCTGACTTACGTGATGAAGGCATAAATAGCATTATGTAAAAGAGTGAGAAGGCATAAAGATGACAGAAACAATATATCAAACTGTGTTGCGACCCTGAATTTAGTTCTAGCTCTCCTAAGGAATTAGAATTAAATTAATGCTTTAAATACCCCTCAACAGATCACCAAGAAAGAGTAATCCCTATTCTTCTGCAGACTGGAAGGTCAGATAGGACTAATTGATAGTGATGTATGGAGCTTTCTATAACCAAAATGCAAAATTCCACCAAAATATTTCTGTACGAAGCCTGGTAACTTGTGTACCACTAAAGCATATCCTCCAGAAAAGCTCAGTCATATCTAGAAGTGTTTCATGCTGTATTTTCAGTCTTGAACTAATTAGTAGTAGTAAAGAAAACTCATTCACACACTTGCTATATGGATTTATGTCCCACAATTTTAAGTTTTATTTGATGTCTTACTCTTATTGGTCCAATAAAGCTACACTGCAATGCCAAAAAAATGTAAATTGATCTTAAAGTTACACTGTTGTCAACAAGAGATTTATTTCTATAAACTCCATGTCTAGTTGTTTTCCAAAATTTAGGTGTACTTAGTTGAGAATTTAAATGCGGTTTTATTCCCCTGTTAGCTGCATACTTGCTTGAAGACTGATCACACTGCAAATTAGGACGGCATTGCAATGGCTACAGTTGATACTGTAAACCAGTTTGGCTAATCTGACAATCTCAGGATCAAGGAAAGAAGCTCTTAGCAATCTTTGCTTCCAGTCAGAGTTGTGCCAGGGATGTGAGGCTCTAGACATTTTGTGTTCCTAAATTTTAGGGTTTAATATGTTTTAAAGAATGAACTGCATAATCAAGGCAAATCATATCAAGCTTCTAAATTAATATTTATTAAGATGATGGTTGTTTATTTCAGATACAGATGGCATTAAACAGCTATGTTCAATTCTTTGCAAAAACAAACTATGGAATCTAACAATGCAGCTAACAGTATTTTGGCAGAGTGTAGGTGTCTAGAGAGATGTTTAGGTGCCAGCACCAACTTTAGGCTTATGTTTGCCATGTGTTAGCAATGTTCATCACTCAGCTGTTAAGGTATGATTAAGATAGATATTTCAGATCCTTCTCTAACTAACTACAGTATGGACTGTGTATCTCATGCACATCATAGAAGTGCCTCATCATCAGCATTATGAAGTAAAAGGAGTAGAAAAGTCCTTTCAACAATGGACGCAAAACTGAACGACTCAAGCAAACAGAAATTACAGGTAGCCATGTTACTAATAACCTAAATCCTGTCATCAAGGACTGCATCAGGGATTATGCTGGGCATTAATTTTTTTCTGTGTTCTAACAATGAAAATTCTGGACACGTTATTTGGGAATAGAGTTGTTAAAACTCACAGTCAGCAGATGAGACACACTTCTATGTAGAGTTGCATACTATTTTTCTCCAAATAGCTGGTGGTCACCAATCTTGACTATACCACTACAAATTCACATACTTGTAGGACAGCAACAGAGCTTCTCTTTAGAATTTCAACACTGCGACCAAGTGCAAGACCACAGAGACTGCAGCACTGGATAAAAGTGTGTCTGCCACCTTGACTGAAGTCTTGGAGATCTGCCTGACTTCCACTATCAAACTCAGCTGTCCTGGTTTCAGCTATGATGGAGTTAATTATTTTTAGCAGTGGATGGAATGCCATGTTTGGGTGTTAGGATGAGAACAGTGCTGATAGCACCCTGATGTTTCTGGTTGTTGCCAGGCAATCAAGGACCTTTCTCAGTTCTTCATACTTCCTTACTAATGAGAAAGGAGGGGACGCAGCCAGGACAGGTGACCCGAATTGGCCAAAGAGGATATTCCATGCAAGTTACGTCATGCTCAGTATAAAGGGGGACTGGGGGGAAGAGGAGGAGACAACGCCAGGACGTGCAGTTTCTGGGGACGGTCAGGTTTTTTTTCCGGGACGGTTCTAAGCTGTTCAGCCTGAGTTCTGTGGTTTGGTGAGAAACTGCATTGTGTATCACCAGTTTTATCTATTTTGTGCTTTAAACTTCTGTTATTGTTATATCTAGTTTTCTGTTATTGTTTAGTAAACTATCCTTATCCCAACCTGCGTGGTTCTGGTTTCTAGGTTGTGGTTTCTTTTCCTCCTTTCTTCCTTCCCTTTTCCCCCTCCCCCAGCTTTCCCTCCCCCTTCCTTTTAAAAGTACAAGCGACTGTGTGGGGTGCGGCCCTCGGTGGGGGCAAAACCACGACAGTCATTTTGGCGCCCAAAGTGGGGCACGAACGGTTGGGATAACGGTAGATCTGACCCTGACTATCGCAATTAAGATAAGCACTGTTGTTTAAGCAATCTCTGGTCACGATGCTGTGGTATTTATTCACAAGGCTCTGTCCATGGCTGTGGCAGCAAAACCACCGCATGCTGTATACAATCCTGGCAGGATTCTTTACTCTCTCAGGTCTGTGGCTCCCATATTTGTTCCCATACTTCATTATAGTGTATTTTATGATATCGGTCTATGATACAATAATATCGATGACCATGAGCTTAATCTGGTACTTGTATGAGGTTTTGCTGTCCTGTCCATTCTTTGGACAGGGAGGGGTTAATAACAGCACTGCTTTCTTTTCCTTTGGGCTAAATACAACAGCTCTTAGGGCAGTTTTTGAAAATCTTCAATATCTCTGGGATATTCAAACTAGCATTTTGCTATTGGTAGGTTTGGTGCAGATGGTTCAGTTTTTGTTATATATCAAGCATAGGTTTATGAATACCACTGAAGAGCTTTCTCCGAGACAGAATAATCACGAGTGGCAGGGCATGTGGCAAAGTATGGGCGAGTACCTAGGTACTTTCTCACGCCCGATGGTTTGGAACTTCACTCCTGAACAGCTACAAGACCCCGATCAAGTGACTGCATACCTAAAGAAAAATTGCTGTAGGTTTCCCAGAGATGGACACCTTACTGCACTGTGCTGGGCTCTGGCCACTATTTATCAAACACTGCTTGATAGCAGGCAGTACTGTCAGCACTGTCAGGGAGAAGGGAAAGGAAACAGACTGGCAGATACTATAGCTGCTGCAACCACTGGGGCTGACACTGCAGCTACTGCAACCCCTGTGACCGACACTGCAGCTACTGTAATCTCTACAGCAGACACTGCAGATGATCAGAAAAACCAACCCACACCAGTGTCTGTTGCTCCCGTACAAAAGAGGAAATGCACAAAGAAATCAGTTCGCATAGTGACGGATGATGATGATGATCAACCAGGATCATCTCAAGGATATCAGGATGAGGCAGAACCAGAGATTGTTACCCGATCCCTGACTCTGAGTGAGCTGCGTGAGGTTCGAAAAGATTTCACCCGCCACCCAAGTGAGCACATTATCACTTGGTTGCTCCGATGTTGGGATCACGGGGCCAATAGTTTGGAATTAGAAGGCAGAGAGGCCAAGCAGTTGGGATCCCTAGCTAGAGAAGGAGGAATTGACAAAGCAATTGGGAGGAGGCCGGAAATCCTCAGACTCTGGAGGTGACTACTGTCAAGAGTGCAGGAAAGATATCCCATAAAGGAATATATTACATGTCAGACACCCAAGTGTAACAGCATAGAGACAGCTGTCCAGCACCTGAGAGAATTAGCTGTACGGGAGATAATTTATTATGATCTGGACAATTCACGGCTTCCTGCTGATCCCGATGAAGTCCTATGCACTCCAGATATGTGGCGTAAGGTTGTACGAAGTGCACCGTCAGGGTACACCAATTCACTGGCACCAATTGACTGGAATGATATGGATCCACCAACCGTAAATGAGGTGGCCTGCCGACTCAGGAAATACCAAGACAATGTTTCCCTCTCCATCACTGCAGCAGTAGAAAAACTGGTTCAATGACTTGACAACAATGTGTCCAACTCCCAACCCGTATGGAGCAATGTTGCAGCTACTGGGAGAAAGCGTCCATCGTTCCAAGAGGGAGAATACACACCACGACATAAATTGTGGTTTTACCTGCTTGATCATGGAGAGGACATGAGGAAATGGGATATGCAGCCCACCTCAGCCCTTCGAGCACGAGTAAATGAGCTGCAGGGTAAAACATTCGCACAACGAGATTCTGCCAGGAAGAAGGCTGCACCAGTTTCTACTGGGCAGTTCCCTAGACCAACTGGAAGGCCTACTTATATGTCTGATGTGTCTGATCCTCTTGAGGGGACCTCTAAGTCCTTTATGCAACCAGTGGAAAACAAATATGATCAGCAGCAATAGAGGGGCCCTGCCTCCAGCCAGGTGGAGGAGAGGGATAATCGGGTTTATTGGACTGTGTGGATCCAATGGCCTGGCACGTCAGATCCACAAGAGTACAAAGCTCTGGTGGATACTGGTGCCCAGTGTACTCTAATGCCATCGAATCATGAAGGGGTAGAACCCGTTTGTATTTCTGGAGTGACAGGGGGATCCCAACAACTAACTGTGCTAGAGGCTGAGGTGAGCCTAACTGGGAAGGACTGGGAAAAACACCCCGTTGTGACTGGTCCAGAAGCTCCGTGCATTTTAGGTATAGATTATCTACGTAGAGGGTATTTTAAAGACCCAAAAGGGTACCGATGGGCTTTTGGAATAGCTGCTTTGGAAACAGAAGAAATTGAACAACTGTGTGCCTTGCCTGGACTCTCGGAGGATTCTGCTGTTGTGGGGTTGTTGAAGGTTGAAGAACAGCAAGTGCCAGTTGCTACGACGACGGTGCACAGACGACAATACCGTACTAACCGAGATTCCCTGATTCCCATCCATAAGTTGATTCGTCAACTGGAGGATCAGGGAGTGATCAGCCGAACCCACTCACCCTTTAATAGTCCCATATGGCCAGTGAGGAAGTCCAATGGAGAGTGGAGGCTGACAGTAGATTATCGTGGCCTAAATGAAGTCACTCCAGGTATGAGTGCTGCTGTGCCAGACATGTTAGAGCTCCAGTATGAATTGGAATCGAAGGCAGCCAAGTGGTACGCCACAATCGACATTGCGAACGCTTTCTTCTCGATCCCACTGGCGCCAGAGTGCAGGCCACAGTTTGCTTTCACCTGGAGAGGCATCCAATACACGTGGAATCGTCTGCCCCAGGGGTGGAAACATAGCCCCACCATCTGCCATGGACTAATCCAGAATACACTGGAAAAGGGTGAAGCACCAGAGCACCTGCAGTATATTGATGACATCATTGTATGGGGCAACACAGCAGAGGAAGTTTTTGAAAAAGGAAACAGGGTAATTAAAATCCTTTTAGAAGCCGGTTTTGCTATAAAACGAAGTAAAGTCAAGGGGCCTACGCGAGAAATCCAGTTTTTAGGAATAAAATGGCAGGATGGGCGTCGTCACATCCCAATGGACATTATTAATAAAATAGCAGCTATGTCTCCACCAAGCAACAAAAAGGAATAACAAGCTTTCTTAGGTGTTATAGGTTTTTGGCGAATGCATGTCCCAAACTACAGTCTCATTGTGAGCCCACTCTACCATGTAACTCGAAAGAAGAATGATTTCCAATGGGGCCCTGAGCAACAGCAAGCCTTTGAGCAGATCAAACACGAGATAGTCCATGCAGTGGCCCTTGGGCCTGTCCGGACAGGGACAGATATTAAAAATGTGCTCTACACTGCAGCTGGGGAGAACGGCCCGACCTGGAGTCTCTGGCAGAAAGCACAAGGGGAGACTCGAGGTCGACCGCTGGGGTTTTGGAGTCGGGCCTACAAAGGATCTGAGGCCAATTATACTCCAACAGAAAAGGAAATACTGGCCGCCTATGAAGGGGTTCGAGCCGCCTCAGAAGTGATTGGAACTGAAGCCCAGCTCCTCCTGGCACCCGGACTGCCGGTGCTGGGCTGGATGTTCAAAGGGAAGGTTCCTTCTACACACCATGCCACTGATGCTACATGGAGCAAGTGGGTTGCACTAATTACACAGCGGGCTCGAATAGGAAACCCCAATCGCCCAGGAATTGTGGAGGTGATCACAGACTGGCCAGAAGGCTAAGATTTTGGGATGTCACCAGAGGATGAGGAGGTAACAAGTGCTGAAGAAGCCCCACCCTACAACGAACTGCCAGAGAATGAGAAGCGATATGCCCTGTTCACTGATGGGTCTTGTCGCATTGTGGGTAAGCATCGGAGATGGAAAGCTGCTGTATGGAGCCCTATAAGAAGAGTAGCAGAAGCCACTGAAGGAAAAGGTGAATCAAGCCAGTTCGCTGAGGTGAAGGCCATCCAGTTAGCCCTGGACATTGCTGAGAGAGAAAAGTGGCCAAGGCTCTACCTTTATACTGATTCATGGATGGTGGCGAATGCCCTGTGGGGGTGGTTGCAGCAGTGGAAAAAGAACAACTGGCAGCGTAGAGGCAAACCTATATGGGCTGATGACTTATGGCAAGATATCTCTGCTCGGTTAGAGAAACTTGTTGTAAAGGTACGTCATGTCGACGCCCATGTACCTAAGAGTCGGGCCATGGAGGAACATGAAAACCATCAGGTAGATAAGGCTGCTAGGATTAAAGTGGCTCAAGTAGATCTAGACTGGCAACATAAGGGTGAATTATTCATAGCTCGATGGGCTCATGATACCTCGGGTCATCAAGGGAGAGATGCAACATATAGATGGGCTCGGGATCGAGGGGTGGACCTGACCATGGACGCCATCGCACAAGTTGTCCACGAATGTGAGACATGTGCTGAAATCAAGCAAGCTAAGCGGTTAAAGCCCCTTTGGTATGGAGGACGGTGGATGAAATATAAATATGGGGAGGCTTGGCAGATTGATTACATCACTCTCCCAGAAACCCGCCATGGCAAACGTTATGTGCTTACAATGGTGGAGGCAACTACCGGCTGGCTAGAAACATATCCCGTACCCCATGCCACTGCTCGAAATACAATTCTGGGCCTTGAAAGGCAAGTCCTCTGGCGACATGGTACTCCAGAAAGAATCGAGTCAGACAATGGGACTCATTTCCGAAACACTCTTATAGACACCTGGGCCAAAGAGCATGGCATTGAGTGGGTGTACCACATTCCTTATCATGCACCGGCCTCTGGGAAAATTGAACGATATAATGGACTTTTAAAAACTACACTGAAAGCAATGTGTGGTGGGACATTCAAGCATTGGGATACACATTTGGCCAAAGCCACATGGTTAGTTAACTCTAGGGGATCTACCAATCGGGCTGGCCCTGCCCAGTCAAAATTTCCACGTACTGTAGAGGGAGACGGAGTCCCAGTAGTGCATATGAAGAGTGTATTGGGAAAGAGAGTTTGGGTCATCCCTGCTTCAGGCAAAGGTAAACCCATGTCTGGAATTGTTTTTGCTCAAGGACCTGGCTGTACTTGGTGGGTAATGCAGAGGGATGGAGAAGTTTGATGCGTACCTCAAGGGGATTTGATTTTGGGTGAGAATAGCCAATATAATTAATAAAGTAGAAATTATAATAATTGCCAAATAACCCATTATTGTATATTCATTATTGTTATGATTGCTGTATGTTGTACCATAGCATTATAGTCGGAGTCATACAAGTTAATGAAGAATGAGTGCCATGATGATGGAACTGAAGCCTGGCCTCTTAAGAACTTTTTTTTCTCCCTTTGAAAATAAACTCTGACCCACAGACTATGAGCATGGACCATGCCAGGTGTATCAGTCAAGAGCCTGAGATGCAGCATGCAACGAGCCAATGGAACATACAATTATCCTGAGAAACTGTTACGACAAATGGAGCCTGAAAATCATGGACTAAATGAACTCAACAACTTCAGAGGGATGATTCACAGACTGAGGGAATAAGATCTGTATGCACGTATGTGTGCATACATGTGTACATACATATATGGGTGTGTGAAACACGAAACTGGTTGTACCCAAAGAAAATTGTTGGATCTGGTCATGACATAAATGGTATGGAATAAGGGGTGGATAATGTCCTGATTTCAGCTATGATGGAGTTAATTATTTTTAGCAGTGGATGGAATGCCATGTTTGGGTGTTAGGATGAGAACAGTGCTGATAGCACCCTGATGTTTCTGGTTGTTGCCAGGCAATCAAGGACCTTTCTCAGTTCTTCATACTTCCTTACTAATGAGAAAGGAGGGGACGCGGCCAGGACAGGTGACCCGAATTGGCCAAAGAGGATATTCCATGCCAGTTACATCATGCTCAGTATAAAGGGGGACTGGGGGGAAGAGGAGGAGACAACGCCAGGACGTGCAGTTTCTGGGGACAGTCGGGTTTTTTTTCCGGGACGGTTCTAAGCTGTGCAGCCTGAGTTGTGTGGTTTGGTGAGAAACTGCATTGTGTATCACCAGTTTTATCTATTTTGTGCTTTAAACTTCTGTTATTGTTATATCTAGTTTTCTGTTATTGTTTAGTAAACTATCCTTATCCCAACCTGCGTGGTTCTGGTTTCTAGGTTGTGGTTTCTTTTCCTCCTTTCTTCCTTCCCTTTTCCCCCTCCCCCAACTTTCCCTCCCCCTTCCTTTTAAAAGTACAAGCGACTGTGTGGGGTGCGGCCCTCGGCTGGGGCAAAACCACGACATCAGCGCAAGGACTGGAGGCATATGATTGCTCTGCATCTGATGGAATAGCAGTCATTCCATGTTGCAGTAGTCACTGATGTATTGGACTACCATCCAGGCTCCAACTGATACTCTAAGTGTAGCTTTAATTAAATTCACAGAAAATTAAGAGAAAATGAACAAAATTGAGTATCATCCTGAGCAGGGCTGAAGGCACTCTACAGGAAATCTCATGTGCTAATATTTTTTCCTCTTACTGAATTACTTTTTATCTAAGAATTTCTTAGTATATAATATACACGCAAACGCCAGTGCAGAGACCAGGCAAACCTAATCTTCCTTTCTCACTCATTGCTCTTTCTTTCTCTTCATCAAATGGTGAGATGTGAAGATCAATATTCTCAAAAGTACAATGAGTTCTGATACTGCAGTGCCAGGCATCATAAATACTGTGAATAACTCTTAATTTCCTATGATACCAGTGCATTCTGAGTTAAATTAGTGACATTTATCAATCATAAATAATTTGTATCATATTATTTGGCTGATTTTTAGAAGAATAATATTAACAGAGATTACATAAGTAGCATTATCAATATTGTTACAGAAGGTAATAAAAGACTCCTGACCAGAACAATCAGCTCACTGCTGTATTCTTTCCGAGTCCTCCCAGATGTCCCAAGGTGTTTGATTTAGTTTTTGAATCTCTGGTTAAGCTGAAAGATGTGTGAGAACTCATGTACTCAGACAGCTTTCTATTAGCTCTACATTTGAGGAGACTCAAGAGTATAAATTAATCCTTTCAAAGTCAATTGTAACTTAGCCTCATTAAATTGGCTTGAGATCATTCTGCTTGAAATAATAGCATATGACCACCTTAAACATTTTGCTAAACACTGCTTCTTTCCCTACCTTCTCCCTTTCTTTCTAAAAATTTGCCTTTGATATTAGCCATCAGTGATGCAAGAATAAACACGTCTTTAACTTTTGAATTTTGAGAGGGGGACAGAGACCTGATGCATCCAAATGTGTACTCTACTACTATATAAACACTACCTGATCCTAAAGTGTCTCTTATCTGACTGGAAGGGGGGAAGCACTTTACTCAGTGATCTCACTCTCCAAGAAAATTCATTTAGAGGAACATTTCTGAACGGCAATAAACTCTGCAGGCTGTCCTGAGAACTACTACATTGTCTGAAGGCATTGCTATGTAGTATAAAGGTAACATCAGGCTTCAGAAACACGAAGAATTGGAGAGACTCATATTTACTCATAATTTATTCATACTACTCAGTATGGATAGAGGTATTTGGATAAATAATTTAATGTAATTCAGTGAAACAAACTGTCAGTTGCCTCTCTGTCTGGTCCATATAGACTGAATATAATTATATAATCAAAAACGCCAGCAATACACAGTAGAAATTGAGACTGGATTTAGCACTTCATCTTTCCTAATGTGTCACGTGGATTATTCTTCCTTGAGATAATGTGTACTTATATTATTATTGTCTAGTTTCATGTCATAGAATTAGAATCATAGAATCATAGAATGGTCTGGGTTGGAAGAGACCCCCAGGATCATGTGTACACATGTCTGAAATTACTCCAGCCCAAGTGCAACACCTTACACTTCGCAGTGTTGAACTTCATCAGGTTCACCCTGGGCCCACCTTTCCAGCCTGTCAAGATCCCTCTGGATGGCTTCCTTTCCTTCTGTTCTGTCAACCACACCACTCAGCTTGGTGTCATCCGCAAACTTGCTGAGGGTGCACTCAATCCCATCATCGATGTCATTGATAAAGATGTTAAAGAGAACCGGTCCCAAGACAGACCCCTGGGGGACACCGCTTGTCACCGGCCTCCACCTGGACATAGACCCATTGACCACCACCCTTTGTCTGCGTCCTTTCAACCAGTTCCTTATGCACTGGATGGCCCACCTGTCAAATTCACATCTCTCCAATTTAGAGATAAGGAAGTGCTGGGGGACCATGTCAAAGGCCATTTCTTTCTGTCTTACAGTAGAATTTAAAGACCAGTTCCTTTTTCCTTTTTTCCCCTTTGTCCCTATCCATTCAGTTACCAATACCTATAACCAGAGTTTTATTTGTAAGGAGAATGTATTTGCTCTGAAGTGCTTCTTAGTCCCCAGAATCCTGGGAGATGATTTTCTAGATCACTTTCTTGAAGACATGTTTCTATTTCCAACTAATTATTCTTGAAAACCTGTTCCATATTAAAAAAAAAAAAAAAGTGAAGCAAATCAAGCATAATGACAGGTCTCTAGGAAAAATCGAAAAATTTAAACAATCACTTCAGCTGGCATATCTTTCCCGTTTTGACAGCTGATCTCAAAAGCAAACAAGTTTCAGAAGAAAAAGCCTCAGTGTTTTAACAAAATGTTTAAATTAGTCATATGCAATCACATCAAGCAAAAAAAGGTTGAGCCAAGTAATTGAATGCAAGATGCAACTGATTTTTTAAAAAGAAACTTCATTTCTATCTTCTTATCTAGACAAGGGTGTTATGGAAAGATGTATGGGTATTAAACTTCTCACACTCTGGATTTTCTACACTGGAAAAAAAAAAAAAAAAACATTTACAATGGATTATGAGTCTCTATCTACTGCCAGAATACAGTTTCCAGCAATTATGAGAAGTGCCCAGCAGACATGCAACCTTGACTTGAAAATGGTATAGCACCAAATAATACCTAATGATTATCAAGCTGATACCAAACGTGAAAAAAGGACATTGTGAAAAATTAACAACAGGGTAAGATTCCTTATTTTTGCACTGTTTCTTGGTTGCACTCGTGATTCCATTCCCTGATCACAGAATCACAGAATCACAGAATCACTGAATCACAGAATCACAGAATCGTAGGTGTTGGAAGGGACCTCAGGAGATCATCAGGTCCAACATCCCTGCCAAAGCCGGTTCCCTAGGATGTATCACACAGGTAGGCTTCCAGACAGGTCTTGGATATCTCCAGAGAAGGAGACTCCACCACCCCCTTGGGCAGCCTGTCCCAGGGCTCTGTCACCCTCACTGTGAAAAAGTTCTTCCGCATGTTGGTGCGGAACTTCCTGTGCTCCAATTTGCAGCCATTGACCCTTGTCCTATCTCCACAGATGACTGAAAAGAGGCTGGCTACTTCCCTCTGTCGCACACTCGAGATATTTATAAACATTAATAAGGTCCCCTCCAACATGTCATCCCACAGCCTGTACTGATTTAGGCGGTTATTCCTTCCCAGGTGCAAGACTCTACACTTGCTTTTATTAAACTTCATCTGGTTTCTCCCTGCCCAGCTTTCCAGCCTGTCCAGGTCTTGCTGAATGGCAGCACAGTGTTCCTGCGTGTCAGCCACCCCTCCCAGCTTTGTATCATCGGCATACTTGCTGAGGTTAGACACTATTCCCTCATCGAGATCGTCGATGAAGATGTTATGCTTAGTTCCACAATAGTATTTATCTCTAATAGTGGTTCTTTGACTGTAAATTCCGTAATTCTACTTCCCAACTCCAATATGTTCTACAGTGACGCTGGCTTTCTTAGCTCAGCCTTCTAAGGATTACATCAATATATTGTAACCCTGGTCATGGCTGATATACTTACTTAACTACTCAAAACTTCATAGAGTGGATCACCTCAAATATGTTTATTCCTTCTCACGTTCCATTGCAACAGGGGACTAGTCACACACAGAATCACAGAATCACACAGAATCACTAGGTTGGAAAAGATCTTTGAGATCATCAAGTCCAACTACCATAAAAAGAACTTTCCTCCCCATCCCCAATTTCCGGGTTTATTTATTTATATTTATTTAAATTGCCCAATTACAGGGTATAGGTATAAAAAGGGTATATTACAGATATTACAGGGTATAGATTTAAAAAGAAGAGCTCCATTTCTAAATGTAAATCCTTTATTAATTTAACAGCTTAAGTGTGTTGAGATCTGCCTTACTTTGGCTGTCCTGTACTGTTAGAAGGTATATGGAAACTACAGAATCTAAACAGATGCTGTAATTTAGAAAGATTTTGAAGGGAGTATATAAGAGTTCAAGTAATCTTTAATTTTCTTTGCACTTTTGAAAGAGATAGGAAAAATCATTGAAAAATATATCTCCCTTTTAAAAGCTTACAGAAGACAAACAATTCAAGAAGAAAACAATTTTAAAATAAACCAGATTCCTCCTTCAATAATTCCAAATCCCTTTCTTTGTTGAATCTTGTAAAGGATTTACTGCTCATGAGATAAAAACACAAGAATTTTTCCAATTAACTCTCCACAATATGCTTTAATTAGATAATGTAAGGTATTGATGTTGGCGTAATCTATATAAGCTGTACAAAGTTTCTTTATTTCTTCCACAGTCTCCCTAAATTTACATATCTCCTCATGGTGCAATAAATATTTTAAATAGAGCAGAAAGACATAAACATAATTAAAAGTACTATTGCACCATCTCCTTATAAATATTTTATAAGTTTTTATATTAAAATAATATGACTCTGAACACAGTGAATTTGATGGGTACTAGAAATATCTGTTGAATACTTGATAAAGAATAAATTCAATTTCATTGAACAATAATTTACAAAGTACAATGCAAATCTTCAGATAATAGGTCATATCTCAGTATACTACATTGTTTTTTATACCTCAAGGTGATAAGACTGACTGCTTTATTCTGTGAATTATTTCAGAATTCATGTAGTTGGAAAATGGTACTTGAAATTTTCTAGGCAAACAGTTTACATCAATAAGAAGTTATTACTCTATAATTTAGGATAGTATGATTACATACAAAAAACAAATGACTATGTGTTAGGCATCTCATTGGGTAATTCAGTCAGATACATTCTAGTTATAATGAGACACACAGTGAAATTTATAATGTATTGAACAAAAAATCTTGCCTGTTACAAAATCAAAAACCAGAACAGATGGAAAAGACCTATCAAGCCTGATTTTCAAATACCCTGAATCCCTGGCTTCCACAAACCATGTCAGCATAGTTAAGGATCTAACCTGTGCAAATGTAACTGTGAGTATCTTAAGTATGAAGAGATTCAAATAACCAGTTTGATGTCAACCTAACTATAAAATTGTATAAACTTGTACATGATTGGGGCCACAGCTAAACATACATGAGAGAATGTAAAAGGTCAAGTCAATAAATTCATCCCAAAAAATCAACAAATACATACTTTCTAATGCCAAGTCCACTGTGTCATTTGTTTCAAAGAAAGAGTAGGAAGAGGCAGTCACTAGTTCATGGATATTATTTGTTTCATTTTATTTCCGTAGGTAGCAGGAGGGTAGCTGGTATGCTGGAGGCATTGCATTGTTTTGGGGGAATTGTCTCTGGTGTGCAAATAGGGAGGGATCTCTTGGAAGCATGATTCTGAGAAATTTTCTTTCAAAATAAGTTCTTCCAGTGTAAGTTATAAAAAGTGTGTGTGTCTAAGGCTGTACAGAACACATTTCAGTATGTTCCATATTGCTGTTGGCTTTATTCACATGTAGATAGTTTTTTGAAAGCTTATCAGTATGAGGAAATGGTTTGATGGTATCTCCGAGTTATGAGATGTGTAGAAACTATTTAGAGTTCCTTATTGAAAACTGATATAAGTTGTTAATATGCAGAAACAAAGAAAATATTAATCTTAGGTTTCTTTTTTTTAAATATGAAAATTAAAGTAGCATTTTTAGAAAGCAAAACATTGCTATCTATTATTTCTTTCAGATGTGCATGCCAAAGCAAGACGACCAACAAATGCAAAAGACAGTACCTTGAGAAAGGCATTTTTGAAAACTGAAAGTGGTTTTATACATGATTTCCTATTGAAAATAAAACCTTTTTTTTTTTTAACATTGTCCTGGGTTTGGCAGGGGTAGGTGTAGAGTTAATATTCTTTCTAGTAGCTGGTGTAGTGCTGTATTTTGGATTTAGTCTGAGAATCATGCTGATACACTGATGTTTTACTTGTTGCCAAGCAGTCAAGGGCTTTTCATCTCATACTGACCTGCTGCAGTGAGAAGTCGGGCACACCCAAGAAGCTATGAGGGGACACAGCCAGGACACCTGACCCAAACCGGCTAAAGACATATCCTTACCATACAATGTCATGTTCCATTTTTCACTGGAGGCAGGTTGGGAGGCTAAGTGGCAGTTGGGGCCCTGCTGTGGAAGCTGGGGGTCTTGTGCAGCATCAGCTTTGGGCTAATTGCTGAATTCCTGCCTACAGATTGGAAGTGGTGAAGGAATTCCCTTTTTTTGCTTTGCCTGCATGTGTGGGCTGAGAGGCTGGGCAGTTTGGCAGGTCTTGCATGGGGGAGTCTTGTGCAGCACTGACTTCAAGTGGAGAGAAACCGTGCTGTTCATCATTTGTTTCATGTACATATATGAATATATACTATTATCATCTTCCTTTTTTGTCTGCCTTGTTGAACTGTTCTTATCTCAATCCGAGAGTTCTCTCACTTTCACTTTTCTGATTCTCTCCCCCAACCCACCTGTGGGGGAGTGATTGAGCAGTTGCATGGTGCTTAATTGCTGGCCAGGGATAAACCACAACAAGCAGGTTAACATATTTCAGAGTACCTTTTGTGCGCTTCATGGATACACTTTAACTCATATTTGTATCTTCTAGATCTGTAATTTTATTATTGGTACACAGTTTACATAGTCTATTAAAATCTTTTAGAGCTGTAATAATTTTATCAAAATACTATCAAAATCCTTCAAATGAGATCAAAGAAATCTTAGAAACGTCTTATTAATACTTCTCTATTTTTCAGAATTAGAACATGAGAATGAGCTTTTCAATACATTCTAGTTCAGTCATGTAACCTAGCTGCATTCTTCATCGACTTTTATCCTCTTAATAAAGCAAATATATGTAATTCTTATTTTTCATATGAAAACTTACAGGAATTTTAACCAGCCCATTTTCTCAGAATTTATTCCTGCTTAAGATATTAGGGTGACAAAGATCTTTAAATGGTAATTGCATGTATGCTTGTGTGTAAAAATGCAATGACACATAGCCACTATTTTTATAGTTAAAATGAAGGTCATAATAAATTTTGCCAAGCATGATAAACTGTATAAAACTACAAGATTTAGTGTTTTGTGGTCTAAAATCTGAGATCAGACACGTCTACATACCACCAGAGACCTGATAGCTAAATAAATGAGAGAGGGATGGAAATAATTTCATTTTAGGTAATAGAGTTGAGCTAAGAAATTCCTTGAGCTCAAGGAATACTTCATCTCATTTCTTCATCACTTCTACCACCCCATACCTGCTAATTAGCTGGCATCAGACTTCCCTAATTTCTCAGTTACGGTATTATTTGGAATGAAAAGCTCTTAAGCCCAGTCCAGGTGCAGCACCAGGATCTCTTGCATGTACAACACAAAGACGAATCAAAAGAAAAGGGAAATACAAAACAGAAGAACTACCCTTACTTTTATCATTAATAATATGAACAAAATCACTTTTATGTAAGAATCTGTCTTAATAATTTGCTATTCAAACATCTATCTCCCTTCTCAATGGCATAATCTGTCTCTGCTGATTTTGTTGCACATTTCTACTTTTCTAGCTTCTCTATATTCAGTGCTGTTTGCCTCCTTTTCCATTACAGATCTATTTGTGAATAAGCAAGGTTTCTATTTAAAAATGTAAACAGGCCCTTGTGCTGTAAATGGTCTGTAGCTTAAACTTTATGTGCTAAGGAAAGTCAGAATTTCATTCCTGAGGGACATCACTTGATACTACCTCTCAAAACCCTTCAACTGATAAATCTCTCATTAAGTAAGACACCTCCACAGTTGGGAGAATTGCCTTTTATGAGCCTACTGTGCGTTTTTAAGTATAAATGCAAGGAGCAACTAGCTGTTAAAATTATTCTGTAAAACATTACTAAACTCTGGAACCAGGATAATGATTTCAATCACTACAGGAAAAATCTAACTGCTTCTTCTGAAGGGGATTTTATTTAGTATCTACTTGCTACATAACAATACCTCTTACTACATGTGATAAATATTTTTATTGAGTGTTCAGTTCCTAGAGTACATGAAATACAACTAAAAAAATCAACACAAATAAATGTGTTTTCCCTAATAGCATGTAATATTGAATATTGGATTATTTTGTTCATACTTATGCCATCAAAACCAAATATAAGGTGAAATAATGTGAAACAGTATTACTGCTTGTTAGTTGTAGTATTCATAGAAAAGAAATGTGTTCCACCTGTCAATTCTCTAAGATAGGCAAATATCCTTCTACCAAATGATATCATATTTTGGAAGCGAGTGTTACATATAAACCAAAAGAATCCCTGGAAATTCCTGCAAGGAAAGAAAAGCAATGATTCACTAACTCACTCTTTAATTTAAATTCAAGAAGGAACTTGCATTTAATGAAGGGAAATCAACATTATCTTACTGAATTCAGAAGAATAAATATGAGTCTGTCATTCTTTACATGTATATGCTCTTACTAAATCTTTATTACAGACAGCTATGGCCTATATCATTCGGACAGATCTGTAAAATATGTATCAAGTCAAATGATAAATATCCAGCATTTCATGCCACCTGAGAATCTGGTAAAGTGCTGTCTGCCACCTATAATGTCCTTTAACATTTTCAATGTCCTGTTGCTACCCTCCACAGGGACATCATTTCTGTCTTCAAAGACACCCTATCATTTCAGGACAATCACATCTCCTTTAATATAGTGCATTAAAAAAAAACCCAAAAAAACCCAAAAAACCACCAAAAAAAAAGACATAGCAGCACAAAGGAAATATGGAAAATACGTGGAGATTGTGGTTCAGTGAGATTATGACGAAGTTTGAAATTTAAACAATCATGGTGAGTGATGTCATCCTGACTTAAAGAAACTGTTCCTTTTCTATACCAGATATTTGAATGTATCTGTATTTGAAGCCTCTGGTATAGTTACTCTGTGATTCATTGACTTCCAATGCTGCAACATAGTTATATTTCTTAGAAGTCTAAATATTAAGAAGGATTATCTAAATAATTTAATATATATGATTTTAAGATGCATATTTTGCAAATAAAATTGCATACTTGTATATCAGAACATGTAGACTGTCATTACAAAAATTTACTCATACACCATGCGGAAGACCTTTTACACAGTGAGGGTGACAGAGCACTGGAATAGGCTGCCCAGGGAGGTGGTGGAGTCTCCTTCTCTGGAGATATTCAAGACTCGTCTGGATGCCTATCTGCAATATGTGCTAGGGAGCTGCTTTGGCAGGGGGGTTGGACCCGATGATCTCTCGAGGTCCCTTCCAACCCCTACAATTCCGTGATTCTGTGATTTTTCAAGGCACTCAGCACCTTACAAAAGTTTAAGATATTATTCAATTTGTATTAAAGTTATAGTTTCAGTCCTTTGAGAGGTTTGATCAACCTTGAACATTGCACAGTACTGTCAGCTTACCATGATTAATATGGGAATTGTGGAATTTTATCAAGGTTGTCTTGGATCCTAAGTTGTCCAAAGTGAATGAAAAAAGCAAAAGAGCAATTAACCTTGCTGTATAGAATTATTTGCTTAAAAAAAAACCAAAACAGACAGCAGCAGTCCAAAAGGAGACAGGATTGCATCACTATATTAATGTTGATTACCTGAGCACTGAGTAACACTTGACTGTAGACATAAAGTTCTCACCATTAGTCTTTCCTTAACACATTTTTTTCTTCACCATATCTTTATGTTAATCCCATTGTTCAGCATTTATTCTTTTACCTTCTTTCTATAAAATGTCTGACTTCAAAAAAAAATAAAAGGATTCATCTTATGTTGCAGTATTGCTAACCTATGGCTAGAAAGGCAATATAAAATCAATGGTTTCAAAAATTCCATGCCAGAAAATTGAATTGTTTGAGTGACAGATAAGACCGTGTGTTATGCCTGTATTTTTCCCACCAGTAAGGTTGCACGGGAGAATAGGATTCAAGACCAAAATTGCATGTGCTATCTTTTCTAATCCCTTTTTACTTCATGTGGATTTAGCAATGCTTTCTGTTGGAGAAAGTAGCATCAGTTTTCAGTTTTTATTTTCTTTCCCCTGAGGATAGTTAATGCTATCTAAAGTTAAAGGGAAAACAGGAACTGCTCACATTAATTCCCTAATTTTTTTTTTTTAATTCTTTAACTAGGTTTTCAGTCTTAATTCTGCATCTTGAAAATAGCTAAAAATAACAGCTAAAAAGCTTTTCTTTTTGTTAATAACGATGTTTGACAGGGAATCTGTCTGAACATCATGATCTGAAAAAAAAATGAAAAAAAAAATTGTATGAGGGTGGCTTTTTCTTTTTCTTTTTTCTTCTTGTTTTAACAAATTACTAACTCAGTTGAAGTACAGAAACTTCGTCCCTGAATAAAAGCTTCTTTCAGGTAATTTCAAGAAGTAAATTTCTTTCACAGCATCAGCTGTAAATGATGCATTAGAGGAAAAATAAATGGCTGGACCATTGATGCAGAGTAGCTCAAGGATTTTTAATCTTATGAATGAAAGGACTGGTTTAGAAACCTTTAAACAATGCTTCATATTGAGGAAAATATTCAAAACAAATAGATTATCTGAAAATAAATTCATTTATGTCTTTGAAAAGATAATTCTACATATACTCTTACTCAGAGAGTTTTGAAAATAAAATCTAATTCAGACGTTTAGTAGGTCTGTCCCTGAACCTTGTATACTCGGGAGAAGGCAAAAAAGATTAGGATTTCAATGAAAAATTAAGTAGGCTTGGAACCCCCATTTTACTCCCTATTCAATCTGTTCTTGCTGTAGTGCCCACAGATTTATTTTCTTTTTTTCTCATGTAAAAAAGGATTACAGTTTTGAAATTCAAGGAACTGAGGTATGCCAGACAATCAGCTCTATCTGCTTCATACAGGACATAAAAAGAATTTTTAAGCCAGAGGACATACCACAACTCATATAAAGAAATATGGACTGTGGTTGGATAGGACTTAAATTTTGCTATGGAACAAAAAAGGCTTGGCAGTACGAGTTTTGGTTTGTTTTTCTAGTAAGTGCACAAAAAATGCTACAAGCTACTGGGACTATCTACCGTACAGTAATATACACTTGGAGGTGGAATTAAGGATACATTTACAGTCTTACTGAGTATGTTGCCTCATTTTGCATACTTAATTGCAGAAATTAAGTCTTAGGAACACTGGTTTGCATACACTATCTATCTGATAGAATAAAACCAGAGAAATCCTCTCCCCCCTCCCAAACTAACTAAAGAAGCAAATTTAAATTAATTGCTTAAAGTGTTTATTGGTCATTCTCTTTGACTAAATTTTAATAGTGCCTTGCTTCCTTTTTTTTTCCTTTTTTTTTTTCTCTTTTTTTTTTTTTTCATTCACTAGCAATTGTTTCAGTTGAAAACATTTTGAAACGTTTCCCAGTTCCATGTCATGCTTGTCTTGGTCTCATCCAAACATTATAATGTCATCATAAATATTCAAAGACTCTATACACCATTGCATGACTTGTTAATTAAACCTTGATATTTCTCAGGTGCTGATGAAATTTCAAGCATCAATCTTCTATAACACTGTAGTTTTGCATGTGTTGCAAATAGCATGCTCATGTTGTATTTAGAGTCCAGCTTAAGTAAAGTGTTCACAAAGAATATGAAGGCTCTACAGAGTGTTCACTAGGACAAGTTAAAAAAAAAAAAATGAAGGCCCTGTAATAAACAAAACTAATACCTGGTTGTAGAAGCTAGGGGGGAGTTTACTGCCATGATACCACTCCTTTTCTGTATACCGTGGAAGCCTGTCATGAAATCATCTTACAACTTCAAACAAATAGTTCTGCTTTACTAATCCATTTAGTAGGCAGATGAAAAATTTAGACTCATTCATACATGTTAGTATGTATATATACACATACATATATACATAATTGACAACTTAGGTGAGGTAGTGAATCAGTGAATATGAGTTACACAGAAAAGGATTTGGTCTAGGATTCAGCATTCATCAGTTTTCAGTAACCAGTTCTGAGAACAGCTAGATGAGTTCCAGCATAGCTCCTTGAAGTCTACGTAACAGCCAGATTCTGTCTTGGCCCTCCTTCTGAAGACATATGTAACCTACTAAAATATCTCAAGAGATTCACTAGTTAACATATCCAAAACCAGAATTATGTAGGTTATAGCACCTTTACAATGTGCTATCTTGTAATGATCAATTTATTTTCCTGTATAGACAAGGCCTGGAATCTCTCAACCTTTTGTGTGAAAGGAGAATTTAACACACAATCTGCAGGTATCTTTCTGAAGTTCTAAAGAATAGTTTTCCTGTCCTCACAGGGGGAAAAGTAGCTCTGAGTTTGTAAACCTTCTATTCCCTAAGCAGTAGCAAAAGTTATATTTTCTCACAATTAAATACACTCATTAAAATCTGTGTATACACACACATATACTGGAGCCACTATTTCACATATTGATGCATAGATACAGTAATAACAGATGACTTTAATTTGTCTAATCTGGCTTTCACCACTTGAATTTAAAAGCACTAAAGTGTACCTGAGTATCTATTTACACATGCATATAATGCTAGATAAGGACTGATGATAAATCAAAAATCTGGAGAGGTCTAACAACCTGCAAAAATTTTGAAGAGCATACCAAACTATTCTATAACTAAATATTGTGAGATCATCACTTTATTGCATGGGATCTGATAGAAAACTTCTTCCAAAAGGCTTACATTCTTTCACAGATATACATCTGCAGATCCTACAGCTGTAATACAATAGAGCTTAATTTTCTGTAATGCTGTTCATCCAAACAGTATCTCAAAGCACTTTATGGGGCTGTGATAGCAGACGGAGTAAGAAATTAAAATGTAGTTTTACACTGAAGTGACTACGGAATGGTTCTGTGGGGTTTTGTGTTTATTGTGTCTCGCTGATCCTGTTACAAATTTGCTTAGGTTAGCTCAGTTTATGAATAACATATTGATTTATTTATTAACTACAGTGGCTCAGACTCCATCTAGACCCTGCAAATCAAATCAAGCTCAGTTATTTCCTCCATATGCTTTTTCAAGACCAATAAAAGGAGAAAAAATCATGTTCAAAATACAAACCAACCACTGAACAGCTAGCCTTTAATTAGCAGAGATATGAAGCAGTGTCTGCATCTGTTCAGTGGTCTCTTTTCACTCCTTGTGTATTTTCATCTTGATTTAGCCTTTGAAATATCCAAAGAGAAGAATTTTGACTCGCTACTGGTTCTTCTTATCATCCAGGAATATATTTTCTCTGAACAATTGTTGTTACATATCTTGCTTTTTAAACATTGCTAAGATTTCTTATGCAGGAATCACAATCCCCTTGAATTTCAATTTAGCAGAAACTCTTTTCACTCATAAATAGTAAATTAATTATTTTACCAAATCTAGAAGTCTACCAGGTGCTTTGTAAGTGATACATAAAGACAAAACATTAACAACTGGGAAGAACTAAGTATGGTAGTGAGAAAAATCTTGAAGATCCAAAAGCTGGTGTCAATAACAGTAAATTCAAACATGACAGCACTCTGTCTGATCATTGACAGAACTGGGGGATGTATGACTGTTTTGAAAGCAGGAGCAGGATGGCTACATTAGATCAATAAGAAGTCCAACAAGTTCCCAATGCTAACTTCTTGCTTTGGTACTAAAACACAATATGAAATATCCAGTTGATACTTTTATACCTAGCATAATCTCAGGAAACTGGAATCTCCTTTCAAGAGTATTAAAAAATAAATACCTTGTAATAAAATTTCCCAGTGCTTTTTATTGGTTTGAGTTTCTTCTTGTCTGTACTTTGCATGTAAATAACAATTAAGTTACTTAATTCCATTAGTTAAAATCATAACTATATTTTCATTTGCTGTTATAAAAAAAAACTACTTTAAAAGCAACATAATGACCTAAAAATATCCATTTTATGATTAATTAGTAGAAATACTACCAAATTCAATCCCATTCAAAAAGTCTGCATTCACTTCTTCAGTCTTGACATCCCCTCAGTCCTCATCTAGAACATTTATCAATGGACCACACATATTATCAAGCAGATGGTATCCAGGAAACTGTTAGAAGGACTTAATTCTTTTTTCTGTGAGAAAGTGTGAGCTGAGATGAAATTTCATTAAAGTCTAAAGAGTTTCATTGTTATAAAAGCACCCTGAATAGAATCAGGCCTGAAATGCAGCAGTGTGCAGAATTGACCTGAATCAACCCTGGCAAGAAAAAACATGGCTGTCTGCAAGATAATTTGCTGTTTTCAAACTGCCCTGACAAAACCCAAGTTTGTTATGTGTACCATGTGGGTTTGTTTTTTTTTTTTGGAAGAAGTACTAGAGTAAATAACATCCTGTAATAATTTACAATATCAGTGGATGACAGTGTAATGCAAGGAGAGAGTATAATTTAGTTTCCTGCATAGCATGTCACTCTCATAAAATTGTTTTCATTGCTTAACGTGAAAATGTAGGAACTGCCATAGAAGAACAGATCAATTCCACCAAACAATGCCAATATAGGGGAAAATTATGTATAGACACATCTGTGAGCACTCAAGATTCAGTGCAGGTTTCTGAGTCCAGAGGAAAGCCATAAAGATGATGGGATGGGTAGAGCACCTTTCCTATGAAAGAAAGAGTTGGGGTTGCTCAGCCCAGAGTACCTAAAAAGGCCTACAGGAAAGCTGGACAGAGACTGTTTACTAGGACACAAGTGATAGGACAAGGTGTAATGGCTTTAAACTGAAAGACTGGAGATTTAGACTAGATATTGGAAAAACAATATTTGTGGTGACACAATGGAAAAGGTTGCCCAGATAAGTTGCAGATGCCCCTCCCTGGAAGTGTTTAATGCTAGGTTGGATGGGACTTTGGGAAACCTGTGGGTGTCCCTGCCCATGGCAGGGAGGTTTGAACTATATGATCATTAGGTTTCATTCCACCACAAACTATTTTATGATGATAGGGTGTTCTCACTGAATGAAACTAGGAAGAATGACCTAGTACACAAATCAAATGGTTTCATTTTCCACAATTTACCAAATGTTGCCTATTTTCTCGAAGCAGACTGCAAAATATTAATGTGCCTCTTATGTTGCTATATAGATCTTTGAGTTTTGAGATAGATTTATTCTGTTTGTGGGCTTGGTGTTCAGGGTTTTTTAGGGTTTGCATTTTTTATTATTTAATTGCTTCAATAATGCATGATTATCTGTCATGGTTTAGCCCCAGTTAAGAGCTGAGCACCACATGGCCTCTCCCCCTCCCCACCTCACCGTGGGATGGGGAGGATAATTTGGAGACAAAAGCAAACTGTGCAGGTTGGGATAAGGGCAGTTTACTCAGATGACAGTATACAAAACTGCTGATACACAATGCAGTTTCTCATAAAAAAAACCCACACACAATTCAGACTGTACAGCTCAGACCTGTCATGAATATAGACCTGTCTGGAGCAACATCCTGGAGCCACGCAGCACCTTCCCAGCTAGGTCCTTCTTATACTGAGCATAAAAGTATTCATCCTTTGGCTAGTTTGGGTGACCTGTCTAGGCTGTCCCATCCCAACTTCTGGTGAAAATTAACCTTACCCTCGCCTAACCCAAGACATTATCATAAAGGTTTAAGCATTCTGTTTGCTCTACTACTATGCATCATTAACAAACAATGGTTCTAATTAAAGATCACTGAATTTAAAGATGAAAAAATCTTAATCACTTAGGGATTATGCTATAGACAAATTCAGCATATGTTATCATGACTTTCTGAAGTAGTCATACAGCTTGTTGCTATGTTACTTACTTCAGAAAGGGACCTGTGGTGTTGTGATTGAAGGCCTGGAATTCACCCATAGCTTTCCCTAAGTAAAGCCTTCCATGAAATATTTCAAAGATGACAATAGTTTTTCTTTTTTTATTTTTCCTTGTCTCTTGCCTTTGTAACTAGTCTCTTTAGAAAGCAGAATGCATCATGATGTTTTATCATCATGTTGGATGTTACAAATTTAAAAAAAAAAAAAAATACTAAATTATAATAAATTGAGAAAAAAATTCAAACCACATTCATTTAACTGAAAACATTTATTCAGTATGTGGCAGAATTCTAAAAAGCAAGTTGATATAGCATTTAGCTGAAAAAGCCTGACCTTGACTTTCATCTGGTTTTTTGGCATTATTTTGGACTACCTATTCCTCTAGCACAAAATGCTTTGAGAAATTCTGCAAGAACACAAGAACTTCCTCCACTGGATTTAATGACACCACTCCTTCTTTTCTCTTTCTCTAATGCCCAGAATCCTCCAAATTTCATTATACAGTTGCTCAACTTCAGAAAACATCATATATGGAGAATACTACAGTTTTCTCAACATTTTGGAGAAGTGGAAGATATGATTTCATATCTCTGCAGTTTGAGGAGGGAAATAAATATGTTTTCTATGAAGCCAATTATCTGTATGAAGTAGCGTGGTCCCTGGTGAACTACCTGAATTTAATGGTATTGGCTGTTACAGATATAGTATGGAATATCGCTTTGGTCGGTTGAGGTCAACTGTCCCAGCTGTGTCCACTCCCAGTTTTTGGTGCACCACCAGCCTACTTGCTGATGTGGTTGGTATGAGAGGCAGAAAAGGCCTTGGCTCTGTGTAAGCTCTACTCAACAGTAATTAAAATGTCTCTCTATTATCAACACTGTTTCCAGAACAAATCCAAAACTATGAAGAAAATTCATTCTACCCAAGCCAAAAATAGCACAATGTACATTGTAAACACCTAATACTCATAGCCTTTTAATCAATTCTTTAGATACAATAAAACTGTCCCTTTTACTGCCTAGAAGTTAAGTTTCTTAAAGGAATTTAGGCAGATGTCCTTACAAGGCTTTTAGATATCTAAATACCCTGTGACAGTCCACGCATCTGTCTACATAATCCCTGACAGCACTCCAATAGACTTGAATTTCCCCACTACATTAGAATGGTTTCAAATATTTTGCCTGCTAAAGAAGTCTTTTAATATTATATGAACCTTTTAGAAAAGGTAATACCATGTTTTTCTACCCTCATACAAATATCTCATTGAATTTGTTAGTCAAATGATACATATAATAGGTGACAGTTCGTCTAATTCATGTATGATATCCTTTAATACTTTTAGTGAGTATCATATGGGCCTTGTAATTTCTTGTGTATATTTTATTGATTTTTTAATCTTCCTGCCCATACAGCTTTGCTTGAGATATTTCCTTAACACAGGCCATGTAAAGTAGGGCTTCTAAGTTTGTTTTTATGGAAAAGTAGTGCAACTACTCTGCATACTCTTATTACAAAAGCTCCTTCTTTATAATTTCCTCCTTAGCATTTAGCTAAGGAGAATCTGCATCCTTTATTGGATGCAGAAGGAAACATAGTGGTAAAGTATGAGGAAAAAGCTAAGGTACTTAATGCCTTCTTTGCATCAGTTTTTAGTCGTAAGATCAGTTGCTTTTAGGGTACCCATTCCCTCCTGAGCTGGCAGACAAGGATGGGAAGCAGAATGGAGCCCACATAATCCAAAGGGAAATGTTTACTAACCTGCTACATGACTTAAGACATACACAAGTCTATGCATCTGGATGAGATCCACCCAGTAGTACTGAGAGAGCTGTCAGAAGTGCTCACCACACCACTTTCCATCATTTATCCACCATCCTGGCTAACAAGAGAGGTCCTTTTTAACTGGAGTTTTGCAAATGTGACACCCATCTACAAGAAGGACAAGAAGGAGGATCTGAAAAACTACAGGCCTGTCAGTCTGACCTCACTGTTGTGTAATCTTATGGAGCAGATCCTTTTGAGTGCCATGAGACAGCATATACAGGATAATCAGGTGATCAGACCCAGGCAGGTCCTGCTTGACTGATCTGATTTCCTATGACAAGGTGACATTATTAGTGGAAAGACTGTTGACTTTCTGTGTCTGGATTTTAGTAAGGTCTTTGATACCATTTCCCACAGCATTCTCCTGAAGTAACCAGCTGCTCATGGCTTGGATGAGCATACATTTTGCTGGGTAAAAACTGGGTGGATCGCTGGGCCCAGAGTTGTGAATAGAGTTGAATTCAGTTGGTGGCTGGTTACAAGTGGTGTTCCCCAGGGCTCAGTACTGAGACAGTTCTCTTTAATATCTTTATCAATGATCTGGACAAGGGAATTGAGTGCCCTGTCAGTAAGTTTGCAGATGACCAAGTTGGGCACAAGTGTTGACCTGCTTGAGGGTAAGATGGGTCTACAGAAGGATCTGTAGAGGCTGGATTGATGGGCCAAGGCCAATTGTATGAGGTTCAACAAGACTCAGTGCTGGGTCCTGCACTTGGGTCACAACAACCCTCTGCAATGCTACAGACTTGAGGAAAGCTGCCTGGAAGAAAAGGACCTGTGGTTGATGGTTGAGAGCTGGTTGATGAGTCAGCAGTGTTCCCAGGTGGCCAAGAAGGCCAACAGCATTCTGGATGGTATCAGACATAATGTGGCCAGCAGGACTAGGGAAGTTATCATTTCCCTGTACTCTGGAATGCTGAGGCCTCACCTCTCATAGTGTATTCAGTTTTGGGCCCCTCACTACAAGATGGACTTTCAGGTGCTGGAGTGTATCCAGAGAAAGGCCACTAAGCTAGTGAAGGGTCTGGACCACAAGTCTTATGAGGAGTGGCTGAGGGAACTGGGATTGTGTAGCCTGTAGAAAAGGAGGCCAAGGGGAGACCTTATGCTTTCTACAACTACCTGGAGAGTTAGCCAGGAAGGTGGTAGTCTCTTCTCCCAAGTATGTAATGATTGGACAAAAGGAAATGGCCTCAAGTTGCCCCAGGACGCATTTCAATTAGATATTAGGAGAAATGTCTTCACCAAAATGGTTATCAATAATCATCCATTGAACAGTCTGCCCAGGGAAATGATGGGGTCACTGTCCTTGGAAGTATTTAAAAAGCGTGTAGAAGTGGTGTTTAGGGATATGGTTTAGTGGTGGATCTGGCAGTACCATATTAACTTTTGGATCTGGTGATCTTAAAGGTCTTTTCCAACCTAAAAGATTCTGTGATTCTATGATTTTAAGCCCATCACCACCATCTTGTCTCATATGGGCTTCTATTCCCTTTTAATTATGGCTGCTTAAGATTACAGAGAACAGAAATTTTGTGTTGTTTTGGTGCACTAGTTTATTCACTGGGTTTGAATCCTCTGAAATTCACAACGAAATACTGTAAGAACCCTTTCTTACCACTACTGAAAGAAAAAGCTAAATAAAACCAAGGTGTATTATTTCACTGTGATTAAACTTATGAGGGAAGAGAGGTCTTTGCTTTTTGCACACATATGATCACTTGAAAAATATGACAACAAAATACAACTAGGATCTTGATCTCTGATTCAATGTTGGTGATAAATAGGGAGAGGGGAGCAAATGCTCCCACAGTAACAGGCTATGCATAGAAACGAAGGAGAGACAGCATAAGAAGAAATAGGTAATTTTCCCTTTTAGGTAGAGAAAATCACAGAATGCTTTGCAAGAGCAATAAATAATGTAGGATGAGGCACATAAAGACTAAAACATTTTCATTCAGCAAGAAAGCTACATCATAGACTGGGAGTAGACTTGAACAATTGTTAAGTGCAATAGTAAAAAAATGCTACTTTCTAATGCAAAACTGAGGCTCTGGAGGATAGTTTCAGATTCCACAAATTCATTCAGCTTTCCCTTTAGGACCAAAGTGATGGAGATGTTAAGGCATTTTGTTTCTCTTTTTATCAGCCTGTTTGACTTCCCTAAAGAAAGATAGCTTTATTTTTTAAGGACTTCTGAAATATTTAGAGCTCTGTGACATGTCCTAGAAGAAACCTAAACAGCTAAGCATATAAAATGCTGCAGTTTTCTTTTATTCCACCATTTGACTGAAGTATTACCGAATACAAGCCTGAATTTGAGTAAGAAAATAAATAGACTACATCTAACAACAATCATGATCCTGTCACCATTGTTGGTGTCTGCCCCACACTAATCCCTCCTACATGATTCAGACCTACAGTTCTTTCTCCACCTCTTCACAACCAAAAAAAACACCAGTAGTTTGAAGCAGAACATACGTGTCTATGTAACAGATTCCTAGGGAAAAGCCACAACACTCCTAAATGTGACTCACAGAGGCTGATAGTCATCAGCCTTGGTCAACAGTGACTCTGGCCTCTCCAGTGAGGGCTGGAGATTGTCCTTTGCCCTCCTTTTGCTGTTGATGTACCTGTAGGAAGATTTTTTTATTATCTTTCACAGAATTGACCAATCTGAGTTCTAGTTGGGCTTTAGCCCTTCTGATTTTCTCTCTGTAAGATCTTCCTTCATCCCTATAGTCCTCCTGAGATGCCTGCCCCTTCTTCCAAAGCTCATAGACTTTCCTATTTTTTCTGATGTCCACCCAGATCTCTCTGCTCCGTCAATCATCTGGATTACTCCCTCTCTGGGTCCTTTTCTGGCACATGAGGACATCCTGTTCTTGTGTCTCTATGATTTCCTTCTTGAAGATCATCTAGCCCTCTTGGGCTTTTTTGCCCTCAAGGACTGTCTCCTATCAACCAGCCTTCTGAACAGTCCGAAGTCTGCCCTACAGAAGTCCTAGGTGGCCGTTCTACTTGCTCCCCTCCTCCCTTCTCCTAGAACTGAGAATTCTATCATCTCATGGTCACTAAGCCCCAGGCTTCCTCCAACCATCCATCTCCAACTAGGCCTTCTCTGTTCACAAACATGTCCAGCAGGATGCCTTCCCTAGTAGATTCACTTACCAGTTGTGTCAGAAAGTTATCTTACACACACTCTAGGAACCTCCTAAACTGTGTTTCCTCTCTGCTGTATTATACTTCCAGCATACATATGGTAAGTTGAAGTCTCCCACAAGAATAAGGGCTAGCAATCATGAGTCTTCTCACAGTTCTTTATAAAATAATTCATCAGCCTCTTCCTCCTGGCTGGGTGTATAGCAGACTCCCACCACAATATCTGCCTTATCCTCTGATTTTAACCCATAGACTTTCAACCCCGTCACCACCATCATCAAGCTCAAGGCTATTAAAACACTCCCTAACATAGAGGGCTACCCCACCTCCTCTCCTTCCTCACCTGTCCCGCCTGAAGAGTTTGTAACCAGCCATAGCAGCACACTAGTTGTGTGAGTCATCCCACCACGTTTCCATGATGGCAATTATGTCATAGTCTCCTTATCTTACGATAGCCTCTAGTTCCTCATTTGTTGCCCATGCTGCGTGCATTAATGTAGAAGCACTTCAGCTGGGCTATTGATCCCACTGCACTCCTAAGGGGAATAGTCTCACTTCCTAAGTGCTTGGTAAATTTTCTAATTCAACAGTGGCCTTTGCATCCTTGCTATCATTTGAAATATTATTCCCCACTACCTCTAAGGTGACAGATCAAGGGTCACTGACAGCACACCATCCCTTAAACACTGGAGTGTCATTCCCAGGCTCTTCCTTGCCAAACCTATTTTTTTCCCCTCTTTCCCTCCACATCTAGTTTAAAGGTCTATTAATGAGCCTCACTAGATTCTTAGACAACATCCTTTTGGTCCTTGAGGACAAGTTCAACCCATCTTTTGATAGCAAGCCTGGTGATGTGCTGGTCAAACCATGGACAAAGAAGCCAAAATTTTGCTTCGCATACCAGGTCCAAAGCCAGGTATTTATTTCCTGGAACTTCTTATTTCTTCCCTCATCTTTCCCTATAGCTGAAATGACAGAGGAGAACACTACCTTTTCCCCCAATCCCTCCAGCTTTTGTCCAAAGGACCTGAAATCCTTTTTAATTGCCCTCAGATTTCTTCTGTAGGTTTCATTACTGCCTACTTGAAAAATGAAAATGGGATAATAATCTGTGTGTTTGACCAGGGTTGGAAGTTTTCTAGTTACATCCATAACAGAGGCCCCAGGTAGGCAGCAGGCTTCACTATGTAGTGGGTCTGGCCTACAGATTAAGCCTTCTGATCCCTTCAGAAGGGAGTCCCTTACGACAATGACCCTTTTTTCTTCTTACCAGAGGCCATTTTGATGATTGGCTTAGGGTGTTCTAACCTGTCCTGGTTTCAGCTATGATGGAGTTAAACTTTTTTTTAGCAGTGAATGGAATACCATGTTTGGGTGTTAGCATGAGAATAGTGCTGATAGCACCCTGATGTTTCCGATTTGTTGCCGGGCAATCAAGTACCTTTCTCAGCTCTGCATACTTCCTTACTAGTGAGAAAGGAGGGGACGCAGCCAGGACAGGTGACCCGAATTGGCCAAAGAGGATATTCCATACCAGTTAGGTCATGTTCAGTTTAAGGGGGGACTGGGGGGAAGAGGGGGAGACAACGCCAGGACGTGCAGTTTTTCTGGGGCGGTCGGGTTGTCCGGGACGGGCTCTAAGCTGTGCGGCCTGAGTTGTGTGGTTTGGTGAGAAATTGAATTGTGTATCACCAGTTTCATATATTTTGTGCTTTAAACTTCTGTTATTGTTATATCTAGTTTTCTGTTATTGTTTAGTAAACTATCCTTATCCCAACCTGTGTGGTTCTGGTTTCTAGGTTGTGGTTTCTTTTCCTCCTTTCTTCCTTCCCTTTTTCCCCCTCCCCCAACTCTCCTTCCCCCTTCCTTTTAAAAGTACAAGCGACTGTGTGGGGTGCGGCCCCCGGCTGGGGCAAAACCACAACATAACCTAAGGAACATTTCTAGACTGTGAGACCTGTCATCCTTATTGAGGTTTGGTTCCACTTGCAGCATTTCATATCTATTGTGCAAGGACACCTGAGAGGTTGAGTTTGACCCTCGGTCAACATGCCTTCTGTGCCAGGCAGGAACCTGATGCCATTGCCCTCCATTACTTAAATACCTCACCTCAGCTGAACAAAGAGAGGACTGGGAGTTCTTAATCATGTTAGCCATGTTTTTCCACCTGAGCACAACTCCCACAAGTGAATTTCCTGCTGGTGGCCAGTATCAGTGTAAGAGGAGGACATACCCTGCAGCCCATCATCTGAGTGGCAGCACGTACCCACTGGGGCTCTGTCTGGGAGGCTGTGTCAGTCATAGCTGATACTGAACTAGGAGCAGCCTTCATTTTCTGCCAAGTGGCCACCATAGTCTTCGGGTCCTACTGGCAGATCTCAACACCCTCACTATACCCTCTCTGCATGCCCTGCTTGCACAAAATGCTGCACAAACTACTGCACGCCTCTTTTCTGACGTGCCTTGCACCTGTTTGTCCTCCCCTGTTCACTGCACTGCAGGTCATTCACACTCCCTAGGAGTTCAAATCTCTTCCAGCTGCTCCAAACACACCCCCTGCTGCACTTGATTGGCTGGGCAAGCTTCCGGGTCTTCACCACGGTTCTGGTTGGCTGCACCTTGTGCCCTGATCTTGGGAACCACACTGTACAGCAAGATCTCACAGAGAGTCCCTGGCCTTATGGGACAAAGGAAGTGAGGCCCAAGAAAGCTGGCTAGTGTTCAAGGATCACCTCCTCCAAGCTCAGGGGTGATGCACACCAACAAAGAGAAAGTCAGGCAAAAACACCAGGAGGCCTGCATGGATCAACAAGGAGCTACTAGGCTCAATGCAAAAAGGAAGCATTCAGAGGGTGGGAGCAAGGTCAGGTAGCCTGGGAGGATTACAAAGAAAGTGTCCAAACATCCAGGGATCGGGTTAGGATAGCTAAAGCCCTGATAGAATTAAATCCAGGCAGGGACATCAAAGGCAAGAGGAAAAGCTTCTATAGGTATGACAGTGATGAAAGCAATAGTAGGGAAAATTTAGGGCCCCTCCATAAGGAAACAGGAGACCTGGTTACTGAGGATATTAAGAAGGCAAAGGTATTCAATGATTTTTTTGTCTCAGTCTTCACCAGCAGGGGCTCCAGTCACACTGTCCAGGTCACAGAAGGCAAAGGCAGAGACTAGGAGAATGAAGGACAGCCTACTTGTAGGAGAATATCAACATCAAGAACATCTTCGGCACGTGAAGTTGCACAAGTCCATGGAACCTAACATGTTGCATCCACAGGTCCTGAGGGAACTGGAAGATGAAGTGGTTAATTTTATGATTCCCTGATTCTAAGTCATTTAAAAAACAAGAGGGAAACATGAAATTAGGAAATGTCCTATCAGGGAGACCTTGAGCCAGTGAATGTTCAACTACTTTAGCAGATTGGAATGGCTGGAATCCTTTCAGGATTTAGAGGATCTACTTGGAAGTCTATTCCACTGACCCTGAGAGATGCGACAGTGGAGACTTGCTGCTAGTAAAACAGAAATTTCAGTGCACCAGAGGTAAAATAAGATTCAACCCTTTGTTGTGAATATTTTCAGGTTGTCAGAAATCTAACATCTCTTAGAGAGAGCATAATTTATACAAACTGTGAAATAAGCCTTGGGAGAACAGAACAGTAGGGGAAAAACCCACCCAAAATCAAAACTCAAATAACCAAAAAAATTAAAAAAAACAAATAAGCATATAAAAAATAAAACCCCTTCAAACAAAGAAAACAAGTTGTGAAATAACAATACATCATTTTTTGAGATATTCAATTTGTAGGCCAAGAGTATGTACCCATAGATCCGTAGATTCCCAGATTCACAGAACAGTAGGAGTTGGAAGGGACCTCAGTACATCATCTAGTCCAACCCCATGCTAACGCAGTATCACTTACAGCAGGTTGTGTGGGATTGCATCCAGGCACGCTTTGAGTTTGAAAGTGTCTTTTTCTAATAACTTCTTGAAGCATGTGCTGTGTGGCTTGTTTCTTCTCTTACATTTATCTAGTTTTGACTAATTTCTTTCTAATTTATATGTACCTTTTCTGCCCACTATGAAATATTGTCTTTGGTTGCATTCCTGATGCTCCTTGCTTTCCTTCTTAGTTCCCAGTTTGTGATGTTCCTTCTTCAGTTCTTGGTCACCTTATTCCATTACACAACAATAGCTCAGAGTTTCTTATGTCTTCTACCTATTTGTGCCAAAAGTTTCAAGGTTGTTCAAGCAAGCACAAAGCAAGCACAACAGAACTACCAGCAAAGACATAGTGAAATCTTTCAGCCTCTATTCTAGGTATCAATATATTTCTAGGTATCAATATATTTCAGGGTGCACTTTTGCAAAATGGATAAAGTAGCAATATCATTAGATAATTCTTGGGTTTGTAGGTGTTAAAGTAATATTCACTACTTAACAGCTGCTGCTGAGCATGCCTGGAAGAAACAACCTTTACATTCTGAGCTTTTAAACATGTTCCTTGCCCAACCGTTTCACAATTAGGTTTTCACAAATCAAGTTTCACAGTTTCTCACCCTCTGATTGCTTTTACTGTTTGCTGAAAGTACATGTTCAGGTTGCTGTAAGGTTGACAATGCTTCCTGAAATCCTCTCTTTTGTGACTTAATTGCATCATTCTTAGAAAGGCACTCTGGAGACTCATGTTCAAACTGAATCTTTCATATTAAAATAAGAGTTTTCAGAGGCCCTACACAAAGGTTGTTCTTGTTTTTCATGCCGCATTGAGGGAATTATCTGTGGACCTTTAGGGTTGCAAATAATTTAACAAGGATTGAAAACCTGAACTCATTTTTAACTCCTGGAAGCAAGATTAAACTACTGTTTCTCCTTGTTTTCCTCGTTTACCTTGATGACATCCTTATTTTAGATATGTTTAAGCACTGTACTTTCTCAAATACAAGCCATGCAGTTCTCCGGAATGAAGTGACCTTAGCCTTTTTTTGTGAAATATTAATGAACAACAAAAGAATATAAATGTGCATAGCCATGTCTTGTGCTATCTATGTTCTTGCTGACTTAAATGAGAAAAAATGTATGGATCCAGGCAAAGCTGAGAGGGGAAGAGAAGGGAGGGAAAGGTGCATAATTTTTTTCTCACTAAAGAGCAACAAGATCTTTTTTTACCAGTAAATCTGTGATCAAGAAAAGCACAGATAAACTGTGATTTATATGTAGCATTTTCTGAGCTACTTTGTACTGAGTCTCAGGAAGATTTCAGCCAACAGTTTGTACCGGGGGAGAGTTTGGCAAGGCAGTGGGACAACCTAGAGGCAATCAGGAGCAATCTGGGAAAGCAGTTTATCACCTGCTGGTAGATGTTTTGCTGGAATGTTCATCCACTACTTCACTATCCATGCTCAGTAGGCATGGAAATAACTGCAGCCTGGAGCAATGACCACAGAGAAGATCTTATACCCTCACTCGACCCCTGCCAATATACAGCAATTTCATGCACTTTCAGAGGGCACTTGAAATAGTTTTAAAGCTTTACTTAAAATAAATCTAAAGTTATATGTCTTTATAATTAGTTTAACACAAGTCTTTGCAATAACAAAATGCCACCAAAATATACAACCTGTTAGTGGAACATGGCAGAACATCAGGGTTTCACATAGAAATCAGAAAACATCCTAATAAACTCAATGGGAAGCCAATTCTAATCACACAATTTAATTTTAGTCCTGAGATTAAAAACAGGGAGAAAACTCACAATTCATTAATTCCTGCAGGAAACTAACTCCAGATTTAGGATTTAAAAGAAAAAAGAGGGAGGGGAAAATAAAAGAAAAAAGCAGGACAAAAAAATATCTGGAGTTAAATATGTTACACATTTTTAATAAAAATAATACTTTTTAAAATAAAGGTTGCTTCTTGATGAATATTGTATTGGGTCAACATTTACATTGTTTGAAATATTCTTACCCTTACAGACTACGAACTCAGGTATCTTTATACAAGGAACTTTATTCAGTATTGGTTAAATGATCTCCTGTCTCAACAGTCAAAATTGACACACATTTATGAAAGATATATATAGAAAGTCAAATATAAATGGAATATAAAATGTAAACAATGTACTTCACATTTTGAAATGTTAAGGTAAAAAAATATTTACCTTGCTCAGTTTTGGAGGTTTCTCTTGGTTTTCACTTGTTTCCTCATGGTTCTTCTTGTGGGGTTCAAGTGTAACATAAGTCAGTGTTCAGTTCAGAGACTTTAGTATGTATGGGAGGTTTATCCTACCAAAATACAATGACAAATTTTATTTGGCAGCTCTGTAGCTTTATGCCTAAGGCTTGGGGTGTGGAGGGTTTTTTAAGATGTGTATAAACATACATAAACACAACATAAAAAGTCAAAGAGTGCTCTCAAAGATTGAATCCCCATAAACTGCTTGACAAATATTGGAAATTTATCGCTAAATTCCATCCCTAATTTATATACACAAATATAAAATTACAAGTACTGTTTTTAAACTTTTGTTTCCCTTTTTGATTTGCAAGATAAAAAAAAAAAACCCCACAAAAAAACAACCAAGCAAACAAAATCCACCAAAACAAACCACCAACCAAAAAACTTCCAAAGTGGGACTTTAAATTATGCAAGTCAATGTGAGACTAAGAAAAAGCCCTTGAGCAACTTAGAAGCACTTACTTAAACTTCAAATCCCTTCTTAATGGACTGCAGAGTTTTAAACTGTCTACATAAAATTTCTGGACATCTATTTTCAGGGGACTGTGAATAGCCATGTGAGATTCAGTGTACCTAAGTTACACACCTAACAGGAGGAATGCACTGTTGGATACCTGTTTCGTAGACAGTGGTATAGCAGAGGGCTTGATTTGATATTCTCCAACATAAGTATATACTTCCTCTACAAATTCAGTGTGAGTCACATCTACAAATCTTAGGAAATTGTTTGGTCCTCTTAAATTAGGACACACAGGTCTGTCTATTGATCCAAGAGGGTTCAACAGAAAATACAAGATCTTTAACTACACTCAGAATCCAATTTCCTTATCTTCCTCCTGAATCTGGTAATCTAAACAGGTCTTGTGAAGGAAGACAAAATTGAAATATTGAGCAATCAAGAGTATTCTGCAGAGTGAGCCTACAAGACAATCTTCTTATTGAAGAGTGGAGGAGATTGGGGTCTTTGTTGCCATAGTTGCTTCTGCTTTTTAATATCTAATACAAAATGTGTATACATGACAGTGATCAGGATCTTAAATGCCATTCCTGTTCCCTCACAGTTGAGAAACCCCTCTGACAGCAATTGAGGCAACAAATTCTTAAGGTGGCAAAACAGTACAAGAGAGGGAGAGTGATCAGCTGCTCTAGCCAAACCTCAATCCAGCAATTTCTGCTGCTAGTAGTGCTGAGAGGAGAGAAACACAGAGGCTTTCTTGTATCCTTTTTCTATAACTCCCTCCCTGCCAGTCCATCAGTTGTACTTAGGCTTGTAGTCCTGTTTGAGATGAAGCCCTAAATCCCTGCAGTATGAGCTTTTTTACCATGACCTTGAAAGGTCTTGCATAAGATGTTATCCAGAAAGAAGATGAGATTTCCAAAATAACCTAAGCTGCCTCTGCCTTCTGTGCCTTTCTGTGGGCACTCAGAGGTTTATTTATGTATGAAGTTACTGCATTATCACCTAAATTCAACAGCTGGTAACACCTGATCTCACGAAGCTCAGCATCCAGAATATAACTAAAAAATGTAAAAAACCAAAACAATTACTAAAAAAAACCAACCAAAAGACCCAACAAAAAATCCAAACCCCAGCATTTACCATACTTCTCTAATGAAAGCCTGAATCATCTTAGCCAATCTTCTGTCGAAAGAAAAATAATTTTCAGATATTCAGGGAAGATACTCAGTGTAAATCACAGAATGATAGGATAACTCAGACTGGAAGAGACCTTAGGAGGTCTCCAGTCAAAACTTCTCAAAGAGGAGATAAGCTGTAAAATCAAACCTGATTGACCAAAGCTTTATGCAGTTGAGCAAACTCCTTAAGATGGATACTTGAAAAAAAAAAAAACAACCTTTCTTTGGGCAATCTGCTCCAATGCTTGATGAACGCCATGGTGAAAACATTTGTCCTTATATCCAGTTGGGTAGGCACTCCTATTGCTGTTTGTGATTATTCCCATTTCAATTAATATCCATTGTATCTTGTCCTCCCACATTCCAGTGCTGTGAGGAGCCTAGCTCTGTCTTCTTGATGACCATCTCCCTGCTGTAAGGACAGTGCTGTTCAGTTGCACCAAAGCTGCCTCTTTTCCAGCTAAGCAAGTCCAGTGCCCTCAGCCTCTCCTCATCACATGTAGCAGCACCCCAGGCAGTCTTTAAAATGGAAATATATCACATGGCTCAGAATATGGGATCTCATGTAGCAGAAATAGCCAAAGGAAAAAAAAAAACAACTTGTATTAACAGCCTGAATTCTGAGTTTCCTGCTGAAAGCAGTTTGTTGGCACATTAGTATTTAGTTGTAGCAGGTCAAATTTTGCCCTCTTAAACTGAAAAAATAACTGCTGGCTTTACTTCTTCAATTGTAGTGGTTCGTGGCATCCATTTTGCATGCCACAGCTGTTTTTAAGAGAATATGAAAACTAGAGTGATAAGAAAATTAGACAAAGTAAACATACTTGTTCAGATACTCTGATCAAAATAAGAGAAATTGAGTGATTGGCCAGAGTGGAATTAGCAGCCACAGAACTTTTCATGCTGTAATTTTGTGAATTGTCCCAATTTCTGAATTAATCAGAAGTGAAATAAATTATGTGAAGTTTTGCATGATGCTTTTCCAACTAAGATGAGCCATAAAAGTATTATAATCTCTTTTTTTTTCATCTTTGTGGCCATTAGCATTCTTGTTCTAGTGTTCTTTGATTTTGGGAAAGGAAAGGAAGATGTTCAATCCAACTGCTTGGCACTCATTTAAAAAAAAAACCACATTTATGATGTTGCAAGATTCTGTTAAAAGTACAACAGCGAGATGAGACAGCAGCCCCTTAGGTTTCACCCCTAGTATCAGCTATCTGTATGTTTTTATTGAGAAATGGATATGAAACCATACTCATCTTAGGAAAAGTGCATCCTTTGCAAAAGCCTGGCTGCATGTACATTTAGCAACTATTTTGTGAAATCTCTGGTAGCTGAAAGAAGTTCCCCCAGACAGCTGAGAATGAATCATGAGAGAAAGCATTCTGTAACATTCTCCTGTCTTTGAAGTCTTTATAGTCTGCACTGGAATTGCTTTCAAGCAACACAAATCAATTTTAAATACAGCCATCAGGCCGAAAGTGCATTCAAAAAGTTGTTTTAAAATATATTCCTGTTTGCTTTGTGCTTCTAGTTTAGAAGGTGTGCATATCAAAGGATAAACAGCCTGCAAACAGAATACAGGGCTGGGGTCCTGCAAACTGTGTTACATAAGAAGAATGTCAGACTTAGGAGTCTGGCTGAATCCTATGGGTGATCTTAATCTACAGTGCAAGTGTAGGGTCACACTGGAAGCATTTATATTTTATAGATTCCATGGATAAAGTTATACTGCTGTCTGAACCAAGTAGCCTGACAGAGTCAATGCTGATTCAGTGCCATGCTCAGGTCCTATCAGTAACAAGGCTTCACACATCTTCTCAATATGCACACAGAAAAATAAATATAGTTAATATGCATACACATCCATCTGGCTAGCCACACCAATCAACACAGACAGAAAATACATTCTATAGAGTAGCTGGCCTTTGGATCTTATATCCAGTTGCCTCCTGAAGAGAGACATGCTCAAATGCATCTTTCAGTCAAACTCCAGACTTCAGTTTCTCCAGTTGGCCATGGTTTATGTGCAAACAACCCTTTTTATCCTCTATGCCTCTATTGACCCTTGTTTTTTCCTCCCCATACCACGTTGATCCTTCCCCTTCCCTACCTTCGATTCCTCCATGTATTGGGTTTGCATGGCAAGGTTTCAGTAGAGGGGGAACTTACAGGGTTGTCTCTTATGAGATACTGCAAGAAGCTTCCACCATGTCCGATAGAGCCACTGGCCAAGGCTTTGTCTATCAGCAATGGTGGTAGAACTTCTGTGATAACATATTAAAGTTGTGGGTTTGTGTGGCAAGATTCTGGTGAAGGAGGGGCATCTGGAGGGGTGGCTTCTTTAAGAAGCTGATAGAAGCTTCCTCTAGGTTCAACACAGTAAATACCAGCCAGCTCAAGGACTGACACACCGCTGACCAAAGCCAAGATAATCCGTGTTGGTAGTAGCACCTCTATGAATCATATTTGAGAGGAATAAAACTGCAAATGGCTGTTTTTTTCCAACAGAGAAGGAAGTGAGAAGATGTAAGAAACTTTGCAGACACCAAGGGCAGTGATGAAGGTGGGAAGAGGAGGTGCTCTGGAGGAGATTACCCTGTAGCCCATGGAAACGACCAAGGGGTCTTAAACTGAAAGAGGGTAGATTAACATTAGATATTAGGAAAAAAAATCTTCACTGGAAGAATGTACTGGAATAGGTTTCCCAGAGAAATTATGGATGTCCTCTACATGAAATTTTTCAAGGCCAGGTTGGATCAGGCTTTTGGCAACCTGGTCTAGTGGAGGGTGCCCCTGCCCATAGCAGGGGGTGTTGGGACTAGATAGTCTTTATGATCCCTTCCAACCTAGGCCATCTTGTGATTCTATAATATTTCCTCTGAAAAAGTTGACCAAACCTGAAGTTTGCCCTATAGAAACCAGCAGGGAGTCAGAGGGCCTCAGGCATGCCACACAACTAGGTTCTTGTTACAGAGATTGATTAACTTAACTTAGCAGAAATCTGAACAGCTTGCAAATGTGCTACAGGGCAAACTCCCATTTAATGAAAGTTTCTCAGAGGCATTGGACCAAATTTTTCTTGCACAATTTTGCTGAAGTTGCACCAATATCAATGAAGTAAGATTATGCCTCCTGCTCTGTGTTTTATTTCAAATGAAAATACTAAGTACAGGAAAATGGAGAGTGTGGGAGAAGGAAGTAAAGCATATGAAAATGTCTCATAGAACAGGAAAGAATTAGTGTAGCTTTCTTCTCAAATCAAAATCTGCTGAGTTTATTTATGCTATCATTTTCTTCATATCTACTTCAGCATAACAGAGCAGCTCACTCTGCACAGAGATATCCTAGAGATGTCCTAGAGATAGGATGTTCCAAATTCTTAACCACTGTATTGTGCAGTAAATTATTGCAAGAGTGTATTTAACTCATTAATTACTCAAAAATAACGCTATCAACCCAACCAAAGGCCACTCCAACTTTCTCCTTTCACCAGGAGTCACTACCTTTCATTTGTCTGAGTCTTGTGAGCAATGGAGTGAAAACTCACCGTGTCTATACAAACAGAAATTTTGAGTTTGATGCATATGTGCAACAGCATGTGCTTTCATCTGCTGTACAAATAGTCCTCCATCCTCCAGCAGGAGGAGAATTGGCAGCAAGATATGAAGAGAATTTCATCTGTCTAGTGAACCAGGCCTCCAAGGAAGAAAAGAAGCTAGGCTTTCTCCTGTTTGCCTATTCCCTTCACCAAGAGCAACTAAACAGGTAGGGATCATCAACGAACAAATGGAGTTGGGGCCCCAAAGATGTTACTACTTATCTATTTGAGCGTACATGAAAAAGAGCTATCTTGAAAATATATTATTTAAGCTGTGAAAACAAGTGTTCAAGTGCTAAGAACCAGAAGATTCCTGTTCACTGTAGAAGATAAATTCAAGCTTCTAACATATTTCTCCTACACAGTGAGAAAAATAAGGCTTTGTGGAAGTAGTATCCTCCTGTGTAATTAAGAATGTCCTTGAAAGAAAGCTATGGCAGCAGAACTGTCACTCTTGTGCACATCCAAACAAATGCACACACTCATCCGTCCTTTCCCAGGGTTCTACATACAGCAGGCATACTCACAAAGAAACCCCTTTCCCAATGCACTCAGTGGTCGCTGTGTCTTAGCTCTGACAAGTCCTTGTAGACTGGGTAAGAGAACAGTTTTACTAGTGACTTGGTCAATTAGCAAGGCAGAAATCACACACACTTCTCTCGTGATTTTTTAGGAGTCTTACTCTGAAATTTTATATTAGAGATGATAGATGCTTCACAGTTTCAGAAACCATGTTGAGATAACTAGATACTAGTTCCAGAAAAAAAAAAAGGTTACCCTTTTTTTCTGGCTACAGCCAAGGGCAGGAAATGATTCTGTGTCTATTGTGATATCATGCTTAATGTTTCAGTGTTCAAGTATACTTTCTAACCCTTATCTTTCTTCTGTAATAATGCAGTGGCTTAACCTTTTTGCACATTACCAAGATCTCTTGAAAGAATGAGTCTCCATTTCATAAGAAAGTTAATTACTATTTGGAAAGATAGGGAAAAAAACTTGAATTACCTTTGACAACATAGTGACAGGCGTTTTGCATATGGTAATATAACAATAGCCTTTGAGATCTGGGTGGAGCCAGATGACTAATATCAAAAATATCTTGAATATGTAAATTTCTCTATCTGAGACAAAAGTTACTTACTTTGTGCTGCAGGTGCAAACAGTAGAGATTACACAATTCCCTCGAATATTCATATCCCTGCTGAAGACCCGAGACATAAGAGATTCTGAACGAAAACTTAATTCTGGGGCAGCTTTTGTATTCACAATTACTTTGAAAACAAACAAAACCCCAAATTACTATTAAAAGTCAGGCAGAAATATTGATTTTACTTCTTCCAATATGTTGCTTTAGAATAAATAGGACATAACAAATATGAGATTGTCGCACATCAGAAATTATATGATAATTTTTTAAAGCAAATAATTTCTGTTAAATTAAAGCTTGTTTGGGGGGTTTTATCTATTTATGTGGGTTTTTTTCTAAATTAATACAAATTTTAAATGTCTTAAATGGAATGAAGCAGCATTAATATAATTGTCAATGGTAGTAATAAAATGAAACACACAAACTTCCAGTTCATAGTCAACTTAGTGAACATTTTTGTTAAGAATATATCAGAGAAAGGTCAATTTTTACACATGAATAACTTGAATTTATATTTCAGATTCATATGGTTTAGTCCCTGCAGCAAAACTTTCAACTGAGCAGAAAATATTTTTCCAATGAGCCATTTACTAAAACAATCACATAAATGTAGTTCTAACACCGCATGAACTACCACTGTGACAATTTGCCTTGATTTAACTTTCAAATTTGAAATTGCTGACATGATGACAAAAATGACAAATAACAAAGGCAAATACATTACAGGAAAGTGCAACATTTTTTTTTGTAATTGTCACAGAATTGTGTCAAATGGACATATAGCTCCTGTTGTGGATAATTATCTCATACCTTTGTTTGATTCCAGTTTCATACTGTGTACAATAATTTACAGCTCTTGGAGAACAAGTGTCACCTCGCCAAAACAGTACATTTCCACTCCTAGATATTAAATGTTATTGCTTAAAGTCTTCATTCCTGGCATTTTGTTTTGTCCATTAGTTAGTTTTTTCCATTTTTTTTCCCCTGTATGCTTACAGTGTATTTCTAAATGAAACAGCCTTTAGTAACCAAAGAAATAGCAATTTTTCTTCTTTTAAAATATTCTTTTGAAAATGAAGAAATAAGGAAGTTTATAGTATCTTTCTGTTTATTATATTGTAATATAAATATTATTAGTATTGAGTAATTCTTTTTTAATCATTAAGAGAAACTATTGATCAAGATATATTTCCACCACATTTCTCCACATAAAGAGAATTAAAGAATATGTATAACTTGTCCCAGAAACAGGTTTTCATACTGTTGTGACATATAATTGTTCCCCTATAAAGAAGAACATATCTGATTTAATAGAACTGCAGATAGGTCAAAGGAAGATGTAAAGACATGACATGATTTACAAACTAATTTTTCCTCATATTAACTCCTATTCTAAATGGGCTTAAAAGCTGCACTGAAAACAAGTTTATTGGTAGGTGTAGATTTTTCCTTTGTGAAGAGCTGTACTTCCTGAAAAAAAAATTGCAGTACAATTTTCTCAAATTTTTAGTGAGGTAATCAAACCAAATAGGAAAGTAAAAAGAAAATGCATCAAAACTTCATTGTGAGGGAAGCTAGGCCTATGAAAAGCAACCAAACCCCCCTCCCCCAACAGCCCGCCCATGTTTTTTTCCTGAAAAATGAGTTTTGAAAGCACCCAGCCAGTCTTAAAAAAAAAAAAAAATTAGAAGCTTAAATTAGTGAAAATGCACTCCCCTTCAGAATGTGAAGATGTGTTTGAATATGACCATTTTGAATTACAGAATTTCTATAATTTTCTATTTCTTTGATATTTTGAATAAAACGAAAAAAGGAAAGTTGTTTTCTGATAAACTATCTTTGATGGAATGGAACATAACTTTTTTCAACTTAAACAATATGCATGCAAAAATGTGAATTAAATATTTGAAGATATTAATACTTGGAGGAATATTTTTTTCAATTCCCCATTTGTTTACTTAAATATGTTCAAAGTTATTATCAGCAGCTTATTAAACATTAGATACAGAAGAACATCGTTGCGTTATGCATAAAATTAGGAAGAAATAAACTTTTAAAGAAATGAATCTTACTGTGATATTCACCTTTTTGCAGTTTATGACAATATAATGATGAATTGTCTTGCAGTAACACTCAGTGAAGTCATGAAAGGTTAATAACTCATTTAAACATTCATTACATGTCCCTATCAAAGTCATCTTAATTTCACAAAGACATCTAAGTTTCTCTTTAGGGAAACACTCTCTCAGGATTCAAGTGTGATTCTTTATTAACAAAATGGCAAGTGCAAAGTTACATGTCAAAACCCTGACTGATGATGCTGCAAATTGGTTCTTCCACCAAAGCAGAAGACTTCAAATTACTGCTTTTTAAAGGTGTGCTCCCTCAAAGGCAATTAATGTGTCAGTTGTCAGTCAGGATTATTTAATTTCCCAGTGAGGGCTAAGAAAATGGGCATAGCAGCTTGATGAACAGAACATGGTGCTGCCCACAAGAGAATTCTAATAATGTTGCTGGTTTTCTACCTTTATTGGGTGTAAAATTTAAGAATTGAAAGTTCACTGTGACTATAGTATTTGGAAAGTTTCTTTAAAAATAAAAACCAAACCCACCTCCAAAACTTGAGCTTCCGAGGAACGTATTTTTCCTAGGCATTGAAAACGTTCCCCATGCAAGTCAGAAATAAGCATGATAAAATTGCTATTTGCAGTATATCTGTTTTGTTATTTATCTTTCTGACAAGCTATGTCCCAGACAGCCCTATCTCAGAACAATAGTTCACCTAAAAGCTGTAGGTAACCAGGTTTTAAATATTCTTTTTTTTACTGTGATTCAAGGAAGTGAATTTAAACTGCTGCCCTATGCTTTAGGAATGTCATAATGTTCTGAAATCAAGACTCTATGGATCTACAGTATTATTTTATCCTAGTTGAAATCAGAAGTGCACTTTGGAAGTGAATCTTCAAGTTGAACCCACTTAAAATCTGACTGATTCTCATTGTGCAGCATTCTCAGACTGCATCAGTTGAATAACTTACGGATGAAATTAAACTGGAAAATGCAATCCAGTCCTTCAGCCCATAAGACCACTCTAAAGTTAGCATGAAATATATTCTCTGAAATGACAATGGTTTGGACATCAGGCTCTCGGCACAACTATTATATTACAGTGTATAAATCCATTCTAACTGAACCACATCCTTTGCTTATGTACACATAGCTCAGATCTCTCCTGCTGGTGTTGTTCCACTTGTCATCATGCAGACAGTTTTTCAAAATAGAAAAATTTCTGCACACATATAAATAGCACTGTAATTGAAGTAAAATGTTGAGAAACAGAGGCTATGCAGAAGAACTTCAGTGCGGAAACAGTCATCCCTCTTATGGCTTCCTCCTTGTAAGTCCTGATGCCTTAAAAAATGAAACGGCATAAAAACATAACCCTGCCTTTCAGTAGGATAAATGTTTGCTGTGTACACCGGTGGGATTTGGTAAACCCAGAGGGGTTCTTACAGATAAGAACATGTGTAACTTTTCTAGAAAAATGAGGCCAGATGCAGTAGCATTCTGTTCTCCAAATAAACTTAATCATCAAAATTGCTGTCCTGACATTTGTCAGATTAAAATTTGCAGTATGTGATATTACTTACATCTATTGTTTTTCATTTTATTGATTCACAATTCAATTTTTCAGCCTTCCAGTAACAAAATCCAGTGTTTTCAAAGATAGCAAAATAGATTTAAGTAATTTCACTTTAAACATCTTAAACATGCTGAGCTGTTTGAGAAATTATTATCAGAAGAGCATAGTGTTCCCCTGAAAATGAAGCTGTTCTATAATGGAGAGCAAAAAATAAGGTCTGTTCATGTATTCTTCTCAACCAGACATTTTATATTAGAGCAGGGTCAAAAACATCTTACATATTTAGAAAACACAGAGGGCTGTAAACAGAAAAATAGAGAAGGAGATAAGGCAACGTGAGATTAATTTTTCACACTTGAGAATATGTGTTCTTGTAGCTGTTTAGCCCCAGTGCCAAAACCAGGACAGTTCTGCTTGATCAGCAAGTAAAAAAGAAGCCACCATTCCATTTTCTGCTTTCTCCCTTCAAAGACCTCTAAGAAAGATTGGAAAATTGAAATGTAATGTAAATGACATAGTTTTTGGTAATCCTTAGAGAATTTCATATTGACATGGATAAAGAATTCATTGTCTTTCAAGGATCTAGTGCAAAAGGCATGTAAACACTAACATGCTGCTTTTACAGTTCAGGTCAAAGTCATAGCTATTACAAGGATGCATAACTAAAGATCATGTGGCTAGGGAAGTGTTTGAATCAGATGCTGTTGAAGCATCTATCCATGAAACAGAATCATAAAATTTACAGAATCTAATAATTTCATCTAATAAAGCATTTTATAGGTATTTTAAAGTGTGATCAACAGGATTGTATACAAGCACACGGTTCTTCAGAAAAATACTTAATAGGTATATAATTCATGTTACATTAATGTCAAGATCTTTTCTTTTTCTGAAAAATAATTTCCAAATTTCAATAAAAGAACATTTTTTAAAATAAAACTGTACCAAATTAAATTAAATTCCATTAATATTCATGTTTAAAAGGTATATTATAGTGTGTATGTGTCATGTAAAGGGTATGAGTCTGATTTGTGGATGAGGGATGGCCTCCTATTGAGTCATGAGGCTCACAAAGGACAACCTTGCTTTCTAAACTCCTAAGAAAGAAGCCTGGGTGTGACTAGGTCCAGTCTCAGTCCCAGACTTGGTCAGCAGTTTATGTCTAAATGATTATATATATAACCAGACGTCAGAGTCAATATTTGCCTGTCAGAGCCCCAAAAGGACTTTCTCTGAGACAGTTTTGCAAAGCTGATTATAATTAAAATGCTAGTAAAATACTGTCCCAGGTATTCTCACCAAAAGGGTGAAATTACAGATACTTACCAAGAACGTGTCTCTGTCTTGGGTAGAGAAGTAGCACAGCCAAATGACTGCCTCCTCAGGGTATTCAATTTCTTCTCTCCCTCTCCTGGTTGTAGCTTCCTCAATACCCTTTACAATCTAATCTTAGCTGTTCCCTCCCGGGGTGATGTTTACCATGATTTAGGTGCAGAGTCAAGAACGGTAGTCATCAATATTTAGCATGTACTCAATTTTTGCTCATTAGCATATTTATGGGTGTCAACTTCAATATTCATTTTGCAATTAATGAATCCCACTCCAGGCCCCATGGCCTTCAAAATTCTGTGTAGAAGCCATCTATCTTTTTATTCTTCAGTCTCTATCCAAAACAGTGCAACCCTGCTGCCGGAAGATTTTCACACCAGCATTTTGGATCTCCATCCACAATATTGGCATAAGAGATAAGCAGACACCTGCTTTTTAACCTCTTAGGTGCAATTCCCACAGTATTTAAGTGACAGTCTTGATATTTATTTTCTAGAACATGGCATATGGCTGACAAGGCCTGAAAGCCACTCACAGTACACTTGGCCATGTGTAGTAAAAATATTTAATAATATTTTGCTTGCTGGAAGGTTTGTCTGAGGAAGTATTATTTTCTGAATCATCTCTATTGTGGCATCTGACTCATTTTTATCTGAGTCATCTTATTTTTTTTGCAACGTGACAGAAGAGCTTGAGGTATTGTTAAAGATAGAAAACTTGGGTTTAATTCCTCAGCATGAGAAAAGTTTAGTGCCCAAAAACAAGGTTTTTCTTCATTTATTTCCTCCAGTATTAAACATGGCGGTGTTTTCACAGCACTAATCTTACATTTACTCAGTTTCTCATAAAAATTCCTCCAGATTTAAAACTGTAAGAAAAGCAAAATATTCCTGACTCTTGCACTTCTAATGTTTCCTTCTTGTGGGTGGCCTTAGTGTGGTTCCTTTTATGAAATGCAAAAATTACTTCATGGATTAACAAGAAAAGAAAAATTCCTTTGCATAAAGATGGAGCTGAAGCAGACAGCAGTTGCACGCTGAAATCAGATGGATGGAAGGATCCTTCCTCTGCTTCATGACTATGTAAAAGACTTGCATATCTTTAGAATAGAAATCATCACCAGTCAGCCAAACAGTTTTGGAAAAATAGATTTTTTTCTGAAGAGAACTATGCAACACCCTTGGAGTGGGGTGATATTCTGCCAGCCAGCCATTCTCTAGAGTGACATGAATGCTGTCAATTTTTATCCTATTCCAGGGAAGAAAGTTGCAGGCTTTGCATTTCACAGCATTCCTGAAATTCTACCTTTCAGTTCAATTTATTCCAAACATCATGTCACTCCTGGTCGAACTGTTCTTTATCTTCAAATACATGCTTAACTGGAAAGCTGGCAGAAGGAATAGAAGGAAGAACCAGGCTGTACCAAAAAAAAAAAAAAACAAAACAAAAAAAACCCCAACTCTTCTTCATATATTTTTATAAAATGACTCTGATAAATGTACTTTTTAATACATGTAGTTTTCCTTAAGAAAAAAAAAAGGCATTTTACCCCATCTCAACAGCAATAAAACCCCTGAGGTTTGCACCAATTTAGGGACCAGAATACAAACACCTCCTACGTTTTGGTTTCCAGACCATCTCTAGTCCTTGTTTCTAGATGTTTGGACTAAAGTTGCTGTAATTTTATGAACCGTTTCCAGCCATTGAAGCTCAGAGGAAAATAATCTCCACAGCATTCCTTCAACCAGTGAGGCATCTCTGACTTTACATCTGTCCCCCTCTTCAGGACTAAAATAATTCTGTATTATATCTGAGACTGACATAGCAACCATTCATGGAAATGTAAAACAAGTGTATTTGGAGCACAAAGTAAATTTTCTTACAGCACTGTAAATGTTTTCTGTATTCCCATATTCTATTTAAATGTAGGAAACAAGTTCAGATCCCAGAGAAAGCCAGGAAGCTACTTGTCATTAGATTAAAATGAAAGAAGAAGCGACAGGAGAAAAAGCAGGGCAAGGAGAGGAGAAGGGAAATGATCTTGTCACTGATCAGACACAAGTATTAAATTAAAACTGTGAACATTCCAAAGGGAAGCTACTGCTGGGAAATCAAACACTATGCAGATTAAAATGCATTTGTTTAAATTGTCTAACTTCCCTAGTATTTTTTAAAGAAGAGCTTTATCTTAGGAAAACACAAAAAGCAACTGGAAAGCCTTCGAGGATTTAATAATGAAGCATGCTTTTCCCTCCAATGTTTTGTTTCACATGTTAAAAAGTTAGCATAATGTGAAATGTATATTTGGGTAAGTTTTAACAAATTGCAAATAGGAATGTCAGAAATCCCAAAATCTGCAAACAGAAGGGGTTATTCTTTTACTAGAGAGATTTCTCTAGGCCAAAGATGAAGGAGATAATGAGTTTGGAAACTAGCTTGCCCCTTTCCATTAGTGTCAGCAAGGTCAAGGAAAGGGAATGTGCATAAGAAAACACAATTTGTTTCTCTTATCTTCCCCAACTGGGAAGTGATAGGTCCTTATAAACATTCAAAAGCAATCACACAGACTGTAACTGTCAGACCTGTGTTCACTAGTCTGATTATCACCTTTTCATCTAAATGCTTGTTGCTTAATTTTGTGCCTTTACTTAGCCCAACATAAACTCATTGACAGTGCACAGACAAAAGTATTTAAAAGAAGATTTAGAAGTAAAAAAACCAGTCTGTTTCCTTAGGAAGGTGTATTAGGAACAACTTGGCAATATTTCAGTGATCCCAGCAACATCACACATGTAACAGGTATAGCATCTCTAAAGCTACCAGCCATGTAGATTGGTTCTTCACACTCATAATGCACAGTGCCTTAAAGTAATATTTTGTGTCTTTTAAGTTGTAGAATACAAGGTGGTTGGAGGTTAATATCAGATTTCCTGTGTGCACTTGTTTGGAAACTGGCATACCACATCCTTTTAGGATTCATGCAGATTGAACAGAGCACAGAAGTGCTTTACATATATTAACTCAGCAACTCTACAACGAAATTCATGTGTAACTTAACAGGAGAAAAATATCAGCATAATATTTCAAAAGAAAGCTGATGTGGGCTTTAAATCTGAAAGCAGGAAGCATGGTTTGAGGAGAGGAGACTAAAGAAGAAAGGATTTAAGGAGGATAAAATGTGCTCAGCAAATGGAGAGTAGTTCAAGTGAGACTGAAAGCAGAATGTGCTATAGAGATTTTCAGGCAAAAGGCAGTGTAAAGCAAAGTAGCCAACAGGAAAGATAGAGTATTAAAAACATGCATACATTAATACATATCTATATATTTCTATATATAGGTAGGCAATTGTAAGTAGGAATTAACTGTTCAAAAATACCCGTATGCTGCATTTGTTCTATATCTAGCACTGGTTTTCATGACAAGGGGTCACTGTTCCTCCTGCCAGACATGGCACAGGTGCTTCTAAAAGACACATACTGAATTTCCACCTCCTTCAAAGTCTACGTACAATGCAACCACAGGATGTTCCAGTCTCTGTTCTGTCATCCCAGGTATAGGCATGCCAAGGAGCTTCACAAGGACAGGAAAAGGTGAAAAAAGCCATAACAGAAGTGTCCAAGGCTAGAGATCTACCAGAAGTGACCACAGCCACAGAGTAAGGTTGAGAGGAAATAGGTATATATACAGGGCACCTGGCTGTACTGTGAGGCTAGGTAGATTAGTGAAAGGGGTGTGAGGCAAGAAAGTTCCTCAAATCCCTCCTTTCATCCACCGCACTATGCCTGACTAGGGCAGGATTTTCCATGAAGAACCACAGTCCATTGACGAGGCAGTGCAGATTACGTCCAGAAACGCACAGAAGAAGCCTAAATTATTTCAGAAATGACGAAGGGAGAAAATACTCTAAAAAATTTATATCTTTTGTTAAACAGTGTTTCTTTACATCAGAAAAAAAACCCACAGCACCCTCCCTCCTGCAAAAAAACCCCAACCAAACAAATAAAACCCAGTCTAGTAGAGACTTTGTACAAAATCCTACAAAATCCAGTACACTTTAGGTAGTACTTCATTGTCCTCCAGATAGACTACTAGATAAAGTTCTATGTATTGGGAGCTTAGTAATGCTTTATAAAAAGCCCCACATATTCTTTATTAAACAGAATATAAAACTTAAAATCATTTAACATAGGTGGCTGAAAATATTCTGAATTTTCATTTGGGAACATCTTAAATTGAAATTCAGATTAAATATTATTAAATTATTTTTAAAAAGAAGTTTTTTGTGATATATATAGAGAGAGTTTATTTTTTACTTTTTTTTTAATTGTCTCAATTCAGTCTTTGATTCCTTTAAATTTTAATTAGCTGAAATAGTTTTCTATGACAAATTTGAATAATTTAATTTGTTATAGAGTGAAATCCCAGTTCAGCTGATACCTTCAGTTGCATGTATATTCCTGTACAAATCATTTAGACAACTCATAGACTGTGACAGATTAAAATCAATAGATAGAAAGGAATCTCTAGATTTCTGAGGTACAGATAATTTCTAAATGATTATCCTGTTTTTACAGGGAAGATTTTCTAGGGTTTTTGCTATCTGAAATTAATATTTTCCCCAGAATTCTACTGTCTCAGATGAGGAAACTTAATCAAATTGGAATGCAGTGTGGATAAATGGAACTATTTTCCTTTTGATTATTTATTTCCTCAGCCTAAATAAAGAAAAAGAGCTGACACCAATTGTACAAACTTTATATATGTCATTTATATGAAACCACATTGAAGTCCCCTAACACATTTTTCAGTAATCTGGAGACATGATTATCCCAAGATGATACACAAGGGAAGCATAGTATATGGAAGAAAACATATCATTAATGTTAAAGGAATTATCTCAAAGCAGCAAGCAGAATACTATAAAATGAAGTTGAAATGTATTTTTTATGATTATTAAAATAGATACGCATCTTACGATTCTTTAGCAGACCAAATGAAAATTCAGGGTAATAAAAAAGCAAATGAGACACTTCATAACATATCTAAAGAATGGATTAGATGTGAATTTAAATGATTCATTCGTATTTGTTTGTTATGAATGTAAAATAAAGCCAGTAGAACATGAATGCAAAGCAGATTTTATTTAGAATGACTAATTGGCTCATACGAAGTGGAGCAATAGTATAGTTTATAATGATTATTGCATGTATGAATACCCTGACAGAAGTTTGGACATTACTTTCCTTGAATAATAATGCACATTTTTTTCCTATTTACTTTCTCTGTGTTAGATTAGTAAAGTGCCATTTAAAACTAAATCAGGACTATACAGACAATATAAGAGGCTATTTGTGCTTTCATTTTTGAAAAGCCAAGGCTTATATGAACAAAATCAAAACCTATAGCAAGACCAAATGCAGCAGACATAGACACTATTGCTCTCTTTCCTTAGGAAATTATTCTGTTTCTTCTATTAAAATATTCCAACAAAGAACATACTAGTGTCATTTCAGAATGACAACTTCTAATGCTAATTTTAAACTCCACTACATACTGAACATAGTTACCAGCAGAGTCATTTAATTTCTGCTTTCAGGAGATGGTGGTGGTGGTGATTGTTGTTATTATTATTCCACAACAACATCAACAACAACACATGATACAAACCTGAGCAATAGGATAACAGAAGTGGCTTCCTTGTCTAAAAGAGAAGGAAGAAAATTGACATGCAAAACATTATTGGATTTGGTCAAGGATTATGCTAAAGCTTCAAAATAGAAGAATGAAAGGATGAAGTTTTTAGAACAGACATACCAAATTTACTGGACATTAAAAAGCCATTGATTAGCAGGGATAAATCTCTAGTGCATGTTACAGAGAGCTTAATATGTGAGTATTAAAAAAAAAAAAAAAAACAGGATACGTAGTCTTCAGAATCAAGCATATTTAATCAATAAAGAAAAGCTTTATTTGCATAAAATTTTCACAGATTTCACAGGAATTTTCATATTCAGAAAGTGTTTAGGTTTAAGCTGTACTGCATTCACATTTACATTTCACAGAGTGTGAAAGAAGGACTAAATTGAGCAAAATTATATACCTGATCCTGCACTGAAATTAGACTAAGGATTAAATCAGGCTTTTCTTCTTTAGCCAGTACTGTGAAAAGAAAGAAAACTATAATTTTTCTAGTAATTCTAATAATTCAATTCAAGGTAGATCTTGGAAACAGCAGTATAACTTTTCACCTCATAAAACATCAGTATTATTAAGTTAGTAGGGTAATTGTACTTCATTTATCTAATTTTAAATATAAATTTTAAATTATTTATTTCTTTAAAAATCTATTTTTAAAAATCTATTTTTAAAAAAATAGATAGATAATGGCTTTCCTGTTGAAACTCAGTTTGGACTTAGTGTCCACTCCCCACTTTTCAGTGAAAACAGTAAGACAATTGAAAGGAGATGGAAAACAGGGACACGCTTCAGCAGTGACTACTTTTTCCCAAGTCTATTTAAAGACCGTATCCTCTGTTTTATTCATCTAACAACTCAAGGGGATTCAGATCAACTCTACTTCTGTCTCTCATTGTGCTATAATAAACACATAAGTTGCACTCTGAATTACAGATTGAGCAGTGAATGAAGAAGATTAAAGTATTTCAGGACAGCATAAATTCTCACTGCATATAGGGCCTGCAAACATGATAGAGTTTAAAACCAAATCAAACCAAAGAAATAAACCCCAAATCAGTGGGTGGAATTCTTTAAACACAGAAAAAAATCAAAGATAGAATTTGGGTACATTTTAGATTAAATTGACAAATAGGTTAAGTTGAAAAGAAAAAAAGGAAAAAGTTGCAAACTGTATAAGATACATTTTAAATTGTTTAAATGAAATATTGCATTTAAGAAACACTAAAGCATTACAATTTTCCAAATTTTTCATTCAGGTTTTCTTGCAGAATAAAATTATACTTCACTAATTGCCATAAATAAAGAAACAAAAAACCCCCAAAAACCCAACAACCAAAAACCCTACTAATCAAACAAAATCAAAGAAACACCCAACTGAAAAGATTCTATAGAGAAAATCAAAATGGCACTAAATGTTTCTGTGGAGTGGGTCAACTTAAATATTTTTTTAATAAACACATTATTTCTTTTCCATTCTTAAAATATTTGCTTGTTACTGTATCTACTGAAACTTATATTATCCTTTATATACAGCTAACCACTAACAGATTTGTGTTAGAATATTAAGGAATAAACATGGTAAAAAAAGTAGTTGAAAATTAACACTGTTTTAAAATTTTCATTATTATAATAAACAATCCCATCCTCTGTTCCTGCCTTAGTCCTCCCAACATGCAAAGGGCCAAAGTCTCTTTATTACACAGTAAGAAATAAACAGCAGGAATACAGGGATTATTTGCCTTACCTTTCAGCTATTTCTTTCTTTTATTCCTGTGATCTGCTGCAGCTCAGAATTCTACGTGCCATGTGCTGTTCGTGCCAAACAACCTGAAGGTTTCTGGAAGTATTTGCAGTTTTCCAGAAACTGTGACTCTCATTGGTGAAAGGTAATTTCAAAGATACTTTCAAAATCTCTGTCTCATAATACTTCTTCATATCACGGAGCTATGAGAAACCACCACTTACCAATTTGGTTCAAAGCTAAAGGAAAAGCTGACAAAACGTACTGCAAGTTTTACTTGCCTTTACCTATGCATCTTCATCAGAACATGCAAAGAAAACAAATCAATCTACATTCCTCAAGCAGTAGTTTGGATATTATGCCTTCCTATATTTATATACTAACTTTTGCACTATTTTTCTTTCTTCATGAAAAATAATGACAAATACAAAATGTAATGGGGTTGTAAAGTACCATATTCAGCAGTAACAAAATCAGTATGAAATTCTTGCTGACCTGTAAGTTAAAGTAGATATATCTAGTCTTATTTCATTTTTTTTTTTTTTTGTCCTAAAGCCAAAAGGTCCAGAGAGGCTTTTATTAACCTCTGTACTGCCCCACAGAATTTAATTTGCATAATTTCTCCTGAGAGATTTTATCTACAGAATGTAAAGGGGTGAAAGAGGCCCCCCAGAGTGTTCTTGGCCCCTGAAACAGTTCTGTTCTTGTGCCAAAAGGTTTATTTCCAAGCAGTAAGGTTTTTCTCAGAGGCCCTAAACACTCTTTTCTCCAAAGATGCTCTGTGCCAGAACCTTTCATAAAGGTTTCTCATGTGAGGTATTTTCTGTAAGAGCTGTCATAAAGATCATGTGAGAAATAACGCTGTGGGCAGTAGCAGAGTTAAAGGACTCCCTTGAGACCCCCTTTTAATGCTGATCATTTAAAAAGCCGATCAGTTAGTATAATTGAACAGAGCTTTTCTCAATGGCATTTGGCAAGTGATTTCCTGAGGTCTAGGTACTGACCTACAAGAAGACACTTGATAATGCTTGATTTAAAATGAGAGTGAAGTCTAGTCATATAACATGAAATCTGTAACTGTTTTCTCCCATGTTTATGATGGTGTTATCTCACCTTCATATCAATTTCCTTCAGGACTTAATGACTGGGATCATTGTGCTTATTAAAAAACCTAATGAATTCACACTCAAACTTCAATTTTATCAATAGACATTCAAAACAATTTTACTATTTGGAAACAGGGCATTAGCTATATCAATCTTTGTTGTTGAAAATAAACAAATGATAAGTACCTGGTATCATTTCCTCCTGTGTTCAGATTGTCACCTATTTTTTAACCTACATACCCTCTTCCATGTAATATCCCTTACCAAATAAAATTATCATGTCCTCTTCTTTAATCTCATCACCCATAATCTTTGTTACATCTTTCTTAGCAGTGATGTTTTCTCATGTTTTTTATATTTATTCCCGTTGTCTGACCCTTGTCCTTGTTAAAAAACCAACCAAACAAACAAACAAACCCTAAAATAAAATATTCAGCTCAAGAAGCTTGTCTAATCAGGTATTTTATGACATGACAACACATATCTGTGACCATGCAATAAGTATAACCGACCAATTAGACATTCAAACATGATTTTTTCATATTTCCACCAATACCCAATCTGTGCACAGGGAAAAAATACTGAAAATTCCATAGTAAAGGTAATGGTTAGTGATGACCAAGTTTCTCTGATACCAATATTATGGCCAGAGTTTATAATGCTATAAACTTCTCCATGGGACAGAAAACAATAAATTCCTTAAAGCTTTGTACTGTTTTTAACATTAAGCTTAAAAATATATCCTATTTTCTCCCACAGAAAGTGAGTCTTTGGGATATCTCATCATGTAATCAATTCTGGCTCATATATATCAAATATGGAACTGTTGGAGAGGGTTCAGAGGAGGGCCACAAAGATGGAGCACCTGCCCTACAAAGAGAGGCTGAGGGAGCTGGGCTTGTTCAGTCTGGAGAAGCGAAGGCTCTGGGGAGACTTCATTGCAGCCTTCCAGTACATGAAGGGAGCTTATAAGCAGGAGGGGATTCAACTTTTTAAAAGGATAGACAATGACAGGACAAGGGGGAATGGATTAAAACTAAAGGAAGGAAGGTTTAGATTAGATGTTAGGGGGAAGTTTTTTACAGAAAGAGTGGTGAGGTGCTGGAACAGGCTGCCCAGAGAGGTGGTGGATGCCCCGTCCCTGGAAGTGTTCAAGGCCAGGTTGGATGGGGCCCTGGGCAACCTTGTGTAGATCCAGGCCTGAGGTTGGTGGCCCTGCCTGTGGCAGGGGGGTTGGAGCTATGTGATCCTTGGGGTCCCTTCCAACTCATACCATTCTATGATTCTATGAAATAGGTTTTACCATGATACATCTCACATGATAGTGAGTAATTTGATGGAATTCCCTTCAGCCACCTTAGACATACACATTTGCTAACCAGTGGAGATCAAAAGGCTTCTTGGGGTCATGCTATTTAGACCTAATTTAAATATTTACTCTGGGATGATATGAAACATGCCCTGGTCTCTAAAGGGAGCCTGTGACAACTACCTCTGATATGCAATAAAGATATCAAATGAATCTAATTCAGAATTATTAAGTACAACATGTTGAACTCACTGCTAAGAAATCCATACAGATATAATAGCTCTTTAACCCAAAAAGTATCTTAGGACTTTGACTCCAATTTTCTTTCTCAATATCTTTGGGGCTTTTTTATGTCAATACTCTAATAAAGCTATGTAAATTTATTGTCATTTAGTTTTAACAGCGATCTATCCCACCATCTCAATCTATATGGGAATTCATGTTTCCACCTTTCTACTCGATTCCTGGGATGTTTTTTTCTGTTCGTTTGGGTTTCTGGGTTTTTTTTTTTTTGCTATAACACAAGATGATTAGCAGATAAATCTTGGATGCAGTTTAAAGTTTACTGTAGCCTACAAATAGAGAGGTTCTCCTGCTTAACAAGGTTCTCCCACTTAACAAGGTTCTCCCTGTGGAGTCACCAATAGTCATTCACAACAGGAGGGGAAAAGAAAAGGCATTGCATTGACAAAAAGGACTTTGGGGGGTTGTTGGTTTTTTTTTCTTTTTCTTTAAGTCAGAAGGCCCAACAATCACTTACTTAGCTGACAGAATTGGTTGGGTTTGTTTAGCTTGCATATTCTGTTTTCTCAGAAATATGGAATCAGTTCATTTCAAAGCATGGTTTATCTAGGAAATAATACTGAACACATAGAATTAAAAAAAAATTCCTTTTTAATGTATATGTTCATTTAAATTTAAAACTTCTAGTTATACAGGTGTTTTGGGTGCCACAGGTATGGCTTCTACAAGAAGTTGCTAGAAACTCCCCCGAGGACAGAGCCAATACCAGCTGTCTCCAAGATGGGCCTGCCACTGGCCAAGGCTAAGCCCATCAGCAACAGTGGTAGTACCTCTGTAATAACATATTTAAGCTGGACAAAAAATAAAACTAGACACAGAGGTTTTTTTTATCAACGTACTGAATTTCAAGCCAAGGAGCTATATCTGCTAAATAAGCCTGTAGAAATGCTTCATACTATAAACATTAGTGTTAAATTCATAGCAAAATTCAGACATTTAACTGCCATTCTTCATTCAAATACTCATTCAGCTGCCTCCTAGCACATCATGCTGCACGTAGACACTTCATGTGGAGAACGAAATTCATATGTATATGCATATGTTTTACTTCCATCACTACTTTCCCAGTTTCCTACTATCCAAGGTATAGAATGCTCTTGAGTTAAAAGAAATTTCTTCATACTTAATACCTCTCAGTGGTTTTTCCTTCCAAAATCTTCACCAATGTAGTCATAATAAAGCAAAATTGGAGAAATTGGGTATTTGATCCTTTGGCTATTCTAGGTATAAAAATTTTTATTGACTTTATAAGTAATTCTACACACTGGACTTGTACCAGAAGCCAGAGAAGTTGGAAATATTCTTAGGAGTCACTGTAAAGAGTGGTGGCACAATTTTTTTAATTATTTTTTTTTTTTAGCTAATTTCGGTATAAAGGGACTTCAGTGAACTCTAATAAATGATCCAGATGCAAATCAAAAGTTTAATCTGGGAGGTATGCAAGTCCCATTTGGAAAAGGTCTTCGGGATCTTATGATAGAATCACAGAATCACTAGGTTGGAAAAGACCTCTGAGATCATTGAGTCCAACCATACCTGTCCTTTACTAAACCATAACGCTAAGCACCTTGTCTACTCATCTTTTAAATATATCCAGGGATGGTGACCCAACCACCTCCCTGGGCAGCCTGTTAACCTTTTCAGTGACAATTTTTTTCCCTAATATCTAATCTGAACCTGCCTTGGAGCAGCTTGAGGCCTTCCCCCCCTCTCCTATCGCTTACTACTTGGCCGAAGAGACCAACACCTACCTTTCTACAACCTCCTTTCAGGTAGTTGTAGGCAGCAATAACGTCCCCCCTCAGCCTCCTCTTCTCCAGGATAAACAACCCCAGTTCCCTCAGCTGCTCCTCGTAAGGTTTGTTGTCCACAAGTTTACTGAGGCCACATTCAATCCCTTCATCCAGGTCATTGATAAAGATATTGAACAGAACTGGACCCAGGACTGAGAATAAATCTCATTAAACACAAAATTATGTTTCTCACTGAGGAATTTGGATTTCACTGAAGTATAGGGAACTCAGTAGATCTCCTTAATGAGGTCTTAATGGCTCCTTGTCATTTGAGATTTTGAAATTCTACTGATTTCGGCAGAATTAAGACAATGGTCACATTGAAAAAAGTAACTAATCTGAGGATCGGTACAATTTCCTCAATTCTCCTAGTCTCCTTCTGTAGTTGACTCCTCCAGAAGGCAATAAGGAGCAGGAGTTTCTCTGTGGTGTTTCAAATCACCCTACAGAGGAGACAATCTCTGAATATTGGGAAACTTGGAAAAGAACATCATAACATAGGCACCTAAATTAGATGTCTCGTTTTAGTGAGCCTCATACAACCTAATATGTTGCCTGCATGCATTTTGAAACCAGCTAATCTTTGGAAGGAGGACAGCAAGGGAAAATATGTTATTACCAGTTTTAAGTGATTACCCTAACAGCTTTAGCTTAAAAAAATAAGATGCATAATGAAATATTGACATAGATGACAGAGCACATAGGTAGTTGTCTTCGCTCTAGAATATTTGTGTATGTACATGCATGTCTACAGGTGGGGAGTGGAACAGAAAATAAGCACAGAAGGATTATTTGTAGTAGGTCGAAAGTAAGCTAAATATCTCCACAGCAAGCTTCCACTGCAAAGGACAGGGATTATCAGAATTCAGTTTTTAATTGGGTTTGACAGACTTTTGAGAATGGGAAGCATCAGCACAATAGCTATCACCATGCTCAGAGACCATAGCCAGAAAGCACAGTCTCTGAAATACATTAGCATTTTCTGATGATCTCTAGCACTGTGACTTTAAGTTAGAACTGAGCATCTCTTACGATTCTGAGGAATAATGTACACTCATGGAAAAGGCACCTGCAATACAGGCCAAGGATGAACTTGATTGTTTATATACTAGTGAGGCTGCTGTTTTTAACAAGTATTACAGTGCTGTAAATTCACTAATCTCAGCATAATGAAGAAATGGGAATGCAATCACAAAACACAACTGCTATAAGAAATCCCTGTTAAAAAGTCTACCTCAGTGGAGGGTGTAGCATCTGGTTTCAGCTAGTGTAGCTTTAGTTTTTGTACTGAATTCCTATGAATATCTTAATCTTGTGGTCTATTTTATTTTACAAAATGTTAAATAAAGAATAACATAATAAATAACAGGAAAGATCTGGGGAGAAAATATTTTTTTCCTATCATTCTGAACACGACACTTTGAAAAGGTATTACGTGGGCATCATGTCAAGAGGGAGAAAAGATTGCATGCCATTACACTTCCAAGTATTCAGCCAGATAAACTTACTCAAATGAAAGACTAGATAGTCTGTGACATAAAAATGTTCATTCTATTGGTATCTGACCACTTAATACTTCATCATCACTGGTCAAATTTGGAGGTCTTTATTCACTTTCACTTGGGCTTGTGGACACTAATATCTCAAGGCTTAGTTGGAAGTCTTCAGAACTGTTCAGCAGCACAGTATGTAGGACCCAAGTAGTGTAGCCAGGTATAGAACCTGAGAGAAAACCAAAAGTTTTCTGTGCAATTTACGCATCTTAGAGGGAGTTTAACAGGCCTTGATGGTGGGACTAAAACTCTGCAAGTATTTTTTTCAGTATGTGAAATTTTTCCTAGCTTCTATCAGGTTAGGAAAATGTCAGGTAACTACCTAGACAGACTTTTCAAAAAATATTCTGGTTCTTTATGTACCGGCAACAGTCCTTTCTGGCACCCAAAGTGGGGCTTGAAGGATTAAGATAATGACAGGTCTGACCAGACCATGTTAAAACAAATTTGTTATAAGCATTTATTGTATTAGCTTAATTGTCACTCATCACAATGCTGTTTTATTTATTCATAATTGTTCTCAGAACTGTGTTATATAACACTGTATATACTGCTTATACGGTGTTTATGTGTGGTTTGTCAATTCTGGGCATTGATTTCAGTTTATCGCTCTGTTGTATGGTCTACCACCGACTTCTGATAAAATCATTGATAGTCAGATCTGTTTTGTATTTGTACTCAGTGGCTGAATTCAGCATTAGTGAAGCAACAGTGACAGCTTCATCCTTGCATTTTGGGAGCCATCTGTTGGAAGATATTAATAATTGTACTTTTTACCTTTTATCCTTGGAGATCCAATACATGGGGTAGACAGCTTCTATTACCTTTCTCTCCTTCTCCAGGCGAATTACAATAGCTCTTGAGATTGTTGCCTATCCTTAGGACATTCAAACCAGCATGCTTCTACTGTTTGGTCTCCTGACGGTGGTTCAGGTCTTCATTAGGATTAAACAACTGTTGAAGAATCCTACACAAAGATCAACCCCCATGATAGGCACCATGGCTACTCCAACTCCTCCCACAGCCTTTGTGACTACTCGAATTCCAACAATAGTCGCTGCAGCTACTCAAACCCTGGTGACACGCACTGTGGTTACTCAAGCCCTGCCAATAAGCAGTGCAGCTGAAACACAGAACATAGCAGTAGCAGCCACCCCTATTCTTAAGAAATGGATACTAAGGTCACATTGTTTAGTAAAGAATGAGCAAACAGGGTCATCACAAGAATGGGAGGAACAGGCGGAACCAAAGATAACCTGTCCCTGAGTGAACCACAAGATATACAAATGTTTCAGTTGTCGATTAGGGGTGAGAGAGTGGTGCCTGGTGATTAGTTACTGGCTTGGCTTAAACCATGACAAGTTAATTGAACTTATAACCTTTAAATATTTTTAATCAGGCCTCTCTGTCCCATCTGCTAGGGTTATGCATCTTAAAAAAAGGTCCACTGAGTTTAATACTGCAGCAATGGAGCAGCAGGGCATCTTCATAAAACCATGTGATTATCCTTGTAAAAGTTCTGTGTGCATTCTCAGGCAGTGAAAAGAACCATTATTATTGTTACTAATGCTGAGAAAATGGTATTTCAAAGTAAAAAGAAAAGGACTTTATTAATACAGAATGCCTCATTTCCCAGTGCTGGTTATTAGTGTTCTTTTGCTATTGCCTATAGTTTGTCTTTGTTCTCTTTCACTGCAGAAATTTTATCACCCTTTCATCCTACTCTAATTTTCCTTCTTAATGCTCATCTTCAGAAGATAATAGTCAGGCTGCACTATATTTTAAGACCTGAATAAGAGATTTAACACAGAACAGACAGAAAGACTGTTTGGAAAAGCAGCACACAAAAAATGTAAAGGAATTTCTTGTTTCCTCTTCTCATAAACTTTATGTACTAATATATTCATTTTTCAAAAGTTTAATCCAGAAATTTTCAGAAAAACCTGAATCTAATCTAGCCAAGGATTTAAGCATATGTTTGACTAGATCTTATATATATATTTATTTGAAGTCAGTAACATTGCAGAATTGTAAATTGAAACACAGTCTTTAATGCTTTGTTGAACAAGGAACAAAAGCAAGCTTTCAGTTCTGATTTCTAGAAGAGGCAAGACAAAAGGACCTTCTACATGTCATGCCTCTGCTCTTGCTAGTATATATATGATCCTATTAACTTGGGTAGCTTGGTACAAAGAAAAATCAATGTCATATAATTTTAAGGTTTATTTGGTTGGTTGGTTGGTTGATTTGGGGGTACGTTTGGGTTTTTGTTTCCAGGTGATAACTGTCCCGACAACTGGGATTATCCTTCTTTAGAATACTATTCAACATCAGTACTGATCATCTGCAAATTTACCCATCACTTCACTGAATTTGTAAGACAAGAATTTTGTTGCAGTGAATCAGTGCATTATGTTGATTTTGGCTGATGTGTACAGCAAGGTAGTCAATTGGGTTATTTTATTCCTGCAGAATAATAGGAGCAAAAAACCCTGGAGATCTCAAACACTGTGTTTTCCATGACTCAGGACAATTTATAATGACTACATGTGTTTCTCTTCAGTCTGGAAGACATACAAGAAAAAGACTATGTCCATTATCTATGGTCAGTACATTGCTAAAGATATTTGTTAAATATATATAGCAGTATCTGCTAAAATACATGACTCATAATTATGGCTTTTAATAATGGAACCAGGGATAACATAATGATGTTTTCCACTGCATGTTCCTCTATTCTTTGGTTTCTAAATCCTAAATATCACAATGTTATTAACAGTGCAGCTGGATGTTTTTCAACACACACATATTCAAGAAAAAATTATCCTTCCTTAGCTACCCTTATCTCTTTCTTTACACTTTCTTCCTAAAAAAACCCCCAAAAACAAAAACAAAAACAAAAACCCTTTTCAGAAGCTTACTAATAAAATACACATAAGCAGGCAAGTAATTTTCACAGCAAACTCATATTTATGTATATCTAGGAGCTCTAAGGCCAAACTCTCCATCTTTTAATCTGAATGTTGAAGGAAACCATGTTAAATGCAAAGTAGCAATTTCATGTTATAGCAGCACTGTAGGCAAAATCCCAGTTGTCTTCATACATAGTAGAGCACTAGAATCAGTTTTTGAGATAAACTGCCTTTGAAAAAAGGAGAAAGGGAGAAAGTCTCACAGAATCACAGAATACTTTGGGTTGGAAGGGACCTTCAAGATGATCTAGTTCCAAAGTCCCTGCCATAGAAAGGGGCAGCCTCCACTGGACCAGGCTGACCAAAGCCCCATCCAGCCTGGCCTTGAAGACTGCCAGTTAAGGTACATCCACAACTTCTCTGGCAACACTGTCTCACTGCCAAAACAGTAAGGAATTTTTTTCTAATATCTAATCTAAACCTACCCTCCTTCAGTTTAAAATCATTCTTCCTTGTCCTATCACTACAATCCTGGATAAAAAGTCACTATCCATCTTCCCTTGACCTGCTGGTCAAACTGGTTTCGATACAGCCCACGATATGGTTGGCTTCCTGGACTGCAAGTGCACATTGCTGGCTCACTGAGCTTTACGCCAACAAACATGCCCAGGTCCTCCTCCTCAGGGCTACTTTCAATCCATTCTCTGCCCAGCCTCTAGTTGTGCTTGGGATTGCCCTAATGCATGTGCTGGACCTTGCACTGGGCCTCGATGAATTTCATCCAGTTTGCACAGGCACACTTCTCAAGCCTGTCAAGGTTCCTCTGGATGGCATCCCTTCCTTTGAGATTGTTAACCACAACACACAGCAGGTGTCGTTGGTAACCTTGCTGAGGATGCACTGAATCTCACTGTCCATGTCACTGGCAAAGATGTTAAACAGTGCCAGTTCCAATATTTCCCCCTAAGGAATGCCTAATTTTAACCCTTTATCATCCCATCCAGTTTTCCCACTTGTTATTAGTTACTTTATTTTATATACCTACACCACATGAGGATTAATTGGCTAATGTAGATTCCTCTCCTCAGACGACCAGACATGTAGTTTGGATTAGACGTCTGATATCCTGGAAAGTCAATTATGATGAAAGGGATCTTAAGCCAAAATAAAGACCTGAAAAGAATTGTACATTTCTACTATTTTTACCCCATACTGTCTTAATGATGACAATGATTGAAATCTTGACCAATAATAAACACTTTTAAAAATCCTACTCAAGGTTTACAAATCTGGAAAAATACCCAAGCTAAGTGACTAGCTCATTCAGTTTTTGTCATTTGCATAATGCCTTATCACATGAAAGATCAACTCTAATCCATTTTTGTTTGTTTGTAAAAGTTGTAACAGTCTATGTATGGTCTTCAGATGTATCACAGGTTGCCATTACATTCAATAAACTTCTTCTCTTCCAAATTAATGTAATCTGCCATGAACTTCATGTCAAAAATCACCACAGGCCAGGGGGACGGGGAAAGAGACACTTTGAATCTCTTGTTATGTTTGAGCGTCCTTCACCTTTGACTGCAACCAATCATTTCCTACTTTCCTGATATTTCAGTTTAGCAGTACTTGGTGTTTCTTAATCAACTGTGAAAGATGAAGATTCTCCATACTTCCACATTGCTTTACTGTATGCATATACTCATGTTTACAGCAGTTTTGACAGGAAAAAAACAAACCCAAAACCAGAACCCAACTGTCTAAGAATCACTGAGCAAGAAGAGTACAGTATAAACATAAAGCTTTTCTTTATTTTTTGCTCTATGTGAATTCTTTCAGTTGGACCTCACCTTCACGTAACCATATATTTTTGGTTTAAGCGAGACATATCACATTTTTTACAGCTTAATTTATGCATGCACCACGTTAAAGTTTTATAAAGCATTTTGTAGATTTCATCTTTTATCGTTTTAATAGACAAAAGCAATAATGCAAACAAATAGAAACTTTTTCTTCTGAGTTCATGCAAGCATGCCCATCTTTAAACCGAAAGAAAGATGTTGTTACAGACTAGTGATATTTCCAGAGAGGATGCATTAGCATTAAAAATAAATGCTATGCATTCAGATAAAAGCAAAGATAAGTCTATGCAATAAATCACAGTTTTACATTCATGCTATTCAGTAATGTGTAAGCAAATGGTTACAAAAAAGCTTTTACCATATATATATATATGTATGAGTACACGATGTACTTATTATTTTAGAAAAAATTATCCCAACACTCTTTAGCCAAACTGGATGCAATTAATTTCAAGAAATGTGGTTCTTTCACTAATGAGAAGGGTGGCTAACAGACCACATATTAATTTACTAAATAAAGGCCAAGTGAATAACAGCTTAGTAGTATGTACTCATCTGTTCCAGTAAAGTCTTCATTAATATATATTTAGGTACAAACTATCATGTCAATCTAGGGTTTTTTTTTAAGAATATCTCTTTTTGCATGACTGTAAGCTGTAACTTTGAACATATTTTCTATAATAATAGATAGATGAGGAGGGTAAAAAACCCAACCAAGAAACAACCAACAAAAAATTTTTGTTGTATCTGTGGCCAGAGTTGTAGTCCAGGAAACATGATTTTTTGCCATTTGTAGGAAAAGGCTTCAGGTTGTGCCCTGAGCTGAGAGGACAGGTCTCAGGGCTGACCAGGGCTCACCTAGGCCAGAGCTGGGGTGAGCTGTTTTCAGCTCCTGCCTCAGGGCCCAGAGCCTGTGGTCTCCCCTGCCTTGAGCCTGACCCCTGCCAGTGCCTCTGTGAGAAGGGTCTGGCAAACCCAGGGGCTCCCATGTCTGCAAAACGGGAAACTGCATGAGTGACACTCTGCTCAGCTGGAACCAGCCAGAAGGCAGCAGCCTGAGTAAGGGAAAATTTACAAATAAATTCAAGCTTGAGGAGGAAAGACCAGTCCCACTCCAACACACATATCTCCCATGCACTTCATAATTAACCTTTTTCTCATGATGAAGTCCTTGTGATGTTCCAAACTCATTAAAACCTTTCCACCCTACAGCTCATGAGGCATACTGAAGTGCTGACCATAGATCCCAAAGGGGCACTGGGAGGGTGAGAATTAGATCAGGTAGCAGGGAAAGATCCTAGTCAGTTCATATGCAGTGATTTTAAGAGTATTATGACAGACGTCTCAGATTTAGGGGGGTTTTTTTATACCATTGGACTCTTAAATAGTTAATTGGACTAATAAAACATAGCTGAATGTATATTATGTTCCTTTCTGCTTACAACAAGATTTTGCATGTAGCAGAACATAGTGACAAGTCAATAAACTGCTAAAGAAGAGAGGTTTTGGTTTCTCTGTTTTCCCAGGTCAATGAAAAAAATTCTGCTGCCATCACATGAGAATGAAAAACTCAGAGGGGTAAGATTAAAGTCATAGGTAATAGCCCCTCTATTTTCCTCAGCTTTGCCCTCATACACTCTCTGTGCCTGATGATTTAATGCAAATTAATATTTCTTTTTTTCCAAGAAGGGTTGTCCATTGACCACTGAAATGCAAGATAAGGAAAGCAGGTAGCTGAAACATACAAGGCAACAAAATATGCATGTGGCATCACAGAAGTGAATGTGTACCTTTGAATGAACTAGGCTGTCTTTGCTTAATCCTTTCATCCAGGTTAGAGGGTTTTCCCCATTATTTCCCTTAACAGCTTTGCAAGGATTTCTTTCATGTGGAGGGAAAGAGTGAGTTCTATACTGTCCTGTGCAGAATGCTATTATTTTCACTCATAACATTTGGGGTTGTGTAGTTCACACACCTAAAAGAGTTTGTCTAGGTCAATGTTTTGCTGAAAAAAGCTTTAAGGGACAGAAACAAAGGTTCAATACTATGGAATAGGAAAACAACAAAGTATTCAGAGCTATATGATCTTAATAAACAAAATATACATTAGTATTTGAAAGTATACAAATCCAAAGAGAATTATGAACTATGGTTGCAATCAAGTCTGAAGCAAATTGTGAAATTGAAAGGAGTATCTCAGTGCTTGATATATGGAACAGTGAGCTTTAACACAAGTTAAGTGAGTACAATAATAAAAACATAAAATAGTACAAGATACAATGAAGAACATTGTATCCAAAGAGATGATATCACATAGTAGTTTGATAACCACAGTGGTGGTAGTTTGGAGTGTGGGGAAAGTTAAATTTGGAAAGCAGTGTTCATAGACAGCTTATTATAGAGCTCTCAGATAGAATAAGAGAGATCAGAAAATGTTGAGCCAGCCAAGGGAATCTTGTAAATAGTTATAATATTGATATAAAGGGATTTCAATTTCCTGGATATTGATCTGAATACAAACTTCAAAACAGATAAGGGATGAGTGCCAGGTATTGCCTGGTAATTTACATAACAAGCCCCAAGATCGGAGAGTGGTTTTGAATCTTAAGAAATAAAGCACATACATAATAATTTGAATACGATGGGGAAAAAAAAATATTGACCTTTGATCCTAAAACAGAGAAGAGCTTTAGCTTGTTTCATTTCTGTTCTATGTCTTTATTTATGTTTCCACCTCTGAATTTTGGGGAGTTCTTCAACAAATTTTCTTATTCAGGATCAAGGAAATATAAACATAGCAAGACAACATGCAAACTCTGAAAGGAACACTGAATATTCTGAACAAAGCTGTTCCTCACCTCTTGCAATGAAATCTTTCTTCGATCAATATATTCTCCACTGTGATAAAATCCTAAGTAGGAACAGGTTGGTGCAGCCTTGTGCAATGTTACTCTTCACCCATTACATAGTATTTGGGCAGGAATTTTATATTTCTTATGACTTTTATACAGCCTAAGTATGCTGTTCTCAGGCTCTCTGACTAGCCTCTGCTCTTTTTACCTGTAGCAGTTTGGATGGCTTTCTTCATTTGCCTTTACCCTCCTGCAGCTCTCACAAACTCCTGCATTCAGGGACCCAAAAAGTCTTCTCTCCACCACTTTTATCCTCTATGTAAAAATCCCAGAGGAGGTGGCTCAAGGCTAGAACCACAGCCTTATGTTAAGTAGGCAAAACCTGTTGCTTTTGAAGAAGACTTGCTTTTCAGGAGAAGCAGCAACCTGATCTAGTTAAAGGGTCCCTGCTTACTGCAGGGAGGTTGGGCTAGATGACCTGTAAAGGTCCCTTCCAACCTAACACGTTGTATGATTCTATGATTCTATATCCAGTGAATCAGTGCCCAATATAGGTTAAACTGAGATCCAGATCAAGACTTTGAGCTTATTTTTTTGTGTCCTTCCATCTTCCTTAGCACACAATGAATGTGTTAACTGGAACAGATGTGGGACATGGAGGAAGGAGGCAGTTAGTGCTGAGAAACAGGCGACGTTTTGGGACTTCTTTTTAACATGTACCTTGGGTATGTTATATGTAAGGGGTTACTTGCAGCTTGAGAACAAATAATAGAACTCATATCTTGATGTCATTGCAAAATATCTCCCTTGGTTCCCTCTGTATTCAGTAGAGAAAAAGAGGATTCTCTAAGAGACTCCTGGGAGTGTGAACCAGTAGCAGTTGTTCTGAGCAGTCTTTCCCCATTGTCTTCCTAAGCCAAAGCTGTCTTGGTGAATATTCCATAGTGACCATAAAAAGAAGGCTGAAATGTGCTTCTCTGACACATATCCACAGAAGGTTACTCCTGTGTACTGTAGGATCTTTAGTAATGAAGCCTAACAACACTGAGCTTAACATATTGCAAGGGACTTGCGTAGACCTGCTTTAGCATGAAGTCAGACCACAGTTTCTATCCCAAATTTGCATAAGTACTATAACAGTTTTAACCCAGAGTGCTCTGATTGAGAAAAAAGCCTGGAAAGTTGTGTTTGAGTGGGGAGGTTAGTTTTTTTCTCTGGTTTAAATAGAATGTGTGAATGAGAGATATGTATAGTCATAATTAATTTCCTTGTTCTTTGTCTCCCACTACTTGCAAAAATCCATTTCTTAGCTTCCTATTTCTGTGATTAAGCGCATCCTCTCAAAAGTCCCTCTTTAGGAACTATTCCCCTTGGAATCTCCTGAGTGAAACAACAGCCACAGAAGCAACTGTATGTGCTTCAATATAGCTGGAACAATTGCATTTATTATTTAGCTGTTATATTAAGATATTAGAGTTGAGCTGGATGATAATGAAATACTTGTGTTTTTAAGGACACTTAGTGGAACAGCAGAAGGACATTCAAGTCAGTTTATTAAAGAGGTTCAGACAGAAGTTAGACTTCTGTTTTGATATATCATGGGAAGGAGAGATGAATAAAGGTAAAATTTCACAGGTTTTCGGAAAGTATTTATTTGTCCTGTTGTTTCTTCCTTCCTTTCATGAGTTTGATTATCTACACATAATATTTTTCACACAAAATTTACATTAACAGAAAAATAAATTAGAAAATACTATTTTCCCCATTGTGTTATGTGTTTTGAAACAACCTTTTACTTAGAAATTCAATATTACTCCCTCTAGTACTTGATACTTCAGTCAGCGTGTATAATGGATAATGTTTAGTAAATCAGTGGGCATTCAGTATTTTGTTATCTTTATTATTCAATGCCCCACCCTGTCTCAACCTAATTTACAAGTCTATATTCAAAACCTTCTTGGAAGGGAGAATACATAACAATATTATGGACTTATTTTGGCCATTTATCAGTATAAATTCCCTTTGTTTCTCAGTGACTTTACTTCATTACCATCTTGTGAGATGAATGTATATTTCCATTTTACAGATGCAGAATGGAAAAATACAGTTAAGGATGGCCATTTCCAATCACCATACATTGATTTCTGATTTTTTCATTATATGGAATGGCTTTCTTTACCTCTGTGAGGATTTAGTGCTTCTAATTTTCTGTCATCTGTCCAAGCATTTTTTGTGGTGATCTGACCAGAGAGAATGTCCCCAGTTTGACTGATATTCTGCAGCTGAATATATCTCCAAAGAACAATTATTAATATTCTGCTGGAGTAACATTTTGTTCTTTAGGTTCAGCTCCCATATGGCCCGTAAATTTCAAATATTATTTCATTTTGGGTCTTGGGTTTCAAAAATATCAAAATTTCAAAGTTACCTTTTAAAAAACATTCACATAACAGAAAAAAACCCCAACCCAACCCAAATTAAACCAACAGCAACAATAACAAAACTAATAAAAAACTAGTGCCAACAATACTGTTGTGGTTTAACCCAGCAGGTAGCTAAAACGACCACAGAGCCTTTTATGCACTCCCCATCAAGATAAAGACAGTTTAATAGACTAAGAAAGGAAGATGATGGTGGGGATGATGATAATAGAAATAATAATAATAATAATAATAATAATAATAATAATAATAATAATAAAAAAGAAGTGATGCACAGCACAATTGCTCACCACCTGCTAACTGATACCCAGCCAGTTCCCAAGCTGCTGTCTCACCTCCATCCAGCCCATCCCCCAGTAATAGGTGGAGTATGACATCATATGTTATGGAATAACCCTTTGACCAAGTTATGTCAGCTGTCCTGGCTGTGTCCGCCGCTCACAGCTTCTTCCCTCATCACTGCCAGGGCAGCACGAGAAGCTGAAAAGTTCTTGACTTGGTGCAAGCATTGCCTAACAACCAAAACATCAGTGTGTTATCAATGTTATTCTCATCCGAAATCCAAAACACAGCTCTATACCAGCTACTGGAAGAAAATTAACTCTCTCCAGGCTGAAACCAGGACAACTCCCTACTTCAGACTATGTGTAGACCCTGTTATACTCAGCTTCTAAATCACAAAATATTGATTCCTTAAATAAAAACAAAAAGACACTGAAATTCATTAAAATAGTAACAGTTAGACGTGTCATGGAAAAGAAATTACTTTCCATTTTAATATTTTGCTTTACAATTCACCTGGTTTTAACGCATTGAACCAATGGAAATTGAACTAAATGAAGCCACTAGACAGAAATCTGAATTTAGAAAATGAACTAGAAGTGCAAGGAAGTAAATAGTGAAGAATAGTTTTTCTAAAAGCCAAGAAAAATACTAATTTTATTTCTTTGGAGAAAGTTATACAAGATTTTAGTCAATAAAACGAATGTTATATTCCTAAAATATATTGGGGAAGAGAACTTTAAGCACTTCCTTTTACGTATTCATCAATGACATATTTGATAAGGTAAATGGCATGCACGACTGTATATTTCCAATTACTGACATGCAAATTACTGTTACTCTGTACTGTATGCCAAACCCTGTTATGAGTCTCTCATCTGGCTTTTTGCCAGTGCAAATGCTTACTTTCTAATAATGAATTCAGTCCACACCAACACTTAACATATTTCAAATAGCCCGTTTATAGTTGCATATGCTGTGAAATAGCAAATAGAAACAACACAAATGCATTTTGTAATTTCTCTGGGTAACACAATGTAGCGTGTGGCTGTATTGAGCCTCACATAACAGGTCCTCATTCTCAATGCAAATCCCACACTCTATGGAAATACAAATAATAGTATCATGTGTGAAGCCCCAGAGGTTGCACTGATATGAATGCATAGCCACAAATTAATGAACAAAGAAAGAGAAATTCAAGGAACTGAACACTTTCAAAGCAGTCATAAAACAAAAGGAGTCAAGCAGGGTTGTACCCAATACTGGGTTCAACAAGGAGATGAAGGAAATCTCAGTTCTAATTTTATTTATATCTTACAGTAAACACTAACTGGATTTTAAAGCAAATTGACAATAAAGCCTAGAATCTTGATTATTTCTCAGCTACTGCCTGTTTTAACCACAAAGCTATCAAGTCAGAAGAGTTTATTTCTTCTTTAATCATTCCCTGGGCCTGTAAAACACCATGTCAAGGGATGAGAGGGATCTGTATGCAGTAGCTTGGATCTGATAAATAGGGAACTTTCACAGAATATAGGATATTTAAATCAGGTCTCCTGATGTGCATTTACTAAGCACTGTGCTAAAGGGAAAAGTTTCTCCTGCAGCTGCATGTCAAAGGCAGACCTGTAAGTCCTTGATAATGTAGTCATTGACAGTTAGTCTTAGAAGAGGGCTCTTAAGTCTTTACACAGATTGCTATCACAACTTTAAACTATGCAACAGGTGAGTGAGCCCAGGACAGAGGATGAGAGGTATTTAATTCACCCCCTACAAGATTTCTAAGAATCTTATCTTTGATTTCCTGTGCGCCTAGAAGTGTTTATAGAATCAAAGAATCACAGAATGGTTTGGGTTGGAAGGCACCTCAAAGAACATTGAGTTCCAACCCCTTGTCCTTTCTTCCATAGGCAGGGACACCCTCCACTAGACCAGGTTGCTCAAAGCCCCATCCAACCAACCTGGTCTTGAACGCTGCCAGGTTTCCATACAACATTCTTGTATGGAATGGAATATTTCTTTAGACAGTTTGGGTTAGGTGTCCTGGCTGTATTCCCCCCTCCCTTCCAGCTTCTTGTGTGAGAATCTGAAAAGCCCTTAACCTCTTGGCAACTAAAACCATCAGTGTTCTCAACACAGTTCTCATCCTAAATCCAAAATCCACTACACCAGCTACTAGAAAGAAAAATTACTCTATCCTTTCTGCAACCAGAACACAGTCGCTCTTTCTCAGGTCATGCTGGCTTTGATACAGCCCAGGATATGGTTGGCTTCCTGGGCTGCAAGCACGCATTGCTGGCTCACGTTTAACTTTACACCAGTGAACACCCCCAAGTCCTTCTCCTCAGGGCTGCTTTCAATGCATTCTCTGCCCGGCCTGTAGTTGTGCTTGGGATTGCCCTAATGCATGTGCAGGACCTTGCATTTGGCCCTGTTGAACTTCATGCAGTTTTCAGGGCTCCCCCCTTTAAATCTTGTCAAGTACTTTATGGATGGGGGTAACTTCTGTTCCCTCCACTGTGTCAGCCTTACCACACAGGTGGTGTCAACTGGTAAACTCGCTGAAGGCGCACGCAATCCTACTGTCCATTTTTCCAACAAAGATGTTCAGCAGTGTTAGTCCTAGTACTAACACTAGTACTGAGGAATGCTGCTCATTACTGGCCCTGACTTGGAAATTCAGCTGTTGACCACAACTTTTTGAGTGCGATCATCTGACCAATTCCTTACCAATCTGTTAAAGATACGAAAAAATTAAAGGGCTGGAAGGAAGAAACAAGAAGGAAAAAAAAAAAAAAAAAAAAGAAGGGAAAATTAAAAAAAAAATTAAAAGAAAAAAGGAAAATAAAAAGGGGAAAAAAGGAAAATTAACAAAAAAAAAGCTTTGTGTGTATTTTTTTTGGTATGTACTTTTTGTTAAGACCAATGTATCATGAGTTATAGCTTTTATTGAGTTTACCTGTAACTTTTTTAAAGGTCTTACAAAGTTAGAGCAAGATTCCAAAAGGCTTACTTTTCATAAAGTCATTTATATCCACTGAAAGGGGATTAAAGTTCTACCCCAATTTTAGAGGTAATTTCTGATTTTATATTTTATTCCTTTAATATTACAGGTACATATGGTTGTATAGGACAATAAATAAAGATTCTAGCCTTACTTCTCAGAGTTTTGTGTGAGGTTCATACAAAATAATGAAACTAGATCCTTTCTATCTACACTTTAGCAGGCTTTTGATTTCTGTCGTAGGAAACATTTTCACATTTGGGGAGCTAAGGCATCTACAGTGTCCAGATCTAGAGGAAGTAGTGTAAAAAGTTTTCTTCCTTTCTCATTTAATATCTTTCAGCTTTCTGTTGGTAATTTCAGTTTAAAGGTGCTTTGTGATACATCATGGAGCAAATATCAGAGTTGAAAACCAGCAAGAGATATTAACGGGCCTGCTATTTAGTAACAGCAAGAATGTACTATTCTATAAATGGTGCTTTTTTTCCACCTTGTAAATTGAGCCCTCAGTATGTCCTTGATAAATGAAAAATACCTCTGTCATGAGGAGATCAACAGGCAGCCCCTGAGATATTTTAAATGATAATTGCCACAGCAGGCCTTTTTGCAACAGAATGATGACCAAAATCCGAAGAGTCTTATAAATAAAATTTTATCAAGGTATTTCACAATTTTTTTTCCTCTTTTTTTTTTTTTTAATACTTCACGCGAATCATTCCCCTTTACTGGATGGCTGCCTCCATAGGGGAAAAAAAGGAAAGTCTTGGTCTACAAATCCATCATTCTTCTTCTGAAGTCTTTTCAGATTAATAGGACCCTGGTGATTTCAAATAAATTACCAGCCAGCCACTGGTAACTTCATAAGACTTTTTCCCTGAGGGACTGCAGGATGCTGAACTGCTGAGTCGGAGCACTGGCACTACATAGCTAAGTGGATGAAAGTGGTAGAATTAGATGAGAGCATTTTCAACACCATTTGGTCCTTGCTGTTTTGCTACAAGAATCCCTGTTGTGCCCAGTGTGTGAGATCATGGAGAGAGAAGATACATATTTACAGAGTTACCTGCTCATTCATGAGACAGTGTGACTGTCTGCATTTAAATCTGAAGGAAAAGCACTTATCAACTTTAACATTTTAGGTATGTAAAAGCTTGCAGAAGTGATAAAAAGGCAAGTAGGATTTCAACCTTCTGACTTCCATGGCAGGGAAGACTGAAAAAACAGAATAATGAGAAATATTTCTAACCAATAAGTCTATGAATATAGTAATTCAGAAGGAAATTGGCTGTATTTAGTATGAAGTAGTGGGCATTTCAAGGATAATCCTGTATGACCCTTGGGACTAATTTTATTTTTTTTTTTTAAATGCCATTTATTTTTTAACTTGTAGGGGGAAAAAAATCAATTTTATATATTGACTTCATTAGAAAGCAATCAAGGAACACTTGTGACACGAGAATGCCTCTTGGATTTTAAGATCCCCTATCCTTCCTTTTTCATTTTAATTTAAGGGCTGCTGTTATTTCTATGTCATAGCCAAAGCAGATGTATACCTCTTTATTTGAGTTCAGAATGTAATGATATCAGACATCCTGTCATGTGCAGTAAGAAGGAATAATTGAGTGTTCACATATTTCACAAAATATAATCCCAATCCAAATAAAATAGCATAGTGTTTTTTAAACCTGTTCAATTCATAAAATGTCACCTTTGGCATTTGATATCAAAATAATCTATTGGAATCATTACAATTCTAATGCAGAATATTGCTGAAGCAAATATTCTTGAATTCTAGACACTGATCATTTGCAAGTGTTGTAAACAAGATTTAGTCAAAAAAACCCAAATGCAACAAACTACAAGGAAGATTCTTATTTCTTCTCAGTCAGAAGTACAAAACAGAAGAGTCTTCCATCCTTTATAAACTTTGATAGTATGTACAAAAAGACAAAAGAAGAATGTTCTTTAAGCAACAGTGGCAAGCCTGGCTTTATTCTATTTTATGTGAGCTCTACCATTGATCTCAGTCATTAGGATCTAGACTTTTAAATGTTAATTACATTATTCCTGTGAAGCAAATACCCACAGGTGAAGGTTTTTAAATATGACTTCCTTAAGTTGGGATCCTTTATCTTTATTTGGGGTCCATAAAATTTCAAAACTCTTATTGAAGTCACAGTGGTTACAGTGTTTCACCACTACAGTCATACATAATTGTTCTCATTAATGTTTCCATTCCTTGATAGCACTAAAATTTATCCACACTGCTATTAGACTAGGATTTTGCCCAACATCTGTGTTGCAAATTCTACAACATGTGACCTTTTATTTTTTTAATCTTATGTCTATGCATGCTTAATGTTGGAATTCCCCAAAGTAGGACAAAGAAGAACTTGTGTAGAACACATGATGTAAGTATATGCAGGTTAGAAATGGAAGCATGCTCACATGAGCTTATTGACCAGAAGTCTCTGCCACTGTGATTTATAGCTTTAGAATTGAACTCTGTAGATCATCTCAATTTCTGTAGCTGTGCAGTTCAAAGTTTTGCAGATCTCTTGTGGAAAGAAAGACATAACCCGTTAGGTCTACATAGCTGGGACATTGATATTTTTCTCATTAAGACAAATGACCTTGGGATACAAATGAAAAGGAGATGCAACTGCTCATCTCAAGAGGTTATCCCAATACCTGCAATGTACAATAGAATTTTTAAAATATTTATTCCACTAAAAAATAACAACAAATTCATCAGTAGTCATACTTGAATTATTTCACATTATATGCAAAAAATTTTTACTAAAAATAATGTCAAGGGTCAAAGTGGTGTAAAGAACCTTCTCATTCTAGGCTAGGGGAAAAAGCAGCCATGACATTCCCCCTCAAAAGCCTTATCACATCTCCAGTGTCAGAAGTTCATCTAGGACAGGAAAAAATGCAATCGTACACTGGGTCTGTCCTTAGTAAACTGCCATAACTGAAATATTCAGAATTTCCTAAGTTATTCCAAGGCTCCAAGAAACCAAAAATTGGGAAGGTGTACCACTGATTTGGGCTGCTTTAAGTGTCTGTCCTTCCAGGTGTTAATTCTGTGATGTACCTTTATAAAGCTGCAACAAGGCACTCTGTCAATTAAGAATAGTATCTTGCTAAGACGATTCAAGTCATTATCACCTGACTGGCATGTCATGCTGTCTTGTGAGCAGAAGGGAGTGTACTGCACAGTCTTGGTTGCCCCAGCTCATTGTCTGCTGTCTTAACCCAACTACTCAGTCAACAGTGTAGTAAACTATAGTAATACAGCTAAAAAAGCCACTTTGTGTCTATACAGAAATGTCTTGCAATCAACAAGTCTCCAAAGAGTAGGACTTTGAGAGCTGCTCACATACTTCGTTGTTAGACTAGTTCCAAACTCATTTTTAGAACCAGTCATAACTTTTTCCTGGTTTGTTCTTTTAATATAAGATACAAAGATATGTATCTTCTAATAAGATATGAAGAACTATGTATAACTAATCTCTGTAACATTGATGGGAACTATAGGGATGTTTTTTACTTTTAGAAAATTACTTTTTTTCTTGTTGGCCTCAGCAAGATAACACTTTTTTCTAAATTTATCTTTCATCTGGATATGATAAATATGATAAATTCTATGTATTCACTAGCTCTCTGTAGAGTCCAGGAATGCCATGATTTACATTCATGCTCTAATTTCTGCATAGTGAATTTCATTAGAATTATTTACTCAAATCCAGTACCAAAATGGATAGGATAGCTTACCCCTGTATATGATCTTTGGAGCAGTTTTTGCTTTAATCTCAATGTCAAAAATCCTGTTGATTTTCCTGAGAGAAAGATGGGAATTATTGGGAAAGGAGATGCTTTTTCAAACAGTTTTAAGATGTTATTCAAATGTCTCTGGTTTCATTTTCCTAAGACACTTGACACTAAATCAGCTGACTGACTCTTAAGGTAGCCTGTCCTGGTTTCAGCTGGGATTAAGTTATTTTTCTTTCTAATGGTCAGTATAGAGCTGTATTTGATTTAGAATGAGAATAATGTTGATAACACACTGATGGTTTCAGTTGGTTTAGACTTTTCATCTCCCCATGCCTGCTGGGTACACAAGAAGCTGGGAGAGCACAGCCAGGACAACTGGCTCAGGCTGGACAAAGGGATATGCTATAATATATAATGTCATGGCACGAATATAACTGGGGAAGCAGGCTGGGAGGTGGGATTATTGCTCGGAAACAGACTGGGCATCAGATTGTTATATTTTCCTTTTGCACGTGGTGAACAATTGCCATTGTGCATCACTTTCTGGGTTTTACAGTTGTTATCATCGTCATTATTATCTTCCTTTGTTATCACATTATACCCACAAGGGGCTTATTTTTCCATTCTCCTCCTCATCAGCTTGAGGGGGGAAGGATGAATAATTTGCTGTGTGGTACTTAGCTGTTGGCTGGGGTTAAAACATGTCATAGCCTCAGCTTTCAGTAGCTTAATAAATTTGAAAGTTAATATTATTTCCCCAGAGAGACACAAACAAACAAAAAGACCTAAAGATAAATCACTGAATTTTGAAATCAATTAAAAATTTTACTTCTTTCAGCTAACAAAAATGATCTGCAAATGAACATATTTATCAAGAACAATGTATTTAGTTTTTGGGTTGCATTTTCAGGAACTTTAATATTTCTGTTTAATTTTCTGTTCTGTTCCACTTCAGAAAATGAGAAAGGATCCCTTCAAAAGACATTGAAACAAAAATATTACAGCATTTCCAAACATATAATTTTTCCTCATCTTTCCCCAAAATAAACACATTCATTATAATAATCCAAATTAATTCAGTTTCTTACTCTACATTGAAATCCATATTTAAACTACTTTTGTATCAGCTAAAACATATTTTCTCAGATGTACTGATTAGTATCAATGATAACAAATTCACATACACACAGCACATAATTACACACACAAATATGCATTTGTAGCACCACATATGTTGTGTATGTATTTACCTTCCATACACCCCAACGATCTTTCCTTTGCCGTTCATAACACTATCTGTGAATTGTCGTCCAAATACATAGTATCTAACATGACATAACTGTCAATTCACTTTTCTAGATGCTCTGAAAAGGGCAATGAACACTGGAGAGAGAGTTAACTTGAAATGCCTTAGTTCCTTTGAAGGAAAGCAACTGAAAGAAAGGAATTGATAGTGCATTCCTGATTAGACCTCTTCACCTGAACCCATTTTTCATTCTCTTTCTGTTGGCATCACCTTTTATTGTAATGGGATAGGTCTGTGCAAACTACTTTGTAGAGCCAGTGAGTAACTAAGGCAAGCTGTGCAACTACTGTGAAGTGTACAAAATTATACTCTGCTAATGAAATCAAACTATGTCTCCTTATGGGATTAGCTGGATGATAATTAAGCCCTCCCTGCTTCTAAATGACACAAATCTGTCAGCAGCTCCAGCTTGCCATTATTAAAGCAATGGTGTTTGTAGCATGCAGAGTTGCAGAGCTCGATTCTTTTGTGACATGCATTGGTTTCCTGTCTGTAACAGGGATAAAGGACCTGGATCACTTTGAAATGCACACTGTCACACTGTTTGCAATATTTTTTCCAGGGATAGGGTAAAACCAGGGAGAGATGGTTAGTAAAAGAGAGCACAAAACAAAGCCACACAGTATGAATGTCACAAAGTGCTCTGCAACTGCATGAGATATAACTGTGCTTATAATGATGCTGTCTGGCAAGATGAGACTGCATGTTACTGTGGGAGTACTTCAGAAGGCTTACATCAGTTCTGTGTTCCCAGATCATCTGCACTTGCTCATGCACTGCGCTCCATTAAAACATGCTCCAAAAGGGGAGCCAAGGCTTTTTCAAGTACACCTTAGTTTATCTACAAATGCAGGGAATGGCAATTACCACTGTGCCACTGCTCCAGCTAAGACACTTCACTTGAAACTTCTGTGACTGCCAGGAGGTGAAACTATCAGGGCAAAATCCTCCAAAAGATTCACCCAGCCTGGAAATCTGTCACTGACACAAGCTGATCTGTTAGCCAATGGCTTAATTTTTTAAGTTCATGGGAAACAGAAGCCATTGCCTTGAATCTTTTCATTGACTTTATTGGATGTTTGATTAGATCCCTTAGAAGCTGAAACATTGATAGCTTCAGCTGTCATAAGTTTTATTAATACCTTAAGAAGAGTTAAAATGTTAATAGCTGGATTTTTTTTTTTTAGGTATATTTTTTCCTTCAAAATATTTTCCTTAGGTTTCCACTGAAAGACCTAGTAATCACTCCCCCACCCCCACACCCTACCCCCATTGCGCCTGGTTACACTTCAAATCAATTTCTCCTTTAAAGGTAAAGGCTTCTGAAAAATAAACCATACTTTATAAAATAAACCCCAATATTACTAATTTACATCACTTAGAAAGTCAATGTCAAATCTAGTCAATGTCAGTGATATCCTTTTCATCAGCAGGCTGAAACAATTTTCCAAGTTTCTGTAAGTACATAGCTGTCTTGCACATCCTCATGTAATGTCCATGTCTTCAAAGATTAAAACCAAAATGTCTTGAAGCTACCAGTTATTTACACAGCGTGCTGTCACCATCTACAGGTGTATTTCATATGATTACATGATAGGTCAGGAAGCAGATTAAACAGCTATATCACAATTTACATAAATATTTTCACCTAATATAACTTCTCTAAATTCCTCGAATATTTCAAAGCTCATTGAGGTGGTGTGCTAGTAATGACCTAACAAATCTTCTTCAAATCCTTTGAACTCTAAAATCTCAAGGAATAGTTATTTTTTATTGTGATTTTTATTTTAAAACTTTCATAACAAAGGATCAGTAAAGCAAGCTGTTGTTGCAAAGCAGGTGAAAACACAAGATACAAACTAATGTGACCCTTTTTGGGGGGATTGATGTGATAATTCTGTTGTACCCACAGAAGTTTAGTTTCAGGAATCCTTTCAGTCATTACAATTCACTTTCCCTAGTGATTTAGTGCATTCAGTCTTCAAGGTTCCAGAGCTCGATGCTCTCTGATTAACGTTGCTTCCTTGCACATGTAAGGGGGCTGAACACACAAATCATTTGTAGCAGGCTACAAGACTATTGACATATGCATTAATTGTTACCCATAACAGGACAGGTTCCAGCGGGAGTGATGCACAGTAGGCAGCACACTAGAGCACTGCCTAACATAAACATCACTAAACTGAAAATGGTGCTAGAATTCAAAGCAATTTAATGCAATAAAATACAGCTGTGCTGTATGACTGTGAATAGTCCATGTTTTGGAAGACTTATCAGCAACAAACAAAATTACAGTGATCAATGCTTTCTATTTAACCTTCGATCTGTCAGTATTCATACTATGGCTTAATGACATATGTCCAAAATACATGTTAAGCTCTGACTTGCCAAGAATACCTGAGGGAAGTTGAAAATTGTACGTTGCTTTTTGCAATATATGTAACCACTATTAAAGAGCTGCTTCAAACTGTGTGAATACTCAAACTGTATTTCAGATTCATTTCCTACAAGCTACAGAATGTAAAAAAATGAGAATGCCTTGCTGTCAAGAGAAAGAAGGGAAAGAACTGACATTTTTTTCTCTTCTTCTTTGTTAGCAATGTTCCTGTCTCCCCATGACAACTATGGGTATTATGTGGAAACCCATAGCACATGACCCAGCCCAAAATGTTGCCGTCAAATAAAATTCATTATTATATTCCCATCATTGACCTTAACAGAAGGTACGTCCATGGGTATGCAGTATGACATTGATGGCAGTGCTGGGGAATGGGGAATCTTAAAAAGATTTGTTAAGAAGATTTGGTCATGCTTGTCAAATCTTAGGCATCTCTGACTCATTTCATTCTTTTTATACTTTTACATTGTATGCTAGGTTGCTTTATACTGAATGCGAGGATGGAAGACTGAACACTACTATCCAAATTTAACCTTGTGCAAGATGACACAGCCCTGTGGAAGTTGGCAGTGTCTACTAACAATGAATATGTATGCATGATTGATGAACACTTTGCCTCACATTGCTGTCAGATCTTCAATGCTGGTCAAGTCTGACTGTAAAACCTGTCCTAAAATTTTGTAGATCTAATCTTACAGGCACAAAATTCTGTTGAGAAACGAGAACTAAGCAGAACTGTAACCCCTTGGAACATTGTCACAAGAACAGGTCTTTGGTAATTCATATGAAGATCAGAACATTTTGTTTTGGCAGTTAATTTGTGTGGTTGTAGGAGAAATTGCATTCAGTATCTTCCAAATTATTGGCAGCTGAAACAGAAATTCTTCCACACATCCATGTTTTTAGATGCTATGAGAAACTAACAGCTTAATAACACAAGGTAAAAATAAAATATTGAATCTCCTTAATATAAGCTTTAGTATATTAGTTCAACAGATTTTTCGTCAGCCAGTGTTTCCAATAGGAAAAACTCCTGCCACATGAAACAGTATAGGGGAAGATACAACTATGTTCATACAGAAGTGGTTTTCACATACTCATCTTTAACATGCATTAGTTTTCCCTGTGAGGCTGTCTTTTATAGTAAGAGAGGTCATAAACAAAAACCTTTTTAGCCTACTCAAAAATTATAAAAATATATTTTAATCAAAATCAGCCTTCCATAACTACAAAATGAATATGAATGAGATTGGTGGATTATCCTTGGCCATCTGACAAGTTTCCACCTAGTCATTATCTCATTTACCCCTAAGCAGGACAGGAGCAGAAAAAAAAGATTAAATAGTTCATGAGTTGAGATAAGGATACTCACAAATTACTGGCACAGACCAAAAAGACTTGATTTGGGGAAATAAGCATGATTTATTGTCAATTAAAATATTAAAAACATTTACACCTGACAGTCAATTTAATTCCTAACTCTTCAACCTCCTCACCCTAGCTGATGCATGTAGGTGGGCAATGGAGTTGTAGTACATTCATAACACTTTGTTTCTGCCGCTCCTTCCTCCTCATACTCTTCCCTACTTCAGAATGGGATTCCCACCCATGGGATACAGTCCTTGACAAACTTCTAAAAGATGAGTCCTTCCCATGGGCTGCAGTTATTACAAACGGCTCTGGTGTGGGGCCTTTCCATAGTGTACATTTCTCCAGGAAAAACATGAACCTTCCACAAAGCCACAGGCCCCTCAAGAAAACCTGCTTCTGTGTGAGGTTCTCAATGGGCTACAGGGGACAACTGGCTTCACTGTGGTCTTCTCCAGGGGTTACAGGGGAGTACCTGCTCTGCCATGTGGAGCACATCTTCCCCTCCTTCTTCAAAGACCTTAACGTCTGCAGGGTTCTTTCTCTCCCTTCTTTCTTCACTCTTCACACTCATAGCTGTTTTGCAGCTTTTTTTAGCCTTTCTTAAATATATTATCACAGAGGGGTGAACAGCGTGGCTGATGGGCATAGCTGTGTCCATTTTGGAGATGTCTGGAAACACCTCTGTCCAGCACAGGGCAGTCCCCATCTTCCTCTCACAGAGGCCACTCCTGCAGCAGACATCACAAGAAAAACCTTGCCATGTCACCCCAATTCAATGAGTTTAACAGTTAAAAAATATATAAGGCATTTGACCAAAGCCTGTGTGACCTTTTTCCATAGTGCAAGTTTAGAGCTTTGATGTAATGCGTCAGCAAAAATGGCAGTAGCAACAGCAGCAGCCAGCTTTTCTGTGAAGATTGTCTAAGATGCTGTTAGTCAAGTCAAAATTATTATTCTAAAAGTATTTCCTTAATTTATTTTCTTTAGAAAGAATGGAAAACTTAAAGCAGGACATGACAAAATGATGGAAATTGCTTTTATTGTATTAGCTAGGAGCATGCATCACATCTTGTAGTCTTTTACTTCCCTTGCAGTAATACGAAAAAATATGGAAAAGTCATTGTCAAAAAAGCCCCAACAAGAAACGTAAATAAACATATCTGAGCTATGAATAAAGAATGAAAGTCTATCTTACGCACTACACAATGGATATAAAAGAATCATCCACTTAATTTAAGTGGTCTTTTAATAATAGTTTTCAGCATCTTTGGGAACACTTTGGAGCAGTTGTTTAAAGATAAAAGGATGTAAAAAAGAAGGATGTTTTGTCAGGTTTAATAGGAACATGTGTACACAACCAATATTTATCTGAATACTAAAGAACTACTCAAAACTGTTGCTTACATTTCTGCTTTCCTTCAGTAATTCATACCCCTGATGTTGGCTCTAGCAAACAATAGGTTTCCTGAGGAAATTTCAATACAATCTATATGGATGTAATGCACCACCTCTTACAACAAAAGAAGTATTTGTATGACTTAAGATCATATTGTTGTAGAACAACTTATATATGAAGAAAGACATGCTAAATTCAGAGCAGAGAAGCTATTGTTCAGTTTTCCAGTCACTCGAATAAAATTTTTAATGGAAATTTTATCAGTCATTTTCTTTACATTAAGGAAAAGCAAGAACACAAATTTTCTGTCAGAAACATGCATCTACTCTGGAATTACTAAGTTTTGAGGTGCTTTGAGAGGAAAAAAGTCCATTACTTGCTAAAGCATCAAATCCTGTGTTTGCTTTTGAGTCAGTGAAACTAAAGATTGACTTAGATTCTGCAATTTTAGTCTGCAGTTTACTCTATGAAATTTTACAAATGCTACGATATTTCTCCGCTATAAAGCACACCGGACATAGAACCATGCCTATTCTTTGTTGCAGAATGTCCTAAATCAGGGTAGCGCATCTGAATGTGCTGTTGAGCAAATAGCTTGGTAACATGGGACAGTTTGAAACCATTGCAAGGGATATTTTTCTGGAATATGTTGGTATAAGGTCTTTCTGTAAACCTAGTGAAATTTGTGCCCCAAGTTTCACTGGTTTACACTGTTTGCTCTTTTTCTTTATAATTATTCCTTGATGAAGAGATAAAATGAGAGACAGGATAAGAAAGGGAGATAAAAAAAATATATTTCTACATTATTTCTTGAATCTCTTTGTTTCTTTCCCTTTAATCTAGTTGTTTGAGATTGGTATCAGCTGATAATATGTCCCAATTTCATTAAGTTCAGGAGATCAACAACATCTTAGACAAACTTTAAATCTGCCCCATTGTATAGTATGTCATGTAAAACATTCAAGTCTGAAATTAATTTCTCTCTCCATTTTAGCAGTTTTATTGGCATTGAGTAATCCTTGCAATATTTAGCTGCTTATGACCATGGATTGTATTCTGTCCTGCTCCTTGACTGAAAGAAATGGCTTTTTAATGCCTCATAAATGTAAAATATAGTAAAGTCCTTCTTTAAAACATGTTAATTGATGAAATTAACAATGAATGAGCATTGGTACATGTCTTACAACACACTTCAATGCTTGGTTTTCAGAGGGATGAGAAAGTTTGAGTGTTTGATATGAATTTAAATAATGCATTAATCAGTGAACCTCATAAGTAATAGGTTCCCTTGGCCAATAGTGTCTGGGAAAAGGTCATCTGACACATAACAAGGTCAAGTATTGTTTCCAAAGCAGACATTATTTTAAAAGATTGAAGTATTTACTCAGGCATTCTCACTAACAGTAGAATCTGTTTCAGTGGTAGGAGCTTCAGTTCAGGGATCTAGACAGTGTGAAAGCAAGCAACTCAAAGAATCCTGTCTTTAAATCTGTGCAAGATATAATTCTTCTGTTACCATACAAAATGGTGGAAGATTCTACAATGAAAGCTAAGTGATTTATTACATTGATATGGAGCACAGGTGAACATATTTCTTCCTTTTTCACTGATACCATTAAGAAGTATTGCTTCATTTATCTTATATATTCTACCTTCATTTATCTTATATATTTTACTTTCAACACTGGTTAGGAGACTGCAATCCAAACTTTTAAAAGAAACTTTTGATACCCAGATAATGAGATTCCTTTGTACAAAAAACAGTTCGAGAGACTTTGGAATGTCCTTTTCACTCCTTCTTTAGGGAAAATATTAAAAACAAGTTAATAAGCAATCTTGAAATAACTTTAAAAAATAAGCCCCATCCTACTAACTGTCCTCCCTTTTTATATGTAAACAAACTTAGAATGTCCTTAGTTGGCAAGTGTGTGATAGCAGATGAATAAACTTCATACTTCAATGTCTATTCCACTGAATGACAAATTACATTAGCTCTTGACTTATATGGTGAATAAATCAAACAGAGGATTAATAATACAATTAAGCCACGGGGAACAAAAATATATCAAGAACATCAAAATGGGAGAAAACAGGGTACCTTTGAAAAAAGCGTCATCAACAAAGATGTTTTCAAATATGACAAAGCAAATGATTCTCCCCTTGCTTGTCCTAGGATGTCAAGAGCTACAGCCAAGCTCCCCAAGGCAAAACTTCAAAACTCTGCAGAGATTGGGGTACATCAGACAAGCGTTTAGTATGCTGGAAGACAATCTCTGTGCAAATTTCTATGAATGGGTTTCAATAAAGTTGCAGTAGTAGCATATGTGGGAGAGTGAAGAATGAACTTTGATGAAACTGAGCAAGATGCAGAAGTGATGAAACCAGAAGCGGCTTCAGCATTGAGTGCCCAGCAATTTTCTAGAGATTAATACCTTCAACTTGCAGACTGTGAGCATAGGCCATGTCTGATACATCTGTTTTGATCCCCAGATGCAGTGTGCAACAATCCAACCTCACAAACCATTTTTCTTGCTCTGAGCCATGTTATGACAGATGGGGCCCAAAAGTCACGGGCTAAATGAACTCAAAATAGATGGTATGGGAAAATGGGTTGATAGTGTCTTGGTTTTGGCTGATATAGAATTAATTTTTTTCTACTAGCTGGCTAATAGAGCTGTGCTTTTGATTTAGTATGAGAATAATGTTGATAACACATTTAAGATTTTAGCTGTTTTTAGGTAATTGAAGTATCTATGCTAAGTCAAGGGCTTAACAGCTTCCCATGTCCTGACAGGTGCCCAAAAAGCTGGGAGAGCACAGCCAGTACAACCAACCAAGACTGGTCAAAGTGATATTCCATAACATGACATCATGCTCTGGATATAACTGGAGAAGCTAGCTGAAAGGTAGAATCACTTCTTGGAAACAGACTGGACATTAGTTTGTTACCATTTATTTTTCCTTCTCCAGGTGGTGTGCACATGTATTTGGACGTTCCTTGTTTTATTATTGTTGTTCTTTTTGTATTTTTATGGAGTTATCACAGAATTAAGATTCTTCTAATGATTCAGAAGGTTTTCTCAGAACCATCTCTCATACATTTTTTACCTTTACATAAACGAAGCTTGAATAAGAGTATGCATTTCTTTGCTAGTCCAGGCCTAGAAAGAATAGCTTTATTCTGTCTAGTTTTTCACAGCTGCAAGAAACTGTTGTGGTTAAGCCCCAACCAGCAGATAAGCACCACATGGCCACTTGCTCACCCCTCTTCCCCCTGTAGGATGGGGAGGAGAATCAAAAGAAAAAAGTAACACTCATCAGTTGGGTTAAGGATAGTTTATTAGGACAGCAAAGGAAGAAGAAAATAAAAACAGTGCTTAGAGCATGCAAAGCGTGTGATACACAGTGCAATTTGCTCACTGCCTGGAACCCAATATCCAGCCTATCCCTGATCAGCAACTATTCTTCCAGGGCCATCTCCTTCTCCTTTATACACTGAGCATGATGTCATATGGTACAGAATATCACTTTGGTTAGTTTGGGTCAGCTGTCCTGGTTATGTTCCCTCACAGCTTCTTCTGAAAATTAACTCTATCCCAGCTATAAATCAGGACGTAAACCTTGTGCACATTTATGATTTAAATTTTCATTTCACAATTAATCATAAATATTTCATGTATTCACACACACATTAGAAGACACAAAAGAAAAAACCAAACCAACAAACCCACAACAAGCAAAAACAAACCACACCAAAAAAAACCCACCAACCACCATACTAGAAAGCCAAAAGAAATAAGTATACACATATTTCACCACATAGAGAAAGCTCAAGGGTATCACCAAGGCCTCTGCTTTAGCTGTAAAACTAATAAATGCAAAACTCCCTAATGATTTCAGCAAATTAATCATGACCTCTGCTACAGAAAACAGAACAAAACCCTGTTTGTAAGAGCGAGAGAGAATTTTACTCACCTGAATCAAACCTAACAACGTTTTTAAATCTAGGAGTATGGTCAGAGTATACCAGGATAAAACAAAGAGACTGTGAAAAGATTTTTATTGAACTGGGAACACAACTGTACTTTGGCTAATATTCTAAATCAGTGGTACAGAGCCTTCCTTCATCCCTTCATTTGTCAGGATTAATCTTGAAACAATTTAGGATCTCTGCCCCACTAACCTGTTGCAAAAGCCATTCTAGTGTTCCATTTATTAAGAATGCATTGACTCATAAAAAAGCAAAGATTTAACACAGCAGAAGTCTACATATTTTTCATAGTGTTATCTTATATTGTTAGAAAATTTTATAATTCAGTTACTTTTAAGTTCCCTCTAAAACTGATTTGGAATCTGATTATGAGCCTTTGGCTACCTGGATCATCTGGATAATTATTTTCTTCCATTTTAAAAATATGTAAATGTAATTTAGGTGGAAAATAAGGATCTTTTGTCACTGTAAGTCTTCAATAGCTAGGTTCTGAAGAATAATACCTTCTTACTGATATAAAATCTCACCAGTGGTTTTAATTTCATAATAACCAATTGAATTTTTGTGTCTACATTAGATATTATCACTCCCATTGGTCTATCCTCAGCTACTCACAGTTCTGTCCTCTGCAACATCATTATCCTCATTAAAAATGAGAAAAATCTTTGATCTACATCTAACCAGACAAGATTCAGTTTGTAAAGACTCAATTTCTCCAATTTTGTTTTAGCTTTCATCTCAATAAAGATTTTTTGTGATTTTTTTGGTGTGTGTTTTTGTTGGTTTGCTCTTGTTTGGTTGTGAAGGGGTTTTTTTGGGAGGGAGAGGCTTGTGTATGTATCAGACTTACCATGTCTCAGCAATACTTAATGTTAGCTACTCTTAGCTGTATAGAAACAAATAACTACTGGTCTAGCCCAAGTGCCAGTGGTGAATCCAGTCCTGTTTAACATCTTCATTGATGGTCTGGGAGGAGTAGCTGATACACCAGAGGGCTGTGCTGTCCTTCAGAGTGACATCAATTGGAACAGTGGTCTGACAGAAGCCTCATGCAACTCAAAAAGGGAAAGTGCGAAGTCCTGCACCTGGAGATGAACAACTCTAGGCACCAGTGTACGATGGGGGGGCACCCAGCTGGAAAGCAGCTTGGCAGAAAAGGACCTAGGGGTGTTGGTGGACACCAAGTTGAACATGAGTCAACAACACGCCCTGGTTACAAAGAAGACTAATGATATCCTAGGCTGCATTAGGACGAGTGCTGCCAGCAGGTCCAGGGAGATAGCACTTCCCCTCAGCACTGGTGAGGTCACACCTGGAGTATTGTGTCCAGTTCAGGTCTCCTCACTAGAAGAGACATGGGCATACTGGAGGGAGTCCAAGAAAAAGCCACAAGGATTATTAAGGCACTACACCATCCCTCCTGTGAGGTAAGGCTCAGAGAGCTGTGGATGTTCAGCCTAGGGAAGAGATCTGGGGGAGTTTTCATCAATATACATGAAGACCTGAGTGCAAAGATGAAGCCAGGCTCTTTTCAGTGGTGCTCATTGACCGGACCAGACACAATGAGCACAAAGTGAAAAGTGGGAGGCTCCCTCTGAACATTTGGAAACCCATTTTTACTGTGAGGATGACTGAACACTGGTAGAGGTTGCCAAGAAAAACTACAGAGTCTTAAACCCTGGAGATATTAGAAAGTCATCTACATATGGACGTTGGCAACTTGCTGTAGGTGGCCCTGCTTGAGCAGGAGGGTTGTTCCTAATGACTTTCAGAGTTTGCTTCCAACCTCATACTTTGATTCTGCAATACTGTGATTTTTGGACATTCTTACTTGATTTATGAACTTTCCCAATTTTCAAGACACAGTTCTTAGTGAATCTTTTACATACCTTATGGGTTTCATCTTTTAATAATCTGTCCAAGAAATTTGAGATATCATTTCTGTAGTAGGCTTATTAGTTGGGACTACTCATAGCTCTTCTATGTCATTTTAATTGAGTTCAACATGTCACATCCAAAGAGCACTTCCATCATGACTTACAATATCGTGACATCTCTATCTAGATTCAGATCTGGTGATCCTCTTGGGCCCATTTGTCTGGTCAGTCAAAGTTCCTTTAAGCTTACCATTCTAAAAGATCGGAGCTACTCAAACAGGTGGAGGTTTGTAATTTGTTTCTCTTTATAATCAGTTTGCCCATATGATCCTTGATAGCTAAAAAGAGTAAAATGAAATCAATATCATTGGTTCACTTACTGTGTCCTGGAGTGAAACACTAGCTCTTGTCTAATATCTAGTAGTTCTAAAGACTGTGCCTAGCTCCTCAAGTCTGATTCAAATGCATCTTATTTTGACTGCTGCCTTCAACACAGGCTTCTAGTTCTCCAAGAGCCAGCTCTTAAGTCTCCCATCTCCTGAAAGTGTCCAAGAGTGCATCTAGATTCCTAATCTGCCTGTTTCCTGAGTGTGTACATCATATTATAGAAAGATCCAGCTTCCTGCTGAAGGAAAGTAGAGGAAGAGAGAGTTGTGTCACAGTATAGAAATGAGTTGTGTCTGAGAATCTCTGAGTACTTGTCCAGGCAATCAGGGACATTGAATTTATTGTTTTGCATGAATTGTGGAGGGAGTACATAAGAAATATGAGATACTTCCATCCACCTAGGACCAAAATTAGTTAACTTTTTTTTTTTTTTAAATGAAAAGTAGTTATTTAAATAGGCCTGACTGAGATTTTGTTTCCTTCCACTAGCTAATGGAGCCCTGTATGCTGGATCCTCCTTACCTTGACTTGACTTAAACAAACATGTTCAGTTTCTTTCTTTCAGGTTTGACTCTCCTCTATGTAAAGCAGCTATATTTTATATGACATCACCAATAAATAAAACCAATATTAACTCCATGCACAGGGACCAGCATCCCATTCTACATATTACAGCCTACTAGGGCTTTACGTGGCCAAGCTACAGAAGCAGGGAATATCTCTACTGTGCATACAATGTAGCACTGTGTTTTCAGTTCCCTGTTAGGATGTTAAAGTAACTTTTAATATCACTTCAAACTAAGGGAGGACCCAAAATAGCTGTCATATTTTTTTAATTCCTGTCATAGTTTATCAGGAACCTATGACTCTTCTAGTACCAATAAATGTGGCAATTTAAAATAAAAGTTAAGCATCATCTCAGTGACAAGTTGGAATATTAAAGAACATATCTAGTAGATTAGATTCAGAGACACAGGCAAAATATTGTTCCTGGTGATGGAGACACAGGAGATAGGAATCCCAGGCTTGTCCCACTGTCCCTGAACAAGGGTACAGGGCAGGCTGAGGAGATGAGGACCCCAAAAAGCAAAGCATCAGGCAAGTTGGTGGTGATGAGGGGGACCTGAGGTCAAGGATGATTCAGGATCCATCCTGGTTGGGATACCCAGGGATAGACACAGCCTTGTTTTAACCAGGATTTGATTTGTATGTATGGAAATCACTACAGAAGGAACCCCTTGTTGTTGGGCAGGCTAGGAGCAAGGGAAGGAGCTCACTGAAATATTAAACCTGGTGGTCTGGCCCAAATGGACCAGGAGTGGAGATTGTAATGGATATACCTTTAAACTGTTGTAATCCATTATTTGAGTTGCATGTTATAGGAATTACTGCAGCAGGAACAACCTGCACCAATGGAGAACAAACCTTATAAGAAGCAGTGCAAGTTCAGCAGTGGACCTGACCTGAGCTGGTTTTGTTGACCAGTAACTCCAGACAACACATCTTCTTTCCTGTCCTGAGGAAACACCATACAGATGGAGCCCTAAATCATGGACTAAATGAACTTAGTGGATATTTTGTGGATATTTGTGAATGTTTTATGTACATTTTATAAAGGTGGTCCATTGATTAAGGGAATGATATCTGCATATTATAAACTATGACAATCAATATGAAAAGTGTGCTGGTTTTGTCTGGGATAGAGCTAATTTTCTCCATAGTAGCTGGTATGAGGTTGTGTTTTAGATTTGTGCTGGAAACACTGTGGATAATATATACATAGACTTGGTTTTATTGAGCAGTGCTTATACAGAGTCAAGGACTTTTTCTGCCGGGGCACACTTCCACATCAATGAGTAAGCTGGGGGTGCACAAGAAGCTGGGAGCGGAACAACCAGGACAGAGGATCCAAACTGACCAAAGGAATATCCTATGCTATATGACATCATGTTCAGCATATAAATCTTATGGCAAAATAGACTACAGTCTCTTTGTTTTTCCCATCTAGTGTGCATATGTGCGCTCCCAATTACACAGCCTGGTTAGACTAATGCCACTGGTCAAAGCTATTCTCTGTGGGGTTCAGTCTTGCCTTGTTACAAACCAAGCAATGCCACTGGACAGGAGAAACATAGCTTGCTGATGCCTCAGCCTGACCTACAGGCATAAAGAAATCAAAGAGTTCATAAATAGTAAATAAGATAAGGAACTCAGCTCAGCAAAAGTGGGATTACAGAATCTGATCAACTGTGTTTCCTGTACTTGAAAGAAAAAGAGGAAAAAGAAGTATCAGAATTAGTTCAGCACAGGAAAAAATTCTTGGCCTTCAAGATCTGGTTAAACAGATGTTTTGCTTAACTGAGGAAGGAGTTTTGTTTTATACCAACTTCTAAATGTCACCCATTAAGAAGCCTTTATTTTATTAATGAAGCACAGCTTGGATACTAGATTGATCTGCATATACAATATATTTTTAAAACAGACATTGTCATGCTCTGGCAATGAATTCAGGTGTTTGAAGTAGAAGAAACATTAATTTACAAAAAAACAATTACAAAATTTTGAACTAAATATAGGCCAAAGAATATCTATTGCAAAATCAATTAAAAGAAAACCAACATTTTTTTTATTACAGTCAAAACTAAGGAGAGTTGTTACATAAAATACAGTAGAAATGTCCCCCACATCCTGAGTCTAGTGCAGATCTGGGACTACATAGATGGATTATCTCTACACTGCCACTACTGAGGGACTATGCCTGTGCTGCAGTTGACTGCAAGGTTCTGTATTTGTCTGTGTAAAACGGAGCTTTAAAAGGAAGAGAGAATTAAGAATGTGCATTGCATATTGGTTTTTGTTTTCTGTTTGTGTGGCAAGATTTTGGTGAGGGGGGAGCTACAGGGGTGACTTCTGTGAGAAGCTGCTAGACGCTTACCCCATGTCCAACAGAGCCAATGCCAGCCAGCTCAAAGATGGACTCACCACTGGCCTCTGGGACAACAAAGTTGAGTAGGAAGGAAAGAAGGAAGAAAAAAAAATCTATAGCTTTGGCAGCCAGACTGAGGTGTGAGCTATGAGAAACTCTGCAAACACCAAGGTCATTCAAGGAGGGGGAAGAAGTTCTCCAAGCACCAGAGCAGAGGTTTCCCTGCAGCCCATGGAGACATACACCTGCTGTCCAAAGAGGAGCCTATGCCAGAGCAGGTGGAGCATCCCAAAGGGGGCTGTGAACCCATGGTAGGCTTACACAGGACCTGTGGACATGTGGAGAGAGGAGGCCAGGCTCGAGAAAGTTTGCTGACAGGACTTGTGACCCCATGGGGGACTCATAATGGAGCAGCTTCTGAAGAACTGTAGCCCATGGGAAGGACTCATGTTGGAGAGGTTCATGGAGTACTGTCTCTATAAGAGGGACTCCAGGCAGAAGCAGGGGAAGAGTGTGATGAGTCCTTGCCCTGAAGAGTAAAGATTGTCAGAGACAACATATGATGAAATGGCCACAAACTTCATTCATGTTCCCTCTGTGCCACTGTGGGGGGAAGAGGTAGAGAAACCAGCCGTAAAGTTAAGCCTGGGAAGACAGAAGGAGTGGGGGAAGATGTTTTAGGATTTGGCTTTATTTCTCATTATTTTACTCTGTTATGGTTGATAATAAATTAGATGGGTTTTTTTCTAAGTTGAGAAAGTTTTGCACATGACAGATTCTTCAGGGAAACTGTTGGAAAAAAAAAAAAGAAAAAAATATCATCAAGTGAGCACACACTTTGTAAGGATCCTATTGAGCAGACACATAGAGCAGAGTGCATACAGGAGTATCTTACTTGCATTCATGTTCTAATACTTACACATCTATCTTTAAGCTTTTGGGATTTCCAAGACTGTAGTCTTTATTCTGTCCTTTATATAGTGTACACAATGCATGTAGTGAAGCACAGTGACTGTAAGGAAGGAAAAGCCCTTAAAGAGGGCTTATAAGAAAACTGTAGAGAGTTTCTACAAAGGCATGCACTAATAGGACAAGTGGTAATGGTTTTCAACTAAAATAAGGTAGATTTAGATTAGATATTAGGAAGAAATTCTTCGCTATGAGGGTAGTGAGACACAAGAACAGGTCTCTTCCAATACAAAGCATATTATGTTTCTATCTTCTACATGCTTCAGGAATTTCCTGAACCTGTTTGTGTCCTGTTTGTGAGACCCATAAGGACAAGGGCAGTTGATCTATAGATGTCTCTTAACTCTCTGTAGAATAACTCACCAGTGGTGTTGTCTTGGCTGGGTGGCCAATACACTAACATCTGGTTACAACAACATCTGCTTTATTTGCTTTACCCTTAATCCTTACTCAGAGGCTCTCAACCACATCTTCCCTGTGAGTGCCATATAACTTAAACTCTGCTCATCCCAGATAGTCTAACTAGGATTACTCCTATGTGACAAAAAGGAGAAGGGACACTACCAATCAACTTTTCAGTGTCTCCTAGATTTCTCCTGATGAACAATGACCAGTTTGGTTTTGGGTAGGTATTTTCTACCCTGCACATGCAAAAAATATTTAAAACATTCATGTTTAACATTAGTTTTGCAAAGATTCTAGGTGTATGTTTGTTTTCTAGGTGGATTTAGAATCTACATTTTCCAGGTCATGCTTGTTTAAGAGCAGACCATAAGACTGGACTATTACCCTAAAAGACCTCTAACACAAAATTCAAAACAAGCTGCTCCATTTGACTTTTCCATATAAAATACATTATTTTCAGTTATTATTATTATTATTATTCATTCTTACCACCCACCTTCCCCTTAATGTCTTCAGGAAATATAAGAATATTTCTGTTGACCACCTTAACATTAACACATTTCTGACAGTTAAGAAAACACAACAGCTTTTATCAGTTCCTTAGAGGATCATGAGATAAAATAGCCACGTATGTGTTACCATGACCAAAACAGAGCCTCTGCTGCAGATTTCCAAAGAGTGTAATAGGCTGAGTATTAATGCTGATATTTTCTGAAATTTATACACAGACATTTCAACATTCCAAGGTTGCTTCATCTCCCATCCTAAAATCTGAGGACACGTTATTACACAATATTCCTACACTGAGACCAATCCATCAGTTTGCCTTTGATATGACTGTGTTCCAGGACGGAGAGCTGATTTCTCAAAGTTAATCACATAACTGAGAGTTATACTGAATTAGAAGTTTAAGCTCTTTTTTTTTTCATCCAAAAAAGCATGGATGCACTCCAATAACTTCTGTTTCTGTTACATGGGAATTCAAACAGTTAATTATTAGTAAAACAGTAAAGCTGCCACTGCTTGTTCCAACCTCTGCAGTACATGAACAGCAGAAGGAGTTTTCTTCTTTCAAAGGTATATGAAAAAAAACCAAACCCAAAAAACCAAAACCAAACAAAATTCCACTCTTCTTTATGAGAAACAGCCTGAATGTTTATAGAGTTAAATCTCTGACTGTGGAAATTTAAGATCTTGGCTCACCGTAAATGTGGAAAAGCTCCAGAAGTTAACATGCTCTTTGGAGGTGAACCCTTCAAGCTGAGCTCCTTGGTATTGATTGTGACGTTATCTTGTCAGCAGGAACATCCAATATCCAACTTAGGCAATATTTCTCATAAAGTTGTATAGGCTACAGACAGCATAAACTTAAACAAATGTGCAGTGTCAAAGGACAGGCAAAGTGAAGCACCTAGTTTTAATAAACTGAAAGCAATCTGACAATCTCTTCCAATTTTACCTCTGACTCAGTTTATGCTTTATTCCATTCAGTATCCCTCTTTTTATCTTTCCTCACAAAACTAGGATACCTATAGCTTCTGCTTTTTAATGTTTTTATTCCCCTACCCCCACCCCCCTGCCTCAGTAAACAGTTTTATAGAGGGCTTGATCCTGCTTCACTGATTTCAGCAGTAATATTCTCATTTACAGCAATGGTCCAGTGTCAGGTTCACCTCTACTAGAGTAAAAATTTTATTCTCAGTTCTCTGAAGTGTTGACTTTAACACTCCTCTCTAGCTGTATATTTCATGTATTAATTGTTGGCTAAACTTGCAGATTTTTAAAGCATGGGGAAATCAGCATAATCAGTTAATATAGTATCAGTGTAGAGCATATAATTTCACCTCATTCTTGTGATGCATTCATTGTTTTCAACTGTATCACCTCTTTCCAAAAGTCATGTTCTCTTGAATGAATGACATCATATGAGGCAGAACCTGTCATGACTTTTGATAAGTTATCCAATGGTTCATTAAATCACTAAAAAGTTACATTTCAATTTTCAGTATGTTTTGTTTATGATGAACTCACCTCTTAAAGTTCTCTTATATAAACCAAAATGCATGTCTGTTAAGGCACACTGTCAAGCCATGAATACCTTCCTATCTATTTTCTGAAGGTGTTCCAATCTGTCATTTTTGCTCTAAAGAGCTTCACACAGTCAGTATTCAGGTAATGACCTCACTAATGTAATGTACTGCAGTAATATAATCTCCCACTTTCTACTCAAGTGTTTTGCTCATGGACACTCAATAGTCTCAAGCAATTGCCTGACATGGGAAGTTCAAAGTGATTTCTGATTGCTCACTTTTAAAAAATATCTGTATTTTCCTATAAATTTTTGTTGGTTAGTTAGGTTTACATTTAACTGTCTTAAAGGCCAAGTGAGTTTGGTTGCTGAGTAGGAGAGTTGTCTGTATGTTAGTCAATGTGTGTGTCATCTACTGATTTCACTAGTAATGACTGCACTTGTTTCTACAGACCTTCTTGTTACTTGAGCGATGTCTGAGAAGTTTCTGAAACTATGTAAAAAACATGAGATTTTTAGTTTGATTAGTGAATACGGAAAAAATCCACTAACCTGTCCTCTTACAGAACCATCTGTAACTTCCTTTAATAAAACTCCAACTAGAAAAGAAAGAAAGAAATGAACAAAAACAGAGATACTGTGATACAGTTAAAAGTCAAACAGACCGAGTGCAGGAAGGTATGATTACACTATCTTTTCTTAGTATTTTTTATACTAATTTAATCAGTCTTTTCAAAAAGACAGAAGGTTAGGCATGGTTTACCTAAGAAAGTGAGAGCCATAGGATTATTTTCAAAATCTTAGCTAAATTCCCCAATGTCTAGAAGACTGTGCTGATTATATATATATATATATATGTATATATATATAGTGAGTAAGTCTCTGTGACTGTAAAGGATATGAAAGAAAAATGAAATCTATAGAAATTCAGATAAATCAGGAATTCAGAATGGGAAAAAAAAAAGACGAGTAGAAGTAAAATGATAGAAGAGGGAAAGTCTATAAAACAGACATTAAGTAATTTTGAATTATAAATTAGGAATGAAAGAATATGGTTTTGTGAAAAAGCTAGACATCGTAGTTGCATGAGATTTAAATTGTAAAAGACTTTCCATTGTAATGGGAAATAACAAGGCTGCTAAATAAAAGTATGATAGATGTTGTTAAATCAGCAGGTCCAGATAATTTTGCCTCCAAGTGCTGTAAAGAGTCAGCTGAGGAGATCTCTTGATCATCAGTGATGATTCTCAATAAGTCTTGGAGCACTGGAGCATTTCCAAAGGGTTGGAATGAAGCTAATGTTATGCCAATATTTTAAAAGTATAAATGGGACATCTAATTATAGGCCTGTCATTCTGACATTGATCCCAGACAAATTATGGAACAAGAGATATGGGATTTGATGAATAACCTATTAAAAGAGGATAATATAATTAATGGCAATCAGTGTGGGCTTATAGGAAAGACATACTTTTGAACTTGCTTGTAAGCTGATGAGGAAAAGCTATCAGTGGACTGATAAGGATGATGCCAATGATCTTGTTTTACTTCTATAGGTCATTTATTTTTATACTAAATATGCCAATTAACAAAGGAGAAATTGCAAACTCCAGCATTATATCTATTAAACTGAATAAAAGCTTCAAACATATTGCTCTCTACAGGAGACTGTTGTACCCAGGCGGGTTTCATCTCTTCTCCTAAGTAAGAAGTGATAGAGAAAATGCCCTTAAACTGTGCCAGGGGAAATTTCAATCAGTTATTAGGAAAATATTCATCACCAAAATGGTTATCAATCATTGGAAGAGGCTGCCCAGAGAAGTGGTTGAGTCACCATCCCTGGAGGTATTTAAAAGCTGTGTAGATGTGATGCTTAGGGATGTGGTTTAGTGGTGGACTTGGAAGTGCTTAGTTAATGATTGGACTTAATGATCTGAAAGGTCTTTTCAAACCAACAACATTCTGTGTTTCTCTTCTATGATTCCAACATTAGGAAATTATTGAAACACACAAAATATTAAAATCTTCTTTAAATTTACTTCTTTAAATTTCCTGACACAGCAATTTCTTTCAGCTCTTTAAGCATAGCAACAATATTGGTAGGCAGAAGTCAGCATTCAGGACTATCCCCAAGGAGTTCAATCTGCTTAATAATTACAAAAGAAGGTGAAGGATTCATTTGACCATAAGCTGTTTGTACTTACATGCAGAACAGAAATATGGCTGTGGAAAAATGCGATAACCAGAATCCATTTACTAGAGCGAATCTTCATTTATTCTCGCTTCCCTATCCCATCCCCCAAATCAGACTGTAATTCTAACAGAAAGTGTAGTTAAATCATTAGCTGTGAGCCTGTTTGACTGCAATAATTGTCCCTACTAATTGACTTCCACAAGTCAGCATTGATACATTATTCCCACAGATTTTGCTGCTGTGTGCTGCCCTTCATGGGTCCTATTGAATTCAACAGCATTTATGAGATTTATGGTTGATTATCCATCCACAAAAGAGTTCTAACCAAGATGAAACTATTTTCCAAAAATTATATCAAAGAAGAATTATGTCAGGAAAAAGTTGTGCCTTGTTGTGACGGGAAGACACTCAACCGCGGGGTTTTAAAAATAAAAAAAAAAAAAAAGAATAATTTATTTAAAACCCACGTGCAGATTCGGTATGTCGCTAGTGCAGGTTTCATGGACAAAATGGAGAAATGCACTGCTGCAGTTTAGAAGTACGACTATACTTATCACAACCACAAGAGAGTCACAAAATGCACTACTGCCAGCAAAAGAGTCACAGAATGCGGTGTTACCTCCAGCAACAGAGTCATGTTATTCATATTGAAGCCAAATGGGGACCCTCTGGCTTGCCTTTATCTTACTACTGGGTAGCTAAATAGTGGCTTGATTTACACTCAGGGCATATCTTTTCTTGAAGGAATTCAAGGCTCAACCCAGGTTTCAGTTGGTTGAATTAAGCAGCACTGCCCTGTTTAGTCAGGACAGCTCAGGTTTGAGCTATCTGCACAGCTCACCATGAGTTGTCTCTGCTGAGATGGGGTATGAAGGCCATCCAAGTCTGAGTCGCTTTGCAGTGCCCCATGAGTTGCCTGGTGCACGAGACATTACCAAAACTTGTTTGTGGAACTCCGAGCCAGACAATCCTTATACTGGTGTTGCATGAGATATCAAATGAAATTATGACCTCGCATAATTTATTGAGTTAGCAGCTTCCTGAAACAGTGACCTCTGATTAGACTAAGATATCTCTAACTTTTGTTAGAGCACGGCAATTCTGAGAGAACACAAAGAAAGGTCTTTGACAAAGGTAAGAAAGCAGGTAGAATCTTTGCAGATTTGTAATATACCAGCAGTCTAATTTTACTCGTGCCCTCAAATCAAGCAATTTGCCCTAAGTTGTACAAAACAGCTTTGTATGTCTCATGGCCTGAGCACTCAGAGGAGTAAAAGAATGCACACAGTTAGCTCATGTTTCTGCATGGTTAGAGATGTACATTCAAGTTCTCTGCTATAACCCAACCCATAGAGGTATACAGCAATAGAGAGGAAATACATGGAATTCCATGAACTATTTCCTTGACCTTGTTGCCATCTTACTCACCAAAAATGGAAAAAAAGAACCCAAACACCAAAAATAAAAATAATCTCTAATAAGAAAAATAAGAATAATCTGTAGCCAGCGGCAAAAAAGTTAGCAGAGATTACTTCTTTGGGCAGCAGAAAGTAGGACTGAAATTTATAAAGTCCTAGTTTGCTTCTCAGTTTAACTGTTTTTCATTCAGCCTGCTTGTTTGTAGCAGAACATAAGAATGATTTATATTCCAAATGTTTGGTTTGATTTCTAGAGGATACTGATATTTCTGTGTATTGAGAAATAAAAAATATGTGTTCTTTTCTAAATACCAAAAAGTCATGCTTTGAAATGCTTGAGTTTCACCTGGCTGTATATAAGTAACCTATTTTGAACTTCTGCTGCTTCTCTATTTCAGATCTTCTTGTCTATGCTATAATGCACATTTGTTTGAAAGCATTCCCAACTCATTCTAAGGAACTTTTGTGAATCAAAAATGATGTATCATAACCATAGAATTTTACTTTTCTGAATGTTGCCCACATCAGTTTCCACTAAATTCAACATGATACTAACTAAAGCTCTCAAGCAACACCATCAAGGAGAGACTCGATTACATAATACTCACTAATTCAAGACTTTTTGCATAGCAGACAAAAGAGTTGTTGAAGAAATAGATGATTCTTTCAGTGCTGTGTGTTGAGCTGCTGTCCTTGAATTGTGAAAACCATAGAAATCTAACTAACATCCAAAGTGAAGAAATCATGAATAATAAAGATATTTTGAAAACCAAGCTTTATACAAAACTGGCTTTGCAGTTCTAATGCTACTATGTTACCAAGAATTTAAAACAAAGTGACATCCATGCAAATATCTCGAGGATTCCCAAGTAAGGAATGCTATTTATGCAAGAGAGCAATTAATAAGTCTTATTTTATGAAACACTACATAAAAATCATTATATACTAGTACTGAAATCTGGTAGAGAAGTTTTTTTCCCTGAACAGAAGAATTGTATATAAGAGTACAACTTCCCAAAGATGTAATATCAAATTTAAGTTTTCACTGGAGAATGAATTTATAGCAAGATAAAAATGCTTTATCCTGCTGTTAACTGATTGACAAAAAGCAGCAAAACCACTGCAAATGTAACAGTTTCCTGGTTCCTAGTGTTCACAGACACACACACTGAAAAGGTACTGGACTGTGAAATTAGTGAAGCACTTAAGCAATATACAAGCATTGTAAATACGATTACACCTAAGAGATGATCCCAGGAATGATAACTTGAAGCTTACACTAGAACATTTGTTCATTTACATCAGGCAATTTTAATGCTAAAGGTATCTATTTTGATCGCTCCCAGATGACTTCATCTGCATGGATATACCCAAGGTAGCCATCCACTAGTGTGGAAACAGTTCATTTTCTGTTGAGAGGGATGAGGTTGGAATAGGATTTGTTTTTTCTTTTTTAAAATACAAGCCTTATGTCAGTTCTGTGTGGTGAGTGTAATGCTAAAGAAATTTAAGTCAGAACACTAAGCCATGAGAAATGTTGAAGAGAGGAGAGGAGAGGAGAGGAGAGTAATTCAACTGGAAGGGGCCTACAATGATCATCTGGTCAAACAGCCTAAAGCCTGTTATTACGCTGATATATTGACTGCAAAATTATAAGGTGGTTCAATATTATGCATGCTCTAAAATCACACAGTAAAAATTGTAACAGGAAAAAAGTCTAAGGCTATGTACTTATCAAAAAGTATCTGGATATTTGATCAGGGTCAGCTGCTTATGAATGTAGACAGATTGTGCTCCTATGTATACTCAAAGAAATATCAATGGTGATTATTAATGTAAGCCAAAACCAGTGACATTTCTTACAAGATGAACCTCCATTAAGTTTCTTTTCCTTTTTATGGGGATCACTCTGAAACATGCAGGTTCTCCCCATCATATCAGCAAGAGCACAGCAAGGATAACTTGGTTATTATAGATTATCCAGTGAATCTATCTTCTCATAAGGTTAGAAAAATCAATCTATCTATACCTGTCCTAGGAGGGACAAATTGATTTCTCCTATTTTCAGGAAACAATAGTAGTTACCTCCATTCCTTCAGCATGCCAAGGTTGTCAAGACAGCCTCCTTCTTGACATGTCCCTGCTAGCACATTCCCAGAACCAGGAATAATAAGGTGAGATGGCTGAGATACCAGGTAAGTAATGAATAAGGTCTGGGTAGTTTAGATTGGGAAGCTGGGTTGTTCATGACACAAAGAAGTCCCATTGACCACCATTTGAAAATCTCTCCACCTATGGATATAGCATCCCTAATGCTGTCCATTTTATTGGCCAGTCCATTAGGACCTTGAATGAGAAGATTGTAATAAAGTCCCAGATCTATCACATAACTGACACTATTTTTTTTTTCTTACTGAAACTTGGAAAATAGATGAATTATTTTGGTTTGGTTTGTTTTGGTTTCTGGTTTTGTTTGGGTTTTTTTGTTTCATTAATGTAATACACAAAGAAGTGCACGGAACAACGTCTTGAATAAAATTTACCTGGACAAGATAATAGGATTAATTGAGGCATAGATTAAAAACCAACCATCCGGGTGTGAAGATACATCTTGAATTATACAAAAGCATTTAGGCCTTTACTACAAGCTCTAGTATATCTCTAGGCATCTTGTACAAGTGTGTATATTCAGTGTGAACTGACAGTTCCCTGTGTAGTTTAACACGTCACCAACCATTCCTAGAGTTCCAGCAGACATAATGTGAGTTTTAAAAGCATCCCATTCTCTTGAAAACTATAAATTATGACATGGCACAAGTCCAGTATTTAAAGTTGCTTTTATACAGCCAGCTGAGTTGAAATAATCTCTTCTTCTGTCACTGAAGCCAGTTTGCACTGAACTTCTCAAGTGCTGATGTTTAAAAGAAAAGAAAATACCCAACATTTCTTTGAATGTGGGCCAGAAAATAATTTGCACTTCAGGCAATTGCAATCACAAATACATGGAGGTG